>OY755080.1:8720044-10147544 GCA_963576755.1 Noctua janthina | reverse complement strand
CCGAGCGGTAGGCCCTCGCCACCCGCAGTGCAATAGCCCTTTGGGGCCTGCGGATGGCGGTCGCATTCTCCCTCCTGTTGAGGGAGTCCGCCCAGATTGGAGACCCGTAAAGTGCCATGCTCCGCAAAATGCCGGCATACAGGCGCCGGCATTTCGCCTTGGGCCCCCCGAGGTTCGGGAGGAGCCACGAGAGGGCGTCCGCGGTTTTCAACAGGCGCGTCGACAGCCCGCTGAAGTGCGGGCCGAAGCGCCTCCTGTCGTCCAGGACCAGGCCCAGGTACTTCATCTGGGCCCGGACCCCTATCCTGACGCCCTCTACGACAATGTGGGCGTCGGGAGGGCAGCGCTGCCGAGGCCCACGAAAGAACACGGCCTCGGTCTTGTGCAGCGCCACCCTCAATCCTAGGCGGCGGATCCTCTCTGCGACCAAGGATCCGCCAGCCGAGGCCAGACAGGCCGCGTCTGCGAAATTCCTCCCCCGGGCAGTGAGGAGAGTGTCATCCGCGTAGCAGATGACACTCGTGCCCTGGAGGAGGGCTCCCCGCAGGAGCCAGTCGAACCCGATGTTCCAAAGGGGCGGCCCAAGCACCGACCTCTGCGGAACACCGGACTCTGCGCCGTACCGCCTCACCGTGGCCGTCTTGTCCACGAGGAGGACCTCTCGGTCCTCCAAGTAGCTGGCCAGGAGGTTTCGCAGGTATTGGGGCACTCCGTGATACCGGAGCGCCTCCAATATCGTCGAGTGGGGCACGGAGTTGAAGGCGTTGGCAATGTCGAACGACACTGCCAGCACTCCGCCCCCCGCCTCCACCGCCTCCTTCACCTGGCCTTTGAGTAGGGCCAGCGCATCGAGCGTCGAACGCCCTCGACGGAAACCGAATTGGGCGTCCGACAGGTCCGGCCCTACCCCCCGCAAAAGGCTATCAAGCCGGGAGGCGACGATCCCCTCGAACAATTTACCGACCTCATCGAGCAGAACGATGGGCCGGTATGCCGAGGGGGAGTCCACCGGGCGTCCCTCCTTTCGGAGGAGGCATAGCTGCCCCTCCTTCCACAGTTTCGGGAACCTCCCAGCCGTTAAGCACGCGCTGAAGAGGTCCCGAAACCTGTCCTCCATTTCGGAGGCGGCGATCGCCACCACCCGTGCGGGGACGCCGTCCGGTCCGGGGGCCGTCTTCTTCGCGCGGAGGCTGAGAACCCCAGCGTAGAACTCCGCCGCCGTCACCGGGGGGACC
Source organism: Noctua janthina (assembly GCA_963576755.1). Taxonomy (NCBI): domain Eukaryota; kingdom Metazoa; phylum Arthropoda; class Insecta; order Lepidoptera; family Noctuidae; genus Noctua; species Noctua janthina. Next base: position 10,146,309 of record OY755080.1, on the reverse strand, counting down.
TCCTCCTCCGGCGAAGCCGACCCTTGCGGGGGATCCATGCGCGGAAACAGGGACCGGACCACCCCATCCAGCAACGCTGGCTCGAGGGACTCCGTCAGTGGGGGACCACAGGGGCGCAGCTGGTTCCGCGCCGCCTTGTATGGTCTCCCATAAGGATCCCTGTCGAGTTCCTCCAGCATCTCGGCCCTCGCCGAGTCTTTCGCAGCACCCATCGCGTATTTGAGGACCGTCGTCGTATAGGCGGTCCTCTTCCGCCTGGACTCGATTTTGGGTGCTGAGCCGTCGGCTCCGCGCGTAGGCCCTTCTGGCCACCACGCAGGCGGCCCGGAGCCCCGCCAGCTCCTCCGTCCACCAATAGACGGCACGACGGGGAGGCGGACGGCGAGACCGAGGCATGCTGGAGTTGCACACCTCTGTCAGGGACCCCCTGAGCCGGACCGCTGCGGCGTCCACGTCCAGGACCTCGACAGGGGGCGACAGCCAGTCCTGGAGAAGAGCTAACCTAACCTGAGCTAACCTAACCCGAGCTAACCTAACCTTTCCTTTTTTTTTTTTTTTTTGTTTGACGCTAGGAAAAAATGCATTACGCATACCCTCCCATCGGGGGATGGGGGGGCTATGTGGGACTCCCCGGTGTGACCCGGTATACCCACTAAAACGACCCAGCGGCACTCCCGCTTCGTCCGAGTGGCGGGGGACTGGGAAACTGGCACAGCCTTTACTTCCAGTCCACCGCCGACGAATTCCCGACAAGGCGGGCCCCTCATGTTTCCCCCGTGGGGAGGGACACGGGCCCGGGAATGACCGACGAAGGTGGTGACGGGTGCAATGCGGGCGAAGGCACCCCCGCGCCTGTCGCCCGCCCGTCGCCACCGTGAGGAGGGAGAGGACCTCGCCTTCTCCGACCCCTTCTTCGTCTGCGGAGCGGCGCAGCGAGAGGGTCGTCCTCCCGCGCGCGCTCCGCCTCCTCCTTTTGCGAGATTACGTCCTCGCAAAAGGAGGCGACCGCTGCCCAGGCCTCCTCGCTCCCCAGCATGGCGTTGACCGCGCCAGGAAGCGAGAGATCCTGTCCTATCACAGCGATCAGACCGCGGCGCAGCTCGGACCAAGCCGGGCACACCTCGAGGGTGTGCTGCGCCGTGTCCTCCGCCGCGCCGCAGTCGTGGCACGCCGGGGTCTCCTCCCTCCCGATATGGTGCAGGTGCGATCCGAAACAGCCATGGCCGGACAACACCTGCACCAAACGGAACGAGAGGAAACCGTGGGACCGCTCGAGCCAGCTCCGCAGGACCGGACCGTTCGCGTCCAACGTACGGCGGCCAAAGGCGGCGTTGGCGAGGTCCTCCGCCCAGTGGAGGACGATGGCGTCCTTCGCCTCCCGCCGCACGGCCTCCCGCTCTTCGGCAATCGGGCGCTCCCCGAGCGCCTTCCGGCGCGCCGTCCACTCATACACTCTGGCGAGCACCCAAGCCTCCAACTCCCAAGGAGGGGTGCCGGCCAGAGCGCACGCCGCCGAGAAGCCTACCGAGCGGTAGGCCCTCGCCACCCGCAGTGCAATAGCCCTTTGGGGCCTGCGGATGGCGGTCGCATTCTCCCTCCTGTTGAGGGAGTCCGCCCAGATTGGAGCCCCGTAAAGGGCCATGCTCCGCAAAATGCCGGCATACAGGCGCCGGCATTTCGCCTTGGGCCCCCCCAGGTTCGGGAGGAGCCACGAGAGGGCGTCGGCGGTCTTCAACAGGCGCGTCGACAGCCCGCTGAAGTGCGGGCCGAAGCGCCACCTGTCGTCCAGGACCAGGCCCAGGTACTTCATCTGGGCCCGGACCCCTATCCTGACGCCCTCTACGACAATGTGGGCGTCGGGAGGGCAGCGCTGCCGAGGCCCACGAAAGAACACGGCCTCGGTCTTGTGCAGCGCCACCCTCAATCCTAGGCGGCGGATCCTCTCTGCGACCAAGGATCCGCCAGCCGAGGCCAGACAGGCCGCGTCTGCGAAATTCCTTCCCCGGGCAGTGAGGAGAGTGTCATCCGCGTAGCAGATGACACTCGTGCCCTGGAGGAGGGCTCCCCGCAGGAGCCAGTCGAACCCGATGTTCCAAAGGGGCGGTCCAAGCACCGACCCCTGCGGAACACCGGACTCTGCGCCGTACCGCCTCACCGTGGCCGTCTTGTCCACGAAGAGGACCTCTCGGTCCTCCAAGTAGCTGGCCAGGAGGTTTCGTAGGTATTGGGGCACTCCGTGATACCGGAGCGCCTCCAATATCGTCGAGTGGGGCACGGAGTTGAAGGCGTTGGCAATGTCGAACGACACTGCCAGCACTCCGCCCCCCGCCTCCACCGCCTCCTTCACCTGGCCCTTGAGTAGGGCCAGCGCATCGATCGTCGAACGCCCTCGACGGAAACCGAATTGGGCGTCCGACAGGTCCGGCCCTACCCCCCGCAAAAGGCTATCAAGCCGGGAGGCGACAATCCCCTCGAACAATTTACCGACCTCATCGAGCAGAACGATGGGCCGGTATGCCGAGGGGGAGTCCACCGGGCGTCCCTCCTTTCGGAGGAGGCAAAGCTGCCCCTCCTTCCACAGTTTCGGGAACCTCCCAGCCGTTAAGCACGCGCTGAAGAGGTCCCGAAACCTGTCCTCCATTTCGGAGGCGGCGATCGCCACCACCCGTGCGTGGACGCCGTCCGGTCCGGGGGCCGTCTTCTTCGCGCGGAGGCTGAGAACCCCAGCGTAGAACTCCGCCGCCGTCACCGGGGGGACCTCCTCCTCCGGCGAAGCCGACCCTTGCGGGGGATCCATCGTTGGTGGGGTGAAGTCGGTCCTGCGCGGAAACAGGGACCGGACCACCCCATCCAGCAACGCTGGCTCGAGGGTCTCCGTCAGTGGGGGACCACAGGGGCGCAGCTGGTTCCGCGCCGCCTTGTATGGTCTCCCATAAGGATCCCTGTCGAGTTCCTCCAGCATCTCGGCCCTCGCCGAGTCTTTCGCAGCACCCATCGCGGATTTGAGGACCGTCGTCGCCTCTCGGTAAGAGGCGTATAGGCGGTCCTTTTCGGCCTGGACTCGATTTTGGGTGCTGCGCCGTCGGCTCCGCGCGTAGGCCCTTCTGGCCGCCACGCAGGCGGCCCGGAGCCCCGCCAGCTCCTCCGTCCACCAATAGACGGCACGACGGGGAGGCGGACGGCGAAACCGAGGAATGCTGGAGTTGCACACCTCGGACAGGGACCCCCTGAGCCGGACCGCTGCGGCGTCCACGTCCAGGACCTCGACAGGGGGCGACAGCCAGTCCTGGAGAAAGGCCGCCTCCTTGGCTGCCTCCCGGTCCAGGCGGGTGAGTGCCCACCGTGGGAAGGGAGATTGCCCAACGCGAGTCATCCCCCCCCCCCCTGGGTGGAGATGTCGAACCGCACGTATCGGTGGTCCGACAAGGTCTCCACCATCTCCACCCGCCAGCTGACGACGCGGGCGGCTAGGGCGGGGGTGGCAAACGAGACGTCCACCACCGACCCACCCCGTTGCCGCACACACGTGTGGACCGCCCCCCTGTTGAGGAGGGACACACCGCATGAGGCCGCCCAAAACTCGACGGCGCGTCCCCGGACGTTGCAACCGGCGGCCGGGTTGCCCCAGGCCACCGACTTGGCGTTCAGGTCGCCCAACACCACGACCTGGCGTGGCGCCGCCCTCCCTACGACTGCGGTGAGGACCTCGAGGAAATCCTCAAAGTCCGAGAGAGGGCGGTTTGGGGAGAAATAGACCCCCACCAGGGCCATGTCCCCCCACGCGGCGGCCACGTATCCCGGTCCCCTCTCTAAGAGCGAGAGGGTAGGGGAGTCTGTGGAAGGCCGCGACACCAACGCCACCGAGCCGTCCCGGTCGCCCAGCCAACGGTCAGGTACCGAGTAAGGCTCGGCGACCACCGCCAAGTCCACCAACCACTCAGCCATGGTCTGCATCAGCAGATCCTGGGCTGCCCTGCAGTGGTTGGTGTTCGCCTGAAGGATGCGATGTTCGACCCTATCCATCAGTCGGACATCGCACCCCCCTCCGCAACCGCCGCAGGAACGACGGTGCTAGCGGCAGCAGCAGGCCCGGTCGGCGCCTGCGCTTTGCCTCGCCTAGGGGGAGGGTTGCAGTTCCTCGCCCTCATAACGTGGCCCGCCAGGCGGCCACTAGCAGCACACACCGCGCAGTGCGGCGTGGCGGCCTTGCAGGCAGCGGCTTTGTGGCCTTCCTTGCCGCAGCGGAGGCACATGTCCGTCCTGTCTATCGCGGACGGACACAGGGGCCGGGTGTGTCCGATGCCGAAGCACCGGAAACACCGCAGAGGCTGGTTCTCGAGTGCCCGGACTGCACCCGAGCTGAACCCGACTTTGAGCCGTCCCTTGGCAAGGACGGCTTTGGCAGAGGCGACCGGGCACTCGAGGCGAATGGTGCCCATGCCGCCGCGGCCGGGCCTTATGTCCCGGCCTTGGACCGCCGCGACGCCACAGCCCCCCATCGCTGCGACCGCCGCCACCACCTCCTCCTTGGTGACGGAGTCGTCGAGGCCCATCACCTCTATGGCCGCCGACTTGACCGGTCGGGCCACCTTGGCCGAATCCGCGATGACCTCCTGCAGCTTGGCTGCAAAGAGGTCCGCATGGGCACTCCCCTCTGCCCCCGGGAACTCGAATATTCGAGCCCCGGCTTGGGTCCGCCGGCAAGCCACACTGCCGATCCCAAGTTGGGTGGGATCGGCATTTGCACGCGCCCGCACCAAAATGGACGCGTACGTCTCTCCTCGCCCCGCAGCCTCCGCGGTGAGCGTCACCACGACGGCCGCGGTTTTTGGGGGGACCAGTTGTCCCTTTCCCCTCCCTTTCCCCTTCCCCTTTCCCTTGCCGGTCGTCTGCGACCGGCTGGGAGCGGTGGTGGCGGGGACGACAGGGACCGTCGCCGTCCCTTTGGCTTTGCCCTTCCCCTTACGGACCACTTCCGTCCACTCGTTGGACGGGGTGGTGGAAGGGAGAAGGGCGTCTTCCGCCTGAAATGAGGACGGCCCCGGCCCACACCGCCTCTTATCCGCCGCAAGCGGCGGTCGGAGGCGCTTCTCTGGCAAGAGCCGGTCCTCTATTCCTGCCAAGCAGGCTCTTGTGAAGGCCCTCTCCTCCATTACCACCTTGCGGATGATATCCTCAAGGTTGGAGGCGGGGCCCTCTGCCGCATGGCCCGTGTTGGCCTGTTGAGGCCGGGCCGTGGCTTCAGCCAGCTTCTGATGAAGCTGGCTGACCTCCGACTGCAGGCGATCTATCCTCGCCTGCAGTTGTTGCGTCTCGTCGGTGGTCTTAGGATGGACCAGCTCCGCGACGATACCGCGCATGCTCGCGGCCCTGCATTTGAGGGCCTTTTGCAAGGTCCCCTTCATGTTGGAGGACTTAGAGGCGACCTCCACAATCTCCTCCTCGTCCTCCTCCGCCATTTTCTCCAGCTCGGCCAGGGAGTGGTCCGAGTAAAGAACGCGGGACGCACCGTACCCGGACTTGGCCCGGGCAGCGTGCGTCCGCTTCTCCCTGGAAGCCACCCGCTCCTCCAGCTCTTGCTGAAGCTGCGCCCGCCGAGCCAGGTCCAACCGGCGTTGGGCGTCCGCGAGCCCAACGACATGGGTGTCCGCGGCCGCCGTCGGCTTTTTCGCCTTCGACAACCCCGTCGACCCCGAGGCCGAGGAGCCCCCGGACCCACCGCTCAGGTGGACCCGCTTCCGCGACCGACAATCGTCCGCATCCGACACACAAACAAGTGAGTCGTTGTCGGACGACTCGTCCGCCCCTCCGAACAAGCTAGCCGCAGATGGCGCGCGGCTAGCCTCTGACGCCTGAGCGTCGGAGTGGCCCTGAGAAGGGCCTTTTGGTTGGCCCTGAGAAGGGCCTTTGGGTTGGCCCTGAGAAGGGCCTTTTGGGTGGCCCTGAGAAGGGCCTTTGGGTAGGCCCTGAGAAGGGCCTTTTTGTTTTAAAAACCGCCCGCAGGCGTCCCTCGTGGCTTTAGGCATTAAAAACGATTCGTACTTTACAAGACAAGGATAAAATAAGCTACGAGAGCACAGTGCACTTTGGCCAACCCAGTCTGCCACTCCGTTACGGTGGTCAGAACTGGGTCGTTTCCAGGGGACGCGACGTGGACGCAAGCACTGTGGGGTGGTCCCCCAACCTAACCTGAGCTAACCTAACCTGAGCTAACCTCCTGACCTGCGGGAGTCGTCCAGAGGCGCGCGTGGAACACTACGCGCCGCCGTATCGTATCCAGTGTGAACAGGCGACGGATTCCGTCGCCCCTGGACCTATTTAGGCCCCCTCTGCCGACGCCCGGTGCATCTGCTGCGGGAGAGGCGGGAGCTTGTCATCTCCCTCTCCCTTTCCGCAGCCTCCTACTGCGACATCACGGTAAAAAACAATATGTGATCCTGGCGGCGGCGCCCACCGGGGGCCATGAAAGACCATGGCCTCCGACTTGTTGAGGGTCACCTCCAGGCCCAGGCGCCGTATGCGGCTCACAACCTGCGAGACCGCAACTGTCGCTAGCAACGCCCCCCCGGGTAGTGACCAGCGTGTCGTTGACGTAACTCACCAGGGCCACCCCCAGTTGGAGCTCACCTCTCAGCACCCAGTCGTACCCGATGTTCCACGTACATGAGGTGTAAAACTCCCCTCGTTGCGTCTTAAAGCATTAACAGACGCCCCGATTTGGCTGGCGTCAACCATATTGCTTCCGATGGAGCAACCAATCACACATTGCTACAGACGTTCTGAGGGTTGGCCAACCAGCCGTCAGTTGCCTTTGCTCTGAAGTAGTGAACGGACGTCATGCCACCTGCTCTTTCAAAGTATGCGGTAGCCGCTATAGTTGTGGTAGCTATATTAGTGCCTCGAAAGAAAAAAAGAAAAAATCGAAAAGAATGGGCAAAATGTGTCGACGTTTTATAAGTGCCTATCGAGGCCGATGTGAAATGTGTGTGTTTTTAATTAATTATAGCTTGGCCAGGAATTTTTTAGCCAACCCACTTGCGACATTTTTTTTAGCATGCTACTAAATTTGATATAAAATAGTTTTCATCCATTAAACAGATCAGTGAAGGTCGTTCCTAGATCGGACCTTAGACTATTACTACACCTAATCAACCTTGAACCTAAACCTTTAGCGATAAAGTTGAAAATCTATGAAAGTTTCACATGTTTTTGTAGTAGCTTGATGTACTGGCGTCTGTACGAAGAAGAGGACGTGCTTTTAGCTTCAGCAGCATTCATAATAATAAGCACCGCTGCGCAAATAAGAAATAAACCGCGGCGACGACGTTATTGGGTCTGTCTCTGTCTGTCTGTAACTGTGTCGAATCATGACTAAGAAGATTGTTAATCTCAAGTATCTGACTGTTCTTTGCTCACTTCAAGAATAGTGGCCCTCTCCACCAGGGCATAGTTTCTTTTGTTTTTATTTTATAAAAACTATTATGACAGAGTCCCATAACACCGGGCGCTCCCGGTACAATCCAATTAAAAGAAGTGTTGGCTAGTCGGTCCAATCCATCTTGGCGCGAATAAAAACACTACTCGATGTGCCGCGCGGCCCGTCCCCACTACCCAGAGCCGCGCGGCTTTCTTTGAAGTAGACCGACAACCGTCGGGTTGTGCGAGGCCGGCCGCGCGGCTCAGGCTTCGCTCACGTCCACACTCACGAGGCTCGACCGCGCGGCTGGTCCTCACGGAGCTGCGCGCTCGGACTACTTTTTTTTGGTACGAGACGCTTGTTTGTTTTTATTATCCTCTATTATTTTCACATCCAAGTTAGCTCGAAAAAATAGGACGTGAACCGAATCTACTCGGATCGGAAACCATCATAAGTCATTTATTTCTGATTAATGTACATTGTGTAGATGTAAAATTAAATTTAAAAAAAAAACTAAACAGAACATTAAACATTACAATTGAAAAACATGTCAAAGATATTACATATAGAATAACAAATTCAAAACTATAATAATTCAAATACGATTTAAAATAATAAATACTAAAAAAAAAGTTTCCTTTTGTTTTTTTTTTATTGTGGTACTCTCTACTTCAAAAGCCTAGGTTTCAATTTTGTAAATAAGCATTCCCTAGGCTCCGAAAAATATTACGTCAAAAATTTGGATTATGGACTTCCACAATATTCAGCCGGTTCGGTATTTTGTGAGACGCGTTAATCTGATATAAATAAATGATGGTAGTGCAGTGTGTGTAGTGCAGAGTGATGGCCGCGAAGTACTTCGTGTGGGGCGAAGGCGTGTGGCGCGAGGTGGACGTGGCGTCGGGGCGCGTTTCGGGCTGGCGGCGGCGCGCGCGTTTCGTGTTCGTGCGGCGCGGCCGGCTGCTGTTGGCGCGGCACCGGCCTGTGTTACGAGCACTCCAGGCGCTGGCCGTGGGTGCGCCCGGCGCCGCTGCCGACGGCCCGCGCCTCTCGCACCGCAGGTAACTACTTAACAGGCTGCCCGTGCATAGTTTCGCGCCCTAAATGCATCGTCGATGATATACTTAACCAGATCATACTGTTTTAACCCTGAGTGCCCACTGTGGGGACTGACTTGTAGGATAAGCTTTTTATGAAATATATCAGCATAATCATATTAGATTGTATTTGATTGGGTCTAAACATTGATAATTCTGTTCTCTTTTGCTGCACAAAGTGTTGTCATTGTCTTGCTCTTATCCTAATTTATATGGGGTTTACGCAGCATGTCTTCTTCCATAATTCTCAATTACTCATCATCTCAGATAATAATGTAACAATGTACCTGTACCTGTAATAATGTACCTGCTGCATAATGGTTGTAAATGATGATAGTCTGCAGATGTTCCCGGCTGCACAGTGGATCACTATCGACTACATGTTACACACATATAAGAATAGAGATTGGTAATTATGTGTTATGATCATATCATAATCAACATTGCCCAGATTTGTACTAAAGTGGTGCCTTGCAGTAGAAAGGCGAAGAGGGGGCATTTTGGAGGACTGTCTCATGTAATTTTTTGACAGATAAGTGCTGATTATCAGACTTTTTTAAAATGTGATAATTATAATTTTAAACTTGGTAGTATATCTGTTACGTGTGGTACTTGCGAACTTGTGAGAGAACTGCTTTGCAATAACTTTCATGTCTTGGCTATGATTGAACTAGCTCAATCCAACTTGTCAGTGTTGTAAACAAACTGATTGCATGATAAGGAAAACGTTTAAGTTCTTACAATGCTGCGTTTATATTTCTATTGAAGTGATGTGAACATGTTGTCCTTTCTGCAGCAAGATAGTGCCCCGCTCCAAGCCCAGGCACAAGTCACCTGCTGTGGCCGTTGCGCCACCAGTGGCCCCGCTGCCCCAGGCAGTGCTACCGGCATGTGTGCACCAGCATCACTGCTGTACACACAATAGGTAACTACCATTGCTGCATTTCTCATCTGTCACCAACTTGTTTGATCAATTCCATTTGTTTTCTTTAGTTTTGAGCTTACCCATGTAGTAGCACACTTGTAGTATGCACTGCACTGGTCTCGTACACAACCGCCCGGTATTGTTTGTGCTCTGTATTTATTAAATTTGTTTTGCTCACTTGTGTGTGGTAGTCCGATTTCTCATAGAAGTAGAGATTGAGAGTAACGGAGTGACAACGAGCTGTAGATAAAGTGCGCGACAAACAACAGGCGACGTTATTACAGATGCGTCGACAACGACAAGCAGAACCCCGCGCCTGTCTCTCCCTCCACACCGATCCCGACAGACGGGTCGCTACCGAGGCGCAACATGTCCACGCAGTGCCAGCTGCCACGCGCCGGCTCCGCTGTGCACGGTCTCACTATCAACGTGCCGCACGCCACCTCCGTCACTACCACCACCACGAGCGCCCCCACTAACGCCGTCGGTAATGTAGTCGACGCCAGTTCCGCGGGCGAGATCGAGAGCACGTTCACGCGCAGAGCAGTGAGCACCAACACAAGCGAGTTGAACGCTCTATTCAAGAGACACGCTCCTGCGAACAAGAAGAGCACGCCCAAAAACGATAACACCAGCGACGGCAGAGCACAGCGCGTGAACAAACGAGCCCGAGGTGTCAGCAGCGACAAGACGGAGTCGTCGTCAGGCTCAGAGCACGCGTGCAAGGAGCTGCTGGTGTCGGACGCGGACGTGGCGGCGGTGCGCGCGTACGTGCGCGCGCGCTTCCCCGAGGCCCTGGAGCGCTTCGACGCCGACGAGGTGTACAAGCGCCAGCTGTTCTACTCTATCAACCCACTGGTGGAGGTGGAGCGTTGCGCGCGCCTGGAGCGCCTGCTCAGCCAGCACTCAGCCGCCGCCCTGCCGCACTTCGCTGCGCGCCTGGGCCTCACGCCGCGCTCCAACTCGTCCGCATCCGCCCCCGCGCTCGCGCTCTCGCGCCCCCTCCCCGGCCCCACCAGCCGGCGCAGAGAGCGCAGCGCCTCCACTGATACCGATAAGGTAACAACACTACAAATGGCGTTTCTAAATAAACAGAAGTCGCCAAGAATTGACTAAACATATACGCCCATCTATGGCCATATGTGTCTAATTGTAAAGCGATAAATAGTAGCTGCACGCCGCGACCTGCACCGCTCTGCTATATGTAAAACACCCTTGTAAATACGACATTCTTAGAAAGAGATGACAGAAAAAGAATTTTAATTTTAAGGAGAACAAGGATAAGCATTCGTCGCCGAATAAAGTAGGAAGTGAGCCCGTCGACGAAGTGAAGAAGTCTCCACAGCTGAGGCCAACGCCAGCGGCTGGCGAGCCAGTGCCCACTCGCGCCAGACGCCAGGGAGTGTCTGAACGCAGCAACAAACAGAAAGAGGATGTAATGATAAAAGCGCCCGAGGTTTCCGCCGCCGCCGCTCCGTCGAGGGTGCATAAGGAGGCTCTCGCGGGGGACGTGCGTGTGCCGGCCGGCACACACGTGATCAGCAAACGGTAGGTGTTACACAGATACCGCATTCAATTAACTTAGTACTAGCCATCGGATTATAATGCATTTACATATGTATAAAGCGCTATTTTTGTAGTGTTATTGTTTATTTTAGTTATTTTTCAACGATAGTGCTTATGTCTGTAGTTAAATGTGTTCATGTTATTATGTTAGGCATGTTGTATTACGCGGGAACGGTGGAAATATTGGAAAACAATATTGATTTGTTTATTAAATGCACACTGTACACAATCATAGTTACACGTCAGACTTCAAACTAGTGAGTACATGACCCTGTTAGGGCGCAGCAAGATAACTTAAAACTAATAATATTGAGTGGGAATATCACGGAGATTAGAAAACTTTGGAACACAAAACACATTTTTGCAAAAAAAAAACCGATTTCTAAAAACACTTAAAACGTCTAAAATGACTTCACCTTCGGGAATCACTGGCATAAAAGTCAATAAAGTTTTTGTTGAAAGTCTGTACTTTTACCCGACTGCGGCGAAACCCAAAACGAGGGTTATGTGTTTAACCTGTATGTATGTATGTCCATTTCATTGTTCCCTCGTAACTCCTAAATGGATGAACGGATTTTGATAAATTATACGTTGTTAAATCTGTCTTAGTAGCGCAAGTGCCAATGGCTACATTAAAATTAAATAAAAAGAACAAAGAAAAATGGCGGATTCAGGGTGCCATTGACAGTTCTTAATTTTTTTCTTTTTCCAATCCATCGAGAGGGGTATCAAAATGAAGGATTTTAAAAGGTGACTACAAAAAAATACAACTTGTACACCGTGACTTTTTAGTCGTCTTACAACGGCAGCCCTCTTCATGTATCCAATGAATACTAAACATTCATAAAAAAATAATAGGTATTTATGAGATTTTATTAATTTAAAAATAAAAATATTATTCAGTATTATGACGCAAGACGTAGTTAAAACACCCTGTTGCGAGCGATGATCTACTGGACTCGAGTGCTGTGTAGGTATATGTTCTCCCGTTTGACACGTAAAGATCATTAACAGGATGTTTCATAATTTTATTCTAATTTTTTATTATTATTTTTCTTTGTACCTATTATGGAGGATAAAAAAAAATCGCGCCTAGAGCTATTTTATGTTATGATGCTATTTTATAATAAAGTCAATTGTATGTTTCTTGGTCTCTTAGATTCAAATATATTAGCATTTCATTGAACATACCCTAGATCAGCCAAATAAAAAAACAAGATGGCTGCCATTCGCGGCGTGTTGGGTTAGGAGTATTTATAAACGTAATAGTACAAAATATCAGAAATCGTTAACCAAACACACTGTATAATAAAAAAGTTTAAATCGTCTGCAAACTCTTTCACTGTTACTAAACTAAAAAGCTGGAAATAAAAAGTAGTTGAAAAAACTAAAAAACCTGATTGAAAACAAAAAAAAACTGAAAAACATAAAACTAGCAAATTTTAAATTAAACAAAAGTTGGAAGCAGGCGGGGCTCATTTGAATATAAAATTATGAAAATAGAATGGGCCCCGCCTGCTTCCAACTTTTGTTTAATTACTTCCCAGAATTTTATCCTTATGAGCGACACTACCGAATGGTGTAATAATACAGTGTGTTTTTTTCCGAGATCAATGGGTTCGATTCCTGACTAGTTTTGGCTCGAGACTCCTTTAAGTATTTTTCGCTATTCCTCATTGTTTCTGATTTGGCCATCCACGCGCACTTGAAAAATTCACCCTGTATAATATAATAGCATTTTGATCGTGCATATTTCGCCTTTTTAGTTGATATTTGCATGCATATTTTGTCATTCTGGTAGTGAATATAATCCGATGTCTACTTATTACTAATCATTTTGTTCCTTTCTCAACTATAATTATAATATAATATAATTAGCCGGTTGTCGTTGCATCAGCGAACTTAGTTAACCGAGTGATGTTGGCGCAGCTCTCGATTGCGTCAACCACGAAGTGCTTAGTATTGTGAATTAAGAGTTCACTTCATAACATGTTAGTACTGACCTTTTGTATATTTTGCTTATGAGACTACAGCTATTTTAAAATGTGCTATAGTTTTAAGCGCACGTAATTGGCTCATACTCGCGTGAGTACCGCAGGATAGTGCTCTGGGACCGTTGTTCAGTTTCGTGTTGTATGCAGCGCGACGCAGGCGAACGCGAAGGAGTACTCAAACCTGGAGGATCATGCCATCGTGGCGTGGGTGAGCGCAGGGGCGCGCGCGACGCTCGTCAGCGGGAACCGCATATGGCGCGAGCTGCAGGAGCAGTACGAGCGGCTCACGGGGCGCGGTGAGTGTGTGTCGCTGTGTCCGTTTGTGTCCGATGTGGCCGCGCGGGTCTGACGTGTGCTTGTGTCCGCAGTGCGCTCGTGGCACTCGCTGCGCAACCGCTACCTGCGCTACATCCTGCCGGCACTGGGCATGCTGCACCTGCCGCCTGCCGAAGTGTCGCGACTACGCGCCGCCGCCGCCACTGGTAACTTATGCCGTCTACATATTGATTGTCTGATACAAAAGTATCAGAGGAAAGTGTTAACAAACCTGTTCAGGTTCAATTCTCACGTCACAATTCACAAAAAGGAACTTTTAAAACGTTCATCTGTATTGAAACTGTTTCAACTTTATATCTCACCATTTTCTTCAGCAATCATAGTTTAATTAACATTTTTAGATTGTTATAAAAAAATCGTCGACGAAACATCTTTCAAGTGATTCAAATGCAGAGTGTCGAGTAAGTAAAAGTATCGTTTGTTTTTGTATGATAGGCACTATCAAGACGAAGCATCGGTCGGCGTCGGGCGCGGCGCCGGCGCGACGCTCCATGTTCAAGGAGCCCGCGCGCGGCGCCGCGTCGCGCCGTCCGCGCGCTTCCTCCGGGGACGACGCGGAGGCGGCGCCCGCCAGGGACAAGGGCGATGATGACACTGACGGTATGTGTTTAAATTGTATCAAAAATGGTTCATTTCATTCGAACAAATTCTGTGCCATCAGTTCTTAATACTTTACACACGAGCTTGAATTTCTTAAGTATTTACTTTGTTCTTTAAAAAATAAACGAATGACATCCTGCTACAGTCATCCACGAAAAGTAAGAAATATCTAGAATTAAACGATCTGTTCTCCATTGGCGCGCACAAACCAGCTTGCACGCTCTCAAGGACTCTCACTTCCGTGGCTGCTGAGTGGAACTGTCTCGCTGGTTCACCTTCGCAGTACACCACAATTAAATCGGTTGATACCAGCTCTATTATTGTACACTAGCCCTTCCACTGAGGTGGCGGGACGTGAGAGGGAAAGAACCTCACGTCCCAGCCGCCGCGGAAGACGCCCTGGGCGTCGCGGGTCACGCCCTGGGCGTCGCGGGTCACGTGGTGGCTCCCGGCCACCGTAGGCGCGGGCCTGTGGACGGCGAATTATGGGCTAGCTCGCCGTCCGGCCGTCTTATGACGACAGGCCGTGTCGAAGCGTGTGGTCCACGCGCACCTCAAAGACATGTCAGCAACCAAGTAGGGGTCCGCATGGGCCGATGCCTACCAGGGCTGCGGGACTGTTCGAAAGAGATACCGTGGCCCTGAACCAAAAAGGGCAAAAAAGGATCATGGAAGAGTTTGTTATGGATGGATTTATGGGTCTCCTACCTTCATGAGTTTTCTTTGATGTTAATACCAGGGCCCTGTTTAGTAAACATTACAAATTGTAAATTATAATGTTTTTACAAGATACAAATCTACAAATTTCTGTTTATTATAGAATAAAACTTACAAATTTACCATGGTAGGAAAATGACAAAATTGTACCTACAATTTTACATATTTCTGTTTAATAAACATTTTCTCTTTACAGGTGATTATTTACATATTTGTAAGGAAAACTGTTTTATTGAATGCATAATTGTATTTACAAATTTACATATTATGTAAATTGTTGAAAAAATCCGACAGGTGGATTTTGCTATTAGGTACTCGTGATTTTGCTATTGTGCTCCATGACTTTCGTTATTAACAAACATATATAAATGAAAAGTACCCTGTAAACCATGGTATAATAATATACTTCGCCTGGTATTCTCTTCCCAGGATGGCCCAAGACTACGTCACGATAAGTGTTACCATTGATTGCCCTTTTCAGTAAATTTAGGGACTCTCAGTTAGTGAATGAAAATAAATTAATTACTAACTAGCTTAACTATTTAGTAACTCGTGTGATTCATCTATTTAGTTTTAAATTAATTTAAATATTGAATTATTAGTTCATAATTGCTTTGTTAAGTTAAAAAATGCATTTTGCTCGGGTAATTCAATCACACACCGTGGCAACACATCGACAGCATCGCAACTGATGACGTATTCTTGGGCCAATCACGTGACCCAGCTGTCACGGGAAGAGATTACCAGGCGAAGTATATTACTATACCATGCTGTAAACCAAATGCTAAAACTATTATTTTTTAATATTTTAATATTTTAAGATTTTTGAAATCTATCCTCATTCAAGAACCTTCAACTAAAACTTGCTTTTATGTAAGTTGTAACTTACAATTACAAAGGCGATGTTCCAGAAATGTATGGAGCCTGGGCCAGCACTACGTACACTATATGTAAATATCGCTATAAAATACAGTAACCGTTTTATATTGTTAATTTTCTTTAATTTCACTTCATTTCAATGTAAATTCAAATTAACTTGGTCGAGGAGAGCAACACAACATAAAATTAAACGCGAAAAATGTCATTTTGACAATGACATTTGATTGACATGTATCGTAATTTTTAATACTTTTTACGCAAACCCTGCGTAGGGAACATAGCTGTTTTTGACATGGAAAGAAAAATTCCAGTGCGAGCAGGGTTTGCGTAAAAAGTATTAAAAATTAGTTTGGTATGGCGACTTCTATACAACATTGATTTAGCTGCAATGTCAACGTGTTGGTTTAAGTTAGTTCGATACTTTCTTAAATAGATGGCGCTAACGTCACCTAAGACGTTATTAATGGAACGAAAATTTCGAGATCTGTGAGCGGGGTGCGATTGTCTAGTTGGTTAAGACATCCGGTGTACTGAATCGGAAGGTCGCAGGTTCAAACCCTGCTCGCACTGGAATTTTTCTTTCCATGTCAAAAACAGCTATGTATCGTAATATCTACTATAAAAAAAAAAGAAACCATAAAACAAAGCCGGGGTCAGCAGAGAAGCAATCAATCAATAGCCGCAGTAGTAAACTGGGTCACAAAACAAAAACAATCTCTAAAAACTCCGAAACAAATCCAATTCAAACTCAAATCAAAGAAAGACGTCACTTCTTAAAACTGTTAAAGTCGTCAAACGTCATGTCAAACACAACTGTCATGGCTGCCCAAAAAATAAAGGTTATCTTATTATTTTTTTTCTATTTATCTATGTACATAATGGTGGCCCAAAATCAAAGATCTCATTCTTATTCTTTATTGCACACAAAATAACAAATATACTTACATATTGCAATAATATAGCTTAAGTACAATGGCGAGCTTAACCCAGAATTGAGTTTTCTTACAGCAAACCTAATTTTGACAGCGAGATTTGCAGAAGAGGATATACTTATGTGCATTACATTCTGCATTATCTCCTTTGTAGATACAATATTGTCATGGAAATCTACAGGCGTTTTATGCACATGTAAACGTTTATTAAACAGCATTTATAATGTTAACACTTATAATATTTTAACTTGTAAAATTCTAACATAATTGTATGGTTTTTGAAACAGCACTTCTCATGCAGGGGGTCAGTCGCCTCGAGGGGAGCCAGTACTCGCCAAGCTGGTCTAAATTGGCTGGCCTACAGTAATAGTAGCATAACTGAGAAGATCCATAAGTGTAGTAAATGCAACTTTACAAATATGTCACTTGTTTACAAAATTATCTGATTGTAACGTTTATTAAATAGGGCCTAGGCATGCCTTTTAAGTTCTGTCGTTTAAATATTTGCCACCAATTTTGAATTTACAACTGTTCAATATTCAAATTTGTTTCAATTTAGAACTGTTCAATATTCACATTTGTTTCAATTTAGAACTGTTTAATATTCAATACAATTGAAGGAATTAGGATTAATGCAATTGTTTAGTCACAGCCATGGTATAATAATATACTTCGCCTAGTATTCTCATCCCACGATGGCCCAAGACTACGTCACGATAAGTGTTACCATTAATTGTCGTTTTCAGTAAATTTAGGGACATTTAGTGAATGAAAATAAAATTAATTACTAACTAGCTTAACTATCTAGTAACTCGTGTGATTCATCTATTTAGTTTTAAATTAATTTACATTTTGAATTATTAGTTCATAATTGCTTTGTTAAGTTAAAAAATGCATATTGCTCGGGTAATGCAATCACACACCGTGGCAACACATCGACAACATCGCAACTGATGACGTATTCTTGGGCCAATCACGTGACCCAGCGGAAAGAGAATAAATACCAGGCGAAGTATATTATTATACCATGGTCACAGCGTCGTTTTGAATCTGTCAGGTCACGTACTTCAAAGAAAATGTCCGTGCAATAATTTTCTATAACTTCCGAAGAGGCCTAACACGACTTTACTGTTTCGAAGAGCTGACATCTGTGTTTCATGATGAATCCCCCATGTCTGCGGACTGGCGAACGCTGGTATTTAGAATTCCAGCGTGGACATACCAGTCTTAGTGATAAATCTGGTGAAGGAGGTCCAAAATCTGCCTTCACTGAAGATAACATCGTTGCTGTGAGACAACTATTTCTCGAAGATAATCATGTGACATATCGGGAGATAGAGGCGTTATTATGCATCTCAGGGTCATCCATTCAGAAGATTTTGCATGAGACTTTGGTGTGAGAAAGCTAGTTTCCCGTTGGATCCCGCATTTGCTTTCTGACGATCATAAGGCGGCCCGCCTCAGTTGGTGTAAGTAAACTCTGCAAAGGTTCAACAGAGGAGAGTCAAATCACGTCTACGACACAATAAGTGGTGATGAATCTTTTTTTTTTTTGCAGATAGTTACACCTACCACTGTTTGTCTCTGCATCACCCAAAGGTTGACTGGTAGAAAATGCCTATGGCATTAAGTCCGCCTCTGTACTTTGGGCATGAAGTGTTAAATAAATAAATAAATGAATGAATCTTGGGTCTATGCGTCCGATCCGGATTCCAAACAACAATCCACAATCTGGGTATTCAAAGACGAGCCCAAGCCGACTAAAGTTATTTGCTCTCGAAGCGCTTCGGAGAAGATGGTGGCTATATTCGGGGCGAAAACCGGTCATGTTGCGACGATTGTACTTGAAGATCGTAGCAGAGTGGTATACCACAGTTCGTTTACCACAAGTCATCGCCGAACTTCGGAAATCTAACCCAAAACGACGCATCATCCTACACCATGACAACGCAAGCGCGCACAGCTCACACAGCGCTCGTCAAACGACTGAGTATTTGAAGCAGGAAAACTTAGAAATTCTTGACCATCCTCCATACAGTCCTCTGACCTAAGCTCTCACGATTTCTTTACATTTCCTAAAATTAAGAAAACTCTTCGTGGTCAAAGGTTCCAGTCGGGTGAAGAAGCCGTCGACGCTTTCAAATCAGCCATATTGAACACCCCTACTTTGGAGTGGAATAAATGTTTTAATAACTGGTTCGAGCGAATGGAAAAGTGTATTAAACTACGTGGTGAATACAAAGTACTCTAAGTTTCTAGTTGTTTCTTTTTTTGTTCAAACGACGCGATTTAAAAGGTACGCCACGTATGACCAAATTTTCTGCGCCAAATCACATCTGAAGTCGTTGCTGTGGCCGCTAACAAAACTGCTGACCTCGTGATTAACTTGACGAGCTATAAAAGTAGGGACATTATAGCTCACTGGTGCGTGCGGCGGCGGCGGGCGCACTCTGCTCGCCCTCATAGTTCCAATCGCGGTGGGATGGATACATACAGGTCAAGGGACCAATAGCCATGATCATCGAAATAATAACAAACAAATATAAACCTTTGAACATTAATATTACTCCGACCGAAGGCTCTTAGTTCCGGAATGGGGCTACATCTTCAACCCTTGTTAAAGACTAACACTACTAACTATTATAAGTTAATTTAACACTTAATTAAATTGTTACTAAGTTGTGATAAAATATTATAAATTACCAGAGATTAGGAATAAAACACATTTCTTTATAAGGCTCTTAGTTGATATTAAAGTGGGCATTTCTTTTCTCTGCCAGATCCGTCGCCACCGAAGCGACGCTCGCTGCGCACTCGGCCGCAAGAGGCCGGCGATACTGACGAGGGCAACAACGACTCTACCAGCAAGGGTTCTGTGACTAAAGCTGACAGCAGTCGGGCATCCAACAGCAAGGAATCGACAAGCAAGGCCTCCCGGAGTAAGGACGTCAGCAGTAAGAAGTCTGAAAGCAAGAAGACTGGCAGGAGTAAGGCCCGGTCGCCGCGCTACTCGGAGGTCACGCGTCGGTTCGCGGCGCGGCACCCGTCCCGCTCTCGCTCCCCCTCCCCCGTGCTGGAGCCCTCCACGCGCTCGCGCCGACTCTTCAACCCCAACGTTAACGTCTGACGTCACACGCGCTAAGTTGGGCTTGATATACTGTGGCTCCCGGTGGAGTGAGCTCCGATAGCGGTGGTAGCAAAATAATGAATACCTCTTGATTCATCATTATCATTCTCTCGCCCTTATCCCAATTTGTTGGTGGTCGGCGCAGCACGTCTTCTCTATTACTCGTCACCTGATCAGACACGTCCTTTCGAAACAACATAGTTAGGAAAAGGCAATCAATGATGATGAATCTTGTTTCTGAATAAAATAGAAAATATTTGTTATATTTGTTGTGTTGATCTCACCCACATTTTCATTTGTCGCTGCTAATATTGCCCTTTCACATAGATTTTTAGATGATCCGTGTTATGAACAGTTATATTGCAGAAGTAGCTGTTGCTTGCGACCTTAGTTCGCAATTTCAAAGGTATTTTTTTTGCACGGATCCTCAATAATTTTCTAAAATAAAAGTAGCCGAAGTTAGAACTTATAACATCAGCTATCTGCCAGTAAATGTCCCGTCAAAACCGGTACAGCAATTTCGGAGATACGCCGAAACAAACACACAACAATAAAAAAAAGAATGTTTTTGTTATAAGTGCCGTGTATATTTGCATATGCATTCAGAAAAAGCTGTTGGATGCGCCACACGCCAAAACATCCTTATTCGCTATAGCTTAAAGTTTGTTGCCAGCTACTCAACTAAAAGGTAGCAGTGAGTGCCAGCGGCTCTCTGTGGACTCAACTAAAAGGTAGCAGGGAGTGCTTATCAAAATAAAGTGTTATTATGTATTTAAAACAGATTCTAAGATTCCAAAACATGATGCGCCAAGGGTATGGCGTACAGTAACTTGATGTTCAAAGATTATGATAATATGTTTTCTAATAAAAAAGCTTTTTTTTTTTTTTAATTTTTGGTTTCATTTTGCTGACATCAGTCAGGAGCCTGAGACAGAGTCTCGCACATGTCTTACCGCGTGGCAGCGTGTTACCCAGTAGATGGGTCGTGAAAATAAGATAGGTAGTCGCTTCATGTATATATTTTTTAACACTAGGTAGGCTTACGTTTGGCCGCAACTCGCCTGATGTGAAGCGATGTCGCGGTTAGGGTAGAGCACGCTAGCCTAGAAGAACCGATTCACTCGAAATTTGAAGAGATCTAACCAGCAGTTAATTCCACAGACTAGCGGTTGTTCGCACAATAAATGTGGAAGGAAAGCGCTATGTTCGACTATTCTATCGTATAATAAAATCGTAAAAATCCAAATCGATGTTCCGACTTGGCGCAAAAACTACTGCATAGATCCTGTTCAAATTTTGCACAAATATTCCTTACAAGTTTCTTCAAATGTTAGGCTATATATTATCCCGCTACTTGCTTAATGAGGTGAGCAATATTTTGCTTTATGTCCGTATTCTTCAATTGTTCGACGTTTCAGTCATGCATGACAAGCTCCAGAACGGCTATTTAAAGCTCATGTCAACGGAGAAAACAGCCTAGCGGGTTCATGTCCGGGAGGAGCTCGTGGCTAAATAATAACAGCCGCTCGGATCGATCTTTAGGTTAAGCCGTGCTTGCCTAGGTTGGTCTGTGGATGGGTGACCACCCATTACATACCGAGTTTCCTCCGTGCCTCGGAAAGCACGTTAAGCCGTTGGTCCCGGCTGTCATTTGTAGATCTTTGACAGTCGTTAGGTAGTCAGTGGCCCAAAAAGTCTGACAACCAGTCTTACCAAGGGGTATCGTATAACCCAGTACTAACTGGGTTGTGGAGGTCAGATAGGCAGTCGCTCCATGTAAAATACTGGTATTCAGCTGCATCCGGTTAGACTGGAAGCCGACCCCAATATAGTTGGGAAAAGGCTAGGCAGATGATGATGATGATGTCAACGGAGAAAACAGCCTAGCGGGTTCATGTCCGTTCTGTAAACCACGGGTCGCAAGTTCGAACCCCACTATTACTCTCACTTTTTGTGATGTTTCAACATTTTTTTGATTCTGTTAGATTTCCATTTTTTTTTTTTGTATTGACATCGTTTGCATTTCCGTTTTTCTCCAAATGTTTCTACAAAAAGTAATAGAGAAGTATGGAAGAAGACATGCTGCGCCGACCCCAAATAAATTGGGATAACGGCAGGAGAATAATGATGATGATTTCTCCAAAAACTAGTATAGCGAACAGAAGTCTGATAATTTAAGATGTTCTTGCTGTACTAGAAGTCTGTTTCCTTCTCGATTTGCAAATTATCAATAATCAATACGCAGTTTGGATATAAATATGTCATGGAGAGGTGCTGAATTTATTTTGGAATTTTATTGTTCTTTTGTTGCTGTCATAAACCAAACTGACTGTGCCATTTTTCAAAAGGAAGCCGGTAGGAATCAAGTTCTGTGGAACCTTCGCCACTGGTATGTATTGTACATACCTGTGACATACATAGATTTGTCGGATATGTCTAGATTTATTCCGTTAGGCTCGTACATCATGTGGGCAGACGATGGGTTTCGTGCAATGAAAATTCACTGGGTGCGATACTCTGTTTCTATTAAACTAACAAATTACAACTTACCACAATTACACGGGGCACAATGAATCAGGTACAGTTCCAAGACGTCTCAACTCCTCCGCGATCAGTCATTGACTGTCTGATCGCCAAGACACTTTAGCTGTAAACATCAGGGCTCTGTAACAGCACGCTGTGGTGTGGGTAGACTGGTAAACAGGTCGCGTGATGTCATCACTGGCGCGCTTGCGATTCATTTAATGTCCGTACTAATTACCGGATCTGACATAGATTTAATTTTCTTTTTAAAGTACTTTAGAGTAAAATAGACTGCCCCCAGTTGTTAACTAAGTTTAATTTTAATGTACCCCACAACTATCCGCGTGACCCTATACAACTATTACGTCCCCCATTCCGCAAAACTGTATCAAGATCCAACTCCCCCATCCCCAGAATTTGCAGGCTTCTTAATTATTGCGAGGAATCAATAGACTTTTTTTTCACAACACTTCAAAAATTCAAGCGCCCAGTCCATCAAAACTAACCACATATTGTCTTATTTCTTTTCTTTTCTGTCATATATTTACTGTATTTATAAAACTACCCACTGTTGTTGAACGTGTTATTTCTGCACTATTAAAGTATTTTTTTTCATGTTATAATGTCTATCGTTTCATATTGTACACTATACTTGTATCATATTGCTTGTAGTATTAGTATAAATAGTGTAACAATTGTAGATAGGCCAATAAATAAATAAATTAAAATAATAGGAATTCCAAAAAATATTATTTTTTTTATTTCGAGTTATAGTGCACCGCACATTTTTTGTCACATATTTGTGTCGTTGGAGAATGGAAGAAAAGAACGTGTTGCGCCGACCCCAAGTAACTTGGGACAAGGGCGGGAAGATGGTGATGATTTGTGTCGTTGGCGTACAGGGCACGCGCTTACTTATCAGGTATATTGTGGCAATGGCGTTCAAAAGGTTAAAAAATCAATGCGGCGCTTGCGCATCCTCCAAACACGCGAGGAGACGTTTAATGTCTGCGTCGAATTTAAATGTTTAAGGGAGCTTCACATTTGTTCGGGGCGACAGATTACGGTCGCGGATCATACTTGATCCAACACTGACGTGCAAATTGTAAGAAAATTTTAATTTCGCAGGCATCCCTGGCGGTTCCACATTAACCGATACAAGACACAACAGTTTTTTTATGATTGATTTTAAGTTGCTGTGAAATCAATAAATAGTTAAGCCATTCAGTTGGTAAATTAGTAACGTCACAGATTGCTATCGCCATACAAAATCTATGGTGAAACGCGGGTAGACAGCTCCAAGAAGTAAGTCAATTGATTGGTGGTGCCAAGTACCCTAAGGACGTGTAGTATGTACAATTGTACATACACTTGATATTGCCGCCTGGCTGTACAGAGCCGTGCCCTAGTTGTGACCCTCAGGCGTTGGGGTGTGATTGAAACGCTCATGGGAGTGGTAAGGGACACTTTACTGTCTCGGACACATAGATAGACACTCACTAGCTAGCACACGTACACGCACGTACACTGCACGTACACACGTACACGTTTGGCACATCGTCTATATCACTGCTCAACACTTAACGCTATATACTTTTATACACTTAGAGTAACACACGTCTGTCTGCATGTAGTCAGTCTCAACAAGACGTGTACGGTATATAGATGTAGAGGCGACAATAAAACGAGTCCTTGTTCTTGTATAATACATCTTTCTGAGGCTGTCTGTACCATACTGGGTACAGTGGGTCAGTAGGCGCAGCCGGTACCTAGTCATCGTATGACGGCTTGGGATACAACATTCACAATAATATACACTTTTAGCACACGTTTGCTTTGTCTTACAACACTAATTAACCTGAAAATCAGACAAAAACTGTGTCCGAGGTTTTGATCACATAAAATTCCTTATACATACAGAGTGATTTGAATTCAACGTTAATACAGAGTACAAGGGACAGCCCTCCGCAAACTGACAGGGTGCATTCAGCTCCCTAATTTGAATCATATTCCACCAGAATTTTTCTCAGGTTTATTTTTTAAAATCGTTTTTTTAGTTCCTATTCCTTTATTTCAATGTAAAATTACATTCTCTGTACGCAGCACTCCATTTATGTGAAATAACGGCTAAAATAAAATAAACAATGGATGTTGAAATACTCTAACGAACGACGCGTGAAATCAGCTGTTCACTTCCTGCCTTAGCTAGGCAGAGTTCATCGAACTTCATCTTCATCAAATTAAATTTATTGGATTTCCATAATGTTCCTGAAATCATTTTTTGTACTTGTCACCTTAGTATTATAATTATACTGAATTCACCCTATTAGTCTGAGGAGGACTGTCCCTTACACTCTGTATAATAGAGGGGCTTGTGGCTAAACGATGATTAATATAAATAATATTTTCTCAAAACTATATTTTTGTTCACTGTCAAGCTATTGACAGACTGCATGTAGTCCTGTAACAGATTTTTTCCCCTCTAATATCAACCTTATGACAATAAAGGTCACTCTGCTGCAAAATTAGGAGTAAAATAAGAATGAAAGGACGGCAAATGTCGCCAGTGTCGCTGTACTAATGACACGATAACCTTATCGTGTCATTAGTATAAAACACCAGGGTAGACCGCCAAATTCAAATTTTCTTACGTTTTTAGCGATTTTCAGGTCACTGTCACACAGAATTAATACAATCAATACAAACTTCTAAGTTCATTTAATCCCCATTAAATAACTATTTCATGAAAAAGTCATTCAATGGGGTTAAATGAAATTAGAGGGTTGTTCACGTGGTGGTTTTGTTAGTTAACTATATACGTGATACACACGTGGTACTTGAGCGAATTATATTTTCGTCAACATACAACCTGACACCTGGTCATTTAAAAAACATTAAAAAAATTGAATTTAGCGGCACCCTGGCGCTTCCACCTTAAGTTACAAGTTTCAGCACACTTGACACTGTTCACAGCTACAGGCGCACCACGTTTTGAACGTCCGTACGCCGTCACAATAGACGAACTGAAATAATAACAGTAAGTCGTTTAACGCCTGAATTGCATAATCAGCCTATAATGTTCCCACAGCTGGGACACACGGTCTCTTTATGAGAGGAAATGGGCTATAATCTAGCACGTGGGCAGAGTGCGGGTTAGTAGACGTCACCATGTCAACTTACTGTTCGTAAGTCGGGGCCGCGACCCCTGGGCCACCGGCGGTCCCCCACCTCTGCTCTCTGACGTCTGAATTACATTATCTGAACTGGCATAGCAAAGTTTGGCAGGAGTTTTCTAACGTCTAACTGTTACAACTTGGGACATGTGTCTGACTCAATATAATTAGTATGAGAACCAGCAGAACAGAATGTTCCACCCATATTTACACAAGTTATAAGAACATTGGTAATGCCACAATAAGTGAACGTAACTTCACATACATACAACTAATTACTATTATATTTCCTGGAACCTTCGCCAAGTAACGTGGCGCGGACTTCGGTATAGCTGTGCAAAGATATTTTGGCGCGTGGCTACATTTGGAATTATCGCCGTCGTTTTGTCTTTACCCGACTGCTGCAAAGACAAAAAGACGGATTACGATTTTAGGAGTCACATTATGTATGTGTAGTGACCTACATAATAGGAGCATGCGTGCAGCCGGGACGGAGAGCGGCCGCGTACTGAGGCGCAGACCACGTGACCGTGCTATTTACGTGCGCGCGCCACCCGCATCGCCGCGCAGACAACATACCTGCGTGGAGTCGAGTTGCCCAGTGAGGCAAATCAACGGGAGAACAGTTTTATAAAACGCAGCACTCCGCGTGCCAGGCTCGATAGATTTAGTGCTGCACTGTGATTGGTTTAATAATATGGTGGATGGCAGAGGTGGCACTAAGCCATGTAGGTGTTTTAGTATATAAGGAATCACATTTTCAGATTAAATTAGTAAAAACCACAGATATAGATAGACTTAGATAACGCAAGTATCACGATCTGAATGAAAACTAAGCGTGCCATTTTTTGACTACCTACTATGACGTCACAACTGTCACAAGCACTATTTAGTGATCGGAAAACCAAATCGATTCACAGACGCCGCCGAGTGCGGCACCGGCCTATACGTTCATATTCGATTGAAACACCTTATATAATCAATTTAAGTTCTAGTGTGTACAAAAAGAAACTCAATTCTACCCTATTGTTATCTCTCTTTATCACTAAAGTTCGCCTTTGTATCTTTGTACCATTTCTCAATTACTGTACGAATACTGTTTATTAAGTAACTGTGTACAGTAAATTATTCATAATCGTTTAAATCGATATATTAATCGATTTTGTGACATAGTAATGAGACAGAGAAATAAAAATAAAGTTCTCGAGTTGTAACGTTGGTTGTTTTAAGCACGATATCATGCCTTATATTTTTTGGACTTTGCGACGGTTCCGTTCACTCAGAATTTTATGCCGGGAAGTAGTAGTGCTCTTGCGTTAACTAGGTCTATCTATATCTGTGATAAAACTTATTTGAGTTTCATTTCTCATCAAATATGTTTGTCACATTTTTTCAATACCGGTCTCGAAATAATTCCACAAAAGTGTTCTCTATCAATGTCATCTGAGGTCAAAAGGTCCGCGTATACGTAAGTCCCGCGTCACGTTACATTTGTGACAGTATCACCGCCTGGCGAGCCTGCCTTCGGCAACTTATCCTTACATCAGAGGTCAATAAAAGGTATATTTTACTGTACAAGAGCCTTCTTACAGCTACAACTTTCTGCACAAAAGTTTAATTAGACGATCAGTTCTAACTATTCATTAAAATGTAAGTTAAAAGTTTTTAGCACTTTAAAACTTCAACAGAATGTAGTGTTAGCTCGGCTTGTCGAATGTGATCAAATTGAATATCACTTAGGGCAAATAACACCAATGAAATGAAACGCGCCCTTAACCTGCGGCCAGTTTCATTGGTGCAACTCAACACAAGAGCTTGCCTGATCGTAGCTGCGTATCGTACGGGGTCCCGAGGTCAAAGGGCTGCGGGCGGCGCAAGGGGCTCACTGCTGCTGCAGGAGCTCACACCATCTCCAGCACCTTGATGGTGCCCTGCGAGTTGGCAGCCAGCAGCACGTGGCGCTCGGGGTCGCGGCGCCAGCACACGGCCGACACGAACTCGGAGGGCTCCTCGTCGCGCCGCTCGCGCTCCAGGAAGCCGCGCACGGCGTCGAACCGGTAGGCCAGCAGCGGCCGCGACAGGCCCGCGTAGTACACGTACAGCGCGTTGTTCTCCGAGCCGCACGCCACGTACTTGCCGTCCGTGGCCAGCCCCACGAAGTTCTTCTCGTTGGCGTGGCCCGTGAACGAGCGCACGCAGCGCGGCGACTCCACGCGCCACAGCTTGAGCGCGCTGTCCGTGCTGGCGGACACGAGCGTGCGCGCGTCCAGGAACTTGACGTACGAGACGGCCTTGCGGTGGTCGCGGAACACGGCCAGCGGCTCGCGCGGCGCGCGCAGGTCGTAGTAGTGCACGCAGTGGTCGGCGGAGCCGAAGGCCAAGTGGCACGACGAGCGCGGGTTGAAGCGCACGCAGCACACGTTGAACTTGGCTTCCAGCGTGGCCACGGAGCGCTCCGCGTTTAGCGCCCACAGCTTGACGCGCGCGTCGTCGGAGCCCGAGGCCAGCAGGCGCACGTCGGCGCGGTTGAAGTGCACGGACCAGCAGCGCTTGTCGTGCTCGTGAAGCGCGCGCGTGCGCTGGCCCGTGCCCGCGTCCCACACGCTCACCGTGCCCTCATAGTCGGACGACGCGATCACGTTCTTGTGGTACGCGTTCCACGAGACGCACGAGATCTTGTGCGAGCACTGCATCTCGGCGCAGGGGTAGTGCACGTCCACGCAGTCGCGCACGACCGCGTCGTACTCGAACACCTTGATGCGCTTGGTGACGCCGGCGATGGCGAAGAACTCGTCGTCCTTGTCGAACTCGATGGTGGACACGATGGTGGAGTAGTTGATGGCGTCGCTGCAGTAGGAGAGCGTGGCGAGCGGACGCAGCGCGCGGTAGCGGGTGAAGGCCAGCAGGTCCTCGCGGAAGGCGTCCAGGCCGCGCGGGCGCAGGGCGGCGCGGGTCACGTCGGACACGTCGGAGGGCGGCGGCTCGTCCGGCGCGCGCTGGTCGCCGCCGTGCGGCCCGGCCAGCGCGCGCGCGTCGGGCACGTGCGGCCCGCCCAGCGCGCGCGCGTCCGGCACGTGCGGCGCGTCGGGCGCGGGGCCCACGGGGCTGCCGGCGGGCGGGCACTCCGCGGGGAAGGCGGGGGGCGCGGGCGTCACGGCCGACGAGCCCGGGAAGTACAGCTCGTCTGCGCGATGCGCGAAGTAACACTGCGGACAAACGTACTAGACGATAAGCCGTGTCTTCATTGCGATCCAGCGATACAAGTCACACTGAGAATCAGATCTCCGTCACGTGGTACTGTCTTGTATCAATAGTGCGGGCCAAAAAAGGAACTCGTTCATGTTCCGTTAAGTTTAATCACGGATGCGGTTTATGGCACTATGGGCATACACATTTAAG
Organism: Noctua janthina; assembly: GCA_963576755.1. Lineage (NCBI taxonomy): Eukaryota > Metazoa > Arthropoda > Insecta > Lepidoptera > Noctuidae > Noctua > Noctua janthina. The sequence goes on along the minus strand of OY755080.1, from coordinate 10,117,624 downwards.
AAAACTCGATACGATACGCCACGATGATGGCACAAGTCTCGATAAGGTGTTACCTGCACGAAGTCGTCGAAGTGCGCGTGCAGCCGGCGCCAACGCGCCGCTAGTGCATCCCCTCCCGCTGCCGCGCCGCCCGCGAAGCTCTCCTCCTCCGCCGTGCCGACCAGACTACCTCCTACACACATACGAGTCACTCAATAATAATAACAGCGAGGCGCGGGTTCCTGATCAATGTTCCATGAAGAACGCAATCGAAACTTTGGGCAAATCGCTACTGATAACGAAGTATGGAATTTGCCCTCCGGTGCATTAGAAATTCTTAGATACTCCTTTTGCTCCGTTCAAGTGCAAACATCTGGTCATCCATGGGGACAAGCTGTGAGTTTATGATAAGCAAGGTGTAACATAATAAACGCACAACTTCTCATGTGGTGTCTTGGACCATGAAACTGAACCATTTTTTTACGAGTTCCTGAAATTCGCAAAAATGTTTTTGTACTTCTTATACGGATTGACGCGATCAGCTGATCAACATGTTTGGTAAAACAAAAAAAAAAGTAATGAATTTCCAAAAGTCATATAACAAAAGTTGTTCAGCACCATGGTCCGAGTATGTACGCATTATAAATGTTGTGGCCAGAAATTCAACATCGGCAACTATCCAAGACTTGCTATCTCGTAATGTGATATGCTTGTTCATTCTTTTTTTTTCAACAGTTAATCTAAGGATTCTATACCTATGGTCGTGAGCGAGTTGAGTTGAGGTGACGTACCGTCGACGTGCGCGGCGGTGTCGCCCACGCTGCCGGCCAGGTCGGCCAGCTCGCGCTTGAGCGCGCGCACGGCGTCGCCCGCGTCCGGCTCGGACGCGTCGGGCGCGTCGCCCGCCTCCGGCAGCCGCGCCAGTCCAGCCGCACCTGTATACGCGCATATATGAAAACTCTTTCACTAACGGGGAGCTACATTTACCCCGAGTGTCATAGGCTATATTGAAGACGTTCCTGTTCCTGGAAATTTTCGACCAAAACGCGAGCCAAGACGGACGCAAAAGAAAATATACATAAGTCACGCTCTTCTCGACGTCAAAATAACATAAGATAGTCAGTTTAAACGCCTTCAACACTAGCTAGTGTGGAGAAGGAGTGGCGAACCTTTACGGATCAACTACCATTTTTGCTCAAGTAATATTCAACAGGAGTATAGACTTGCCGTCAAATAATTTTGACTTAGTGATTACAGGAAAAACAATAAAATTAAATACCAGATATCAACGCAACACTGTATAGTAATAAATGTTTCAGTTATACGTGTCATTCAAATTGAACTCACATCAGTGTGGCTTAGTAACAGTAGTGTGCTTGTTGCAGAATAGATGACAAATAACTTAATATTAGGGTTGTATTGAAGAGGCTACTTTTAGTAGAATGCCTGCTGAACTGGAGTCATCTGCCAAACGGATTCGCACTCGCGTGCGTTCGTAATACTTCATAGTGAACATTTTTATTTTGAACTAAAATGTAATCCGTTTTGATCGATGACGCGCCCAAAATATTGTGTTGCGTGCCGTTAGTTCGCCATCGCCCATCCCTGAGTCCCTGACCTAGGGTATTGTGATACAAGTATCTATTGGCGCTTGACTGACGTTGACAGAGAGGCACTGTTGGTGGATATTTGTGAAACATACGTTTTTAAACCGACATGGTCACTAACTTATCTTTAACACTGGAAAGGGATATTTACCATGCTCACTATTTGTTTTGAGTTCCCGATATTTCGGCGCTGCTGCAAGCACCATGATCACAGATAAACTAAAGTTATTACGGGTGGGTGTTTATGAGCAGACAAATCGGTCTACCCTCCTTATTCGTTTTCTGCGATCGGTACCGCTACCACTGTCACTCACAACTCGATTCTGTACCCGACACACGAAACTCACTGGGTCCGCTCGCGAACTTTTTTCGGTGTTTAGGGTTCCGTAGTCAAGAAGGAAAGGAACTCTTATAGTTTCGCCATGTCCGTCTATCTATCCGCAGCTTAGCTCAAAGTCAATTAGTTACGCCGACAAACTGGTAAAATAAAATCTCGAAAACTAGTGCTACACGTAGGTAAAGTGGGGATCTTTTTTCTCGCATATCCCATAGCGCGGTATGTCGTTGGATAGGTCTTTAAAAAATATTACGGGTTTAGAGTCCCCCCCCTCCCTACTACCTATACGGTTGTGGTTGGGTGTGTGCATAAATTCACGGTGGTAGTTTGTTACGGCTAAAAGGCGAAGTAAGGTTACACCTAGTTCTAGCCGGCTATACCTAGGTGCGGCCGGTAACAGTTGTGTATCCCTTTTATTACTAGGACACACCGACCAAATGGATTAGGTTAGGTTAGAACTGTGACCAAACGCGACATCCAAATTGGTTGCATGTTCTAACCGAAGACAAGTAGGATACACCTAAGTTTAACCGGCTGAACCTAGCTGTATCCGGCTAAAACTAGGTGTAGCCGCACTTTGTCTATTAGCCGTAACATATACAACGAAAAGAAATTAAAAGGAAAACTTTCACAGCTTAGTAGGCTTTACAAGTTTACGAGTGATAGTCGACCAACTTATAAAATGTCCTTGGATAACATATTTTCCTAAACATAATGTATGGCAGCACAGGTTTTCAACTGCAAATGTAAAAATGTAAGTTTTTTTTTTTTATTATTACAATAAAAATCATTGTAAGGAGGCAAATCCGCATATTTTGATGGGCAACCACGGAACCCTACATTTTGCGTGGCCCGACACGCACTTGGCCGGTTTTTACACAGTTGAACCACTGGATTCCGGGCTGTTGACAAGTCAAAACAGAGAGTAAATATCCCGTTTTCAATGTTAATGATAATATTTGTGAAATGTATTGAAAAATCAACGTGGCAGCGTTAGTTCCGTATGGTCGTATAACCCTCGCGCCAATGCTCAAACAAAACTCATGACAAAAGCAGTATTGCAATATTCTGGAAAAATCGAAAAGTGCTTTTTTTGTTCAGTCATGCCTGTACAGTACCTTGATATCAGAACTAAGATAGCAGCTTATCTCACATGTTATGTTTGCTAGAAAACGTAATGTCGGGCTGGTGTCTGCCATGACATAGGAGCTCGTTCACACGCACCTTGCGCCGTATCCCGGAGCACGGCGGCCACGTGGTCCATATCCTTGCGCACGAGCGCCGCCTCGCGCGCCAGCTGCTCCAGCTGGTGCGCGCGGTGCTTGTGCAGCTGCGCCAGGAACTCGTACAGGAGCCTGTGATGCGCGGCGGCGCACTCTGCCTCTAGGAGCCGCTTGCGACGGGTGAGTAGATCCAGCATGGCATCCACATCAGCCAGCGGTAACCTCCGAGCCTCAGCCGCGACCAGGGCTCTCACGCAGGGCCCGCGCGGCTGCGGGACGGTCTCGTGTCTGGCCCGCACGCGGCGTCGAGCCACTAGCTCGTTGAGCAGGAAGTTCGGGAAGATGTGGTCGCGGGACGCGAGCGCGGCGCCGCACTTCGGACAGCGCCGGTGGAGCTCCACCGCCTGGTGACGAGAGAAAGTAACACATTCCTAGGCCCGCTTGCACCACATAATATCACTGTATTAGTTTAGCGCTAAAGTAGTTTAAAACATAGTTCTCTTCCTGTCTATCGTCTGAAGATGATATAGAGACAAAATTATGTGTTAAATGGGTTTAACGCGAATTCACTATTTAGTTGTTCACGGTGCGCCAATCACCATGTCTTATACAAGTGTCGGAGAACACAAAGCACTTCTGTGGCATTGCAGTGGGAAATACTAAGTACAACGCGACAAACAGAAGAAGCTACACTAAATGTGTGCGGGACTGTGCAACGAGGCGTTCCCACTATCTCGCCATGCTGTACAAACATGTCTGATGAGATACAAGATTCAGAACTAAGAGAAGACTGAGAGGGAGAAATATAGATCTCAACATGTTCCCAGCCATTAAAGATGTCTCCGAACGGCTTACTATAGGTGACATTCTATCACATCCATGCGTTGTCGCATGTCGACTAAACTCAATAGATGTGGTCATTTTGTGACGGAATGTATGAAGCAGTTGCTTACCTTACTAATACAGGCATAGCAGAAGGAGTGTCCGCATCGTGTGACGTAGGCCTCGTCGATGAGCTCGAAGCAGACGGGGCACAGCAGGTCGCAGTCCTTGTCCTCCAGCGAGCCGCCCAGCCCGCCCAGCGCGCCCACGCCCGGGGCGCCCGGCCCCGCGCCCGCGCCGCCGGCGCCTGCGCCCGCGCCCCCGGTGCCTGCGCCCGCGCCCGCGCTACCGCTCGCAGCGGCGCCCGACATTGTGAGGGGCTCTCTGGGGACACAGAAAAAAGTTTAATTTAGTTGTATGTTGAGTGTTCAGTTATGAAATGGAAGTAGCAATCGACAATCAGTCAGTCGTCACTGACCACAAAATGGTTTATCTCTCAAGTCAAGGTGTGTTGTTGTTCAAAATAATAATCACAATTCATCACATTTACAATTTGAACCTGCAGCCTTAATGGTGACTTTACAAAAGTTAGAGTAAATTAGGTAAATACTGTATTTACAAACTAAGTAATCATCAATTATGGATCGGACAGAGTTTTTTTTAAATATTGTTTACTTTCATAATTATGTATTCAGTGAAAAGCTGTTATTTCGCAATTACACACAGACACTTCAATTTTATTTGTATAGATATGTCTTTCGGCTTTAGCCATTATTTGTAGCTTCAAGTTGTCATCTTAACAGTCAATTTATTGGTGTCATTCCAGCTTCCCTTTGTATGTCTTTGTAGTTTGGCTCTCTACCTTCACCATGCTTATCCCCAGATGATGGTGTATTTTGATAATTAGTGTCTCCATGTAACATGTACTGATTTTGTACTCTAAGGTCAATTTAAATAAAAATAATTTATTCAAACTTTCCACACCGTGCCACCCCCTGCCCATAAAGATGTTGCCTCTGCTGTGTGGTAGACTACATGTCTCATGTCTCAAATAACACCCAAATTGCGCAAAAAGAAATAACATGGTTGCTATTCAGAACAGCAATGCATGAATAGCATACAATAATATGTCAATTTATACGAGATGATAAATAAAGATATTGAAAATCGCTTTATGGAACTCAAATAAAGTTGGGCAGGACACCTAGCACGATGTGCTAATGGCAGGTGAAGTAAATCTGTGACCGAGTGACGTCCAAGAGCTGGACAGAGAAGTGTTTATCGTCCTGCAGCAAGGTGGGCAGACGAAATTGTTGCCATTGCATGAATTACATGGATGAGGCTGGCACAAGAACACAGAGCTTGGCACAAGCAAAGAGAGGCCTATACCCAGTTGTGGGTGAAGTCCGGCTATGGATGATGATGATAAATAATTAAATATAAGATAAAATTATACATATTAATAGGATAAACTTTAATTAAGGAAAACTAAACTTGCTCTTTTCCATTACAAGCCTACTTTTAGTGACAAAGCAGTCTGCTGAGCAGTGGCGTGTGTGTTGTGGCAAATAAATGTCTTGCAGTTTTAATCACCCAGCGGTCCTTGCTTTAAAATGAAAATCACTGAGGTTTCTCGAGTAAGATATGGCTACACAAGATATTCAAATAACACACAGCAACACAAGCTTTGGGAACTTTCTGAAAACATTGTTTGCAAGTTTTCAGTGAAACACTTTGTTATAAGTGATTAGTGATTACACTACTCAAGTGGCCAGTAACACTGGAACTAACTTGTATTGAATGTTCCTCATACCGGACAGCAGAACGCGTGTATTTATAGCCAACAATCGATACGATACCCACTGACCATAACATGCTCAATTACACAGCTGACCTAAATCGAACAGAAACGGCAACACGTACATGTGAGTGTGGTGAGCGCTGAGCACGACGACCGCATGGACATGCTAGGGCGCTCAGTACGACTGCGGCCTGTTGGCGCTTTCGGCACCGGAGCCTCCAGGCCCTCGACACCGCCCCGGCTTAACCGCGGGAAACTCTGCCACCAAACCACTTGTTCACTTGAACTACAGTTTACACTTAATGTTTCACACACAAAACACGACTCAACCCCAAACCCCATCGTATATAATTACGATTTTATGCATTTTACTACGATTTTTCAACAACACTCGCGTATCGTTCCACTTTGACGTTTGACAACTTTAAAATTGCCAGTGTATAAATTGGGTCAATTTGGGTCAGTCCCTGGCGACCCGAGGTCAAGGACTTTTAAATGGGGCCACGTTAAATATCGATGACGATGAACGTGATTATTACATTAAATAATTATCTTAAAGGTAATCTCATTTTACCAAAATTGCTGTTTATATTTTCTAGATGTTTTTGATTAAATTGAAAAAATATAAACGTGACTTGCAGTGACATCTAGCCATAGCATAAAGAACTACGTAGGGAACTGTTGCACCGACACGTATTTATCACGAACTGTTTGACTGACAGTTAAACGCCATTTTGCTATTATTACAGGAGGTTGCATTATCTGTTCGTCAACAATGTAAAGGGAAATGTTTGCGGGATTTTTATAGTGAATGTAATGTGAAGTGAAGTTTTAACCCTTGGAATAAAAACTAGGGTAATGGAGGAGTCCAACGAGGAGCTCCGGGTCATTCCCGGTAAGTGCAGTGCTTAGAAATTAATCCTCGAAAATGTGAGTGTATGTCGTGCGAGGTCGTGTAATGTTAGCTTTCCCGATTTCAGAGCTCTACTTTCTGATAGCGAAATTCCTATCAGGCGGACCCCTGAAAGAGACTGCAAAGGTAAATTGGCTCGGAATATGTTCAAATTATTGTCCTGTACAGTTCAATGCGCTAATTGTGCCCGTTTCTGTTGCAGACTTTGCTAAAAGAGCTCGAGAGTATTGAGGTAGGTTTGAGCTTTTCCTAGTGCCGGGTTTGAGCTTATATTGTTGTTTTGGTCGCGGACGCACGTGGCTGCGGCTGTCAAACGCGCTAAAACTTCGCTGAAAAGTTTTTGTATAGTTCGCGGTGTTGCAGGTGCTGCCCCGACGACTCGACTGGGAGGGACGCGAGCACGCCCAATCTTACGATGAATTGGTAAGTTTAGCGGACTTTTGCGCTCAAAACTTTGTTTATTTACGTTTTGCTAACTGTTGAACTACTAGAAATACAGAAATTGTGCGAAAACGACCAAAAAACTTAAATTGTGTTATGCCTTAAAATGATCATGAAAATACGGTGGAATATCGTGAAAAATGTTTTTGTGGTGTTTCAGTGATAAAATTAATGTTTTTGGCTAATTTGCGAAAAAATTGTTATATCATGCACTATCTGGAAGGAGCCGTGTCGTAATTAGAAGTGTTTCTATCTCGTTTTTTCACACGCTTTTGCGGTTACGTCGCATATGCCGTCTCGTTCTAGCAATCGACTGCAATAGCTCCCAGCCGTGATTGGCCGACGGGAATCCGATCGCGGCCCGAACACTCACCGAGTGCTGCGTGACGTACAATGGCGCCATATTTCGTATTTTTCTTGTCTGTACGCAGAAGGTGAACTTGTGATGTTATTTTGCTTTATGAATTGAATTATGATTTTTCTTAATTAAAAAGTCCAAAACAATTTAGGTATATACAACACAAGACAAGTTTCCGATAGAAAAGAGCACAAAAAATTGAACAGCCAAGACAAAGGATATAGCATTTGGGTGTGGTACTTCTTATGTATATAATTAAATGGTGAAATGTATGAATAGAATGTATCACTTAGGCAGGCTCCATCAATGAGTGGCCATCGTTTAACTAATGAATGTTCTTACGTGTTGTGTTGCGCTCATCACCATTAGATAATTGCGACAGTAAAAACAACACTAGCTATATTCTACTTTGTCTCAATAGTGTAATCTATAATATTAAAAGAACTTATAAAGTAGGCCACTTCTTTTGTAAAAAGCAAGAATGAAAGAGAATTATTGATTAGAGAAATTGAACTTGAACGTTTTGGTCATTGGGCTAATTCAAAACAGTTTTAGCAAACCCTAGAGTGGCGGTCACAAAGAGGTTTGTGGCGGTGAAGAGCCTAGTCTATGATTCTATTTCTGTTGTTACTTAGTGCGTAGTTACCTCAATTGTAGTTAAATAATTAATAAATTATGACTGGCATATCCATTTGGATAAAACAAAAAAGGGTTCCCTTTTAGTTGAAAAAAATAAACACAGTTTGTTTGGTCTTCCTGTACCTACTCTGTAGCCTTCGACATTAAAAATCATGCCCTGCTGTGTATATTACTAGAGCACGAGTTTGTACAGGCATCCCAGCATTCGGACGTGTCCTGGCGACGCCTGGCATCAGTATGCGAGCGCGCCGTATCGCTCGCGCGGCTGGCGCCGGCCGGCCCCGCAGCGCAGCTCCCCGACGCGCCCGACGCCGACCGCCTGGCCGCGCGCCTCTCGCTGCTCAGCGAGACCCTGGTCAGACCCAAACCGCTGTACGCCTCGCATAAGCAGGATCATACCTTGGGTAAGTGCTACTTTGTTGGTCATTAGCTTTTGCCCCTTGCAAATTATGTGAACGTACAGTCACAAGCAATGAAATGTAAACACTATCAAAACTCAAAAGCGATTTTCTCTTACTGTATTGATTAACGTTTTCACGAACAGAAACAGTATTTTGGAAGCCATACTATAAATAGGTCTTATCTCAAAGTAGAAACCGTTACACGAAAAAATTACTGGGAATGCCTGTACTTGGGAATGCACAGGTGTGCTTTCATCAAAATCCATTGGGCTGTTAAAGTTTGAAAAGGCAACAGACAGACCGACAGGCTAGTAGTATGAACTGCACTACTTGAAGCATAACTATTAATAACAGAAACTCACCAAAGGGTTAGATATGTTTGATGGACAGCTCACAGCCGTGTCTGCAGTATTCAGCTTACAAGGTTCGAATTATATGCCTTGTCAGAGACCTTTACCATCATTTGAGTGAAAACTTGCTTGGCTGATTGTGACCTTATATTTTAAGCAAATGGTTTTAACACATTTGCGGCAGTGCTCTCCTGAATTTTAGTAAAGAACCTGTCCAATATGTTGTGGTGTCCAGTTCGCCGCCTGGTATCGCGCGAGCTGGGCGTGGGCGCGGCGGCGCGGGCGGGCGGGCGCGGCGGGCAGGCCATGTTCCCGCCGCGCATGCTGGCCGGCCTGCAGCTGCAGCGGCGCACGCTGGGCCACCTGTCCGCCGTGTACTGCCTCGTGTTCGACTGCACCGGCCGCTACGTCATGACCGGCGCCGACGACATGCTCATCAAGGTGAGCCACTGTCAGTCACGAGTCGCACACTGGTCCAGTGTGTACTGCCAGTTGAAACCATTATCTCTATAGACTTTCCCCAACTATTTTGGGGTTGGCTTCTGGTCTAAACGGATGCAGCAGAATTTTTAGCTGACTTTCACAACCCAGTACTGGGTACGTGTGGAGCCCCAACACAGGATATACCACACCTTCTCTCCTGCTCGTCGTGCACAAGTTATTGCACCCTCCAGGACTTGAATGAGGCTAACGACAGAGCTGTCCAGCGCCTTATTCACAAACGCTTCGATTTGATTTCGATTCGGGAAGTCGTATGTCTATCTCGGTCGCTTACGTAATGCCAAAAAAACAGGTTTCCGTAGCACCAAACAATAATTATAATAAAAATATTTTGAAGTCTTATTCATATGTTGTATTGTATTACGTTCAACAGCAAAACAAAGTTATTGCTGCAGTTAGATGAAACAGTCCCATCTCTCATAAACTAAACATCGAATCTTATTCAAACCGATTTTCGTTGAAAGTTTTTTTACGTTCTACAATCCTATATTTTTTCAGAATTTTCCTACTCTTACTTTAGAAATTAGAGAGAGGGGGGGGGGGGATATACATTTTACCACTTTGGAAGTGTCTATCTTTCAAACGATTGACTTTGAGAAAAAATGGTTTTACGAAAAAATGACACATTGAGGAATGTGTCATTTTTAAAGACCTACCTATAGACACCCCGCACGTATTGGCTTGATGATTTTTTTTTAGTTTCAATTCCATGTTGGGGAGCCCCCCCCTCCCCCTTAACCCTTTTTTTATAAAAACCGTAATGCGATGTACAGAATACACCTACCTACCAAGTCTCAACTGTGTAGTCTAAAAGTTTCGGAATAAAGTGACGGTAACATACGGACGGACAGACAGACATGACGAATCTATAAGGGTTCCGTTTTTTGTTTGCCGTTCGTCTACGTAACCCTAAAATGATGGACATATGACTTCTCGAATCAAAGCGTTTGTAAAGTTAAGTCTACTAGAAGGTAGACTTTTGGGCTTCTGTCTATCCGACTGTCAGCAATGACGGCCGTAGTCGGGAGCAATAGTGTAACGTGTTGTCCGAGGCACTTCGTTTATTATCTCACGACTGTAGGTGTGGAGCGCGGTGGACGGGCGCCTGCTGGCGACGCTGCGCGGCGTGGGCGCGGAGATCACGGACGTGTGCGTGAGCGCGGACGGCGCGCTGCTGGCGTGCGGCTCGGTGGACCGGCTGGTGCGCGTGTGGGGCCTGGCCGGGCCCGAGCCGCGCGCCGTGCTGGCCGCGCACGCCGGCACCATCACGTCGGTGCACTGGGCGCCGCCCGCGCGCCGCGACGTGCGCTGGCTGGCCAGCACCAGCACGGACTGCTCCGTGGCCTTCTGGACGTGCTCGCCGGACGGGCACTTCCTGTCGCAGCCGGTGCAGTACGTGGAGCGCATGCGGCCCGGCGTGTGCCACATGATCTGCGCGGCCTGGTCGGCGGGCGGCGCCTTCCTGGCCGCGGGCAGCGCCGACCACCACGTGCGCATCTACACTGTGGAGCACGAGCCCGGCGGACCCAAGCGGGTGACTCAACAATGCTTTATTCATCAAAACTAAAATCTCGCTGTTGCAATGGGATTGCCTATAAAAAAACCCACTTGTGGGTTTTTTTATAGGCAGTCTGATATTTATTAAGTCTGACCGATTTACGACTTGGCGCAACTGCATTCTACTTTATAAACACCGACCTTTTCCAGCGGAAAGTTGTCCTTCGGCGAGCGCAGCATCTGACACACTTTTTATGAAACGAGTGAAGATAATCTTTACGGCGTATTCAGTGTTAATGATAATATTAGTGCCCATGTCAGTTTAAAAACTTATGTCAATGTCTCTATCTGTATTGATATGACGTACTGTGTACAGGTGCTGGAGACGCCGGTGCACGACGACGCCGTGGACAGCATCGCGTGGGCGCACCGCGGACTGCGCTTCGTGTCCGGTAGCAAGGTATTAACAATACAACCTTCGACTGAACATCGACACTGTAGCCCACAGTACGGTGGACTGAGGCCGTTATTACCGGGCTGAGGAGGTTAAACACGTGATTGTACTCATGATAACAAACAACTTTTCCTTAGAAACATTTATTTATACTCATTCACTTTAATTATAGGCGAGATGTTTGAATGTATTCAACAAATCATGAATAGTATTTGGTTTGGTGGCAGGACGGCAGCGCTGCGCTGTGGACGCTGCACGCGACGCAGTGGAGACACGTGCTACTGCAGCCCAAGAGCACTCAGCAAGACGGGAAGAAACTCAAGGTGACATGTAGTACCGCCGCCATTGCAGCGCCACGCCTCGACATCACCTTCCCGCCCCTGTCCCACGTTACTCGGGGCATTCTCCCCTGTCTACCGTCACGCCATCATTTACACCTTTTTCCTTCATTTCATCACATGGCCATGCCCAGTTGCCCGTACCAAGACAGTCTTTCTGACTTACTCTAAAATACTCATTCCTTACTTTATCCATTCTTCTCACTCCACACATCCACCTCAGCATTCTGCAACCTCTAATTATCTAGTGAAACTCCACAAACGTGACCTCGAAAAATAAAATATGAAATCTATTTTTAACCGATTTCTGGAAAAGGAGGAGCTTATGTAGTTCACCAGAATCCTTTTTTTCATGTCTGTTCGCCGATTTGTCTGCGATTGCTAGCCCGATTTTCATGATTCTTTTTTTAGGGTTCCGTACCTCAAAAGGAAAAAACGAAAAGTAAAGGGTCACTCGCGTGTCTGTGTGTCTGTCTGTCACAGCCAATTTACTCCGAAACTACTGGACCGATTGAGTTGAAATTTGGTACAATATGTAAGTCGGTGACCTAAAGACGGACGCGTAATGTGAATAAATTAATTTTAAACATGGGGCCACTTTTGGAGGGTAAATAGAAAAAAACTTGCGAACTATATTGTGATACATATCAAATGAAAGGGCTCATTGTAAGCATCTCAAATATATATATTTTTTTTATAATTTTAAGATAGTTTTGAAGTTATTTAAGAAAATAGGCCGCATATTTAAAAACAAATAGTTCTGTGCCTATAGTTTACAGAACAAACCTATAAGAAAGCTATAACAACAGTGAATAATATTAAAGTAAAAATGAAACCCTTCACGATATTCCGCGCCGGGCACAGATGACCATGGTGTGCTGGGACGCCAGCGACGCGTTCGTGCTGACGGCCGCGTCGGACTGCACGGTGCGCGTGTGGTGCGCGCGCTCGGCCGCGCCCGTGCGCACGCTGCGCGGCCACCGCGACGAGGCCTACGTGCTGGAGCCGCACCCCTTCCTGCGCGGCGTGTTCCTGTCCGCCGGCCACGACGGCCAGCTGTTCGTGTGGGACGCCGCCGCCGACCTGCCGCTCGCCAGCTTCCACAACAGGATCGACGGTAACACCGTAGCGGACGCACACTTACTTAACACTTCAGACGAGACACACGAGCCGTGTATGCGTATGAACGCAGCGCCCCTTCAATTTAGACACCATTTCGTTATCAGCAACTTCAAAAACCGTGAAAATGACACCCGTGACGAGAAACCAGACGCCATCATCGGCGCCATCATGATTTGTGATATGTACACTTACTAGGCTGGTGGTGGCAGCTGCACGTCCAGAGCGTAGATATATTATTGTACGAGTCGCTTACACCGTGTGACTCCCGGCAGGGCACGGTGACGGCGCGATCTTCGACGCGAAGTGGGGCTCGGGCAGCACAGTAGCAGCCACCGACTCGCACGGCCACCTGCTGCTGCTGGGCCTGGGCCGCGGACACCGGCTCTTCGGCGCTCTGCCGCCCGAGCTGTTCTTCCACACGGACTACCGGCCCGTCGTGCTGGACCCGACGGGCGGCGCGCACGACGAGCAGACGGACACGCCGCCGCACCTGCTGCCGCCGCCCTTCCTCGTGGACGTGGAGGGCGCGCCGCACGCGCCGGAGTACCAGCGCCTCGTGCCGGGCCGCGAGAACCTGGCGCTGTCGCAGCTCATACCCGCCGCAGACGCGCCGCGCTCGCGCATCGACGCCATGATCGAGGCGCTGGCGGTCGCGGGCGGGCGTGAGCCGCGCGGCGTGTGGCGCGGCGAGGGCGTGCGCTACACGGCCGGCAGCTGGCAGCGCGGCGACCCGCTGCTGGTGCCGCTGTGCACGCGCGCACGGGTGGCGCCGCTCGCGCCCGCCGCGCACGACCACATCCATAGGACCTGGTACCTATTCGATTGATCTCTCTATCGGCATCGGCGCCTTCGAAAACATGTTTTAGTTTTTACCGATAAACGAAAACAGTAGACGCAAAATAAAGAGTATATTTCTCATCGTTGTGCCTGCCAGAAGCAATATTGTGTGGAGCGTTGATAGTTGTTCGTCCTGCTGCACATCTCTATGAGAGAGAAAGAAAAAGTATTAATTGGACTCGCACATGTCAGACAATCACAAAAACTAAATCATAAACAGACGAGGCCTGCCGCGACGCGACCGCAATACGCGCGTAAACATTCACACAACATTCCGTTACAGCGCAGAACTAAACGCCCTAGAACAAAGCTGGTACCGACGCGAAATGCGTCGGCGTCCAGTCATGATCAGTACAGCAGCCGAGGGGACCGGGGGCCCGCGGCGTCGGGCAGGCCGGCGCGCGCGGGGCCCGGCCGAGCGCGCGCGGGGCCCGGCCGAGCGCAGGGGCCCGGCCGAGCGGCCCCGCGCGCGGCCTGAGCCGCCCTCGCCGGAGTCGGCGTCGTGCAGCGACACCAGCGACGAGTGGGTGCAGCGCGCCGCCCGCCGAGACCGCTCCACGCCCGACTCGCGCAACTCCAGCCTGGAGCTCAGCGACACTGACACCAGGTATGTTGAGCACACCCAACCTACAGCAAGTCGTTACGGCTGCGACTGCGAGCTACAGCCGGCCAGTAACAATACATCTTCTATTACTTGGCGTCCATTCTGCCCTTTCGGCTGTCACACTGTCATGAACAAAGAAAGTTCAAGTTAATCAATATCAAAAGTGATTATTGAGTTTGAGTCGCATACGCTATTCTTTTGATATTACAAAGAGACATTAGAATCACGCCCCTTTTGCTTGCGTTGTTAACCTCATAACTAACGGTGTCGTTAACGTTTACTGCAGCTCGCATAACTCTGGGAGCAATAAGAGTAAGAGCGACAGGTTGGTGCAATAGCGATATACACGTGTGTCGGGTGATGGGTGGTCGGCCCTTTACCTTTTGTAAGACGTAGTGCTGACTTACCGTCAGGGCAACATTTACTACCACACTTTGATTTTATTCTGTTCGGTAAGAGACGTGTACAAGTATTATTGATCTCTTAGTGTTCATATTTGTGGCCGTAAATGTGAGCAAGCGCTTCATACGAATACGAAAATTAATGTTATATGAATACATTTACATTTCGCAGAGGAGCTCGTGGCTAAATAAAACAGCCGCGCTTGTCTAGGTTGGTCCGTGGATGAATGACCACCTGCCCACGTAGCATGAGCACCGTGGAAACGGGTTTTGACGGCGGAAGAATCGACAAAATGACAGATTGTAGAAAGATTTCTATCGTCCTAAGCATGGCGATGTTAGACATGTGGAAAAGAAAAGTTTCTATTCTTCTGTCAACAAAATCGACAACGTCGAGCATGGCGACAATTTATTCTCTACTTTGACACTTGGGTGTAGAAACGTTTCTTCTCAACCAATGTCAAATAGTCTACAACACATCGGACCTAGAAAATATTATTGTTATAACTCTTATTTGTGTTTGTAAGCCACTTTGGTTTTAAAAACATGTCGGGGTCCTACCGTCGCCATCTTCTCAGTTTTTATGCCGAGAAGAAAGAAAGAAAGGCCAAAAGGAACGCTGTACGAGCTTTAATCGGGGCTTGATCTCCCTGAAAACGAGTTCCTCGAAAATTATAAGATAAGTAAAGAGATGGTGCAATATTTGTGTAGGGAGCTGAGCCAGGATCTGTCTCCTAGCACATCACAGGGTCTGCCTGTTCTCGTTAAAGTAAGTTCAATTCAGGTTATGTACGCCTTACAACTACCTTGTAAAAATAATAGGCAACCTTATTAGTGGATCTAACATCATCATTCTCTTGCCCTTATCCAAATTCATTTGGGGTCGGCGCAGCATGTCTTCTTCTTCCAAATCACTAGCTACTTATCCGTTGCTAAGGAAAGAATTCCTATGTTTTTGTCTTCGTGAAAACTCGAGTCTTCGGCTCGCCGCATGCTCGGGCAGAAGACATGTCGAGTTGTATAGAAAGAGTTTTGTCGATTCTTGAAGAATAGAGATAGATAAACGCCATGCTACGGGGGCTGATGATAACATATCGAGTTCCCTCCATGCCTCAGAAAGCACGTTAAGCCGTTGGTCCCGGCTGCCACTTGTAGATCTTTGACAGTCGTTACAGGTAGTGGCCTGAAAGTCTGACAACCAGTCTTACCAAGGGGTATTCAAATCGTATTACCCAGTACTAACTGGGTTGTGGAGGTCAGATAGGCAGTCGCTCCATGTATAATACTGGCATCCAGTTAGACTGGAAGCCGACCCCGACATAGTTCGGAAAAGGTAGGCACATGATTATGAATACATTCGATATAGTTATGTTCTTTCCTCACGGGCTGACAGCGACTCACCGATCAGCCGACACACTGCTCAGTGTTGTGTACACATAAACTGTAGTCAGTACATAGAGTAATGCCCGTAGCTCGTCGTCGTCGCAGTACTCGGACTGGGAGGCGGGCGCCGCGCTGGCGCCGCCGGCCCGCGCGCGCCGCCGGCCCGTGCCCACCAACCGGTACGTACACGAATCTTTATTGGATGACATTGTTTTGTGAAAACATAATACATGCGCCAAATGATCCTAGTACGGACTACCGAGTTCACTGTTAGGGCATAACAGTGAAAACTGGCAGACCCTCAGTGCTCTCGGTAGTGAGCTACTACCGCTTGTATATGATCGCCGGTCCAAGTTGAGCACGCGTCCAGTTACAGCCCCAGTACAGTGACGGCCAAGCGCGCGGTGCCGCGGGCCGCGCCGCCCTCGCCCGGCGCGGCCCCCTCGCCCGGCCCCGCGCCCGGCCCCGCGCCCGACCCCGCCCCCGCGCCCGGCCCCGCCCCCGCCCCCGAGCTGCCGGACGCGTACCGGCCGGGCGAGTGGCTGACGGCCGTGTCGCCGCGCAAGGCGCCCTACCACCCGCAGATGGGAGACGAGTGTCTGTACTTTAGACTTGTGAGTATTATTGTTATATCAACATAATTATACCAGATTTTATTAGACTAGCTAGCGAAACACAGATTTTTTTTAATGATTTATGTTGTGTTGTAAACATTTTTTACTTGAAATATCTTTCTATCTTCTTCTTCAATCGGTCCCTCATTACTGAGGGTCGTGGTCACTGGACCGCTTTAAACGGTCAATCTGCCTCCATCGACTCCGGTCCAAAGTTGCCATCTCGTGCTCTCTTGCCTTCGGTATTGCCAACAATGACTAGCTTTTCACGGCTGCTATCTCCCCTTCGCGTTATGTAGCCGAAATATGTCAAAATACGCTGTAGGCAAACTACACAATCGGGTCTTGATATCATTTGTGCGTTTGGCTGTCCATGAGAATATTTGTATGACCTACAGGTAGTTGTTCCGGGTCTGGCTGTTTGTGTATGTGAGTTTAAAGTGCAGGCCACACCGCCAGCTAGACGGTGACGTAGCTTAGCGTGTGAACCAGTTTGAAAAGAGCTGAAACGATGATCGTTCGCGTCGCTCGCCCGCCCGCAGCTGGCGGTGTGGCCTGCGCCTCGCAGCCACGATACAGGAAAAGTTTGTAGCGTAACTAACCAGTGATATGTGTCGCAGGGGCACCAGAGGTACTTCGAGGCGGTGGCGGAGAAGGACGTGTACAAGGTGAACCCTCGCGACAAGCCGTGGGAGAGGACGCATGTCTATGTAAGTGTCCGTCTGATCGACCAGTCTCATTGGAGGAGTACTCTCTTCCTCCGAAACCTAACTATGTAAACGAATAAAAATTAAGTTGGTAGCGCCAAGGTAGCTTGCGAAATTCAAATTTTCTTACGTTTTAATTAATTGCGTAGCCGATAACAAGTCTGCTATGCCGCCGTAGCATTTGGCTACGCTTCCGTAGCACATGTCTACGCCGTAGCAGTCGTTGTTGAAACCTCGCTCATTCCAGGAATGCGAGCTCGTCAAGGTGGTCGGCATCAAGTACGTGATCAAGCCGCCGCGCGTGGCGTGCCTGCGCCTGGCGTGCTCGCTGGACGCGGGCGGCGCGCGCGGCCGCAGCCTCACGGTGCGCTACCACGACATGCCCGACGTCATCGACTTCCTGGTGCTGCGCCAGCAGTACGACGCGGCCGTCGCGCGCCGCTGGGGGGCCGGCGACCGCTTCCGCTGCATGATCGACGACTGCTGGTGGACCGGCCAGGTGCTGGAGAACACGGGTCGGTACACGAGTTATACTCACATCACACGGCCGACTTCCGAGCTCCGAGCTCAAAACCCAATAATACGGTATGCTCCGGGAATCGAAACCAGGACCGAACCAAACCCGTTTGCGTATAGTTACTTAGTTTGATGTACTATGAAGGATCCGTATACGCCTTGTAGACAAAAGATATAAAGTTTTAAGAATGGATATGATGGCTCCTCTCCAGACGGCGACGGCGACGCAGCGCACAGCGCATGCGCGGCGGGGCTGGCGGGCGACGCGGCCGCGGCGTGGGCGCGAGCGGCCGCCGCGCACTTCCTGTCGCTGCGAGTGCGCTGGGACAACTCCGAGGTATGTATGGGACAGCATTATGTGTCACAGCGCATGCGCGGCGGGGCTGGCGGGCGACGCGGCCGCGGCGTGGGCGCGAGCGGCCGCCGCGCACTTCCTGTCGCTGCGAGTGCGCTGGGACAACTCCGAGGTATGTATGGGACAGCATTATGTGTCACAGCGCATGCGCGGCGGGGCTGGCGGGCGACGCGGCCGCGGCGTGGGCGCGAGCGGCCGCCGCGCACTTCCTGTCGCTGCGAGTGCGCTGGGACAACTCCGAGGTATGTATGGGACAGCATTATGTGTCACAGCGCATGCGCGGCGGGGCTGGCGGGCGACGCGGCCGCGGCGTGGGCGCGAGCGGCCGCCGCGCACTTCCTGTCGCTGCGAGTGCGCTGGGACAACTCCGAGGTATGTATGGGACAGCATTATGTGTCACAGCGCATGCGCGGCGGGGCTGGCGGGCGACGCGGCCGCGGCGTGGGCGCGAGCGGCCGCCGCGCACTTCCTGTCGCTGCGAGTGCGCTGGGACAACTCCGAGGTATGTATGGGACAGCATTATGTGTCACAGCGCATGCGCGGCGGGGCTGGCGGGCGACGCGGCCGCGGCGTGGGCGCGAGCGGCCGCCGCGCACTTCCTGTCGCTGCGAGTGCGCTGGGACAACTCCGAGGTATGTATGGGACAGCATTATGTGTCACAGCGCATGCGCGGCGGGGCTGGCGGGCGACGCGGCCGCGGCGTGGGCGCGAGCGGCCGCCGCGCACTTCCTGTCGCTGCGAGTGCGCTGGGACAACTCCGAGGTATGTATGGGACAGCATTATGTGTCACAGCGCATGCGCGGCGGGGCTGGCGGGCGACGCGGCCGCGGCGTGGGCGCGAGCGGCCGCCGCGCACTTCCTGTCGCTGCGAGTGCGCTGGGACAACTCCGAGGTATGTATGGGACAGCATTATGTGTCACAGCGCATGCGCGGCGGGGCTGGCGGGCGACGCGGCCGCGGCGTGGGCGCGAGCGGCCGCCGCGCACTTCCTGTCGCTGCGAGTGCGCTGGGACAACTCCGAGGTATGTATGGGACAGCATTATGTGTCACAGCGCATGCGCGGCGGGGCTGGCGGGCGACGCGGCCGCGGCGTGGGCGCGAGCGGCCGCCGCGCACTTCCTGTCGCTGCGAGTGCGCTGGGACAACTCCGAGGTATGTATGGGACAGCATTATGTGTCACAGCGCATGCGCGGCGGGGCTGGCGGGCGACGCGGCCGCGGCGTGGGCGCGAGCGGCCGCCGCGCACTTCCTGTCGCTGCGAGTGCGCTGGGACAACTCCGAGGTATGTATGGGACAGCATTATGTGTCACAGCGCATGCGCGGCGGGGCTGGCGGGCGACGCGGCCGCGGCGTGGGCGCGAGCGGCCGCCGCGCACTTCCTGTCGCTGCGAGTGCGCTGGGACAACTCCGAGGTATGTATGGGACAGCATTATGTGTCACAGCGCATGCGCGGCGGGGCTGGCGGGCGACGCGGCCGCGGCGTGGGCGCGAGCGGCCGCCGCGCACTTCCTGTCGCTGCGAGTGCGCTGGGACAACTCCGAGGTATGTATGGGACAGCATTATGTGTCACAGCGCATGCGCGGCGGGGCTGGCGGGCGACGCGGCCGCGGCGTGGGCGCGAGCGGCCGCCGCGCACTTCCTGTCGCTGCGAGTGCGCTGGGACAACTCCGAGGTATGTATGGGACAGCATTATGTGTCACAGCGCATGCGCGGCGGGGCTGGCGGGCGACGCGGCCGCGGCGTGGGCGCGAGCGGCCGCCGCGCACTTCCTGTCGCTGCGAGTGCGCTGGGACAACTCCGAGGTATGTATGGGACAGCATTATGTGTCACAGCGCATGCGCGGCGGGGCTGGCGGGCGACGCGGCCGCGGCGTGGGCGCGAGCGGCCGCCGCGCACTTCCTGTCGCTGCGAGTGCGCTGGGACAACTCCGAGGTATGTATGGGACAGCATTATGTGTCACAGCGCATGCGCGGCGGGGCTGGCGGGCGACGCGGCCGCCGCGCACTTCCTGTCGCTGCGAGTGCGCTGGGACAACTCCGAGGTATGCCTGGGACAGCATTGTGTCACCACGCGGCGCACTTCCATGACTGTAGCGTGTTCCCGTCGCACAGGTGGAGCGCCTGTCGCCCTGGGACCTGGAGCCCATCGACGCGGAGCGGCTGCCGACGTGCGCGGGCGGCGCCGTGGGCGTGCTGCCGCAGGAGCTGCAGGCCGCGCTGTACCGCGCCGCGCCGGGCGAGTGGCCGCACGGGGACCGCGCCGCCGCCTGCCGCGCCATCGCGCAGCACATCGGCTGCGTCATGTGCCTGGCGGCCGCGGAGCCCTTCGTGGCGCCCGTGGACCTGCAGCTGTACCCGGCGTACGCGAGGGTCGTGCCCTACCCTATAGACCTGGACACTATCAGGGCGCGGTTCGACAATCTGTTCTACAGGTAACTCACATACTTATTAATAACTGGCTCGTGCCGCCCGCGTACGCTTCGATAAATGTCCTACGGGATCCTACTGCCGGGATGAAAAGGTATCCTTTGTGTGAATTCAGGTTATAAAACATCAGTGTACTAAATTTCATCGAAATGCGTTTAGTAGTTTTTGTGTGAAAGAGTAACCAACATCCGTACAGCCATCCTCACAAACTTGCGCATTTATAATAGAATAGTACATAGTATGATATGATAACTCAACACCGTATGGGGCATATGTTGCGGAGAATTGAAAAACCTGTCGTTAAAGAAGTATTGAGTATAAATGTGGATAGCTTTTGCGAAGATGCTATTTAAAAAAAAAAAAAAAATATTTCACATAGTCCTACATGGGCACTTATAAAACGTCGACAAAAAGGGCACGGTTCGGGTTGGTCGTTTCCTATGGAGAAGAATCGGCAAGAAGCTCCATGGATAGTCTTTTCAAATTATTTGGTATTACAATATTATCATGGTAACAGCATTTGTAATTAACACACAAAGCACAGGGGGACAGTGCAGGCCTGACAGTAATAACAATATATTATTAATCCTGTAGCGCTTAGGTGGTGTGGAATAATACTCCAGATGATGACGACGTAGTATATTTTAGTTGCAAGTGCTGAAGCTTATTGGAATGTGGAATGAATGTATTTAGAAAAAGGCGGTCCCTTTTATACAAAGTTTGTCATCACAAAATCAATGCATTACATTGTGCACGGCGTTGAATGCGATGCGGCGAAAGTCAGCTGGTAGGTATGGACGAATGTGTGACGTAGACGTCTCGCAGAATATTGGCTTGTTAGTGCCGGGTATGACGATTTTCTTGAGTTGAATATTTGTTTGTTGTGATAAGATTGGTATATTTCTGTCTTTTTCTTGCTCTTGTGATAGTTCTTCGTAGTTGATTGGTGATGGGAATTCGATGGTTTCGATACGAGAGAGTGCGTCGGCGACAATGTTGTTTACTCCGCTGACGTGTCGAATGTCCGTCGTGAACTCGCTGATAAATAACAGCTGACGCGTGCGCTGTTGCGTATCGTTATCGGACGGAGGCTTGCGTATAGCGTAAGTCAGCGGTTTGTGGTCGGTGTAAACAATAAGTTCTCTTCCTTCGAACATTTTTCTGAAGTGTTTGATTGCCATGTAGATTGATAATAATTCTCTGTCGAATGTACTATATCGCTGTTGTGTTTCGGAGAATTTCTTTGAGAAGTATCCAAGCGGTATCCATTTCTTGTTTACAAGTTGTTGAAGTACAGCTCCTGCGCAGGTATTTGATGCGTCGCACATAAGGGAGATGGCGTCGGTTGGTGATGGAGATGGATGAGCGAGTAAAGCTGCGTTTTGGATGCTAACTTTACACAACTCGAATGCTTGTGACGCTTCTGTGTTCCAGTCGATTTTTGTCTTGTCGCGTTTCTTCGAATTGTGCAGGAACGCGTTGAGAGGTGCTTGTATGTGGGCTGCGTTCGGTATGCTGTCACGATAAAAGTTTACCATGCCAATAAATCGACGTAAGTCTTCAATTGTCTCGGGTTTGGGGTAAGCAGTGATAGCAGTGACTTTATCTTGTGGTGGCTTGAGTCCGTTGCTCGACACTTGATAACCCAGGAACTTGACATTTTCTTTACCGAAGACGCATTTTGATGGATTTACTGTGATGCCATACTCGTCTAATCTGCGTAACACCTCCTGTAGATCTTCTATGTGACTGGTTTCATTATGTGATGCGACGATGACGTCATCAATGAATGGAAATGCGTAGTCTAACCCGATGAGTACTTGATGAATGAATCGTTGGAATGTCTGTCCAGCATTTTTGAGACCAGGACACATTCGAGGAAATTCGAACAAGCCGAAGGGTGTTGTGATGGCTGTCTTCTCGATGTCCGGTTCGTATACAGGCAGTTGTTGGTAAGCACGATTTAGGTCGAGTGTTGTGAAGATCTTCTTGCCGTGAAGTAGGTAGGTGAAATCTTTGAGACGTGGCACTGGATAGCGGTCTGGTTTCGTGACGTCATTGAGTCTGCGGTAGTCGCCACAAACACGAAGGTCGCCGTTTTTCTTTGGTACGACGTGTAGCGGGCTGGACCAAGGACTTTTGCTTGGACGGCAGATTCCTTGCTGCATCATCGACTCGAATTCCTTCTTCACGGACATGTACCGATGTGGCGGTAGTGGTCTGCTCTTGCTGTGTACTGGTGGACCGGTAGTTTCAATGTGATGTTCTACACGGTGTTTGGGAGCATCCTTCATGCATGATGGTCGTAGGATGTCAGGAAACTTGCTGAGTAGCTGGTGATATGGTTGATCAACGTCGATACTTCTTACGGTAGGCTCAGCGGAGTAGGTGACTGGTGCCTTGACTACGAGGTTGGTAACTTTGTCGACTAGACATCGGCCGGCTATGTCGACAAGAAGTTGATGCTTTTTCAAGAAGTCGGCACCGATGATGGGTCTACTGACTGCAGCGATGATGAACTTCCAGGTGTATGGTCTTCGTAGGTTGAGATCCAGTTGTAGTGTTTTCTCTCCGTACGTTGGGATTACCGTGTTGTTCGCTGCATACAAGCAAAAGTCTGTTGGCGTAGCTTTCCCGCCTTTTCTTCTTGGTATTACGGAGACGTTGGCGCCAGTATCAATTAGAAATGACAGACGTGAGTTTTTGTCTGTTATAAATAGGCGGTAAGAAGTGTGGTTTGCGCTGGTTCCCGCCTCAGCCAACGCAGGCGTTAGTTTCCCGAGGGGGCGCTGCTGTCTTCGTAGTTACACGGACGCGTACACTTTCGCGCCTCTTTGCCGAACTTGCGATGATAAAAGCAGGTCGCTGATTGGTCGTTTCGGGCGCGATTGTGATTGGCTCTGCTCGATGAACGCGATCTTGAGCGTCGTCTGTCGAATGATCTACGTCGATTTTGATGCGATCGGTATGCTTTCAGCTCTGCGATTTCTTTGGTGAGCGCGTCAATTTCCTCTTCAATTGACGTAGATGCACGTGGGGTAGTGGGAACGGAGGAAACTGCAGCGACTGCGCCGAGTGGTTGTGCCTGCTCGAGGATTTTATCTGCCATCGTTGCCAGCTCGTGGATATCGGAGTGTTTCGCGATGTTTTCACTGACGGCGAGGACTGCTCGAACAGATTGTGGTAGATGGTTGGTCCACATAATCCGCAGTGCTGAGTCAGAGATATTGTCGGCGGCGAGGTTTTTCATGCGACGTAGTAGCTGTGAAGGCTTCATGTCGCAAAAGGGTGGAATGCGCAGCGACGTTGACACACCAGAGAGTTGTTGTTCACCGTCTTGTGCCATGATGAAATCTTGATCTGGAGGTATCTTCTTAATGATCACGTCGGGGTCACCAATGTAGCGCTTAGGTGGTGTGGAATAATACTCCAGATGATGACGACGTAGTATATTTTAGTTGCAAGTGCTGAAGCTTATTGGAATGTGGAATGAATGTATTTAGAAAAAGGCGGTCCCTTTTATACAAAGTTTGTCATCACAAAATCAATGCATAGTGGGTACATCGACAACTTAGTTCGGGCACAATATTGTCGATGTACCCTACATACTAAAATGTTACTGTGAGGGATATTCCGCTACAATCCTTTATTTATTTTCTTTACATCTATAAAAAGTAATATAAAAAAAGAAATTAAAAATTAAAAAAATAGCAGCCCACCAGCTTCAGGAACAGGGTCCGAGCTACCGGTGGTCACGGTTCTTGAGAGAGGAACCTCCTAACGATACGCGCCGTGTTCTGAAGTACTGCTTTCTGAATCAAGCCCTTGATCTAGCTGCCAAGCGAGAGTCTCCTCAGATGTTGGTCGAGGCTATTGGCTATTAATCCATTGGCCGACACGACTATCGGCACAACGAGGTTCTCATGCGGGACCGTTATGTCAACAATCATTGCGCGCCGCTCGGACCGATCCACCACCACTATGTCGGGTTTATTGGCTACAATAGTCCTGTCAGTGATGGTTTGATCCCAGTACAATGTGATACTCTCATTTTCGAGAACTGGGTCGGGCACGTACTTATAGTACGGCACTTTCGATTCCACAAGACTTTATTTTAGAGCAAGTTGCTGATGGATAATCCTGGCTACAAGGTGGTGTCTATGCAAGTACTCTCCGTTAGCCAGACGAGAACACCCGGAGATAATGTGACGGATTGATTCGCCTGGACGGTGGCATGCCCGACACATGTCAACCGTACCGTCCTTCACAATAAATCTCCGGTAGTTATTCGTCATCATAACTTCATCCATAATTGCACAAACAAAACCTTCGGTTTCTCCGAAGAGGTCCCCGGAACGTAGCCAGGCTACGCACGCTAATAGGTCTACAATCTTCTGCAGCTTCCACAACAATTAAACATGGTAATCTTAGTTTGCCCCTATGGTTGTGGGGTAGCTAATTGTTGCTTCGATATGTGAACACAATGTAGAGATAGAAAGGAAAAAAAAAACACAATTAATACCTTAAAGATTAGGATAAGCCCTACCAGTGGCGAAGGATCCATACAACTCGATTGCTACCGGCTTCCCTTTGAAAAATGGCACAGTCAGTATTCTATAGCAATAATATTCTAAACAGTAAAGATAGGTACTCCGGCTTACCTATTACAAAAATTGACCCTTCGCTACTGATAGACACCCGTCTATAGATATGTCTTTGAAAATGACACGTATAGGTTTGATAAAAACAAAATAGTTTCAGTTCCATGAATGGGGAGCCCTCGCCCCTTAATCAATTTTTTTTTTTTGTGTAAATATCATAAAGCGGTTCACAGAATACATCTACCTACCAAGTTTCAACTGTGTAGTCCTGATAGTTTCGGAATAAAGTGGCTGTGACATACGGACAGACCGACAGACATGACGAATCTATAAGGGTGGAACCCCATTCGGCTACGGAACCCTAAAGAGCTATGACAACAAAAGGTACTCTAGATTAGTCTACACGACGCTGCTTTGGAAATCTACATAACCTTAACTCTGTGGAGAGCTGAAGTATGAATTTCATCGACGGTCTAACGGAGGACACGGAAGGCCAATAAGAGCTCCTCGATATTGTACAGCAGCTATGTCGTTATTGGGCTCATTTCAAGCACCGGTGAGAACTTGAGACCTGTCTGAAGTGTGACGGTCGACGAAGGTCTGACGATGGAGACGGAAGGCAGTTGCAAGAGGCCCGCAACAGTTGACGCAGACGAAGTTGCGCTTTAGCTAATATATAAAAAAACAGAAAGTTACTCGGAGAGAACGGAGAGTTAGTCAGTAATGTAGTTATAGGATGCGTATTGTACAAGCGTACACAACAAGTCAGGGAAGCGCAATGAATCTCACTTCTCACTAATGTAAATGCGAAGATGGATATTTGTTACTCTCACGCGAAAACTACTGAATGGATTTGAAAATATGGCACACATATAGTTTATAACCTGGATACACCTAGGATATTTTTTATCCCGGTGGTACGATCTCGTGGGACATTTACGGAACTCCACACGGGCTAAGCCGCGGGCATAAGCTAGTTTAAAATAAATCAGGATGCTATATTCATACTCTCCGCATTCGAGTCCCGTCGCCTGTGTGTGCTCGCACTTAACGTGACGTACGCCTGTGCAGACGCGCGGCTGCGGCGCAGTTCGACGTGCGCTACCTGGCCAGCAACGCGGAGCAGTTCAACGAGGCGCACTCGCCCATCGTGCGGCAGGCGCGCCTGGTCACGGACCTGCTGCTGCACATCATCGCCAACTGGCGCGACGTGGACGTGCTGGCGCAGTACCACGACCTGGCCGCCGCCTACCGCAGCTCCGACGACGAGCCGCTGCGAGCGCCCAGCAAGGTAACAGACTGCGCCCCCTACCCCGCCCCCCACCACCCACCGCACGTCCAAACAGACCCTAGCTTGTGCCAGGAACATGTGCGCGCTCGTTCTCTCGACTGACCAGGCCGCTTTCCGCCTGAGACACTACGACTCATAATACGACAAAAATATGATTTACGTTTCAATTTTTAAAATGGTCACAAAGTGATAATTCACAAAATTATTATGATTCATATTATTAACCTATTATGATTCTGCTAAAGCGGCCATGTTAGTCCCCCTGGAGTAGGGTGGCGTGATGTGTGGGCGAGTCCAGTTGGCCAGTCGCCACAGCAGCACTAACTCCTCCCTGTCGCAGGCGGGCGCGGCGTGCGGCGACGTGCTCACCGAGCTCATGGCGTCCGCCGACGCCGAGCCCTTCCGCCAGCCCGTGTCGCCCGAGCAGGCGCCAGGTAACGCTACTACCCGTATCCATGCGACTAATTATACATACATCCCGCCTGTAACCTCCAAGGGTTACACAGAGGTGTACGCAATGGTACACCTCTGTCTAACACATTTCGCCCGTTATGTTTATGTCCCACTCATGTAATAGGGACCGAGCCTATTGCCATCGACTGGGCACAAATGCAAACGTGGCATGCACCGAAAAATGCCAGATGGAAAGACCACTTTGCCCAACCTAGTAATCGAACCCAAGACAAGCTCAGCAGTCGCGCTCGTTACTCGGACTCGGAAGCGTGTCGTTGATAGGCTCCCCCCCACAGACTACTGCCGCGTGGTGGCCACGCCCATGGACCTGGGCACGGTGCGCGCGCGCCTGCAGGCCGGCGAGTACGTGCGCGCGGACCAGTTCGCGGCCGACGTGCGCCTCGTGTTCGCCAACAGCCGCCTCTACAACACGAACAAGCGCAGCCGGGTACGTACATCGACAGACATGAACAAGACATGCATGAAAATATCTTTTATAGAAGATATCTCATAACTTTACTTGGGTAGTCCGAGTAAAGTTAATTCAATTATATGGAACCACCGCACAAGCTTCCTCTACCAAATAAAACGAGAATCACGAAGAGGACCAGTTATCACAGAGCAACCGGTGTACTACCGAGCTCACTGACGATCTGCTACTTTTCACCCTAATGCTCTAAGTAATAAGGTTGAAAATTTCCTCGACCGTCAGTGAATTCCGTTGAACATCTATATAAAAAAAAAAGTTCTTTTTTTGGAGTCGGTTAAAGAGAGAAGCTCTCGACGAACCATCAAACGGTCACCTATCCAGATACCTCGTGCATTAACCTCGGTTCCCACGTTACGCTGCAGATCTACTCGATGACGGTGCGTCTGTCGGCGCTGTTCGAGGCGCTGTGGACGCGCTTCACGAGCACTCCTGCGCGCCGCCCGCGCCGCGCCACGCGCCGCACGCGCCGCGCGCCCGGCTGCAGTGAGTGTCTTACCTTATACTCTTCTTGCTCGCACACGCCTGCACTTCTCCTTGCATAATCAGAACGAAAGAAAAAAACATCAAAAACACCCTTCACCCTGTATACATTACTTTCAGAAACAATAATAAAAACAAACTCACGGAATAAAGGAACTTCCAGGCCCGAAGGCACCTAAGAAACCGATTCCCTTCGGGAACAATGCACTCTACGTAGTCTGTCGTGTCTAGGTGCCGACTGTAGTCAAATAGCCAAATAAGCCGGGCTCGGCTGTCAGAATTCAGAACTAAAATCGTATGCGCACATGTGACTAAACGCACACTATGTAAGCGAGCATATTATAAGTTGCAAGGCTATATCTATACTTCTATACTAATATTATAAAGAGGAAATATTTTTTGTTTGTTTGTACCGAATAGGCTCCGAAACTACTGGACCGATTTGTTCTCTAGTTCTTTAATTTATTTTTTTACGTTTGGAAACTTAGTTTTATCATCATCATCATCATCATATTTATTTCTGTAAATTGGTTTAAAAAACTCTTTTACATATCAACATGTTGTGTTAAAACTAGATGGGGCCGGTGTTTCGTACCTGACTACTCTGAGAAGAAACATCCGAAACAAACTCAGAGGTCACCGTCTCTTTTAAAGTCCAGACATTGCTTAAGTCATATGAGGACCATGTAGATTAATGTCTGAGATGGTCTTTTGAAGAAATAACCACACAGATTTGAGTGGACCTGTCCAGACAGTGCAAGCATTTGCCAGTGATCGTGTAGCTCGACTCATAATCCAAGGAGCTCAACGACACGACGAACAATACCAAAGAAAGGACATTTGGGTAGGCCACTTAAAGTACTCAAACTGCCAGACAATCGTGAAACTAACTAAACTAAAAAATAATAGCCACCCACGTACCCACGTAGTCCTCATATTCACAGTAGTAAACAAAATAATTATTAAACGACACTTGAAAAAATTAATAAAGTCAAGAAAAATAATAATAATAATACCATAGGTACTTGAAAAAGTAGATAATGTCAACTAAAAAATTAAAAAAATGTCAAACTGTAATAAAATAAAATAAAATGGGTACAAATTCAATTTAATATCGATTTCAATTGGAGCAGTTAAATCAAGAAGGCTTCCTGGCAAAGTTTAAGTTTTATAAAAAAAATGAATTTATTAAGGCTTAGTTCTTGAATAGGCCACATTCAAGAACTAAGCCTTAATAAATTCAAATAGTAGGTAGTTTATTATAAAAGTGTATACATTGGCATCTAAATGATCTTCCTATTTTCTTGAGCCTTGTTGTGGGTACAATAAATTTATGTTTATTCCTTGTATTTATATTGTGAATATTACAATATTTCTTAAAAAGCTTTATATTTTTGTGAGCATACAAAAGGTTTTCATAAATATATTGCGAAGGAACAGTCATTACATTAATCTCCTTAAACTTTTCTCTGAGAGAGTGTCTCGGACTCAACTTATAAATTGATCGAACAGCCCTTTTCTGCAAAACAAAGATGGTCTGAATATCGGCGGCATTCCCCCACAACAGAATGCCGTACGACATTACGCTATGAAAATAGCTGAAGTAAACTAATCGAGCTGTCTCTACATCGGTTAAATTACGAATTTTTCTAATTGCGTGCTGCGGAGCTCAATTTCTTCGACAATTTATCTATGTGTGGGCTCCACTGAAGCTTAGCGTCTAAAGTTAAGCCCAAGAACACCGTGCTATCTTCAGGATTCAACTCTTCGCCCTTCACCAACACACCAGTTTTCACCTGCCTAACGTGAGGTAGTGCAAACTTAATGCATTTGGTTTTTTTTTCATTAAGAAGTAAATTATTAGCGTTAAACCAATGCACTACTTTTGAAATCGCGCTATTTACATCGTCAGTGACTAGCTGCTGACGTTTAAGTTTAAACAAAAGCGAAATGTCATCTGCAAACAACACTATATCGTGGTTATCCTTTACGAGGTAAGGTAAATCATTAATATAAATAAGGAATAAGAAAGGACCAAGAATTGAGCCCTGTGGGACTCCCATTGTTACTAAAGATCCGGGAGATATTTTTCCGTTGACGTCAACTCTCTGGATCCTATTACTCAGGTATGAGGTAAGAAGATCCAGAGCGCTGTTCCGGATTCCGTAGTGGCGGAGTTTCCTGATTAACGTTTCATGAAGAACGCAATCAAATGCCTTAGACAATCGCAAAAAATGCCCAAAGCATCGCATTTATCTTCCCATGCACTATAAGTATGTCCCCCTCGTAAAACCGAACTGTTTGCTATGTAATAATTTATGTCTATTAAAAAAATATTTGCAATTGTTCTAGAATTAATTTCTCAAAAATTTTACTAAAAGTAGGTAGTATTGAAATAGGTCTATAATTTGTGGGGTAAACGAATAATTGAAAAGAAAATGAAATTAAGTTTGAGGAAAAAAAAAGAAGAAGAAGTTCTGTCACCGAACCAAACAGGGTTATGTTTACATTTCAAAGGTCATCGGCATCAACAGGTAGCCGTAATAAAAGTGATCCAGTTAATTGAACGCAAATTATTAGAACGTAAACAATGTACTACCAAGTAAAAAAAGATGTATTGTACCTCATATTAAGATGACAATGCAAGATTCCCTATACCGGTAACTGTCAGTTTCACAAATAATTTTTTTACACTTAATTTACGTTATTTCACCACATCTACACTATAACTCACTATGTACTTGTTATGAACTTGTTATTTTATAAGAAATAGGCCTTATTAATAAGGAAATACGATATTAAAAATTAAAATTAAAGAGACAAATTCAAATCAGCTGTTAGCGGTAGTGTTGCCACAGGAAAAAAAAAGTTAAGTTTAAAGTTACTTTGATTACCATGGTGTTATATAAATTAGAAGCATTATTTCAGTTTTTGTAAATGTGAGTACCACCATGTAGACTTTCTGTTATGGTTAGTAGGGCTCAGTAGTGAAGGGTCAACTTTTGTAAGAGGTAAGCCGGAGTACATATCTTTAATGTGATTATATTATTTGTCAATAGAATACTGACTGTGCCATTTTTCAAAGGGAAGCCAGTAGGAATCGAGTTGTATGGATCCTTCGCCACTGGTAGGGCTTATCCTAATCTTTAAGGTATTAATTGTGTTTCTTTTTCCTTTCTATCTCTACATTGTGTTCACATATCGAAGCAACAATTAGCTACCCCACAACCATAGCGGCAAACTAAGATTACCATGTTTAATTGTTGTGGAAGCTGCAGAAGATTGTAAAATATCCTTGCTTTGTATAGATTTCATATTATGTTAGTATTATATAATTACATATCACTTGTGTGAGTGCTATGTACTGTAAGGCTACAATTTACATTTTGTTATCTTTCATTGACTGCAATGTGCCTTGGTGGCTGAGAGAATGTCATGCGCACTCAAATGTCTCGCTGATCGTGGCGGGTGGGTCATTTAGTTCCCTTCAATATGGTTGAGTTGAATGGCGCTGATCCATGCGTCATGTTCGTGAACGGGCGCTGTCAGTTGGGAATGGTCATCTCTTAGCTGCTACGGTTTATTTTAATTACTTTATTTGTTTTCATTGTTGATTTAATATTTAACTCTGTACGCTCTGAATGTGCACGTCTTTTACATCGTTCTCACACATACGTATAATCTCAAGATGATTGATGTAACCAACATTGTGGAACAATATTTTGATTTAAAAGAGTGTCCAAGGAGTTTCTTGCTCGTTCTTCTCCATAGAGATCTACGCTTTGGAATGTGCAACTACAGTACTTTCTCAAGTTATAATGCTTGTGACTGTAGCTTCGCTTCTTTTTGTTTTTTTTGATATTCACAAGTGCCTGTGATGGTCTAATTTAAATAAATGCTTTGAGTTGAGTTGAGTGACTTCGCGGCTCTACCGTTTGTAGGGAACTAGGTAAGCCAAAGATTATCGAGTTTCGTTTAGTCTCTTTGTAAACTCGTAGATTGCACGAAAAACATGATCTAAATATGGCATTCTGCGTTCACAGAGGAGCAAGTAAACGGCACGGCTCACCTCGACGCGGACTCGGGCAGTTCAGACTCCGAGACGCTGGCCGCCACGTCGCGCCGCGTGCACGCGCGCGACTCCTGGGACAGCGACACGCCGCTGCACGTGCACCGGAAAGGTAACAATACTTCTCGGCCTGAAAGTCTCGCCGCCACGCGGTACTCAAGTGCTCCCACAGATATAAATATAAAGTTAAATATAAAATAAAGTTGTCGAGCTGTAACGTTGGTTGTTTTAAGCACATTAGCTTGCTCACCATTAATAAACGATATTTTTTTAAGCTCTCTATTACCATCACCAAGCTGTGTATTTTTTGGACTTTGCGACCCTCAGAGTTTTCGTACTTGTTTGCTTTTGCTTTTTTCCTTCAACAAAGCTTGCTTTTT
The DNA here is from genome assembly GCA_963576755.1 of Noctua janthina. Lineage (NCBI taxonomy): Eukaryota > Metazoa > Arthropoda > Insecta > Lepidoptera > Noctuidae > Noctua > Noctua janthina. Next base: position 10,085,234 of record OY755080.1, on the reverse strand, counting down.
CAAAACGCATCCAAAAAATAGTGCTATACTTCGTTGGGAACCAATCTTTATTTCCCGTCGCATCAATCCATTTTTCTTTTAAATTACCATCATGTGGAAAACTAAAAAATCCCGTAACGTTTTATTTATTAAAATTGTCTACATAATAAGGTTAAAATACAAAATACGGCAGGATTTGTAATTGGCTTTCTGTTGACTATGGTTTCGTTTTTTTTGTTTTTATGATTCATAATTCATTTGACACAGGTGAAAAGACAGATCTTATAATTAGCGTTATTGTATCACTGTAACATACCCATGAGGTTTACAATATTTGTATATTATCTGGAAGGCCTCCATGTACTACATAAATAAAAATATAATAAATAAAAATCATTCATCTCTCTCTCTCTCTCTTGTGACGCACATTTTCCTATTTCGCGCTCTCCTTTACTTTGCACCGTCGCTGTGTACACGCTGCATACAAGGGTCGACGCGCAGAACGTCACTATCGAAAATAACATCGCAAATATTGGTCACATTGGCAAAAAGTCACTAGCAATGTATTGTTTTCTATTGGTAGAAAATAGGGTAGATGCCCAAAAAAATCTAATTAGTCCGTCAGATAGATTTAAAAAAAAAATTGGACACGTATTTTTTCTTTTTTCACGTAAACAATAAATGAAGACGATACAGTGCGTCGAAAACTTGTTTGACGTCACATTTCAGTACACTTTTTACCGGAAAGTGACGTCACAAGCCCCCACTCATTATCTTTGATGCGTTTTATCTTCGTAATTTTTTATTGATTTGATAAAACAAAAAATACGTATTCAATATTTTTTGATAATCTAACTGACGGACTAATGAAAATAATATTTTTTTTACTCAGGAAACATCCCTATAGTCGGTTCTTTAACTCGCTACGTTAATTTGAAGCCAATTTAGCCTGTGTTACGGTATTTGTTCGTTTGTTCTGACTCCGATATTATGTGCAGGAAAAGGCGTGGGCAAGAAGAGCAAGAGCAGCAGCGCCAGCGCCGAGCCCGTGCCGTCCACCAGCCGCGCGCAGACCATACGTGAGTCAACACTTTCGACTTCAATTATAGCTTTCAATTATGTAGACAACTCTGAACGCACCTTGCCATATTTCTGTATTTCTCATAGTTTCGGATTTGGTCATCCACGCCCACTTCAAAAATTCACCCAGTATATTATTGACAACACCACACGTCCCTAACTCAATAGCTCAAAGTACAACAACGGCCTCTTAAGAGGATTACACGAGCTAAGTGACCTTGAGTGACGCACGCACCTATTTACACAATAGACGTGAACGCCATCTAACGACGACGCCTATAACAATTAACTCTCAAGACTCTCGAGATTACGCCCGAGTTTCTAATAGATGGCGCGCAAATAAGAACAGACAAATAAAAATGAATATTAAAAATGAATTGCAATTAAAACACTGAATTTGAGGTTGTAACCGTTATAAGTGTAAAAAAGGCACTTGGAAAGTATCCAAATACTTTTTTTTACATCTAAAACTAAATATTCGGTGTTACGATAATTATTGCATTTCATAATTAATACTTTAGTTCACTAGCTAGCCATATTTCTTATTTCCATACAGTAATATTGTCAAATTGACGCATGGGACCGGTCATTGTGGCGACGCTTGGGGCAGGCCTATGTCCAGCAGTGGACGTCTTTCGGCTGAAATGATGATGATGATGATGATGGAACGCGTTGGAGGTCGGACGTGTGCTAATTTTTCGGACCCGCCACCCCACCCTCGCTGTTTTGTTACAAACTGAGCCAAAAATAGTTTGTAAAAAATAATACTAAGTAAACACCGAGCCTAGGTTTATTTGAAATGTCATTTGTCCACAAAAGTACAGTACCTAAAAGGGAACATAGTCAGAAGGTATAAGATAAGAGTTACGCAATAGAAAGAGAGGCAGCTTCCAGGAGAATATAACTGTAGGTAATTAGCGCTGTGCGGCCTGAATTGAACTTTATTGTGTCGTAGCAAAAGTCGCTATTTATGATTTCGCAATATTATTTATAATTTTCACAGTACTTTCACAGACTGTAGCTTCATTGTATTATCTTTTTTCGACAATTCAAAACCTACTAAAATCAAAACATTTATTCCAATAATTTTTTTTTGTAAGGAGTTTTAAAAAAAGTTTTGTAGGGAGCCGGTAAACCGAAGATTATCGAGTTCGACATGGGCAGAAAAAAAAAGTATGTAGGGGAGAACGATATAGAATGAGTAATGGTCGATATCGTATTTGGTACGCACGACGGCCGATCAAGCTGTACAAAACCAGTTTATAAGGATCTCTCATTGTATAGAAAATCTATACAAAGCGAGGGTATTTTATACTGGAAATATACATATTTAAGATAAAATCACATTATTTTTTTTTATTTTACTTTGCATTTTATGCTTTACTTTTTTTTTTCGGTTTTTTCGTCATGGGTGTCATTTGTATGGTTTTCGGGGTCGCTGATAACGAAAATTAGGTCAAAATGACAATCCAACATGGCGCCGACGAAAATTTTTGGTATTTTTCGTCATGGGTGACATTTTCGTTGTTTTTAGGGTCGCTGATATCGAAAATGAGGTCAAAATGAAAATTCGATAGCACTAACAAGTTTTTTTTTTAGTTTTTACGTCATGGGTATCATTTTCATGGTTTTCGGGGTCACTGATAACGAAAATAAGTTCAAAATTAACACAGAAACAATTTTTTTTTTGTCACCCTGAAAATGACACCCATGACGACAAAACTGCAAATGTTCATTGGCGCCATCTTGAATTTTAATTTTGACCTAATTTTCGTTATCAGCTACCCCGAAAACCATGAAAATGATACCCATGACGAAAAAATCGAAAATTTTCGTCGGCACCATATTGGATTTTCATTTTGACCTCATTTTCGTTATCAGTGACCCCGAAAAGCACGAAAAGGACACCCATGACGACAAAACTAAAAATGTTTATTGGCGCCATTGTGAGGTTGGGAGTTGGAGACAAGTAAAACCAATGAATGCTGATCTAATACTAAACGTTTATTCTGGGTTCTTCAGTATATAGGCTTACACACTAGCATAATATGCACTTACATCACTACATCTCCCTCGGTAAGGGAAAATAAAATAATTAACTATATTATTTTATTTTTATCTTATTGCTTAAGTTATATAGGTTATTATTTTTTTATGAGTACATGGACAGAATATATTATGATTACATGCATTCATTATAGTAATATTATTAATTACATAACTTTTTTTTTTTGAATAACGGATAACATACAGAACAATACAGTTATGATTAGTTACATCATTTTACATTAGATTATAATTTTTTTTTTTTTTTTATTTTTTTTTTTTTTATGCGTATTAACTATTATACAGTTTGGTACGGTTCTTATGTACTACATCAATTTTGTTATTCTTTAATATTTCCACATTAGGTGGCATGTCTTTAATCACAATATAAGGACCTGAATAAATATTGGCAAATTTATTACCAGTCTCGTTCTTAACTAAGATTAAGTCGTTCTTTTTGTATACGATTGGGTTAATTCTTTGATCGTATTTTATTTTTCTAGATGTTTTTGATTGTATCAAATTATCACGAGCTTCTTTAGTGGATACTTGTAGTCTATATTTTAGCTGTAAAGGATAATCGTCAATATTATAAAGTGGTTCCACGGCCTTGGTTACATTACTGGGTAAGTTACATTTTTTACCGTATACTAACTCAAAAGGTGTGTATTTAGTTTCGGTGTGAACTGATGTGTTATAGCTGAAACACCAATAAGGTAACCAAGTACTCCACGATTCCGGGTGATTATCTTTTTGGATTCTCAGGAATGCACCTAAATGCTTATGTGTGTTCTCGAGTGAGCCTATGCTCTCGTGGTGATAAGCAGTAGCGTTAATTTTGTTTATATGAAGTAATTTACAAGTTTCTGTCATTGTTTCAGACATAAATTCTGCACCCCTATCGGTCGCTATTTCTCTAGGAATTCCATGTCGTAAAATGAAATTATTTACAAATTCTTTAGCAATTTCCTCACTTCTTTTTGTTTTTAAAGGATATGCCTCGACGTATTTTGTTAATTCGCATTGAAGCGTTAATATATATGAGTTACCTTGTATGTCCCTATCTAACGGACCTACAACGTCCATAAATATTTTCTCAAATGCTGCGTGCGCTGTTGAGGTTATAGTCATGGGTTCCTTGATATGGACCGAATATTTTTGTTTTTGGCATTTGTCACATCTTTTTATGAAATCAGTGACATCGCGTTCGAGACCTGCCCAATAATAGTGCTTTTTTATGTTATTGACCATCCGTCTGATAACTGCGTGGCCACTTGTAGGTAACAGATGGAAGTCGTTTAGAATGACTCTAATTTCATCTTTATCCTGTATTCGTATTACGTCGTCTAATATGCATAATCTTGGACCTAACCACGGGCTACTTTGCTTTATTTCTTGTGCTATTAATTTTATAAACATACTATTTTGTTTATTTTTAAGTAAATATATTTCGTCAATTTTTAATTTTCCACAAAATGTTTCCAGTTCTCTCACAAAAGCGCCTGGCGTCGATTGTGATTGAGGTTCTGGTTTTATGTATATTACCATATTTTTCGGTACGTATACAAATAATTGACTTTCTTCTACTATCACGTTTTCCTTTCTTAATTTATTTATAGTTTTATTACATGTTAATGTAAGTTCAATTGACATTTTCGGCTTACTATGAGTTTCCACGACGTTTGGCTGATCAGACCATCCATCAGTAGTAACCATAGTATCTGAATTGTCTTGTCCCGTACATAACTTCTTTTTCTGTGCCCGCGTAAGTACATTTAAAACACATTCATGCATCTCTTTCAAATCCTTTGATGTTATTGTTATTCGTGACAATGCATCTGCAGCTGCATTATCCGATCCTTTCACGTATTCCACATAGAAATCATAGTCTTCTAACAAAATCCGAAACTTCATTAATCTACTGGACGGGTCTTTAATATTAAATAAATATATTAGTGGTTTATGGTCGGTTAGGACCTTAAACTTACGACCGTACAGGTATGGCCTAAAGTGTTTTATGGCCCAGACAATGGCAAGTAATTCTTTTTCTATTGTCGGATACATTTTTTCGGCCTTGTTAAGTGTTCTGCTGGCGTATGCGACGGGTTTTCCGTTTTGATTGGCTAACACGGCTCCTATTGCATAACCCGAAGCATCTGTTTGCAAGGTGAACACGTTGTCAGATGAAAAATTGGGATATTGAAGTATTGGAGGGTTCATTAATAATTGTTTTAAAATATCGAATGACTGTTGACAGTCATCTGTCCATTGGAATTTAGTATTTTTCTTTGAAAGATTATTTAAGGGTTGTGCTATTGCTGCAAATTTATTAATAAATTTCCTATAGTAATTAGCGAAAGCGACAAATCGCTTTACCTCGTCCGAGTTTTTTGGTACTGGGTAATTTTTAACTACATCCAATTTTTTGGGGTCCGGTTGTACACCGTCTGACGATATTACGTGACCTAAGTATAACATCTCTTTTCGGAGGAAATCACATTTTATGGGGTTTAATTTTAAGTTAGTTTTTCGCAATCGGTCAAACACATCTATTAAGTTTTTAGTAGCTGAATTTAAACATTTCCCATAAACCACTACGTCATCTAAGTACACTAAACATTTTTCATACGTTAATCCGGCCATTGCCATATTCATCATTCTTGAGAAAGAATTTGGGCTCGTTTTTAGACCCATTGGCATCCTGGTCATTTGGTACTGACCGGAACAAAAAGCTGTGTATTTTCTACTGTGTTTATCGAGATTTACGTTATAAAATCCTTGATATAAATCTAGATGTGTGAAATAGATACAACCGGAAAGAGAATCAAGGATGTCCGTTATATTTGGCAGTGGGAATTTGTCGTCTTTAATAGCGTTATTTAATTTCCTATAATCTATAACTAAACGAAATTTCTTTTGTCCCGTGGTATCAATTTTTTTTGGTACTAGAAGTACTGGGCTTGACCATTCGCTTGAACAGGGTTCTATAATATTTTGTGATAACATGTTTTTTATTTGTTTCTCAATTTCGGGTTTCTGAGAATGTGGCAATCTGTATGGTTTCATATAGATGGGACTAGCATGTTCTTTTAAATGTATTTTGTGATTGTAAATAGGTGTAGTTTTTAATGTATCCCCTGGCAAATAAAAGATGTCAGCATATTTAGCACACACGTTTTGAACCGCTATCTTTTCTTCTAAGTTCAAATGTTTTAAGTTGAGGTTTGATAACAAAGTTTTTACACGATCGGCGCCTTGTGTGCAACTATCAAATGAACATAAATTGTATTCGCTTAACTTATGTATACTTGGCTTAATTTCAGTTAAGGTTACAGTGTTTTCAGTCGTATTTAGTATTCTAATAGGGATCTTGCCATTGACCGGTGAGACTATAGTACTAGCCATAAATATACCCTCAGACAACTCTTTCGCACAGACCACACATTCTTCATTCATATTTGTATCTAAATAATGGATTGATTCAGACCTAGATGGTATATTAAACATATGTTTAAGCTGGTTATTTAACTTTAAAACTATCTTGTTGTTAAACGAAGTATAAAGAGTCATTTCTTTACTTTGTAAGTCTATACACGATCCAAACTTGTTTAAGAAATCATATCCAATGATGCCATCCGCCTTACATGGCAACGAATCAAAAACATAAAACTTGTGACTAAAACAATATGTCTGAGTTGTCAATTTTATACACGCGTAGCCTATTGCCCGTACTTTGCCTCCAATCCCGTTTATAGTTGTCGTCCATTTATGGATAGGAATGTTATGTTTAATAATGTACTCTTGTTTAATAGCTGAAATCGATGCTCCCGTATCGATTAGCCATGAATATGCTGCACCGTCTATGGATAAAGTGGCGAATAGCGAATTATTATATGAATATATAAAGTTATTTTTAGCCTCGAAAAAACTGCTGGTTGTTTTCCTCTCCGACGTTTTCCGGTGGAACTTGGGGCTCCGAGTTCCCGGTTATAACATGTATCTGTCCGCCTCTTTGTTGTTGCCTACCACGGCTATAATTTTGATAGGACCTACCTCGTGATCCTCGTGCTGTTGAACGACCTCGATATGATGTGTCAGTCCAACCTCGAGTGGAACCCCTCTGCTGGTAGCGACCTCCCCGATGGGTATTCCTCGGCCGTGAGGTGGAACGCATACCTCTCTGATTACCTCTGTAATTGCTAACAAAATACCTGTTTGGTTTCCGCATTGTCAAAATATCATTTTGGTTTACAGTTGACGAAATGTCTTCGTCCACAGGCGCCTGTATTGCATCGTTCAAACAACTATAATTTCTTGCAGCTATTATTGTGCTTAACCTACGGTTTCGTAGTCCGTCAGCAAAGCGCTTTATAGCGAGCTTTTCGTTAACGCGTTTTAATACATCGTAACTGTCTTCGTGGCCTTCGGACTGCGAAATCGTGAGGTCAACGAATAAGTTTGAAATTTCTTGACCATAGTCAGATATTGATTTTTCGCTTTGTTTTGCCGACTGTAGTTTACTGGATAATGCTATGAATGATTTTTTAGGTAGTAGGTGCAACTTCATATCTCTCAGTAATTCAGATACCTTATTATATTTTTTAGATAGTTTTAATTTTGCAGATTGTGATAACCGACTTTTTAATACGAATTCTATTAAATTACTTTTCGAAGCATCCTCTAGAACAGAATCGTAATATTCGATACCATCAATTAATTGCATAGTGATTAATTCTGTGTCATTCATGACTGGTAATAAATTTAGCGCAATTTTTAAGTCAAATTTCGCCATTGTGACACAATCTATTGGCTTAATCTTACACAAATCAGCAATTTCTGAATACAACTTTTCAATATTTTCGCTAAACTGATTTATTAATTTAACTTCATATTCCTTTTTCGTCTGTAGTATCCTACTTATTTCTTCTAAAATTTTCGTATACTGCTGGTATAGAGTTTTAGCTTCACTCAACTTTTTCTCACATATATTTCCTTGGCGCCTAGAGGGACCAATTTTTATTAAATAAACTCTTATCTTTATGAGTTCTTCGCAAATAGTTTTTAAAAATTCTGCCATTAAATGAACATAACTCGATAAAATTAGATATAGTGAACATAACTCTATAACATTAGTATACTAAATATAATACATACCAAACTTCTCCGATACATACTGCGTAACTTAGTGTCCATAGCGTAACTTTTATAACCGTACCGCACTTTGTCGAGACCGTATTACATCAATTTATTTTTTATTTTTATTTTTTTTTTCGCGCACTTCCTTTAATTTTCCGCGCACTTCCACTTTTTTTTTTTTTTTTTTTTTTTTTTTAACACTTCACCAATTAGTTATTTATTTATCGCACTCGTTATTACCACGCGTATATTCTCTGCCGTATTCTTGTTCTGCTGGTGCACGACGTCCTCTAAAAATGCTGGCATACCTCCTGAGTACTATATCATTAGCATGTCTCTCCACCATCCGTCGATGACATCTTCGGTACATACGATATGCCACGATGAGCCCACCAAGAGCTAGCAACAAGGCAATTGCAATTAGAACAATGTTTGTAGTGCTGGCATGGTACATTAACTGGTCAACTTGAGCGGAGTTTCTCCCTGCAGCAGCATTCTGCGCAATCACCACCTGCTCCTTATTGTTTTGCGAGTTGCACATTTTGTTGCACTTTCTCTTCACTCGAACACGTTAGTTTATAGCAAAAGCAATAAATGATATGTGACTTCATCTTGATTATTTAAACGTTCACTGTGACAATTAATTACTTGTTTAGTTAGCGCTTTCCTTAAAAGGGGCACGGTACCGAGGCGCGAGTGCGAATCCGAGACGGCAGGGTCGCCATGTGAGGTTGGGAGTTGGAGACAAGTAAAACCAATGAATGCTGATCTAATACTAAACGTTTATTCTGGGTTCTTCAGTATATAGGCTTACACACTAGCATAATATGCACTTACATCACTACACCATCTTGAATTTTAATTTTGATCTCATTTTCGTTATCAGCGACCCCGAAAACCATGAGAATGACACCCATGACGAAAAATCGAAAATTTTCGTCGGCGCCATCTTGGATTTTAATTTTGACCTCATTTTCGTTATCAGCGACCCCGAAAAGCACGAAAATGACATCCATGACGACAAAACTGAAAATTTTCATTGGCGTCATCTTGAATTTTAATTTTGACCCCATTTTTGTTATCAGCGACCCCGAAAACCATGAAAATGACACCCATGACGAAAATACCGAAAATTTTCCTCGGCGCTATCTTGGATTTTCATTTTGACCTCATTTTCGTTATCAACGATCCCAAAAACCACGAAAATGGCACCCATGACGACAAAACTGAAAATTTACTTTGGCGCCATCTTGAATTTAAATTTTGACCTCATTTTCGTTATCAGCGACCCCGAAAACCATGAAAATGACAACAAAACCGAAAAAAAAAGTAAAGCATAAATTTTTTTAAAACCGAATGTCGCGTGGCGTTTAGTTTTGAATCATACCCGTATTCATGGTCTTAGTGTCAGTCAGATTTTAAATTTACCTTATTAACAAAAATAAATAAGTATACTAGTAAGTGTACTCATTTTTAATTATACTTTGGTTATTCTAGTCACAGAATACAAAATAGTACAAGGATGTACACACGGCGATACACCAAGCTATAAATTTCCAGTATAACATGGCCTCGCTCTGTATACATTTCCCGTACAAAGAGAGATCGGCATAAACGGGCAATGCGGCCCGCGCGGCTAGTCCAGAAGACGGACCCGCCGCGTACTAGTGGCTTCATACATAAACTGCGGAGTGCGCCTGGCCTGTTATAGCTTAGAAAAGTTGTAGGTACATACGCATTGACAATAATATTCAGTGTCGACATTTTCAACTTTCTCCAGTAAAAAATAATTACATTTCAAATGTTTTTTTTAGTTACTTATTATTGAATATTTAATTTAAATTAATATACTCCGTAGTATTTCAGATCATAAAGCAAAAAGAAAATACAGCATCATATTCCTAGAATCGAACCCGTATACCCTGGATTGCAAATCCGTACCTCTTCCAAATACACTATTGTGACAGTTACGCTACTGGTCGAAATAACTGACTATATGCGAACTGACATCCGTCCGTCAACAGTCCAGAAGAACTTTTTCAAAATTCATAGTTTTATATTGTTATAAAAATAAATTTTAGTAATAATAAAATGTTCTTACGTTTTATTATTACTAAATTCATATGTTGTAACAGGTTTCACTTTATTTCCCATATTTACAAATGACAAGAAGTACCTTATTTATTACGCTATTTTAAGTTAAAATATTTTATATTTACACGAAACTACAATATTTACGGAAAGAGGACATAAAACAATGAATTTATGAATAAAATTATACAAACAGTAAATAATCTTGGCGTAATAATGCGGAGAAAAATGCGGCAAAACGAGCGACACGTCCGTATAGCATTAGGCCTCGGCCGGCAGTGTCGGTACACAGGCGTTTACGCACACATGCGCACGTATTTTGCTCAGAGATATGAATATGCGATTTACAAAAAATCTATAGATTGGATTAAAAAACTAAAACAGTATCACGTTAGTATGTTGCGTGAAAAATAATTTGTCAAAAAATCAGATTGATTGCATGTATATTAGTATGGTTTTTACTCGTGAACAGAAATGTTTGGAGGCATCTTTGTGATTTTTTTCTATCGTATCAAATTTGTAGTATTATGTTTTCAAAACACTATCGTACTAGCTAGCATATATCCTGAAGAATATCATATATTTTTCTGTTTTTCTTTGCTGCAGGGGATCATATACTTTAAGGCTTTGTAAAACATGCTTTTAGCTCATGTAGTCGCCTTAACTGTGCGCCCTGTGGCTCAGTGATACACAGTGCTCGTACAGTCACAGTATAAATATATTCAGTATTGTGACTCGGCCCTGTCCTTGAAATAATTACTTACAGCCGGGCGGTACGTTCGCAAGCGACAGGGCTGCCGCGGCTGCAGCATTTTAACTTCATCTACAGAGTTGAGTTTCTTTCCAGTTTTGTGATTGTAAATATTATACTTATTTATATAAAAAAAAAACGAATTTAGTTGTGAATGAAATAAGAAGTGTTCAATAAAAAATACAAGTTGTGTCTTTTGATTAGTAGATTGAAGAAAAATTATAAATTTGAGACTTCGCGAGCTTAGGTACCTAATTCAGTCGTCTGTCACTTTTTTCACCCTATCCACTTATTTATTAATTAATTCAGGTATTTTACTCTGTGGAAAAAGCGAAATACGTACCTTTTAAAAAATAAACAAATTACGTATCTACTAGTAGGGATATATAAATAATTTTATAGTCTTACCTTTCGGAGTTTCCAGGTAATTTAAAAAAATGTATCTCTGGAGATTGACTTCATCATGTCAACCAAGAAGCAAATGTTCAATGATGCCTCTGTGATCAATTCGGTGAAAACTGGGAGCGATCACCGCTTGGTAAGAGGCACATTGAACATCCATATAAAGCTTGAAAGGTCTCGACTGATGAAGTCTACGCTCCGTCAAGCACAGATCCAGATCCAAAACCTCGAGAGCTTTCAGCTTGAACTCCAGAATCGTTTCGAGTGCCTAGGAAGTTCAGTGGACGAATACAACGATGGGTTCGTGGAAACTGTCCATACGACTGGGTCTAAGCTCTTAAGACACGTCGTGCACATAAGAACAAAAAACTCTCTGATCATACTCTCGAGCTCATGAAGGAACGGCGTGAGATGATCCTGCAGTCTTCAGACGAGGCGTGGAAATACCGCCTGCTCAATAGACGGATCTCTAAATCCTTGAAAATCGACCTCCGCCGCTTTAATACCGAGCGTATTAAAGACGCTATTGAGCGGAATAAAGGCTCCAAGGTATTTTCAAGAGATCTGGCTATTGGTCAGAGCCAGCTCACGAAACTGAAGACCGACGATGGCAGGATTGTATCCTCCAAACCGGAGCTGCTGAGGGAGATCGAGAGTTTTTATGGGTAGTTGTACACTTCAACCAGGAGACCCGTTGCAAATCTAGCAAACGATCCAAGAGCTAGACTGACCCGACACTATACCGAAGACATTCCGGATGTCAGCCTGTACGAGATTAGGATCACTTTGAAACAGCTTAAAAACAACAAGGCACCGGGTGATGACGGAATTACGGGCGAACTCCTGAAGGCGGGTGGAAAACGCCACAGGCATGGTGCAGGGGTGTGGTGGTACTCTTCTTCAAAAAGGGCGACAATGCCCGGCTGAAGAACTATAAGCCCCTACCTGGGACAGATGGTCCAGTTAGGTAGGTCTAACTTCGAGAAAGAGGTCAATCGTCAAATCTGACTCGGCTGGGCAGCGTTCGGGAAGTTGCGTGGTATTTTCTCGTCCAACTTACCGCAGTGTCTCAAGACAAAAGTCTATGACCAGGGTGTGTTGCCAGTGATTACATACAGGACCGAAACGTGGTCGCTCACAATGGGCCTCATCAGAAGGCTTAAAGTCACCCAAAAGGCAATGGAGAGGGCTATGCTCGGAGTTTCCTCGCGTGATCAAATCAGGAATGAGGACATCCGCAAGAGAAACAAGGTTACCGACGTAGCCCGAAGAATAACTAAACTTAAGTGGCAGTGGGCACTTAAGTTTAGTTATTACTGCTCGCAAAACGGATGGCCGATGGGGCCGAAAAGTTCTGCAGTGGCGACCGCGAACCGGAAGACGTTACTTTGGAAGGCCTCCCACTAGGTGGACCGATGACCTGGTGAAGGTTGCAGGGATCCGCTGGATGCGATTCGCACGGGACCGGTCAATGTGGCGACACTTAGGGGAAGCCTATGTCCAGCAGTGGACGTCTTTCGGCTGAAATAATGATGATGATGATATCTCTGGATGCGTCGTTGAAGAATTCAAGCAACCAAAGGCAGCACAATGTAGTCTATTACAACTCTTTGCCATGTTTAGTAAATACTTGTTCTTATTTCAATCAAATATTCACAAATCGCACGCTTAACCGCTTACAAAGCCATCACAACGTTCGTTTGTCAGTGCGGCGCATTCGTGACTTCTTGGGTACCGAGTGTGTACCAAAGCTCGCGCTCCGACCGTTTGTATGACGATACACTACTGTAGATAGTATCGTGGTCCAGTGCTCTACGAGCCCAATACAATAACGCGTTCCGGGTATTGCTGGGGTCGCCGCGCTCCTGTAGCGCGCCGGGGCTGTTCGCGTTCCGGGTGTCGGCCGCAACAGCCTCGCGGCCACCGTGGCCGGCGGTGCACTGGGTGGCGGCACACATACCGTCATTCAGATATGTGCTATAAGTAAGTTTGTTTAACGTGTTCTAGTTTGTAAGTTCCAAGGTTTTTTTTTAAGGATCTCTGTTCTGAAAATAAAGATTTTATTCATTTATTTAACGGTCATCTACAGAGTCTTACGTGGAAGTGAACGGGTCGGGCGGTGCGGCCTCCTCCTGCTCCGCGGAGAGGTCGGAGGACGACGCGGGCGACCGGCTGGCGGAGGGCTCGTCCTCCAGCGAGCGCTCCAACATACAGGTGGTGGAGGAAGAGCTGCAGGACGACGAGGTCGAGCTTACCTACGAGGTGACTACTTACAACATCACGACTGGTGTATTGATGCATAGTGCGTTCTATACAAGAAAAAGTATGCAGTCGACAGTAATTCATATTTGAATTTTTGAACAGTATACAGCCAACAAAAAAACCATTCCATGTTTTTAAGTAAAAAATTTTTTTTTTTTTTTTTATAATTGCTATTGCAAGTAGCGATAGTAACTCTGGTTATTGAACTCAAAAAATAAGTTTTTGCAGAGCGGTGGCAGCCGGGTGCGCGCGCGCAAGCGGCGCCTGGCGCACTCCGACAGCAGCGCCAGCGCCTGCGCCCGCCAGCGCGCCGCGCGACTGCGGCACAGCTCTGCGCCCAAGCGGTGAGCACACATACATACAGGACTGCTGGCCCATGCATGCAGCCAGGGGGCCTACTGTTACTGTCCTGGCGCTTCCCCCTTTAGTAAGATTAGAGTCAAGCTAACGTACGACCATGACTATGACACTTCGCTCACACGGTCACAAGTGGAGCTGCAGGCGTTCAAGCGACGCTTTTATTTAGGAATACAGGGTACCAGCGCGAAAATGGTTACCACGTGTTCATCATTCTGATCCCCTACACAGAAGGTGTCTCGTCCACTCTGTATATGCACACGTATTGGAGGCGCGCTGAGGGCGACTGTACGCTATGTACGGAGCTACTGCTCTACGGACCCTGTTTGGTTTACCAGAACCCGCGAGCGCTTCACGGAAGCGACGTCATCATCGTCGTCGGTCAGCAGCGGCTCGTCGGCGGGCTCCTTGCGGCGCTACGAGTCGGACCGCTCGTACCGGCCGCGCTACTCCTCCGACGACGACGCGCCGCTGCACCTGTACCGCACGCGCCAGCCCGCCAGCGCCGAGCCCGACCGCCCGCACCCCAGACTTACTGTGAGTCAGCATCCTTTATGCTTTTCAATACAATTTCGGCATGAGCATCATCTGCCTAGCGTTTTCCCGACCATTGGGTCGGCTTCCAGTCTAACCGGACGCAGCTGAATACCTGTGGATTTGACATGGACCGATCGACTATCTGACCTCCACATTTAGCACTGGGCAATACGATTAACCTTGGTGAGACTGGTTGTCAGGCTTTCGGGCCACTGACTAAGTATAACGCCTGTCAAAGCGCTACTAACGGCAGCCGGGCCCAGCTGCTCTACGTGCTTTCCGAAGCACGGACGAGTCTGTACGTATACGTGCACATTTGTAGTGTTGGCCCTCCTTCATGTTCCGGTTGTGTCTCAGGGCGCCGGCGTGTCGCTGCGCGCGCGCCGCGCCCGGCGCCAGTACAACGAGGACAGCGAGGAGGACTCCGTGGCCGCCATCAGCAAGCGGCTGCAGCACCACCAGCACGCGCGCACGCACCACGCGCACCAGGCTAGCCGGAGGAGGCACCATGCTGAGCAGGTCACTACTAACGGGATAGCCATCTATACGAATCAATCCAATTGAGGCGTCTCTATGTAATTTCAAAACGACAGCTTTTTACTGAATGCATCATCATCGTCATCATTCTCTTGCCCTTATCCCAATTCATTTGGGGTCGGCGCTACTTTTTACTGAATGCATCATCATCGTCATCATTCTCTTGCCCTTATCCCAATTCATTTGGGGTCGGCGCTACTTTTTACTGAATGCATCATCATCGTCATCATTCTCTTGCCCTTATCCCAATTCATTTGGGGTCGGCGCTACTTTTTACTGAATGCATCATCATCGTCATCATTCTCTTGCCCTTATCCCAATTCATTTGGGGTCGGCGCTACTTTTTACTGAATGCATAATGAAAGTATACACGAATACTTTTAGGTCGTTCTGGAACCGAAACACAGTAACTCCAGTCGAGTAATAGTTACTATTGGCATATTCTTTTTTTTTATGACGTCTAATATAGAAGTTAGAAATTTATTAATTTTTTTCTGTCATTCGAGTTAAACCTTAATAGGGCTCCCACTATTTCATTCATAAACGCAATAACGTACGCGGTCCGCTCGATGATGACGTAGCGCGGCACAGCTGTGCGTGTGCGAGTCAGTTGAGCGGGTCAATGGACTTCGGACGAATTTATTAACCGACTGCAAGTAGTATTTCATTTCAGGTCCGATTTAGGTTGGTGTAAGTTCATTTGACCTACATCATTTCTCGTTCGTATCAGAAGCACGGCACGGTGTTTACCACTATCACATCTCTTTGTTAACGAGAGAAATTAATTGGCATTTAATATAATTTATAATACCTATTGAACTAGACTCCGACACGACGACAGTACGCTCGGGAATTAGGCCTTAAATCGAGTGTCGACCAATCGAACCTACCTACCTGATTCATAAAATAATACTGCCTAAAACATTTTTTTTACGGTAATGCTGGCGGCTGTTACAAACGCAGACAATTCGCACAGAAAAATTAATCGTTTCGTCTGTCGAATAGAGTTCATTATTAGTTGGAGGTATTATTAGGTATTGGAGGTATTAGGTTGAAATTAAGACCTTATTTTAATAAAGTGAACCGTGTAATTCGGTTGTGCATCTTTGTAACAGTCAGGTCGGACACGAGACAATAGGTTTCTCAGAATAATTTTAGTAAACTGCGTACTTTACTTAGGTACCTAGTTTGGGTAAAATTTCTAATTTTCACCGTTTACGGTTAAGAAATAAAATCTAAATTCGCTTTTCGTATTTTTATTTGTGTACCAATTTATCTATCGCGTAGTTTAATTTAGTAGTTTAGTTTAATTATCCAGTTATGTTTAATTCCCATGTAATAGGGGCGAGCTTATTGCCATCAACCGGGCACAAATCCATACTAAATATTTTATTTTTGTTTATGTAGGTATCTAACGCAGCGGCATCTTTTGTTTTCAAGACGGTGAAGGCACTCTTGCGGATGAACTAATTAGATAGATACTTACATCTTACATACCTATTATAGCAATTTAATTCGTTATTCAAGCCATAGATTCCTACTTCTCTAGCTTTGTATTGAAGGTTTGCTAATCATGAGTCTGCTATAGGTTGCAGTGGTCAGTACCTACCAACCACGTTGTTGCTACAGTAGATACCTACCCACGACAATAATAAATCGTTTGATTCCGTATTCATGACCATTGTGTTGTTTGTTGTGTTTGATCTAAATTGCGTTTATGTTTACGTACATAACAGTTTTTTACGTCTAAGTCGGTACCTACCTACTAACTTTGTAAGTACTCTTTTATTATCAAGAAAAGGTATTGCAGGCGCAGGCGTATTTAAAAAATTGGAGCTATCTACAAACATAATCAACTTATAACTAACTAAGGCTAAACACTTTTTAAATAATTTACACTTCCCTGTATCGAAGCAACTGCTCAAAATGGAGTCCACTTTGCTCGATACACAAACGGGCACGTTTAATCACATTGTCTTTTAATTTTCCTAATGTGTATCTGTCACTTTTCACTATCACTAATAGCCACCACGACCTATCCACTGCTCACCAAACTCACTGTTAAGGTACGCACGCACTGCAGGATGGTGGAGGTGAAGGGAACTTGAGGGTCGGTGATTCCACGTGCGCGCAGTGAGTTCAGGTGTTCCGGCTGAGCATAAAGTCGTCTAGCCTCTTCCAGGTTATGGTGCGCCATCCCATAAAAATCCACCATTGCCCAATACTCCACGTTGGAGTACGCGTATTGCCGACTCATTTTTAACATGTGATTGGGTTACGCGTGAGTGACCTCACACAGCGAACCGCGCGACTAGACTGTGTAAGCGTGGGGTGGGGGCGTGGCTTACGGAACATGCTGTCTGATCGATGAATGGATTTTTCAATCGGTACCGTTCGCATGTGTTGCCGATCGTGAATACGTTTTACACACACATATGCATTTAACGCAAGGAAGCGTTACTTCGAGTTCTCATTATTTCACAAAAAAAAACATTAAATTAAATTTTTCGTGATTTTTTTTATTTTTACTTTTTGAAAAAAATAGTCCCAATCGTTTCGAAATCGATGATTGAGTTTATGGCTTTCGGTTCCAGAACGACCAAAAAATAATCGTGTATTATACGGTTCTTATAAACATTTATTTTTTGTCTGTCTGTTTGTTCCGGCTAATGTCCGAAACGGCTGGACCGATTTCGACGGTACGATTATTGGCACATAGCTGATGTTATGAGGAGTAACTAAGGCTGCTTGTGCAAAAAATATTAAAACTTTTGATATTGTTTACAAAAGCTCTTGGCTAAATAATAACAGCCGCTCGGGTCGATCTTTACGTTAAGCCGTGCTTGCCTAGGTAGGTCTGTGGATGGGTGACCGCCCATTACATACCGAGTTTCCTCCGTGCCTCGGAAAGCACGTTAAGCCGTTGACAGTCGTTAGGCAAAAAAGTCAGTGGCCCAAAAAGTCTGACAACCAGTCTTACCAAGGGGTATCGTATTACCCAGTACTAACTGGGTTGTGGAGGTCAGATAGGTAGTAGCTGCATGTAAAATACTGGTATTCAGCTGCATCCGGTTAGACTGGAAGCCGACCCCAATATAGTTGGGAAAAGGCAGGCAGATGATGATGATGATGAAATTGTAAACAAAACCCAATTCCAATAGGAAAGTAATATTTAAAAAATAATTTCACGCGGACGAAGGTCACAGGCAACAGCTACATCATCATTAC
The DNA here is from genome assembly GCA_963576755.1 of Noctua janthina. Taxonomy (NCBI): domain Eukaryota; kingdom Metazoa; phylum Arthropoda; class Insecta; order Lepidoptera; family Noctuidae; genus Noctua; species Noctua janthina. The sequence continues at coordinate 10,066,828 of OY755080.1, read as the reverse complement.
AGCCAGAAGCAGGCCACTGCCCCACGCCTGTTCCAAAATTCATCACATCGACTGTTCCTGGAACACCAGATCATCTTTTCAACTTGCCCCACTAGGTGAACCGATGACGTAACAGGTGGCTCGAAAACGCGCACCATCTGTCATCAGAGCTATAGTTATTATAATATGCAGTTAGCGTATCGCCAGCAGACCGTAGATCGCGCAGAGGTGAGACCAGGCAGCTGGACTCCATTCAAAGTGTGGATTCACGGTTTGTCTCGTTCACTCCAATCCCTTTCGCACTGTCAATGACATGTACTGCCTTGTGCACAGAGCGCTCACGCGGAAGGCAGCGCTCGCGCGCACACCAGCGACCACAACTACTTCAACGGGCACGCGTCGCACGCGCCGCACGCGTCGCACGCGCCGCATGCGTCGCACGCGCAGCACGCGCCGCACGCGCCGCACCGGGCCAATGGTAACGGTACGTGATTACACAATACACTGCTAACGTGTTGCCTTCTACCGAATGTTATGTTTTGATAATCCGACCAATGCCGACCCAAGTATGTATGTAGTAATACCGAAACACGGACACATTCCAACATAGCGAAAAGAGACTTGTAAGCATTCGTTCGAGCAAGTTACCCTTGACCATAGCATACATATGTATGTTACAGTAGACGGGTCGGGCTCCAGCACGGGCGCGGGCGCCGTGTCCATCTCGTCGCGCGGGCGCGTGCGCACGCTGACGGCCAAGGCGCGCGGCCTGCTGCGCGACTGAGGCGGGCTGTACACTGTACGGTGTGTTCCAGCGAGCAGTGGCGCGGCGCAGCACTAGTGCGGGCTACAGAGTGGCAAACTTCCAATAGTGGCGAGCCTCACCTGCCTGCGCCCGACTGTGCCGCTAGCTGCACCCGGTATGGGACATGAGCGACTGATACAAGACAGATCAAATCTGAAGAAGTAAGCAGTGCATTATCCTCAATGCACTGACTTTTTTTAAATAGAAATGATACACAGAGTGTGAATAACTTTGTATGAACAAATAAACACAATATTTGTGTGCTGTATTTTCACCGAAACTTATAAATATCACTTTAACTGTTAATATCAAATGTACTAGTGTTCTACATTTTATCGGTAAAATTGCCTATAGTGTTGTGTGTAGGTGTAATATATCGATATCGATAGCGCGCGACTCGTCGCGTCCGTCTTGTGATATTACTGTATATCGTAGTTGTATATAAGCTCTAATATGTGTAAGTCGTACGGCACAGGAGCATTTGTTTGTATTCAGTGCAAGCTTGAGTTCAGTTCTAACGTTACCACAACACTCAACGAGGCGGAATCGTCTTAAGCCGATCACGTATCGCCACATTTAGTACGACGCACTGTTGAGGCGCGCCTCAGAACCGCAACGAGACGAATGGTGACTTTTTCGCTTTTATTGCTATTTCTGACCGGGTCAAGCCGATTCCTCATCTATAAGTGTGCTCCCTAACAAGTACAGTTAACACATCAATGGTACCAATATCTCATTGACAGCACCTTTATTTTAGTCACAGTAAGAGCTGTTTTCGTAGTGTAGATTTCAGTACGTCTGTGTTTCATTACTCAGTGGTTTGTACGCCAGAAGTTCTGTTAGCTCAAAATAGTCGATAGTACATCAGTTAGGGGCGACACGCACTCGCCCCGCCCCGTGTAGACAGGAAGCAACCTCGTGGCGGACGAGTGACGTATAATATGTTTAGTACGAGTTCGTTGTGGCTGTGAGATGCGCGTCAGAATCAGTACTTAACGCGCAGTTCAAAGCTTAAAATCGAAAATCCTACAGGTGGCAGCACATTGAGCCTGCTTTAGGAAGTCGAAAATCCAAAAGCAAGCGGAAAGTTCAGGCTGCTTTAAGATTTGGGTACACTGAGCCTGCTTTAGGATTAACAATCTTCAGTTGAGCTCCGAAAGTCGAAAATCAATGTGCCGCACAGCGTTTCATTTAAGCGTGCTGTTCGCCCCCCCGCCCGCGCTGCTGCACTGGCTACCCCTGTCTGCGTAAACGTCCTCGAAGTATACGTAAATGTCGAGTGTTGTTTAGTGTGTCAGTAACAACATCACAAATCGGTCACCGCGAAGGTTGATATGTAGCAGGTGGTATGCACGAACAATACTGTGCCGGATCAAAAAGGCGTCTGTGACGTCAGCCCTGTACTGCCGCCCGCGTGCTCCTATGAAGGCATGAAAACGGCGAAACAAAACGGAATGTGCATAATAAGAACAAACGGGCTCTAACTTAAGTTTATATTCGTTGGTGGAGTATGTAGTGATGTACCTGCGATAAGTTTAGTTGTTCATCTCCTATGTAGTGCGAGTGTTATTTATTGCTTTATATATGTGTTCGGTTGCAGGATCGACAATTATTGCAGAGTAGCTGTTGCCCGCTACCTCTACCCGCGTGAAATTATTATAAAAAATATTACTTCCCTATCTGAACCGGATTTTGTTAATAATTTCAAGGGTTTTCATTTATGCCCAAGGAACCGTAATCCTTTTTTCTGAAATAAAGTTACTTAATTACTCCTTATAGCATGAGTTATCTTCCATTAAAAGTTAAATCAAAATCGGTCCAGTCGTTTCGGAGATTAACCGGAACAAAGACACAGACAAAAATTTTGAAAAAGTAACGTAATTATACAACATTATTTTCAGTATATGCGAAACCTGAACATAGTTTATTCAGAATAAGTCATTTATCATTATGAAACAATTTTAAATATATTTACATTATATACAGACTACAAATAGAACTAAACTAATGATAAAAATAAGACTAAAAGTAAGAAAATATAAAAATCTAAACAAAGACGACAAAAGGACACTTAGGCGTCAAAGTACTCCTCCGCATCGCTGTCATCTGGAAACGTGCCCAGAAGACTGGCAGCATTGCCACGCTGAATGGCAATGCTAATTCTTTGGCCAAAGAAAGAGCCAGCCCTCTGGTCACGCGAAGTGTCGACCAGTCGGCGAGAGATTTCCTTAAAAAGGAGCCGCGCACTCGGGCCCCATGACCCGAGCGTTTCGACCCCAAACGGCTCAAAACTGTAGTTACCAATAAGGTTACAGTATTTGCGCCGTTTGAGGATCTCAGCAGCCGCAGCAGCAGCGCCTGCACAGCCCGCCGTGCTTGAAAGGTGAGATGGCGCAAGGGTGTCGACACAGGTTGCGTCCCACACCAAAGGCCTACCCACCTTCCAAGGCACTAACGTCATGCCGTCTGGTCTCTTGCCATCGTCACGTACCAAGCCGTTTGGTTCTAAAACCGCTGGTGCGCCGGCGCTGGCAAGGGCTCGACGAATAATGTCGTTAATGCTGGCGTGCCGTGCAATGCGACCTGCGCTCCTGTAGCAGGACAGGCCATGGTGTCCGAGGCTGTCAACAGCTTCACCGCAGTGACACCGATGCGGAGCAACACAAGGAGCGCCTAAGCGTAGACTCGTAAATAAGAATAAGTAACTGAATCGATTTCAATAATTTTTAAACCATGTTAAATTTTGTCACAAAAATATTTAAAAAAGTTACAAGTTGGACACCGAGCGACATTTAGTACCTATCGCAATAATTTAGGTACCTACTGCCAAATTACGTTTATTAATGAGCTCAACACGACGCCGGAGGCGCGCGCGCGGGCGCGCTGCGTGGTGACCACGCTTTTGTGCGGACAACCAGGTAACAGAATAAGCTTATAACTTTGTGATTTTTCATGATACAGTTTTAAAATTTTGTACATAGATTCTTTACATATAAATACTCGACACGTGTTTCAGGTTTCGCATATACTAAAACTAATGTATACTTTCATAATTATGCATTCAGTAAAAAGCTGTTATTTTAAAGGGTTATTTATTTTTATAGAATTGCACATTCTGTGAAAATTTCAACTATCTACCTATTAAGGATCATGAGATACAGCCCGCTGCCAGACAGACGGACGGACAGACAGCGGAGACTTAGTTATAGGGTCCCGTTGGTTACCCTTCGGGGACGGAACCCTAAAGTGTGAGGTTCTGTGGGTAAAAACTTGGTGTATAAATATGTATAACAAGTCCTATCACTCCGAACATTGTGTCGATCCGTCGTCCAACACCTCTATATTATGTACGTACTCATAGTGCATGCATTTCACGCCTACGGTGTCGCGTGTGTACCAGCATTGTACTTATGTATAAAGGGTGTACAACACCCTTAACGAAGCCGAAAGGCACTCGTCTCTCCGCCTGGAACCTTCTAGTCACGGAGATATTGGGGTCAAAGTTCCAACTTTTTCACAAGTTTTTTTTAATACATGTTTTTAACGTAAGATGTTTACTGTAAACACCTGTACTATTCAATCCACCCATCAGCACAATGTTTTGAGTGCGTTACGTTGAGTAGGACCGTAAAATGTGATTTTTCACCTCAAAACCAAAAGTAATTTCCCAGCAATAATTTTTGCGTAAAGTTACTTAGTTTGATGTACAGAATGCTTGGTTGACGGCTTCGTGAAGGGTCTTGCCCTTTGTGACTATGAACTAGGAATAGTTAATAGTTTTTTTACGAAATGTGATCAGAAATTATCATTCTAATTTAAGTAGACATTTTTTTATTATTAAGTAAAAATAATTTCTAACGTGTTCAATGGTACCAAGCTCAAAGTAACGCGGTCTCTTTCTAGCGACTGATGAGAGAGAGACAGGAGAACAAAACACACACAGTCCCTGTGTCGTTTGACGTGTATGAAGTTACTTATGTGAGTGGGAGTGTCGAACAGCTCGCTCTAACAGTTGAGTACACTAACATGGCCGCTGTAGCTGAATCATAATAGGATAATAACCACTGATATAGATAGACCTAGATAACGCAAGAGCACCTACTTCCCGTGCCCGACTTAAGCTAACGGAACTTAACGTAGCTACTGTCACTGCTCAGTCTGCATTGGTGCGCCACGTTACGAACCTCTCAAAAAATTAAAGCTGCAAATTCGTAATGCTTTGCGGCTTTTACTTGGTGCGACGTTCTGTTTTAACAAGTGATGAATATCGAAACAAGTGAAACTATCGTATGTCGCTTCGGTTTCGTAGTACAGGTGCTTTAGTCATTTTTCTGTCAATTTTATCGATTAGTGCTGATCATCGTACGCAACACAAAGCAATTCTCGAGAATCGATTTCGGACATAGATTTCAGAGACAATTTAATTAAATAATCTTAACGTTTCGAGATTTTTTAGTTTTCCGCATGATGGTAATTTAAAAGAATAAAGATTGGTTCCCAACGAAGTATAACACTAGTTGTTCGATACATTTTGTGGAAGCAAGCTTTGTTGAAGGAATAAAGAAAAAACCAAACAAATAAATATTCTGAGAGAACGGAACCGTCGCAAAGTACAAAAAATACACAGCATGATGTAGTTAGAGCTCAGGCTAATGTGCTTAAAACAACCAACGTTACAACTCGAGAACTTTACTTTTATTTTCCTGTCTCATTACTATGTCACAAAATCGATTTAAAAGATTGTCAATAATTATTTACTGTACACAATTACTTAATAAATAAGTAGTATTCGTACAGTTGTGAAATGGTATGTGCAAAGGCGAACTTTAGTGATAGAGAGAAAATAGAACCCTAAAAATAGGGTAGAATAGGGTTAAATTGGTTATATAAAGTTTTTCAGTCGAATATTTACGTGTAGAGACGGGTGCCGCACTCGGCGTCGTCTTTGAATCGATTTGGTTTTCCCATCCCTAAATAGTGCTTGTGACAGTTGTGACGTCATAGTAGGTAGTCAAAAATGGCACGCTTGGTTTTCATACAGATCTTGATACTTGCGTTATCTACGTCTATCTATATCTGTGATAATAACATGAATCACGTTACATTTCTTAAAATGGTCACAGACGCGGTTAATTTTGTGAATTATCACTTTGTGACCATTTGACGAATTGAAATGTAAATCATATTATTATCATATTATAAAAAAAAAATGACGCGCATTGACGTGGAGTTGCGGACGCCAGCCCGTTATACAATACAATATCCTATTATGATTCTGCTAAAGCGGCCATTGTAGTCCCCCAGTGGTAGCCGCTTCGCCATCTTAGTTATTGAGTATCTAGTAGATCAATTTATATGTTAGTGTTTATTTATAAAGTACAGCGTCATGTTGAATTAGCTAGAGGAACTTCACAGACGAGGTATCGATATCTGATGACGACAAAATTATAAGCAAGAAGATTTTCATAACATAACATCGCGCCTGTTATCGCCAGTTACGTTTAGTCTCTTGTAGTAGGGGCTGAGCCTATTGCCATCAACAGACAAATCCTGGATGGAAAAACTCAATAACACTGGCCGACCTGTGAATCGAACCCTGGAGCTCATGCTCAGCAGTCGCGGTTGCGATCACCAGCTAATTCAATTAGTCCTTGTATAAAGAATAGGAACGAAGTGTTCCGGTCAGTAGTATCTTGTAGCCATAACTGTGTATAATATATCTCTACAATTTTCTGTATAAGAATAATGAAATTATTTGTCATCTAATGGCAACATCGCAGTCGGGTTTTTATTTTATGCCAACATTGTTTACAATTTTATGATGTGAATATTTTTGTAAAATGTAACAAATCAATATTATTAATTAATAGTAATTATTATTTCACCATTGTGATATTAAGTACGCATCAAGCAGTGTGGAGTGACCTTAAGATGTATCATATTATTAATAATATCTTTAAAACGTGTGACATGTAAGAACAAACTACAATAACGCACAAAATATCATAACTTTAGTTCAGAATATTATCAACTTTATGTTTGATGGCAACACTAAAGCGCAATTGCCTGCGCTAGGTTTAATTAGCAGTTACAACTCACAGCTGGCAACACAATGCCGTATCCAGAGCTTAAATTTTAGTCTTCACTTTAATCCAAAGCCTTGTGTTGCCAGTATGTAGAACAAAACTACGGTACCTAAACGGGATATAACTACATACTTGTTTGTTAATGCAATAATTCTAAATAGTGAATATGTAGTAACAGTTTTATATCTCAATTTTTCAGAAAACTATGTGTTTTTGTACCGACAAGGTTTTATACAGAGTGACTTTGTTTAAGGGAAGCGGCAGGGTAGCCCGCGAAGTTCCAATTTACTTACGTTTTTTGCAATTTGCAAGTCAGTGTCTGGTTGAATGTTGATGTTACAATCATTAAACTCATCAATACAGGGTTGTATTGATGAGTTTAATTGTAACTAAAAAAAAAAATACGTGGCACTTGCGCGAACCATATTTTCATAAACATATAACGTGCAAATTGCAAAAAACGTAAGAAAATTGGTATTTCGCGGGCTGCCCTGGCGCTTTCACCTTAAAGACAACAGTCCTAGTGTGCTCCACAGAGCCGTGCCAAGCTCAACTGTGCTCGACTGAGTCCTACAGTACTTTCATATTATTTTATCTCTGATTTTGAAAAACTGTCAAAGCCTGGTCTGTATTCTCCTTTGAATTAGGTTGGTGTCGGTCGCCGCAGTCAGACAGAGGTTAGATAATTGAAAGGTCTGTATATGGACAACCATGCTCGACGTTAGATAAGTATGTAATGAGTAGAGTGTGTACATTGTACCTATGTATATACATGTGCGAGAACGTGCGCCCGCCGAGTGGCGCTCACGAGATACCAAACAGAATTAAATTAATATTTTGGAGAATGTGTGCTGTTTTATTTATTGCTTCAAAGTGACTATGGCCCATTTAAAAGCCCGACAACAACTGTCGGGCAGTTGCCCACCAGTGACCAGACATAACACCCGTCTGGTCGGAGGATCCTCCCTTTTCAATCGGGGATGAAAAACTTTATATTCTGTTCCTTATACCCCTTTTTTTTTTTTTTTTTTTTTTTTTTTTTTGGATGGGAAATCATCAAATGACCCCCCCCACTCTGGGCGGAGTGGAAGGGAGTGTCAGACTTGTACTGACTAAAACCCATCCATGTTCCTTCTTTGCCCTTTGTGTTCCAGGGCCACGGTGTCTCTTTCGAACAGTCCCGCAGATCCTTATACCCCTTAGGTCCCACCCCCAAAAGGTCTACACTTCTATATTAATCTTCTTTTCAATCCCAGTGGCGGGCCCGGTGACCCTAAAGTATGCAATGGCTAACAATGGTGGCCTGGAACAGCTCATGAACCATAGAGTTAATTATTTGGTGTAAGTACACATGTAAAATCTATCTATCTATCTCAGGGAGTTATGATATTTCACAGATGCATAATATGCAGTCATAATATCACAATCACAGTAATCAATTATAACTCTTTTTGGAGCCTCCAATTGAAGGTTGACGAGCAACTTTGAACATTTCTTAGCTCAGCAGCACTCGTGATTCCGCTCCAAAGCCAAACAATAATAGTTCTCATTGCATGTTATTCTTTTTGGTATTCCTCACATAATTCTTCCTGATTGCTTGCAGGCTGCAAGCTTTTCTCTGTGCCTGCAAGTGGTCTAGCAGGCGTTTAATAATGTCCGTTTGCAGCTTGTAAACTGAGGCTGGGTTGCAGCTAAGCTTTAGGGTTTAACTTAAATAATTATAAGCTAGTACATTCTTTTTTTCTAATTTATTGAGCTCAAACGCTCCGTGTCCACGTTGCCTCAAAATTAAAAGGTTAAATTTGACAGTCGACAGCAGGTCAACAACGACACACGTCATTTTGATCGCAAACGCAGAAGCGAACTATATTTCGGAAATTATTCTAGAATTCCTTCAGAAAAAGGCTAATTGATTACTTTTAAAGTATACTTATCATTGTATTTATTATACGTTGAATCTCAATAATTTACAAATGTTTACTCACTGAACTCTATCTATTGCAACACGGTACACTTGTGTGGGTGTTGATATTGTGAAATATTCCGCCGAAGGTTTTAGCGCTGACATGGATCCGCTGTTCGAGGAAGAGATTATGGCAGAAGAGGAGAAATCGTCGTTCACCATGTTCAACCCGTTCACCTTCAGTAAGTACACATACTAACTTACTTATTTCATGTTTCTTCCTTATTGAATTCTAAACGATAGACGTGTGTCACCGTCCGGGTAACTCCATCAGACATATTATTTCTGGATGTTCTCGTCTAGCTAACGGCGAATATTTGCACAGGCGCAACCAAGTGGCCAGGATTATTTACCAGCAGCTTGCCTTGAAATATAAACTTGTGGAATCTGAGGTACTGTAATACAAATATGTACCTGACCCAGTTCTCGAGAAAGACCATGTCATCAGGCGCGGCCCTAGGAGGTGTCACAGGGGTCATGACCCTCCCCAAAATCATACACGCCAAATTGGATAAACTTCTTAAATTACCTTGTTTTGGCTATAAATTATTACCCAATTTCCTGCAAAAGAAAAACTAACCTTTTTTGAGGCAGAATTCTAAAATTTATTATCCTCCTACCTCGCTTATGCATCTGAGTTACTTTTATTCTCATCTCTGTATGAATGAGCAAATAAAACCTAACACACGTGGCAGAGGCGGGCTACTTAAATTTTGAGCTCTCTTCTCTCGCGCTTGCATTCTATTAGTATCTAGAGCAGATCCGGGTGGGGGGGTCATGACCACCCAGGCTGGGTTTGGCCTAGGTCGACCATGGTCATATTTCTGAACTCATCGATTTAAATAAAATAAATAGAGATCCGGCTCGCTTCGCTCGCTCTTGCATTCCCTTCATCTTAAAACTTGAAAAATCTAACAATCTCAGGGGCAGAGCCATAGGTGGGTGATGGTTCAACACCCCGAAATTTCTGACAATTATTAAGAAATCAACCTATCCGAGGTGGAATGCAAAATTTTTCTTCTTGCTGCGCTCGCCAACACATCCTATACTTTTTCAATTCTGCAAAAGTTGACAGAGTGATGCTATTCTCATTTATACAGAAATGAGAATAGCATCACTCTTTTTTAATTAAGAAAGAAGCTCACTAAGAAGCTAATATTTTCCAGCTCACTTCACTCGCTAATACATCCTGTACTTTTTAATTCTCCACAAGTTGAGAGAGTTCCTTCTATACTCATTCCTGTATCAATGAACAAAAAGAACTTAATTAGAAGAAGGGTGCAAAAATTTTCGAGCTCGCTCCTCTCGCTCTTGGGTCTGAGTACCTATGCAACTCCTGTATGAATGGTTAAAAGTAAATTTAACATACCCAAAGTAGTGCTTAAATTTTCCAATCGGTCCCCAACCAAATTCCTGGCTATGGCCCCTTGTGACGTATCGTGTATCGTATTTTTTACCAACTAGATTTTTTTATTTTGTTGACTTATTTAAATATTTAAGATAAAATCACTTGTATTTTTTTTATTATCCTTCCTCTGCATTTTAGCTTTACTTCTTTTTTTTTTTTTTTTTTATTTATTTAATGAGACTATAGTACAGAGGTGTTGCTTAAGTCTAAACTCGCCAAACTTTTACGTTTGATGGCGAGAGGCGCTCTTTTACATAACAATGAACCACCTTACTTAAATAGCTATTTCTTATAAATTCTACTGTTATGGTTTAATCATATCATAGTTCATCCTGATATAAGTGGGGAAACCCTGTTACTGAATTCGAGGCGGAGTTAGCGTAAGTAAACAGCCCAGTATGAAAAACAGAAAACACTAATACAAAACTGAGCTGAAATATGAAAAACAGAAAATTCAAATATTTTTTAATTTAAACACAAATAAATAAACATGTTAATTTGTACATAAAAGTTTTTTTTTTTTTTTTTTTTTTTTCTCATTATTTAGCCACGTGCTCCTCGAGTTTGCTTTCCAGTAAAATGTTTTTTAACTTTGTCTTTAGTGATCCTTTACTTACTTTTTCTTTTTCTCTTAATAAATCTATTTTGTTAAACACTTTAGGTACCAAATACTTAGATGTTCTCTTACCATAATAATTTGTTATCTGAGGTTGAACCAGTCTGTTCTCTCTAACCCTACGTGTGTTGTACTTGTTTTTAACATTAAATTTATATTCATCTTTGTAATAATATTCCAGACCTACCAAATAATCTATTTTTCTATCTATGGGTATAATTTTACAGATGGGAAATAACTTATCATACTCTTTGTTGCATTTATCTTTAACAGTCTTACTAACCAGAAACTTTATCAGTCTTATTTGTATGTCTTTGATCTCTCTTAAATATGAAATAAAGGTACGCCCGTACACAAGGAGTCCATAGCTTATTAGCGAATCGGCAAGTGCGAAATACACAATTCTTAACGTATGTTTGTTTAACACATTTTTTAAGTGGTAAAACTTACTTAGCACCGATCTTAGCCTATTGCAAATGTCGTTTACATGTAATCTCCAATTAAAGTTCTTTTTCGTTATAACCGGAAGTACCGGAAATTCCGGTTCTTTCGGACCGGAAGAACCGGAATTTCTTTCTGAGTATTTCTTCATGAGTGTCATTTTCGTGGGTTTTGGGGTCGCTGATAACTAAAATTAGGTCAAAATGAAAATCCAAGATGGCGGCGACGCAAAAGTTTTCAATTTTTTCTTTATGAGTGTCATTTTCGTGGTTTTTGTGGTCGCTAATAACGAAACTGAGGTCAAAATGAAAATCCAAGCTGGCGCCGACGAAAATTTTCGGTATTTTCGTCATGGGTGTCATTTTCATGGTTTTCGTGGTCGCTGATAACGAAAATTAGGACAAAATTAAAATTCAAGATGGTGCCAATGAAAATTTTAGCTTTGTCGTCATGGGGTTATTTTCGTGCTTTTCGGGGTCGCTGATAACGAAAATGAGTTCTTTCGGACCGGAAGAACCGGAAATTCCGGTTCTTCCGGTCCGAAAGAACCGGAATTTCCGGTACTTTCAATTCTTTAAGTAAGCCTTTAAAGATAGTAGTGTTGAAATTGTTGAAACGGAGAAAGTAAGAAAGATGAAATGACAGGACAAAATAAAAACATTTAAATCAAATAAAAAACGTTTCATTTCTTACTTTATCTGTACATACATATAATGAAATCGTAAAAATTTAAATCGATGTTCCGAAAAGGCGCAAAAACTACTGCATAGTTTCAGTTCAAATTTTGCTCAAATATTCCTTAAAGGGTTCTTCGAATGTTAGGTTATATATATCACGCTACTTACTTAAGGGGGTTAGCAATATTGCACTTATAGAGTCACTAAAAACTCTGTTAATTTCAACTTTATTTCTTCGACGGACGGATCTTTTCGCTGATGAACCAACCGGACACTCTTATTAGTCCTAGATTTTTTAAATTTTTTTGGCAAACGTTGGTGAGAAAGCTGCGAATGGACGTCCACTCGTCAACAGATATAGAAAATTGATGGCCTTCTGTTAAGGCGAGGTTACCCCGAGCGCCGTATGCATCAATCGCTTACCGCAGCCCCCGCACGGAGAGGCGATACGTAACAAATTACACGGCTCAAGAACGCGCGCGCTTAGCGCACTGGTCATGAGTTCACGAACTCGGATAGGTACCAAGTTGCGTTACAGGGTAGAGCGATGCAGTAAAACAACTTGAATTGATATATGTATAAGTTCACTTTTTTTTATTTTTCTAGAAAGTATTGGTTATAGGATTAGGAACCTACGTATTCTATGAACGTGAACCTAATTACTAACAATTAAAATAAGTAGATATAATTAAAAATAAGAAGGTATACTTATTTATTTTTGTGAATAAGGTGAATTTAAAATCCGACTGACACTAAGATCATGAATACGGGTACGATTCAAAACTACACGCCACGCGCCATTCGGTTTTAAAAAAAAATATGCTTTACTTTTTTTTCGGTTTTGTTGTCATGGGTTTCGTTTTCGTGGTTTTTGGGGTCGCTGATAACTAAAATTAGGTCAAAATGAAAATCCAAGATGGCGGCGACGTAAAATTTTCGATTTTTTCTTCATGAGTGTCATTTTCGTGGTTTTTGGGGTCGCTGATAACTAAAATTAGGTCAAAATGAAAATCCAAGATGGCAGCGACGTAAAATTTTCAATTTTTTCTTCATGAGTGTGGTTTTTGTGGTCGCTAATAACGAAACTGAGGTCAAAATGAAAATCCAAGCTGGCGCCGACGAAAATTTTCGGTATTTTCGTCATGGGTGTCATTTTCATGGTTTTCGTGGTCGCTGATTAAACGAAAATTAGGACAAAATTAAAATTCAAGATGGTGCCAATGAAAATTTTAGCTTTGTCGTCATGGGTGTCATTTTCGTGCTTTTCGGTGTCGCTGATAACGAAAATGAGTACAAAATGAAAATCCATGATGCTGCCGACTAAAATTTTCTGTTTTTTCGTCATGGGTGTCATTTTCATGGTTTTCGGGGTCGGTAATAACGAAAATAAGGTCAAAATTAAAGTTCAAGATGGCGCCAATTAAAATTTTCAGCTTTGTCGTCATGGGTGTCATTTTCATGGTTTTCGGGGTCGCTGATAACGAAAATTAGGTCAAAATGAAAATTCGATAGCACCAAAATTTTTTTTTTTTTTTACTTCATGGATATCATTTTCATGGTTTTCGGGGTCACTGATACGAAAATAAGTTCAAAATAAACATAGTTTAGAGGTAGGTTATAAATAAAAGCCAAGGTCCGAAATAGAAAAAGGAGTGGTTTTATTTCCAAAATCGTCACCTTATATACAGTCGGGTATTACGAAGTAGAGGTGGAAATCAAAAACCAAACGACCAATAAGCGCGGTCCGGGTGGTCCGGCGCGCGCGGATGACGTAGCAGACGTGCAAGCCGCTCGATACATAAAACTAACGCGGCGCGGTGAATATCGGTAGTGTATGATGGTCATCGACGCAGGGATGTTGCTCCTCGTTCCAATCGCTCGCCAGCGGAGGCGCCGGCCGGTGGAGGTGTCGCGGTGCGCGCGCCGCGCTCCCTGTCGGCCGCTCGGCGCTCAGTGTGCCGTGCGCTGTGGCGGCGGTCGGACGTGTGATGCGCTCGTATGACTGTGTATGGCATGTGTTATGTAGGCCACTACATTATTCCCCCCTCAGCGAAGCGTACAGGAGGTTTTGAAGACCTGCCAGATCGTGTGACATAGCTGTTGGTGATAGGTGCTTCATCTGCTTGTTCTTCGTGGAACTGGAATGCTGGCTTTAACCGATCTATGGATACGTTGGTTCTCCTATTTTCCAATTGTACGGTGAAGTACTTAGCTTGGCGATCTATAAAACGATATGGTCCGTTATAGGTAGGTGTCAGCGGTTTGTGCACGGTGTCATTACGAACGTAAACATGAGTTGTTTTGTATAGATCGCCGTGAATGAAAACAGCTGTTCGTTTGTTTGCTACGCGCTGCACCTGAGCCTTTTTCAAAGCTTCGCTAAGATGACTCATAAAGTGCGATGGCGTGTTGCTTGTTGTGATTGCTTCACCGTAGAATTCACCCGGCAGACGTAATGTTTTTCCGAATAATAGTTCAGCCGCATTGGCACCGATGTCCGTCTTGTATGCGGCGCGAAGACCGAGTAGTACAGTGGGCAACTCGTACGTCCAGTTCGTTGTATTCAATCTTGCGGTGAGTGATGCTTTTAGTGTGCGGTGCCAGCGTTCTACCAAGCCGTTCGATTGTGGGTGGTATGCTGTAGTCCGTACGTGCTGGATTCCCATGCGATGCATCAACTTATTGAATAATTCGGATTCGAACAGTCTGCCGCGGTCTGTTGTTATGGTAGCGGGACAACCGAATTTTGCAATCCATGTTTCGTACAAAGTATTTGCTACTTTCTCTGCCGTCATGTCCTCGATTGGCTGAGCTTCTGGCCACTTCGTTGCTCTGTCGATCATGGTAAGTATATAACGACAGTTTATTTATTTATTTAAAATTATGGAATAACACCTTTACAGCTATAACGCCAATGCAATGTTACCACCACCAAGATACAATAACTTACATAAGCTAACAAAAATACAAATAAAACACAATCAGTATACATATCACAAAAGAAAAATATTAAAATACCTACAATAGGCACACCTCTAAATATTTTCAATGCACTTCAATGCTACTCCTGTGAACTTCATCAGACTGCAGTGAAATATATCTACCTCCTCTGAGATAATATTTAACAGTCTTATGGCGCGTGACAAGGGGGCAAACTTGTTAAGGTTAGTCCTAGAGGATGGCTGTTGAGTTGTTCGACGTTGGTAAGGGGCCGACTAAGTCAATGTGTAGGTGACTTAAGCGGTCAACTGGCGTGAAACTGGATACTGGGGCCTTGGTGTGGCGATGAACCTTCGCTCGCTGGCATTGATCGCAAGCTCTTGCCCAGTCCGTGACGTCCTTCTTCATGGACATCCAGAAATAACGTGTAGTTATTAATCTTCTCGTCGCTCTTACGCCGGGGTGATTAAGGTCGTGAATCGCTTGATAAGCTTGCTTTCGGTATTGAGGTGGTAAGAATGGGCGAGGACTGTTTGTTGACATCTCGCATGAAACTTGTATAGCTGTACCGGGCAGTGTTATTCGTTTGAATGTGAATCGGTCGCTTTTCATGAGTTGCTTGAGCTCTTCGTCTTGTTTTTGGGACTTTGCTAACTCGTCGTAATTTATTGGTGTTGGACATGAGATTGTGTCCACTCGTGACATGGCGTCGGCGACACAGTTGTCCTTTCCCGAGACATGCTTGATGTCCGTGACGAACTAGCTGATATATTCTAAATATCTTGTGCGTCTCGGGGTTTCATCCTTGTAGTTCGCTCGCAGTGCGGTGGTGAGAGGTTTGTGGTCCGTCAATATGGTGACGTCACGGCCTTCAATCGTCCGGCGGAAGCGACGTACAGCCATGTATATAGACTTAAGCTCTCTGTCGTAGGTACTGTATTTCCTTTGGGCGTCGCTGAACTTTTTGGAGTAAAACCAGCGACCCTGTATCTTTTGTTGAAGTACCGCTCCGGCGCAAGTATCGGATGCGTCGGTCATAAGCGCGAAGGGTAGTGCTGACGATGGGTACGACAACAATACGGCGTTGGTGATGTCGTCCTTGCATTTCACGAATGCCTGAACTGCTGTCTCACTCCAAGTAATCTTCGTCTTGTCGTTTTTCTTGGAGTCTTTGAGGTAAAAGTTGAGCTCCTTCTGATACTCGGCGGCGTGAGGAATATTCTCACGATAAAAGTTTATCATTCCCAGAAATCGACGTAATTGTTGAATTGTTTCTGGCCGCAGGTATGTTTTTATTGCTTCTACCTTCTCATTCGTTGGTTTAATTCCATCGGTAGTTATAGTGTAGCCCAAGTAGCTGAGTGTTTGTTGACCAAATGTACATTTAGCTACATTCAGTTGTAACCCATGGTCGTTCAGCCTTCTTAATACTTCTTCAAGTTCTCTTCTGTGCTGTTCCTCTGTTTCTGAAGCTACAAGGATATCATCGACGAACGGAAAAACGGGTAGTCCCCGTAGCACGTTGTCGATGTGTCGCTGGAATGTTTGCCCAGCGTTGCGTAAACCGAAACACATCCTCGGGAATTCGAATAAACCGAATGGTGTGATTACGGCGGTTTTCTGTATGTCCTCTTCGCGAGTTCTCACTTGGTAGTAGGCCTTTTTCAGATCGACTATGGAGTAGTATTTCTTCCCCAGCAAGTTGTAGGTGAAATCGTGCAGTCGTGGGATGGGGTAACGGTTTGGAACGGTCACTGTATTTAGACGGCGATAATCACCGCAGACTCTGTACTTGCCATCCTTCTTGAGGACTAGATGTATCGGGCTGGCCCAAGGACTCTTCGACGGTCGACAAATACCTTGCTCAATCATCGCCTCGAATTCTGCCTTGGCTGCCTTGTACTTGTGCGGTGGCAGCGGTCGTGACTTGGCGTATAATGGTGGGCCGTTAGTCTGTATGTGGTGTTCCACTTCGCTGTGGCAGAGTTTCAATGTTGGTCGGGTGATGTCCGGGTACTTGGCGAGTAGGTCGTGGTAGGGCTGCTGGTCATCTACGGTGTTGATGCTGGAGACTGAAGTAGCCGTTACGTTGCCGACAACGGATATGCCTGTTTTCTTGTCTATCAGCCTCTGTCCGTGAATATCTACCGTGAGTTGGTGCTTATGTAGGAAATCGGCTCCCAATATCGGTCTAGTCACTTCGGCAATGACGAAATTGCACATGTACGGTCGTCGTAATCCGATATTCAGTGTCATCGTGCGTTCACCGTAGGAGGGTATTCGCGAACCGTTTGCGGCATAGAGATATTCGCTCGGTGTAATTTTTTCTCTGCGTACCCTCTTGACGGGTAAAACTGAGACGTTCGCGCCGGTGTCGATGAGGAAATGCAGGCCACTTATTAATTCTTTTACGAACAGACGGTGTTGGGTTATGACGTTGACTTCGGCTCCCGTCGCAGCCAAAGTTGAGACTAGTTTTCCTGGTTCGTATTCGTCTTACCCGCATAATTACATGGCTTTCGACAGCGATACGCCTCCTTCCCGAACTTTCGATGGAAATAGCAAATCGATGTGCCACGATTCGCGGACTTGGAACGAGATCTTGAACGGAATCTGCCTCGCTGCGGTCCTCGGTGGTAGCTGTGCGATCTGTCCATTTTCAACGCAGCGACTTCCTTCGTGAGCGCCTCGATCATATTCAAAATCCGGTCGTTAGGCGATGGTGTCGGCGATTGTGACGCGGGGTTAGCGTGACTGCAGGAACACACGGATCCGGCCTCCTTCATCTGCTCACTCATCCTGTCGGCCATCGCCGCTAGCGAGTCTAATTTGGATTCTTCGCTGACCGCCAACACAGCTCTCGTCGATGAGGGTAGGTGGCTCATCCACAACATCCGGAGGGTTTCATCGGGCATCTTATCGCGGGCCAAATCACGCATACGACGCAGCAGCTGGGAAGGACGCTGGTCGCCTAGTTCAACCTCGTTGAGCAATTTTTGCAGTTGCTTATTCTCTGACTCCTCGTATACCGATAATAATCGGGCCTTCAGGGCTTCAAATCTTCCCGTTCTGGCCGATGCTAAAATGATGTCGCTAATCTGTTCCTCGTCCACCTTGTCGAGTTGCGCCACAGCCAGTCCAAACTTTGCTTCCTCGCTGAGTTTCTGGTTCGCCACCATGGTTTCGAATTGAGCGAACCACAATCTGGGATTGTCTCGCCAGAATGGAGGTATTCGAAACTTGACGGAGATCATCTCGACATCTTCTTCAGATAGCGCGGTACGCGGTGCTTGGCTTTTTTTTTTTTTTTTTTTCCCGGATGAGAAATCATCAAATGACCCCCCCCACTCTGGGCGGAGCGGAAGGGAGTGTCAGACTTGTACTGACTAAAACCCATCCATGTTCCTTCTTTGCCCTTTGTGTTCCAGGGCCACGGTATCTCTTTCGAACAGTCCCGCAGCCGTGGCAGGCATCGGCCCTTGCGGACCCCTACTTATTTGCTGACATCTCTTTGAGGCGCGCGTGGAACACGAACGCGCCGTCGACACGGCCTGTCGTCATAAGACGGCCGGACGGCGACCTGGCCCATAACTCGCCGTCCACAGGCCCGCGCCTACGGTGGCCGGGAGCCACCACGTGACCCCCAACGCCCAGGGCGTCTCCCGCGGCGACTGGGACGTGAGGTTCTTTCTCTCTCACGTCCCGCCACCTCCTTCACTAGCATGACTGCTTCGCAGAAGGAGGTGACGGCTTCCCATTCCCTCTCGCTCCGGACCATGGCTTGAACCAAGGCCTGACGCGAGAGATCGCCGCCGCCAATCGCCGCTACGAGGACAAGGCGGTGCTCCGCCCAAGCGGGGCAGACCTCCACGGTGTGCTCCACCGTGTCCTCCGGACGATCCTCGCAGTGGAAACACCCGGGTGTTTCCTCCCGCCCGATTCGGTGCAGGAACCTCCCGAAACAACCGTGTCCGGTGAGGACCTGCGTCAGGCGGTAGGTGAGGGCGCCGTGGCGCCTCTCTAGCCACTCCTCAAAGAGGGGACTTATCGCCACTATGGTGGCGTGCCCTGCGGTGCTTGGCTTGAATCTGTCATGATTTTGATGAATCACGTCGGCGTCACCACTTTAGAGGTAGGTTTTAAATAAAAACCAAGGTCCGAAATAGAAAAAGGAGTGGTTTTATTTCCAAAATCGTCACCTTATATACAGTCGGGTATTACGAAGTAGAGGTGGAAATCAAAAACCAAACGACCAATAAGCGCGGTCCGGGTGATCCGGCGCTCGATACATAAAACTAACGCGGCGCGGTGAATATCGGTAGTGTATGATGGTCATCGACGCAGGGATGTTGCTCCTCGTTCCAATGTGTATGGCATGCGTTATGTAGGCCACTACAATAGAAACAAAAAATTTTTTTTTTTTTCAGCGACCTTAAAAACCATGAAAATGACACCCATGACGAAAAAACCAAATATTTTTGACGCCGCCATCTTGGATTTTCATTTTGTCGTCATTTTCGTTATCAGCGACCCCGAAAACCATGAAAATGACACCCATGACGACAAAGCTGAAAATTTTAATTGGCGCCATCTTGAATTTTGTGGAATAAATGTTTTGATTTTAGTAGGCCAGCTACAGGCAGTTTTGAATTGTCGAAAAAAAGATAATAAAATGAAGCTACAGTCCCATTCAAAAGGCATAATAACTATGAAAGTACTGTAGTTGCCCATTCCAAAGTTACCGAAATTTATAAATAATATTGCGAAATCATAAATAGCGACTTTTGCTACGACAAAATAAAGTTCAATTCAGGCCGCGAAGCGCTAATTACCTACAGTTATATTCTCCTAGAAGCTGCCTCTCTTTCTATTGCGTAACTCTGATCTTCTACCTTCTGACTATGTTCCCTATTAGGTACCTACTGTACTTTTGTGAACAAATGACATTTCAAATAAACCTAGGCTCGGTGTTTACTAAGTATTATTTTTTACAAACTATTTTTGGCTCAGCTCGTAACCGAACTTAGCGGGGGTGGGGTGGCGGGTTCGAAAAATTGGCACACGTCCGACCTCCAACGCGTTCCGCTCGGGACTGAAGCACGTGATGCGAGTAAGAAATGATGAAAACAGCAAATTTTGGAAATGGTTGTTCAGGTTTTTTTAAATATTTCAAATTATGATTGCCGTTTACTGTCACATTTTTTACGACCTTTATAATGGTATAAGTTTTATTGTTAAAAACCTAATATAACTCAAGTGATATAATATTAAAAACCATCATTTAGACTTGTCTTTGCGATTTAATTGGATGCAACAAAGTGCAAGTAATCCTGTATCGCTTTGCCGGAATATCTAGATCGAAGTGTGAAATATGTAATATGTTTTTTTCAGAATTTAAATCCATGCTATATAGGAATAAAACACAATACAAAACGACGTTTATCTGGATAACCTCGTCTTAAGAGGGAACAGGGCCTGCGAGGTAGATATTTGAAGAAACTATTGCCGTCGCGCAGGGTCAAGCCTGCACCCGTAAAGTGCGATAGGGACAGCAGATTATATCACAAAAAAATTGACGAAATCAACGTTTCCCATTCCCATTTTACTCCTCGAAAACTGAGCCGATTTAATTATTTTTGACATTAAATTTTTAAGAAAGAGTATTTCTAGGTTCCTATCAATGTCTTTTATGTTCAAAACTTTTCAAAATTGTTTGGTAGTCCTCTAATCACGGCCTTAAAAATGGAGCATTTTGTTGTCATTTTTTTAGTTGCTGAAAAAAAGGAAATGACAGACAATAGACCTTGATTTTATGAAAAAAAAAAATTATTGGTCTAGACGCATTATTCCGGAAAAAAATCGGAAATACATTTGTATGGAGAATGGCAGCCCCTGTTCCCTCTTGATAGTTTCTGAATTTCGTCGATCAGTTGTTGTTTTCTGTTATCTGCTTGTTTTATTACAATTTGTTGAACCCTGGAACATGCTACTAATAAGCATGCTAGTTTGCTACTAGGTAGCATGTCCTCATTACTCTCTGTGCCTGTAAAGTACTCATTCTCTTTTCGTATAGACATATTAGACATGCTAGTGGAATGCTACTAAGTAGTAAGTAGCATTGGCTCAAAAGTTGCGTGTTCTTGTTCTGCTAGGTAGCAATCAGCATGGTGTCGCTTTAAGCGGTTGGGGTTTAAGAAGTAAAATAAGAAATATTCTAAACGTGAAGTATTTATTTCCCAAAGTACCGAAAGGACCGGGACTCATTTAGAATATCCCGGTTCCTAAAGCGACGTTAATTTCCGGGATTTCAAGGAACTTTCGTTTCCGGGATTCCCCGGGACTATTCACTAGTGGCAATGCTGCTAGTCTTCTGTGCACGTTTTCAGATGACAACGACGCGGAGGACTACTTTGACGCCTGAGTGTCCTATTGTCGTCGTTGTTTAGATATTTATATTTTCTTACTTTTAGTCTTATTTTTATCTTTAGTTTAGTTGTAGTCTGTATAATGTAAATGAAGTAATTTATTTGTGTACTATTAAAATAAAAAAAAAATGTATTTTATCATATTTAAGGTCTATCTTTTCATACACGAAATATTTTTAGAGTAACTTCTATAAGTCATAAACTCGCCATAGCAACGAAAAACAAAATCTGAGTGTTTTTTTTTTACAAAATTATTGTAATTCTAAAATTTTTTGAGACTTTTTTGCATAAAACCTTTACTCCCATATTCTAACAATGACAGTAGGTAAATACGACGTAGTAAACTACCGTAATGGATGCTTAAAAATAAGGAGCCAGTATTTATTTTGTGGGTCAAGTAATTTTTAAATTATTTATTTTTTATAAAAAAAAACATACTCAGATAAAAAAAAATCCCTTGAAATGGCTTTGTTATAGCCGTTAGATGATTCCCTGAAAATATTTCATGTATGAATAGTTAGACCCTATATAGATATATTACCTTACCGTATATATGTATATATATCTATGGGCCAAAGTGGCCTAGAAATAAAATAATGATGATGTTGTTGTTAATTCTCTTTTTTTTTTTCATAGAGATGTATGGTTTAAAACGGGCAACAGCTTTAACTTACTGTCTCACTGAGCGATTCCTTGACAATGGAATGGTTTAATAATTGGCATAAATGCTTAAAGTTTTACTTATGACGGTCATCCCCTTATCAATGATTATTTCCCTATCATTACAGCGCTGAAGTTCCTGGCGACGTATGGCTGGATGATTGTGGGATGCATAGCAGTTGTGCTGTACCTCGTGCGCAGACTGCGGCCCGTGCTCGCCAAGTGGCGGCAAGCCAGGGAAGATGCTGACTACCACAAGAGTAAGATCACAACTATCAGTCTAGCCTGAGAATAGATAACATACACAACATCACGCCTGTAATCCCCGAAGGGTTAGGCAGAGGGGGGCGATCCTATTGCCATCGACCGGGCACAAATCCAAGTTCCGTGGCTGCTACTGAGAAATTCTTGATGTAATAACCCAATAACACTGGCCGACCCGTGAATCGACCCCAGGATCTCAGGCTCGGCAGTCACTCGGAGTTTTGCTAGGTGATACAGTTTCACCTTGTCTTCATTCCAGACCCCGACGTGGCGCTCGCCCGCATGGAAGCGGTGCAGCGCGCGCGGGAGCTGCAGCAGCAGAAGCTCATCGAGGCCTCGCAGAGAGCGCTCGAAGCGCAGAAAGAGGTATAGATTTTCTCTCAGCATACTGCACACGTTCGACAATGAACCTGACATAAAGTACAGACTCCAGCACATCAAGCTACCCGAAACTGTAAAATTTTCCCAATCAACCTTGAACCTAATGCTTTAGCGATAAAGTTGAAAATCTATTAAAGAAATTTGACAGACTGTAGTAGCTTGATGTGCTGGAGTCTGTACTTTATGTGTATCGTCTGTACAAACTTGTGTTGCGATTATAGTTTGCACTTGTTCTTCTTCGACGTTAGCTGGTGGTCGTGGTGCTTTGAATAATTGAATAATAAACATGATTTATGTTCTAAAGTACAAATTATCTTCGTAAAAGTGCTGGGGGAGCCGTTTTGTGTTTGTGTCGATGTTCGTACAATTTATCGCTTGTTGACACAGACATTAAATAGAAAAACCGTAGCAGTGGGAACATCATGCCTTGTGTGTAAACAAAGCATTAAGGGGAAGCGCCAGGGTAGCTCGCGAAATTGAATATTTCTTACGTTTTTTTCAATTTGCAGGTCAGGGTCAGGCTGTATGTTCATTAAAATATGATGTATGGCTTTACAGTTATTATCCTCAAAATCTTCAATGCGGATTGCATCGATGACTGATCTAGGTTTATTAATCCCATTGAATGAGTTTTTCTTGAAATACTCTTCGTTATAATTTGTTGCAAATACGTTGATTGATTGATGCGTGGTTAGTGCTTCACCTGGATGTAGTCATCCTATGGGGTTAAATGAACTTAATACATACGTTTTACGGCCGCGAATCATATTGTGTTCAACACACAGCCTGACACTTAGCGGCAAATCGAAAATGAATGTCGCGCGCTAGCCTGGCGCTTCCCGCTTAGCTACATCCATACCTCAGCAGAAAGTATGGAGCACCTGCTGCGATCCTTTTCCTTACTCACTCCTTTTGTTCCGTGTACGTTCATACATGTGGTCATACATACGAGCTTTTTTTTTTTTTTCCCGATGGGAAATCATCAAATGACCCCCCCACTCTGGGCGGAGCGGAAGGGAGTGTCAGACTTGTACTGACTAAAACCCATCCATGTTCCTTCTTCGCCCTTTGTGTTCCAGGGCCACGGTATCTCTTTCGAACAGTCCCGCAGCCCTGGCAGGCATCGGCCCTTGCGGACCCCTACTTATTTGCTGACATCTCTTTGAGGCGCACGTGGAACACGAACGCGCCGTCGACACGGCCTGTCGTCATAAGACGGCCGGACGGCGAGCTGGCCCATAAGTCGCCGTCCACAGGCCCGCGCCTACGGTGGCCGGGAGCCACCACGTGACCCCCGACGCCCAGGGCGTCTCCCGCGGCGACTGGGACGTGAGGTTCTTTCCCTCTCACGTCCCGCCACCTCCTTCACTAGCATGACTGCTTCGCAGAAGGAGGTGACGGCTTCCCATTCCCTCTCGCTCCGGACCATGGCTTGAACCAAGGCCGGACGCGAGAGATCGCCGATCGTGCTCCGCCCAAGCGGGGCAGAACTCCACGGTGTGCTCCACCGTGTCCTCCGGACGATCCTCGCAGTGGAAACACCCAGGCGTTTCCTCCCGCCCGATTCGGTGCAGGAACCTCCCGAAACAACCGTGTCCGGTGAGGACCTGCGTCAGGCGGTAGGTGAGGGCGCCGTGGCGCCTCTCTAGCCACTCCTCAAAGAGGGGACTTATCGCCACTATGGTGGCGTGCCCTGCTCGGGGTTGCGACAGTCGCTTTCTCCATGTCGCCATGAGATCACGCCGGAGGTCTGTCCGCTGAGCGGCAATTTGCCGCGGCAGCGGAGTTTCCCCCCGACGTAGTGCCTCCGCGCGCCATTCGTGCAGGCATGCGAGGACTATCGCCTCCAGATCCATGCCATGGCGGCAATCCGGCAAGGAGGCTAGCCGCTTCGCCGGAGATCGTGCGGTACCCCCGGATTAGCCTTATGGCTATTACCTTTTGGGGCGCGTTCAGATAGTGGGCGGCTTGCCGCCTCAAAGAACGCGCCCACACCGGGGCCCCGTAAAGGGCCATGGACCGCACGACCCCTGCGTAGAGCCTCCGGCAGGAGGCGTTTGGACCCCTCAGGTTGGGCAAGAGCCGCATGAAGGCAGCCCCTGTCCGTTCCAGTTTTGGAGCCAAACGTCGGAAGTGCTCTACGAAGTTCCACCGGCTGTCGAGGACGAGTCCTAGGTACTTCAACGTCGACCCGACGCCGATGGAAACCCCTCCTGCCGTCAGTAGGGATCCCGACGGTGGCGCATTCCGAGGCCCATGAAAACAAATGGCCTCGGACTTGTGCAGTGCCACCTCGAGTCCCAATTGCCGGATCCTCTCCACGACTATCGCAATCCCGCGTGTCATGTCTTCGGCCGCCGCCTCGTGCGACCTCCCTTGTGCCAGTACCAGCGTGTCGTCAGCGTAGCAAACTACGCTGACGCCGGTAGGGGGGTTGGCGCGCAGCACCCAGTCGTAACCGATGTTCCACAAGGCCGGCCCCAGAACCGATCCCTGTAGAACACCGCACGACATCTCTCGCCGGTTCCATTCTCCGCTTCGACCAGGGTAGATGACGGCTCTATCCGTCAGGTAGTCCCCGACCACACGACGAAGGTAGGTCGGCACCCGGTGATACCGGAGTGCCTCCCCAATGCAGCTCCAGGGCATGGAGTTGAAGGCGTTGGCGATGTCGAGAGACACCGCCAAGACGACCCCGCCCCGGGACACCGCGTCCCCCGTCGTGAAATCCCGGGCCGGGTGCGGAGTTTTTCACGCGCATGATGGCGTCCACCGTCGAGCGCCCCTTGCGGAAACCAAACTGGTGTTCCGCAAGATCCGGCCCCATCCCCGCAAGTTGCTCGGCGAGGCGGTTGGCAATGACTCTTTCAAAGAGCTTGCCCACCTCGTCGAGCAATACGATGGGCCGGTATGCGGACGGAGAGTCCGCAGGGCGCCCTGGCTTCCGGATGAGGACCAGCTTCCCCGTCTTCCAACGAAGCGGAACTGGCCTCTCTCCAAGCATGCGCTTAGGAGCCCTTCCAGTCGGGGCCCGAGAGCCTCAGAGGCCAGGACCCAGGCTGCTTTGCCAGGCAAGCCATCAGGTCCCGGGGCGGTATTTCTGGCTTTCAACCTGCGTACCGCCACTCTCAGGTCTACCCCAGTCACCTCCGGAACGTCGTCATCGGTGTGGTCCGCTTCCGGCACCGCACGCGGCGGCGGAGCCATAGGCGGGGGAGGATGCTCCCCTCGTGAAGGGAACAGAGCACTCACCACGAGCTCAGGCCGGAGACTCTGCGTCAGCGGGGGGAGGCCGGGTGCGGAATTTGTCCCGCACCATCTTGTAAGGGCGCCCCCACGGATCTCCGTTCAGAGACTCCAGCATCTCCTCGCGGGCTAGGTTCTTGGCCCGTCGGACAGCCTCTTGGAGGGCGGTCTTTGCCGCTCTGTATCCTTCGTACAGCTCCGCCTCAATGGCTGCCGCATCCGGAGGGCGGATGCGGAGCCTGCGATGCCTGGCGTACAGGCGCCGCGCGGCAACGCACGCCTCGCGCAGAGACGTCAGCTCACGCGACCACCAGTACACCTGACGCCGGGCGCTTCCTGGCCGAACTCGGGGCATTGCCACGTCGCAAATCTCGGACATGGCCTCCTGGAACCAACCCGCCTCGTTGTTGATGTTGGCAGGCCTGACCGGTGATGACACCCAGGCCTGCACGATTGAGGCTTCCAGGAGGAGCTCCCGGTCCAGCTGCTTCAGCGCCCATCGCGGACCACTCGGGGCCTGTAGGACCGGCGCGCTTGAGGGCTGGGTGGAGACGTCGAACCGGATTTACCGGTGGTCGGAATAGGTCTCCACCCCCTCCATGACACGCCAGTCAACGACACGCGGCGACAGAGGGGGACTGGCGAACGAGATGTCCACCACCGAGTCGCCCCGCATCCGCACGCACGTGCGGACAGAACCCCGTTTTAGGACGACCAGGCCTGTCTCCAGAGCCCAGTCCTCCACCATTCTACCCCGCACATCCGTGTAACGAGAACCCCAAGCCAAGTTCTTGGCATTGAAGTCCTCGAGAACAAGCACGGGGAGGGAATGGCTTCCGATGACGACACTCAACTCCGTGAGGGAGTTGTGGAACTCGGCGAGAGTTCGGCTCGGGGAGAAGTAGACTCCCACTACAACGATCTCCCCGAACCGTGCTGCAACGCACCCCTGACCCTTCCTGACACTCTCAAGGGTCGGGGTACCGGCGGCGGCCGACGCAATTATGTCACTGAGCCGCTAAGGTCCTCCACCCAGTCGTCCCTGGGCGGGACAAAGTACGGCTCCGCGACCACGGCGATGTTAATGCTGCGCGCTGCGCCGCACACGCGGCGCGGCGGAGCAAGCCGCGGCCATGTGACCAGGCTGGCCGCAGCGGAAGCACAAGCTACTGCGGTCCACCTCCGAGGTGCACCGGACCGACACGTGGTGCCCCACATGGCAGCGGAAGCACCTCAGAGGTCTGGGTTCCAGCAGCTTCACCTGCGCCGAAACCCAGCCCACCAAGAGCCTTCGGCCCTCCACTATGACTTTCGCCGCCGTCACAGGGCAGCTTACCGTTATGTTTCGCATGCCCGACAGGTCCGGACGTAATGTGCCTGCCTTGACTTGCTCGGCAGGGCACCCACCGGTCCTGGTGACGGCGGCCACCACCTCCTTCTCGGTCACCGAGTCGTCCAGACCCAGTATGCGCAGGTCTGCGCATTTGACGGGCCTGGACACTCGGGCCACGTCCGCATTTAGAGACGCTCTAAGCTTTTCAGCCAGAGCGTCAGCGGACGAGCTACGGGTTTCACCAGGGTTCTCCAGCACTCGAGCCCCTGTTGCGGTGACTCTAAGCCGGAGGCCCCCGGTTATCCCGAGCTCTCTGAGATCCACCGTCGCTTTCGCCTTAGCGAGCACGTCGCGGTAGGTCACGCCCCCTCTTTTCCGCGTCCGGCTGTAGTGTAATCACTACAGCTGCGGTCTTCGGGGCGCTGAGCCTAACCGCGACGCCCCGACGCCCCCTTTTGCCGGCGTTTCCGCTCCCGCCTCCTGGCTTTTTTGGCCGCCCTTCGCTCCCTTGCTTTTTCTCCGGCCACCTGCCACCCGGTCTCAGCCGCGGAAGGCTTAGGGGGCGAGGGGGGCGGCGATAGCAGCTGTCTCGAGGCTGGCGCTGGCACATTCGCCGCCTTGCCCTTCTTTTGGGCCGCCGCCTTGCTCTGTTTCAGGGCCGCCGCCTTCCCAACCGGAGCCGGTTTCGTCGGGGCCGGCTTTTCGGGGGCCGATATAACCCTGCCGGAGGGCTGGCTGGACGGCCCCGGTGCGGAGGCCGCAGCAGACGCATATGAGACCGCCCTCGGGCCCGGGGGCGCCTTGTTTGCCGCCAGGGGGGGGCGTAAGACAATGCCCTCCAGGACGGAGAACCGCGCCTGGAAGGCAGCCAGCTCCTGCCGAACCAGATTCAGGACCTGGTTCTCAACCGGCACGTGCTGGCTTGGACGCTTCTGGCCCCCATTTTGGGGCGCCTCGCGAGAGCCAGACTCGCGCAGACTGGCCAGGTCTGCTCGGAGCTTCCTATTCTCCTCTTTGAGAAGCTCCGTGGCGGCTGTCAGTCGAGCGACCTCCGCCCTCAGTTTGGCCACGCCGTCTGGCGGCGGCCCCGCAAATCTAGCCTCCGCTGCCGCCATAATGGAGGCGACCGCAGCAGGTATAGCCCTTTGCCTGGTGGAGGGCTTTTGTTTGAAGGAGACTGCCCTCAGAGCGCTGAGGGCTGTCTCCTTCAAACAAAAGAGGAGAGGAGGTGGAGGCAGCGGCCTCCTCTCCTCTCTCTCCTGGGTGGCGCCCCTCCTCGGCAAGCCGCGCCGACCTCTCGGTGGCAGAGAGGCCTCTCCCCTTGCCGCGGATCCCGCCGACATACGCGCTTACAATTGAATGTTTTTTTTTTTTAAATTTGTTACAGCGTGAAGATCGCAAACGCGCAGAGATGGCGGAACGTCTCGAGAAGTACGGCGCAGCTGCCGGAGGGAACAGGCTCGGCAGCGGGGAGAAGGATGACGGTAACTGTTCTTCTTCTCGAATCGATGACAAGTCCTGGAGCCCCACCGGCTCCACACTCGCGTTGTGTCCGAGATGGGTCGCTCATTTAAACGCAGGGTATAGCTGACTAGTTCTTTCACCACGATGACTCGAACTCAAAAACAACTATTAAATAATAATAACTTTATGTTATTTCTTTTATTCGTATTTTACACATATAAAAGTAATATATAAAAAAATAAAATATATATTGCCCGCCGGTAATAAACATCACGGTCACGGTCAGGGCTCCAGAGAGAGGAACTTCATCCAAAAAAATAAAATAAAAAAGGCCATTACATCGTTCAAATCCCAAAAACACCGTAAGTTTAAAGAAGTTTGTAGATGAATCCCTAAGTGCGTTTTCCGTGTAAAAAATATATGTATTTATACTTAAGATCATCACAAATCAGTTGTATTGTTTATAATTTTAATAAACATTCTCTATTTTTTTACTAATCGTAATAAATGGTCCTTTTCAATCTAAATTGTAAATTTTCTCTGTAACGGCCGAATAGTTCGGCATGAATTTTATACCGAAAAATACGCAATGATATATTTAACAATTTGTATTGTTTTATTTCTCTTATTTCTTTAAATATTTTAAAATAATAAATAAAAACCCGAAACCTCGTGGGAAGCGCGGGGCAAGCCCTGTGACGCATACTCGGGACAGCGATGTCAGTGTCTCGACGACTTGTGACGGGTGGACCATAAGCGTGTTTTTTTACCAAATAAAATTAAAAACTGCACGTTTTTAATGAAATAATATTGTAAATAGTAGTTATAAATATTTCGTAAAATAATAGAAAATAAGTTTATAAAATATATTTAAAGTAGTTTGTAATTTCGTTTTGTTGTTTGAACTTATCGTAGAGTAAGCCTGACTATGCCTAAATCTACGCATCTATACAAATAAATCTAATTGAAGTGTCTGTTTGTAATATCAAAATAACAGCTTTTTACTGAATGCATATGAAAATAAATACGGCACTTATAACAAAAACATTGTTTTTTTGAACATGTGAACTTGTTATCGTGCGCAGGCGTGTCGGCAGTTAATTAAAAATTGTTACCGTAACTAAATAAATATTTTATTGTATTGTTTGGCAACAGACTACATGCCTCTGAGCGCGGGCGCGTCTACCTCCTCATACCGACCTCCCAAGAAGTCCAAGTGCGGCGGCGGCGGCTGCGGACGATAGACATCCAGACATCAACCAACATCCAGCCATCATCCATCCCGGATCATCTACTAGAGGATGACCGTCGGTCCTACTGTCGTCCACCCTCGAAACAAACACGAATAGACATCAAGGATATACCAGCAGAATTAAATGATACTTTAGCTTCGTGTAGACTATACAGACTTGAAACTCCTTAAAAACTCGTGCTGTATAAGTTAGTGTAGCAAGTAACACAGCCTTCTGAAAGCTCAATCAACTGAATCTGTCGTCAGGTCTCTTGACAAGTTTGATTCGTTCTTAGTTCTGTCAGCCAACCAACCATAACATGAGCTTTGACAATAGATGTACAATTCCGAAAATGATCGCAACTACAAAATAGTCGTGTCGCTGCGGACCGTCTTGGCGACAGGTGGCCGGGCCCCTCGGACTCTCCTAGCGACGGGCCGCCCTGGCGCCTCGGACTCTCCTACCGACAGGCGGCCCTGAGGCCTCGGACTCTCCTAGCGACAGGCGGCCCTGGCCCCTCGGACTCTCCTAGCGATGGGCCGCCCTGGCGCCTCGGACTCTCCTAGCGACGGGCCGCCCTGGCGCCTCGGACTCTCCTACCGACGGGCGGCCCTGAGGCCTCGGACTCTCCTAGCGACAGGCGGCCCTGGCCCCTCGGACTCTCCTAGCGACGGGCCGCCCTGGCGCCTCGGACTCTCCTACCGACGGGCGGCCCTGAGGCCTCGGACTCTCCTAGCGACAGGCGGCCCTGGCCCCTCGGACTCTCCTAGCGACGGGCCGCCCTGGCGCCTCGGACTCTCCTACCGACGGGCGGCCCTGAGGCCTCGGACTCTCCTAGCGACAGGCGGCCCTGGCCCCTCGGACTCTCCTAGCGACGGGCCGCCCTGGCGCCTCGGGACTCTCCTACCGACGGGCGGCCCTGAGGCCTCGGACTCTCCTAGCGACAGGCGGCCCTGGCCCCTCGGACTCTCCTAGCGACGGGCCGCCCTGGCGCCTCGGACTCTCCTGGCGACGGGCGGCCCTGGCCCCTCGGACTCTCCTAGCGACGGGCCGTCCTGGCGCCTCGGACTCTCCTAGCGACAGGCAGCCCTGGTGCCTCGGACTCTCCTAGCGACAGGCGGCCCTGGCGCCTCGAAATCTCCTACCGACGGGCGGCCCTGAGGCCTCGGACTCTCCTAGCGACAGGCGGCCCTGGCCCCTCGGACTCTCCTAGCGACGGGCAGCCCTGGTGCCTCGGACTCTCCTAGCGACAGGCGGCCCTGGCCCCTCGGACTCTCCTAGCGACAGGCGGCCCTGGCCCCTCGGACTCTCCTAGCGACGGGCCGCCCTGGCGCCTCGGACTCTCCTAGCGACAGGCGGCCCTGTTGCCTCGAAATCTCCTACCGACGGGCGGCCCTGAGGCCTCGGACTCTCCTAGCGACAGGCGGCCCTGGCGCCTCGAAATCTCCTACCGACGGGCGGCCCTGAGGCCTCGGACTCTCCTAGCGACAGGCGGCCCTGGCACCTCGGACCGTCGTAGCGACGGGCGGCCCTGGCGCTGCGGACCGTCGTAGCGACGGGCGGCCCTGGCGCTGCGGACCGTCGTAGCGACGGGCGGCCCTGGCGCTGCGGACCGTCGTAGCGACGGGCGGCCCTGGCGCTGCGGACCGTCGTAGCGACGGGCGGCCCTGGCGCTGCGGACCGTCGTAGCGACGGGCGGCCCTGGCGCTGCGGACCGTCGTAGCGACGGGCGGCCCTGGCGCTGCGGACCGTCGTAGCGACGGGCGGCCCTGGCGCTGCGTAGCGGCAGATAGTATCTCACTAATCAGGCTTTCAGAAAGTGTACATTTGGGTAGTTTTATCATAATACAATAACAAATCTTACTATAATGTTATCAAAATAGCGTCTCATTTTTCTACTATTTCCAATCATTGTACTTATTAGAAATAAATAGATATTCCATCAAACAATCATTATTACTATTAATAAAGGTGAAGTTTATAATAATGGACTATTATTATGATTATCTCAGGTACGATCTCGTACTTATATGTTTCTGGTCAAACGACCACGTTTTAATAAATTAAAATTAATTGGTTTCACTATCTAGTTGTTTTGTTGATGTAACCTTTCGCAGTACGCGGTCAGCTCAACAGACGGACTAGACCCCTCCTGCCTACTGGCTACTGTCCAATAGTCTTATTTGCTGACAAACTAGTTCTGGACGAGCGACGACTGTGACGAACATTTATTTCTATAAGTTTTAATGCACACCACGAAAGATCATTTCAATTATATGATGATGATGAATGAGCTACTTTTTTTGCGTTCTGTAGTCAACAAGGAACCCTTATAGTTTCGC
This sequence comes from Noctua janthina, assembly GCA_963576755.1. Classification (NCBI taxonomy): domain Eukaryota; kingdom Metazoa; phylum Arthropoda; class Insecta; order Lepidoptera; family Noctuidae; genus Noctua; species Noctua janthina. The sequence goes on along the minus strand of OY755080.1, from coordinate 10,034,566 downwards.
CATGTCCGTCCGTATGTCCGCTTAGCAGGAATTTCAAAATTATTTTTTAATAAATTCAAATTTTTTATTAAGAATTACTTTTCTTTGCATTGTATTCAGTCTTACATCCGCCATCTGCTTATTATCATGTATTATTATAATTAAATTAATAATGTAAGAAATCAATATTTTTTAACTCTAATCCCGACCGCCGAAACATAACTGGCGCAGTCGGTACGATCGCGACGTTCTAAGATCGAATCCAACTCTTCATCTTAAGAACGACGGTTCTCAAATCGTTTCTTTGTGATCTACAAAAAACCTTCGCGCGGTCGGACACCTCTACGGTCATCGGGATAAATCTCCGAAGAATTAGAGGAAGCTGCGCTGGCCGAGACTCGACTCGACAGGAGATGCAGTGGCTTCTTTGGTAAGTGCTCTTATTTAACAAGTGTCCTTGCTCGATTTCCTGCCCTAATTTTTTTGTTTTTAATCTATGCGTGTCTGTCTATAAGCTAACATCGCAATAGGTAACCACAAAATTATAATAAGTAGCGTTAAGTATCCCACGAGTAAATTCCATGTGTTTAATTTGACACCTCTATTGTTTTGGCTCAAGCGCCACTAGGCAAGCAAGCTCAGGGATTATGATGCCAACCATAAACCTTACAAACTAATCAAAGATTTAATGCCAAGATATGATGGCAATCCTAAATTACTCAATTACTATATTAGGGAAGTAGAAAACTTATTACAGTTAACTTCTGAGGCAGATCGCTCGCACCCAGCATTCATCTACTTAATTAAAAGTAGGCTCAGTGCGTGCGTATGTATGGTCCAGCCATTGACGCAATAGCATACGAAGGCTACTTAAACTCGTGGCTATCGATTAAGAACGTGTTAACTAGGCGTCAGGCACAACCGGGCGCATAATAATCCCATCCGTAATACAAACCCATAAACCCATTTGTAGCTGGCTTTATTATTCCCTCACAAAACTTTGTACCTCAACAAAATAATATGAGCCCCGAACAGCGTCAACAATGGGTACAATCCGTATTGCCCTGGAAGGCCAAACCAGCATCGGGTAACTCTAGACCAAATGAAGACATTATTTCAAAAACCACCTTTGTCAGAAATTTCATGATTTGAGTTAGTGACGCCATCTTGTAGAGGAATTATCTTGTACCGGTATATTGAAACAAATAGTCGACTATGATTTCGGTAAAAAGCATTCACGTCAGGGTTTATGAAAAAAAAAACAAAACTGTCACTAATTCTGTAACTACCTATTTCATATCATGACAAAGTTGGTTTTTGAAATAATGTCTGCAAATGGTTCAAATAACTTTAGAAATTAACCTAACAATCCAAAACCACCGGTTCCTACTACAGTATCATCGGACGTCACAATGCGTACGGCAGGTAAGCCAGAAAAACCACAGTTCGCTTAGCAGTTGTTCCAGTCTCAGTCACAGACTGTAACGGTATATCGGTCGAGCCGAATACAAACATGGTTGAACAAGAGGTAGGTGGTGACCAGGATTTTACCTTGGACACCAACCGAGACAGACAGACCTAGTTTCAATGAATTACCAGACCAAGAAATATTTACCGTACATAATACTGCCAGAGTTTGGCGGTAAGTTTTAATTAGATACAGGGGCCAGTCATTCAACCATAGCAACTGAGGTAGCATATTTGAGAACTGCGTAGAAACAGAACCCTTTCAAATCAATACTGCATACGGCATGACGACTTGATGCTATAGTCGAAGCCAAAGTATTTATTAGTGTGATTTTTGGTGATGCAGTAGGTCTTATAGTTATGGTTATGGTAACTCAAAAAACTACCCATTGCGCGTACACTATTTAACAATATAAGAATTTCAAATCGATATTGTATACAAAATAATAAACAATATTTAGAAAAACGTCGTCGTCGTCGTTTTCGTTTTTCTTTCCATGTCAAAAACAGCTATAGTTCCCTACGCAGGGTTTGCGTATAAAAATATTAAAAAATAGTTTGGTATGGCGACTTCTATACAACATTGATTTGGCTGCAATGTCAACGTGTTGGTTTAAGTTAGTTCGATACTTTCTTAAATAGATGGCGCTAACGTCACCGTAAGACGTTATTAATGGAACGAAAATTTCGAGTGCTGTGAGCAGGGTGCGATAGTCTAATTGGTTAAAACATCCGGTGTACTGAATCGGAAGGTCGCAGGTTCAAACCCTGCTCCCACTAGAATTTTTCTTTCCATGTCAAAAACAGCTATAGTTCCCTACGCAGGGTTTGCGTATAAAAATATTAAAAATATTTAGAATATAATAAATATCTTACTACTTAATAATAAGCTGGCAACTCAACAGATGTCTTGTAATTTAATTCTATTAATAATTATTTTTAAACAGTCTGGAACCTAATCTCCCTTTTCATATATTATAATTTCTCCATTTCTTACTATAACTATATTAAAATGAAGCCATTTTATAACAGTAAACACAAAAAGAAAAAATGTGATCAAGAATGACGTATGTCACCTACATAACATTAAAATCTGAAATCAAGAGAATGTTGACGAGATCAGCTGCACGACGCGCACGCCTGTCACCGCCGGACCCGTCGCTCAGCTCCGCCTCGCCGCCGCTGGAATCCAACCCCGTCGTGAGTGCTGTGACACCGGCCGTGGCAGTTGCGTCGAGCTCGAGCAACGAGTATTTCTCTCCGCCGACGACGCCACCACCTGTTCGTCGCCAGGGAGGACGCCGGCCGCCGGACGGACCTCGAGGCCCACACGCCTCTGATAGGGCCCCAGCTCCCGGCGGGAGTGTGCAGCGCATGCGATGGACGCAATCCATCAATGCAAATGTGATGCGCGCATACTGTGGGACTACAAAGGGTTGAAACAACCTGACCGCGTACCGTGTTGCTCTCTCTGTTTCAAGTGCGGGTCATCCAGCGTAATCGTATGTTAGATGACACCGTAGTTGATCGCTTTCGGACTGAAATGCAGAGTAGGCATGTCATTGCCACGCCGCCGCAGGCTGTGGTTCCACCACAGTCTACCATAATACCAAATCGCGATAACGACGTGAGTAATGACATGGTTACTAATGTAAGTACCCAGTGCAATGAGGAAATGAGGAGTGCTTTGGAGGGTGCGATTCGAGAATATCGGTTCATGCAACCCGACCTTAGACCACGCATACCTCGTTTGCCCATGCATAACAAAAATAGTGCGCTGGTGGCTGTTCTGGATTCGCAGTTGTCAAACTATTACTGCGAAGACCTCACCGATGCTCACTCAATCCTGTATTGTGCGGCTGTAGCATGCTGCATGTAGCTCATGTCAAATTTTCTGATGACAGAGCTACACGACCTAAACCAGCCGTACCGCCATGGCAGTACAGGATTGAACGACGTATTGGTGGGGCCAGAGCACTCATCGGCAAACTAATCTGCTTCAGGGAGGGCAGTACTCGCCCTAGAGTGATGCGGGCGTTCTCGGGGACTGATATTAATCCTCGAGACTTTACACCGGTAGTTTTAGTCGTGGACTGAACTTAAGTCGGACTTGACACGCCTACTTTCCACCCCATTAGACATATTGACAGCTACAGTTTGTTTATAATTTGACATAAACGCCCACTTTTCAAGAGTTTTGTAGTACAAGAATCTTTTGGCGCTCGAATGAAGCTGACAGGGGGGCGCTGTTGGTAAACCTTTTGTTAATTGTTTTGTAAAAAATATTGAGAAAAGAAAGAGATGGCTGCGTTAGTTCCGATGTTTGCCCGCGCCAGAAGATCTTTGAAACCGTGAAACTTACGTTATGGCTGATATATATATACCTACTGAAATTCAAGTGAATCGACGTGTGTAAAATTGTTTTCTTTTTATAGCCAAAGCAAGATGAATTTTGAGGAATATGTCGATTATGTATACGATACGCCATACAATTATTTATCGTGACCCGATGCCGACAACCCGTTAGAATGTTACAACAATAAACAGTTCCAAAAACACTTTCGATTTCAGAAGGAAACCGTACAGAAATTGGAAAGCCATGCGAGAGGTCTTTGCCCAGCAGAGGGACATAGAGGGCTGATATTAAATAAAATAGGGAAGATACTGTAGAAGAAAACACGGTTCGTTTTCGGTTCCAACGTTTTCGTTCTGGAAATTTTGGCCTACAGCTCCTGGACGGCCATCGAACCTTGTTGATAAAAACTATTTTCCATCGCCTTTAATTTCGAAGCCAGCTAGTCTGTAGTCGGGATTTTTAATGAACTATTATTAATATTGCGAGCATTCTTTTTCAAATCGGTAGGTATTTGGAAATGTTCATTATCGTGGGATTGTTTGAATTAGTAATCAAGATCGCGTAAATAATAAATTATAGTCGTGACAAATAGTCGTAATATGGAGTATCGTACACATAAAAGATAATACAAGCTACGTGATATTTCTAAAGCATGAGAAAACTAACGAACCATTTTGAATCTCAGACATTAAAAATGGTGCGAATGGTGCTTATGAGCGAGCTTGCCCATACTCGTGTTGTTTTGTTTATACCTACGATACCACCAAGTCGCTCTTATCATGTATCTATACTTAAAAAATTCAAAGTCCTGACTGACTGACTGATATATCAACGCACAGCCCAAACCGCTGGACCTAGAGACATGAAATTTGGAGGGTGTATTCTTTATGAAAAGTATGTATAAACTAAGAAAGGGTTTTTTGAAATTCCACCCCCAAGAGGGTGAAATGGGGTGTTAAATTTTCTGTGAAACTTTTTATTCTCGGAATCGATTGATTTGGAAATTGGTGTACACACTCTTTAAATAAAATTATGAGACAATTATTCACAGTTTTTCAAAATTATCCCCCAACAGAGTCAAATATTGCTTCGAAACTCACGTAGACAGGCACAGTGTTGCGCAGGGCGTGCGGGGCGCATTTACCAATTAGTAAGTAGGAGGTATATTTCTGAGGTAGTCGTGTCTGTAAATATATGTGAAAACCTGATTTTCGCGTTGGCTCGTGATACGCGACACTGATATTAAATATTATTTAAACATATTATGTCTATATAGATTCCTAATGAATCATTTGATTGTCGTCACCGGTGTCCAATCTCAAACCAGGTTATCAATATTTCACATATGTAATGTAATTAATATTACAATGAACAAGTTATGAGTAAGTACATGTAAGAAAAACGCAAGTATGTCTGTATAGCTCAAATAAAATGAAATACTTACATTAACTATTATTTATTACCTATTCAACTTTAAAAGTAAAAACTTATAAATTTTACAAAATAAATACTATATAAATACTTATAAATTTTTATTATAAATGCTAAAGTTTGAATGGATAGATGTTTGTTACTCAATCGCCAGAACGGCTGAACAGATCTGGATGAAACTTGGTACAGAGATAGATTATAGTCTGGTATAGGACATAGATAACTTATTATCTCAGAAGTAAGATCCCGTTGGCATTTCCCGACCTCCACGAAGCCGCGGACATAAACTAGTTGCCAATAAAGCGATAGTAGGGTGACTTACCCGTGTTACTACCTGTAATAATACAGGTAATCCCATTGCCTTTGCGGTACTATCGCAGTTGTATAGATCTTAAATAGAAAGAGAAAGAAAAAAATACAAATTTGATGCAACCAACTTGGATGTAGCGCTCGCCGGCCGCTGTAGTGGCCAGTTTCTGTTATATTGCAATAATAAAATAATCAAATCGAATTCTTATTCGCTGTTGCGTTAGGGGTTTAGCCGGCTGATCTTAGGTTTTTTTTTCAAATGATATGTTTAAAGATAGGTGTAAGCTAGGGCATCCCCATCAAATGAGTTACGTTATGTTAGAACTGGGACCGAAACGCGCTTAAAACATGAGCAGGCGGCTTGCTACTGTTAAACGGAGGAAGAGAAAGGCCGATATGAAACACACCATTATGTTGGGTGAACGAATCCAAAGAAATTCAAGGCTACTCGGTTCATCGTCCAACTGAATTCTTCCCTCAACTCTGGACGACCGGAACCTTCTAATAGAGCGAACTGGCGAAGAAAAGCTCGAAGCTTACTGAGCTCTTTTATCACCGCTGGGTTGGAGAGACCACCATGTACCCGCGACGGATTAGAGGCAGAAGGGTACAATTTATTAAACATTGCCACGCGACCACAGTCATTCATCCTTGGCAATCATGCCTGGCAAAAATGGAATAATAAGGGTAGTGACGTAGCCACTTCGGATGCCTTATTTCTTCAACAAAGCTTGTCAGCTTTCAATAATCGCGGACGAAGGTCATGGGCAACAACTAGTATGTTTATAATTGTGTGATGTTCATATTTATATTTTTGCTCTCTCGTTGGTCAACTAGTTATAAGCGCAACTGCATGGTGTGAGGTTATGGGTTCGATTCCCAGGCCATGCAGTGTTGTTGGGTTTTACTAACCTAGAGACTGGATCCAGTCTAACGTAGTCCTACGTGAATGAAAATGAAAAATTTCCTTTGCATGTCAATAAATGTGTAATTTAGATAATTTTGTTATTTGTTATACGTGATACTACTTTTAAATAAAATAAAAACCAGTTGGCTTGTATAATAATAATTTAATTTATTTTTTCGGCCTCGTCTCTTGTAACCTCGCTGAATCGAAGTAGCTGGGCGGCACTCAAACGTTTGAGTTTTGCCTTTTGGTATGCTTCTTCTGCTGCCTTCACCAGCCACTTTTGCTCCTCCATTTTCAGCAGATGTAACTGGTGCTTGGGCTCGCTGGGTTAGGCGAGCCCAAGCACATTTTTTCGCTGATGGGCTGCCCGACAACGTGGTATTTTGATGGAGCTTGTACTTGCGGACAAGTTTCTGTACGCACGACTTTTCACCAGCCGAAAAGAAAATTCTTGATGCCATTATTTTAAGTGAAAATCTTATAAATGAACCACGAAAAAATAAATATTTATTTTCAAGTAAATCCGTTTTAAGGTTTTAAGTTCTTTGACAAATGATGTCAACCAAGAGCATTCGGTAGAACATCAATTTATGATAACTCTAGCTTTGTGACGTATTTTAATATAACATTTTTAGCATACAAAGCAGCTTGCAACCTTCATGCAACATACTTTTTTGGATTTGAAATGGACAGCATGTTTTTGAGGTAGATTAAGGTGAGTACTCATATGAGCACTTCCACGTATTGTAACATTGGTTGATAAATTGAGCAATGATATAATGCAAGGTTGCGGTTGAAAAGAAGATGTAGAGACAAAAAATTAAAAGAATATGTTTGGATGGCTTGGTCATTTGAGAGGACGAGTAAATAAAAGGCGACTAACAAAACCCGAAAGAGAACACCCTAGAAGGACAAACTTTATTAGTATTGTTCTTCAAAAAGGTCAGGTGGCAGTGACCAGATGTATGAACGTGAACGAAGCAAAAGGAGTAAGCCGGTGGTGTTCTTTAGTGACTGTCTTTACTGTGTGGCATTTACTCTTCGTTGATATGTTGGACTTGCAAGTCGCGTGTGCTGCAATTTATCTTGATGAGTAATATTTAAAAAAAAAACTGACCGAATTAGGAGAAGAAACGACCAGCACGACCCCTCAGTCCACGCACCTCATTCCATGTTGTACGATTTGCCCGCGCTCGTGTTTTTGCTCGATGAAATGTTACAAGCAAATCAAAATCAAGTTTTAACAAAGTGTCAAGTGGCTCGATGTCTTGTTACAAATGCAACTTCTAGCTAGTCTGTCCTCACCTTATGAACATCATTGAGTGGGTGTTGCTGATGCCGTGGTGGGCGTTCCTCACCTGTTGCCATGACAACAAATGTCGACTTAAGTTCAAAAATGGACTTAAGTCGGCTTCTGGAATACGGGTGTTAATGTCCCGTATCACAGAGTGCATCGACTTCCTGAAGCACAAAATGTATAAGCGGCGGGTGGACCGATACACTCAGAATCGCACATTCCAAAGAGATGAAAGGTGGGTTTATAGGGCTTGGGAGCGATCGGACCAAGGTGTGGTTGACACGCGCCTGCCGGATGATGATGCCATGTGTTCGTTCTGGCGCAGTATCTGGTCGGTGCTTGTTAGCCATACCGAGGGTGAATGGACTCGGGAGGTCGAGCAAGCGTGCGATCTAGTACCAGAAACCCAGGGAACATAGGGGCCATCACTATCAGCCCCCAAGACGTAGTTCGTGCAGTCCGTCCGTTGCCTAAATAAAAATATCCAGGGCCGGATGGGCTGCACAACTTCTGGATTAAATGGTTTACAAGGTCGCACGCTCGCCTGTCGATCCTGTTCCAGTCAGCCTTAGAGTCAGGATCGCTGCCAGAGTTCCTGACAACAGGTATAACCCATCTGCTACATAAATCGGGTAGTACTGCGGAGCCCAAAAATTATAAACCGATTACCTGTTTTCCGACGGTCTATAAAGTTCTTACATCTATTTTGAGAGCTAAAATTAACAAACACATTGGTGACAATTCTGTCATGTCCGCTTCTCAAAATGTATGTAGGAACTGGTCCCGCGGTACTAAGGAGCTACTCCTCATTGATATGGCCATTAGTCAACAGGTTCGCCGTTCCCGAAGGGATCTGTCCACGTTGGATAGACTATAAGAAGGCCTATTACTCGGTGCCACATACATGGCTCATGAGGGTGCTAGAGTTGTATAAAGTTGATGCAACTATGCGCACCTTCCTGATGTCATGTATGGGGCAATGGAGGACAGTCCTTCGCTATCGAGGATGTCGGCAAATCCAGAGGAATAGCGAGCCGATAAGGATAGAGCGAGGTATATTTCAGGGCGATAGTTTGAGTCCACTTTGGTTCTGCTTAGCCTTGAATCCTCTTCGCTTGCTGCTGGAGGATTCAGGTCTAGGCTATCGGTTGAAGAGAGGTGGTCAAGTTATATCTCACCTCCTTTACATTGATGACCTGAAACTCTTTGCCCCCGACGATTTGCAACTGATGGAGCTACTGAAGGTAACTGAAACTTTCAGTAGTGCCATCAGGATGGAATTTGGTGTGGACAAATGTGCGGTCATGCATGTAAAGCGAAGGGGGATTGTGGAATCTGTGGGAACCCAGCTCTCAGATTCCATAAATCTTAGATCCCTCTCAGCAACCGAAACCTATAAGTATTTGGGTATGTCGGAAGCGCGACATGAAGCAATCGTTGAAGGAACGCTTCTTTGGCCGCCTGAAAAAAGTATTAAATAGTCTTTAATCAGGTGGAAATAAGGTATGTGCCTTTAACGGTTGGGTCATGCCGGTTTTGATGTACTCTTTCGGCATACTCAAATGGACTCAAACAGAACTAGACGCCCTGGATAGGAGGGTCCGTACTTTGTTGACGGCATATCGAATGCATCACCCGCGTTCTTCGGTTATGAGACTGTATATCCCGCGGAGGTGTGGGGGTCGAGGCTTTTGAAACGCTAAGACTCCACAATCGCGAGATATGCAGTCTCAGGGAATATTTCCTTGAAGCCGACGTGGGGATGCATCGAGATGTGGTCGCGGTGGACAAGGGCCTCACCTCGCTCTCCTTGGCTAAAGAGAACTGGCGCAAACCTGTAGTGCTTGACACTAACGACTGCATGGAGGTAAGGCAGAGTAAGGAGCTTCACGGACGCTTTCCGGGCCCTGCATGGGCCCGATGTAGACCTATTAGCGTCCGTAGCCTGGCTACGTTCCGGGGACCTCTTCGGAGAAACCGAAGGTTTTGTCTGTGCAAAGTTATGATGACGAATAACTACCGGAGATTTATTGTGAAGGACGGTACGGTTGACATATGTCGGGCATGCCACCGTCCAGGCGAATCAATCCGTCACATTATTTCCGGGTGTTCTCGTCTGGCTAACGGAGAGTACTTGCATAGACACAACCTTGTAGCCAGGATTATCCATCAGCAACTTGCTCTAAAATACAACCTTGTGGAATCGGAAGTGCCGTACCGTAGTATGTGCCCGACCCAGTTCTCGAAAATGGCAGTATCACATTGTACTGGGATCGATCCATCATCACTGACAGGACTATTGTAGCCAATAAGCCTGACATAGTGGTGGTGGATCGATTAGAGCGGCGCGGATTGACTGTTGACATAACGGTCCTGCATGATGAGAACCTCGTGAAAGCCGAGAAAGATAAGCAAATCAAGTATCTTGACTTGGCTCACAAGGTTGTCCACAAGGTTGTCGACACGCATGTCGGCAACCTCGTTAATTAATTTGTATAGAAATAAATAAAGAAAATAATCTTATTACAAATTTTTTTTTTTTTCGTACTTTGTAAATTGGTCAATTTTCTTTTTTTTATTTAAGATTATTAAGTACCTAAATGTTTTTAGAATGGTTATAAAACTAATTTAATAAAATAATTTGAAAATCAAAAAGCATTAAAATAAAACAAAATAAATAGTTACAAAAAGTAAAAACCGGTTGAGGATCGAACCCGCGAATCATGTTTATTATTTTTGGAAATCGCACAGAATGTTATTAAAAACAAAATAATCACAAAAAGTGGATACTGGCAGCGATTCGAACTTGCGAACCCTAGTTTACAGGGAGGAGGCTGAATCATCAAGCCAGTGACATTTGGTCTAAAATAGCTGGTCTATTCTAATGCATGTTATGACAGTTGTCAAACAGTTGAAGAATATGGACATAATGCATTATTGCTCATTCCCTAAGTTATTAGCGCAATAACATATAGCCTATGTGTTATTCTAGGGATCTAGGACATTTGCGCGAAAGACATATGCGCGAAGGACACTTCCGCGAACCCACTTGCGCGAAAAAACATATGCGCGCATGGACTTTTGGGCGATTAGACTTTTGCGCGACTGGACTTTTGCGCCCATAGACACTTACGCGTATAGACACATGCGCGCAGAGACACTTGCGCGAATGGACACTTGCGCGAATGAACTTTTGCGCAAAACGACACTTCCGCGACTAGATTTACTCGCGACTGACTACGGTTAATCTGTAGAGTAAACATAACATCATATTATTTCTTATTTTCAATGAGATAGAGCGAGAGAAGTGGCAACACTGCCCGAGTGACATGTCAAATTATTTTTTCGTATCTACCATGAATAGTGTTGCCAGATATAATTATTGTTTAATCGATTTACAATATCGATTTTGAACGTGTTTCAAAATAATTTTACTCTCTGTTCAAGCTTTTGGGTTTCATTAATGTTGATTTTTAAGGTCATTCAGTTGTTTTAATGTCAATTATGACAAATGTATATTGATGTATAGAACATTCTTGTTACTTTGTACAAAAAAAGATTAATCAATCGATTCCGATTTAGAAGAACCTCAGTGTTATGTTTACTCTACAGCTAACCTAACCTAACCATTCGCGCATAAGTCCTTTCGCGCATGTGTCTTTGTGCGTAAATGTCCGTTCGCGCATAAGTCCATTCGCTCAAGTGTCTATGCGCGCAACTGTCTATGCGCCCAAAGGTCCATTCGCGCAAAAGTCTAATCGCCCAAAAGTCCATGCGCGCATATGTCTTTTCGCGCATGTGGATTCGCGCAAGTGTCTTTCGCGCAAATGTCTTTCGCGCTAGTGTCCTGATACCTTATTCTAGACTATAGTCTATCTATGTGCCAAATTTTATTCAGATCCGTTAAGCCGTTCTGGCGTGATTGAGTAACAAACTTCCATCCATCCAAACTTTCGCATTTATAATAGTAGTAACATTAGGATATAGTTTCGTTGGTGGCCGCGAAAAATAAAAAAGGCACCAATTCTGGTCATTGCCTTATGCCACACAGGTGGTACACCATAGGTTGGGTTAATACAGACGCCAGCATGCTACCCGAAACTGTCAAATTATCACAATCAACCTTGAACCTAATGGTTTATTAAAGAAATATTATATATGCAGTAGCTTGATGAGCTGGCGTCTGTACATAACAATATTTTTACTTCCGTTAGAACGTCCCTGTAGCATAAAGTGGAGTTGTTATGGAGCCGAGAACTGCAATATCAAATCTCTAGGCGTATCAAACGACGTTATTCAATACTCTTTCGATGAAATAAAATATTAGAACGGAAAATAATTTTGTCAGAAATAATTAGGAAACTATGATTTAATTTTCTTTTTTTCCGCGCTTAGCTTTCGCCAGGTTGAAGAAGAAGCAAAGGTATGATGCCACTAAGCAGCCTTATATGAAGAATATAAAATTCAAATATTTTTGAATTTAGAACACAAATAAATGTTAATGTTCATAAAAGTTAATATTTCATGTTTATCTATGATATTCTCTTATAAACACAATTTAAATACTCATAAAATATTTACGCCGTAGAGAGATTTAAAAATCAAACAAACATTGCCGACTATTGTCATTGAACCCATTTCAATTTAGTATTAGTTTAGTTAACTGTTTTTTTTATTTTAGCACGTGTGCGGAAAAATATTAAAAATCCATATGTGAAATACATTGCATGTTGAACATAATCGCAGTGTGATAAGAACCAGTTTTCGAGAAGGAGTATTGAAAAGTATATTTTGAAATTGAAACTTCCTCCGACGAACAGTTTCGCAAGAGCTCAACAAACTCGATCGAGTCCACGTGACCAAGCACCCTTCATTTGTTTTCGGCCAATTCTTTCAAGTCACGCGGCAGGCGGCACACACGTAAGAGAGATGGCGACCACAGAGCTGTGAGCGAAACTTCATCAAATCGGCCAAGTGCGAGTTGGACTCGCATGCGAATCAAAATCAAAATCAAAGCATTTATTTCAAGTAGGGCAGTTACAGGCACTTTTGAATTGTCGAAACAAAGACAACTATTAAATTTAGATACAGTCCCAGTCACAAGGGATAAAAACTTTAAAAGTACTGTAGTTAGTCCCGCACGCAAAATACGCTTTGACGTGGAGTTGCGGACACCAGCCCGTTATACAAGTACTGTAGTTGTCCATTCCCTAGCGTAGATCTCTATGGAGAAGAACGGGTAAGAAACTCCATGGACACTCTTTTAAATCAGAATACTTTTACAAATCCTTGGTTAGATCATTCATGTTGAGATGGTACATTATGTGAGAACGATGTAGCAAGATGTGTACGTTAAAAGTGCCCATAGTAAAAACAAAAGAAAACACAATTCAAATTTAAAATAATTAATTCAAATAAGCCGTGGCAACCAAGAGATGACCAGTCGCAACTTACAGCGCCCGTTCACGAACATGACGCAAGTATCTGCACCATTCAACTCAAACATTTTGAAGGGAACTAAATGATGCGACACACGCGCCACCTTCAGCGAGACATTTGAGTGAGCATGACATACTCTTATCCGCCAGGTTACATTCAAGTCAAGAAAAGACGTAGGTTTCCAGCGAATGACAGTTTTCTAGTACATAGTACTCACACAATATGGGCCATGCGGTTATATGGATACTAAAGAGATTGAATTTATACAATGCAAAGATAGTTGTACAATCTTCAGCAGCTCCAACAATACTATTTAATGCCATCCATCTAAGTGTACCTGTCCTTGAGGAGGATAACCGGCATTGAGCCAAGCATTTTTAACAGCGAAATAATCGTCCAACTTGTAATATGCTTGCTTACATAATGTGGTTTTAATGCATGTTTTAAATTTCGGCTCATTCAGTTCAAGAATACTTTGTGGAATTTTATTATAGCATGTCAAACAGTACCCCATGAAAGATGAGTCTACTTTAGCGAGTCTGAAGCCCGGCTGAACTAATTGGTCTCTATTTCTAGTACCTACTGTAATTGTGTCTGTCACCTCTTTTATTAAAAAGATGTCGATTTTTTCTTAGATACATTATGTTTACGTAGATGTATTGACAATGTACCGTCATGATGTTAATTTCCTTAAACAGTTCCCTTAGAGAATCGAGCCTACGAAGATTATGTATATATGGCTCTGATGGATCTTTTTTGCAGAATAAACCTTCTAGTTGCCCAATCACTAAATATAAATTTAGGGCAAATACATTTTGTATTCTTTTCAAAAGTTTTGTTGAAGTCAGTTTGAACTATTGAAAAGAAATGATCATATAATTGATTTATATTAATATCGCCCATAAGATGGCTCCTAACACTTAATTTGTTCTGTAGGGAAATATTATACCTATTTAATTTGTTAGTAGTTATAGGTCTAAATTGAATCTGAACTTTTTGCAATGGTGCATTACACCTAAAAGTTACAGTTTGTCCGCTATGGTCAGACGGCAGACAATTGCAGAAAACATTATCTATACAAGTAGCAAAAGATGGAGGGACTCTCGTAGGTTCTATAAAAAGTTGCTCAAGTCATATGAATAAAAAGATTTAGATTTATTATTTTATTTATTTTTTGGAGGTAAATACCTCCATGAGAGAAGTAGTTTAATGTGTAAAACTAGCTCATTCCCGCGGCTTCGCCCGCGTACAGTTTGATAATGGTTCCATGGGATCATACTACTGAGATAAAAAGTATTTTTATGTGTTAATCCAGGTTATAAACTATCTGTGTGCTTCATCATTCAATTTCATCCAAATCGTCATCGTTCAGTAGTTTTAGCTTTGGCATTTATAATATTAGTAGGATATAATTTAGCAATGTTGATCAATTTATTTATTTTTTATTTTTTTTATTTGTAGTAATAGACAATAGTTAATGGACCTGTGTCAGAAATAAGAGTGATAGCCACACTGTCGAAGTAGGTTTAAGATTACCTGTAATGATAGTTGTAAGTTGAATAAATAAATAAATAAAATAAATAAATAAATAAATAAATAATAAATTTGTAAAACTTTCAGGTGTCTGTCGTCCTTTTCGTTATGTCCTGGTCCATTTGAAAATTGAATGTAATAAATGCATTTACTTTTTGCATTAATCTGTGCCGCAGGGCCGGCCGCAGGGCCGACCGCGAGTAAAACTGTAACATAAACCGTATCAGCCCCCAGGGACAGACACGCTCTGTATTTATGAAGATATCAGGTGTTTATCGTTAATATTACCGATATGTTTTACCTGATTTACAGCACGTTGCGTAACATTCCTCACTTGAGCCTGAAACTGACCCACTGCTTTTAAAATGTGGAGCCGCGATAATGGCACCGACTATCGAGTTGAGGAAGTTACCCCGGGCATCGCATTACTATGTGTAATTATTTTCATCACGACTGCTTTCTAAACCGTAAGGAAACCGGCCTGTCCTAAAACCAAAACATCGAAGACATTTGTGACTTCTACAAATCCGCAGTGGGCGCGAGTGCTTGGTGGATTACAGCCCATAGAGAAGCTTGAGAGTAGCCTCGCATAGAGGAGGCTTGTTTCCCAACTTTGGGATAATTGGCTGAAAAACACGGACCGAGTTACCGACCAGTCCCTCGTCTAAACTTCATCGGATAGGATTCTGTTCTCACTATGCAGTAATAGGGTTCAAGAACAGGGAGTGAAGTTCCACATTCTCCAGAGAAAAAGGGATATTGCACGACGGTTACTGTTGAGCTATTGCAAACGTGCAAATCTGGGACATCAACTCAACTCAAAGCATTTATTTCAATTAGACCATAACAGGCACTTTTGAATGTCAGAAAAACAAAAAAAAAGCGAAGCTACTGTCACAGTCACAAGGCATAATAACTTGTGAAAGAACTGTAGTTGCATTCCAAAGCGTGATAGACTTCTATGGAGAAGAATAGGCAAGAAACTCCATGGACACTACATCTAAATCATTAATAGCTGACGGATAACTCTAACTGCGTGATTTAGGTTGTGGGTAATGTCCTGATATGTATTTCGAAAGTAAAGTTGTAGAGGCCGCCACAACCGAATACCGTATGTTACATAGACTGACTTCCACAACCCAGTTAGTGGGTAACGCGATATCCCTTGCTAAGAATGGTTGTCAAACTTTAAGGCTTTTGTAAGCGGAAAGTGACTTACAGTAAACCACATCCTGCGATCCTCATTTACTTATCATTACACAATCCGTTTGCATCGCCCACTTCGTCTCATATCATAGTATTGGCGTTAGTAGCGAGTGCTACGCCTCGCACCTGACCTCCAAAGGACAACTATACAAGTAGTAACATCAATAAGATGTTTTGTCGTTGCCCTCCCCCATCGCCGTAAGCACGACACCAGCCTTTTGTTAATCGCTTTTCATATTCTATAACGTCTTTCAAAAGGAATTATATTTTGTGAAAATGATTTGTTAAGATCCACAACGGAATGAGGAAAATGACGTGAGGAAAGTTTTGAGTATGAATGTGGATGGGTATAAGCGTAAAGGAAGACAAAAGCAACGATGGATGGGCTGTGTGAAGGAAAATATAGCTAGAAAGAAGGTGACTGCAGAGATGACGAGTAATAGAGAAGTATGGAAGAAGAAGACATCCGCCGACCCCAAATAAATTGGGATAAGGGCAGGAGAACAAAAATAAATAAACAACAAAAACAATAATACGAGAACAAGAACAATCACGGAAGATATCCCGTAAGTGACAGTATAAGTTTGTTCATTCCATCAGCACAATGTTGAGTGCGTTACATTGAGTCCTACCGGACCCAGCAATCATTTTTGTGTAGACATAGTTTAATGTAAGGAATGCTTGGTTGACGGCTTCGTGAAGGGTTCGTTTACAACTGGTTTATCAGGGAAAATGACTGATAAAGAATTGTAGGTATCCACTATGCACCTGACCTTCTGGAAGAACATCAACAGATAGGTACTTTATATAAGTATAGTAGATCAAAAAGATTATTACATTACTAGCTGACCCGGGCAACTTCGTCTGCATCACAAAAAGAGAGAGTACCGCGGTACTTGATCATTATTTTGCTGTGCAGTTATTTCGAAACTATGATATCTTCTAAAATATTCATTGAAATCAAATGATGTAAGGGCAATTTTGTTCCATATTAAATTCTTGGTATACTTGTATTTATTTGGATAAAGATTAATACTATGTCTATAAAAGCACCTTCGCAAATAATGCATTATTTTAGAACAAAGTTTACCATATAAAAGGTTATAGTGAGTCAACTTTAAAAGATAGACATAATATATGCTATCGCGGATTTTTTTTGAACTTTTTAAGAGGAACAAGTCCGTTTTTTAACCGTTTACGCAGCGCACGCAACGGAAGCTTTCAAAAGGAAAAATTTTCCCCGTTGTTGCAACATTTTTCATTGATGCTCCGCTCCTATTGTTGGTAGCGTTATGTTATATATAAATAAAAAATAATAAATATAATTATTACCTTCCTCAATAAATCTATCCAACACTAAAATATTTTTTCAATTCGAACCAGTAGCTCCCGAGATTAGTGCGTTCAACCAAAGAAAACAAACAAACTCTTCAGCTTTATCATATTATAAGTACAGATTTTCTCCTTATATTCCCTCTGTTGCCGTTGTCATGACAACAACATTTAATGTTAATCGCTTTTCGTTCATTCTATAATCTTGTATTACGTATATTTTATGATAATGATTTGTGAAAAGGTAATAAAACCTGTCGATGTTAAGGTTGGTAGCGCCATCTTTAAGATGTGGTTGCTAGGGGCAACGGCGAGGACGCAACATGGAATATCCTTAATTTTATGTGTGCCTGGTACTCCAGGTAATAAATCATACAGTTAAAATGTCGGGCTTTATTTTCGAATAATTTGAATTTCTAAATAAATGTTTACATTGTGAATGATGTTATGTTGTGTACAAACGGCAATGGTGTTAAAGTTGGAGATATTTTTCATCAGCCATTACCATCATATGCCTGCCTGTTCACGACAATGTAGGCGGCGACTCCAGTCTAACCGGATGCAGCGAAATACCAGCATTTCTTCACTCATGTCAAAATATGGACTGCAATCGTTAAAACGCATTGAGAGAAGACGTTCAATCTCTGGTTCCTTCTCAACCTCAATGTATGAGAAGAGACCTTTGACTTGCAATTGAAGGCTAAAAACACATTCATACATCGTCATCTGCCTGCCTTTTCCCAACAATGTTGGGGTCGGCTTCCAGCCTTACCAGATGCAGCTAAATAACAGTATTTTACATCGAGCGACTGCCTATCTGACCTCCACAACCCCGTTAGTATTCACAATAACACCAACAATATTTATGTTCTTACACAAAACACGCACAATCATTGAAATTGGGCTTTTTACGAACATTAAAACGTATGTTTATGTATTCAGTTACGTTTACTAATTAATTTATAATTGGTTCCTTCATGAATAACCACTTAAAATAATAATGTGTACCTACCTACGTAACGTGCATGCCTAGTTTTTATCAATCTTATTAGATCCACATGCAAGATTGAGTACCTAACCTAGCTACTTATGCATTAGTACAAAGTTAGCAGAAAGGTGGGTTTCCTAACTTACCTATGATTTAAAAAAAATACGTAATAATATGTACCTATAATTTGTAGTTTTGTACAAACATCAATCAGAAAACAAAAATGGCTGCCAAATATTTCCTAACAAACAATGGTAGGGTGACAACACCAATTCTCGTCAAACAATTAAAAAAAAAAAAAAACTTATTATAATTAAAATATTTATTTTGCAAAAAGAATGTTTGTGTCATTGACGTATTCTTCTAATTATGCTGTTATTGTTCGATAGCTTCTCACGGACTTCACAATAACCTTTCAGAGCCATTATATCGCTTTGTTTACGTTGGAAATCGTAAGATTGGAAACAATCATGTGTCATTAGACAGATGACGGCCTGCGGCGCTGATCGTTCGCGTCACGGTCATGGATATTTCCAGCCACGGCTATGTTTAGAAGAGAGGGTGAGCAGAGGTTTAGGATAAATAGAATCAATTCTATTTTTTTGACATTCAAAGGTGCCTTTTAATGAACTGATTGAAATAATTGGTTTCGACTTTGACTTTGGCAATGAAATTTGCGGTTAAAGGTCCTAACGAACTGATTGATGTTAGTAAAAGTGTAATGTATCAAACCTGACTAGTATGTCACATTACACATTGTGTCAAGGGATCATAATTTTCTTATGATGACATTTCTTCTGTTAGCGTCTGTATAGTATCTTAAATCTCTTCGGATAGCGGCATACAGTTATGTTGCAGATGTGAAAGAGTTGCTCGCATTTTTTTCTCACTTATCTGCCGTACAAACTACGTGAAGTACTGAGATTTTTCATGAGATTTCAATGAGGAAACGCTGCCTTTTTCATCTGTGGTTGTCATAAATAGTGACTAAGAGACTTTATCGATAGTTGCGTCTTAGTATCTGCCAATAATAGGTACCTCAATTTGACTGACCAGATTTTTGAACTCATAATTGAGAAATAATAACACATTGTCAACAGTGCTCGTGAAAATATGATACGAGAGTTTCTTTAATTCAGGAAATATAATTGTGATTGAAGGCTTTTACAGTCCTCCGCTATACTTATAGGCCTCTCCAAAGTTGCTACAGAAGTTACAGTATCTCATTATGAAAGTACAGTTGAGTGTTTGTCCGCCCACGATGTTGTTACGGACTTTATTCTGTTCGAGCACTGCCATGACTTGCATGTTCACAGTTTTTTGCTGAGGAGAGAAGAAGAAGACACATTGCAGTTTCAAGATATGAAATGTTTGAAACTTATTCTAAGTTGATCGAATGGTCAGTGTTGCGTGTGTTGTCCGTTCGTGGCGCTGCGAGCACCCCGGTACCCTCGACCTTGCTCCGTGCGGCAGCGAGGGGCGGAAACACAGCTGATCTACATCACCTTAGGCTGAACACACATCCATGTTTCATAAGCCCCGCGCGTGGACACACGAGCTTAAATTAAATAGTCTGCGAGCTGCCTGCGCTCCGCATCCGTCACGAAGCCCTACCGAGGGGCTGCCAGCGCCAGCCCGCACTCGGCAGTCTGAGCGGCTAATACGCATCGACGCAATATCCTTTGTAAGACATGCGGCGTCCCGCTCGCGAGTGGGGCGCGCGAGTGGGATGGGGCGCTACGGTTGACACGAAGAAGCCTAGCTTAGCGTTCCGGGCGTGACGTCACGGGGGCGCGGGGCACCGCGGCGCGGAGGGGGGGAGCGGGGTGGCGCGGCGCAGCGCCGGCAGTGTACGGCCGGCCGCTAACTTGCGCGGACGGATGCACGATGCGTGCACGGTGAAAAAAACAATCGCGATGCTGTTTGAGAGCCCCAACGCGAAACTGTACCCGGCGTTCAACATCCCGCCGCCCGTGAGGCTCAGGTCAGTGTGTGCGCGGTGTAAGCGACCACCGCTTCTTGTGTTCAAGTGTCAGTGTTCTTAGTTTTTGCCGAAGCCATAAAAAATGCCTATAAAGTGTTGTTATGTACGGCGGGCGCGCCGCCGCCGCGACAGTGCGTCTGTCCAGTAACGCTCCAGCGACCGACGAATGAAACGTCGATACAACGTCGCCGCTCTATATTTTTTCTCACTACTCACCATTATTGTGTTCCGAGTGATCTTAATGTTAATACCCGAGTCCGCTCCGAGTGATGTCCGGCGCTCGCTCGTGCCGATGGCATATCATCTCCCTGTCGATATCTAAAGCAATTGCATCGGAAGCTACCGTCTACTAAAAATCGTATTAAATTCCGTTCAATTGCCGACTGATCACAATCGATTCGCTCGTGTCAGGGCTGAGTTCAAGTCGAAACGGGGATCGATTCTGATTGCTTTGTGTTGCGAAAACACGAGAAACGTGAGAGAAAACTGTTGCTTCAATATCTTGATTGAACTTGGTGACTGTTTGGTTTGCACCTTGTTCTGTGATGAATTGATGTGGAATGGGCCCCTTCTGTCAATACGCCGTTTCGTACGGATCGATCTGTGGTGTCGTGCCGGCTGTTCTGGGAAGTGCGTCGCGTCGAGCTCGTGTCGGGCACGTCGCGTCGCTGTAAACACGGCAGCTTCCTGTTGCGCCGACCGCATAGCTCAGCTATACAGGGCTTAACTTAGTTGTGCCAGAGCAAATCGTTAGAACACTGCGGTTGGGCAACGTTTCGTGCGCCCGCCGTCTGCAATTTATGTATTCCTATTAATTTTTGCATTTGCGATGTTATTCTGACAGTAGCAAGCACTTTCGGGGGTCCCTGCACATCATATATCTTCTCTTGTACCCCTTGCTCGCATGAACAAAACATTTCAAAGTCCCAGAAATCGAAACTACTTGCCCCAATGAGGGTCTTTAATTGTGGTTCACAGGAGAAAGGTGGATATCTTACCCTTCCAACCACAAACCATTGCTTTTAGTGCAAACATTCATCACATAACATCGCCCTTACCTCCATTCCACCAAGATCTTTACCGCGATCCTTTCGAGGTCGTTTACCCATCACGCTCAACGTATCTGGTTTTACAATCTCGTCCAGAGTTGTAATA
The DNA here is from genome assembly GCA_963576755.1 of Noctua janthina. Taxonomy (NCBI): domain Eukaryota; kingdom Metazoa; phylum Arthropoda; class Insecta; order Lepidoptera; family Noctuidae; genus Noctua; species Noctua janthina. The sequence goes on along the minus strand of OY755080.1, from coordinate 10,013,180 downwards.
GTTATAGTATAATGGTATAACTGGCTCCCTTGTCCTCTAAAGCTCAATTTCCAATTGGCTAAACAAAGCCTCGTCGAAACCACTTTATAGGGTTTCGTAGCCGAATAGCAAAAAACGGACCCCTTATAGATTCGTCATGTCTGTCTGTCCCTCTGTATGTCACAGCCACTTTATTCCGAAACTATTAGGACTACATAGTTGAACTATTTAGAACCCCATACATAGAACTGAAACATTATTTTTTTTTTTTGGTCGAACCTAAAAAAAATGATACTGAGGCTCCTAAAACCATTTTTTCTCAAAGTCAATCGTTAGAAAGATAGACACTTCTAAAGTGGTAAAATGTGTCCCCCACCTCTAATTTCTAAAGTAAGAGGAAAATTCTGAAAAAATCTAGGATTGTAGAACGTAAAGCAACTTTGAGCGAAAATTGGTCTGAATAAGATTTGATGTTAAGTTTTTGAGATACGGAACTTTTTCATCAAACCGAAGCAGTAACTTTGTTTTTCGTTGACATACTATGAAAAACAATTTTAGTTTTGCTGTCGAATGTAATACAATACAACATATGAATGAGCCTTCAAAATATTTTTAGTATATTGTTTGGTGCTACGGAACCCTGTGTGCGTGTGAGTACGACTCTCACTTGGTCGGTTTTTTTATTGTTTCGTTTTGCTAACAATCGTTGTGTTCGCTTTGTGTACGTTTTGACCGAAGGGCCGCTCGTGGAACGTGGACAGAGCTCATTCAAACGGCCCTTATAACTAGAACCGAAACTGTTGATGCTTGTGTTTGGATCTTTGAGGCGTCCACTTGCTAGAAACCACTTTGAGAACTTGGCAAACAGTCGGTCTGGACGACACTGCTGGGTGTAAACTGAACTGCTCTCTCATTCGTCTTATGAAGTCGTCTCCTTATTATTTTGAGTTCGTTTAGACTATCCAAAGGTTGTCTGGAAGATCTTGACTGTATTCCTAGAACTATTAATTTTGTAAAACAGCTGTTTATCAATTGTTCCATTATATTCTATCTTTGAACATGGAGTTACCACTAGACTCTTAAAATAATATTGCATTGTATGCAAAAAAAAGTTATTCTTAAATAAAAAGCTTGGATTTTCGGTAAGAATTTAATAATTTCGCGTTTCGTGTTTCGGACAGTGAGCCCCGGAGTTTAATCTAAGCTTGTCATCAATTAACCAATTAGAAACTTGCCTTGAATACGCAAGTCCTTTTGCGGAGGAAGGAAACAGTTTTGAACTTCTTTTAAAAACGTAATCATCCAATTTGGATCGTTCAAAATGATTCTAAGAGAAAGTACCAAAAAAGATCAATGAAATAATTTGGCTACTTTTATACTCTCATAAATATTTACAATGTTTATCATGAAGTTTTTGTATCAGACAGTGGTGAAAAGTACTTACTTCGGCCAATATGGTGGATCTGGGAAATGCATAAAATTATTTTCACACAATCGATAACTGGATGACTCACCCTACTTATTTGAAAAATATTTATTTGTTTAATGCACAATGTACACAACCATAGTTACACGTTAGGCTTAAACTAGTGAGTAGATGATCATGTAAGGGCGCAGCAAAGCAAGATAACTTAAAACTAATAATATTGCAGTGTATCTATTATCACGTAGATTAGTAACTTTCGTAAGTAAAAATATTATATTAATTAAACTTAGGACTAGCTTTATAAATAAAAAAAAAATATTATAATTAACACATACATAATTATATATGAACTCTATTTTAACATTTTATCTTCTATACATTCTTGGATACTATAGTAAAATTTATCTAAGAGCAATGACTTTAACCTAGCTTTAAAACACAATATAGTGCTCTCGTGGACCTTATATTTTCAGGTATTTTATTGTATATCTGTATGCTTCTATATTCTAGGTTATTTTTGGTCACTTGTAATTTAGATGCTGTCAGAATTAACTTAGTTTTGCGGCGCTCGTTCTTATAAAAATTAAACAGTTTTATGTTTTTCTTAACAAACGTGGCTATTTCTAATATATGGAGGAATAATAAACGAAAAAATGTTAACTCTGCCCGAGTAAACATTTTTTCTTTTATAAAGTGGGGTTTGCAGCATCTCTAGGCTTTATTTGAAATAATATTCTCATACATTTCAAATTATGCAATTATTTGTTTAATTCAAAATTAAATTGTTGACTGACAACTGGGTAGTTTACCCTACAAGATTTTAATGATTTTATTTTAAGGGAAAACAAATTGAATATATATTGATGGTGGTATACCGTTATTCCAAATTGCCCATAGAGGACTTTAAAAACAAAATGATGAAAACTGAATACAGTATGACCACTTTATGTGTGCAGTTCAATGTGGCGCTGCTTGTCAAGAAAAAATCCATCGAAATGTCAAACTAGGTATATTTATTTTATCTCTGTTTTCCCGCTGGCACAGATAAGTTGGGTGAAGTGTAAGGTGTTATTTAATGTCACCACTCCATCTAAGAAAATTACATTTTATCACAGTTTCGTAATAAACAAACTAATCCTAACTACAATTCATGTAAAAATATTCTCCCCTGCACAAAGATATTGGAAAATCGTGAACGCAACCATTTGGATACTGCGTAGCGCTGCTCGGTAAATGAATTCGACCGATATACGATTGCCTAATGATATATCAATGAGCATTGGTTTATACATACGCCGGTATATACATACCTATCTACAATGTATGTATTTGTTGTACTAAACATGTATATAAGCGAGCGTATCCGCGACGGAGGTACCAGGACTGTATAATACCAGGATGCTATTGCAACAAAACATGATTTGTGCATTAAAAAGGCGTAAGTATTTAAAATATTGGTGCTCGCAATAACGAAAAAAAATACAATTGGATAACATAATAACTAGTTTTACTTCAAAACTATACTATAGACAAGTTTATTTCCAACGAGTTAATGTTTCCGGGACGTTCGTCTCCAAGGACCGACGACGATAGGACTACTTTTAAGTTTATGATTACCTTTATATGTATGTATCATTATCTACCAGCCATTACTTCATTATTTTGGGGTTGTATTTCAGTCTATTCGGATGCAGCTGAAGACCAGTATTTTGCATGGAGCTTGACTATAATAATTATAACCTCAGCAAGTTACTTTACCTCTTGGCCCTGGCTGGGGGCCTTAGAAGCTTTTCCGAAGAAATACCCAAGATCACACGCAGTTTAATTAAAATATGCCACAACTGTTTTGGAATTCCTGTCATTTTGTCTCATCAGGAAGGAAGGCAAAGAAGCTCTAACTAATGTCAATACTTCGTTATCAAGCTGAAATTCTTTCCATTCATAGCTCGTGTCGAAGTGAAAAGATTACACAGTCCGTATCGTTTGGCATCGGGATTGTCGTTTGGGCGCCTCACGTATGCGAGTGTCACTACTGGAGGCTTTTGAGGTCTCTCACTGTACATACATCCCCACTGGCGAGACAGTTACATAAAATATGTTGAACTATTGATTTCTCTCTCTTCGCTTAGTTGAAATCTTCAGTGCTCCTGTTTTACAGGATTCTAAAACAAAAGCAACTTCGTAAGTTTTCTATGGAGTTTGGCTTCGTGGATTAAAAATGAATAAGTACAGAAATTCTTTCTTTTAGTTGTTACTGGTAATCAGTGGCCTGAAAGTCTGACAAGGAGTACCGAGGACTAACTCGGTTTTTGAGGTCAGGTAGGCAGTCGTTCCATGTAAAATACTGGTATTCATCTACATCCCGTTAGACTGGACGCCGACCCCAACATGGCTGGGAAAAGGCAGGCAGATGATGAGACATTCTTTAAAGACCCTGGTTAGGTAATCGGTCCTCTAGTACGACTCAAACTCTAGGACAGTGAGAATGACAAGGTAAATAGAATCAGAAGTGGTACATACGGTAGGCAGGACGTACAGAACGCCACCTGTTACGATCATAACATACTCATTTAGAAAGATGATTATGAAGTAACTAAATCATAAGATTATCGCGTTGACAATAAGGCCAACATATCGAGTTTGGGACTGCCCTGAAAGCCAGTATCTTAATTTAGGACCGATTTCACTGTCTCAAAGGAACAATAAATAACTCAAAGGCCACCTACATAATTAACGGTAGACACCGGGGCATCATACTCGCTCACAATAGCGAAAAGACTAAATAACACCCATCGGGGCTTCACACACAATAGGAGTTTACGAGTTGATAGCTGATTGTTCTATAAATGTGGAAGACGCGATCGTTTACCTCATTATAAAAGAAGAACGGATACACTGCTTGCGTTTGAGTAAAAACAAATCATGGGTATTGGTTTGAATGCACAATGAATTGACGAATAAATCTGACATTTCAATTTCAAAAAATTATGTAGTGATTTTTATAGCAGATATTCAAAGAGCAAACTTGCAACGGGTGGCGACAAACTTATAACCTCTCTCTTTAGCTAGCCTTCGTTTACTCTTACGTTTTTTTGCATGCTCCAGAAACATAAGCATCACGACATGTAATCCCCGCAGTCTACATTTCGCCAGTTATGTAATAGACTCATAATTTCTACTTACATGGGACTTTAACATAGTCCCATGTGAGTAGAAAATGAGTATTTCCATGAACCAGGCACTCCTCTGAACTTCTGGGCTGGTAGTTCTAAGATATTCACGATTGTTAAAACAATAAAATCAATTCAACCCAACCTGAGCATCACACCTAACATCCCATGCATAAGAGCAAGCGGACCTAAAATGGCAGCATTTGCAGAATACGCTGAGATTCTTAAAATTTCGTAAATTTCGTAAACACTTTGACCGTTTTACGAATTAAAACGTAATTCATGATATTATTATTATACTATTAAGATGCTAAAGCGGCCATTTTAGACCCTCAGCAAGATAGATCAATGAATTGCTAAAATAAATCATATCTAGACCAGGATCAAAGTACCCGGAAAGGGGTGTCTCACCGCTTACGGTTAAGAAATATTCGCAACTAAACTGATTACTTCACCCCACTACGGACTAAAGTCGAGCACTGTCTGTGCGTTCATGCTTTCCTAGTACTTACAATGTAAACACGGTGCCATTTACAACTTTTCCCAGAACGTTGATCTTTGTCGACACAGAACTTTACACATTCACATAATTATGACTATGTGAGTATAATTAGGCAGAGATATATGTACACAGGTCGCTGATAAAAGAGTTAGGGCTATCCCTAGGCATTATGCATGACATACCAGTAGTACAAGCCCGCGGGCGAAGCCGAGGGCCAAAGCTAGCCATTACTAACTAACTAACACAATTTGGTTCGGGGGACTAACTAAATAATGAGAATCTATTAGTTATTAAATTAGGAGCCCAATATAACCACCTCATCATCGTAATAATTCTTCTGCCCTTATCCCAATTTATCTGTGGTCGGTGCAGCATGTCTTCGTCCATACCTGGGATTCTATATTACTTGTCATCTCTGCAGCCACCCCCTTTTTAGAGATATCATGTAGGAACCGCACACAATCTAGATAGCGCAGAAGTCAGTGCAAGTTGTCAGAAACGAATTAAAGAATATCATAAAAGTTGTGTCCTCACCTTCGGCCGTAATCGGGTGAACTCGTAAAATTCGCCGAACGGTTAGTGGATCGGCTTTACGACCGTGTTTATTTACTTCTTACATACTTACTGCGCCAGGCGACGGGGATTTTTGTTAGTTTAGCACTTGAGCTCCTTGAAAGAATTCGTTCGAGAAAGAAATGCCACTGAAAAGAATTATGAACGTGGTGAAATAAGAGAAGGGAAGAAGGACAAAGACTATGGAACACTAGCTGTTGCCCGCGACATTCAACTGCGTGATATTATTATAAAAATACAATTTTCCCCGTTTTTGCAACATTTTTCATTGGTGATGTTGTATAGCCTTTCTCGATAAATGGGCTATCCAACACTAAAATGTTTTTCCAATTCGGACCAGTAGTTCCTGAGATTAGCGCGTTCAATACAATTCATAGAATACATAACATCATGCCTGTAATCCTCCAAGGGTTAGGCAGAGGTATAGCTCTTAGTACACCATCAATATTGTTGTGTTATGTTTAAGTTCCATGTAATAGGGGCGAGGCTGTTGTCATCAACCAGGGAACGAACGTTGGAAACTCCGGATGTAGGTCGAAAGATATCCCACGGTAAGTAGTACGGGCATAAAAATATCATATAACTTAACAATGAGTCTACCTGAGTGCCATATTTACCACCAGCAATGCTGGTGTCTTTGTCAGTCGTTACAGGTAGTCAGTGGCCTGACAACGAGTCTTACCGAAGGTTACCCAGTACCCCTACATAGTTGGGAGAAGGCAGGCACATGAGTGGCAATTGCCACAGCCATTACGACACTGACAGCCTAGATCTTAAATGCGGTTCACATGTTCTAATCGCGATTACTTTCATCGTTGATCTCCGCCCCCAAAATCAATGCTAGTCTTCTCTACACTAGTAGTAGTTATATACAACGAGATAACATCAGCTACATGCAAGTAATGTCCTGTAATGTTATGTAACGTGAATCGGGCCCGCCGGCCGCCGCCGGTGGCTGCTGGCCGCACGGCAATCAATACAATCTATCTAATTGTGCGCCGCCGAAATAGACCGCACGCTGGCTACGGCAGAATTACCGCTCTGTGGGATTGGAGAGTAATGGAAATTAACTATAGAAATTGTGGGTTATGTGTGTTCTGCCCTCTATTACAAAGCAAAACAAAACTGAACAAGTCTAGTACAAAACTGTTTTACGTCCGTCACATCACCATCTCAGGTCCAATTGAAAACAAGCGTCGGACACAAACTTGGCAGTTTGCTGAACTGGGCCTATTTGGCGCAGCCGTGAGACACAATATTATCTTTTTCTGTTTAGATTTAAGTTTTTTATTTTATTTTTTGTTGTGTACACTTGTGGCATGTGCCTAATAAACATGTTTTCTTACTGCATCGGAGGGCTCTTTCAGGTCAGTCACAGAAAAGGTGTGAAGTGCTTCTTTAAACCTTTCAACATTAACATGGTGTCTATTAGGATCACTAGTAAGGCTAGGCTTCGTTTTTTTAGTTAGCCTGTATTGTCCTACTCCTGAGCAAAGGCCTCCCCGCATTCCTTCCACCTCTCACGATGGTGTGCTTCTTTTCGCCTATTCGCGAGGAAGCCATTCAAGACATCCCACCATCTTCTTCTCGGTCTGCCGCGATCTCGTCTAGCTATCTCAGTCCTGCGAAATTCAAGCCCACAGCTGTGCCGGCCATCCGGCAGAAAAATGGCCTGTCTAGTCCAATTTTAGTCTCGCAGCTTTATAAGCCAGGGTTTAGAATAAAACCACTAAATTGTCAGTAAGTAGAGAACACCACAAAGGAAACCTCTCCTCGCCACCGTGGATATCGAGGCTCATTTGAGACGCCACCGTGAAGTTGGGCGCTAAATTAACTTGTATAATTATCACTATCATCAAGTCAGCTGAAAAAAGTCCGCAACTGGACATAGACCTTCAAAAGTCGTTACGTCGATCGGTCCTGGGTTTCTCACATTCAGTGAACTCCCGCGGCCTTCCTGCCTACTTACCTTATGCTGGTCTTTGAGAGATCGCCTTTAGCGATAAGACCGCCTACTGTGTTTGTACAATGTCTACGTTCATCACCAACATCATCATTCTAACAAAATCATTATATCTGATAAAATTCATAATAATTATGATTTACATTATATCTCGACTTGCACACGAGGTTGTGCCGCATGTGGCATGTGAACTCGGCTATCATTGTACCGATTGTCGTTACGGCCAATGGCCTGATGGCCAAAAGCCTCGACGAACATCTGCCGAGACTCTCGCTTGGCGGACATACGGCCCCATTTTGAGGAGGTTCGTGTCTCTGGAGCCCTAACCACCGGTAGCCTGGACTTTGCTCCGGACTCCGGCGGACCACTATGTTTTATATTTTTAAATGTTTTTTATAGGGTTTTGTTTTTAAATGTTGAAAATGTGTTTGAATGATGAATAAAGGAAATAATAATGGTTTGCATAACAAAGTATAGATCCATATTCTATTCTATTATATCACAGTTAACTGTCTATATTAGTATCAGCAGTATTCAGCACCCAACTGACAGTTACGAACAAAACTAATCGTAATCATTTAGTCAGAATTGTCCATTCCCAATAAAGACATTCATTCCGTAATTTCTGAGCCGTTCAAACGCGCTCTAATCAATCTACATAATTAATTTGACAACCGCTCTTACAAATCGCCCAAACCAGAGAGAATCCGATCCATTAATATTTCAAGTCAGGGATCGGATTCTACTCTTTGCAAGTTGTACTTAAACAAGCCGGGACCCATTCGACGAATTTCCGCACAAACTTTCGACCCCGTATTTACCCCCTTTTGTATGGCCATGGGTATGGGGTGTTCGTTGTATTTCAGTGAATTAAAAAATATTATTAAAAACTAGCTTTTGCCCGCGGCTACGCTCGCATTAATTTAGAATTTGACAATCAATTCGGGTTGTACTCTGCTTGAATTCGCCATGATTCGAAAGACACGTGGCGCCATTTATTATCATAAGAACATTATTGTTTTTTCCCTCGGGAACTACTTTTTTCAGGATAAAAGGTACCCTAGGCCCGTTTCTGTACACCTGACAACGTATATGCAAAAATTCAGGATGATCGGTTTTGTGGCTTAGGCGTGAAAAGGTAACAAACAAACTTAGTTTCGCATTTATAAAATTAGTTTGGAAGTTTGGAAATATATGTACAACAATAGTTAGGATTATTAAGCAGAGATTTTCTTTTCTGCGAGAGATTTTTATATCCCAACTATATTGTGGTCCACCAGTCTAACCGGATGCTATACACCAGTATTTTACATGGAACAGCTGCCTATCTGACCCCCACAATCCAGTAACTTCCTTTGTCCTTGGTAAGACTCGTTGTCAGTCACTCGGCCTTCTGACTGCCCGTAGCGACCAGAGATGGATCCCTTAATAAAAACAACTACTTAACCGGTACTTTTTTAAATTGCAACACCATCATCATCATCATTTAGGCCAAAAGACGTCCACTGCTGTACATAGGCCTCCCCCAAGTGTCGACACATTAACCGGTCCCGTGTGTCTCGCATCCAGCGGATTTCTGCAACCTTTACCAGGTCATCGGTCCACCTAGTGGGACGCCTTCCGACGCAACGTCTTCCAGTTCGCGGTCGCCACTCCAGAACTTTCCGGCCCCATAATTGCGATTAATTGTTAAAGCGATGAATTAGTCAGTCTTCAAAGAAAAACAAGCAGGACTTCTGAATATCTCCTGTTGTGTCTATAACTGAATACAACAACATACAATCTGAATGAACACACACACATCCACGCTCTGAGTACCGCGTGTCCAAGTGACAGTTATGAGGCAGTAATCATAGTCAAGAGTCGATGATTTAGCCAACGTTTAGTGTTCATTCGATAGATATGAAACTGTGTAATAAAAAGGAATACTACTTACTGTCTTTAACTAACATGTATTACAGAGACCGTGTGGATACAAACAGGACACATTTTGCACGCCGCGGCCGTTACAAAAATGATTCATGCTATGTGTCTGTCATTCCCCAGAGTTTGAACGACTGCTGAAGCCGCAGGGCATATTTTAAATTTTTGATGTTTGTTACTTCGTTATTATCATCATCATTCATCTTTCTCCTGCCCTTGTCCCAATTCATTTGGGGTCGGCGCAGTATGTCTTCTTCTTCCATACTTCTCTATTACTCGTCATCTCATCAGAGATACATACACCTCCTTTCGTGCCATATCATGCTTTACACAGTACATTCATCGTTTCTTTGGTCTTCTTCTACTCTTATACCCATCCACAGTCATAACAATCAAAACTTTTAACTAACTTCGTTATTATAAATCGTGAAATAAAATCAGCAGGCGAAAATAAACGCGTTTTAAATTGATAAAAACTAATAAGAACCTATTATTTTACCATTTACTCAAGTACGTGTTCGCAACATTACCTTTGTTAGTATGCCACAAAATCTGGCAATAAATCTCTCAGCTACCAGGTTAACATGAATGAAAAATCTTTTACCGTCATTCCACCATTGTAGCCATCTGTCACCCATTGGACGGAATCAGAAAACGTTACGTTCTGCCAAAATACAGCTTAAATTTAGCGAAATCATTAATTACATTGTACCACTGAACGTTCTATGAAAAACCGCTTATAGCTCGCTTATGTTTGACAATGAATTGGCACTGGCTGGAAGTTCTCAGGAATTGTTATTATTTATACCTTCTGCTGTGGCTGTCAGCCTGGTTACATTCATCATCATCCACTTAAATATTACGTCGTAAACATCTACATGGACTTGAACATGGCTCACTAGCTGCGCCCGCAGTTTTAATAATCTGTGGCTCGAGGGACAAATAGAAGTGACGTAAATTTTTTTGTATCCGATTTTAATTTAATATTTTTTACCAAATTACCTCACAAAAACTAATATGCATAAATAAACAAAACGAAAAAAAAAACCGTTACCGAATAACATAAAACTGAAATGGTAAGTCCATTTCAGTTTGTCAGTAGTAGTTTTATGTTATTCGGTAACAGGTAAATCAAGAACATTTTTATGTTCTTGATAATTTGATGCTAAAAGCTGGTAAAAGTAAACTGTGCCCGGATTTCGTTGCAATGCACCTTTCCAATTCAACTCCTTTTCCTCCCTACTACTTCCTTATACTTTTTACTACTCTACCCTACCTAACCTACTCTACCCTACCTAGCCTACTCTACCCTACCTACCCTACCACTTACCTTATTTGAATAAACAACACCTGAATTTATGCTAACCTAGTACTTTTGGTCGCCAAAAAGACGATTATAGGCAAATTTCGAGAAAACCATATTTGAGTTATTTATTTGATCATCCCACGGGAACACCTCATTATTCCGGGACAAATTAGCCTATGTGGTTATCCAGAATATAATCTACCTTGATACCAAATGTCATTCAAATCCGTTGAGCCGTTTGATTGTGAAGGAGTAACAAACATACACACATACTCGTACAAACTTTCGGCTTTATAATATTAGTGTGAAAGTGTGATTAGCTTTTTCAAATTCTACCTTTATAGGTATTATTATCACTTGCTGGTTTTATTTCGCCATCATAACCATCACGCTTTGTAATCCCCGAAGGGTTAGACAGATGTGTACCTACCTAAGACTCATAGTGTTAGTAACAATGTACTTACAAACGATGTTAGTAACAATGTACATACAAACTATGTTAGTAACAATGTACTTACAAACTATGCTAATAACAATGTACTTACAAACTATGTTAGTAACAATGTACTTACAAACTATGTAAGTAATACACTTATAAAGACAAAACCAAAAACAGAAACAGATCGTGACATCATTGCTGCAAGGTAACAGGCCCAGCCGAAACCTTGTAGCAGTGGTTCACAATTTTACTCAGAATGATGAAGTGAATACGTGTTAACCGTTTTCACATCGGTGTCCCTTCAACCCAGTACGCACAAAACTTTTTAACTTTGTCACTTTGGTTAGCTGTGCTATTTGACTATTTTATACAATGGTATAGGTGGTAGTAGGGTTAGTAGTTCATCAGCCCACTGCTGGGACGTAGGTTTTCTCTCTGTGTAAAGAGATTGGAGTGTAAACCATCACGCATCATTCTTAGAGTGGGTTGGTATATGTCGCATGACTCCGAAGTTTTGGTGCTGGGACACCTTTCCTCACCGTTTTGAGAGCAGTGGTGATGAAATAATTTGCTGAAAGTAAAGTGCTCACTTTGTGAGAACAAAAGAAAGAGAAGAAAAATCAGAATCAAGGACATCCAATGCAGAGGTCAGATTAGGGAAATCAATAAAGCTGTCTTCCCGCAAACCAAACAATGGATTACTCGCGATGCGCGATGCGTCGAAATACTCAAAATGCATGCATTAGCAAGCGCCTCACGCGGGGGCAACTGTTTCTGCGAAGGTTGCCGAAATAATGTTGTGTTTCTCAAAACACAGCTTTTGTGTCGACTCACAAAAGGGACAACATGATGAATTTTCTGACGAAAATATACTAAGATATTGGTGGTAGGTATCTCATTGTTACTTTTGAGGAAGACAAAGAAAACATCAAACAAAAAAGTGAGCCGAGTTTTCTTTCTTACAAAAAAATGTTGGTCACCACAGAATTGATTCGTCATTGACGTTAAATAAGAACAGAGCTGTGACTGAGTGGAAATGGTCAGGCCTGAGGAGTTGCAGGTCGTGGATGCGGACCCAAGCAGGCATTTTGTAACGGATACAAGCGTCTCACGTAGTGTTACCAACATATCTAGTGATGTAACTTTTTGTTTGTTAGCCGGTTTGAGTGTCCCACTGCTGAGCAAAGGCCTCCCCTTTGAGTGTCCCACTGCTGGGCAAAGGCCTCCCCTTTGAGTGTCCCACTGCTGGGCAAAGGCCTCCCCTTTCTCCTTGCAAACCTCTCTGACCTGTGCGTGTGGAACTACTACCCCTTTTTAAAAAGAGGTGTAATCTTAAAACTGGGAACTAAAATAAATGAAGGCGCTAAAGAAATCATAGCACTACACACAAGCTCACACACAGATGCTAATAAGTAATCAAATCAAACTCGCTAAGTACAGCTAACCGAGTGATCCCGACAGGTGGTCTTCGAAGGCAGGTGGCAATGATTCATTCGGGACACATGATCATTAAATTGTGGTGTTAATCAAATCTTGAGCATTTATGCGCCAAAAACGGTCATATCTTTCGATCGCGTTGACTTACAAGTTTGATTTTTCCTCAGCTGAAAGAGACCGCCCGAGTATCCTTACTTCTTTACTTCCTTATCCTTACTTGCTTACTATCATTATCCTTCCTTACTAATATTATAAATGCGAAAGTAAGTTTGTGATTGTTTGTTACCTGTTTACGCCTAAACCACTGAACCAATCATCCTGAAACTTTGCATATACGTTGTCAGGTGTACAGAAACGGACATAGGGTACCTTTCATTCCGAAAAAAGTACAGTTCCCGAGGAATAACGTTCAAAATAACGTTCGAATAACGAAAACAACAATAACGTTCTTATGATATAAACGGCGCCACGTGTCTTTCGAATCATGATTGAATGATATTATTACCAGCAGAGTACAACTCGAATTGATTGTCCAAATCTAAATTAACGCGAGCAAAGCCGTGGGCAAAAGCTGGTTTGATATAAATTTCAACTTGATACCTTCACGCATTCTTGAGAAGAAGGGGCTTGACAGAGAGACAGACGGACAACAAAGTGATCTTATAAGGGTTCCTTTTGAGGTACAGAACTCTAAAACGGCCTCTCCCTTGCAGAAAATTGTGTTAACAGCTCTCTCTGAAATACCAGCAAACTTTGAGGATTCCTGTTAGTATCGTATCGTCGTGTGTTAATACTCGGGCACTGAGTTAACATGCAATCAACTACACTCCAGCGCCCCAAACCTTGAGTATGGACGTCTGAAACTCGGTCAGGGACTGTGTTAGTTACACGAATAATCTGTGACAGTTAATGGGTAGTCAACACTTACAAGATACTAAGTTAAAAATGAAATTCTACTGAAAACATCTCGCCTGAATTTCTTGTACCGAGTAGTTCCCTCTTATTTCGCTATTAATATTTAAGTGTAATGTACCTAATAGGAGGCGATTTTCTTAATAGAAAAAACCCAAAAAAACTTGCTCGATCTAGGAATCGAACCCAGGTGCTCATGCGACCACTAGACCAAAGTCGCAGGTGAGTTACTGATGTTAAGGCATTATAACATTGCTAGAAACGACTTGTTCTTCTTCTGTATCGCGGGGTTTGTGTCTAACCTGGTGTCACAGTTTAGTGCCGACCATGAGCCTCTGACTTGGCTTTACAAGAAAAAAAATATCTCTCCGGCATACTGGTTTTCTCACGATATTTTCCTACTACAAAACAACATTCTGTTTTTTTTTTTAAATCACCTGTTGTAAAAGCACTTCACATCGATTCTGTGTATATTTAGCAAAAGAAACAAAAGTAATCTTTCGTCGGTGCTTCGCTTTAGCCAATCTTTTATGCAACGAGTCTGAGTTCAAAATGTGCTGTTTTTGGACCAAATCGAATTAGTTCGCAGTCGGGTCGCAGAGGTCAGCACCGTAGCCGGGCTACGTGAGAGGTAATAATAAAATCATATTCAGTAGCTTTTAGACTGAAAGCATTGAAGTAAGGAGTAGGCTAGGCTGGACATCATAAGTCGGAAAGATTACTCAGTTTATTGTAGTCGACTGCTCGTTGGTCGAGTGGTTGCAAGCGCGACTGCTGAGCATGAGGTCCTGGGTTCGATTCCCAGGCCGGGCAAAGTGTTATTGGGTTTTTCAATGCATCCATCAGCACGAAGTTTTGAGTACTTTGAATCCTACCGTAAAACGTGTTTTTTCACCCCAAAAGAAAGTCGTTTCCCAGCAACAATTTTTGCGTAGAGTTACTTAGTTTGATTTACGTAGTGCCATAGTAGTTGAAGGCTTCGCGAAGGATCCGTTTAGACCTTGTATACTCAAGTGACTTAAGTTTGGTTTCTCTCCTGAATCGACACTTTTTCAACGTCAAAATAAAAAAACATCGTCAGCGTCCCAAAACGGCCGTCCTTCATCCATCCCTAGTGTTAGCAGGAAGAAGAAGTGGCAGAACTAACTCCTCACCAACACATCTGTCTGATATTGTTTTCAATTTGATTGGCAGTTGTTATTTCTGCCAGCCAATCACTGAAGATGTTACTAAGTACTAGCTATTTTATTTGTACTGGTTTTGCTACATAAGAAGTTTCATAGTATTTGAAAAATACATGCTCTACATACATCATCTTTTAATTGTAGTTATTGTAGTCTTTTCAGTTCTTAATTGTATCAATGTGACTTTGACAGATACGCAAGTCAGAGTTAAAAGTCACTAAGGCCGTGTACCTCTACCTACCTCACTACCTTTTACAAGCGTATTAATAACCTCAGCAAAAAAACTCCATACTATTTAGCATGCGGGTACCAGGCGACCAGACCCGCTAGCAGGTTGAATGTAATCTTATTTATACTGGACCCACGCGGTGACGGTTTAGAAAGTATTCGTTATAGTATCGATTTCGCGAATTCGTCTCGATGAAAAAATAAAACGTTGGTCAAGCACGAAACTAGATCATGTCGCTTTTGTTGTGTTGAAGAATAGTTTTTTAATAATCATGAAGACGGTATTGCAATGATATCGGAATGCTGGACTGTGAAGAAGGTGGATGAAAAAAGATTGCACGTAGCGGAGATGAGAATGTTGAGGTGGATGTGTGGTGTGACAAGAATGGATAAAATAAGAAAAATAAAGAATGTTTGCCAGTTGCGCCAGTTACAGAAAAGTTGAAAGGGAATCGGCTGTCTTGCTATGGACATGTATGTAACTAAAATAATGATGAATTTAAAAGTTGATGGATGGAGAGCGAGAGGAAGACCAAGGAAACGATCGATGGATTTTTTGAGTAATAATTTGAAAGAAAAAGGAGTAAATGATAGCGTGACGGTTGACAGGGGAGAATGGAAGAAAAATACGTGTTGCGCCGACCCCGAGTAACATGGGACTAGGGTGGGAAGATGATGATGGAGACGGTATTGCAAGGGGATTGGAGTGGTTTCCTACATGTCACACTCACAGGCCAACAATACCAAAGTAGCTCTGTCTGCCTGACTGTCACCGGTTCATCTCGAATCGTCTGCGTTCGCTCGTTTTCGTAGCGACCTGATGGCCTACCATGACGTCTTAAAGCAGGAGTAATTGCAGTATGGGAAAGAGATGACGCTTGATGACCTGTATAGCTCTGTCTCTTTTCCACACTGGAATTATTCCTGCTTTAAGACGTCATAGTAACCCCCCTGCACGGCTCTGTCGTTTGCCTCATTCAAGATCAACTAACCGACAGATTTCGATGTTTGGCACTCAGGTAGACCATGACTTAAGTTAGGACATAGGATGCTGTTCATCTCGGTAGTACGTCCGTCCTTAGGCAAGCCAAGCCGCTGCCGCTGGCGACAGCTAGTTACGTTTTATGTTAAAACCCGGGATGCTGATAAGAATGTTGTGACATAAACGGTAAGTATGTATCACTTGTTTACCGAATCTATACATACATATGTACATACGACAACAAATAAATAAAATTGAAGTGTCTGTTTGTAACATCAAAATAATAGCTTTTTACTGAATGCGTGTGTAGATGCACGGCACTTATAACAAAAACACATTTTTTTCAATTTCTAATCACCGTCTGGACCGATTTTGGGGAGTTTTAGTTAAACTATAATAATTATAAAGAGTTATAGTTTGTAAGCTAAGATGTAGAAGGTAACTGATCATCCGGTTTCAATCATTCTGTCACTCATAGAACTCGATCGTCGAGTGCCACAAGATGTGTGTTGTTAGAAGCTAGGGGACAATATTCCTACTTGTTACTACTTCTGCGCTTACTCATACGAGACGACCAATACAATACCTACACTATTTATATAACAAAACCTCTTTATCATCAATAGAAAGTCTACTCTATTGAAGCGCTCAATTTTTAATTATCGCTTCAAAAGATTCCATTAGGTTCTGAATCAAACTTGTAATAGAGGCTAAATTTGATTGGACAAAAGATGGCGAGTCTTCGGTTTTGTTTGAATTGAATTGTTGTTGTCTGCCATCTTTTATGTGAAGTAACAATACAAGAAAAGCCATAGATATATTTGAAAGCAATATTGAAATCGAGACAGATACTGGTATTCAGTTGCTTCCGGTTAGACTGGAAACCGACCCCAACATAGCTGGGGACAGACAGTGATGAATATCGAAATCTAGCAACCATTCTTACCCAGGATTATCGTTTCACTCAATAAGTGGGTTCTGAAGGACAGATAGGTAGCAGATTCTTGAAAAGTACTGGTATTCAGCTGCATCCGGTTGTACTGGAAGCCGACCGCAATACAGTTGGGGAAAGGCAGGCAGATGATGAATCCTATACTAGGGAATATGCAAGAAATACAATACATTTTTTGTTTCTTAAAAATCCCTTGTATTGGCCCATAAAAACATTGTGATACACTTGTTTAATTTTCTAATACAACACTTATTTTACAATTTAATTTTTTTTTTTTGAGCGACAAGCAGTAGTTGAACTTAACTTTTAATTATTTTCTTGGGTTGATAGTACTATATTTTATTGATTTAAGTGAAGAAAAAATTTCATACATATTCCCTATTATGAAAGTAGTGTCAATGAGACGAATGATAAAGAATAAGGCATTGTCAGGGTATGTACTAGTGATGCAGAGGAATGAGGAGCTTGTGACAATAAAAGAAAACAGCTTTAAGAAAAAAAAAGAGAGTACCTAAAGGAAACTTAAACTATGAAAACTATGGCTAGAATGGAAGTGAATTCGGAGATGACGGCCAGGTTTGAAAGAAGAAGACGTATTGCTCCGACCACAGATATGATGAGAACAGAATGGAATATTCTATAAGTTTTTTTACCCGACTATGGCGAAATCAAAAGACAAGGTTATGATTTACGTATGTTTCTCCGTATCGCCTAAACTATTCATCCGATTTTGATGAATAAGGTGTCAATCAATTCGTTATTATGGCCCGGGTAACATAGGCTACATTTTAACCGACTTCAACAATAGGAGGAGACGATTTTACCTTGTAAACCTCGAATTTAATTAGAACATGATTTTTCAGTAGTTGGGTTTTTTAAGTTATAGTATGGTTTCAAGATAATGATTAAACTATCTTTAAATAACCAAGTATGGTGTTTTAGCATAAAAAACAGCGTTATCCGTAAAAAAATATTAAAAGAGAACACAGAGATAGGTCTCTCAATTCCCTTTCTCCTTTACCTTAGGCTCAAGTGCCCCTTATCTCTTGAAAGCATTTTCTTTATCTAAAACCAACTTCCTCACTGCTCATGCCTCCCTGGTACTTGGTTACAAGTCTCTGTGGCTCAAACTCGAGCACAAAACTCAATTATAAACTAATGCGAGACGCAACCTGACAATCGATTGTTATCGGTTCTCTGAAAATAGTCAGATTCAGATACATAGTTTGCATATAAGAAAACGATTTGTACTTCTTGGGTTCGAACCCAGGCACTTACACACAACTTAGTGTAATTTCATCTCCATTACTCGCACAGCGATAAAAATAAAAATTAAATAACTAAGCATTTATTCAAATGAAAAGAAGTAAATTAGGATTATCTATCAACAAAGCGCTTACAAAGTATCGTGTCCGTGCTATTATTAACCAATGAGGAGTTCTCTCGTGTGGAGGTGATCGTGGCTGCAGAATCAAGTCATGTCAGTCATAAAAATGTATTGTCACCAAAACCAAAAGTTTCCGCAAAATTTCAGCTCAATCTGATACCAACAAGTGGTCAAAAATGTTTGCAAATTTTGAAGTGGACAACTTACATACTTATGTTACATAAGAACTAGAACAGCCATTTGGTAGCCCACTTCCTCTCATAGAGAGGAGCCAGAGCAGGTCTGTGTCCCAGCAGTGGGAACATTAAGATTGATAATTTTATTATACAAGCAGCGTAATATGAAGTGTTGAGTTTCTTTTAGTTTTACGAACATAATCATTATTTGGCCGATTCTATGGTTCAAGGTGAAATACTAACAAAAAAACATTGTGTGTGAAAAAACCACGCGTGTACAGGTATTGTGTTTTCCGGTCTAGGTTTTTTTTATTTATGCTAGTGGTTTCCTAATATGGTACGTCTACAGACTCCAATCTGTCTTCTATACTTACATTATATATTTGCAAATTTGTATGTAGGGGGTTATCTCCGGAACTAATGACCCAATTCTAAAAATTCTTTCACTGGCAGAAAGCTACATTATTCGTGGTTGCTATAAGCTATAAATTATATTTATAGCATGCAAATTAGCCGAGCTATCATAATTTTATTATTCTGATCTGATTATAAAAAAATCTACCAGGTCCAGTTTACATTTTCAGGGATATTATTTAAAAGCGAGTGGATAATCTCGTGACTAAATAATACCAGCTGCATGGATCTATCTTCAAAGTAAAGCAGCGCTTGCCAAGGTCCGTCCGTGGACGGGGGCCATCCATCATATCGAGTTTCCTCCGTTCCCGGCTGTCATTTGTAGATCTTTGAGACAGTCGGTACACGTCAGGAACCTGAAAGTCTGATAAGCAGTCTTACTAAGGGTATCTTACGTGGAGGTCAGATAGGCAGTCGCTCCACGTAAAACATATTCAGCTGACTCCGGTTAGACTGGAAGCCGACCCCAACAAAGGTGGGAAAATGCTAGGCAGATGATGATTCAGTCACGAGTAAAATGATGTACTCCTATGTTTATTCCCCACACAGGAACGAGTATACTAGAGGAAGTTTAAAAGTTCGGAATCGACTGTCTTGGTATGGACATGTGATGAGGGAGGAATAGCATGTGACTAAAAGAGTGATGAATATAAGTGTTGATGGATGGAGAGGGAGACCAAGGAAACGATAGATGGATTGTGTTAGGAATGATATGAAAGATAAATGACAGCGTGACGGTTGACAGAGGAGAATGGTTGAAAAAAACGTGACGCGCCGACCCCAAGTATCGTGGGACTAGGGCGGGAAGATGATGATTCTCACCCACCACACCCTTCGGTAAATTACGCACTAGAAACCGTAAAAAATAGCCTTGACAGGATTCGTACCAACTTCACTTGCCTGAGTCAGCGCATTCCATACAAATATTAACTCGGCTGACTCGGTTCATCTGAAGTTAGTTTGACGACACTTAAATAATTATAATCTTGTAATTTTCATAATCTAGTTAACATAATATCACGCCTGTAATCCCCGAGGAGTCAGGCAGACGTGTACCTAATAGTACACCCATATTTTGCCAGTTTTGTTTAAGTCCCATAGAATAGGGGGCGAGCCTATTGCTACCAACTGGGCGCAAAGATTCAGTGGCATCTATTGGGAAATCCCCCCCTCTAATTCCGAAACTACAGGGCCGAAAATTTTGAAAAAAATATATAAAGTCAACATATATTCAACGCTGGAAGGGTAATCTATAGAGATTACGGGAAAACCTATAAGAAAGCTAAATCAACAAGGAATAAAAAAAAATTAAAGGGGGCTCGCCTATTACGATGATACGGAATCCTTCATGCGCAAGTCCGACTCGCACTTAGCCGGTTTTTTCAGTACCACCTCCTTTCTGGCCATCTATTACAGAATTCATCCAACGTTTCTTTGGTCTTCTCTAGTTTTATTAATAAATATTATTATTTACACCGCTTTGAGTAGCTCAGTGGACAGTAAACCGACACCGCGATGTCCCGAGGTCGAATCCCGACGTGTACAAATGTGTATTTATAAGTTTATTCTAACTTATGTTCGTCATTTATCAAAATCTATTTAAATTATGTAATTTATAAAGTTTAAAAAAAAAAACTATTTATCAATTTGAAAGAGGCGGTACCAGGGCGTTAGCTATGAAAAGAAGTATGTCAGAGAGTTGACGTATCGTACGTCTGAATAACTTTAATCAAACTAGAGACCAAATTCCAACTATTACTAGCGATGGGGAAAATAATTAAAACCCAGAAGAAACATCTAAGACGATTAAACTCCGTAATGACGGGGAATTTAGCAAATCGAGCTTAAAATAATTATGAATATTCATGTTCCAAAGTTTTACGTTTTCTCAGAGTTTGTTGAAACCTAACAAGAAGTTGACAAGGGGTGGTTGAGCAGTACTGAATTAGAAGGTACAACATCTTGATTGATCAATTCAGTCATCTTTATTACTTCATTCTCTTGCTTTATTTCAATATGTAGATAATTACACCACGCGAGCTTCCTCTGCCTTTGCAGAAGTCGGTTAAATATACCAGTTACAGGCACTTGAATTGTCGAAAACAAAAACTGAAAGTACAATCCCTTCAGAAGTAATAATAACTGTGGAGGGACTGTAGTTGCCCATTGAGAATGGATGGATGTGTGACAACAATGGATAAAGTAAGGAATGAGTATATGAGGAACTTTGAAAATCGCGCCTGTTACAGAAGTTTGAAAGTAAGTCGTTTTTGTTGGACATGTAATGAGGAGGGATGAAACGCATGTCACTAAAAGAGTGATGGACATGAATGTTGATGGGTGAAGAGGGAGAGGAAGACCAAAGAAAAGATGGATGGATTGTGTGAGGAATGTTATGAAAGAGAAAGGAATAACGGATGCCGTGAAGTCTGACAGCGGAGAATGGAAGTAGAAAACGTGTTGAGGCGACCCCAAATAGAATAGGACAAGGGCAGGAAGATGATGACCGCAGTAATCATAATCATAAATAATATTTATAAATCTTTATTTATCTCGACATCAGAAATTACAGGCGCTGGTATATGCACAATCTTATGTAGAGAAAGGTGTCTGAAGTAGGAAGGTCCTGAGTTACAGTTCATCTCTGCTGCTTGGAATAAAATTTTATATTTATAATTAGCAATAATTTAAATTTAAAATTGGGAGTAGGTAAACAAGTACTTAAAATTAATTATTTGAAATTTTACTTTTAAACATAGGTAAAACAAAATATAAATTGGCATAAAAAACATAAACTACTGAAACAATATGTATTAGTAGTTTCCCATTCTTAAGCGTAGATCTGTTTGGAGAAGAATGGACAAGAAACTCCTTGGACACTTGTTCGTCTCAGTATTTTCCCCTTTCTAACCATTTAATCATAAATATTTATTTATCTCAACATACAGGCACTTTGCACTGGTTAATATATCATCTTCCACACAAGTTTCGGTCACAGTAATACAATTGGCGTAAAACACTAATTCAAATGGTACAGCTACTAAAAATCAACTTGACCACTTCATGCCTGCAAAAAGCAAGCACGCGCTCCAAAATAAATTATGCATAATTAAATGACCAACCCCTTTTCAATGGAGTAACATTGAGCCAAACGTGAGGCGGGGCGCGCGCCCCTCACCTGCGCGCTGTTGCCACTGCGTGCGCGCCGGCGGAGCGGCAACCACGCAGGTGTCGGGTTCCCTGTTCACTGGGCACTCGGGTGGCTCCTGCGCTGTCTGCGGCCTTAGTACAATCAGATGTAAATTTTAAGTCATCTTGGCTTATATTTGGGACTTATTGAAATATCAGAAAAAGCTTTTTGATAAATGATATTTGATTCAATAAGTAGGTCGGTACCTACAAACACTTAGTCGTATTTTTTTTTAGTTAGATGATTTTGGGTTTCCTATCGGTCTGACACGAAACAAACTATAAGGTCACGCACAGTCACAGTCTAAATATATACAGTATTGTGACTCGGCCCTGTCTTTTAAAGTCCCCAGATATTGTCTTAGTCGGATCATGCAAGGATAATGCAGATTTGCCTTTGACTTCACTAAGTTATAACTGCTAATGATAGATAATGTTCATTGTGCGGAAAGTCGGTAGCGGAAATAATATGCATTATTGAACTTGCAACTAGATTCAGCAGGACTGAAGCACTCGTCATCGTTATCTAACTTAACCAGCATTCATACAATACGTTGTTATTTAAGCTATAACTATACAGGGTGGAAGAGACATCGACGCACAAACGATTAACACGAATTCAGTACGTCATTCCGAACCCTCTTACGTAAAAATTTAACATCAGTAGGTAATTAAACAAAAACAGCTGTTCTATATATTTTGATCGTGTAGGTAGTAGTTTTGTAGGAAGCAGCAGTTTTTTTTAAACCGTTTAGATATCTAAGAGACTAAGGTTCGTATTACAGAAAACTCAACCATTGCTTAAAACTAGATTCAAACCATTTGATTGATTGAAACTAGTTATAATTTTGCGACCTATTTTCACTCTTCAAGCAATTGCCCAGCGTGCTGTTTCAGTATAATCAACCTGTAATATTTTACTGCTGAGGCTCAGATCTCCTCTCTATGAGAAGGAGTGACACATAATTCACCGCTCAGGCCGCGCGGGTTATACTATTTGTTATGACAGGCAGTGGAATCTCACGCGTGTCATTAGTTATTTATTTACTTAGTCGGCGTCGAGGACTCGTGTGTCGCATGTCGAGTCACGCGAACGTCTTCAGGCGTCAATCGTAAACATGCATTGAACGGCGTAGGAATGTTGTTTCTTACTGAATCTGTAATGTCAGAAACATTGATAACATTTTCTTAATCTTCTACTTCTTAGCGTGTCCGTCAGCTCCTGTAATGTGCTAATAATATGACAGGCAGTGTGCATTAAGTTTCCCTTCGTTTGCGTGATTATTTGGTGAAATAAGAATCACTAGGTTTTGCCCACTGCTTCAAAATTAGCCCACGGCAAGGTGATACCGGGATGTAAGGTATTGTATGTCATAACCCAGGTTATGTTCTAACTCTGTACCAAACAGTTGAAGCGTGAAAAGGAAGGCATCTCATATTGTTAGTACGGGTCCCCGGTAAGTAAACGTCAGCGTTAAATTGTATTTGCTTTTGAAAATTATACGGAAGGTCCAAGAAAGCAATTTTGTTAATTAAGACAAAATATCAAAATCATTTTTGCGTTAAAATAAAAACGAAAAAGTATTCACATTGAGAACTCAAAAACAGAAATGCAAGCATTTCCAACCCCTGTTCATTACCACTCACTAAAATGACCCAAAAATTATCATCTCAAAATACAGAATAATTAAGTGGCCTCACAAAAAGTATGACCTACAAACAACCTCTCGCAATTACTCAAAAAACTCCTTTGTTACCGAAAATTAATTAGCCTAGAACGAGGACTCCAATCTCAAAGACAATAAGAAAAAGTAACAACTCGACGAAACAAACGCTTTACCAAAACAACCCTTTCAAACTTTTACAATGTATAAAACGGGAACAAAGTGTTCCCAAGAATCGTACCCTGGGGGACGCCCAACAGGTATCTCCGTCTCTTTCATTCTTGACGTGAAATTCCGGTTTATTTCGCTTATATGAGTGAGACGGGAGACAATGGAATAGTTCCGTGAGGTGTGTATAGGAGAACAGATGTATTTGACGTCAGATCGGTGGCGCTACTGTGTCGAAGGCTTGTGTCGGAACTGGTCGTAACGTGTGCGATGATTATTGCTGTGATATGCGTATGGCGGCAGGCGGGTGCGATAGCACGTTATGCTCGATATGAATGTATTTGTAAAGAAAAGGAAATGTTTTCATATTGGAAAATGTTTATAGGAATCGGTGAATATTGTACTGATTTTCCAATAACATGATTTGTAGTTGTACGAAGATCTTTTGGTGCGTCACTAAAATCAAAAAACTAAAGTCAGTTCTACGAGTGGTTGAAACAATGAGGGGAGCATAGTATTGAGGTTGAGGAGTATCAAGGGCATTATGCTACCCCCAGTTGTATGTGTAGCCTTCACACTATCAAGTATTAAAATACTGTAATAGGTATTAACATATTTGACTGTACTAGGATGACATGGGATACTATAAGATTTTATTCTAACTTGTTCAACGGCAATTTATAGTAATTAGTGATTGACGGCCTCGTTGGTATAGTGGTCGCAAGAACTACTGCTAAACATGAAGTCCTGGGTTCGAAACCCAGTTTGTGCAATGTGTTATTGGGTTTTTTCAGTCATACATTGCTCAGTAACAGCTCTGAGAATAAAGTTGTGTTCAATTGATGGCATTAGGCTCGGCTCCTATTACGTGAAATTAAATATAACCGGCAAATTGTGGCTGTCTTTACTATAGATACTCGACTCATTCGAGTGCGCTCGGATTATGGGTTGTCACAATACGAGTTGCGTCTGAGTAGGTATCAGAGTGCACTCGGTCCTAGCATTCTCTGATCGTGTCAACGCGGCTTTACGGACAGTAAGTCGTGGATTCGAACCCAGGCAGGCGCAATACTTTGTATACTGATCTCACAACGGTAAAGGAAAACATCGTGAGGAAACCGGCATGTCCTAGAACCAAACATTCGAAGATACTCGTATGTGACATCTACCAACCCGCACTCCGCCCGCGTGGTGAATTGTAGCCCATTCCCTCTCGTAGAGAGGAGGCCGTGTGTCCCAGTAGTGAGAGCTGATTATGCTTACTGTAGGTACTCTGTCTGACACTTCGGAGATTACAGGCGTGATGTTATGTTATGTTGGTGATATAAATAAACTTATTTAAATTATGAAACTAACTGACTATCCTTTGAAACATCTCTCAAAGTAAAAATCCAATCAAACTTACGTACCAGGGCCGCAGAGGTCGTGAAGAGTCCGCAATTCTAACTTTAATGAGAATTATGATAACTAGGAACTGTTTATAGAAGGGCTGAATAGGTGGGCAGGGTTGTAAGAAATTGCTTTGATGTTGAAATTAAACTATTAAGATTAATAGTTGAGTTTCCTCTGAAAACGACTTCCTTTGGAAAGATACTTACTGTAGATGTTTGTGTTTTGAACTTATAAGAGACAGATAGTTATGAAAACTTTATTTTCCCTAGCTCTTCCCTATGTGTTCGCCCGCGTGGAGTACACAGACTATTTTTTTTTTAAAAAGGTAAAATAGTGACAAGAGTTACTTTCGCATTTATAATATTAGTATGAATTCGCATGGATAATTTTGCAAACCGTTTTCGAGTACCTGCTGTTATAAAATCGCTGGGAATAAATGCACCTCGTTTGTCAGTACCTATTTGATTCCTTCATTCTCTTCGCTTTAGTATTTTCTTGCTTAAACAAAACAAAGCAATTTGCTCACATTATTTTACCGGCATCCATTGTTAAACGATTCAATTTATCGTAGTTTGTTTCGTTTATAAAATCACATAGAAGTATCATCAGGAATTTCTCAGTAGCATATCGAAGTCTGGCTGCGTGCCGGGTTGATGGCAAAAGGTTAGCTCTCATATTTCACGACCAGCAATCTGAAAAGGTAGAGTTTATTTGTCTAAACTCCAAGACAGTAAGACACCATCGTCTGGCTGCCTTTTCCAATCTTGGGGTCGGCTTCCAGTCTAACCGCAAGCAGCTGAATACCAGTATTTTACATGGAGCGACTGCCTATCTGACCTCCACAATATCTCCGATGTAATGTACCTCTGGCAACTCGTCAGGGATAGATAACCAACAGGCGTTAAATTCATTGATTTTTTTTCAGCCAAACGCCATTGTTTAAAGCACAGACAGTCGTTTCTAATTCAAACGCACAAAAGTGGCTGATCCATCACCAGCGCTTACAAAATGATTGATAAGCGTGAGCACCATCAACCACCATCCATCAGCGCTAATAAGTGATCTAACAAGCACTCAAGCACTAACAGGCTAAAATGTGCCATGGAGTAGTTAGGTCCAGAAGGCTTACGGTGAATTTAACCATGGAGTTTCTTGCCGGTTCTCCTCCTCAGGAAACCGTGCATCTATGTTTTGACGCTTCATAAGTGCCTAAGTTGGGTTATGCGAAATACAATATTTTAATTTTGGTTATGATTTCATACAACGAAACTATATATTTTTCAGCAATTGTATGGACAACTTGAACAATGGGAGGTCAGATTATACTGGTGTGTTAAGTTTCAAAGTAATACCTAGTGCTTCCACTCGCTGTACCGACTTGTCAATGGATAAAATTCACAGACCGGACTATGACTTTACTTTTCCTTGTAAAGTAGGCGTTTCATACAAATATCAATATTACTCTTAGGGCCGATTTTTCAATCCTCAGTTAAGTCGTCGAATAGCGTCTAGCGTAGCTATCTAGCGTGTAAACTTATTTGTCTGTTTATCAAGCGAATAAATATTTTCAATTTTTCAATCGTATATTATCTAGAGAATAGCTATCAGTGATATAAGCTAGCCAACTTCACACTATTGATGTGCAAGCGAGATGGACAGATGCAGTATTTAACGTGTTAGACAAGAATAGCAACAAAAGGTGATTTGACATTTGTCGTTGTTTGCTATACAGTTCATAGTGTCCACGCCGTGTTATTTATTGTTAAAAATATGGGATTTGTGTTCTTTTGTGGCATAAAAATGGATCAGTGCTACAAACTTCAGTAGTTGGGAAGTACGATTATTGATGGAATTAGTGACTAAAAATCAGTAAAAAAAAAACGACGCTGCGACCAGCAAAAACTTTGATTAAGTAATAATAGGCGAAGTTAATAGGGCGCATAACGATATACTGATAAATATGACTGTTATATTATGATAAAATAAAAAATAATTTTAATAATGTGTTTCATCATAGTTAATCTAAAATACCAAATCACCAATTATTAAGATATTTCATTATTGTAAACAGTGACAAAAATAAAAGGTATACTTAACATTTTTTTTTAAGTAGGCTGTATGGTATTTTTTTTTAAGCGAAATCTCCAAAATTCATTTTGCTCCCATGTATTAAAATTATTAAGCCTCTCTCGTAAAAGTCGTTTTTTACTCTCAGATGGTTTAATAATTTTAGATTTCACGATCTTTCGATTATTTTAAGTCATTAATTATTTCAAACACATCCATCATAACTATTCATAACAAATCACCGAACCTATATCGTTTTACCAAAACGCACAAAACGAATGAAAATGTCCAACATAACCTAAAATGTCACACTTATCGGGGAGATAAAACCCTAACTGGCCCTCAAAGTAGCAGGTAACTATATTCCTCCGTTAGAGGCTGTATTCGACAGTTAACTACTATCTGATCATTGAAAAACCAAGAATATGGCTATTCAACGAATAAAGGCTATCTGGTTGTTTATCTGAGGATTGAAAAATCGGCCCTTAATAGAATACGGTTCCTATTAGTAAGAAACTCTTATTTAGGTTGGCTTCGGGAATACGAACATTATTCGATTCGCAAAATGGTTCATATTCCTTTGAACCGCTTATTTTACTTACTTAGCCTAAGTTTTGACTAAGCTAAATCAAAGTATGGTCTGTGAATTTTGCATTTCCCCAGATGGGTAGTTTGTACCTACACCCCATGTATGAGTTCGTTTTCACTCGTTGCAAAGAACTGACCTTCTGTAACTATCTACTCTGTGAACAGCGTGGATGTACACAACGCACACGCTTTTAACAAATCTCCAAGAAACATCGGCGATCAATAGTTATTTTGTTTACATTGATCGCTCGCTGTGTAAACACAACGGACGATTGTTTGTTTAGCACGTAATGTAAACCGTGCCGGCGTTTTATTATTATGGACTCCTTAATGAACTACGCTCAATGGAATTTTACAATTTGAAATCTTTATTTACTTATACATGTTGCTGGAAATCTGAATTGACGCGTGACAAGCCATTTTAATTAATTTAGTAATTAAATTGTTAAACAGTAAGCGTCATAATTGCGTAACAATCACTGGATTAAATGCGAACATACTCGCATTTCCAATGTTATTTTGACAATTCAACAGCATTCATTGACTTTATAAGTTTCACATACTATACTCATTTTTACCCGACTACGGAGAAGTCAAAAGGAAGGGTTGTGATTTCAGCAGTGTATGTATGTATGTTTGTATTTACGTATGTTCCTCCGTTCCGTATCGCCTAAATTATTTATCCGATTTTGATGAATAAGGTGTCAATCAATTCGTTATTATGGCCCGGGTAACATAGGCTACATTTTAACCGACTTCAACAATAGGAGTCGATTTTACCTTGTCCCTAAACTCCGAATTTAATTAGCGCGTCAGTTGTCAGTGGTCTTTTTAGTTGTAGTAGAATACAACACAAATTCTTGATCAAATTTGTGTTGTAAGCAATGTATTACGAATTTCTTCTAAATCGTTCGGATTGTGATAGAAACAGTGCGCTACGCAATTAGGATACACAATAACAATGTTTGATTTTGACAGATGATCAATATCCATTGCGCTGGTATTAGTCATGAATGTGGATGTCTTAAACAGACAGCGCAATTGATTATCTTGAAATGTCAGAATTGAGTGAAGAGTTTAGATTTACTTTTTATTAATTCGCTTCGTCTCACCCGATGCAGCTGAATATCAGTATTTCACATGGTGCGACAGCTTTCTGACCTCCACAAACCAGTTACTGTGTAATACGATACCCCTCGGTAAGACTGGTTGTCAGACTTTCGGGCCATTGACTACCTGTACCGACAGTCAAAGATCTACAAATGACAGCCGGGACCAACGGCTTGACGTGCTTACTAGCAATTGTTGCTGAAGAGTTTATTCCGCCACTACTTCTTCCCAGCTGAATCACCAGGAGTGGGGAAGGTGGGCGTTCTGGAGGACTGCCTTATGTAACTATGACGTTCAAAAAGTGCTGATTTTCAATCTAATTTGAATAAATATCTCTTGATTTTGATCTGGTCATATACGAACACCGGTTGCAAGTACTATGTTCCTGACCTTCCTGAAGAACATCATTAGCATTTGTCAAATAAATGTCTGCAGATATAACATAATGAGTGTGTATTAATAATTGAATTCTTAGCAAACTGCGCGTAGTTTCCGAAGTGTAACGCGATACAAACCGCGATGGCCGGCAGATCATCTTTTAGTGGCATAGAATAATAGCGGCTGGCTTTTACACCGAAGAGCCTATTCATTTATTATTAGTCAAAGAGTTTTATGATACTACAGAGAGGGTTTCAGAAGAAATATCATAGAAAAACTGTGATCCCAGGTGTCAGCGAGGTCTTATAGCAAAATTATATAACTGCCAAGTTTGACAAGTTACACTTGTGCAGACACCATTGTCCGGTCTATTATTCGTATATTTTGAACGTCTTTGATAACTCTCTATAAAACAAGAACCAAAGTATTTTCATCAATGGCTTTTACTACTATTTTTTGTCACTGAAATTCTATAGGATTTGCTGCCAATGCTCTTAACAAATCGTGTGATAGATTGTTGGTTCGTTGACATTTGGCAGTAGCTTTGAGGAACCTTTCAGACATTGCGAGTTTCCTCATTTTTTAAAGCTTCATAACGTGGAAATTGCCGCTTGGTGCTCCAGAGATTGGAACTTACCTGCCACTTTTGGCTTTAACACCTGGGTTAGTTACTCGGGAATCTCTGCAACGAGTGAGCCCCCATACCGCATGTCGACAAATCAAGATAATTTGCACATCTGTCTTAGCTTTCGCGAGATTCTTGTCAAGATTGATAATGTTAACAACTAGCTGTGCCCCGCGGTTTCACCCGCCAGTTCTGGCTTGTTTTCTTTTTGATCGGCTTCTATTAGTCGTAGCGTGATGTATATTGCCCTTCCTTGGTAATTTGACTTTCCAATACCGCGATGGATGGGATATTTTTTCAATTCGAACCAGTAGTTCCTGAGATTCGTTCAACCAAACATACAAACTCTTCAGCTTTATAATGTTAGTCTATGCATATGTATATTACTTCCCCTTTCACTTCGCAAGGGGCTTGAAACATACATAGTCGTTACGAACTAGATATATACAATGTATCAACGTGTAGATTCCCCCTTGATTCTTCGGATTTATAGTGCTCCTCATACAGAGAACGACCTAAGTTTTCAATCACTGTAAATAATATTCTTCATAACCTTAAATCTCAGTAATTTATAACCAAGTATGTTTTTAGTACTAGGATTTGCTTTATAAATTATTCATGATTCGAATTAATTCGTAATAGCGTTCGTTGGTATGCGTCGGTGTAAGAGGCGGCCTGTCTCAGTTATAAATAGGTCACGGCTGCTTTTACAGCGCGGTACAGAGACAGACTTCGAATGTTAGGCTGTCGACTTCGACTATTACCGTCGACTTCAATTCAAGCTTTCAGGAGTTTGTCATTAGATAGTCAGTTAGATTTTCAAACTTGACCGATCTTCACAAGTTACTTTTTATTATGTGACACCTTGTATATGTCTGAACAGATTTTGATGTGGCGTGGCACACAGGTAGATATTGTCCTGGGTTTGATATTTCTTGATTTTGTAGTAGAACGTTGGCATGGGATAACTTCCGACCTACGTACGTGTAAAGCCGTGGACAGAACCTTGTAAACCAAATAAAAGTTTATATGCTGGGCTGCTACCCCAAATGGCACCATCAGTACATTATAAAAAAATGTGCTGTTCCATACGCTTTGGCCGTGGTATTGGTATTGCAGTTTTGTAGGAAACAGCTGCTTTTTTTTCATAACCGACGAAAAATTTTTGTTTAAAGTGATGTACTGAATCTATACGAATATTATAAAGCTGAAGAGTTTGTTTGTTAGGTTGAACGCGCTAATCTCAGGAAATACTGGTTCGAATTGAAATTTTTTGGAATAAAATTTCACGTGGAGGAAGGTCGCGGGCAACAACAACTAGGACGTGATATCAGTTTTAGCGTCGGTGGCCCTTCCTTGCAGCCTGTATAAACATGTAAACGAGTAAACAGTACATTACTACTAAATAGGTCAGGGCTGAGTCGGCGTTACTCCGTGATATCCGGCGGATATCTGACGGATAAGTTGGAGCTCGCCCAATGGACGTCCGTCTCTATGTTTATGTTGACCTCCTTGTTGGTCATTTTACCCTGGTAACTGACATAGTATTTTAGCACTGATTTGGACTCAAAAAGTAAAACAGACAAACACAGGAAATGAAGATAATTTTCTTCTATCTTTCACCTCTTGTTTATGACCAACTGTTTCCAACGACCTTCGTTCGCGTGAAATGATTAAATATTAAATAAATGTTACTTCCGTTTTTGAAACGAAATTTTGTTACCATTTTCAAGCGTTTTATTTTTTTTTGCACGTAATTCTAATTCTTATTCTAAAATATAAGTAGCTTTAGTTCAGCTATATGCCAGTATAAGTCCCGTCGAATCGGTCCAGCCGTTTCGGAAATTAGCCGGAAGAAACAGACAGACAAAAATTGAAAAATATGTGTGTTTTTTATAAGTGCCGTAGGTATATATTTTCATATGCATTCAGAAAATAGCTGTTATTTTGAAATTACAAGCAGACACTTTAATTTTATTTATTTGTATAGATTTATCCTGATCACTTAGAATCTTGTGTGAATTACTTTAGCACCTTTTATTTTGCATCACCGTTAAAATCATAGTGAACTTTATTATCGACAAAATAAGATTGCTTTCAGAGGTATAGTAAATGTGTAAAGTGCGTAGTCCAACAAATAAATATTGATTCTTTCCTTCTAGTAACTGAGAATGTTAGTAGGTACTTACTAATTTTTAGATATGCGGAAGTTTGTGAGGACTGTTACTCTTTCACGCGAAAACTACTGAACGGATTTGGATGAAATTTGGCACATATATATGTAGTTGATATATAACCTGGATTAACATAAAGGATAGTTTTTATCCCGTGGGACAGTTACCGAACTTCACTCGGGCGAACCCACGGGCCGGGCATATGCTAGTCTAGTCTTACATGAAATTACTATGGTATTCATTTTCACGCGAAATGTACAAAAAAGGGAAAACTCTTTCTTTCTTTGCTTGTCTAGGTGTTTTTTTGAACACTGAAACGGCAATTAACTGAGCAATTTTTAATTTTCTGTTTTCAATGCGTATTCTCATTTAATAGTGTAATAATTGTTTTTTTTTTATCTTTTACAGGTAATTATTAACTTAAGAATGATTTCAATGGATCAAAATGTTTCAATAATTTATTGGTAAGCTTTAGTAATTAGAACAAATTATTGTATTTTCTACAAAATTATTTTAACACCTTACTTACTGCCTATCAGTTAGTGGGTTGGTATTGGTATAGTGGTCGCAAGCGTTACTCCTGAGCACGAGGTCCTGGGTTCGATTCCCAGGTTGAGCATAGGAATTTCTCGGTAGCAGCTAAGTTTATGGCAATACTGCATACAAGGGACTTCAACAAAACTGGCGATATTACTCGACGTGATGATGATGACAATAATAATACTAGATACACATCTGCCAAACTCTTCGGGGACTAAAGGCGTGAAGTTGTGTTATAATGATGAATAACACAATGGCAAGGGGGCCTCATCAAAGAGCTTAAAGTCGCCCAAAGGGCAATGGAGAGGGCTATGCTCGGAGTTTCCTTGCGTAATCAAATCAGAAATGAGGATCAAGAAAACTAAGGTTACCGACGTAGCCCGAAGAATTGCTAAACTTAAATGGCACTGGGCAGGACACATTTCTCGCAAAACAGATGGCCGATGGGGCCGAAAAGTTCTGGAGTGGCGACCGCGAACCGCAAGACTTTGCGTTGGAAGGCCTCCCACTAGGTGGACCGATGACCTGGTGAAGGTTGCGGGGATCCGCTGGATGCGCGTCGCGTGTGATCGGTCAATGCGGCGACACTTGGGGGAGGCCTATGTCCAGCAGTGGACGTCTTTCGGCTGATATGATGATGATGATGAATAACACCACTCGCTTCCTTTAGTACCAGGAGACCATAAGACCGCTACAAGTAACTCCTCGCGTCACAGAGAGAGTGCGGGTCGATCGCATATGAATTATTGAGAAGCATTACTGGTACTATCGCCCGAAGGTCGCGGCCGACTGAGTCTAATTGAAAACTGAAGGACGAGGGTGTGGGCAGGCGGATTTAAAAGAATAGCAATTATGCCGTTATATAATCATTGAGGGAAATTAGAAAACCTGTTTAAAATATAGCTGGGAAAATGTACCGAAGGGGGCGAAAACCGAAATTTTATTCGTGATATTTATAGAAAAAAAGATATCATAAAAATTAAATTAGTTGAGTATAAATGTAGATGGCTATAAGAGTAGAGCAAGACCAAAGAAACGATGGATGGACTGTGTGAAGGGTGATATGGCAAGAAAGGAGGTGTCTGATGACGAGTTATAGAGAAGTATGGAAGAAGAAGACATGCTGCGCCGACGACAAATAAATTGTGATAAAGGCAGAAGTGATTATATGATGATGAATGATGATGTCTTCTGTAATTTATAACGATGAAAATGTGCCGCGTCTGTCAATCAGAGCCTATTTTGAATGAGTCTTGACGCAACGCTCCTCACACAATCAGTTCATCAGCTGCCCCTCTCTCGTAACCACAACAATATAACAAGTTTATAACACAAAGCGTTCGACATAACTTTGTATCGACGTTCGGTAAACTGTCGAACAAGTGCCGTTACGGGGACGCGCGGCGCACCGCACTTCATGTATCGAGCGTTAACACTTATAGCGTTATTCTTAACACTAGTTGTTGTTTTGTTTCTAAAGTGGATCAGACAGAATATTCTCTATCAGAATCTGCATCTCAGTTGTGTAACGCACTCAGAAATCACACCATCATCATTCTCGAACCCTTATCCCAATTTTTTTTTGGAGCTGGTATATTTCTCTAAAACCATCATTATCTACCTACCTTTTACCAACTATGTTAGGATCAGCTTCCAGTCTAACCGGATGCAGCTGAATACCAGTATTTTACATGAATTTTTGAGAACTATTAACTGACCCCCAAAAAATATTTGGGATAAGAGCAAGTGAATGATGATGGTGTGGAGTGGTGGTACAGAAGCTCGTGGCTCAATAATAACAGGCGTTTGGATCAATGTTCAGGATAACCCGCGCTTGCCTAGGTTGGTCGGTGGATGGGTGATCACCCCGCATAGTTGCATCTAGGTACAGTCTACGTCAGACTACTATCTGATTCTTCAATAAAATACTATCAAAGCCGTCTCCATAGCTCTACAGCGACTATTGGCTTTATTAAATCTATTCAGATAGCTGTCCACGGACGGGTGGCGGCTCCTCTCACGCTGCCATAATTGTATTATAACTTGCCAACCTGAAGGTAATAAAACCTTATTAGTGAGGTTCTTCAGAAAAATCAGTACTCGCAACCGTCGTGCGTGTGTGACCAGATGTGAGAATGTGGACAAGGAGACAGGAGTATGCAAGGACAGTAGCAGGGGCTGATCTGTAGTTTCTGCCTACCCACATTGGAAAAAGGCGTGACTTTATGTATGTTATGCAACTATCAAGGAAAAGGAAAATGCTAGTTAATTCGTTTGTTGCTTAGATATAAGCACAGTGAGACTTCCCGCACAGAAACTCTCTTGCTAATGATTCTCTGAAATTATATCGTTTACAGGCCCGAAGAAGCCGGTTCCTGCCGGCTTTCCTTCGGGAACAAGGCGCTCTACGTAGTGTCTGTGTCGACTGTAGTCAAATAGTATATTGCATACACCAGTGGCGATGGTTCCATACAACTCGATTCCTACTGGCTTCCCTTTGAAAAATGGCACAGTCAGTATTCTATTGACAAATAATATAATCACATTAAAAATATGTACTCCGGCTTACCTCTTATAAAAATGTACCCTTCGCTACTGGCATACACCGGTTGTGTTGCTCATTTCCCCACTACAACCCCCTGCCATGAAACTAAAACTGAATCGACTACCCCAAATAAGTATCTGATAATTACATTATTTTATTTACACAGGTTATATTTATGCACTAAAATAACTAAGCTCGCTCGTTATAATGCTAACCGAACCTGGGAACCTTCTAGTTACGGAGAAATTCGGGGTCAAAGTTCCAACTTTTTCACAATATTTTTTAAACAAGTTTTTAATGTTAAACCTTTACTTTAAACACCTCCACGACCCCCGTACTATTTAATGCATCCATCAGCACAATGTTTTGAGTGAGTCCTACCGTAAAACGTGATTCTACATCCTCAAAAAAAAATGTTTCCCAGCAATAATTTTTGCCTAGAGTTACTAAGTTTGATGTACAAAACGCTTGGATGACGGCTTTCGTTTTTCCTTCTACCGTCACGCCTGTAATCTCCGAAGGGTTAGGCAGAGGTGTACTTAATAGTACACCAACATTTCGCCAGTTACAAGTATGTTTGAGTTGCAAGTTGAAGGGGGCGAACCTATTGATCAACCGGGCACAAATCCAGATTCCGTGGCTGCTACTGAAAAATTCCTGATGGAAAAACCCAATGAACACTTTGCTCGACCTGGGAATCGAGCCCAGCACCCCATTAAACTCCGAGCACCGGTCTCTTCTTAAGTGGTTGCCCATACGACAGCATAGGGAGCAAAGGGCGCTTACCACCTTGTTTTCTTTTCTTGTTTCTCCCACTTCCCCTAGTTACCTTGCTCCCCACTTTCAACCTTGATATTTGTGCCAACCATAATAAAAGCCTGCGATCATCGCAAAACCGTATGCTTCAATGTCCCTCTCACCGCACTGACTTCATTCACCGATCATTCTTTGTCCAGTCTATTTGTCTGTGGAATGCGCTTCCCCAGGAAATCAGGATGGCAACCAATCGCTTATCTTTTAAAATTAAAGTTCGTACATTCGGAAGAAGCTGGTAGTTTCGTCACAACGGTAATGTTTTCCCCATGGTTTGTGTTTTTATTTTAGTATATTCGTGGAAATGTCTATTAACATTAATTGAAATTTTGATATATATTTATAGTATTTGATATATATTTATAGTATTATATATATCCTTATAGGTAATCTTAGTATTATTTAAAATTATTTTCAGATATACACCTATCACTGCTTGTCTCTGCATCACCCAAAGGTTGACTGGTAGAAAATGTCTATGGCATTAAGTCCGCCTCTGTACTTCTGTGCTTGAAGTGTTAAATAAATAAATAAATAAACTAACTAAACATTATCAGCGCTTGCGACTGTTAGACCAACGAGACAGTCCCCTATTACCAGTAACTAGGTCACAATCGCCTTATAAACAATTCTTCTTATTTTATTGATCGTCAGAACAGCCTAGTTTAACAACAAACAGTTATGACTGTGATAGCGAAAAGCCTAAAATTTATAGTGCTAGGTTATTTTGTTCTTAGTTTACTGACGTGGGTCAGATAGCGGGGCTTGCTCCGTCGATACCACAACATGTACTGAGCATTTGAGATCGTATTTTAACAATAGATACTTCAGAGTTAAGTAATTATTACTGGCTTATGCCCGCGTTGAGTTCAGTAATTGTCCTACAGGATCGCACTACCCGGATAAAAAGTATCCTTTATGTTAATCCAGTTTTTAAACTATCTTTGTGCCAAATTTCGTCCAAATCCGCTCAGTAGTTTTTGTGTAAAAGAGTAACAAACATTCACCCCGCCATCCATACATCCTCACAAACTTTCGCATTTAAAATACAAGTAAGAAGTTCTAGAAATAAGGTTACTCTCATGGGGTGGGCATCTACAGAACTCCTGCCACTAAGAAGTTAGTACATGATCATTATTCTCCTTCTCGTCGGCGCAGTACGTCTTATTCTTCCATACTTCTCTATTACTCGTCATCTCAGCAGCCACCTCCTTTCTAGCCATATGATCCTTCACACAGTCCATCCATCGTTTCTTTGGTCTTCCTCTACTTTTACAGCCAACTATCTACATTAGTACTCAACATTTTATTTACTAAGATGTTGTACATGATAAGCTCATAAAGTTCCGGTTGCTGGGATTCAGCCCTGTCTATGACAGGGAGGGTGCTGTAATGCCTGTGGTCCACCACGCAGGCCTAGAGCAGGGTGGTAGATGGCCCATATTTTTGGTTCTAAGATGTCGGTTTCCTCACGGTGTTTTCCTTGTCGAGAGGAACCCTGAGGTGATCGTCCTTGACGTAATATATAACATAACGCCCGTAATCCCCGAAGGTTATGGGCATTAGTCTACCTATAAGTACACCCCACATTTTGCCAGAAGTTATGTTTAAGTCTCATACAATGGGGGCGAGCCTATTGCCATCAACCGGGCCAAACCATATTTCGGATTGCTACTGAGAAATCCTAAACAGGCTACCTTACACTTAGCCCGAAACGGGAATCGAACCCAGGACCTCATGCTCTACAGTGGCGCTTGCGACCACTAGGAACGTTGTTAACGTCTTGTTAAGATAGTATCTAATGTTCAGCCGATGTTCACAGCCGCTGAACACATCGTGAACTTGAAACAGAAAGTTAAAACATTTACATAATTTCATTTGCAGTTTTCACGCTGTCCATTCTTTTGCGTTTGTTTTAAACAATTATTTGCTCGATTACTAGATTATAATTGTCATTGTAAAGTCGTTTATTTAATCTCTACTGATATTATGAATTCAAAAGTCCATCTGTCTTGTTTTCTACGTCTAAATGAATTTGGATGAAATTGGGTACACGGATAGAACATGGCGGCGGACAGTCTTTTAAATAACAGTAGTGCGTTTTTGTGCGATTGTTTTTTTACCTCCACGCGGGCGACGCTGCAGGCAAAAGTCATATTCATATTTGACATACTTTTTCATATGACACAATATCAAAGAATCTCATCTTTTGGTTTAGCTTTCCTTTAATCCTTTTTGGTTATTAGATCTTTGACAGTCGTTACAGGTAGCCTGAAATTCCGACAACGTCTTACCAAGGGGTATCGTATCAGTTATCACCCACTACTAAATGGGTTGTGGAGGTCAGATAGGCAGTTACTGCATGTGAATTACTGGTTTTCAGCTGCATACAGTTAACTGGAAGCCTACCCCCTAACATAGTTGGGAAAATGCTATTCAAATGTCCTTATGAGCTCTTATGTATAATGATAACGATCATGACATTTCCTTGGGTTTCTTCTCACATCATTCTTAATTAAATTATTTCAAGCCCAATTTTCTCACATAACGTGGCATTTCTCGCTTCTCCTAACAAAATGTTTGTAATCGGAGTACCAGGCTCACATAAAGACGTAACAAGCTCACTTGACTTTACAATTTATTACGACTGTTGTTTCCTCTTGTTACATCCGCGAGCTCAGCTTACCTCTCTGACAAAATGGTAGTGTTATCCGATAGCTACCAGGCTAGCATATTAATGTAACACTTTAGACCTACTCTTCATCATCTTCTTTTACATTTATAACCGACTTCAAAAAGGAGGAGGAGAAATTTCGAATTTTTGAACATTATGGTTACTGAAGTTTATAGCAAACGTGTTGTGGATAATGATTTTCGGACAAACAATTTTAGGAGAAGAAAGGGAGTACCGCCCGATTTACAATAACTAAACTCTTTGTCCTACCGACATAGTCATGGTCTACCCATTTGCCAAACCTTCTGTAAATACGTTTAATTATTAAGGTAACAAACAGACAGCTCTGCATACTCCCTTCAGCTGAGCGTGAAGATAAAACTCTCACACAACTCGACCTCAAGTACCAGGCGCTTATAAAATGTAACAATCTCACACTTGATCTTAGAAACTTTTTGTTAAACCCATAGCATAGCATAACCGAAACATAGCATACGAAAGCCCATGCTTACCCCATAGTGTAGCGTGAAGATTACAAAACGCATTAATCCTAACATAACTCGAGCTCAAGTACTAGGCTAGCATTATAATGTTACCACTTCATAGACTTGACCTTAGAAACTTTTTGCTACATTTTTTCTTCGTCTACTATTGTTCTGCGTCGTTGGCGTGTGAATCTTACGTAGTCAACACTTCGATGTAAATCGATCTGATTTATGTTATAAATCAGATCGATTTACATCGAAGCAAACATCACGCTTGTAATTCCCGAACAGTTAGTCAGAGGAGTATTTACATCTAAATAGTAAATCCAAGGCGAGCTTGCCCCTACCTGGGCAAAAATCCAAACTTTCCAACGGGAAATTCTTGATGGAAAAACCCAATAATACTTTTCGATTTAGTAATCAAATACAGGACCTTTATCCTCAGCAGTTACGCGCTCTTCATTAATATGAGCTATTTAACTACTACCAGTATTGTTTCCAAAGCGTGTTTTGACTGTAATGTTAATTTGTCTTGTGATAGGCACATAGTTAAATTATAACCATTTTCTGAAGTGTGAAAATTCTACTGATTCGTTTCAGGCTTTCATGATCGCCTAGTACTGTCAGTTTTTTTCAAGTGTAGTATTGTTTTGGAGTTAATTGCTGAATGTAGGCAAGTTAAGTACCTACTAAAAGTTTTTATTTAACCGTCACGGACAAATTGCAGACGCGGTTCTGGATACGGACAGTGGACATGGACACCTCCATTGAAATGTTATGCGTCATGTTATAGCGCAAATAAATAATTTTTCTTTTCTAAATTTAAATATTAAAAGTGCGGCAACCCGAGCGGACTCCAGAACAAATAATGTACTGAAATGGATATCCATTAGCTAGTCCGATCCGCTCGGTTCGACGTAGCCGGCCAGCAATATTTTGTCCGCAGCAGTTCGGCTAAACAAATTCTATTTACGAAAGTAAAAAATGTCCATTTTGAAAATCATGGGAGAAGTTTTAATTAAATACCCCGCAACAAATAATTTAATGATTCGTTCCGAATCAGGTACGCTTGTAAAAATAATTTACTTAAAAACTATGACGAATTCCTGTCGATTAGTTAATTATGATTTACGCATTTTTAATAACAAAAATATGCGTACTAATTTGTATGAACTAATTACAATTGAACGTAGTTCTGCCAAAATGTGAAGACTGCTTCGTTGGTCTTGTGGACGCAAGCTTTACTGCTGAGCATGAGGTCCTGTGCGTGTTACTGCGTTTCTTCATCAGGAATTTTAGTTTTTTACCCCTTATTACATGGGCCTTAAACATAACTGGCGAAATGTGGGTGTACTATTCACACGTCTGCCTAACCCGTCGGGGATTACAGGCTTGATGTTATGTTTTCTGAAGTAATTGTAATAATTTTGGATAGCAACAACTACCTGTAACGACTGTCAAAGATCTACAAATGACAGCCGAGGTGAACGACTTAACGTGCTACGAGGCGCGGAGGAGTCTCTATGTGTAATAAATGGTCACCCATCTACAGACTGACCTCGGCAAGCGACCGAACCGTGCGCCTGTTATTATTTTAGCCTGTACTAAAAATAGTGGTATATAATATAAATAATGACTAACACGAACCAACCAGTGTGACTGACAGACCAACATCAGTCTTGGCGCGAATCATTATATTATGTAATACATCTTTTTATTTATTAGGTCGAGAGATAAATATGTCTTCACGTACGATGGGTAGCAACATATATGTTGCGTATGTCTACGTCTACATAGTTTGTCATTGTCTTTTTGTGGATCGGTCATATCCATATGTGTCGCATGTTACTTGCGGTCGGCGCATCACGTTTTTTTCTTCCTTTCTCCCCTGTCAACCGTCATTCTATCATTTACTCCTTCTTCTTTCATATCATTCCTTACACAATCCATCCATCGCTTCCTTTGTCTTCCTCTCCATTAAAATTTATATTCGTCACTCTTTTAGTCACCTGCGATTCGTCTCTCCTCATCACATGCCCATACCAAGACAGTCGATTCCTTTTCAACCTTTCTGTTGCCGGCGCAACTTTAAAGTTCCTCTAATATACTCATTCCTTACTTTATCCATTCTTGTCACTCCACACATCCACCTCAACATTCTCATCTCCACTACATGCAATCTTTTTTCATCCACCTTCTTCACAATCCAGCATTCTGATCCATGTAGTAGGTCTGATCGCGGACCTAGGAGTTTTAATCGTTTTATTTTGTAAGGAATCCTAGAAACTAGGGATTTACAGGTGAAAAATGAACTCTGTGCGTGAATTGGCCATGCAAAAAAAATGGCGGAGTTAGCCCGCGTTTGGTGCTTTGTCTCTTTCATTCTGGTTAATTAGTAACACTCAAATGGTATATATACCCGTATAAGGGCCAATTAGACACTTGCGGTACAGGTGTAACCGGTTAAACCTTTATCGGGCCCTGAATTAGTGTTTGTATCCTACTGGCACATCATATTTTAAATTATGATGTGCCAGTCAATTTTTAGATAACCGTAGAGGTAACGTCTCTGCAGCCCCATGTAATCGGGGGAATGCGGTTATGTTATTCGGCAAGAGGCTGGCCAGGCTCCTTGCTGCTGCAAAGGATATCCTGATGGAAAAACCCAGTAACACTTTTTCCTATAACCGGGCACTGAACCTGGGATCCTAATGTTGTTTGACCAATGAGGTAGTCAGTTACTTAACATAACATAGTCGCCTGTAATCCCCGAAGCGTCGCCCACATTTCGTCAGTTTTGTTAAAGTCGTATGTGAGGGCGAGCACATTGCCGTCAACCGGGTACAAATGACTCCAGTGGTTCGTCTTGACTGCTACTGAGAAATTCCTGACGGAAAATCCAATAACACTTGAACCCGGGACCCCTTGCTCTGCAGTCGCGCTTGCGGCCACTGGACCAACGAGGCTGTCTGT
The DNA here is from genome assembly GCA_963576755.1 of Noctua janthina. Taxonomy (NCBI): domain Eukaryota; kingdom Metazoa; phylum Arthropoda; class Insecta; order Lepidoptera; family Noctuidae; genus Noctua; species Noctua janthina. The sequence continues at coordinate 9,970,842 of OY755080.1, read as the reverse complement.
TGTATGTCTATTATCTGCCACCCAGCTATCAGAAATATGATTCATATAAAATCAAATACTGCTAATCTCTAAACCCGTCTGACAAGTTGCTATTTCATTCAATAATATTATATCAATCAGTGAAAGTTTTATCTATAAATAAAATAAACCTGAACTGTTACTTAATATTGGTTTTAGAGGCAATTTAGCAAACTATTTTGATAGTCTGTCATTTATTGGGCAAAGTTGTAATCAAAAGTTAGAGATGCTTCGTGTGACTACAACGTTGCCCGCATACTCGCGTTTTGTTTTTTCATTTTATTTTTTGTGGGAAATGCGTTGTTTTTCCTTAAGTACCCCATGTTACCTGTCGCCTGTCAACACGTTAGGCTGTGAAAACGTAATAAATAAAACAGATCTGTGTCGAATTTGTGTACATAATGTTAACATTATGTACAGCTACGTTGGTTTAGTGTTAGTTTTATTCTTTTCATCTGCCTGCCTTTTCTCAACAATGTTGGGGTCGTCTTCCAGTCTAACGGGATCCAGCTGAAAACCAGTATTAAAACTTATATGCTTTTGGAGTTTACCTTTACTGATCCTTGGTGGTAAAAGCAATAAATAAACTGGAGAAGAATGGAAGAAAAAATCGTGTTGCGCCGACGCCAAGTAACATGGGACAAGGACAGGAAGATGATGATGGATTCTATGAATCTTCTCAGGACTTGAAGTAAGTTAAAGACGTCATTACATGAAGGCCTACAGAAAAAAAATATCGATGATTGTGCCACCATAGAAAGCATTACATGCCCGTTAAAGTTATTCTTCTCTCTAAAGACCTCCTATACAAGCAGCAAGTTAAAAATAAGAACATTTCATTCTCATTCAAATTTCGAACTTAACGCGCACAGATTAAATACTGGCACAGATTATAAAACTTAATAGCTGTCATTAGCAGTAGTGGCAGTAGTGAGCACGGTCAAGTAAAGTGTGCTGTCACTTCGTAGACAATACAGAAGACTCATTTATAATATCTACTGTCATCAGGTTTATATGTATACAGTCTTTTCACTGTCATTTTAAATCTACCAGCTGCAACCCAAAGGCAATCTTAAAATTGAGAAATTAAGGATCACTGTGATTTTGACAGTAGATTGTGGCTAAATAATAACAGCCACTCGGATGAATCTTCAGGTTAAGCCGCGCTTGCCTAGGTTGGTCTGTGGATGGGTGGGACGGATGGACCACCCATTATATACCGAGTTTCTTTCGTACCTTGGAAAGCTCGTTAAGCCGTTTGGTCCCAACTGTTATTTGTAGAACTTTGACAGTCGATACAGGTAGTCAGTGGCCTGAAAGTCTGACAACCAGTATTACCAAAGGGTGTATTACCCAATACTTACTGGGTTGTGGAGGTCAGATAGGCAGTAGCCCCATGTAAAATACTGGTATTCAGTTGCATCCTGTTAAACTGAAAGCCGACCCCAACATTTAACAATTAGACAGTGGCGCAAAGTTCAATTAATAAAGTATTGAGTTTAGTCTATGGAAAGCCTGCCAGAGTTTCGCAGTAGCCTTTCTTGCCGTATCATCGTTCACACAGTCCATCTAACGTTTCTTTGGTCTTCGTTTGCTTCCCTCACGATATTTTCCTAATTCCCGCACATCATAACCCATACCAAGCCAACCGATTATCACAAAACTTTTCAATCACCGGCGGCACTTTCAGATGAAAATGTTTCGTGGCGTATCATAAATCAGCCTAAAATATTCGACTCCAGAAACTAAGTCCTCCTCTCTAAAACAGAAAACAGGTCGTATTCCACCACAAGGGCGAAGTGAGGGTATTTTTCAAACCATTAAAAACATCTTAATTATTCGACCTTCTGCGTTATACCTCATAGTGAAATCTCTCAAAATATGACGCAGTAACGAGTTTCGACTAAATTGCCCACCAAGGTCACCGGCGTAGGTCGGTGATGTGAAGCACGAGCAGACGTAATAGTAATCATGTCATATGTTATGTTAGGCTAATATTCGGTGCAGTAACTGTTCCGTGACTTGGAGAGCGAACTAGATTCTGTGAAGTGGTAGAAAGAGGTGTGTACTGCTATTACTGTTAGCCTGCATCGTCCCGCAGCTGGGCTAAGGCCTCACTCCATGATTTTTATTCTTCCGATCCAGGGCTCTTGTGGGCAACTGATCGGTATAATTATTATAAGTGAATTACATACCAGCACAGTACTATTTGATGATTGGATAGAAATAAGTTGTCCTCATTCAAAAGACGGAACCTTGCTGGAGAGTTTGTCCCGTCACTTCTTTTCGGCACCTAAAATACTAGGTAGATAGGTTTTCCACATATCGTCAGTTATGTTAAGTATCCTGGTGCGACTAACCTGGATAATATCCAGCCTCTAGACGGCTGTTAAAAATCCTGAACCTTTTTTGCTGGACTGAGGAAAAAACTCAGGTGTTTACGCTCAGGAGCCGAGCCAGACCACTGCACCAACAAGGTGGTTAGCGAAATGTTTCCACGATTCCGCGAAGAACGTCATACACTTATAATGCGTATTTAATTCGTGATCAGAAATAACTTGTTTTCATACATTTTCAATTAATTCTGCAAGTCGCAGGACCTCGCCAGCCTATTGTGTTATTTGTAGGCTAGAGGTCAGTGACTTCTCATTTTTATGCTCGCCTGGTGACCTTAATGAAACTGAGGTCTAGTATTTTCACACGTAAACCTGAATGGCCTAATGAGTTCTTTGGCTGTTTAGGTTAGGTATTTTTCTTCTTATTTTGTGAACAGTGTGTATTTTTGAGATAGCAAGACCAAAATTAAAGGAATTTTGAGGAACATTTTAAAAGCGAGCGTGACATAGGACTCATCTGCTAGCCTTTCGCTATGTTGAGGTCGGCTTCCAGTCTTTCCGAATGCAGATGAATACCATTGCTTTACATGGAGCAACTGCCTATCCGACCTCAATAACCCAGCTACTGGGTAACACGAAACCCCTTGGTAAGACTTTAGGCTTTCTGACTACAGCTTATGAGTCATGGACACATTTCTAAAGAATAGTTTTTTTGTACTTTTGCAAAAAGGAACAACTTTTAGCTCGGCACGGGCATAAAACACGACGTTTTTTTGCAAAACGACTTAAGAATAAAGATCAAATCTCTCAACGGAATGTGTCGTTATATCGGACAAACGCATCTGTAGCTTTTTACCTTTACTTATGTTAATACTAGTCTCCTTGTAAGGCTAACGTAATGATTACAATGTCAAAAACCTTAGTTTATACGCTCGGAAAATGAGTTAACCCGGAAAATGAAATTATAAATGTAAAAGTATAATTGTTGGTTTGTCTTTCTGTTTTGTAGCAAACGATTGTCGTAATTTTTAGCATAGAAATAGAAAGTGACTTAGGCTTATATCCCGGAACAATGTACAATTCCCGTGAGGCAGAAGATAGCCACAGACAGAAGTAAAGCCGCGAATAAAAGCAAGTCTCCCACAATAAGGAAATAAGCTCACATGATCCTAATACCGTCAATCTCTGCTTCACCGTGGAGAAGAGCAGCGGTGGCCCAGTGGAGGAGACCCCGACTTACGAGCAGTAAGTCGTGGGTTCAAACCCAGCCAGGCGCATTACTTTGTGTAAGTTATTTCATCACCACTGCTCTCAAAACGGTGAAGGAAAACATCGTGAGGAAACCGGCATGTTCTAGAACCAAAAATTCGAAGACATGTGACATCTACCAACCCGCACTGGGCCCGCGTGGTGAATTATAGCCCATTCCCTCTCATAGAGAGGAGGCCTGCTTCCCAGCAATGGGAACATTAATAGGCTGATTAATGCTATGCTATGTTATGCTACTGCTTCACCTTTATGTAGCCAGAATAATTATTCCTGACCGTTACTACTAACTACTAATTTATTGCGACATCTCCTAGGTCTATGTACTAGCAGTTCATAAACAGCCAAGACAATACGCGATCGCAATCAGCGCGATCTCCACCGACCTTAACGTCGCCAGTTCGCTCGACAGTCGACAATGAACTCGTGGGTCATCGACCTCGCTCACGGCCGACCGGTCCTCTCGCGGCGCTGCGCCCCTGGTAGGACATTGCACGTTTTGTTGCATATTTTTTATCACTTATCAAAGCCTTTTGCAGACAGGGATGTTTTTTTTTAACCTCCTTCATAGATTCGTTTTGGCCAAGCAAGCATTGAGTCGCAGGCTTGATAACTCCTTTGTCTGCCTTCATACATGTAAGTTATAAACTGTATAGTTTGACAAGTCAGTAATCGTATGTGTCTATGATTGGTTTCTATGAATCCACCTTTGTTCCGGGGTTATAAGACAGTTTTCAAATCTTGTTGAACACATTGGTGAAGGCTTCTAACGAGCTTCGTTATGCATCTCGGGATGATGATGCAATCATGCGTCTGACTTTTGAGCTAAAGAGAGAACCCAGGTGATCTTAATCGGAAACCTTCCGATCCCAATGTTTCTCTGGTATATTCTGAACACCTCAAATATTCCGGGTACCATTAATTTTCATAATTTTCTTGATTATGTTTTGCCACGTAAAGGCTTTGCAGTGCCCTTTACTTTGAACAAAAGATTATTTTCGCTAGTTTGCTAAAATAGACAACCCTTTGCGGTTTAAAACTAAAATCGTCAACACGACTTGAGCTCGCGATTGAAATAGTTGCCAGCCACAAGTTTGCAACTTTTACTGGCATTTGTGCATCCCTCATGAACTGCCTCGATGGTCTAGTGGTCGCAAGCGGTATAGCATGTAGTAGGTTCTATGACGTTTATTAAAACAAATCAAACTGTTACAGAACTATTGCTATTCATATGACTCATATATTGAAGGTTAAAGTAAGTCGTGCAAAATATGTATGTTTGTAGTTAGTTTAATCGGCGACACCCATCTGAAGTAATGGGGCTTAGCCCAATCATAGTTTTTCATCAAGCTTTAATATTATTACTCATCAAACATTCCTTTTGTTAGGTAATACTCCTTTCACCCGCCATTTGGGCTTCGCAGTCGGTTAAAAAGGCACCTGTCGACGTGTGTGTGTGTGTGTCTTATTTCTAGTAGCACTGCATGCTGTGTATGTAACTTTGCCCAACTTCCGTGTTTGTAACGTTGCTCAAATCTTGGAATTAAATTTTTCCCAACAATTATGCGAACTACTTTGCCCAATCTCCGTGTTTGCAACTTTGCCCAACATTTAATTTTAATTATGCTAGTTTGCCCAGAAATTTAGTAACCATACAACTATGCCCAAAATCTTTCTCTGCTACTTTGACCAACTACATAATTAAAATGTTGCTTATTGGGACACACTTTAGAGGCTAGATCGAACAATGAATGCAACTGAAATTCCTTTTTTTAAATGGCGCTCGAGCTATTTCATCAGGTTCACAAAATATACCCAAATTCTGACAAAAACCCGGAAGCATCCTATGCACGGGTACCATGTGTCACGTCAGTGTACCCCGGAAGGCTCACGGTGTGACCATAGGCCGGGCTCACTGACCTGGGACACTGACGGTCACGGCCGTGTGGGCCACACATGCATTCATTGTTAGCTCTGATTTCAATCAATGGAAATTATGACTGTTTTAACTATCACTAGGCACAACTAAACGATTGCTTGCATAAAAGTGCATTGTTTAATTTTGAACGGTCGGTTTAGGGTGGAGAGTTGAAATTTCAATACTTTTATTTATGCTCGTGGCTAAAAAATAACAGTCGCTCGGTTCATACGAAAGTTATTTGTCAGCCGACAGCCGTTACATGTACCTAGTCCATCATGAACCAGTCTTATCAAGGGGCTAATTATTACCCAATTACTAAATTGTGGAGGTCAGACAGGCACTCGCACCATGTAACATCAGCTGCATCCGGTTAGATTGAAAGCTGTCCCAAACATAGTAGGGAAAAGGCAAACAAATGATGATGATTGCAGTGCCGCATACTCAGTTCAAACGAGCATGAGTTTAGATCCGTCTGTGTATCTCAATTTCGATGCATATTAAACCGTTTTGTTGAAAAGTTCTCAGAAGAAAAATCTTTCTAAAACACTCTTGATGACGATGACTCTTAGCGTTCGATGTCACTTCAATTCTTTGAATTATGAGTCGACCTACAAGAACATGTCACAGATCTGGGTGGACCTGTCGTCTCAAACCTGTGTGGTTCTTTCTTGAAAAGACCATCTCAGACACTTATCTGCATAGTCCTCATGTGAGTTGACCGAGATTATGTCTACACCTTCAAAAGAGACAAAGAGTTTGTTTCGGCTGTTTCTTCTCAAAGTAGTCAGGTATGAAACACCGGCCCCGTCTAGTTTAAAAAAACTGGCCAACTGCGAGTCGGACTCGCGCATTAAGGGTTCCGTGCCATCGTAGTAAGAGAGACCGTTTTATTTTTTTTACTCTTTGTTGTTATAGCGGCAACAGAAATACATATTCAGTGAAAAGTTCAACTGTCTACCTATTACGGATCATGAGATACAGTCCGCTGAGAGACAGACGGACGGACAGACGGACAGCGGAGGCTTAGTAATAGGGTCCCATTGGTTACCCTTCGTGTACGGAACCCTAAAAAATACGACGTGTAAAAGTGTTTATAAAAACCTATTTGTAATATAAACATCATTTATCAATACAGATGACCTCTTCTCAAGACAAAGCTCTTTATTTTCATGTTTACCTAGTACCCACACATCCTTAACGACTGAATGACTCAGTGACACCGACAGACAGCTAAGTGCACAATCATCTTTACCTTATTTGGATGCAGGACTCGCGCTTGACGATTTATTGTATTTTTTGCCAACAATGGTGTTAAGTCTTCCTATGATAAACACGTGAAATAAGTGACTTTATACCATGATGTTGTACTCTCAGATTATTTAAGACTGATAAAATGGTGAACAAATTAATGCAAAATATTTATGACTATAACATCACACTTGTAATCCCTGAACGGTTAGGCAGAGATGCTAATGGTACGCCCCCATTTCGCCAGTTCTGTTTAACTAGGCACAAATTCGGACTCCGTGGCTGCTACTGAGAAATTCCTGATGAAATAACCAAATAACACTTTGTCCAACCTGGGAATCGAACCCTCAGCTTAGTAGTCGTGCCTACGACTACTAGACTAACGAGGTAGTTTCACCCAAGACGATAAAAAAAAAAAAAAAGACGATAAACCCAAATCGATTTGATTTGCTATCGAGCATAGACACCGAGCTGACCCGAACACACTTAACCAATGTACTCGAAATAAACAATCGGTAGAGTGCACTGGCGTGCAAAGGAAAGTAGTCACGCTTCAATCGGGCGTGACAGACAGTTCCTAGTTCCGGGCAGACTATCGGGGCTTACCTAATTACTTAGGAATACCCTGATTGATTAGAAACGACAGCTTGACCCAGTGCCAACTCAGTCTGGATAATTCGACCCTAGGAAAACTCAACTCGACAGCTCCAGAGATTTTAATTTTTTATTTTTCCTACAATCAGGAACATGGTGTCACTGAGGTGTAAGCCTGTCTGGCACAGAGTAGCGGGGCTTTTTCTGAAACAGAATAATATTATAAGGACAAATTAGATAGTACAAATTTCCTTCCATTTTTCTTTTTTTTTGGGGTGAAAAATCACGTTTTACGGTAGGACTTCATGTTACGCAGGCAAAACAGTGTGCATGTGGTTGCGTGAAACAGTACAGGAGTATGTTTAAAGTTGAGTAATACTACTTAAAACTCCTATACGTATAAAAATTAGAGAAAAAGTTGGAGTTTTGACCTTCAATATCTTCGTAACTAGAACGCCAGGGAACCCTGGTATGGTCCAGTGCAAAAAAGAAGCACAATGACGCGTACGAAAGTTGCCGACATGCCGCCCGGCTCTGGTGTGTAGGATCTATAAAACACCACTGCTATATAAAGGTATTAGTTGCCGACATGCCGCCCGGCTCTGGTGTGTAGGATCTATAAAACACCACTGCTATATAAAGGTATTAGTTGCCGACATGCCGCCCGGCTCTGGTGTGTAGGATCTATAAAACACCACTGCTATATACAGGTATTAGTTGCCGACATGCCTCCCGGCTCTGGTGTGTAGGATCTATAAAACACCACTGCTATATACAGGTATTAGTTGCCGACATGCCGCCCGGCTCTGGTGTGTAGGATCTATAAAACACCACTGCTATATAAAGGTATTAGTTGCCGACATGCCGCCCGGCTCTGGTGTGTAGGATCTATAAAACACCACTGCTATATACAGGTATTAGTTGCCGACATGCCGCCCGGCTCTGGTGTGTAGGATCTATAAAACACCACTGCTATATACAGGTATTAGTTGCCGACATGCCGCCCGGCTCTGGTGTGTGGGATCTATAAAACACCACTGCTATATAAAGATATTAGTGCACTACTAATAAAACGTATTTCCGCGCAATCATTTTTGCTCAGCGTTACTTAGAGTTTTGGAATGATGCGCAGAATGTGAAGCCGACGGCGATGTGGTCCTACTACACCTTGTACTATATGCATGTATGCACACATAACGGATGGTTACGTCTGTCCGTCTTGTGCACAGATCAATGGAGCGCGCGCGTCTGTCACGCGCTGTGCGGGCGCACCTTCACGTTATGTCACTAGTGCGTGTTGTAGCGTATTGTACTACCAGTTAACATGTATATCTTTGATTCTTTAACTTGTACTTAACATCTAATCCTTTTATGATTTTTCATTCTAATAACCTGGAAGAAAAGTAGCAAAAGTCCATCTCCAGGTCTCAGGATTGCCAGGCTATCTTACAGCTAAGTTGCATACAGATTTATTTTTTTATTACTATAATATTATGGATGTGTTAAGAACGGTTATGATGAGTTGGACCATACCTTCTATCATATCAGGCAGAGGTGTATTGTCCACATTTCGCCAGTTATGTTTAGTTTCGTAAGTCCCATATAATATGAGCGATACGAGCCTATTGCCATCAACCGGGCGCAGATCCGACTCCGTGGCTGCTAACTAGAAATTCCTGATGGAAAACCTTATAACTCTTTGCCCGACCTGAGAATCGAACCCAGGACCTCATTCTCAGCAGTCGCTCTTGCGACCACTAAACCAACGAGGTAGTCTACCAGCTAGTAGTCAGACTGATTTATACATTTATATATGAAAGAGTAAGCGATTTTTCTGTCCTGAAGTGTACCAAATTGCTTTCGTAAACCTCGTAAGGTACGTAGATATGTCACCATAAAATGTAAAAACGGTTAGATAATAATCTATTTAGCGAGATTGTAAACTGTCGAAAGATTATGAACCGTAGCATACTGATTACAATTTAACGCTTTATTTTTCGGTAGATTATAATCTATCGAAGTGAAACCATCAAATTTTGAAATGGCATGCGACGGATCGCACCTCGCGCGGTGATTGGTTGAACGTCATGTGCCCTGCGCCACCATATTTTTTTCAACTTCAAATTCAAAATCATTTATTTGCTAATATGGGTAATTACATAAAGTTGTTAACTCGTTTTTTGTTGAATGTAAACTAAAAGTTTATAATGGACAGGCTCAATAAATTGTAAATATTTTCAAATGAGATCACATACGTTTACACGCATAAAAAATATAAACCACGGAAAGTGTATGTAATTTATGCTACTAACTACCTTATTTATCATTCACACTGCACTCTTTTCTCTGGTTTATCACAGATTCATTTTACTTCCACGAAAATTTTATATAACTAATTCTAAAGCTTTGAGTTATTTTCGACACGAAATCAATATACAATAATAAAAACATTTAACAAACAAATATGGCGGCGCGGGGCACATGACGTTCGACCAAACAGCGCGTGCGGTGCGTTCTGTCGCATGGTCATTTCACAATTTGACGGTTTCACTTCGATTGATTATAATCTACCGAAAAGTAATGCGTTAAATTGTAAACAGTATGTTACGGTTCACAATCTTTCAACAGATTACAATCTCGAGAAATAGATTGTAATATATAACGGTTTTTACAATTTTACGGTGACAGATATATCAAACAAACGTAAATGGTTAACATTTTCACCAGCCATAGACACAACAGTAATTCCATACAACAACTATATATCTTTCTTTCTGTCAGTTTTAGAAACCCCAGTTAACATCATAACCTACGAGCTTGTTTTATAACTTTTAAGAGCGAAGTTAATCGGTTCTCTGTTAAAATTAACAGTGTTAGCACTAACCGGAGACGGGTACTTGCCCTGATAGGACCGGGCAGTATCTACCCGGTACCCGGGTAGTCAAAGACAGGGCAATATAATTGACGAGTAACCTTATGAAGTTTGATGGCCGCTATCAACGTAACAGATTACTGATAGACTTAGTTTTAAAGGCTTGTGTAGAAGGTACTAGTAGCCAGTATACAGCATATATCAAAAAACCGGCCAAGTGCGAGTCGGACTCGCGCATGAAGGGTTCCGTACCATCGTAGCCCCTTGTAGTTTTTTTAATATATTTTTGTTGTTTTTTGTTATAGCAGAAATACACATTCTGTGAAAATTTCAACTGTCTACCTATTACGGATCATGAGATACAGCCCGCTGACAGACAGACGGATGGATAGCGGAGGCTTAGTAATAGGGTTCCGTTGGTTACCCTTCGGGCACGGAACTCTAAAAATGATCACAATCACGGGGAAAACCAGTGCCTTTCGGATTCGTTAAGGGTACTGTTACAGCCATTATATCTTATAGGTGCGGAAGAATACAACTGTCTCGTACATTGGGGTTGATTACGTATGGAAACTTTGAATGGGACAGCTTAATACTTTTTCCAGTTATGATGATGGTCAAATAGAGAAAGACGGTCACTTTGATGGAATACATCCATAATAATCACCCCAGCTTTTTGAAACAGTTGTAAATAGTAGAGTCGTAACAATTATTTTTGATTTTTAGGGTTCCGTACCTCAGTAAACGGAAACGGAACGGAACCCCTAGGATCACTTTGTTGTCCGTCTATCTGCGTGTTTGTCCGTGATCCCATAAATGTCGTCACATGAATCCGAAAAATCAGAGGTGTTGGGTTCGAACTCAAGGCCTTTGACTCAACGGTCTCACCACTAGACTATCACTGCTTTGCCGATAGCCACATTATGATCAACATACTATTTAATAACAGTGCGTTGATAAACCAACCAACCAATGAACCAACTAATGTTGGTTGAGAACCGGTCATAGGTCTCGAGTTCGAACCCAAGGCACGCACCTCTGATTCGTCGGATTCATGTGCGTATTGTATGATCATCACTTGCTTCGGTGAGGGAAAACATCGTGAGGAAACCAGCATGCCTGAGAGATATTTCTTGACGGCATGTTAAGCCAAGTCAGAGGCCCATGGGCGGCATAAAAACTCTGACACCAGGTTAGGAACTAACCACACGATAAAGAACAAGAGCCGGTGAACATTCACAAACTGCATTGCAAATTATTTGGCAAAAGATCTCCCCATACTATTCCAATTCAATCGAAGAAAATAAGTGTGGAGACAATCGAACATGGCGACTGATTAAAAATACCTCTAGGGTCAGTGTGTTCGTGTTGCCGCGTCAGCAAGGTGTGATTTGTGATACCAGTTAATCAGAACATTAATAACGTACCAGAGAGCAATTAAATGAGGAGTGTCGGTGGTCGGAGCTGCTTTATTAAGAATTAAGAGTTGTTGGGGTACTGCTGGCCTGATTGTAAGAGTAGTTTTTGCAGATTTTTCTGTTGTTACCATGTACAATGATTATTGAGCTCTTATATAGTAGTTCTATTATAGGGAAACATGCGTGATGTTATTGTGTAAAGAATTTATTTAATTTGGCAGGTAACATAACTCCATTCTGGCCACAAAAATGCTAAATTATTGCATTACTTTTTGGAAAAATAAGACTTCATAATGGACTTCCGACATTTTCATTTATAGGATGCGTTTTCAACCTTCATGTTTTAATACAACATTATTTATATTATATGCGAAACCTGAATATAGTTTGTTCACAATAAGTAACTGAATCGATTACAATAATTATTAAACCATGTTATATTTTGTCCCAAAAATATTTAAATAAATGACAAGTTGGACACCGAGCGAAACTAAGTACCTATCGCAATCATTTAGGTACCTACTGCCAAATTATTATTATCAATGGGCTTAAGACGACACAGGAGGCGCGCGCGCGGCGTCGGTGGACACGTTTTTGTGCGGACAACCAGGTAACAGTACAAGCTTATAGCTTTGCGGTTTTTCATGATACAGTTTAGAAATTTTGTACATAGATTCTTTACATAAAAATACTAGACACCTGTTTCAGGTTTCGCATATACTAAAACTAATGTTGTATAACTACTGCTCCGAATTGTTGTGAACTTGTCAAGTATCCGAAATTCAAAATATTCTGATTGAGAACGAACTACGTCTAAAGATTTGATTAGAAAACATTCATTGTGTTTTTGCATTGAAAGTATGTAACTATGATAGAAGATACGATCTCATTGTACCCGTTGTTGAAGATATCTCTTTTGTTTAAGTTTGGATACAAATCTCTGACAACATTGGTAGCACAATCGTTTTAATTTTCAATGTGGGTTACTCATTTACGGATTACATAAACAGAATGATATTTACTTAATCATTTTTACGACTAGCTTTTGCTCACGGCTTTGGTAACGTTTTGTCGGTAATTATCCACGAGAATGTCCTGTTTTTTTTTTATATAGGTTTAGAAATTCAGAGATAATGTAGCTTCCCATTAGTGAATGAGTTTTCGGAATTGGATTAGTAGCTCTGAAGATTATCCTAACTAATAATATAAATGCGAAAGTAAGTGTGTGTTTGTTTATTTGTTACCTTTTCACACCTAAATACTGAACCGATCGTCATAAAATTTTGCATAGGTATATTATACGTTGTCAGGTGTACAGAAACCGACAAAGAGTGCCTTCTATAACGAAAAAAAAGTACTGTTCCCGAGGAAAACAAGAATGACGTTCTTATGATAATGGATAGATAGATGGCGTAACATGTCTTTCGAATCATCATTTAATTATATTATTACAAGCAGAGAACAACCCGAATTAATTGTGAAATTCTAAATTAACGCGATCCCTCAATGCAAATATGGCTCACCTTCTGTCCTGCAATGACGACCTGTTCGAGGCCATCACCAACGCCGTCGATGTGGCAGAGTTCTGGTCAAAACTAATTTAATAGAAAAAAGGGAAATCATCGACACGACGACGAAGAAGAAGAATTAACACGAACAAAGCCGCGGGCAAAAGCTAGTCTCAGATAAAAAGTCCCCATAATTTTTATTTATATTTTTCGGATAAAGATCCGAAACTTTGCCCATCCCTAGCTCACACATCTGCCTTGTTCCTCGGGCTCTTCCTAAATTAATTGACCTGTAACCCTGACGCGTCGAGTATAAATTACCCACAGGGGCAGTTGACCCCGGGGTCTTTTAATCAGACACCCTTAGGGGTCTATCACATTGAGGGATGAATGATAAGTATTGTGGCGTTTGTGTACTGTTAGAAGTAGATGCTGTGATTGTGGCTCGAGCTTACCTGTTTATTTGTTAGAGGTTGGAGGTCAGTTTGAACAAGAGATATTTTGTAGATTTTATCCATAATAGCAAAGGCAGCCTTTAAGGTTCTTGTGGGACATGAACTAACTATGCTAGATAATTATTTCTTAGTATCTTCCTATTTATATCAAGTTGTTTTTTGTACTCAGATTGCTGTTTTTACACAGCTAACTAATCCTGTTAAGATTCGACTCGTGTGGTCGGTCAAGAGCGATAGCCAGGCATGAAGTCCTGGGATTGATTCCCAGGTCGGTTAAAGTGTTGTTTTGTTTTTCCCATCAGAAATTTCTGAATAACCCTTCGGGGATTACAGGCGTGATGTTATGTCAAAGTTATAGTTGACACACTAAATTTCACTCACTATCCATTTTGGCCTTCTGATCTGTGATATTGGATGTTATCTGTACAATTAATAAAATTCAGTCTGTTTGTTATTAAAAAAAATCTGCTTTTTACTGAATGTATATGAAAGTATAATACATATACGGTCTTTATAACAAGAAAAAAAAAATTTTTCTTTTTTTGTCTTTAGGTATGTGTCTGTCTGTTTGTTCCGGCTCATCTCCGAAACGGCTGTACCGATTTTAACGATACTTTCACTGGCAGATAGCTAATGTTATAAGGAGTAAAGTCGCGGACGAAAGTCACGGGCAATTGCCCGCCATTTACCATCATTTTAGTTCATTTGAATTTTATCTTAGTCTTTAAGTTTTATAAGAAAAATATTTTTAGCTTTCTGTGTACCTACTTTTGAGAGAGTGCTTTCCCATGTTTACATCAATCCATTTCCTTAACAAACTCTAAAGAACCAATAAAATAGTACTAAGGCAACATAAGTAGCAAGTACAGTCCCTCGCGACCCACATCCAGTTAGTACTGAACTACTCATAGGTGAAAGCACGCCGCCAGTCTAGACAGGTTAGCCGCGATTATATGCCGTATGCCCGTGACCACTTACTGAAGTACCAGGCCGCAGAGCAAGGTCGGAGATGGAAGTTATGGAGAGTAAAATTAAGGAGAAATGCTAGTATAAGGAGATTCTTGATTAGATATTAGAAGGTCTATTGCACTGAATGTGGCGGCCACCTCTGCCTAACCCTTCGGTGGAAAACGGGTGTGATGTTATGAGGAGGTCGTTTTATTTAATAACTAGCAGTTGCCCGCGACTTCGTTCGTGTGGAAATTTTGATGTGGACGTCATCTTCAGCTTCCTGTCCTTGTCCCATGTTACTCGGGGTCGGCGCAACACGATTTTTTCTTCCATTCTCCTCAGTAAACCGTCACGCTATCATTTACTCATGATGTGCACGTGTGAGAAAAAAAGGAACCTATGTGCTATTCCACACTATAATCTATCTCTGTGCCAAATTTCACCCAGATCCGTTCAGCCGTTCTGGGATGATTGAGTACACAATCATCCATCCATCCAAACTTTCGCATTTATAATAGTTCTAGCTAGTTTATGCCCGCAGCTTCACCCGCGTGCAGTTGGGTAACTTGTAAGATGGCTTGTTACTGTGGCCACAAGGGCGTCTGCTGATCATATGGTCCTAGATTCGACTTCAGTTTTTGCAAAATGCTACTAGATCTTTCAGTAATTTCCCGGTACATATTAGTTCGGAGTTGTGCCAGGTTAATGACAAAAGGCTCGCTCCTATTACACAGGACTTGAACATAACTGGCGAAGAGTAGGTGTACTCTAAGTAAATCACTGCCTAACCCTGCGGCAGTTACAGGCGTGGTGTTATGTTATGATATTATAGCTACTTTGCAAGAAGTATCAGCAGTATACCTCCCACATCTGATGACTCACCTATCGCACAAAAATAGAAAACATATAATTTTTTCCCTCGTTCAAATAGCCGATACGAACCATAGAGCATATTTCAAAGTTCATTCCGTCGCGAATGGCTTCCGTTTCCGGTTGAATTGAAGGTTAACGATCTATTTCACATTATTATATTTTCAATTGCAATAAGTGGTGTCCAAGTATTACGCCATAGCACGTAATAGGTTTGTGTCCACTACAAGACACGGATGGAGTGTTTCCAATGATGGATCATGAAATGGAGATATCAAAATACTACATTATCCTAGCTTTCTAACTTCTTCCTTATCTTCTTTAGTACATAGTATAAAACAAAGTCGCTCCCGCTGTTTGTTCGGTTAGATCTTTTAAACTACGCAACGGATTTTAATGCCGTAATAAGATGCCGTAGTAAGCAATAGATAGAGTGATTCAAGAGGAAGGTTTATGTATATTGCACCCGTGCGAAGCCGGGGCGGGGCGCTAGTATATTATAAATGCGAAAGTAAGTTTGTTTGTTACCTTTTCACGCCTAAACCACTGAACCGAACATCCTGAAATTTTGCATATACGTTGTCAGGTGGAAACGGACATAGGACCTTTCATCCCGAAAAAAAAGTACAGTTCCCGAGCAAAACAACAATAACGTTCTTATGATAATAGATTGCGCCACTTGTCTTTCGAATCATTATTACAAGCAGGGTACAATCCGAATTGATTGTCAAATTCTAAATTAACGCGAGCGAAGCGGCGGGCAAAAGCTAGTTTATTATAAATACAATGATAGTTTCAGAAAATAAATTTGGTTAAATTAGGCATTCAGTCACTGCATCAATCAGAAAGCATTACGTCACGCCACGTCGTGGCAGACCTCATTCAAGGTTCCCAGCTAGTAGTAGTTCTCCCCAGAACTTGGGAGGTAAATAAGTGAATTGGGATTTATTTGGGCTCTTTATTTTATATTCAAATATAAATGAAGAGTGATTGTACTATTAGGTACACCTCTGCTTATCCTTTCGGGGATTACAGGCGTAAGTGTTGGTGATTTCAAAATATTACTTACAGATATTTTTCACGTTTTTTTTCCCTTCAAAAACCAGTGTGCTTAGTTCAAAATTAAACCTAATTTGTAGAGAAACAAAAAGTACTACTTTGGCTCGCCAGTCAATATTACATACGGTTTTACAAGTTAACTGCAAGACTCAGTTAATATTAAGTAGGGGTAACTTTGTTCCGGGATAAACCTCTTAAGAAACCAGTTGTCTCTCCAACAATAAGATGCTTTTCTTTTGAAAGATGAGAGCGTTGTTGTAGCCGGGTGAACCTTCAGGCCCCTAAACATATAGTGTATAACGATATTTAAGCATAAAGCGCAGGCCGCACCGCCAGCGAGCGAGCGAGCCGGGCGAGGCATCGTTTCACCTCTTTTCATACTTTGGTCCACAACGAATAATCTTGTTAACGTTTAAATGTATTAATACATTTAAACTTATACTGTCACTCCCATTTAGTTTATGAAAAGCTTGCCAGAGCAGCTTTGCAATAGGTCATTGATTCTCGCGTGCTTGAAATATCAAATTAACAATATTCGATTGCATTAACTGCGTTAAAAATTCAGCGAATACTCGGGGTTGGAAAAAGGCAGGCCGATGATGACGCAGATGCTGAGTTACTAACTGTATATAAACCAACAACCCACATAACTAATCTATTTATAAAGAAAACCGAGCTAATCTATAATATTAGCAACAATATCTCGCGACTGAAAGCTGAAAGGACAAGGCCAATCGATTTCACATCAAAATTAATTCTAAACAAAAAAAAAAAGGCCAATATTTCTCTATTCCGCCGTGTTGGCAACGTTTCAAAGGGGCTCGTGGATAAATAATAACAGTCGAGTCGATGTCCAAGGTCAAGCAACGCTTGTGGAGACCAGTCCGTGGATGGGTGACCATTCATTATAAACTGAGACCGCTCCGTGCCTCGTAAAACAGTTGGTCTCGGCTGTCATTTGTTGATCTTTGCCTGTCGTACAGACATTCGTACAAAAAGTATTGCCAGGAGGTATATAGAACAGGTCCTCAGTAACTGAGTTTGTGAAGGTCAGAGAAGCAGTCGCTCCATGTACAATACTGGTATTCAGCTGCATCCGGTAAGTCTAGAAGCCGACCCCAACATAGTTGGGAACAGGCAGGCAGATGATTTTGGCAAAGTGCCAGAGATTCAGCCACGCCTACGAGTCTTTAAAATGATAAATAAACTATATTTTAAACAATTTGACACGAGATAGTGATGCGGAAAAGGCGGGACCGAGAATCTCCGGGAACATGACAGTCCCGGGCATCGCGGAAAATTGCTAGACATTTTATTCTTTTATTGCCGTTGGTTTTTTTCCTGCAGAAGTGATGCAAGTTGCAAGGATATTTATTTAACTCTCATTTTATAGATTCAGGCAGCATCTGAATTTGTGATGCAATATAAACTCTTATAGCTATATAGCTTTGTGTCGAGGGTTTTCGTGAGGTTTCCGATAAGTGATACATTCTGAGCTGTTTCCGGTGAACAGTGCTTGCCAAGTGGTGTCGACCTTGATTCACGACTTGTACGCCGTGGTGCGAACGCCAGCAACCACATAAAACATCACGACTGTAATCCCCGAATGGTTAGGCAGAGGTGTACCTAGTAGTAGATACACCTACATTTCGCCAGTTATGTTTTAAGTGCCTTGTAATATGGGGTGAGTCTATTGCCATCAACCGGGTACAAATCCAGACTACCGTGGCTGCTATTGAAAAATTCCTGATGGTAAAACTCACTAACACTTTACCCGACCCGGGAATCGAAACCAGGACCTCGTGCTCAGCAGTCGCGCTTGCGACTACTCGACCAACGAGGCAGTCAATTCAGTAATCACAATGTAACACTTTGTGGTAGTTATTCCACCTCCACTGCTCCACCAAGGCACCCCACTCTTTGCTACCATGAAGGTTGTGAACCCTCTAAAGAGGCCTGTATTCCAGCAGTCAATATTGATCAGCTCACCTCAAACTGTGTCAGGGTCGGATTTGATTATCATTTTACATAGAACGTCTGCGCCGACCGGCACTCGCAGCTAACTTCCGAGCCGTCATAAACTTTGAACGTTATTATGCTTTAACTTCATTTATTTCAAACTAGCTGTGCCGCGCGACCATCGTCTTTAATAAGCCACAAGCTCCCCCCCCCCCCACACTAGTGCAGCATTCGTAACACTAATGTAAAAATCTTACTCCCTTTCAAGTCAACATAACCCTCATTAGTTATATTTTTCTAAAAACGTTTCATTCCTACCTCGTAATCCCGTTTCCCGGGACTGTGCCCGAGTCCGGACGGAAGCGACAGTCCCGCGGTGTTCCGCGGCGAGGCCAACCCTAATGAGGTATAAGCGGTCGATACAGCGTCGCTCTGGGTAGACAGTTTAATATTTTTCTAGCTACGTCAGTTACCGTTGACCTTAATTTGTATAGCTCTTGTAGTATTAGAGATGCACTAGGATATCTTGACTCAATTTGTCAGGAAGTGAAATTGTCTAGATTGCTGTAACCGCATTGTGAAAAGATAAATCATCATCATCTTTCCCCTTTCCTTATGCCAATTTATCTGTGGTCGGCGCAGCATGTCTTCTTCTTCCATACTTCTCTTTTACTCGTCATCTCAACAGTCAGCTCCTTTCACACTGGTTCCTATCTCTGGCAACCCTTCTCCAGTTGGGACCGGCTGTGAGTTACCGCTCATTCTCCCCTCTCTCTAGGCTTCCTCTTATCCGTTTACCAGCTCAAGGATACTAGTCAGTGACAATCTTGCTTAACTTTTATTGGGTACTACGCAATGTGTGGGTGTAAAAGCACCCTTAACGAAGCCGAAAGGCACTCGTTCTCTCCATCATAGCGATATTTTTTTTGTTCTAGACCATACCTGGGAACCTTCAAGTTACGGAGATATTATGGGTCAAAGTTCCAACGTTTTCACAAGTTTTTTTTTTAAATATCAGTTTTTAATGTTATAACACTTATAACTTTATTTTAAATATCTCCACAATCCCTGTACTATTCAATGCATCAGCACAATCATTTGAGTGCATCACATTGTGTGCTACCGTAAAACGTGATTTTACACCCCCAAAAAAAATGTCATTTCCCAGCAATAATTTTTTGCGTAGAGTTACTTAGTTTGATGTACAGAACGCTTGGTTGACGGCTTCGTAAAGGGCCCGTTTACACCTTGCATATATGGCCCGTCCATCTCCATTTTATTTGATCTATCTTTAAATCCAATCATACTTTACCGTTCAAAACATAAGAGCTCTTTCTCCTGCATATTACAGTAACATTTCAGCACAAAAGCCGCGCCATAGCAGGACATGCAAATATTTCGAGTTCGTAGTGCTGTGCAGCCTGTTGAGACCTCACCATCCGTGATGAAGTAGGGAAGCGCGGCGGATATCCGCGATTCATAATATCCGCACATGATGACTATGGTGGCGGATATAGATGGGGTTTGTTTTTTTATAAGAGGTGTCTTGACGTGGAGTTCTAGAGGTTGGCAGTAAGTGGTTTGTCTTTGACGTGGTTTAAATT
Source organism: Noctua janthina (assembly GCA_963576755.1). Classification (NCBI taxonomy): domain Eukaryota; kingdom Metazoa; phylum Arthropoda; class Insecta; order Lepidoptera; family Noctuidae; genus Noctua; species Noctua janthina. The sequence goes on along the minus strand of OY755080.1, from coordinate 9,950,763 downwards.
AAAGTAATCGGTGTTTGGTATGCGTAAGAATTTAAGGTACTAATTGTATATATATATATACTATATATATACTATACTACTGTCGAGCCCTTGCCAGCGCCGGCGTACCAGCGGTTTTAGAACGAAACGGCTTGATACGTGACGATGGCAAGAGACCAGACGGCATGACGTTAGTGCCTTGGAAGGTGGGTAGGCCTTTGGTGTGGGACGCAACCTGTGTCGACACCCTTGCGCCATCTCACCTTTCAAGCACGGCGGGCTGTGCAGGCGCTGCAGCTGCGGCTGCTGAGATCCTCAAGCGGCGCAAATACTGTAACCTTATTGGTAACTACAGTTTTGAGCCGTTTGGGGTCGAAACGCTCGGGTCATGGGGCCCGAGTGCGCGTCTCCTTTTAAGGAAATCTCTCGCCGACTGGTCTACACTTCGCGTGACCAGAGGGCTGGCTGTTTCTTTGGCCAAAGAATTAGCATTGCCATTCAGCGTGGCAATGCTGCCAGTCTTCTGGGCACGTTTCCAGATGACAGCGATGCGGAGGACGCCTAAGTGTCCTATTGTCGTCGTTGTTTAGATGTTTATATTTTCTTACTTTTAGTCTTATTTTTATCATTAGTTTAGTTCTATTTGTAGTCTGTATATAATGCAAATATAATTAATTAAAATCTATATGTAGTTTAGATACTAATTTATTTATTTAGAAATACGTTCTAAGCTTACAGTTTTTTACTAAAACGCTTAAATGCTGACAATATTCATATTACAATGTCAAATAGCATCTTGGCATCACAACAATTCAGAAAGCTAAGTAAGAATGATGTAGTGGTGTCGTACATAAAATAATAAATAAAATAGAATAAATAAGTCCTTATATGTCAAAATCAATACATGGCATGTCGTTCTATGTAAAATATAAGTATACAGCTGCATCCTAATGTCTGTTCTATCTAAACAAATGCTTAAATTTGCAAGTAGTTGAATTTTTAACGTTCGACCCAGCGCCAAAAGCTGCAAATCCGACAACGGGCACTTATTTATTACTTTAGCTGACGCGTAGTCTTAGCGAAAATTATTAAGTTCCTTAGACCTTGACATGTCAACCTGTTTTGGTGTTTCAAGTTTGATATAGCTACACACACGATCAACAACAAAACGACTACAACACAACACAAACTTGTAAAACAGGTTTAGAAATTCTTATTTATAGAAACACTAGCTTTTGCTCGCCGCTTCGCTCGCGCTAATTTAGAATTGGACAATCAATTCGGGTTGTACTCTGCTTGTTATAATATAATTCAATCATGATTCGAAAGACTCGTGGCGCCATCTATTGTCATAAGAACGTACAATGGTACTTTTTTCGGGATGAAAGGTACCCTATGTCCGTGTCTGTACACCTGACAACGTATATACAAAATTTCAGGATGATCGGTTCAGTGGTTTAGGCGTGAAAAGGTAACAAACAAACTTACTTTCGCATTTATAATATTAAGTATGGAAGTATGGATAGTATGGATACTAATAACATAACATTACGCCTGTAATCCCCGAAGGGTTACGCAGTGGCGTACCTAATAGTACACCCACATTTCGCCAGTTATGTTGAAGTTCCGTGTAATAGGCGGCGAGCCTATTGTCATCAACCGGGCGCAAATCCAGACTTTGTGGCCGCTACGGAGAAATTCCTGATGGAACAACAAAAAGACACATTGCCCGACCCGGGAAACGAACCCAGGACCTCATGCTCAGCGTGTCGGTCGTGCCTGCGACCACTAGACCAACGATGCAGCCTAAAAAACAAACAAATCGTTATTAATTCCACCGCCAACATGAGAATACAAACGTTTGTAGAAAATAACAATAAATCTACAATATGGTTGGTAATATCGAGAAAGTAAGAACAATCGTAAAAATCATCGTAAAATCGTTTCTTCACTATGGCCGTTTATTCACAAGATAAGAAAATTTATGGCTCACAACGAGTGAGAGAACCGTGAAAATATAAATGAAAAAAAATGAAATAAAAAATGTACACCATTATCATTCATTGTACAGTCACGAGCACTAATATGTAAACACTTAACAACTTTGAAAAGTGTTTTTCATGTTGTTACGAACATAGTATTCTGGAACTTATATTTTTATGGAAAAGATCCTATCTCCAAGTTACAATCGTCATTTCTTGCGAAAATTGCTTTTAAATTTAAGAACGTGTATGTATACATATTGGTGCTCGTGACTGTACAGCAGTTGCTCCATGTTACATACATAAAATATTGGTATTCAGCTGCATCCGGTGAGACTGGAAGCCGACCCCAACATAGTTGTGACAAGGTAGCCAGATGATCATGAGGCTACAGCTCCGCCGGCCTGTTTCCTCACGATGTTTTCTTTCACCGTTTTGTTGATTTAATTAATCACACACAGTCTTGGATTTGTAGACACGTTACTACCTGTCTACCTGGGTTCAAAAAATAGACCTACTTACTCAGGGCCCTTAACAATCGGCCACCATCTCATCTGCCTACCTTTTCAAAACAATGTTGGGGTCGGCTTCCAGTCTAACCGGATGCAGCTGAATACCAGTATTTTACACGGAGCGAATGCCTCTCTGACCTCCACAACCCAGTTACTACTGGGTAATACGATACCCCTTGGTAAGACAGGTTATCAGACTTTTGGGGCACCGACCTGCTGTAACGACTGTCAAAGATCTACAAATGACAGCCGGGACCAACGGCTGGCAAACATGGCTTAACCTGTAGAACGATCAGAGCAGGAGCTGTTATTATTAAGCCACGGGGTCCTACAGGCCACCAGTGCTTTATAAAATACCCGGAACCGTTCAAATTCTAGAAAAATATATCCGCCGATATCCGCACAGGAAACATCTGCGGCTCCACTCTAGCAGTCCTATTTTACAGTAGCTGAATTCGCAATTTATTTACTAGTAGCTTTTAGCCGTGGATTTTATTTTCATTTCGCGAAAAATAGCCGCTTCGGTGGCCATTTGACCTGGTTCGACTATACAGCTGTGTTACGGCTTACCTTTGTATGCAAGCCGCTTGTGACGGGAGGAGGTGAGCAGAGAGAATGATGACGGTTATTAGATCTGTTGTGCCGTTGGGGGTAGATTTCTGCCTGTTTGTTTTGTGTGCATAAGTTGTCAAAATAACTCCTTAGTTTTTTATTTACCACTAAGCACGAGAAGGACTTACTTTTATTTAAAGTTGGAATTCTATTAAATAAATTTGACAGATTGTAGTAGCTTGATGTGCTGCCGTCTGTACAATGAAATGCATCCAGCTGTGGACATCTTTCGGTTGAGTTCTGGTTATGAAGCTCGACAGAAGGATCGATGATCGCAGTACCTACCTATTACATATTTTGGAGGAAAGGAAGATACTGCTTTTAATTTTCTTGAACTTCTTAGGGTTTTGACAAAGATACTCTCTATGAGCGATGAAGATGTAATGGCAATTTACATTGGCATAAGCTACAGAAAAGCTATGTCAATCGAAACGTTCTGAAAGCGAGTGTTTCAAGTAGGCCAGTTACAGGCACTTTTGAATTTTTTAAACAGTAAAATGAAGCCAGAGTATCAGTCATAAGGCTTTACAACTGTGAATGGACTGAAGGTGCCCATTCCAAAGTGTAGGTCTATAAGGAGAAGAACGGGCAAGAAACTTCATGGTCACTCATTGTCTTTTACGAAACCCACTGGCGTAGCAACAATGACTGATTTTTCCTCGGGAAAGCATGCAAAATTGAAAAGTTGAATCAATTACATTTAATTTACATTTCCCTAACATTAGTATCGCCGACAATTTGAGACTTTCTACTGAGAGAGATCAATTCTTTGTCGCCGGGTGCAAGTTGGCAACCACAGCCATTGGATTTATGATTAAAAAACAATTGCGGTCCACTTTCAGTTTCTTGTTCTTTAGTATTTACTAGTGGAGCGTGGTATTACATGCACACTTTATGTTGTATTTGTTGGTCTAGTAGTCACAGGCGCGACTGCTGAGCATGAGGTTATTCTGAGTTCGATTATTGAGTATTCGGTTTTTCATAATTAATTTCTCAGTATCAGCCACGGAGGCTGGATTTGTGCCCGGTCGATGGCAATAGGCTCACCCCCTATTACATGGGAATTAATCATAACTGGCGAAATGTGGTTGTACTTAGGTACTGCCTACGGCGTGAATTACACGGAAACGGCGTAAGGTGACGGTGCGGCGCAGGCGTGGAATTTATAAGGAAACTAAAGAACGGCGTGCCTGCGCCGCGCCGCTTGAGTGTAATTCACGACACGTCGCCTTAGTACATTTTGTATGAAAAAGTTTTGAAGCGGCATCATGCCTGCGCCGCGCCTTCACCTTACGCCGTTTCTGTGTAATTCGCGCCTAACGCTGCGGGTATTATGGGTGTGATGTTATGTTATCTAGCTTTAAAATCAGTATTTAATCACTGACACTTGACCAGCTGTTATTTTGACAGTAGATGTACAGTATCTTATTTTACCCGAGGTGACAATATTTCAGTTTTAGAAGTGTGACATGATATTAATGATCGTGTTTTGTTTTCGTTTCAGGTAATTGTCTCTACGATATAACGATGTCCCAACCTAAAGCTGTGTGCACAACTAGTGGTATGTAGTATTTACAAAGCTCTCGGCTCATTACATTTTAATTATTCCGGTTACATGAGGGGTTTTCAAATTGCTTTTCTATAATGAACGTTGTCGAGTGTGAAATTATGAATGTATGGTTCGCGGACTCATACTTAAATAAACGTAGTGCCAAAGTTTTTTTTTGATACATTTAATGTCAGAACTGGCTACTTTGGAGGAGGAGCTTGTGGCTTAATAATAACAGCCGCTCGGGTCAATCTTCAGGTTAAGCCGCGTTTGCGTAGGTTGGTCCGTGGATGGGTGACCACCTATTACACCCACACACATACCGAGTTTCCTCCGTGCCTCGGAAAGCATGTAAGCTGTTGGTCCAGGCTGTCAGTTGTAGATCTTCCTTTGGGAATAGGCTAGGCAGCTAGATAATGTCAGTACTGGCTACTGTCGCTGTCAAGTACGTTTACTTATTTAATGCCTTTAGGCCACAAATGCAGAAGCAAGCTTAATACATTCGCTATTAACAACCGCGGTAAGTAGCACGCTATTGCTTGCTCCCATATCTCCTAATCATTGTTAACCGTGATGCTGCGAGAAATATCTTAACATCACATTATGAGCTCACAACAGGATTATAATAATAACCTCAATGAATTCTTAACAGCCAGCTGCAGTAGCATTATGTAATCTATATTTAAACACAATTAGAAGTAAGGTCTCAGGGCAAAGATTTAAAACCTTAGAAGTGCCCTCACCGAACTTGGTCGGTCACCAACCAGCACTGGGAACACTGAGAAAAATGAGTCCACATCGCGCATGGAATGGCAAATACGATTATCAGTATGAGTCAGTGATCTTATCCTTCTTTGTCCTTCTGGCACGACGGTATTTTTTTTGGCCCAGATACGCCATTTACATGGCGTCGGCGGTGCGCAGAGGTCGTAACCTAACTTAACTGCATGTTTTGGGCCTCAGAGAGCAACTTACGAAGGCTTAATCTTAGCTTATGGCAATCCAGATTGATTCAACCATTGAATTTGGCGGTATGGTACCTTCAGTAGAATCCATTTGTTCCGTGTATACAACAAGGCACTCAGGACACGATATTAAGTGTGTAAACATTGATATAAAAGTGTATTCAAATGTCATTGAAATGTGTCAAAAGTGTCGGGCTAATCTTTCGATTTAAATCTTAGTGTCTGAGCAATACTAATCAATGTAGCGCGCACTCGTTTGGTGCAGAACATCAAAGAGCAACAGACAACAATACGCAATAAATTATATGTAACAGTTACAGTGCCACTGAAACTGGCGCCAAAACGGTTACGATGTCATAACATCACCACTGTAGACACGCGCCGCACTAATCCTAATCACTGTAACTCCTAAAAGCTAATATTACCAGTGGCGAAGACCAGAAAAGCAACGAAACTATTCAACTTTCTTGGAATCCGACTATAGAATAAACAAAACCGGCCAAGTTCGAGTTGGACTCGAGCACCGAGGCCTCCGTATCAACTTGTAGGTATTTTGTTATTGAACCACACATTTATGGTTTTCAGATTTTTTCCTTTACATGTGATGTAAGACATTGTTTCTTGCCAAATTTCATGATTCTAGGTCAACGAGAAGTACCTCTAGGTTTTTGATTCCTTTGTGAAACCGCAAAATACGACATAAACGGCCATGTCTTTTGATCGCGTTGTCTTACAAGTTTGATTTTGTTACTGCTTCATGGGGTAATAGACTTGAGTATTTGATATTAATTTCAGCTTGATACCTCTACGCGTTCCTGGGAAAAAGGGTATTGACAGACGGACAACACAGTGATCCTATAAGGGTTCCTTTATTTTTGATCTCTCTTGTCATATCTTCTTACCAACGAAAAAAATGAGTTAGGTAAATATTTCTCGTCTCCATTTGATCGCGTAACTTGGAAGAATTCATTTCAATTTTTAAAACGAAAAAATGGAGGAGGTTTTCAATTCGACACGTATATATATTTTATATTTAACTTTGACAAAGAGTAACTGCTGCATTTACCACATAGTGGCTGAGAAAGTTCTTGCATGAATCCGCGTTGGCCGTCCGCTGGTCCTGCATTAGATAAGTTCTGAATGTCAGATAGGCAGTCGCTCCATGTAACATACTGGTTTTGCACACTGGAAGCCGACGCAAACATTATTGAGTAGGTAATACAGTTTAAAATAATTGATTAATTTTATTTGACGCTTTCGAGTGTGGTAATAATATAGTTGTAATCAACTAGCTCTTAACACACTACTAAAATTTCTATAATAATATCATTCAATCACGATTCGAAAGACACGTGGCGCCATCTATTATCATAATAACGTTATTGTTGTTTTCCTCGGAAACAGTACTTGTTTTCGGGTTGAAAGATACCCTATGTCCGTTTCTGTGTACCTGACCTGCCTCGGTTCAGTGGTTTAGGAGTGAAAAGGTAACAAACTTACTTTCGCATTTGTAATGTTAAATGCTTAGGATTAGGATGTTATTCGTTTTAATTGTGACCGATAGAAGAGCAAAAGACAAAGTAGCAATAAAACGCCACTTTCCTGTATTGCTCAAATAATCCAGCTTTACAATGGACATTTACGAGAGTATAACAAAATATTGATGACATTTTCTCAAACACGGCGTCCATATGTTTTGCTTGCAGCTATTATCAACCATTTAGTTCTACACCTGCTGTAATATCTCAGATACACTCCCACTACAAGACGGATAGACGGATAAATGACATTAGCAAATCCCATACCCTTACCCCCAAACACACCAAAAATTACAATGTTCTTCAAAATGACATAACGACAAAATCCATTACTGCATATGTTTGAAAATATTCTAACCTCAACTGTAAGAAAAGACGCAATGGATGATCGAGAAATGTCAAAACGCATATCGTCGCCAAGGCGTAGAGATGTAAACTCGTAGATCTAGCTGTGACCGTGAAATTAAGAAAAAAAGTCTTTTTCAAAGATCTACTGATACTATCCATCATTTTGTTTGTATGTGTGTTCGATTGTGTGTGTGTGTCTATAGAGTATGGTATTGTGTAGATTGGACAGTGTTTTGTTAGTTTTGTGGTTGGACAAAATTTTTATGTTTAGCTATTTTGAGCTCATGTGTCTTGTCGTGGATGTCAAAGATAAAACATTAATTTGGATTGGCACCTTTTTCATTACCACTGCCCTGCCTGCTTACCGTACTGCTTTAGTAACTGAAAATGCAGAAACTTTAATTACAATTGCCATTGAACTTATAATGTGATTATCATTTTCTCTTTGCATTTTTTTTAATCTTAAGCAGTGTCGCAGAAGCCCTCAAAACTAAGAAATTAAAAAAAGAATAGTAGTCTTCAAATTCCTGTGCTAAAGTCAGATATTTAATGTCCATACTTTATGAAAATATGAATTTATAAATAAAATAAATAAATAATTAAAACCAGTAACATCCCATAAACGCAGAAACTACTCATAGAATAAACGACGTCATTTAACTACGCCATGCATCAAAGAGACCTGGCACTCATCCAATATATTGCTACGAAGAAAATACACATTAATTACTAAGAAAATCCACTTTAAATTAATAATTTCCTGGAAATTCTCCACATCCCTTCAACGGAACTGTACCAGGAATGCATAACCCTAATGCAGTTTACTAACTACTCATTAGGAGGCAGATGTTCTGTCGAAATCCCATTAGGTTCTATTTCAATCTCGCTCTGATTATAAACACACGTCAAATCACAAATCACTTCTGTAATATTTCATAATCTTAGGACGTAACTACACTCAATATGGAATTCACAACCAGTAATCGATTTTGTATTTCTATCTCTCTCTAACATACGCACTATCCTAAAGTGCGATAAAGATAGCAAGCTACAAAGATTGACTGATAGATCTATATCTGTTTCTTTCTTACATATAGGTTAGTGTTACGTGCGAGAGGGACAGAGAACACGTGCGCCAGAGTTTAATAATAGCCGGTAAAGATCAATGATCTATAAAATTGATGTTGTCTTTTATTAGTGTTGTGACTACAATGGCGGTTAGATATACGAGTTTGATTACTTCCGCATTTATTCGGATCACGTGATGGCGTGAGATTTCGGATCTTCAAGATGGATTTGATTTACCTGTGTGGTGTCTAAGTTACAATTATTCAGTGTGTTTAAAAATATTTTTAAGTTTTCCTCGGCAAAGGCCTCCCCCCACCCCGTCCATTAGTCGCGAGCCCGCGCGTCCTCCTTCATGTCCAGTTCGTCCCCATCTCCTTCCTGGTCTGCCGCGACGCCACCTCTCTGTGTCAGGGCACTAATTTCCTGCTATTTAGGCCAACATATCAAACTTAGGTTTCAAAGTGTACATATTTCTATTTGCCTGTAAGGATTTAATGAGTGCTTCGTTGGTCTAGTTGTCGCGAGTGCTTCTGTTGAGCTTCTGGCTCTGGGTTGGTTCCCAGGTCGGACAAGTTTTGTTGGGATTTTCCTATTAAGAATTTGTCAGTAGGAGCCTACAGGATGGATTAGTGTCCGGATGGCAATAGGCTCGCTCCGTATTACATGGAACTTAAAAACATAAGTATTAAGAAAATGTTTCGCCTGCTTGTTAGGATGTATCGTATTATCAGTGTAAGGCCCTCACTACAGTCGCTGCTTTTATGTGTTTTGTAAACAAATACGAAATGTATCTTCAGCGGTATTGAGTCGCCAGTGTAATAAAGCCACATGTCATGGACTCATGGCGATACACAGGCGGATACAATTACGCAAGGTCGTAGTTTTATTGTACAATAAAAACATTTCTTAGTTGTGTTTAATTTGTAACATAAAACTAGGACGCGGTTTGATCTATATTCTGTGTTGTCATTAAATGATTCGGCATTTAAACATTGGGTTAGTTATAAAAATAAATACTGTGTTTTTGGTGGCAGTAAAAATGCTTAGGGAGCCGTGCCATCTAACTAATAACTAGAATAAGCTGGGGAGCTCTTGGCTAAATAATAAGTGCTTGCCTATGTTGGTCAGTGGATAGGAGACCCATTACGTCACGGGTTCCCTTCGTGCCTCGGAAAGCACGTTAAGCTGGGAAGAAGTAGTGGCGGAATAAACTCTTCAGCAACAATTGCTAGTAAGCACGTCAAGCCGTTGGTCCCGGCTGTCATTTGTAGATCTTTGACAGTCGTTACAGGTAGTCAGTGGCCCGAAAGTCTGACAACCAGTCTTAGCAAGAGGTATCGTATTACACAGTACTAACTTGGTTCTAGCGGTCAGATAAGCAGTCGCACCATGTAAAATACTGGTATTTTGCTGCATCCGGTTAGACCTACGCCTACTTTTCATTCGTACATATACAATTACTACCAAGGTTGCCAGAGCAGCTGCAGTTATAAGTAAGTTTCTTACATAAGTCATTGCGATAATGTCAAAATAGTTGCACTAAGTATCTGGCGCTCACAAATCTCGGAGCGATCAGATTATGATCTGACATGGAGTACGTATTTATTTTTAGATCTGAGGATACATTAGCGAATATGTAGCAAGTACTTAAATATTACACATTGTGTCGTAATCGAACGTCTATCATTTTATTTCTGAGAGGATGTTGTTTTTGGGATATTCGCTACATATAGATATTGTAATCATTTGATCCCCTCAAGGTTTTGTCTCATTAAAAGTAAAGTTAACAAGAATGTGTTAAGCTAAAAGCTTACAAAAAGTATTTATTGGAAAGCTATTTGTATCTAAGTTTAAAATAATAAAATTAATTACAATGATATGAATAAAAACACAAACATCTTTTTCCTTTTCGATAAAACAAACGAAATTGTACTGTCCTGTACGAGGCCAAAACCTCAATGTGTCATTTTTAAAGACCTATCTATAGACACCCCGCACGTATAGGTTTGATGAATATCTTCCCTCAACCTTTTATTTTTTTTATTTTTGTATAAAAATCGTAATGCGGTTCACAAAATACCGGTTCTACATATAAAGTTTCAACTGTGTAGCACTTAATATCGTGTCCTGCGTGTCCTGTTGTTTGTTCACTTCAAGAACTGATGGACGCTACCGAAAGCGCCAAACTAGTAGCTCAGTTCTGGGCTGACTCAATTTAGATTGCCATCGACACGCTAAGAAGAAGACTGTGTAGTCCTAATAGTTTCGGAATAAAGTGGCTGTGAGATACAGACGGACAGACAATCTATAAGGGTTCCGTTTTTTGCCATTCGGCTACGGAATCCTAAAAAGCCACAGCGTATTTATTCTGATATGACAAAAGCGTAGACAGAATTCTCTAGAATAGGTACTCTGTCTTATACTAAAGGGTACACCTCTGCATAACCCTTCGGGGATTACAGGAGTGGCGTTAGAATTATATTAGTTGACGTTATGAAGTGTTATTATTGTATTAACAATAAGATAAAACAATGAACAAAAAAAGTATCCCTGCCCTACATCCGAAAAAAATATATCCGCGCCATATATCCGAAAGACAATCCTAGCGTCCCATCCCTAGTGTTCCATCAAGCGTAAAGACGGACGGATGTAGTCGGATATAAAAGTCGTCTAGCACTAAAATAGCCATGATTTGGACGCAGACGTGCCATCTACAGTCAGCCGTCAGCCGTCACGTATCCGAAGTCATTATCTTACACTGTGCGGATATTTGTTTGGAAACTTTTGTAAAAACTTTAATAATGTCTGGAGAAGGAATTGAATTTTATCTCACGCTAGAAGCACTTTAAAAATCCTGCTGCGAAATAATAAAAGATTAGGAAAATGGTGTAAAATATGATTCTATAGTTCTGTATCCGAACGGGACCAACTAACACGACCCTATTACTAAGCCCCTGCTGTCCGTCCGTGCGTCCCTCCGTCCGTCCGTCCGTCCACCTGTTTGTCACCGGGCTGTGTCTCATCATCATCTTCCTGTCCTTGTCCCATATTACTCGGGGTCGGCGCAACACGTTTTTTTCTTCCATTCTCCCCTGTCCACCGTCACGCTATCATTTACACCTTTTTCCTGCATATCATTCCTCACGCAATCCATCATTCGAAGAAGAACAAAATCAGGAACTTTACTTACTACTTCATATTTCAAGACAACTTTCGTAAAAAGGCAACATCACAGTCCCCACAAGTAAAAAAACCAAGAAATACTAGAATACACCCACTTTCCGCACGAGTACGTATTGTATTACAAATAAAAGCCTACATAGACCCGCAGTGGAAGAAAAGCCGCAATCAATGGCTTCTACATCTCTATTGATACTCAACAGCGGCGGCTCCACGTCTGTATTGATACTCAGGCTGTACATCGAGAGGTAGTGGTTCTAAGCCGCTTTGTTCTTTATGAAGGTCCGATAGAGGCGATATTTTAGAATAGAACATAATAGAAATGCCTACAAGAAAATCTTTAGGAATTTCTCAGTAAGTCTGTATTTGTGCACGGTTGATGGCAATAGGGTCACCGATGTTTGGGTCGGCTTGTCGGGTCCGGATGCAGCCGAATACCAGTATTTTACATGGAAGAACTGCCTATCTGACCTCCACAACCCAATAAGTACTGGGTGATACGATACCCCTTGGGGTATGGACATGGGACTTCAGCACAACTGGTAAATGAATGTACTTATTACGCCTCTGCCTACCCTTCGGGGATTATACACTTGATGTTATGCGAGAAAATCAAACTTAAAGGTTTTAATCGATTTTCCAATAAAAAAACTGTAAACTAGTTTGAACTATTTAAAAGATGGTGAAGGGAGGGGAGGGTTGCTGAAGAATTTAATCTTCCTTCCTCATACACAACCAGTAGTAACAAACAGTATACTGTCGGTAATACAGGCTGTAAACAGACCCTTCACGAAGCTGTCACTGAAACTGAGTAACGCAAAAAATTATTGCTGGGACACTACTTTTATTTTTGGGGTCAATAATCACATTTTACGGTGGGGCTCAATGTTACGCACTCAAAACTGATGTACTGATGGATGCATTGAATAGAACGGGGGTTGTGGAGTATTTAAAGTAAAGTTATAACATTAAAAACTTGTAAAAAAAACTTGTGAAAAAGTTGGAACTTTGATCCCCAATATCTCCCTAGACGGTATGTATGTAACTAGAAGGTATGGTCTAGCTAGAACAAAAAAAAGAGAACAAGTGCCTTTCGGCTTCGTTAAGGGTACTTTTACACCAATTATATTGAAACCGACGGAACATAGGTCAACAACACTCACTGTCAGTAAGATATTGGCAATAGCAATAAGCATGGCAAGATCAGCCTGTAATGAGGAGCTCGTGGCTAAATAATATCAGCCACTCGGGTCGATCTTCAGCTTAAGCCGTTGGTCCCGGCTGTCATTTGTAGATCTTTGACAGTCGTTACAGGTACTCAGTAGGCCGAAAGTCTGACAACCAATCTTACCAAGCGGTATCGTTTTAGCCCGTACTGAGAGTGTCCTAGACTATTTTTTTGTTCCCGGAAAAAATTACTTTTCTGTGAAATAGACCACGGGTACTTCGGTCCAAAATATTTCCATATTCGCCATCATCATCTCAAAGAGCAACGTTGGCTACATTTCCAATAGCTCTACAACTACTATTGATACTCAAGACGGCTGCTACTCTGGTACGAGTGGCGCATTGTGGCGCTTTGTTCGAGCCCCACTCTGGCTAAGTGGCGCGCTATACACCGCCTTGTACTTATGACACCCTGGTACGTTGAGATTTTAAAGTTTACGAAAATCTAGGCTCAGGGCTTTCTTTCGGCTTTGTCTCTGGGAAACATGTATATGTTACTTCTAATAGAACAAAGTGCGGCTACACCTAGTTTTAGCTGGGTACAACTAAGTGCGGCCGGTAACAGTTGTGTATCCTTTTATTCAAGTAAGCGCCCCTGGGTTCGATTCCCGGGTCGGGGAAAGTGTCATTGGGTTTTCATCAGGAATTTCTCAGTAGCAGTAGCAGAGTCTGGATCTGTTGCGTGGTTGATGGCAATAGGTAATAAATACGGGGCGACCGTATTTATTACATGGGACTTAAACATAAATGGCGAAATGTGGATGTACTATTAGGTACTATACCTCTGCCTGACCCTTTGGCGATAACAGACGTGATGTTATGATGATAGTATAGCTACAGCTCCCAATATTTTGCTCGTTATGTAAACGTCTTCTGTAATAGCGAGATTATCGCCATCAGTCGTCCCAGAAATACAAAAACTGGGTTACTACCAAGAAAACCCACCAGCACTTTGAGACCGAAGTCGGAACTCGACGCTCTGTAGTCGCACTATGGCCTAGTCAACTATGTCTTTAGGATTGCAACGGCTTTGACATTGCTGACAGGAGGCGTTTACCCAAGCTTAGAATCTGACTCACAATTTGGCATCACTGTCAAAATAACAGTGACTTTATTTGAGTTACTATAAAGAGTAGAGGAAGACCAAAGTAACGATGGATGGATTGTGTCAAGGATGATATGGCTAGAAAGGAGGTGGCTGCTGAGATGACGAGTAATGCTGCGCCGACCACAAATAAGACCTGGGTTAAGGGCAGTAGAATGATGAAGATGATAAGGCTCCTGGTGGGGCGCTGGTCGGCGGTAAAATAACTGTACCCAGACGACACAACCACGACCTTTCAACCTTTTCTGTCTGTTTTCAAACCAAAAAATGTTTACAACCTATTCAAAATCAATTTGCTAGGTCCAAGAAGCCTGAACCAAGTAAATAATTCAGATTTCTTCAATCTAACTATAGTACAAGAAGCTGGACAGCAGCGGGCTATTACAGTAGATCTCAGCGATGTGATCGTATGAGTAGTTATCTGCGCGGTATATCGGTGGACGCTCGTCACACCGGATTCATGTCAAAATATCAAAGCGTAGGGCTGAGTGACAAGAGAAATTGTATATTTTTTATATTGCTAAGGTCGAAATTAGAAATTATGTCACAAAATCTATAAATTTTGAAATACCGGTTTAAACAATGTGACAGTTTTTTAATTTAATTCTCTATGAAGCAAGAAAGAGATAGAAGTAAATCAGACCTGTCAATTGTTTGAAGGTATGGTTTAAAATCAAAGCATATATTTCAATGAGACATTTTTCGGACCTGCTTTTTAACTGTCAAGGAGTCTGGCAGCTAGACTTAAAGTTAGGTTAAGCTGGCACTTTAGAAAATAGGGCTAAAAACACAGAATTTAAAAATATCAATTGCTTTGACACCTGTCATATGTTTTATATCCATTTCTTTCTACGTAACATGTCAGAAAAAGACAGTAAAATGAAGCTAAAACCTCACATGAAAGGTATTGCCCTTAGGTGGAGGCGGCGCTGAGGGCTGTCTCGTACAAGCAAAAGCCCTCCACCAGGCAAAGGGCTATACCCTCAGCGGTCGCCTCTATCATGGCGGCAGTGGAGGCCAGATATGCGGCGCCCCCGCCAGACGGCATGGTCAAACTGCGGGCGGAGGTCGCTCGACTGACGGCCGCCACGGAGCTTCTCCAAGAGGAGAACAGGAGGCTCCGAGCAGACTTGGCCAGTCTGCGTGAGTCCGGCTCTCGCGAGGCGCCCCAAAATGGCCAGCAGCGACCAAGCCAGGCCGTGCCGGTGGAGAACCAGGTCCTGAACCTGGTTCGGCAGGAGCTGGCTGCCTTTCAGGCGCGGTTCTCCGTCCTGGAGGGCATTGTTCTGCGCCCCCCCTTGGCGGCAAACAAGGCGCCCTCAGGCCCGAGGGCGGCCACATATGCGGCTGTAGCGGCTTCCGCACCGGGGCCGTCCGGCCAGCCCTCCGGCAGGGTTACGTCGGCTCCCAGAAGGCTGGCTCCGGCTAAATCGGCCCCGGTTGGGGGAGCGGCGGCCCTGAGGCAGGGCAAGGCGGCGGTCCACAAGAAGGGCAAGGCGGCGAATGTGCCAGCGCTAGCTGCGAGACAGCCGCCACCGCCGCCCCCCCCGCCCCCTAAGCTATCCGTGGCCGAGACTGGGTGGCAGGTGGCCGGAGAGAGAGCGAGGGAGCGAAGGGCGGCCAAAAAGGCCAGGAAGCGGGAGCGGAAGCGCCAAGGAAAGAAGCGGAATGGCGCTGCTAGGCTCAGCGCCCCGAAGACCGCAGCTGTAGTGATAACACTACAGCCGGAGGCGGAAAAGAGGGGCGTGACCTATCGCGACGTGCTCGCTAAGGCGAAGACGATGGTGGATCTCGGGGAGCTCGGGATCGCCGGGGGCCTCCGGCTTAGAGTCACCGCAACAGGGGCTCGAGTGCTGGAGATCCCCGGCGAAACCCGTGGCTCGTCCGCTGACGCACTGGCTGAAAAGCTTAGAGCGTCCCTAAATGCGGACGAGGCCCGAGTGTCCAGGCCCGTCAAATGCGCAGACCTGCGCCTCCTGGGTCTGGACGACTCGGTGACCGAGGAGGAGGTGGTGGCCGCCGTCACCAGGACCGGTGGGTGCCCTGCCGAGCAGGTCAAGGCAGGCACCTTACGTCCGGACCTGTCGGGCATGCGAACCGTAAAGGTAAGCTGCCCTGTGATGGCGGCGAAAGTCATTGTGGAGGGCCGAAGGCTCTTGGTGGGCTGGGTTTCAGCGCAGGTGAAGCTGCTGGAACCCAGACCTCTGAGGTGCTTCCGCTGCCATGTGGGGCACCACGTGTCGGTCCGGTGCACCTCGGAGGTGGACCGCAGCGGCCTGTGCTTCCGCTGCGGCCAGCCTGGTCACATGGCCGCGGCTTGCTCCGCCGCGCCGCGCTGCGCCGCATGTGCGGCAGCTGGCAAGCCGGCCGATCACCGGGCAGGGAGCAAGTCCTGCGGTACTCCCGCCAAGGCCAGGGGTAAGGGAAGGCCCTCCGCCACCACCGCCAAAACCCCCACCGTCGCCACCACCGCAGCCGCCGCCACTGTCGCCGCCACTGTCGCCGCCGCTGCCGCTACTGCTGCAACTTCCGCAGCGGGGCCCTCGCAGGGGGCCCGGGAGGGGGCTGAAATGGAGTGCCAGTAACGGCCCCATTACGCCTTCTCCAAGCGAACATCAACCACTGCGCCTGCGCTCAGGATCTGTTGCTCCAGAGCATGGCGCAGTGGTCGATTAACATCGCCGTGGTCGCTGAGCCGTACTTTGTCCCGCCCAGGGATAACTGGGTGGAGGACCTTAGCGGCTCAGTGACCTTAATTGCGTCGGTCGCCGCCGGTACCCCGACCCTTGAGAGTGTCAGGAAGGGTCAGGGGTGCGTAGCAGCACGGTTCGGGGAGATCGTTGTAGTAGGAGTCTACTTCTCCCCGAGCCGAACTCTCGCCGAGTTCCACAACTCCCTCACGGAGTTGAGTGTCGTCATCGGAAGCCATTCCCTCCCCGTGCTTGTGCTCGGGGACTTCAATGCCAAGAACTTGGCTTGGGGTTCTCGTTACACGGACGTGCGGGGTAGAATGGTGGAGGACTGGGCCCTGGAGACAGGCCTGGTCGTCCTAAATCGGGGTTCTGTCCCCACGTGCGTGCGGATGCGGGGCGAGTCGGTAGTGGACATCTCGTTCGCCAGCCCCGCTCTGTCGCCGTGTGTCGTTGACTGGCGCGTCATGCAGGGGGTGGAGACCTATTCCGACCACCGGTACATCCGGTTCGACGTCTCCACCCAGTCCTCAAGCGTGCCGGTCCTACAGGCCCCGAGTGGTCCGCGATGGGCGCTGAAGCAGCTGGACCGGGAGCTCCTCCTGGAAGCCTCGATCGTGCAGGCCTGGGTGTCATCACCAGTCAGGCCTGCTGACATCAACAACGAGGCGGGTTGGTTCCAGGAAGCCATGTCCGAGATCTGCGACGTGGCAATGCCCCGAGTTCGGCCAGGCAGCGCCCGGCGTCAGGTGTACTGGTGGTCGCGAGAGCTGACGTCTCTGCGCAAGGCGTGCGTTGCCGCGCGGCGCCTGTACGCCAGGCATCGCAGGCTCCGCATCCGCCCTCCGTATACGGCAGCCATTGAGGCGGAGCTGTACGAGGGGTACAGAGCGGCGAAGACCGCCCTCCAAGAGGCTGTCCGGCGGGCCAAGAACTTGGCCCGCGAGGAGATGCTGGAGTCTCTGAACGGAGATCCGTGGGGGCGCCCTTACAAGATGGTGCGGGACAAACTCCGCACCCGGGCCCCCCCGCTAACGCAGAGTCTCCGGCCTGAGCTCGTGGAGGACGTGGTGAGCGCTCTGTTCCCTTCGCGAGGGGAGCATCCTCCCCCGCCTATAGCTCCGCCGCCGCGTGCGGTGCCGGAAGCGGACCACACCGATGACGATGACGACGTTCCGGAGGTGACTGGGGTAGACCTGAGAGTGGCGGTACGCAGGCTGAAAACCAGAAACGCCGCCCCGGGACCCGATGGCTTGCCTGGCAAAGCCTGGGTCCTGGCCTCTGAGGCTCTCGGGCCCCGACTGGAAGGGCTCCTAAGCGCATGCTTGGAGAGAGGCCAGTTTCCGCTTCGTTGGAAGACGGGGAAGCTGGTCCTCATCCGGAAACCAGGGCGCCCTGCGGACTCTCCGTCCGCATACCGGCCCATCGTGTTGCTCGACGAGGTGGGCAAGCTCTTTGAAAGAGTCATTGCCAACCGCCTCGCCGGGCACCTTGCGGGGATGGGGCCGGATCTTGCGGAACACCAGTTTGGTTTCCGCAAGGGGCGCTCCACGGTGGACGCCATCATGCGCGTGAGAGCCCTCACGACGGGGGACGCGGTGTCCCGGGGCGGGGTCGTCTTGGCGGTGTCTCTTGACATCGCCAACGCCTTCAACTCCATGCCCTGGAGCTGCATTGGGGAGGCACTCCGGTATCACCGGGTGCCAACCTACCTTCGTCGTGTAGTCGGGGACTACTTGACGGATAGGGCCGTCATCTACCCCGGTCGGAGCGGAGAATGGAACCGGCGAGAGATGTCGTGCGGTGTTCCACAGGGATCGGTTCTGGGACCGGCCCTGTGGAACATCGGTTACGACTGGGTGCTGCGCGCCGACCTCCCTACCGGCGTCAGCGTAGTTTGCTACGCTGACGACACGCTGGTACTGGCACAAGGGAGGTCGCACGAGGCGGCGGCCGAAAACATGACACGCGGGGTTGCGATAGTCGTGGAGAGGATCCGGCAATTGGGTCTCGAGGTGGCATTGCACAAGTCCGAGGCCATGTGTTTTCATGGGCCTCGGAATGCGCCACCGTCGGGATCCCTACTGACGGCAGGAGGGGTTTCCATCGGCGTCGGGTCGACGTTGAAGTACCTAGGACTCGTCCTCGACAGCCGGTGGAACTTCGTGGAGCACTTCCGACGTTTGGCTCCCAAACTGGAACGGACAGGGGCTGCCTTCAAGCGGCTCTTGCCCAACCTGAGGGGTCCAAACACCTCCTGCCGGAGGCTATACGCGGGGGTCGTGCGGTCCATGGCCCTTTACGGGGCCCCGGTGTGGGCGCGTTCTTTGAGGCGGCAAGCTGCCCACTACTTGAACGCGCCCCAAAAGGTGATAGCCATAAGGCTAATCCGGGGGTACCGCACGATCTCCGGCGAGGCGGCTAGCCTCCTTGCCGGATTGCCGCCATGGGATCTGGAGGCGATAGTCCTCGCGCGCCTGCATGAATGGCGCGCGGAGGCACTACGTCGGGGGGAAACTCCGCTGCCGCGGCAAATTGCCGCTCAGCGGACAGACCTCCGGCGTGATCTCATGGCGACATGGAGAGAGCGACTGTTGCAACCCCGTGCAGGGCACGCTACCATAGTGGCGATAAGTCCCCTCTTTGAGGAGTGGCTAGAGAGGCGCCACGGCGCCCTCACCTACCGCCTGACGCAGATCCTCACCGGACACGGTTGTTTCGGGAGGTTCCTGCACCGAATCGGGCGGGAGGAAACGCCCGGGTGTTTCCACTGCGAGGATCGTCCGGAGGACACGGTGGAGCACACCGTAGAGGTCTGCCCCGCTTGGGCGGAGCACCGCCGTGTCCTTGTAGCGGCGATTGGCGGCGGCGATCTCTCGCGTCCGGCCCTGGTTCAAGCCATGGTCCGGAGCGAGAGGGAATGGGAAGCCGTCACCACCTTCTGTGAAGCAGTCATGCTAGTGAAGGAGGTGGCGGGACGTGAGAGGGAAAGAACCTCACGTCCCAGCCGCCGCGGGAGACGCCCTGGGCGTCGGGGGTCACGTGGTGGCTCCCGGCCACCGTAGGCGCGGGCCAGTGGACAGCGAGTTATGGGCTGGCTCGCCGTCCGGCCGTCTTATGACGACAGGCCGTGTCGACGGCGCGTTCGTGTTCCACGCGCGCCTCAAAGAGATGTCAGCAACCGAGTAGGGGTCCGCATGGGCCGATGCCTGCCAGAGCTGCGGGACTGTTCGAAAGAGACACCGTGGCCCTGGAACACAAAGGGCAAAGAAGGAGCATGGATGGGTTTTAGTCAGTACAAGTCTGACACTCCCTTCCACTCCGCCCAGAGTGGGGGGGGTCATTTGATGATTTCCCATCCAAAAAAAAAAAAAAAAAAAAAAAAAAAAAAAAAAAAAAAAAAAGGTATTGCCCTTATGTATTCTCGTAAAGAGTAGTGCAATCTTTCCTGAAGACTAGATTCAGCAGTGCGTAAGGACGTATAACCATTGTTTTTTAAGCACTCTCTTGAAATCTTAAGATGACAGTCTATACTGAGTGTACGTGCTTAAGTACATGCGAAGTTCTGGTAAAAATAAGAGAGACTAAGACCTGGTAAATGCCACATTTTTATGCTTCGAATATTCAAGACGTAAATTAGAAAAAAAAAAAAAAAAAAACTAAACTAAACTAACTAAACTAATTAGTCGTGAAGATAAGTAAAATTGATGAATGGAGATGATTGATTGATGGATGGAGAGGGAGAAGAATGAGATGAAAGAAGGAGTGTTGCACTGACCTCCAGTAACATGGGTGGCAGGAAGATGAAGTAGGTATATAAAATATCGTTAGAAGAAGAAAGAAGCATTTATTGGCGCCATAGTCTTGACAACCCTAGTTCGAATCTACAAATAAAATATACTGTAGTTCAGTTAATTGCCAAATTCGAGCGCGCAACGCACGGGTATAATATTAAATTTTATAATTTGCTCGTAATATACTGCACCGATATATTGATTGAGAAACCAATCGGGCTATGGGCGCCTAGTACTTCCAAACTGTAAACAGTACGAGTTCATGAGTTTTTAGGAGTAAATAAATGGAAAATTGTGTTTCGGTTTCAGCTATTAGTCACGTTCGGCTTCATAATTACGGTTTTCGGCTCAAACGTAAATTTTCCGGTATTTGTTGGTATTTGTGACCCACTGCATGTAGTACGGCCTCTTCTTATTCAGAGAAATCATGTTTCACGGCAGTAAGTTCAGTTTTTTTTCGAGTGACTGTACAAGGCGTAACATAATAAATGCAAAACCTCCCGTGTGGTCCCTCGGACCATGAAACTGAACAACTTTTGTTCTACGAGTTCTAGAACTTCGAAAAAAATAAATTGATTTTCTATATGAATTGACGCGATCCGCTGAAAAAAAATGTATGGTAAAACTAAAAAAAAAGTTATCAGAATTTTATTTGCTATGAAAGTAGGTACAGGTTAGGTGTTGTACATAAATTAATGAGATCGGCTACAGTCTACCTTACGGCGTGTAAATTATTACATAAGTTAAAACATTAATACAAACCAAATAATGTCAACAAAACAAAGAAATGAATTTCCAAAAGTCATAGAACAAAAGCTGTTTAGATTCATGGTCTGTGAGACCACGCGAGAGGTCTTGCGTTTATTATGTTACACTCTGTATAGGTAACAACAGCCGCACGGTTCTTTCGAAGGATAAGCTACGAGGTCGGTACGTGGATGGGTGACCATTACATATCGAGGCATTACCTTACATCGAAAAGCACGTCAAGCTGTTGGTCCCGCCTGTCAACTGTAGACCTTTGTCTGCCGTTACAGGTAGTCAGTGGCCTGAAAGTCTGATAACCAGTCTTACGAAGACGCAGTCGCTCAATGAAAATGCTGGTATTTGGTTAGATTGGAAGCCAACCCCGACATAGTTGGGAAATTTCTACGCGATTTCTTGATTCAAGAAATTAAACTATCTTTTTCTACTGCGTAATTCATAGGACTAGATATTTTAACTAAGACTAACTACGATTTTGATCGTGATATGAATTATTTTGACATGTCCGCGCCGGCGGGTAACCCAAATGTCTTAGATAAATCTGTAAAATTAATTAAATGCTGAGATCTTATTTCCGTTGCAGATATGAGAGGTATTTTTGTCAAAAGATGAAAGAAGTTTCTTACTGAAAGTTTATATAACCTAATTTTTTTATGCCATAGATTTCGCGGAATAATGTTGCTTTTTGAGAGCATCACGCTGCCATTTCTCGTAGTAGACAGAGTACTTCCATATAACGGTTGAGATCACCATATCTTTGGATGTTTGGTTCTGAGACGGTGAATTCTTCACCCAGAATATTTTCTTGCACTGTTTCGAGAGCAGTGGTGACAAAATAACATAAAGTGTGTCTGCCTGGGTCCGAATCTACGACCTACGAGACTAACCGTTACACTAGACCACTACTTCTCATCATACAGGGTCTAACGGATCCTTCACGAAGCCAAGCAATCTGTACATCAAACTAAGTAACTTTACGCAAAATTTATTTTTTGGGTGAAAAATTAGTTTTACTCAATGTAACGCTCTCAAAACATTGTGCTGATGGATGCAATGAGTAGTACATGGGATTTGAAGGGATTTAAAGTAAAATTAAAACATTTAAACTTGTATTAAAAAAAAACTTGTGAAAAAGTTAGAACTTTGACCCCCCAATTTCTCCGTAACAAGAAGGTCCGTTCCAGGTATGGTCTAGAACAAAAAAAATATCGCAAAGACGAGGAGAACAAGCTTTCGGCTTCGTTAAGGGTAGGTACTTTTAAAGTGTTCATGCATTTTAACATTTCCATTGCCACCAACAGGAAACAAATTCTGACCCCAAATGAAAATACCCATTTTATCCAACCATAATGAGCAGTCTCACCTAATATCTTAGCATCTTACATCTCTAAAGTAACTACCTACCTAAGTGCTCCTGGTACTAGCGCTACGTACATAGTTATATATTCACGACCGCGTCGTTAGGAGGCGGCAGCGGCCATTTGTCAATGGTCCGGTCGCAGGTGCGTTCTACACTATACTGTGAATTACTGTGCATGTTATGGGTATGTGTAGGTTAAGAATTTTCGATGTATTTAAGGTATATATACTATGCATAAAGATAGATATCGTGACAGATATTCACGATCTCGCAGAGGGGAGCAAAGTAACTGAAACTGTTAACTAACTGCGTCATCCAACAGCTTGGCAAAGGCTTGACTTTTAATTTTTTTCGATCCAGGGCTAATGAGAGCAAAGTTACAATTTGTTTGTGTAAAATTATAAGGCTTTTTTCACTGTAGTTAAAAGGTCAAGCAACTATATGAAATGAAAAATAACTGTGAGGAGGCTTCATAACAATGTCGGTACAATTTATTAATTGTAAACTGTCGTCCAACTTGACTTTTTGTTACCAAGCAAGGTTTTTCAGGAGGTCTACCACGCTAAACAAGTAGGTTTGTAACTGCACGCTCTTTGCAAAGCTATGAACAAGTACAATGCTTAATATGTGACACTAAACACAAACAATACAATGCTAAATATGGGGCACTAGAGTTGTCTCCTCAGAAGGTAGTAAGTACATTTTCTTTAATGCATTGACGGTAAAACGTTTTCACTTGCAAACCAGCTTAATTGTATATAACGGGTTCGAAACACAAAACTAACTCATATTCCCCACAACCATGCCATGAAGATTTGACAGATAACCCAACACTTGACATAATTTGTAACAAACTATGCTTTCCAATTAAATCTACCGTAATGCATTGTCTGAAGAACTTTACGCAATAAATAACAGCGACATCTATTAGGGAAAAGCTGTAAACTTTGACAGTTAGTGTTTGTTTTTGAGGTTAGAATGATGAAGTGGATAATTTTAAATTGTTATTGGTGTTAAATTCCTTAAGATATGGTTAGAGTTCTTGGTACTTTCTTTTATCTTATAGACTAAGTGAGTTCAGCCAATTATTCTCAGTTATTTATTTGTATGTAATGTGGCACAAGATGTTTAAATTAAATTTTGTGAGACTTTCCACCATTTTACAATAATGCAAATTATTTTCCTTTTGACATTTCAATTTGAAATAAAAGAAGACATCCCACAAAGTAAGTATTCCCGTAAAAACAACGTCACTTTGTAAACTGAGAATTCCATCGAATTCTGTAGGCTCTGAGGCCTTTACACATACATAATTTTCATATGTCATCCAACAGATGGCGCTAATACAAATATTAAACATAAATTAGTGAATACACGTCACACGACACAACTATCCATCGACAAGTCGTTAATCACGCGGCAGATGCGACAAGTCGCGCACGTGTCGTAGGCCCGTGATCGATCGCCATTTTAAATTAATTACAAAAGAGTAGCTCCGACATTTTGTATCGGAATTTTGCACAGTGATTTCGTTGATGAAATTTTTAATGATCGGTTATCCATGTTATAACAACTAGCTGGTTTATTACTACTGCTGACTATGAAGTTCTGAATTTGATTCTAAAATCGGGTAAAGTCTTATTGGGGTATCCCATTAGAATTACCCAAAAAGTTGAAACCGGTCGATGATAATTAATCGGTCACTTCGTAGTTAACGACTTCGGCATTGCTTTTAGTGATTTCTTAATAGCCATCCAAAAGAAATTTTGAGTATCAAAGTGTCAGTCAATTATTTCAAATTCTCATTTCAGAAACTACTCAGTTTCTTCATACACCCGTGCAGAGCATACATGTGACATACACGTATGCTATAACATACCTAATTCTACAGTTCTGAAGCCTACCGTCGTCGTCTACATTAGCTCATTAACTTAGTAACGAGGCGCAGGCAACGTGCAAACGTGCAAGTGTTTATTCGCAGCCGCTGCGAGAGCTATTGTATGCGTTCGAGACGTCGACTGAACACTGAACTGCAGGTTTAATAACGAAACCTTAGCAAGTTTATTAGTTTATTGTGGAAGGAATTATTGATATGAGAGTTGGAAATAATACTTGGGTAATTACTGGGTAAATTGTGTCATTAGGTTGTGTAGTTTTTCTAATTAGTTGATAAGGTTTTGGCTTTGTAATATTAGGGCAATCTTCAAGGTTAAGTAAGTACCGCTTGCTGAGGTTTGTCTGTGAATGGGTAAGTGTTCATTACGTAACGAGATTCCTCTAAGGCTTGAATTTATAGATCTTCGACGGTCGTTCTGGGTAGTCAGAAACCTTAAGTCTCAAAATATGTCAGGTAATCGCACGTGGAAATAACAGTATTCAGTTGCATTCAGGTAGACTGAAGTCCACTCCAACATATTACTCTGAGATAGGAGAAGTCTGCTGGAAAAAGAAACTCATGAAATAAGCAATACATTTGTGCAATTCAGTCACTGTTATTTGCTGTAGTGTGCAAAAGGTTAATCAAATGATAAAATTAAACTAGTAACAGATTTTATGTAAGAATTCAATATTACATAACTGGTGAAATGTGGGTGTACTATTTGATACACCGGATATTTCCAGGCGTGATGTTATGTTATGTTAATTCAACATAATAGTATCGCGAGGTTTAGTGAATTTGTTTACAGGTTAAGCTATGTTTTCAATTTAAGTTAGATTCTAAAGTTTGGAATTGATCTCGTACCTAGTAGTACGAATAATGGCAAAATGTATGCCCTTGCGAATACAATTGACAATACTTGTTAATATTCCGATAATTCCTTACAAGGTCTTCTCTCATTGTTGTAAATAAAACATTAATAATATTAAAAGGAAGGCCTCGTTTGTCATCTATCATATACCACTTCCTGAAGCGGACACTGGCAAGCAGCCAAAATATTGTAGCACGAAGAAACAGCTCAATGATTTGTTGGCTCTTTGCTAAGGAGTAAGTTGCTTAATGATGTTATTCTGATTTCGTGATGAGATGAAGCAAAGATCTGTTCATGTCCGTACTTCCTTTCTTTATTTTGATAAATAAGAGTTTGACGCCAGCAAATTAAGGAGATTTTAATAGTTAATCCCGTTCTTCCTTTTAAAGTAGGTTGGAACTAGCAATTTCTGGTGCCCTCGTGCCTTTGAACGTTTTCAAAAACCTATGTTATTATCCGTTTAGTCATAGCCAATATTGATCTTTAGTTTATAAAAAACAGGTGAATTTGTGTATAAATTAATTGTTTCGACATAAAACATTTAAAGACGACAGCTTAAATAACTTTCCAATAGAATAATCCAAAAAAATCGTGTCCTAACTAAATAACAGAGGTTTTTCTCCAACTCCGATCAAAAGAGACTTAAATAACATTACAGTTCATCTCAAGATAATCAAATCAGTTGAGCAGTAAGCTCCTTACAAGGGAGTTGGAACTAAATCATTTGTATTCTAACTTTTTACTTACAGCTTGTTAGAAAGTCGCAAAGCGATTCTGATTTAATACAATTGGTTTTAGTTGTTTTGCGTCTGGCACTAGATGGTGTAGTTTTCAATTTTAGCTTAGTTAATGCATTAACTGTTGTCGATGAATAAGCTTTTTTGTTTACTGTTATTTCGATGATTGTATTATTGGGATAAAAGTGAACGAGTTTTTTGGGAAAGTTGTTTGTTATCATGAGTATAATCACGTGTTTAAGTATCGGTCACTAATTAAAAGTCACCCTGTATAAATGATACAGAAAATGCAGGAGTTTGTTCGGGAAAGTATTCCCAGGCACATACATAATATTAGCGCGGTACTACAGTGACAATCTTGTGGCTAAATAATACCAGACGCTCGGGTTGATCTTCAGGTTAAGCCGCGCTTGCCTAGGTTGGTCCGTGACTTTCACTACAATAATTGCTTCATCAGCGCAGGCTCTAAGACCAGCAATGATTCGCCACCATCATATACTCATGCTTCCCGTACACCTGCATCACGTCCCACCCATCAAAACATCTTAAGCAAAGCTTAATAAACTCTACTTAATTTACTCCCCAAGAAATTAATAAAATAACTCAAACGACAAGTTTGCCTAGTCCGGGAGTCGAACCGGCGAACCTCGTAAAGTGTAATTTACGACTTCGCTGGCTGGCGGGCTGCCAGGTCTTATGTGGAGACACTAGGTTCCAAATATTGGAAGTTCTAGGCTTAAGTTTTATCACCTAGCAAGTCGTGGCACTCAGCCTGCGCGTGTTTTTGTAAAGAATGGCCGTTTGTCACTGAAAATGAGGTGGGCTTGGGGACTTAATGGCGAATTGTAGGTGTACAGTCAGCAACAATCAAATGTATTATTGATTTTATTCGTGTTTTATTTATTTTATTCACACAGAGCATTCGTTATTATATATTTCCTAGTATAATCTCAGAATTCTATACAACTCCTACGAAATACATACATTTCACAGGAAATGTGTGTACTAATGAATCTTTAAAACATTATTTTACACATTTCCTAAGTTGGCTGGAAATTGCATATATTTCCTAGGAATTATGTACAATACCTAGGTTTCATACATTTCCGGTAACATATACACTGCCTCGTTGGTGATCGCAAGCGCGACTGAGCTCTGGGTTCGATTCGCAGGTCGGGCAAAGTGTTTTTGAGTTTTTCAGCCGCTCGGATCAATTTTCAGGTAAAGTCGCTCATGCCTAGGTTGGTCTGTAGTCTCTCATTTGTAGATCTTTGAGAGTTGTTACAAGTAGTCGGTGGGCCGAAAGTCTGACAACCAGTCTTACCAAGGGGTATCGTATTAGCCAGTACTTACTGGATTGTGGAGGTCAGATAGGCAGTCGCTCCATGTAAAATACTGGTAAAACATAGTTGGCAAAAGGCAGGTGCTGATAGATGGCGTAACATACACAGTGGTGCTGGTGTACATAGATAGATTTAAAAAAAAAAAAATGCAATAAATGCTTTGATTTTGATTTTGATAACAATGAGAAACATTACGTAGTTCTTTCATTTTGCAGCTCATTCTTAGTACTCACATTTTGTAATCAGACCACGAGTGCAAACTCATAAAATTTTTATGAAGCCAGTATCACTTATCCATTACAACATTTTAATGAGATTTCTAATTGGAAATTACAAACACTCCTACTTAGCTTCATCTATATAGTGTACTCATGTTATGTACATCATTATTTTTCCATCCAAATTACAAGGTGTAAAGGGACCCTTCACGGAGCCGTCATACTAAACAACCGCATTCTGTACATCAAACTAAGTAGTAACTCTTCGTACTAATTATTGCAGGGAAACGACTTCTTAGGGGTGGAAAATCACGTTTTACGGTAAAACTCAATGTAGCGCAGTCAAAACATTGTGCTGATGGATGCATTGAATAGTAAACGGGTATTTAAAGAAGAGTTATAACGCTAATAAAAAATCTTTTTTGTAAAAAATAAAACCGACTTCAAAAACACAGAAAATTAAAAAATTACTTTAGCTTCAGAAGTCGGTGACAAAAAAGTAATCAAACCAACAGAAGTCGGTTTTATTTTTTGAAAAAAAGATTTTTTATTTTCCATTTTTAGTTGTAATATCCTATACAAATATTTGCTATACATTTACATTGTCAACAATACATTTCATGGTAATATACTTATCATAAAAAAAATGGAAGTTAATATACCTAACTGTCGCAACCGGGGTGCACTGTACGCATCTGCGTACCCCTCAGAGCATACAGCCGTTATGTTATGTTATGATACTGTGTAAACAATAAACACCCAAGCGATTGCAGCAATTATGACAGATTTGCTGTCTACTATTGAAGAGTTCCATTGTATAACTCCAAAGGCCAGCTTCACCAAATTTAAACGGGACCACCACGTAATAATATTCTTCTAAATTAAAAAAAAATCGTTGAAATAGGTTCACAATTGTCGAAGATATCGATAATATAAAATTTGGAGAGTCCCCTCGATTTCTCCAGCATCCCATCATTAGATCCTGACCTGATGACCATGGGACCACATGGAAAGTATATTGTTTCAAACAATGTCCATAAAAGAGGGTTGCCCTTAATTTTACTGGGATATTCCATCATCTGATCCTGACTTATACCTTCCATCACCAGCTCAGCAACATGAGATGATGATTACCAGGCAGAAATAACTGAATTGCGTTAGAGAGTGTATGAAAAACTTTGTATGTACCTATAAAATTTGAGAATTGTATTCGATTTCCCTGGGATTCCATCATCAGATTCTGATTTGGTGACAATGGGACTACCTGAGGAGTATAGGCTTTCGAATAAAAAAAGAATTATGAAAATCAGTCTACAATTGGCGGAGAAATCGGTGAACATAGGTAGGTACATGAAAAAAAATACATACAGTCGAATAGAATAAGAACTCCTCCTTTTTTTTAAGTCGGTTAAAAATTGTCAAAGGAGTCTTGGTGAAACATTAGTGAACCGTTAACAATACATGTCATGGTAATAGGCTTATCCCCAATGAAATGGAACTTAACATAGCTCACTGTTGAAATGTGGGTGTACTGTAGACTGTACACATCTTAGAGCATTCAGGCGTGATGTTATGTTATGATGTTGTGTAAACAATGAACATCCAAGAGATTGCAGTCATCGCGACAGATTTGCTGTCTATTATTGAAGAGTTCCATTGAAAATCTCCGAAGATCAGCATCAGGTCTTCACTAAATTTAAATGGGATCACCGCGCAATAATATTCTTCCAACCAAAAAAAGAATCATCAAAATCGGTTCACAATTGGCGAAGATATCGTTGAACATACACACAAAAAAAAAAAACAATAAATTCAGTCGACTTGATAACCTCCTTGGAAGTCTGTTAAAAACTAGTATTAAAAATTAATTCGTGAAAAAGTCGGAACTTTGACCTTCAATATCTCCGTAACTAGAAGGTTCCCAGGTATGGTCCAGGTCAAGACTGGGAAAACAAGTGCCTTTCGGCTATGCGAATGCCAAAGTTACTCTGTCTGTTACCTTTTCATCTCGTACTCGTGTCCGCTGGGGCTCCATTGCTCTGACATCACACATACTAACTCTTGCCCGCGGCGTTACCTGTGAGTAGGTGGCACATTATTTCCTGGGAACGTACTATCGAGATACAGGGTGTCCTAACCGTCCATCCTTGTGCCAAATCAATAGAAATAAATAAAATTGATATATCTGTTTCTAATTTAACGCCAACTGCCACGATCTTTACATACACTTTCCGCCTTGTCCTCGTCCACAGCAAGTACCTACTCAGATACCCGGAATATAAAAAATACATAACACCTTGAACTTATGCTAGCCTAGTACTTTTTGGTGGATTATCAATGTGTATTAATATATTATTGAGGAGCTCGTGGCTAAATAATAACAGCCGCTCGGGTTGATCTTCAGGTTAACCCGCACTTGCCTAGGTTGGTCTGTGGATGGGTGACAACCCAATAATACCGAGTTTCCTCAGTGCTTTGGGAAGCACGTTAAGCCGTTGGTCCCAGCTGTCATTTGTAGATCTTTGACAGTC
The DNA here is from genome assembly GCA_963576755.1 of Noctua janthina. Taxonomy (NCBI): domain Eukaryota; kingdom Metazoa; phylum Arthropoda; class Insecta; order Lepidoptera; family Noctuidae; genus Noctua; species Noctua janthina. The sequence continues at coordinate 9,920,510 of OY755080.1, read as the reverse complement.
GTTAAACGTAGTCAGTGGCCTAAAACTCTGACAACCAGTCTTGCCAAGGGATATCGTATTACCCAGCACTAACTGGGTTGTGGAGGACAGATAGGCAAACGCTTTATGTAAAATACTGGTATTTAGCTGTATCTGGTTTGACTGGAAGGAGACCCCAACATAGTTGGGAAAAGGCTAGGCAGATAATGATCAATGTGTATTTTAAAAAATACGGTATCACCGGATGACTTAAATTACTTTATTATTTAAAAGCACAGCCGTATTTCGTTTTTAAATGTGAATGTACTCTGTGACAGCCATGTGGAGGCGAAACAAAACACAATACAAGAAAACCAAGGAAAATCACGAATCGAGGGAATCGACATAGCGCGAAAAATTCGTTCATACATCACTCAGCGAGTACTACACACCTGACCTTTCTGTAGATTCTCATTAATACGTATAAAATATAGCATAGAATAATATTTCAGTATAACTAAGCACCTTTGTCACCTAAAACCGCCCATAATATAATAATTCCACAAACAATTAGGAAATATTTCTGCTTCATAAATCACAGACTACTAAAACCATTAAAATTATTGAGTTTGACTACAATACAGGGTGTTCGAAGCGGCCGCTGTCCTATACAGGGTGTGAACACAATGGTGGGGTCCTCATTCATTAGATATAACTGTTAGGGGTGACGTATGGGGGCGAGGGGACCTTCAGTGGGTTATTAGACAAAGAAATGAAGGGATATAGAGACGTTTGATAGTTTGAATTTTCTGATTTGTAACTTTAGATTAAGAGCTGACTGAGAGCGGGGTGAAGTAGGATTGGGCGGGCCATGTCTGTAGAATGCATTAGGACCGATAGGCCAGAGTCATCACGCAGTGGGTGCCGAAAGACAAGTGTCGTTGCCAAAGGAGGCCTAGAAAAAGTAGGCGAGACGGCCTAGAGGCGTTTGTGAGAGACTGTCAGAGACAACGGCACGGAGGGAAGAGTGGAAGGCTATGGTTATTTGTTACAGGCTAAGTAAAAAAATAAATCTTAACTTTGAAAAATTGAAGAAAATATTGACGTTTAGGTTAATACTTATATGTACACGCGTGCATTAAAAGTAACTTTAAAAATTGTAGCAACAATTTACCAACAAAACTAAAACGTGGCATCTTAATTTTTTACATATATGGGTACACCTACATAACCCTTAACGTATTACAGGCGAGATGTTATGTTATTTAAGTTTTAGTCCTCACAAATTAGAGATAAACCTAAAGACGCACTAATTACTCACTAATTCAAAAGAAACTCAATAATCTAAACTTAATTACATTTCTTCTCAATGTTATCTGTCAAACGACTTGTAATATTTAGAAAGCATTTTAACTAAAGAATTAAAAGGTCAATATCTCAAGTTCATAACTTGAGGTTGTCGACACCGTTCTCGGAATGACTGTCGTTGAAGAGAGACACCTTTTAATTAAAAAATATAACAATTTTCAGTTCGCAATACCTACCGTACGTGTGTGTACTCACCCAGTACTCAAACGCTACTAGATTGTCTCTCTCACATTGAAGTGTATTTTACTTTTAGAGAAAACGTTCTGAAATGTGATTACGGAATAGCCATCAACTGCATTCACTAATAAAAAAATTAGTAATCGAAATATGTTTGTGCTAAAGTAGATCATTTGAGTTCATATTCTGAGATTGAGAGATTCGTGCTCATTACGTAGTTGCGTAGTTTATACAATGTCACCAGCAGCACCACTCATGGTTGTACAGTCTGTACAGTCGACATCACATCGACATCGATGCTCACTTTGAGCTAGCATAGTACGGAGATTTGATAAAAATAAGAGGACAGCATAAACTGGCTTTGGGCTGCGGGACTGTTCGAAAGAGATACCGTGGCCCTGGAACACAAAGGGCCAAGAAGGAACATGGATGGGTTTTAGTCAGTACAAGTCTGACACACCCTTCAGCTCCGCCCAGAGTGATGTCATTTGATGATTTAACACCCGAAAAAAATTTTATTGGTACTCGCGTGCGGCCTGCCGTACATCTCCGGACGAAGTGTTTCGACGCTTAAATACAATTTAAATACGTACAATGTCACGGTAATAAAGTAAAAATACTTCTTGAACACCGTTAAAACTCCAGTTACAAAGTAAAAGTGGGATATATCACATTTTTGTGTCGTTGACAGGCTATTAACCGCTTATTACCGCTCCCAGCTCTTTCGCGCAGTCTTGACCCCGCGAGCGTAGTTTTTACGAATTTCAACCGTAGTATGGAAAGAAAGAAATAATATTTATGTGTCACAAGGACATGACGAGCATACAAAATGACAAAAAAAACACAATAAACATACAACGCATGACAAATATTTAGAATACAACAGAACGGAACAAAAAAATAGTTGACAGCTTGCACGTCGTGACTGCGACAAGCAGGTTACCATTCAGCATGATGCTGTGCTATGGGGGCCCACAGCACAGCGCTGGTTTTCAGTGATGGTATGGCAAAAACTCTTAAACCGTTAATTGGTTCAGCTCCATGTTATGAACAGAGGAAGAGTCGGTTACTGTTACCCAGGCACTAGCACTATCGGCATCCAGCCTAACTGGAGGTCAATTTGCATGGAGCTACGGCCTATGCGATCTGTACAGCCCAGTTAGTGAGTAACATTATACTACTTGTTCTTCTGTTTCTCGAATCGATGATCCAGACTTTGTCCGACCAGTGCGTAGCGACCTGGACAGCTCTATCATTAGCCTCATTCGAGTCCTGGAGGGTGCAATAACTTGTGCACGACGAGCAGGACAGAAGGTGTGGCATATTCTGTGTTGGGGCTCCACACTCGTATTGCTAAGACTACCCATCCCAAATAAATCTATACCCCGGACTTCTGTGTTTTTTTGCTATTCTATTCTTGCACCCTCCTGGGCAAAGGTTCCCTCCATTCCTTCCATCTTTTTGCAATGTGCCAGCTCCCCGGTCCATATCATAATTTATTTCCGAAAACACCCGACCTATTCCGAAGTCTCCAAAAAGGCGCTGTCCTGCCGTTACTGCACCGAGCCAAATACCGTGCATTGCTATACCCCATTCATCATCCCAATACCGGCCGGAAACCGGGCAGAGACAATGGAGCGGTATATTCACGGAATAGCTCACAAGATGGATGGTCGCAGTTTGTTTAGTAGTTTTTGAGAAATGTCGCATTATATGGACTGGTTCAGAGGACAAATATGAAGTGCGGTTTTGTTTTTACTGGACTAGCTTCTACCCAGGAATTCGCCTCATCAAAAACACGTTCTGTGGCACTCCGCAATAGTAGAGAAAACTATCAGTGAAAGAACTTTTTCAATTAGATGAGTAATGCTTATAACATCATAACATCACGCCATCCCAGAAGAGGCGGATAGAATACACCTTTCTCATCTTACACATTTCGCAAAGTTATGTTTAAATACCATGTAATAGCGGGCGAGCCTATTGCCATCAACCGGCCACAAATCCAGACGCCGTGCCTGCTACTGATAAATTCCTGATGGGAAAACTCAATAATGAATACCCTGTAACCTGTATTGATACGTGCAAAACCTATGTCTTTGCCGATGTATTTCCAATTTGAGACAAAGTAGCACTATCATGTATTGTGTACCTGTAATGTCATTTATCATCATCATCCACAGGCCGAGTTCACCGACTGCTGGGTCTAGGTCTCTCTTTGCTTGTGCCATCTCATCTATGTAATGTCATTAGCACGACGCATTCACCTATTTCCATTGCTGTGTAAGAGTAGATGCGCCTGACAAATTACAGGAACATCAAACTTTTCAATTTCCTCTCCAATTTCTGGAACGCATTAACAAAAGCAGTAGCAGAGGCAATACTATCTCCATAAAGACAAATCCTCCTTTTAATCAAACACAGCACCCTCTTTCACCTTACAGTCGAGCAAAAAGATTTACATCCAATCTCCTAGCTTTACAACCCACAACGAGATGGCGCCACCAGCACAAAGGGTGACAATTTATTACTTTTTACTTTACATCGTTGAAGTGAGTTACCTGAATTATGGCCTACCCCCTCTAGGGGAGGGGATGAAGGTATATGTGTGTGTCACTGAGTTATTTGAGCGCCTAAGGGGATCGGCGCTTCTATTGAATTTTGCCAATATGGCTGCCGGGCGATAATTTAGTAGTAATATATTATTTTGTACAATGCGGTTGGGAATGTTTGGAGGTTCCCGGGTGGAACAAGGTTACCAGCTGCTGGTAATTTTGTTTAATGTGTCGTAATAGGTGGTGGAGGGGAGGACAATTTTCTACAACTCTTTAATGAAGACTAGACGTTGTCCGCAATTTCGTCCGCGCGGTTTTTGGAAATGATTGTAGTGAAACTCAGCTCCGACTTGTCCGGAATTGTGCTTAATCGAAGATGGTTCAGCGATGGTAAATGCCGAATGGAGTTTGTCGATCGTCTTCATATGCCTGGCTTTTCCTAACTATGTTGGGGTCGGCTAACCGGACGCTGTTGAATACCAGTATTTTACATGGAGCGACTGCCTATCTGATCTCTACAACCCAGTTAGTACTGGGTAATGCGATACCCTTTGGTAAGACTGGCCACTGACTACTTAACGACTGTCAAATATCTACAATTGGCAGCCGGGACCAAAGGCCTAACATGCTGTCCGAGGCACGGAGGAAGCTCAGTATGTAACGTGTGGGGCCCATCCACGGACCAACCTAGGCAATGGCGGCTTAACCTGAAGATCGACCAGAGCGGTTGTTATTATTTAGCCAGGGGTTTTTCGGTCATAATAAGCCGTAAAAGCCTAAGAATACGTATAACACTGCCGAATAGTGCGGCGGAGTTGACTAGAGTTCAAGTAGGTTTGCAAAGGTACTCGAAAGCCGCGAACGTTATTCTTGAAGTCAGGTTGTGATAACACGAGGTGTAAACAGACCCTTCACGAAGCCGTAAACCAAGCATTCTGTACATCAAACTAAGTTATTCTACGCAAAAAAACAATTACTGGGAAACGACTTTTTTTGGTGAAAAAAAAACTCTTTACGGCAGGACTTAAAACAATGTTCTGAGGGATTCTTTGAATAGTCGTGGACGTATTTAAAGTAAAAGTAAAGTTATACATTGAAAAAAAAAACTTGTGAAAAAGTTGGAACTTTGATCCTTATATCTCCGTAACTACAAGGTTCCCGGGAAGGTATGGTCTAGGACCAAAACTATCGCAATGACAGGTAGGATAAGTACCTTTCAGCTTCGTTCAGGGTATTTTTATTTCATACCCATTACAGAGCAACTGCAAGTGCCTCCTACATAAATATTTATCACGTTTTAGGTAACGTCTCGTCCGCGGCGCCGCTCGATCATATTTCTTTCGCAATATTTTATAAACACAGTTAGAAACTGTTGATTTATTGCTCCTATCGAGTGCCAGCGCAGCGGAGCTATGAGATCTTCACCCTTGACATCAATTCACATGTTTTCGCTATGTTATGATTGGGATTCAATTGGTATTGCAATTTTACGATGAAAGATGACATAACATCACGCCTGTAATCCCCGAAGGGTTAGGCAGAGGTGTACCTAATAGTACACCCACATTTCGTCAGTTATGTTGTAAGTCCCATGTAGTAGGGGCGAGCCTACTGCCATCAACCGGGCACAAATCCAGTCTCCATGCTTGCTACTGAGAATATCCTGATGGGAAAACCCAATAACTCTTTGCACGACTTGGGAATTGAACCCAGGACCTTATGCTCAGCAGACGCGCTTGCGACCACTCGACCAATGAGGCAGGCAAACAAATCAGGGCTAATATTAATTACGTATAGATTAATCCCCCTATAACGTTCACCTGTGGTGGGACAGGCCTAGGTACTATCCGAGGGACTGGACTGTAGTCCATTATGAGTAGACTCAAATCAGTTAGACCTAAGTTTCAAACTGAAATTCTCCCAAAAAACAGTCAAGTTTCCCAGTCATGAGTTTTGTAACTGAAACTGCGTGCCCATGTCGTTCATACGCTAGAACATTATCTAGACTTCCACCCGACTGAGCTAGACGCAGCCACGCGAGGCTATCGACTGTAAACAGTGATATTCTAGGTAGTTTCATATTTTTTATAAACGCAGACGCAAAAAGTTAACGCGTTATTGTGATCCTGAGTGTTCTGGGACGCGTTCGGTTCATTGAGAACTGGCTAGTGGGGACACTCGATCGTAGAGATATTTGACGCAACCTGGAACAGCTGGTTACGTTCATGAAGGCTCGCTGTCTGACCAATCTTTCCTTCTTTCTAATTTGTCCCCAATCTGGTGTCAGAGTTTTTTATGCCGTCCGTGGGTCTCTGATTTGACTTTACATAGTATGCCGTCGAAAAATATCTCTGAGGCATGCTGGTTTGGTTTTCCTTCACCGAAGCAAGTGATAATTATGCAATACGCACATGAATCCGAAAAATCAGAGGTGCGTGTCTTGGGTTCGAACTCGACACCTATGACTTGGCAGTCCGACGATCACACCACTAGGCTATCACTGCTACCAATCTCACCAAGCGGTACATACTATTACACAGTTACTGTGATGTGGAGGTCAGAGGCCCTGACACGGACGTACATAAAATTAACGTAAATCAGAGAGATTATTTATTCTTAAGCACAGCCGTCCTATAGTATTTTGGTTTACATTTTTGCGACAAGCACAGTCGTCATTCAAAGATATGAACACGTTATGATTACACCACGCGTTTGCGCTGCGTTCATAGACTGTAGTCGCTTCATGTAAAATACTGGTATTCAGCTGCATCCGGTTAGACTGGAAGCCGACTCCAACATAGTTGGGAGAAGGCTAGGTAGAGGATCACGATACAAGATAGAGTTAGGATGAAAGAAAGTATTTTTTTATAATCTGTGGGAGAATGTATAGTTGTCATTGAGAGCTAAAGTTTATTTGTCTCGGAAAAGCAAATAATATTGTTTATTATCTCTGAATTACGATCAAAGACCGCCGCCGTCATGGCGAAATAATTTTATGATGTTTCTATCCTGAATTAGATTGAAAGCACTCGGAGTTTTTTTTAATCTAAAATCGTCATTGGCTTTAGTAGAGAGCTTCTGTGGGTAACTGACTGATGAAAAGGACGTTCTGTCAATAATCTGTTGTCGAATTTCCTTTGACTGCCTCTTTGGTCGAGTAGTCGCAAGTGCCACTGCTAAGCGTGAGGTCTTGGGTTCGATTCCCAGGTCGGGCAAAGTGTTATTGGGTTTTTCCAACAGGAATTTCTCAGTAACAGTCACGGAGTCTGGGTGTTATTTGTGCCCGGTTGTTGGCAATAGGCTCGCCCCCTATTTCATAGGACTTAAAACATAATTGGCGAAATGTAGGTGTAGGTACTATTAGGTACACCTTCGGTGATGTTATGTTGAATATGTTGTCGTTTCTTGACAAATACCAGAAACAAACTGTTTTTACATAGATAGCACAATCTTTACGAGAGCCGTTTAACAATAGGGAATTTACAAGACAGATGTATCTGGAAACCAAAAATGTGAGGGGACGCCCTAAGAGGTCATACATAATATGTACACTGTTCCTTTTGGTGATGTCCTTCAGATTGGTCAAGTGCGGTAGCCAATCGCAACCGGCGTGCATGTATGGCCAGATGTATGACCGTGGACGAAGCAAAAGGAGTATGTGAGGATCGTAGCAGGTGCGTTCTGTGGTTACTGCCTACCTCCATGTAAAAAAGGCGTAACTTATCTTTGATAAATTTTTCAGTTGGTGAACCCTCAAATCTAGTACATGTGCATTAAATCTCCGCGCTCGTAACTGTGACGCGACAATATAACGTTAATTAGCTGATCGGACCGTGGAGGCCGAGTATTATTAGCGGCATAAATATGCGTACACACTGAGATGTCGCGAATGTGTCGTGAGAACGTGGGATATAGTAACATCACAGCATATCATGTCCACTGTGTTCCAAGTGTGTTATCAAGGGACTTGTAGAGGTGTACACACTCACATATCGCTAGTTATGTTTAAGTTAAATCCCTGCCCTTATCCCAATTTATTAGTGGTCTGCGCAGCATGTCTTCTCTTTCCATACTTCTCTATTACTCGTCATCTCAGCAGTCAGCTCCTTCCTAGCCATTTCATCCTTCACACAGTCCATCCATCGTTTCTTTGGTCTTCCTCTACTCTTATACCCATCCACATTCATACTCAAAACTTTCCTCACGACATTGTCCTCATTCCTTCGCATCACATGCAAGCTTAATGTTATCAAATGTGAAATTTCAGGAAAGGTCTGAACTTGTGTATGGAACTTACTACCCAGTATCCATTCCTCAATAGTTGTGACTTGTGAACACTACACCCCCGAGACAGCTGAATACTTTTTAAACCGTCAGGTAGCGTTGTTGAGGGTTACAAGGTCTAAATACAGATGCAACTAAAGCACAAGGCACGTTGTTGGATGGATAGACATTGTATAGTGTTCGCAAGCGCGACTGTTAAACATGGAGTGTTGAGGTATATGGCATATTCCCAAATATCAACTTCCCTATTCGTTTAGCAAAGCTTTTAATGCAATGAAACCCACATATAAACTTAGTTTCTGTATAATTAGAAGGAATACTAATTAGTCTCAAACGCTGGCGATGTTAAATGTATGTGCGCGATACATCAGTCCGCGAGCACCGACCACCTGTCTGCCCATGTCGCCCTGGTACACAGACTGAGGAAATACCTGCGGAATTAGAGAATATTTAATGGACCGTTTAACGTCTAGCTCAATGTATAAACAAACGGCTACTTTATTGAATGTAAAATGACGGCGAACATACCTATACAGACAGAAAAACGTGGAAAACTCACTACCCTTCAAACACACATCCTTTTTTGGAGTCGGTTAAACATTTGACAGATCGCTCCAGCTCGCCTCATCATTACTCAACTAGCTTTTGCCCGCGGTTTCGTGCGCGTTAAATTGGATTGTGGTGTGTTATGTGTTAATCTAGGTCATAGTCTATCTTTGTACATTTGAACCAAATCAGTCGAACCATTCCAGTGTGTAAAAGTCACAAACACACACATATATACAAACTTTCGCAGTAATAATAGTAGTGTAATTGGCGAAATTTGGTTTCCTCTATGTATACATCGACTCATACAAGTCCGGTGTCCGGTGTGCAGTCCGCAATCTGACCACACTTTAAATTATAAAAAATCGCTTCTAACAAATTTGTGTCCCATCTCTATCTGACCCGTTAATTAAACCAGTGCGTATCGATCAACTCCCGCGCAGATATTAATAGCGGGCAGTGACGTCACTCGCAGTTTATATAAGCGACTGATGAGATAAACAGATGTGATCGAGTACACGATGGGCCATGATGGCAGAGATGCACATTTAGTCACTATTCTTGATAATGCCTAAGCTGAATATTCCGATTAATAAGTATGATGATGACAACTCTTAATCTACTACTACTCTTCTTCTACTTAAGTTAACATCACGCCTGTCATCCCCGAAGGGTTAGGCAGGGATGTACCTAATAGTACACCCACATTTCGCCAGTTATGTTTAAGTCCCACGTAACAGGGGGCGAACCTGTCGCCATCAACCGGGCACAAATTCAGATTCTGCTACTTAGAAATTCTTAATGGAAAAACCCAATAACACTTTGCCCTACCTGGGAATCGAACCCAGGGCCCCATGCTCAGCAGTCAATCGCAATTTCTCCCTACATTATTTTAATCTAAATTGATAAAATGTAACTAATGTATGAACTGTTTTTGTTTCAGGTACGTTTTACAACTATTTAAAACTTCACGCTTTCAAATCAGTTAGTTGGTCGACAGTGGGGTAAGTGTTTCTAGTTTATCTAGCTAGGCATACCTTCACATTATTAAAATCTTAAACGACTGTATTGGGGTTCCCGTAGCAGCCTGTTCGTGGTTGATGGCAATAGGCTCACCCCCTTACATGGGAGTTAAATATAACTGCTCAAATAGTGGTACATTATTGGACTTACCAAATAATTTGAAAAGAGTATCCATGGAGCTTCTTGCCGGTTCTTCTCCATAGGAAACGACCAACCCGAACCGTGCACCTTTTTGTCGACGTTTTATAAGTGCCCATCTAGGCTTATGTGAAACAAAATATTTTCATTTTGATTTATTTTAGGACCCATTTATATTATCCGTGGTGCTAGGCAACTGGGCTTATCCCATTTGTAAACGTCCCTTTGTGCCTATTGGCCTTGTTTTGTTCAGTCTCCTGCTGATATGGACGGAAGTAAAATTATTGTTTTTCCTTCTACTCCGCTATACTTTTCTGATTATCCTCGTTGCGGAATCCAAGACAATTAAATTGTTTCTCTGGGACTTCGTCGAGCTTCATTGTCTCGGCACTTTTTTGGTGTTCACCACTGTTGATTCTGATGCACAGGAGTTGCAATGATTTGGGAGTAGTGTGACGGGCTTGTGGTACATTATTGGAGAACATGTTCTCTTCGACATTTTAATAGGTATGTAGGTAAATACTGTTTTTAAAGTAGAAGCAAAATAACCAGACAGCCAGTCACGAATTCTTATAATAACCAGACAATTTTATAAAATATCTAGACACAAATTACTTGTATGAAATTATATAAAAAACATAATATGTTATAAATTAGCGAAATTGACGCACGTTGCGTACGCGACGCTCAAAGTCAGGGATATTTATATCTGCGTACAGTTAGCAGCGGTAGTCATGTCAGTTTTTTACAAGTTGTAAGTAACTCACCAGAATTTCGTGATGACCCAGAATTTCAAAACTGTATCATGAAAAATCACGAAGTTATTGTTGCTTGTTCTGTTACCTGGTTGTCCGCACAAAAACGTGGTCACCACGCGGCGCGCCTCCAGCGTCGTCTTGAGCTCATTGATAGTGATAATTTGGCAGTAGGTACCTAAATGGCACCGAGCGATACTAAGTACTTATCGCATAGGTACTTAGTATCGCTCGGTGTCCAACTTGCAGCTTTTTAAAATATTTTTGGGACAAAATATACATTGGTTTAAAAATTATTGGAATCGATTCAGTTACTTATTCTGAACAAACTATATTCAGGTTTCACATATACTAAAATAATGTTGTATACATATGTATAATCTCAACATGAATAATGTAACCAAGATTTTGTAACAACATTTGGATTTAAAAGAGTGTCCATGGAGTTTCTTGTCCGTTCTACTCCGTAGAGGTCTACGCTTTGGAATGGACAACTACAGTACTTTCACAAGTTAGTATGCCTTGGGTCTGTAATGGTCTAATTTAAGTACTTAAACAAATATTTAACTCTACTCTTTCAAAGAATACCTAGACGATAATGCAAGCTAAGTAGATTGGATAATAATTTAAGAAAATTTTATTTTTATAATAAGAAATGTGTGCCCGTGGGGGAGGCCTTTGCCCAGCAGTGGGACAGAGCAGGAAATGTTTCATTTTTCGTAACAGTTTGTTTGTTTAAAAACAATTTTGTCTGAAATTATTTTGTTAACAAAATAATAATAATAAAATAAATTGAATACCTAGGAACTTACCTAGAAATAATAAATATTTTTAAAAAAATATGTATGGTAGATAGCTGCTATCACCTTAAAAAAAAAGAAATCTTTTAATATTTGTACGCCGTTGTAGGCAAAACATAGCGATCCCTTTATATTTACATTTTTTACACTTATATTTAACAAAGAAAAACTTTGAATTTGACTTTGAAATAAATGCTTTGAGTTTGTTTTTTTTGTTAACAATTTTCGTAGCTGACAGTACTACGAGTTTAATGATGTTGTTTATTATAATTAAATAGAAATGATAATTCATAAACTAGCGCAAGGTTCTACTTACAGAACAATATACCGTATTCATTCAGTGTGAGTCAGTACAGAACATTCTGATTGACGTTAACGAAATTACCGTCGATTTAACAGCTTCAAATAGTACAGACGCCAGCACATCAAGCTACTACAATCTGTCAAATTTCTTTAATAGATTTTCAACTTTATCGCTAAAGCGTTAGGTTCAAATTTGACAGTTTCGTGTAGCTCGATGTGCTGGTAACTGTACCTACATTCAAACATTTAAAAAGCTCATACGGGGTTCGTAATCACTCGGTACTTTTTTTTTAAAACGTCGTCATCTGCCTACCCTTCCCGGGTCGGCTTCCAGTCTAACCGCATGCAGCTGAATACCAGTATTTAACACGGAGCGACTGCCTATCTGACCGCAACACAGTTGCTAGTTCACACGATACCCCTTTGAAAGAATTGTTTAAAATATAACTAACATATAACACAACATCACGTCTGTAAGCCCCGAAAGGTTAGTCAGAGGTGTACCTCTAATAGTACTTACACTCAAATGTCGCCAGTTATGTTTAACTCCCATGTAATAGGGGGCGCGCCTATTGACAGTGATATGGCATGTTATGGTTAATATTGACTGTCGTCGTCGTTGGTCTAGTGGTCGGAATTGCGACTGCTGAGCATAAGGTCCTGGGTTCGATTCCCAGGTCGCCCCCCCCCCCGCCCCCCCTATTAAATAGGACTAAAACAAAACTGGCGAGATGTGGGCGTACTATTAGGTTACACCTCTGCCTAACTCTTCGGGATTACAGGCGTGATGTTATGTATATGTTGTACAATAACAACACTGAAATGTATTCTAAATCGAAAACAAAGGAAAAACAACTCGAGAGCGTGTAACGGTTTATTTCAAAGTTAAATTAAAAGAGTATTATGGTAATCTTAAATTTAGCTTTTTGTCCTATTGTACATCTATTATGCAACATCTTTTTAGGGCTCCGTACCCGAAGGGTAACCAACGGGACCACACAATGTGAAATGGTGATGATGACGTGATGTGTGTGTGTGTGTTTTCACAGAATGTGTGTTTCTGTTGCCGCGGTAACAACAAATAATAAAAAAAAATAAAAAATAAAGGGGACTCCCCTACTGCTATGGTATGGAACCCTTCATGCGCGAGTCCGACTCGCACTTGGCCGGTTTTTGTACAAAAAAAGATAGGTACTTTTTCCTTTATCTTTTTTATAGTTTTAGCCGCCTGTTGGTTAAGTGGTCGCAAACGCTTCATGTGAGCATGCGGTTCTGGGTTCTTTTCCCAGGTCAGACAGAGAAATTGGGTTTTCCATACGAAATTTCTCAGTAACAGACAAGAGTCTAGCTGTTTGCTCAATCGATGGTAATAGGCTCGCCCATGGAAATAATACATGGACTTAAACATAACTGGCGAATTGTGTGAGCTGAACTATGGGTACACCTCTGCCTAACCCATGTGCAATAACAGGCGTGATGTTAGATTTTTACGCCATCGTCAAGAGAAACTAAAAGACACAAAAAATTGCTAATTTTTATCTCTTGACAAATTGACCATTTTCTTAAAGCCAATGTATTCCATGTTTCACCCCTCAAGTACTAGGCTCTCATCATTCCCAAAGAGCTATTCTTTTCTTAAAGCCAATGTATTCCATGTTTCAGCCCTCAAGTACTAGGCTCTCATAATTCCCAAAGAGCTATTCTTTCATTAGAAGAGCCAGTAACATACTTGACACGCGTAACGATGACAATAAATCCTTTTGGGAGACAAATTAAAGATCTCATCACTCTGAGACGAGTCACAAGTGTGTAACATATGAATTGAACATAAGAGAGACAATAGAATTTAACGTAATTGAATTTCGCTGGAGGACTTTTTGACTTTAATGAGAGGCCTTTTACGAGTACTACGACATTTGTTCGTTTGCTCAACTCAAAGCATTTATTTCAAATAAACCATTGTAGGTATTTTTGAATTATCAAAATATCATTACAAACAAAAAGGTCCGCAGTTGTCCTCCAAAGCGCAGATCTCTATGGAGAAGAATGGCAAGAAACTCCATGGACACTGTTTTAAATCAAATTGTGTGTAACAAAATGGGGCGTGTGTATGTGTGTGTGTTTGTGATTTTTGTATGTGGATTCATACATAACATAACATCACGCCTGTAATCCCCGAAGGGTTAGGCAGAAGTTTTCTTAATACTACACCCACATTTCGCCAGTTATGTTTTAGTCCCATGTTATAGGTGCAAGCCTAGTGCCATCAACCGGGCGCAAATCCAGACTCCGTGGCTGCTACTGCGAAATTCCTGATGGAAAAACCCAATAATACTTTGCCCGACCTGGGAATCTAACCCAGGACCTCATGCTCAGCTGTCGTGCTTGTAATCTCTAGACCAACAAGGCAGTCGTCGTATGTGTGTGTGGATTTAAAATCTGGAAAATAAAGATTTCATTTCATTTTAAAATTTTGGTTATATTTGTATGAGGAGCTTTGTTCTCATACACTGAGGAGGAGCTCGTGGCTGAATAATAACAGCCGCACGGGTGTATCTACAAGGTTAAGCAATACTTACCGAGTCGTTGGTCCCGGCTGTCATTTGTAGTTATTTCACAGTCGTTACAGGTAGTGAGTCCCCCGAAACTTAGACACTCAGTCTTACCGAGGGGTATCGTATTACCCAGTACTAACTGGGTTGTAGAGGTCAGATAGGCAGTCGCTCCATGTAAAATATTGGTATTCAGTTGCATCCGGTTTGCATAACAGAAACAGAGTATCTGTAATTGAAAAAATGATGCATTCATAATTATTTCTAAGCCTATATTGTCCCACTGCAGGGCAAGGGAGGCAAGGGAAAGGGAGGCCCCCTTTCCTCCTCCCACATTTCGCGGTCTAGTGCGATTGTGGGACAATCCTTTGCGAAAGAGTCCAGCTCATCCCGCCATCTCCTTCTGGGCCTGCCACGTTGTCGTTTCCTTTGTGCTGATGGATGGATTGAATGGTACGGGGGTCGTGGAGGTGTGTAAAGTAAAAAACTTACACTAAAAACATGTATTTAAAAAAAAACTTGTGAAAAAGTTGAAACTTTGACCCCCAATATCTCCGTAACTAGAAGGTCCCCAGGTATGGTCTAGAACAAAGAAAATGATCGCAAAGACGGGGACAACAAGTGCCTTTCGGTTATGTTAAGGGTCCATTTACACCCTTTACGTTCCATGAAAACTTCTAAAGGTACTGTGACAGTTATAAATGAAAGGACAGACATATACGTTTTAGACTACTTTAACCACACCACGAACCACACCCCATTTTTATCGAAAAACGTGCTTAAAAACATCTACCACTAAACAATATAATATGCTCAGCACAGCATCCTTCTTATCTCACTTTAAACCTTGTTAAGAGCATCTCAAACAGAGATAGGCCATGCTCCATCGTCGCCGATGGCACTAGCGACATCTCATGGCACTTCATGGTACTTCCTGGTACTTTTAGTGGCGTTCGAGAGTCTCTTAGTGACGCTTGAGTTCTGAGAGGGATTAGGAGGCAAGTAAGGGTTGTCGCTCGCTGAGAGTGGTCTGAAGAAAGTCGCGGTAAATATGGTTTTATTTGTGGAATCTTTTTTCTTCTAGTTACCCGACTGACAGCTGGGCTTTTTACAATCCTTATTTACACCTAATAATATTATAAAGAGGTACAGTTTGGATGTAGGGACTAATGTTCGGTACTAGTGATCGAATTCAGAAAAATCTTTCCCTGACGGGACGCTACGTTATCCCTGAGTGTGACAGACTATTTTGACGACATTCTCGTGAATTTTCAACCATAATACGAGTAAATAATAATAATAAATCATTTATTTCAGATTCATCCTGAGATTGCATCCATATTTGTTAGTAGAATTACGAGCTTGTCGTGTAATAAAGTCGCCCACAAAAGCTGTTGTAAAATAAAAAGAATCAGTGTATTTCTGATTTTACCAAATCTATGTTTAACATGGTAAACTAACAATGAAACTTCAATCGAATGTAAGTAATGTGTTACATTCTTACTACTATTATAAATTCGAAAGTTTGTGGGGATGGATGAAAGTTTGTTTTTCTCTTTCACGCAAAAACTACTAAACATATTTGGATGAAGTTTGGCACATAGATAGTTTATAACCTCGATTCACACATAGGATACTTTTTATCCCGGTAGTTCGAACCGTCGGACAATTAGTGAACTCCACGCGGGCGGAGCTGTAGGTTTCAGCTGGTTTAGTAATTCATTTTATAATTAGAAAGTTCAATTAAAATCTCAATCATAAATTAACAACAGCTATAACAATGTTACGAACCTAGTTTACTTTTAATGCTTTGTTAAATAACCAATTATCTGCACAGTGATATTATTACCTACCATTACTATGTTATCGTTAATTAACTGTTTACAAGTTACGTTTGTAGTAATTTAACACAAATACAGTATGTAACGTTTGTTTATAATCTAACTCATGGCCCTTCAGTGTGTACGCCTAACTAGTGTTTGTGTTCATTTATGGCTTCACACTCAAATACAATGTACAACAATATCGCTTTATTTTATTCACAACAGCTAAACAAAAAAGATAGAGGATTGATAGTGCTCTCAAACTCGGAGGAACTCGTGGCTAAATAATAATAGCCGCTCGGGTCGATCTTTAAGTTAAGCCGTGCTTGGCTAGATTGGTCGGATGGGTGACCACCCATTACATAGCGAGTTTCCTCTGTGCCTCGGAAAGCACGTTAAGCCGTTGGTCCCGGCAGTCATTTGTAGATCTTTGACAGTTGTTAGGTAGTCAGTGGGCCGAAAATGATTGACAAAAACAAACACAACAAACAGATAATTCTATTTTACAATGATATAGTGAAATATATTGAATTTACATGGACGAAACTAAATTTTTCTTTTCTATTATATTCTTAAACAAAAGTTGCAGATTTAGTTCAATAGTTTTTTTTAATAGAATCGGTTATTTATTCTTCATTTATTTTGATCACGCGTCTCCTCCAATCTTGTAAACCCGTCTCCAACCGCGTGATGGAGTGGACGACAACCCTTAGCAATATAACTCGACTGGATTATATCTTGCGGTATCAGCGAGGAGGGTGATGGTAGATCTTGTGGTGTTTGACACTTGAATATCGCTTCGGAAGGCGATATTTATCGTAGTACAAAGGATGTCGGAATATTATATTTTTTGAAGTCTGAACGAATACTTTTTTAACTTTACGGTCGGCATATTCTTTATTTGTTTTTCAAAAAGAAAAGCCTGTGACACTATAAGTATGTATCAATACAAAATTGTTGGTCTAAGAAGCAGCATTGCACTCCAAACGTGGCAATGCTGCCAGCCTTCTGCACACTAGATGCTTATCTTTTTTTCTAGGTTTATGTACAATTTTTTATTATTATTTTAAATTTGGTTATAAACCCTACTAATATTATAAATGCAAAAGTTTGTGAAGATGTACTCGTATGGATGTCTGGATGTTTGTTACTCTTACACGCAAATACTACTGGAGCTCGTGGATAAATAATAACAGCCGCTCGGATCGATCTTTAGGTCAAGCCGTGCTTGCCTAGGTTGGTCTGTGGATGGGTGACCACCCATAACATACCGAGTTTCGTCCGTGCCTCGGAAAGCACGTTAAGCCGTTGGTCCCGGGTGTCATTTGTAGATCTTTGACAGTCGTTAGGTAGTCAGAAGCCCAAAAAGTCTGACAACCAGTCTTATCAGGGGGTATCGTATTTTGGAGGTCAGATAGGCAGTCGCTCCATGTAAAATACTGGTAATCAGCTGCATCTGGTTAGACTGGAAGCCGACCCCAACATAGTTGGGAAAAGGCTAGGCAGATGATGATGACACGCAAATACTACTGACCAGATTTGGATGAAATTTGGCACACAGATAGTTTATAACCTTGAACACATGGTACTTTTATTCCAGTAATACGACCCCGTGGGACAATTAACGTACTCCACGCAGGCAAAGCCGCGGGCATGAGCTAGTAATTACATAAATTGGAAAAAAAAACCAAATAATTGTAATCTTAGTAGTCACACTTGTACCGATCGGCACCTTCGATTCGGCTTTACTTGTAAACCGACCGTAAACAAGTAGCAAATATATTCGGATTTCAGTAAACTCCGTTCTGATAATATTTATCCGTGGTGGGCTTATCCCATTTGTAAACGTCCCTTTGTGCCTATTGACTTTGTTTTGTTCTGTCTCCTGCTGATATGGACGGAAGTAAAATTATTGTTTTTCCTACTCCTCCGCTATACTTTTCTGATTAACGTCGTTGCGAAATCCAAGACAGTGAAATTGTTTCTCTGGGACTTCGTCGAGGTTCATTGTCTCGGCGCTTTTCTGGTGGTCGTCGCTGTTGATTCTGGCGCACAGGAGTTCTAGCGGTTTGGGAATAGTGGGGCGGGCTTGTCCCAAAATACTCCGATCGTCATCTGCCTTGATATAAAAACCCTTCATTCAAAACCCGTAGTCGAGTAAATAAAAATACTTCGTTATACGCAATTCCTTGGATGTCACCTCTAAGCCAATATCGGCTTATAAATCGATATGCATAGTTGTGTGAGAAGCCGTAGGACTAAGCGAAGCCTCTGAAGTTAAACCGTATCAAGTTAGGAGGCGGCCTAGTTACTTAGTTACCTTGTTTATAATACGTGTCTGTAACACTGCAGGGGAAACGACAGTTCTCATACTTCATCATCTGCCAGCCTTTTCTCAACTATGTTGGGGTCGTTTTTGACATGGAAAGAAAAATTCGAGTGCGAGCTGGGTTTGAACCTGCGACCTTCCGATTCAGTACACCGGATGTCTTAACCAACTAGACCATCGCACCCCGCTCACAGATCTCGAAATTTTCGTTCCATTAATAACGTCTTACGGTGACGTTAGCGCCATCTATTTAAGAAAGTATCGAACTAACTTAAACCAACACGTTGACATTGCAGTCAAATCAATGTCGCATGTCTGCTCGCACTCGAATTTTTCTTTCCATGTCAAAAACAGCTATGTTCCCTACGCAGGGTTTGCGTATAAAATATTAAAAATTATGTTGGGGTCGTTTTCTAGTCTAACCGGACGCAGATGAATAGCAGTATTTGACATTGAGCGACTGTCTATCTGATTTCCACAACCCAGTTGCACAATAAATGTCCGTTGATACATACAGAGTGTAAGGGACAGCCCTCCACAAACTGATAGGGTAAATTCAGTATATCATACTAAGATGACCGGTACAAGAAATTATTTCAGGAATGTTATGGGAATCCAATAAATTTGATTTGTTTTATTTCTTCATACGCAATGTATCGTTACTGTGGCAAAACGCACGTAGCCAACGGCAAGCGCGACGACGAGTTCGATGAACTCTGTAGCTAGGCACGAAGTGAACAGCTGATTTCACGTGTCGTTCGTTAGAGTATTTCATCATCCATTGTTAGATTTTTTTATTTTAGCCGTATTATTTACATAAATGGAGTGCTGCGTACAGGGAACGTAATTTTACATTGAAAGTGTTCGAAGACGTGTGAAATCTACCAACCGGTACTGGACCTACTCCCTCTCATATAGAGGAGGCCTGTGTCCCAGCAATGGGAATATTATAGCCTAATGATGCTTTGCTAATAATAATTGAAAAAGCGTTTATCGGATGTAATTTCCTCCCTTACTGTATTAGTGATTTCAAATATAAATTAACTTAAAATTTTACTGCCGTAAGAAACAATATACTAGGGCTACACAAGACACAAAGAGTCACCCGACTCCCGCGGTCTACAATAGTAACACGACACCTCTTACAAGGTCTGGCGGCCTGGTACATTCCCGCATTGTTTTCATGTACTATTCATTTCATTGCTATTCATACAATCTGGGCTCGAATGCTGACTGATGTATTTTGTAGGCTAAGAGCGAATTTCGCTAATTAAAGTTATCTGCGCTCAAAAGCTGTCAGTTTCAATATTCCATAACGAGTATGACACTCTTGAACGAAGTTTAAATATTCTGATCGCGTTCAGTTTAATTGGAGCAATTCATTTACCGCAATATTCAATCGCATTATACTTCGATTTTACCCATAAGTGTTGATTTATTTTCGTTTTTAGGGTTCCGTAGCCAAAGGGTGCCTATTAATGGGGCCCTATTAATAAAGCTCCGCTGTCTGTCTGTCTCTAAGAACCGTAGTAGGTAGACATTTGAAATGTCCAAATGACTTTGTACCAACTAAAAGTCTCGCAGTTTGTCGGTTTTCATGGAAACAGGCGAAACATAAGTATACTATCCACCTCTGCCCTACCCCCTTCAGGGGTACAGGCGCGATGTTATGTTAGATCGCCTATAAAGCATAACAACCACACTACAAGCACGCTCATAGTTATTTATGCTCATACCGCTACGCCGTAGCGCCGTAGCTTGTAGCCGCTACGGCCGTGTCTACGCATCTGCTACGCCATCTACAAGGTATAGGCTTGCAATAATAATGATTTAGTTCAAAATTGATGGGCTCTTGTGAGTTTCTGTGGGCCTGGTACTTTGTGGAATGGCGGTGTGTTAATGAAAAGGGGACAGGCAGAGAAAGAGGTTGATTCTGTGGTTTTGGGCCTAGAAGCAGTTCCTTACTAAGCACATTGTAGCTACGAAGAACACGGCTTTATTTTAAATGTTTCGATAATATAGATTACATTGGACTCCAACATACATAGTGAAGTGTGCTACCTCGCCACAACTTTGACTAACTCTCCGGGGATCACAGGCGTGATGTAATGTTATTAAATAAAATCACAATAACCATCATATCTACCCTGTTCCGATGTCGTGGTCGGCTTCCCACATGCATCTGAACGTGACCATTTAGCGCTCATTCATCTAAACAGCGCGGCTTGACATATGTCGGCGACAACAGCAATATCATACGTCTGCTGTCGCCGGCAGCCGCTGGTGACTGATGCCTGCAATATAGCCTGGATGTAGGCTGAAATGTAGGCATTATACGTTGTTGTAATATCAACTTGCAACATCTTATTAATGGGTGTAACCCTTAACGAAGCCGAAAGGCACTTTTTCTGCCCGTCATTGCGATATTTTTTTTTGTTCTATACCATACCTGGGAACCGTCTAGTTACGGAGACATTGGGGGTCTAAGTTACAACGTTTCCGAAAGTTTTTTTTTTTTAAATACAAGCTGTTAATGTTGTAAGTCTACTTTTAATACCTCCACGACCCCCGTACTATTTAAGGAAACCTTCAGCACAATGTTTTGAGTGCGTTACATTGAATCCTACCGTAAAACAAGATTTTTACCCCAATAAAAGTTTCCCAGCAATAATTGTTGCGAAGAGTTACTTAGTTCGATGTACAGAATGCTTGGTTGACGGCTTCGTGAAGGGTCTGTTTACACTTTGTATGTGAAAATAACGTGTCAGTATGTTCCTACACCCTAATCTCCGAAACTGCACAACTGATTTCAATGAAGTTTTGTGAATGTTTATGGTTAGTTCCAGCTTGAAAAATAGGATAGTTTTGTGGTACCCGGTTGATAGCTCATCCCCTATTACATTACATGGGACTTAAACATAACTGGCGAAATGTTGGTGTATTATGTACATCTCTGCCTAGCCCTTTGGGAACTACAGGCGTGATGTTATGTTATACTGAACAGTCTTGTCTTAAGACATAGAATAGTCATAAACAGTAATGTAATAAGCACGCAATCATAATTATTCAATTTAATACCTTATTCTTAACTCGTTTAAGTCACTAATTGCTCAACATTAATTATGTACTCACATCCTATAATTAAATTTAGTTAACAATCAATTATATACCTTACCCCCTTTGACATAGAGTTATAAATCAGTTTACATAATCATTAGCTTTAATCAAACGGTACATCACTTAATTATACTCCGTATTCTGTTTGCAAATAAAGTAGCAAATCGCTTATCATGGATGTTTCCAATACTAAATGCCTGTTTTAAACCTTACCGCTAATGAAATAAGGTTGTAAATCATGAGAAGTAAAGCACAGACAATTTAATATTCCGTGGTTTTATCAAGAAGACGGTAATTAAGTTAAATTATAATTAATAGACAAGCGTTTTGTCTTATGAGACTTGGGCAGACTCATATTTCAGACCGTTAACGTCATTTATGTCGAAAGGCACCAAAGAAACGATGGCTGGACTGTGTGAAGGATGATATGGCTAGAAACGAGCTGACTGCTGAGATGACGAGTAATAGAGACGTATGGAAGAAGACATGCTGCGCCGACCACAAATAAATTGGGTTAAAGGGTAAAAAATTATGCTGAATCGGCTGTACTAAGCATTGGGGTTCACCAACGAACGGACAAAGGACCGTGTCTTTACCAACACTCCGTTTTAAAGAGAGCAGGCCTGTGTCCCAGCAGTGGGAATATTGAAGGCTGGTCAGGACAGAGTGAGCGCGGTAGGCACAGGACAGGGTGTCGTGGCACAGCTTGGGAGTCGCCTGGCTCCAGCTGTGGACTGCGACATGCTTGGCAATAAAATCAATTCTATATTTACTTTGTTTTAAAGTTTAATGTACAAAAGTGCTTTATAAATGGCCTTATTGAAATATATAAATGCCTTTATTTATTGATGAAAGTATAGTTAGGTCTTTTTGAAATTCCATGAATTTTCTTATGTCTGTTCTTGTAAGACTTTTTCATGAAAAAGTCATACAATGGGATTAAATGAACTTAGAGAGTCGTATTGATGATGTTAGTGATTATAACTCTGCAAAGCCATATTTGTTACGGTCCCGAATCACATTTTGTTCAACACACAACCTGACACTGACCTTCAAATTGCAAGAAAACGCAAGAAAATCTTAATTTCGCGGCTACCCTGGCGCTTCCTCCTTTAGTAAAAGCTCCACTAGTCAATGCGTAATAAAACAATTAGACGTAATAAATCAATCCTCGAAATGAGAGTGAAATAAGTATTTTATTTGTTTTTATCCTGCTTCTCAATCACGCTCCATTGGATGCTCCTCTAGTTAATGATCCGTATTTCTTTCTTCGGAGCGATTTATTTAACCAGAAATTATTACGTAGGCTCGCAGTGGCGATGGTTCCATACAACTCGATTCCAACCGGATTCCCTTTGAAAAATGGCACAGTCAGTACTCTATAGATAAATAATATAATCACATTAAAGATATGTACTCCGGCTTACTTCTTACAAAAATTGACGATGAAAGTGACGTAGAGTGTTATTTGTGAAGGTATTACCAAAATCAAAAGTCATTTATTCAAATTAGGCTGATAATCAGCACTTTTTGAACGTCAATACTACAAGACACACTCCCCCAAAACGCCCCTACCCCCTTCCTTGTGTTGCAGCTGGGACGAAGAAGTGGCGGAACAACTGTCCAGCAACACATCTGTCTGTTAGGTTAGAAGGACCAGGTCATATATAATAGTATGTAAGATAATATTAACAAAGACCAACAATTACCAAGAGGTATCGTGTTCTCCAGTAACTGGGTTGTGGAGGTCAGATAGGCAGTCGCTCCATGTGAAATACTGGTATTCAGCTGCAGCAGAAAAGGCTAGGCGGGTGATGCCTAGCATTGGAGGATATTGATAATACTCTTTTCACACTTAGTATTTGTTTAGTTTTAAAACTATCCATATGTACAGTCAGCCCTAAAATAATGTAAACACGGACAATGAGGTTTTGGTGAAATGAATTGTTTACTATGTTTTGTACTTTTGCATTGTAGACACAATTATGGAATAGTAGTTGTAGACAATGAAATGGTTTCTTGACCGTGTTTACATCTTTTTGGGGCTGACTGTACTTATGGATAATACGAGTTTAGCTTTTTGAAAACTTTAAACGAAAATACCTTGAAAAATACTTTAGGAAGCGAGTTTCCATTTCGTGCACGACGCGAGTTCGTGCTAGGGCAATTTTTAATTTCTTTCTTATCAATTTAACACGCCCAAACCATTAAAATTACCTCCGAAATTGCTCAACAGAGACAAAAAGGTCCCCTCACAATAATGTCTATGCCGCATAACTCGTGGCCATCAAAACCAGACGAAAACTACAATTAATCTGAAGTTACACAACCGGGAAGCGAACCCGTCACCCGCAGGGAGGCGTGTCCGGCGAACATCAATAACGTGGTCACAGCCACTGGGACGGACAGGACTGTCCCGACTTCTGAGGGTTGAATGGACATGGTGTAGTACGTACTGGCGTAATTTAATACACAATTTACGGCTGTCCACGAAATTTGAGAACTTATCCGGCTCACGTTGTTTGATTCGGAAAAACAAATGTCAGTGTACTGTATGCGGCCTACCCAAATGTATTGGTATTGTTCGTCGTGTCGTTGAGCTAGGCACACAGGTGTTGTGTTGTAGGGGTCCTTCAGAAAATATAGCATAAGCATAATCAGGTTATAATATTCCCACTGCTGGGACACAAGCCTCCTCTCTAGGAGAGGCAGTGGGATGTAAACCACCACGGACCTGTGCGGGTTGGTCTAGATCTATATCATCTACTAGCTGCTGGCCGCGACCTTCGGCGCAATTATTATAAAAACATGATTTTCTCTGTTTTTGCAATAGTTTTCATTGATTCTCCGCTCCTATTGGTCGTAACGTGTAGAAGTTATATAGCCTTTAGCCTTCCACGATAAATGGGCTATCCAACACTAAAATATTTTTTTCATTCGAACCAGAAGTTCCTGAGATTAGCGTGTTCAACCAGACAAACTCCCCAGCTTCATAATATTAGTATAGAATATAGATTACGTCTCCGAATTCCCGTTTTCCTCACAATGTTTTTTTCCATAAAGAGCTTTTTGCCAAACAACATCATATTTTAGTGAGTAAAAGGTAGTCGGAAGGGTATTAATAAAACCGTTGCCATGACAATCGTTTCGTTGTTTCGATATTTAGAACGCGGTAGGCAGTATTGATTTTTTACGTCTGCTTCGTTCTGGCGATTATATTTAACTTGTTATTAACTGTGGAAAGGTGACTTGGAAAATACGTCCTTCTGTTATAAATATGGTTGACAAATAACGGGCTCCGCACGCAAAATACGCGCTTTGGACGTGGAGACGGACACCAGCCCGTTCAATACAGTACAATGACATTGACAAATAATATTTGCGCAGATTAATGTAAATTATTTGTATGGTAATGGTCGTAAAAGCCGTCAAAATATAATGAAGGTATCTGGCATTAGAAAAAGCCGACTTTGGTGAAATTCATTTGCAAACTCCAGTATACTATATCGTAGGTAGAACCTTTTCATATCTATATTGTGGCCAGATTCCATTTGTAGAACTTTGACAGTCGTTACAGGTAGTCAGTGGCCCGAGAATCTGACAATCAATCTCAGTAAGAGGTATCGTATTACGCAGTACTAAATATGTTGTGAAGATCAGACAGGCAGTCGCTACATGTAATATATTGGTATTCAGCTGCATCTAGTTAGACTGGAAGGCGACCCCAACATAGTTGGGAAAAGGCAGGCACGTGATGATGTTGTGGCCAGCTTCCAGTCTTTTTAGCGATTTTAGACTGTCAGAAAGTCTCCTGAAGTGAGTGGGTTCATTATATTCCAAAATGGTGCAGGAAAACATCGTCAGCATTCGAAGACATGATTTGGCGGTCACCAGCACTGGGCCAGCGTCCCAAGGAACCAAGGCGCTGGTGGTAGGTGTCCCAGCATTGCATTTCTCTGATTCCTTTATTTTTGTAGATTTCTTGAATGATAAAATAAAAAAGGCTATGCAGGGAACTTGCAGAACCACAGGTTTAAAACTTAGAACCTGTGTTTAATAAAATGGCTCTTAAAACGACAGGACCACCCACCATGGCTGTTTGTTAATAAATGATTATCATAACAACTGCGACTGTGGCTGCCGCGTTGGTCGAGTGGTCGCAGGCACGACTACTGAGCATGAGGTCCTGGCTTGCATTCCCAGGCCGGGATTGGGTTTTTCCATCAGAATTTTAGTAGCTGCCACGGAGTCTGGGTTTGTGCCCGGTTAATGGTAGTAGATTCGTCTCCTATTACTGGGGACTTAAAACAGAACTGGAGAAATGTGAGTGTATACTATTGGGCACACCTCTGCCTAAACCTACGGGGATTCTAAGCGTAATGTTATGTTATAAATAAACTTAATTTTCAATACCGATACAGTCACTGCATCGGTTCGTGTCGTATCGGTACGTAACTGTATATAACAGTACTATAACGTTACGGGATATAACCGTTATATCATGGTTATGTTGAAGACAGTGTAATGGGTATTGTCGGCGTTTCCATGGGCGGTTATTTTATGTGAATTTGGATTTATGCATACTAATAACAGCCGGTCGGCATAGCCAAATCTACTGTCTCTTTGGTACGGTAGTTGAAAGTGCGACTGCTCGGTAGTTGCAAGTCCTGGATCGGAGTACCAAGTCACGTAGCGTTATTTGTGCCTGGTTAGTGGCAATATGCTCAGCTTGTAACTTATGTATACTTCGGTTCGGCACTTTCGGTAGTTCGCGGTGTTAGCCAAAGTATGAAAAGAGGAGAAACGATGCTCTCTCGCTCGCTAGCTGGCTGTGTGGCCTGCGCTTAATACGACCTGAGCTATCCGAGAGGAGGAAACACAATGCTTTTATTTCATCATGTAAATTATCAACAACTTAAAAAGTATCTTCAAACCCGAGTACTATGCTAATTTAAGATAAAAACCCGCTAAGGCGTTGCTAATCGCTCTGCAATGTTAAATTAATGACAACGCCATCTGTTGGTGAGAAGTTGGAACTAAGTTGAAAATCATACTCTGTGGTAACTTTTTTTACTCATTTGTATAAGATCCATGTAATCAGAAATTGGAAAATGTTTGTTTTCAAAGCAAACGATATAGTAAATACTAAGAAAATCCGTTGTTAGGTTTTTTATTTCTAAAACTTACCGACGCGACGCGCGACAGTTACGTAATATAACATAACATCACGCCTGTAATCCCAGAAGGATTATTCAGAGGTGTATCTATTAGTATACCCACATTTCGCCAGTTACGTATACTTAAGTACCATGTAATTGGGGTCGAGTCTATTGCCATCAGCCGGGCGCAAATCCGGACTCCGTGGCGGCTACTAAGAAATTCCTGATGGAGAAACCCAATAACACTTTGCCCGACCTGGGAACCGAACCCAAAACCTCATGCTCAGCAGTCATGCTTACGATCACTAGACCAGCGAGGCAGTCAATGTTGACAACGGTTACGTAGTAAATATAAAAAGATGCTATTATTGACAGAAAAGCAAAACATATATTTACAAAGCTAAGAAAAACTATTTTTCAAAGGAAAAACTAACTTTCACTCTGCCTTACAAACAATATTGGAAATTACTGTTTTTACGTGACTTTCTCATATTTAAACAGACTCAAATAGAGAAAATAAATGTTGCAAATAAAATAGAAATCAAAATAAAAAGATCGGTTTAACTTTATAGACGTTGGTTTACGAACAAACTTAAAAGAAAAAAAAACGTTTCAAATTATATTACAGTCGCTTGGATTTCAACTATTGGGGTTTCACGAAATTTTAAAAGGCATGGGATGAGATCCCTTATCTGCTACCAAATAATCTGATGAATATGTTAGCAAATAAATCAGGAAACATTTTTTGCTTTGATTTATTTGCATCCTAACTTCGTTCCTAACTTTTTAATATTATAAATGCTAAAGTAAGTTTGTGAGTTTGTTTGTTACCTTTTCACGCCTAAACCACTGAACCGATCATCCTGAAGTTTTGCATATACGTTGTCAGGTGTACTGAAATGTACATAGAGTACCTTTCATCCCGAAAAAAAGTACTGTTACCGAGGAAAACAACAATAACGTCCTTATGATAATAGATGACGCCACGTGTCTTTCGAATCATGATTGAATTATATTATAACAAGCAAAGTACAATTGAAAACACCGAATTGATTGACAAATTCTAAATTAACGCGAGCAAAGCCGCGGGCAAAAGCTAGTTATATATATATAAACCCAAATTCTAATTATTATTAAAAACTTGTATAAAGTGATTTAATAATCACTTTATACAAGTGTTTCATTTGTTAGTAATTGGGTTAACAGTATAACCTCTATCAACATCGATGATTTTCTAATTTCCATTTTAATAAAGTTTTTCAAACAATAATTGTTGTAAAAATTGAACAGACATAAAAATGAAACCTAAATACAGATGAATATGTGTTACTAGCTCTTTGAGTTTAGTGTGTGATTGTTCATCAGGATTTGTTTAGAGTTTCGGAATCGACCTTCACACGTTATAATGGGTGTAAAAATACCCTTAACGGAGCCGAAAGTCATTGCGAGCATTGTTTTGTTCTGGACCATACCTGGGAACCTTCTAGTTACGGAGGTCAAAGTTTCAATTTTTCATAAGTTTTTTTTTAAATTGAAGTTTTTAATGTTATAAATTTACTTTAAATACCTCCACAAACCACGTACATACTATTCAAGCATCCATCAGCACAATGTTTTCAGTGCGCTACATTGAGTCCTACCGAAAACGTGATTTTTACACCAAAATAACGCCGTTACGCAGCCAGCAATAATTGATACGTAGAGTTCCTTAGTTTGATGTACAGAATGCTTGGTTGACGTTTTCGTGAAGGGCCCGTTTACACCCTGTATGCAAGAAAACCAATCAGAGAAGTGGTGCTAAAGATGGTTTAAACACAAGCCTTTAAAGCTTACCTCAAGTTACAGTTTTCATCTGTGATGACGTAAAAGTAAACAACAAAAAAGCCCTTACTCTCATGAGTATCTGTAAAAAATACCTGCATCCTTATACATATTGGTGTTCGGAAACAAATCCTGCTTTATGGTGATAGAACCTCTGTTCTATGCGGCCCTGGTACCTCTTTAGCTTACAGAGTTTATGTTACACCGAATGTGGATGGGAAAGCGGGATGCGAGTGGGGATGAGATGTGGGATGTAGGGAGTTCGATTCCAAGGTTATTTATATGTATTTTTCAAGTCTATAACAACATCACGCTTGTGATCCCTGAAGGGTTACGCAGAGGAGTACCTAATACTACACCCAAATGGTAAATACCCCGTTTTTAGCGTTAAAGTTAGTATTAGTGACCATGTTAGTTACTAACTTGCTGCATCCACATTTCGCCAGTTACGTTTTAGTTCCATATTTTAGATTCACGGATAATACTTGCAAAGACAGAACGAGTAAACACGGATTACTTTTTCTGTTTATTTTAGCCAAGCGTTACTCATATTTAAGACCTCTTTTAAACCTGATTCGTCTTAGAAAATCTTGAATGAAAGAACGAGATCACCATAGCTTTAGAAGCCCTAGTGGTCGATTACAATTAAAACAAAAAATAGAACAAAGCTTAGAAAGGACTCTGACTAAAACAGTGATGGTATCACTAGCTATCATCATCATCATCCGCAGCCTAACACCGCCCAGTGCTAGGTATAGGCCTCTCTTTTTTCAGACGTTCCATTTAAACGGTGAAAAATGCCTACGCATACCGCACCTTACGGGGAGACGGCTTGCTTATGTGGGCTTGCACCCACTAAAAACACCGCCGCGAGCCTACTGTCGCCTTGGTGGATGAGCCGCGAGAACTGCTACGCATGACGTTCGCGACCCATCCAGCGCAGCCCGCCTCCGGGCACCAAACTCCTTTGGCGGTGTCCGGGCTCACCTGAGACATCGCCACGAAATCTCCATATTCCTGTGCCAGCCTCTTCCAGGTTTTTCCCCCGATGGCAACTATGTTGTCTGCCCATCTCGCCGCCGGACGATCTACGTTTCTATTCCCAGTTCTCGGACGCCATTCGGTGACAGCCTTAGTCCACCTGTCACTGCACCTTGCTATATAGGTGCCCTGCCCACCTCCATTTGAGTTCCGTAACGCTATAGTAATTGTCAAAACCTAGTAAAGGTATTTTTCAAGCTAAATGAACTTTAATTTCCAGTTCTACTATAGAAATCTCACCAAACACAACGCTAAGATTGATATCAGCCTATAGCTGTCACAAAAGC
Organism: Noctua janthina; assembly: GCA_963576755.1. NCBI lineage: Eukaryota > Metazoa > Arthropoda > Insecta > Lepidoptera > Noctuidae > Noctua > Noctua janthina. Next base: position 9,890,474 of record OY755080.1, on the reverse strand, counting down.
GAATCGGCACACAACTCATACAACTAACGATTGATCACCACAACCTAGCTCATTACCTATACTTCACTAAACACTGAACAGTGTGCAAACAGCACGATTAACGACTGCACAGTCGCACAGTCACAGTCGCACATAATGAGATAGTCGCGATTTATGTGCGCGTCCTTATCTGTGTACCTATTATAGAGTGGTGGTCACAGTGGCGGCGATTAGCGGGTAAAAGTATAATAATACGCTGTACTGTGTAACACATACATTATTATTCATGCGGGTAGCCTGTATCGTCATGACTTTACTTCTTTCGATCTAGAGCCAATGTAAACTGGACGTCTGATTTATATCCCGCCATCTTCTGCAAGGCTTGCCGCTTCGCCTTCTAGCTGTTTAGCTACTCCTACTAATTGTATCTGACTGGATTATATTTTTACTGAAAGAGAAAATATTAACTGATGGAGAGATAATAAAAGTTTTCCTGTGAGTCTCATAAGTACAGTGCCAATGAGTGAACTAAACGTGGTGATGTTGGCGTACGCGTTGACGCGTTGTAGAAACATGTTGCTCCTCGATGTAGATACGATAACTACTAAAGCAAATCATGGCCAAACTTTTCTAAATTCTATTTCGGATACAAAAAATCCATACAGTGCTAGCTTTAGTAACATAATATTAAAATAACTTATTATCTAGGCTTAGTACCAGTTACCCTCCACACAAACTATTTTACAACTGAAGAGCTAAAGCTTAATTGTATTTGTTTCTCATTGAAACTCACCAACCCCTAGCGCTTGTAATCACTCCACCACTGCGCCAAAAACCACATTAAAGAATCAGTTTCATTCTCATCGCTCCCCGCCTGTTATCGCTACGCCTCCCGAGGGACCGTAGCCTTATAGCCGTTGCATTTAGTATTAATCCAAACACGGAGGCTCATCTCATATTTATTAGGTAGGATGGTCGATTCCGCTGAAGAATTGTTTTTACTGTACCTCGGTAAGAAATTAAAGAGTTTATTTTTGATGTGGAGTGTCTGAATGTTGTAGATGCTATGATACATTTCTGGAAACTTTTATAAAGTTTGTTCATACTAGGTAGGTAATAATTCGATTTCTTTTTTTTGGAATTTCTTAGTAGTCGTATAGAATTCTGTGTTTTTGCCTGGTATTCTAACTAGAGGAATGGGCTTGAGAAATGCCCGTTTACTATCCCAACGGGAACATTTGTGTTAGGAAAGACATTTTTTATAATTTTTTTTTAATTTTTTATACATCATTTAATTTTTTTAAGTATATCTTAAAAAAAAAACATAACAAATAGTTGTCCGCCGGTGTCGGGAGCAGGGTCCAAGCTACCGGTGGTCAGGGCTCTTGAGAGAGGAACCTCCTCACAATGCGAGCCGTATCGAGGAGCTGCCTTCTGAATCAGGCCCTTGATCCAACCGCTTAAGGAGAGATTATTATTTTTATTATACAAAAAAAAGACATTAAGTTTTATACAAGTACAAATCACGCGCTGAATTGGATTTTCCATCGGAAAGAAAAGTTAAAATTATTTTTGACCAAGAATTTATTTTGTGTGTTCAGACACCGCTTAGTCTGTCAGTGTAATAATGAATTAATTGAAGTTTTTTATTCTGTAGTATACTGGCCGCAAACGTGACTGCTGAGCATGATTTCCTGGGTTTGGTTATAAGGTAGGGCAAAGTGTTAATTGGTTTTTCCATCATGATTTTTCCGTAGCAGCCACGGAGTACGGATTTGTGCCCGGTTGATGGCAATAGACTCGCCCCTATTCATGGGACTTAAACGTAACTAGTGAAGTGGGTGTACTATTAGGTAGGCCTCTGCCTAACCCTTCGAGGATTACAGGCGTGATGGTATGTTTTGTTAAGGCAAGAATAAGTAGATAATTACCTGTCTTATAATAACCTCCAAAATGACAAACATCTTTTTAATCCTTACTTGTCTACAGTTAGCTCCAAGTCGATACCCCGGAGACATCGCGGCATTGCGTGCTCAGCCAAGTCGCGGTAATCTATACTATCACGCTAGTTCTGAAACTGGGGTGGGTAGGGGACAAGGTGATGTTAAAGAATGATAAGTAGATTGTGTTGTGCATTGCAGTATTATTGGAGTTGGGAAGTACCTTGAGGTAGCAAGGTTTTGTTGTATTGCTTAGACGATTACCGTTATGTATTTATGAATTTGCCACGTGGAAGACCAAGACGCATCGTCATCTTCCTGTCCTTGTCCCATGTTACTCGGGGTCGGCGCAACACGTTTTTCTCTTCCATTCTCTTCTGTCAACGGTCTCGCTATCATTTACACCTTTTTCCTTCATATCGTCCCTCGCCCCGCCTCACTGCTTCGACTAGCTCGTTAGTCTAGTGATCCCAAGCGCGACTGTTGAGCATGATGTCTTGGGTTCGATTCTGAGGTCGGGCAAAGTGTTATTGTGTTTCATCAGGAATTTCTCAGTACCAGCCACGCAGTCTGGATTGGTGGCCAGCTGATGGCAATAGGCTCGCTCCCTATTACATGGGACTTAAACATAACTGGCGAAATGTGGATGTTCTATTAGGCATGCACACCTCTGCCTAACCCTTCGGGGATTACAAGGCGTGATGTTATGTTATGCTACCCTTTAGACTGCCGACAAGTAAAAATTTGAAAAAAAGAGACAGATGATGTAGCACGTTTTGACACTTGCTCCACTTATGGGATAATATATGTCTACTACTAGTGCAAGAAAGAGAAGCAAACATATCTATCTAAAAATAACAACATATATTATATTCAAAACACGAGTAAAATCTCGAGCTCAACTTACACCACGTTGCTAAAATGTCGAAAAGGAAACGCCATTTTCAGTCCAAAATCAAGCTGCTACAAAATAATCACGAACGATAAACCACCAGTAATTTATTCCTGGATTCTATTTCCCACAATCCGGAAACTGCGATAAGCTAGTAATATCAGTGTTCATAGTTATCGATGCATCCGGGGTGGGAGCACATTGGTCTCTCTCCTGTTGGGATGCTGCAGTCAGCGTATTGCTATGATGATGGAGAGGGTGAGGCTGCTAGTTTTTATCGGGGGAGTAAAATGGAGATAGAATATCAGATAGCTACATATTTTTTGTCTTTCGGCTTCGATAAGGGTAAATTTTTACACCCTTTATATTGCTATATTGCAGATATAGTCCTTACTGAGTTTTCGGGAGTTCGTCCGAGCTAGCTTCTGGTGATTAGCTACCGCGTGAAATCTAGAATGCAAAAATTTCAGTTAAGGAAGGAAGGATTTCCTTAAATGTTTTAGGAACATTTGATTGGTACTTCAAAAGAAATATTTGAAAAGCTAAATACACGAATGCAATATTTTTATTAATGCCTAGACTGAAGAGGGAGCGGAAGGAGTGGAGGGAGGCCATTGCCCAGGACTGAGAGAGAGCAGGCAAGGAAAAAGAAAAAAAACGCCTAGACTAGGTGTAAATTCTTAAGTACAGCAGGAAATATAACTAATCCTTTAAAACCTTTAATAATTTAGAGGCTAACCAGCGTTAACCCACGCTAAATGGACTTCGACGTCCCTGAACGTAAATAATATTATGTATATTCATCCTCGAACCAAAGCGGATCGCCAGTCGCCACCCCAATTACAAGGAGCACATAAATACGAACAACTTTCTGCGAGTCAAACAATAAAGGAATGAAGTCAGAAGGTTCAAAACGGTTTTAAAGTTACGCATGAAAAAGGTGCCAACGGACTGTTAACTCCCTTTGTGTTTTTTTTTTGTGTTACGTCATTAGTTCGCCAGTGGCGTGCCTAAGGGCCAACAATACGGCAAGCCCATAAAGCAAGCAGACTGTTTAGAAACCCTAACATCATGAAGAGTAGTAGCAAGCCAAACAAGCCAAGCTTTTAGGCTTGTATAAAAGTACCGCCACTAGTCGCTAGAGTTCATGTATAGAAAACGAAGACATACTGCGCGGACTACAAATAAATTTGGATAACGGCAGTAAGATGGTGATAGGTAATGGCGAGTCTTGTTCTTATTTGATCACCCTACAATACGTTAGACTTTGGATCATCAACCTCTAGGAAGGGGCTTCGATTGAACGCTGTAACAATTATAAAAAGGAATATTTCTCTTTAAGTGTGTCCGTTAGACGCGAGATTGCAAACTTTAACAATATTTTGATTTAAAATTGTCCTTCCATTTCCTTGCACGTTCTTCTCCATAGAAACCTACTAGTATTTGGAAAGGGTTAATTCCTGACAAATCGAATTCTTGACATGAGTTACCTAACATTTGAGTTTTTATAATGGGAAAAGTATTTTGCGATTTCCGACTCTTTTAGTACTGGGTGCCATAAAAGTTTTTGATCAGTATTAGAAACATAATCGAATGACATCAAAAAAAAGTTTTGTGTAAAATGGCCATTTTGTTGTTAACTGTAACTTTTGTTTTAAATCTGTGAATGGTGTTCAAAATTTCACGAAAAGTAATAGATAACTGCAACGGTAGTTCCTGTTACTGGCTCGCTGAAAGTTTCCGCCCTGTATATTTGATAACATAGGATCAACTAGGTTTTGTCTAAACGGTTGTTTTGTTCGAGGACCACACAGACCAGTCCTTCTGTGTTCTCCGTCACAGTAATCACCCCGGGTTCTCCGGTAAACATCCCGGGCGTCAGTCTGTCTGGCTATATTGATTGCGTAGATACGCCGCGTGCCGCGTACGAACACGCCGATACGACACTACGACGTACGATACGCACCGCGCGTAGTAATGACACTTCTTTGGTTTCTCGTCGGTAGAATGGGATTTGTTTCAAGGTTTAATTTTGTATTTAGTTAGATAAGCATTGATTTTCGGAACATATGTGGCATATTTGGCATATGTGGCAACGCCGGGAGGGGTAACATACACTTGCATAACATAACATCACGCCTGTACTCCGCGTGGGTTAGGCAGAGGTGTACCTAATAGTACACACACATTTCGCCAGTTTTCAAATCCCATGTAACCCCCTAGGCCAACATACCGAGAACAAATCGAGACTCCGTGGCCGCTACTGAGAAATTCCTGGTGGAAAAACCCAATAACACAGTGCTTGACCCGGGAATCGAACCCAGGAGTTCATGCTCAGCTTCCGACCACTCGGCCAATGAACCAGTTTGATAGACTAATTATCTTATGTAAGTGCGTTTGGACCTTTTTAGTTAACACAAAATCCTTTTTTGCGTAACTGCCCTCAAAAAAATAAGGCTCATTTTAAACTCTAATGTCAGCATCATAAGCACCCAATAAAGATAAGACTAAATTGCTCATCCCTGCTACACTTAAAACCGGAATAGCAGCGCTATTTAACTCTGCTATAACAGTGCTGAACAGTCTGCTATTCCGGTTTTACAATGTGTTAGCTGAATGGCAATCGTGTTGTTTATTTATACATCACAAATCCATGTGCTATCGACTGAACCTCTATTGGTACATCATAATATACAGGGTGAATGTTTTACGAAGGGACAGTTAGTGCAAGCATCTTAAAATCGTCGTAGGAACAAAAAGAGAAAAATGTTACTTATTATGAGACGAGACGGTCTATAACTCTTTGACCTGCACCCCAATTGTGATACACGTTTACGATCACAACCCGATGGATTTGTAAAGACATTCACAATCCGTACCGATTTTTGAAAAATACAATCAGCTAAAACGTCACCCCTGTAATTCCAGGGCACGCCACCATAGTGGCGATAAGTCCCCTCTTTGAGGAGTGGCTAGAGAGGCGCCACGGCGCCCTCACTTACCGCCTGACGCAGGTCCTCACCGGACACGGTTGTTTCGGGAGGTTCCTGCACCGAATCGGGCGGGAGGAAACGCCCGGGTGTTTCCACTGCGAGGATCGTCCGGAGGACACGGTGGAGCACACCGTGGAGGTCTGCCCCGCTTGGGCGGAGCACCGCCGCGTCCTCGTAGCGGCGATTGGCGGCGGCGATCTCTCGCGTCCGGCCTTGGTTCAAGCCATGGTCCGGAGCGAGAGGGAATGGGAAGCCGTCACCTCCTTCTGCGAAGCAGTCATGCTAGTGAAGGAGGTGGCGGGACGTGAGAGGGAAAGAACCTCACGTCCCAATCGCCGCGGGAGACGCCGTGGGCGTTGGGGGTCACGTGGTGGCTCCCGGCCACCGTAGGCGCGGGCCTGTGGACGGCGAGTTATGGGCCAGCTCGCCGTCCGGCCGTCTTATGACGACAGGCCGTGTCGACGGCGCGTTCGTGTTCCACGTGCGCCTCAAAGAGATGTCAGCAAATAAGTAGGGGTCCGCAAGGGCCGATGCCTGCCAGGGCTGCGGGACTGTTCGAAAGAGATACCGTGGCCCTGGAACACAAAGGGCAAAGAAGGAACATGGATGGGTTTTAGTCAGTACAAGTCTGACACTCCCTTCTGCTCCGCCCAGAGTGGGGGGGGGTCATTTGATGATTTCCCATCCGGAAAAAAAAAAAAAAAAACCCCTGTAATTCCCGAAAGGTTAGGCAGAGATGTACCTAATAGTACACCCACTTTTCCCCAGTTATGTTTAAGTCCCTTGTAATAGGAGTCGAGCCTATTGCCATCAACCGGGCACGAATCCAGACTCCGTGGGTGCTACTGAGACATTCCTGATGGGAAAACCCAATAACACTTTGACCGACCCGGGAATCGAACCCAGGACCTCATGCTCAGCAGTCGCGCTTGTGACCGTTAGGCCAGCATAAGGATAAAAATAGAGGTAAAAGTATTATCAATGTCAGAAAACGCGCGAATTCATCGTCAAGTCCACCCTGTCTACATATATCGGCAAGTAGCTCCTTACTCGTCATGTTTACGAGGGCGCGTGTCTCCCAGCCGGTGGCGACACTTTATTGCATATTGTGCGCCGAATTATTACGCCAATACGGGTTTATCTACTGCTGATAGTAGGTGTTACCGGTGACAGGTCAGCTAATAGCTAGCTTCCTCCAGCTTGATGGCGGACTATGTCACGGATTATTATAATCACTGGTGATGCTGTTCTCGCGATTTTTGTGTATTTTTGACGGAGTATCATAAAGTGTTTAAAATATGCCATGCTGCCTCGTTGCTCCAGTGGGCGCAATCGCGACTGCTGTCCTAGGTTCGATTCCCAGGTCGGGCAAATTGTTATTGGATTTTCCTTCAGGAATTTCTCAGTAGCAGCCACGGAGTCAGGATTTGTGCCCGGTTGAACTAACGAACTTAAACGTAATCAAATACTGGTAATAAGCTGCATCTGGTTAGACTGGAAGCCGACCCAACATAGTTGGGAAAAGGCAGGCAGAAGGTGATGGGAGAGATGGGTCTTAAGAGTCGAAAGAGAGTCGAGAGGTCGGAGTCGCGGCCAGAAGATTAATTTAAAATCTTATGTGGTGCGGGCCATCTCGACACTTGTTTGAAGGAAGAATTTTGACCGCAGGGTGTCCTGTATCAGAGTTTTTGCGGAAGGCTACACGACACCTCGACTCAGCGCAATACGTCACCGATCAAACGAAGTTCATAGTTTTTTATAAATATTTTCAAATACATGTATTCGTTTATTATTGTATAGACGCTAGCACATCAAGCTACTACAATCTGACAAATTTCTTTAATAAATTTTCAACTTTATCGCTAAAGCATTAGGTTCAAGGTTGATTGGGAAAATTTGACAGTTTTGGGTAGCTTGATGTGGTGGCCCCTGTACTTACAAGATTATTTTGTGTATTGTATCTAAGGGCTTTCGATGTAAGAAAATAAAAGTGATTGATTGATCAAACACTGTTTTAAGCTTTTACGGTTTAAAATTAAACTTATACTGTCTCTTACGTGCCACCTCCCGTGATCGCGGGATGACGAATAATCATGGAAGATATCCCGTAAGTGACAGTATATGTTTGGATTGATTGATTTAAACAAGTCGTAACCATGTTCCATGGCGCAACCCTTTCGGGTAACACAGTAGCCATGTTATGATACCAAGGCACTCTTCTATCATACAATATTCATCCCGCGTGTCGCCAAGTTACCTACATCACCGACACCAAAGTGTTATTTATGTCCACGACAAATCATTAGATATTCCATATATCGCAAACCCCATTCGCAGCAGCTGTCATCAAAAAATTAGCAAGCGATGTAGAAAAGGTTGAGGGCAGTGACTGAGCGATGGCCGGCGATCGGATTAGAATATTTTGGCCGTTATAGCCACTTGGCTGATATAGCCACGTGGCTGTAATGGCCGGTCGTAATGGCCGAGGATTTTACGGCAAATTACTTCCTAGGTGAATGTGGAGTGTATGTTAATATTTGTGTAGAAATAACTGAGCCTAGGGGCCGAGGTGTAGCACGTAAATGGATGGCTAAATACTGACAGCCGCTCGGACCAATCTTCAGGTAAAGCGGCGCTTGCCTAGGTTGAATACATAACACCTACTTTTTAAGAAGGCGGTTAAATATAAAGCCCACTATAAGTTTAGTTAGTTAATTTTAGGCTTATCAGTGTTACCAACCTTAGAACTACCTGATTGCTACGACCACAAAGAACATTTTGATGTTATCAGCAAGGGCGGAGGTTAAATTGACGTGAAAGGACTGTACTAAACCCCGTCCTATTACACTAATGCATATAACTCCGATCGAATTTCAATTCTCACTACTGCATCGTGGGTGAAAAATCCATAAGCGCGCTGCCATTAATTTAGACGCAACACCAGAATAATGCATATATCACCGTTCGAATTTCAACTCTCCATCCTGCGATGTGCGTTCAAAATCCAATAGAGTACTGACATTACCGAGTGGTTATGTAAACGGGTTTTACTATAACACTGATGGTCAGTCCCTTCCGGTACGGGCCTACCGGGAGATGTCAGGTACGTCAGTTATGAGAGGAGAAATAGGTCAGAGAAGTGGAAATAAACAGATAGGTGTTTGTGCTGAGGTGCTGGTTTTAATTAGGTTAGTTATTCATTGCCGTAGTGGGTTGGGTCTAAATAACAGCCGCACGGATCGATCTTCACAGTTAAGCAGCACTTGCCAAGGTCGGTCCGTTGATAGGTGACTATCCATTACAATATCAAGTTTCCTCCGCGCCTTGGAAAGCACATTAAGCCGTTGGTTTCGGATGTCATTTGTAGATCTTCGACAGTCGGTACAAGTAGTCTGTGGCCCGAAAGTCTGTCAAGCAGTCTTATTTAGCGTCAAGTTGTGGAGGTCAGATCGGCAGTCGCTCCTTGTAAAAAAACAGGTTTTCAGCTGAAGCTAGTTAGACTGGCAGCCGACCTCAACACATAGTTGGGAAAAGGCGGGCAGATGGTGACTGCTCTAATGGTCTATCAAAGTTCTATTAAAAAAGGTTTTTATTCAGAGCGGGATGGAGTAATCCATCTAACTCCGGACAAAACCCTCTTCTCTCCGCTAGGACTATTAATTCACGTAAGCATATGAATTAAAACTGATACATTTCGATCTTATCCTTCATATCAACCGACGATAGCCTGTTTCGTAGCTCAGATCCCTTAAATAATCAGAACTAAAATGTTTCGCTGCAAACTTTTTATACTCCGTGACTTTTTAGTCGTCTTACAAAGGTCGTCCACTCAATGTACCCGACATAAAATAGCTCTAGGCGCGATTTTTTTCTTCTTCCATAATAGGTACAAAGAAAAATAATAATAAAAAATTAGAATAAAATTATGAAACATCCTGTTAATGATGATTACGTGTCAAACGGGAAAACATTACCTACCCAGCACTCGAGTCCAGTAGATCATAGCTCGCAACAGGGCGTTTTAACTACGTCATGCGTCATAATACTGAATAATATATTTATTTTTAAATTAATAAAATCTCATAAATACCTATTTTTTTATGAATGTTTACTATTCATTGGATACATGAAGTGGGCTGCTGTTGTAAGACTACTAAAAAGTTACGGTTGATACAATCTTTTCTTTTTTTCAATTACGAATACGTATTTTAACATTGCAAACTCGATTTCGTTTCGTAAACCCCGAAGTTATAGCAATTAGTGTTCAAAATAATATCTAACAATTTAGTGTGCAAAGTAAAGCTAACAACAACTAGATAGAGTATAAGCAAGCGCTCTCGCCTACCGACCAGCAATTAAAACTTTAAAATGAATCGCTTCTACGAATTGAATTCATTTTCAAGATCTTTATTTAATTAGTTTTCTTCTTTCTAGAGCGGTATCATATTACCAATAATTCTGGGTTGTGGAGGTCAGATAGGCAGTCGCTCCATGTAAAATACTGGTATTCAGCTGCACCTTAATAGTTCGGCTGACCCCAACATCATCTGCCTATCCTTTTAGGCTTCCAGTCTAACCGGATGCAGCTCAAAACCAATATTTTACAGGGAACGACTACCTATCTGACCTCCACAACCCAGTTAGTACAGCGTAATACGATACGCCTTGGTAAGACTGGATGTCAGACTTTCGGGCCACTGACTACCTGTAACAAAGATCAAAGATATAAAAATGACAGCCGGGACCAACGGTTTAACATGCTTTCCGAGGCACGGAGGAACTCGGTTATGTAATGGGTGTTCACCCATCCACGGATCAACTTAGGCAAGCGCGGCTTAAGCTGAAGATCGATCCGAGCGGCATGTATATTGGCAGAAAATACAGAATGTCACCTTTGTTCCCTACACACTCCTTTCGCCTCCTCGTTCGTACAAGCACGCCGGGTGCGAGTACTACACAACTGACATTTTCGATTTCCATTTGTCGACTGCACTAAGCCTACACGTGTAGCAACACTTACATATATACCTACCTTAATGTAGGTACAGCCGGCAAAGTTCGCGGTTGACCACTTTTCAACCTTATTTCTAAACACACAGAGTGCAAAGTGGTCGACCACCAACTTTGTTGGGTGTACATGGGTAGTTAACCCCTCTATCACCGACCCGATAATATTTTAAAATCAGCATAATAAGCTATTTTCATAGTTAGCTAATTAAATGCATGACAGAAGACGAAATAATAAAGTTTTGAGATGGCTGTAAGAGTGGAGAAACGATGGATGGACTGTGTGAGAGATGGTATGCCTAGAAACGAGGTGACTGCTGAGATGACGAGTAATAGAGAAGTATGGAAGAAGAAGACATGCTGCGCCGACCACAGATAAATAAGTTGGGATAAGGGCAGGGGAAAGAAGAAAAAATGATTTAATTGTTGAAATGTTTTTATCGTCATCCAGAAAGCGTCTCCTGCTGATCTTGTTACTTGCAAATCGTTCTCATCGCGCCTGACAGTTGTGTAATTTGATTCCTTGATTGCAAATAGCAAGCGATTAGCTAATCACTACATACTGCGTTTGGTATGTTTATTAGCGGACATGACGCGCTGCTATGTGGGATATCACATAGCCTGTTCTCTTCGATGTGTTCAGAAGAGATGTACCTACGCTATAGTGAACCCATAGTTCGTCAGTTATATTTAAGTCCCATGTAATACGGGGCGTGAAAGCGCGGGGCTCAAATCCTCAGCTGGTACTGGGAAATTCCTTGTCGAAAACTCCAAAACAACCCTGTTGTGTATCTTCTGAACGTAATCCCTTAGTCGCCTTTAAAGAAACCCACGAAAACTGATTATCCTGCCTTTTCTTTGCCAAAAGAATTCATATTTATAAGAAACATAAAAGAACATTCGCAATCGGCCTACAAAACGCTTTGCTACGATAAGTCTACGGCGTAGACCTACGATTAATCGTAGCAGCCTACGCCGCTACGAGAAAAAACAAAAAAAAAAAAAAACTTTTTTAATACAGGAAAGCTAATTTGATTCTGTAATACGATATTTTAAGAGCAACATTAAAACAAAATGTAACCCAAATAAAGTAACTCGGTTGATCAATATCATTTGGGAAAACACGCGCCGCGCACGAAATTGAATATAACATTGAAATATTTCACCGTCGAATCGATAAAGTATCATACCAAATGAGGGAATCCGTACTGTACATAATTTGATTCATGTCAACAGTAAATTTTGCACAGGGACACTCACAAATAGTCTGCAAAATGAGCGACCCTCACCCCAGCCCACCCGGTAGGCGTAAATCAATAAATTCCTTTGTTCAAACGAAGTTGTGTTTTGCGCCATCTAGTAGCAAGTAGATGTACTATTGTGAAGTGTTGTGTTGCTTGAACGGAACTTTTTTATTTAGAAGTTGCAGCCGATAGATGGCGTTGTACTCAATATTTTGTTTTGTTTCAGGTACAATATAAAAGAATTTAGCTTGTTGGAGAGTTGCGGCCTGGTGTTCAGATAAGTCTAAGATATCTAAGGCAGATTTGTTCACAGCTTCTGCTTGCACAAACCTGGAAAAAATAGCTTTCACAATAACGCACTATTAAAGGAAATTCAACAAGAATCAGACTATTTATAAATCATGCCAAAATGTAACTTTTCCATTATTTTCCGTAATCATTAAACATCGCGTTCAAATAAACCTTTGAGGTAATTTATCGGTGTCGTTTCCAAAATCGACTAAATTGCGGCCCCCAACCGACACAGCACTATTTTATTAACGGAACAATAAACCGAAGTTCGATTTCACATTAAACGAATCGTTAATAATGATGAAACCACGTTTTACGACTTTTCTTGAATTAGTTCCTGTTCAAGAAAATCAGTATGAATGATTCATCACCACTCTGCACCATACCACATACACAGAGCTACATACACAGAGTGACATTTTTCTTTTGTTTTTCGTTTTATCATAATAGGTAGCATTCATCATTGTTCGATGTGCTATTCTTCCCAGGGTCTTGTTTTGTCTTTATGAATAGGTATTATTAACCGAGCTTGTTTGCTTGATTCGTAATCCGTACATATTTTAAATAGTTTTTAGGTAGATAGACAAAAAATTGGGAGCTGCGAAGAGGCTCCCGAATTATAAATTAGACGTTCTCAATTTTTTCAAGTTTTTTTAGGCCTGCTCTGTCCCATTTCTAGGCAACGGCCTCCCTGCACATTTTTATTACTTATTTTCTCCATACTTTTTCCTTTTTATTAATTTATAACGATCATTAGGTTTGTCATCGAACCGTAATATAGCAGCAGCTATAAAATATACCATAACGCAAAAGTAATGGCGCATTTAACATACACCATCAAATAAATGCGAAGGTTTGGCTGAAATATAATTTTGGACGAATTAGAAACCCATTACAACGCAAATTACAGAACGAAATGAAATGTTATCGTAAATTCAGGGTATAATAATTATTGGGACCCTCCGATTCAGATACCTAAATATTCATTTTTTATGTAGGTCCACACGTTATTTCAATACTTATTTTAATCTTATTACTAAAGGAATCGGTCATTATCTCAAGTATAGCATTGTTATCAACTGCCTAACCTAGCCTAGTGTTGCCTAACCGTTGTCACGAGACACTTCACTGTTCACTTAATACCGAGCATTTGTTTAATTTATGATATAAGCAAGCATAGAGATTCTCCTCTATCTTTCAGCGGCCAATTACAGCTGATATTGATTATAGATGCAATTAATATTATGTAGATAAGTGCACAAGTGTATACAGAAACACAGAAGCACTCTCTCTTTCTTTACTCCTACAGTCCGATGAGTCGGCATTCCGACATGACTGGAGAGAGATCAGGCTTTACCAAAATTTAAAAAATTGTTCAGATTTTCTCGCCACTCCACATCATTGCCACCATTAACCGCAGATAAACTCATGAAAAATGATCGTTACCCTTTAATGGCACTATGAAGTACCATTGTACCCTTAGTGTCAGACCGTAGTGTCAGACGGTACTGTCGAGTGACACTTCAGTAGGTGCGTCGTAATCTGTAAATAAACGAGGTAAGGTACTGAGGGTAGGGAGAGCTATGCGATAGATATTGGAGCGATATGAAATATTTTGGAGATTCGAAGATCTTTCCGCGTAATGCAAACTTAAACTCAAAGCGTTATTTATTTCAATTAAATCATTACAGGCACATTTGAATGTCAAAAAAGTTGATCATCACGGAACGCGCATAATTAATAAAAAAACATAACGAAATATGGATCAAAATAAACAATAAATATTACTTTAAAGAATTTTCTTTTATCGATATCTATCGATCAAATCTGCATACGACCTAACTACATCACGAATTGCGTAGCGGGGAACTTTCGGAAACGGAATAGCTATCTTAAAGATCAACAATCGTTCCAAAACAAACTTTACGTGGCTTTGAGGAGGCATCACGCCATGACATCGTCATGCCATCTTCCATCACGGCATACCAGTCGGTTTTACTGCCTAGGCGCGCATAGATGGGCAATAACAGTAGGTACTTTCACTAGTTATTATTCCTGTGACTGGGACTGTAGTTGCCCATTCCCAAACGTAGACCATGGACACTCTTTTAAATCACAATATTTTTACAAAATCATGGTTGCATCATTCATGTTGAGATTATACTCATATATTCGAGAACGATGTAGAATGATTAGAGAAGAGAGATAAAGAAACGAAGAAGAAAGTTGAAAAAGTCGGAACTTTGACCTCCAATACCTCTGTAACTAGAAGGTTCCCAGATATGGTCCAGAACAAAAAATGATCGCAATGACGGGGAGAACAAGTACCTTTCGGCTTCGTTAAGGGTCTTTTTACACCCTGTACAGCCTCGCCTCGCCCCGCACTGAGACACAACCTCTACCAAAGTTTAGTCACATCACACACAGACAAGGGTGTATTATGATAAACGATCATTACTCACAGCCCTATACAGTCAACCGCACGTCGCAGCGCCTTTATATCCAAGCAATAAAAGCGGTTTTCCCAGTTCATGTGAGGCTGACCGGGTTTTTGCGAGTCTACCTTCAAAGTGGGTAGTTAAAATAAATGGACTGAAGTTATTGTTCAAGAGTGTTTTGTACAGTCCCTTTGTGTTATGATAATGTTTAATGTGGTAGGGTTTTTTATGATGTATGAGATAAGTTTATTAGTGTTATGCCTTTTTGACTGTACCCGTGAAAGAGTTGCTCAAACGTTTATTTTACCATATTATTATGTATCTCGCTACTATTAGAAATGCGAAAGTTTGGATGGATGGATGTTTGTTACTCAATCACATCAGAACTGCTGAACGGATCTGGAAGAAATTTAGCACAGAGATAGGTTATAGTCTGGAATAGTACATGGGCATAGTATTTTATCCCGGAAGTTGGATCTCGTGGGCAATTCCAGAACTCTACGTGGGCGAAGCCGAATAAACACGTACTACTATTTATGCGAAAGTTAGTGAGGATGGATGTTTGTTACACTTCCAAGCAAAAAGTAATGAACGGTTTTGGATGAAATTTGGCACACAGATAGTTTATAACCTGGATTAACACATAGAATACCAACTTTTTATCTCGGTAGTACGACCCCGCGGGTCTAGACTTATTTCAACTATGTTTAGGGTCGGCTCCCAGTCTAACCGGATGCAGCTGAATACCAGTATTTTACATGGAGCGACTGCCTATCTGACCTCCACAACCCAGTTACTTGGTAACAGGGTAGCCTTGGTTCGTGGACAAGACTTGTTGTCAGACTTTCCCGCTTCAGTCAGATAACTGTTTAACGTGTTTTCTGCATTCATAAGAGATATAATTACCATTAATCATAATTTCAGACTATTAAGTCCAGATTTTCTCACATTATGTTTCATAACAATCATTCTTAATAACTTAAAAATAAAATCTGCAAGTCCCTGCCTATAACCCTCTATTCTTCCACCATTTGTAATGGATGACAATCTAAATAACAGCCCGCCTCATCCCTGTTCACTTCCACGTCATAAAGCGCAGACACTAGGCAGTCAGCAGAACGAAGATTATCTGCAGATATTAATTTATACGGCGACACCCACGCCATTTTATTGTTCGCGCAGAACTGTCAAGAGGCTCTTCGTAGAATGTACTTGTAGGTGATATGAGCATTGATGTTTGGGCATAAGTATAACATAACATAACATCAAGCCAGTAATCCCCGAAGGGTAGGCAGGAGCAGGGCAGGCCTAACAATTTGTCCGACCTGACGAGCCAGTCAATCACACGTAGCGTAAGTAATTATTTAGGCAGTATTCCTTCTAGACTGACTACTAAGTAGGTTACGTGGTCAGCAAAAACATCTAGCTAAAGAAAAAACCGTAAAAACCCGCAGTCAATTTTTAAAATGAGATCGGGAAACGGGATACAATTTTCCAACATTAATACGTCCGCCCTAGATAGGCGTCCCGTCGCTCGTTACTGGCGCGAACTTTTTATCAACTCCCGCCATTTTCTTACCACTTCATTACTCTATTGGAAACAGATACCAACCTCATTTTGCTGACGTCCAACTGTCAAACATCCTCTAACTTAAGGCAGTAAGGTTGAGGTTTGAATGAATTTTGGTTTGTTCAGTGTGTATTTATTTTTGTACCACTGTCAAACTACCAATGTCATGACGTAGCACTTCGTTTTTTTTTTTAAATTGAAAAAATCACGGTGATTCAGTCACAATGGAATTAACTTAAATCGAAGTGGGATGGACCAGTTTTTTGTAACAGTTTCCATAGTAATGGCTGACTGGAGTGTAAGTGAAAATAGTTTTGCGAAAAACAAAATGGCGGGTTATTTCCTTTTTTTTTCATTTGGTAAAGGCGGGTGGGTGGGAGATAGTGGACGCAATTTCGTTCCGAATTCGTGTTTTTAGCTTGTTTCACATTTATCAGTCCGAGTGGCAAGGACGTAGGTACTATTATAGTTTATTTTCTTTTTGTAGAAGGTTTTGTTTTCATTCTGATGAGAGACTGTTTCACGTGAATGTGATTGGTCATCTTAGTTATCATCATCTGCCTGCCAGTTCCCAACTATGTCGGGGTCCGCTTCCAGTCTAACCGGATGCAGCTGAATACGAGGGTTTGACATGGAGCGACTGCCAATCTGACCTCCACAACCCAGTTAGTACTGAGTAATACGATACCCCTTGCTAAGACTGGTTGTCAGACTTTCGGGCCACTGACTACCTGTAACCACTGTCAAAGATCTACAATTGACAGCCGGGACCAACGGCATAACGTGCTTTCCGAGGCACGGAGGAAACTCGGTATGTAATGGGTGGTCACATGTCTTTGTCATGGACCCACCTAGGCAAGCGCGGGATAACCCGATGGCCATCGCATTTAATGTTATACAAAGGCAAAGTTCGTTCATCAAATATTTAAATATTTGATGAACGAACCACCCACCCATACTTAAGTATGGGTGGGTGTAAAAGTAATGGATGTAAAAGTACCCTTAACGAAAAACCAAAAGGAACTTGTTCTCCCCGTCATTGCGAACATTTTTTTGTTCTAGACCATACTCGGGAACGTTCTAAGTTACAAAGTTCCAACTTTTTCACAAGTTTTTAATATTATAACTTTACTTTAAATACCTTCATGACCCCCGTATTACTCAATGCATCCATTAGCAATATTTTAGCTGCGTTACATTGAGTCCTACCCTAAAATATTTATATGATTTTTCACCCCAAAAAAGAAAACGTCTCCCAGCAATCATTTTTGCAATGAGTTACTTACTTTCACATAAAAAAATGCTTGGTTGACGGGTTCGTGAACGGCCCGTTTACATCTTGTAAAGTCTAATCGTGTACTAAATTTTATCCAAATCCATTCAGCCTTTAAGAAAAAAGTAATAATCAGAATTG
This sequence comes from Noctua janthina, assembly GCA_963576755.1. Lineage (NCBI taxonomy): Eukaryota > Metazoa > Arthropoda > Insecta > Lepidoptera > Noctuidae > Noctua > Noctua janthina. Next base: position 9,872,706 of record OY755080.1, on the reverse strand, counting down.
CATTCGCATTCAAAATATAATGACGGATTTGTAAAAACACATTTGTCATGTCATTTCCCCTATTCGCAAAGCCGCAAAAAAAGTACTAAAAGACTGGCAGTATGTGTAGGAACGGTATATAGGTATCAACACCCACATAAACCAGCTTTTTTCATTTCCCCGTAAGCCACGATATCCCTCGTATTCCTCTGAAGATACGAGGACATTACATTACCGCCTTTACGTCCATTCGGTTCGACGAAACAAAAACTGTTTTTTTTCTCTCTGACGACAAATGAGGTTGGTACTTGCTATCTGATGTATCATGTCAGCAATTTTTGTACAGAAATCATGATAGCTATGCCAGAGATACTGCCCTGATACTGAAGATTTATGTGTACGCAGTAGTTCAAAATGAAAAACGGAACTACAAGTACCGAAGTATTTTAAAATCAATAGAAATGGACATGGAACTGAAAAATTTCATTCAATTCAGACATCGTTTTAATTCAATGCACTTTAGTAGGTATATTTAGTAAATGTCAATAGGGTCGATTCTCGATAAACGGTAACAAATTATTTTGTACCTAATGGGTGTAAAAATACCATTAACGAAGCCGAAAAGCGCTTGTCCTCCCGTCATTGAACCATTGTTTTGTTCTAGACCGTACCTGGGATTCTGAGAACCTTCTAGTTACGCAGATATTGGAGGTCAAAACTCAACTTTTTGACAAGTTTTCTTTTAAATACAAGTTTTTTTATTATAACTTTACTTTGAAATACCGCACGCAAAATACGCGCTTTGACGTGGAGTTGCGGACACCAGCCCGTTATACAATACAATACTTTGAAATACCTCCATGATCTCCGTGCTATTCAATGCATCCATCAGGCCAATGGTTTGAGCACGTTACATTGAGTTTTACCGTTAAAAGTGATTTTACTCCCCAAAAAAAAGTCGTTTCCTAGCAATCATTTTTGCGTAGAGTTGCTTAGTTTGACGTACAGATTGCTTGGTTGACGGGTTCGTTTAGGGGCTGTTTACACCTTATAGTACATTAGTTTTAGTATATGCGAAACCTGAAACACGTGTCTAGTATTTCTATGTTAAGAATCTATGTGCAAAATTTCAAAACTATCATAAAAATTAACAAAGTTATAAGCTTGTTCTGTTACCTTGCTATCCGCACAAAAGCGTGGTCACCACGCGACGTAGCCGCGTACGCGCCGCCAGCGTCGTCTTAAGCTCATTGATAGTAATAATTTGGCAGTAGGTACCCATATATATATATTAAAATAATAATAATAATAAAAAAATAAAAAATTAAATAAAAATAATAATTAATTAAATAAATAATAATTATTATTAAAAAAAAAAAAAAAAAAAATTAATAATAATTATTTTTAATTAATTATTTAATTTATATTTGTAACTATTGTTGGTGAATAAACTAAACTAAACTAAATAAACTAAATGATTGCGATAGGTACTTAGTGTCCCTCGGTGTCCAACTTGTAACTTTTTAAAAATATTTTTGGTTCAAAATATAACATGGTTTAAAAATGATTGGAATCGATTCAGTTACTTATTCTGAACAAACATTATTCAGGTTTCGCAAATACTAAAAATAATAATGTATATTGCATATAAATATAATTATGTAAATCTTCAGTACTGTTCAGTCATTAATTGTCAGACGTGCGGATGTCGCTTCTTGTGAAACACTATACAAAAGCTATGCAGTAATAATGCTTGGTTCAGTTGTGAGCAACAAGTACTTTCACTCATACAGGGTGTAAGGGACAGCCCTCCGCAAACTCAAAGGATGCATTTTTTTTTTATTGTCCTGTACTGTCCCACTACTGGGCAAAGGCCTCCCCCAATTCCTTCCATGTACTCTTTTCTTTTTTGAAGGATGAATTTAGCTCTTTATATTGAATCATATCCCACCGGAATTTTTCTCAGGAAAATATTCATTTTTTTATCGTTTTTTTCAGTTACTATTATATTTCAATGTAAAATTAAATACTCCGTACGCAGCACTCCATTTATGTAAATAATACGGCTAAAATCAAAAAACCAAGAATAGATGTTGAAATTCTGTAACGAACGACACCTGAAATCAGGTGTTCTCTTCCTGCCTAGCTACAGCGTTCATCGAATTCGTTGTCGCGCTTGCCGTTCGCTACGAGCGTTTTGCCACGGTAATGATACAATGCGTTTGAGGCGATAAAACAAATCAAACTTTTTCTCATAACGTTCCTGAAATAATTTCTGGTCCCGGTCATCTTATTATGATATACTGAATTCACCCTATCAGTCTGCGGAGGGCTAACCTTTACACCCTGTATAGTCATTCAAATAATCATCAATACAACTCTGCCTGTCCCTTAGCCAATAGCAAGCATGACAATTGAGTAAGTAAAAGTTCGAAGATCTTTTTTATTTGCTACGCCGTAGCTGCGTAGTAACATCTCGTAGCACGTAGGCCGTAGACCGGTTACCTACGCTATTGCTACGCGGCTACGACATAAAAGTATCTGATTTCATCATGTTAACTTGTCTGTAAATGGGATCTAAATACAATAGGCTTTATTTTTTCATAAGCAGTCACCCTTTTAAAATACTAGTATTCTGCTGCATCCGGTTAGACTAGAAACTGACAGAGTGCGAAGAATTGGCGACTTAATAAGTACTACCTTAGAGGAAATAAAGCGTTATGTTGTGTGAAACGCATTATTATTTTCTCTACATTAAACTGCACTGAACTTTCATTACTTTGACAGGACTAGCCCAGCACTCAGTCTAAGCAGATGTATATTATAGCAGACTTGCCCAATATCAGGAGCCATACATATGAGTAATTTGCAAAGTGCTGGACCGACTCGCTCACGACTCAGGTCAATGAACGTTGTTACCATGCTTTCGCGAAATAATAAAAACATTGCTTTAAAATTAGCTGCAATAAGCGCTATTTTCCCTTGCAGTGTGTCCAGTAATGTACGATAGAAATGCAGATTTTCATGTTTACAGAATTTCTGTTACTTGAGACGGCTACTGGTTTTCATCAGTTCGATGTTGACGCCTATATTGATGATATTATACTTCCGTCAACAATGTTATTGCCTGGTAAAATTATCATTTCATCATCACTCTCTTGCCCTTATCCCAATTTATCTTTGGTCATGTCTTCTTCTTCCATACTTCTCTATTACTCGTCATCTCAGCAGTCACCTCCTTCTAGCCATATCATTTTCCTTTGGATATAAAATATTTCTTTAGTTATGTGTCCGTTGAGGAGAAATTTATAACAAAAGTTTGAGAAATTCAAATATTAGCCAATTATTTTTATTCTTCTAGTTTTCTTTAAACAGAAAAATATTAATTCTCATATTCATAATAATTTATTGCTGCTCTTAAAGCTGACAAAACGTGTTATACTATGTAGTGATATTAGTAGGATAAGTCGGTTTATAAAACAAAGTCACTTCCCGCTGTCTGTCCCTATGTATGCTTGATCTTTAAAAATTTTGATGCGGTTTTCAGTAATAGATAGAGTGATTCAAGTGGAAGGTTTATATATATATATTGCACCCGTACGAAACCGGGGCGGGTCGCTAGTCGCTAGCAAAAAATTATGAACGGTTTACGATGAAATTTGGTACACAGATAGTTTATAACCTGAACTAACACCGATGATACTTTATGACCCCGTGGGACAAATACCGAACACCATGCGGGGAAAGCCGCGGGCATGAGCTAGTTACATACATACATATATTTAGACAGACATTAGGCATGCGTTGAACATTAAAACTACTTTAACTTATCCCATAACTATGTAGGGGTCAGCATCCAGTCTAACCGTATGCAGCTGAATGCCAGTATTTTATATGGAGTAACTGCCTATCTGAACTCCGCAACCCAGTTACTATCTATCTACTAAATTAACCCTAGGGGAACCTATTACTGTGTAAATAAAATATTATAAGCTAAAACAACATTAGAAACCAAAGAATTCAGTTCAATGCCCCAGATATAGTTCCTAATGGTCTATAATGCCTAACGCCAACATTATAGGCGCGGCCAATATTCCTCATCACAGATACAGTCAACTGCCCACACATGGCAACCGTTTCACATCGACAGCGCCTTTATGACGGGGCAGTAGGGTCGCTTTTCGTAGAAGCGACAACCGCACGGACATAGCCACAGTTTGACATTAACAGCTGCTTTATGTCGGGGCAGTAGGGTTGGTTTTCGTAAATCAAGCGGCGTGTGGAAGTATTCCAATAAAGTTCCGTGTCTGGTACCCCGTCGCTTAAAAGCGCCATGACAACGCCCAGTCCTATGGTACACAGAGAATCATTTACTTGGTCGGGATAAATTGTTTTTGAATTGTTTGTAAATGTGTTTTGTATATTAAAATATACGAAAAGTGGTATATTTGTGACCAGTATTAGAAATGTTTTGGTCAACTTCTTAGGAATTTATTTCGTATTAAATTACTCTGCGTCTAGCTACTGGTAGATAGGGCGTATCCAGAGCCCGTCAGTGTATAACAACAGGCCTTTTTATTGATTTAAGATAGATATACACTTTAAATAAAAAGAAAAACTGCTAAACGAGTTATTCCTAATGACACCAAACTTAGAGCCTATCAATTAATTGCTAAAATTAAGCCATATGTCAATAAAATCTAACGAAACTGTGGTGTGTTGCTCTATTTAAACCAGACAAAAAAATAAACACCGCTTGAAAACTGGGCCCCTATTACATGCAATTTAAACATAAATGTAGGTTTACTATAGGTAGGTGAAGATCTGCCTAACCCTTTGGGGATTACAGGCGTGATGTTTGTTATAGATTATCCCTACGTAGTAACTAAGTATTATTTATAAACTAAGCTAAATCTATAACCTCTAATCAAACTAATAAAAGCACAATCGACAACCCAAATCAATTACAAAACATAAACAAAAGAAAATCGACTAAAACAACATTCAAAAATCGAACGCTCACTAAACAAACACGCACTACCCTAAAGTTGCCAAGTAATCAATTACTCCATTTATTTGACTAATAATTTAGCTTGCAACACCCTCTTGAAACAACAAAGAGGTTTAAACTAAACTAGCGCTAGAAGTTACAAGGTGGCTTTATGAGTAAATTTGGTTATATTGTGCTGAATATTACTCGGTTATGTTGCTACCCAGTCCTTCAATGGCGTCACCGGGTATGGCAACGCCTTTTGTCGTCACTGCTAAAGTTTTACATCTATCTACCTACTTCCATACTAAAAAGCTCTATAACTAACTAGATAGACAAGTTAACTAGGATATAAAAAATTAATAAATTATTTCGGCCAGTATTGACCCGAGAGAGGGCAAGAACCTCTCCTCCCCCGCGCTTGGGCCTTGTTTGTGCTAAACAAAGTAATAAACTAGGTGCTAAACTCTATGGTACGCTGAACTAGGTACTAGACAGATAGATAAAAAAAGCTTTTCTAATAATTAAAAAAAATATTGCTCCTCTGCTTCGTGGAAATCTGTTAAAAGCTTAAGAAAAATACTTTGCGGTTAAATATCTTCATGCTGCGTCTGTTGAGGGGTAAGTTGGGTCCATTCTGTCTCAGCTCGCCTCAACCAAGATTCCACCCCTTTCGCGTCATCATCCGGGGCTCAGTCCCTTTCAAATCAATGAAATGAAACTAAAATATATCCTAAGGATTCTAACACCAACACGCCAAAACCAACCTAAACAAAACACAAATAAGATACAGTTTCCCCTAAAATCGAATTGAACACGATTTGCGAGTAGAAAATGGCCGGAGTTTCAGATGCAGCGAAAAAATGTGGCACGCATGCGCACAGCGCCGCTCGATATATGCACCCTCCGGTGATCATGTGTTGAACCACTCTCGTATCTACGCGAAACGGACGATATTAAAGAAGAATACGCGTTGTTAGCACTGACACAACACCACGCAACACACTTTACACGACAGAAGAATAATCGGAAAGAACTTTACAGCAGCTTCCCTCGTGTTTTCTCAAATATAACCTGCAAGGAAAGTTGTTAGTACAGTTTACACAAGAACACATGAAATACAGTACAAGGTTGTGGGTCTTCAGTGATGCTAGTGCGACGCCACGGCCCGCTTGTCCGGACGCAGCAGTAACTGTAGGCAACACGTACTGCTGTGACAGGACAATATGGTCGTGACGTGCGTCTCGGGCGGCGGCCCGCGGGCGAGTGAGGCAGCGTGGCCGCGCCGCGCCGCCGCGCCCCTCCGCCCGCTGCCCCGCGCACGCGCCAACACCCCCCGCGGCCGCTACGACACCCTCAATGAACGCCCACAATCAACTATCGATTTTCCAGTAAAAAAAATGGTTTAATTCATCAGCACGCATCTTTGGGGTTGTCTATGTTTCTTTTTGGTGGGCGTTCGAATTTTGAAGCTGGCCACTAGTTCAAGACTCTTATTACTGTATATCTATATCCAAACCTTCCACTTTCTTACCCCCGCCGTTTTCGTCCCAAAAGTGAGACTGATAGAGTACATTTTAACCTGAAAAATTTTTCATAAGAACTTCAGATGAGTAAGATCTTCATAACGACAATCAGCAAATCATCTACGTCCAAAAAAACATTTAACGTTGATGAAACCCAAACCATATCTCTAGATACCAAATTCTCTTTACAAACGCGAACTTCTCTCTGCGCGCTTAACAAAAGCCTCACGAGAATATCGGTCATTGCTACCGCCATTTTCTATCTTCTATTTCAAGGCGGCATTGTCCCGAAATGCTAAGGTTTTATATTAAAACTCTGATATTAAAATCTCTTTCAGAGCGTAGAGAATTTGTATTACCAATGTATAAATCCGAGAGAAAATTTCATAGGTAGGTGCACTGAGATTTTGGCTCAATCATCAATCATGATTGATTTTGCGTAAGTCATGAGATTACGAATAATAGAGAAAGTATGGAAGTACAAGACATGCTGCGCCGACCCCAAATAAATTGGGGTAAGGGCAGGAGAGTGACAAATGATTGATTTTGCAAAAATGAACATAATTATTATAATCCTGTCTTTTCTATTGCCACTTTCGTTGCTAACTTTGAAATATATATCTTCAATTCACTCAATTTGACACAACTCAGCATGTTTAATGTCAAAAACGTTTACTATTTCCGTCTTTCAGTATGTTTTCGTCCCGCACAAGTTATAAGAGGCAAACTGAGAAAAGTAGGTTACGGAGGGGCTCGCGCGTTGTCCTGGCAACGCTCTCTACGTGCGTAGCGACGTTTAATACCGCACTTGCTACTTTGATTCCTATACATTAAGGACTATATTTGCTGTTCATATTGCATTTGCAGCAAGATTTACGCTGGATTTCATAAATGCTGATTCAATAATCATTTTAGTGCTAGATGTCCGATTATTTATTCAAATTAAGTCAAAAATCTGTTCTTTTTTAGCGTCAGACCTAAAGCAGATAGCCCCCAAAATAACTAGCATTTACTACATCCATGTATGGATGCTGCATTGTTTTGCCATCGGAGCGCTAAAACCGAACTCATATCTTAGAACGTCTCTGAGGGCAGGCAGCAGGAACTGTTTCGTATTTGTACAACGAAATTTCAACACGGTTGACATAATTTCAATTCAATTCATTTCTCCCTTTTCTATCGTCTTTATCACTGATAGTATGTCAATCATTCAAGGCCTGGTCATTCTGGCCTGGCCTGGTCTGTTTTAACTACTTTTAACTAAATCCAAACCTTACCTCAGTAAAAAAATGAAAAAAACTAGCAACTGCCAGTATTACAAAGTTCAGAAGCAACCGAACTACAAAAATGTAAGCACGCGCTGCTCGAGTGTAAGCACGCGCTGCTCGAGTGCTTAATTTTTTTCTACAAACAGCATAATAAATCTTACAAATTTCAAATAACAATTGAATCATGAAGACCATAATCAAATAATACACACATAGGATACCGAATTCTTTTACACCAACGGTGTGAGAGGTGTATCCAGCAGATATAATTCAATATATGCATCCGCCATCTTTCAGTCAAAATTGGATTAATCTTCAAACGCTCTGCTCGATATATCACATCCAGTCGACGACGTACTGGAATAACCTGATTGGCCTGACGGAATATCAGATCAGTATTTCATTTAAAGTATCGACATCAGGCCTTCATATCCCAGCTTTGATACTCGGATCGATATCTCCTACCACCCAAAACACACAAAATTATATGAAATTGTGTCAAGCTTTTGAATTCCCGGACACTATCAAGATATAACATCGCTCCTGTACCCCCGAAGGAACAGTGGCGTATATTACAATCACATTTCGCCAGTTATGTTTAAGTCCCATATAATATGTCGAGCCTATTGCCATCAACCGGGCGCATATCTCGACCATATCTTATCTTCTTCTTCTGGCCTTATCCCATCTTTATTTGAGATCGGCTCTCCTAATCATTCTACTCCAAAGATGTCTTTTCTGGGTCTTCATTGTGTCAATATTGCTATGTACTAAGTATCATATCTAGATCCAACCAAACCTAAGTCCTTTTACTAACAGCAGTAGCGCCTACATCAACGAAGCAATAGAGAAGACAGTTTAAAGCTAATTGTAGATGGCGCGACCATAGCTAGAACTCAAACTGACCAATGAGGTCAAGCTGTTTTGAAAAATAAAATGACATTACCAGGTTTTCAACCAATGACGATACTAAGAACGAGCTAAGCTAGGTCTATTAGTTTCTCCGTTACCATCCCTATTCATCGAGGCGTGAACTCGTCCTCATCATCGTGCCCTGATCCCCAAGTTATCTCTTGTCGGCGCAGCATGGCTCCTTCTTCCACACTTATCCATTTCTTGTCAACTCGTCATCTCGGTAGAACTATCAAACACGTTATCATGGCAATCGCGGCGGCAGGTAAGCGAAATATGTTTAATATTATTCTCAAGTATAAGTATAACCCACTTCCTACGCAAATCATTATCACGTTTAGTAGGAATCACGACGTTTTTTCCAAGAAATATTAAGTAAGAATACATGAGATGTAACTATTTTTATATTGTGTTACGATCTCGCTAAAATTAGAATGTGTTCTAAGAGAATGTAGATTTTCCGCTTGGTAACTTAAAAGGTGGGTAGATTGGCGGCAGCTTTCTTAATTTTCGAACATACCTAGTTCTACGTACGGGGAGGTTACATTCTGGCAGTTCCAAATTGAATTTTCAGATTTGTACTTAGGAAGAAAAGGTTTTACATACCTAAGCAATCCAATAGGGAAAACCCTAGCTCAGTTTTGGTTGAATAGACAGATCATTTTGCAAATTATTTAAGTTATAACAAGTAAGCTCAAGCTCCGGCAAACAAAAAAAAAAGTTCTGCATATTATTATGTACGATCACGAACTGGGGCCGCTTGACCTCCTATGATGTTGAGTTAGTGAGCGAGAAAATAGAGTAAAAAATAAGAAAAACCTAAACACCGTTGCATTTTCTCATACAATTTCAACAAGGCGTAGAAAACGCTGGCGTGATGACTTTCTGAAGCTTTTCTGGGAGAGCGGTTAGAGAAACCGCACAAAAGAGTGGAAAGGTTTTGGATTATTCCCTAGCCAGGCAGTGACAAAAAAACTCACGTCAATCTTCGAATAACGCCTTTACGTAAAGGCGTTATTATGATTCAGATCCAAAGAAAAATAAAAAGACATGCTGCGCCGACCCCAAATCCATTGGGATAAGGGCAAGAGAATAGTGAAGACAATGTCGAATATCAAAGACGAAATTGTAGTTGTTGAAGATAAAACTATAAGTAAGAAGCGAGCAGACTCATCATTCACCTAGCTTTTCCTGACTGTCATAGGGTCAGCTTTCAATTCAGCAGCTGATTTTCATATAGAGGTTGCATGCACGACAAAGAATCAAGAAAGTAAGTAGCTTTTACAAGTAACGGCTTCCAATCAAACAAGAAGCGATTGAATTTCTCAGAGCGCCAATTTTACACCTAGCAACAGCCTGGTTTGATCTTTGCAACCTAATTACTTGGTTATACGCGACCCTTAGGTAAGAATAGTGGTCAGACTTCCGAGCTCCTGACTAGCCTTAACGATGTTCATAGTTTAACGTGCTCTCTGAGGTAAGAAGGGATCTTGAGGCGGTCTACCTGTGAAGGACGGTCACCCATCTGCATAAATTAAGTGGTTCCATTTAGCCACTAGCTACTCAAGAATAGAAAATGACTCTGACATAACTTTTAGTCGTCGTAGATGTAGTGACAAAAATTGAAAAGAGTGTGCTTAGATGGTTTGGTCATGTGGAGAGGATGAGTCACAGAAGGTGACTAACATAAGGTATTATTTACAAGTGTGAGTGACAACGCCAGGAAGGGACGACTTTCTCTGCCCTTATTGGTGAGATTCTTCAGAAAGTAGTAGTAGGGGCTCGTTGTGAAGAAGCTCGTCTGGGGAAGTCATCATCATCATCATCATCTGCCTAGCCTTTTCCCAACTATGTTGGGGTCGGCTTCCAGTCTAACCGGATTCAGCTGAATACCAGTATTTTACATGGAGCGACTGCCTATCTGAACACCCACAACCCAGTTAGTACTGGGTAATACGTAGAAGTATCAAATCCAAAACAAACTCAAGCAGCGTTGTTTAGATGGGTCTGCTTTTTCTCTCGCTAGGATAGCAACGCAGCCGCGATGCCTTTTGTATTGCAGATCAGCGACCATGACCGCGCTTAACCAACAAACTTAGTTGCCGGATAGCCACGTTACATTTAACAATAATAATATCATCGAAGGCTACTACTCTTCGATACGGCTCGCATTGTGACGAGGTTCCTGTCTTTGGAGCCCTAACCACTGGTTCGACTCCTCCCGGCACCGGCGGACCACTATTTTTTAAAATTTTTAATGGTTTTTAAAATGTGTATTAAGATGAATAAAGGGAATATTAATAATTCCTCTATCATTCTCCTGCCTTTATCTCATTGTATTTGGGATCGACCCAGCATGCTTTTTCTACCATACTTCTATATTACTCATCTCAGTACTCACGCCCAACTTTGACGTTGCTTTTGTAAAAATCTGTCCTCTCTTAAAGTCTCTCGGAGGAAACTTAGAAACGAACAAGTATTTCATAAATAAAATTAAATAAATTAAAAAAATTGGGTGGAATGAATGGAACGGATTATTATTTCTTTTATTCATTTCTCTAACATATTATTTACATTTTTAAATATTCCTGTACAAAGTGATATAAAAAAATTAAAAATATAAAAAAATAGTAGCCCACCGGCATCGGGAACAGGGTCCGGGCTACCGGTGGTCAGGGGTCTTGAGAGAGAAACCTCCTAACGATACGCGCCGTGTCCAGAAGTACTGCATTATTTTTTTTCTTTTCTATAATTTTAAATTCGGATTAAAAACATCACCTCCATCACCGCAGTCAAATAACTAAAAAACAATACAAAACAAGAAAATCCACTCACCCATCTAGGAGTCAAGCTGATATTAATCTGTGCATTACTCCCGCATATTTTTGTTTGGCGAAACTGAGTTGTTTCGTCTGTCTCATCCCGCTCATCCCTCTGGCGATGTAGGTGGGGTCGGTGACCGGAGGGTGGGTCGAAACTCGTAGGACAACCGACCAATATTCACAGATGAGCGAGAGATCGCAAAGAATATCATTTGTTTAAACTTATTTGAATAATCTTGTAACAAATTGTAGTCATTTTGTGAAAACATTATTTATTGCCACGTTTGTATTCGTCAAAGGGTTGAGCAGAGATGTAGGGACCTACAGTACAACCACATTTCGCGATTATTGTCCCATTTAATAGAGGGCGAGCCTTTTGCCATCAACCGGCCAAATATCCAGAATGCGGGCTCTTACTCAAAAACTAGACCATTTTTTGGTGTTGGCGCGGTCTATAGGACAGTTGCTCATTCTATATTTCATGAAAAATTTTCAACAAGGTGGGAGCGGTGCTAAGTCATACCAGAATGAAATCACCCTGGTTCAGGAAGTCTTGTAACTGATGCTACGAAAAGCTGAAGGTTATGCCGAAGATCCAGCCGTAATGGATCCGAATATAACATTTAATTGATGACAATTACTGCACCACAATGCAGATAGACGGGGGAGGGGGTTAGTGTGGTTAGTGCCTTATCTGCCCCCGCAGCATGACCACCGTAGACAAGGATTTATTTGACAGAAGAATCGACAAAATGACAGATAGTGCAAAGAAATCTGTCATTGTGTCGACACAATCTGTCATTTTGTCGATTGGGGCTGGTGTCAGAGTTGTTATGCCGCCTATGGGGCCTCTGACTTCGCTTTACATGGCGTCGAGAAATATCTTTCAGGTTTCGTTTAGTTTCCTCACGATGTTTTCCTTCAACGGAGCAAGTGTTAATTATACAATACGCACATTAGAGTTGCGTGTCCAAGGTTTGAACTGGAGATCGTGATGGCTTAATGGCAGTCACCACTACTATCATTGCTTAAAAAAGTAACTAATACCAAACAAGCTTCTTCTTGCGAAAAACGACCCTCTGACCGCGACTTTTCCAACCTGGAGGACGAAAATTATCCCACGGGAACGTACCTACTACCGGGTTAAAAGAAAACCTCTGTCCTAATCTAGGTCACGACCGATCCGTATGCCAAATATCATCCGAAAATGAGGTCAGACAGAGTTACTTTCGCATTTATAATATCAGTACGAATGGCGCCCGGAAAAACTAAAATAAATAAAGAATAATTTAATAGCACACTAAAAGTTCCGCGGCTTTCGTAAAAGTTTCCTATGTAAGCGAATACGGGTACTTTCCCAAGTAAGAAATGAGATAAAAAAGTTTTGTTCATATTTTTATGTGTCTGAAGTTTTCCTACCGCAATCCTATTGAATAAAATCACTGGCAAGTTATTTTTTTCTTTTTGTATAATTTGTTTTGTTTCGATGAATAAAAATAAATCCCCGGCCCGAATATTCTAAGCTGTATAAAATATCATAGTTTAAAAAAAAAAAACACGATATAGAATGATGTCAATATAATTAAGCTTTTATTTAACTTGTTTTATTTATCGTATTCTTCTCAGCAAAGATACCCACATCATGGGAATTCATGATAAATAACTAGTCTGCCATATCAGATTTAGAACGACATCATTTAGCTAACCATGCATTGTCATCCAAACTAAACATGTATGCAAAATTTCAGCCTAATCGAAAACCGTGAACTGGGTTAAATTCAACTTCTAAGATTTTTTTACATCATTATACGTGAAGTCTATGTGTGAATCCGAGTCATAGCATGGCCCAATATCTTAATCTTATTCTGATTATCAAGTAGGTATTTTGTATGCAACGCCCTGTTATACTAAGTCTCACTGTCTAATGCTATAGTATCAAAGCCCAAAAGCCTTTCAACCGCGAAAATATACTGGTCGCACTGCACGCACAACAACCAAGATGTAAAACCAGTATAAGCGGATCTGTCATTGTACGGGAAATCGTTGTAAAGCGAGGCCATGTTATACTGGACATTTATAGCTTGATGAGTCACCGCGTGTAGGTAGGTAGGTACGCGAAAATACAAAGAGTTTGTCCATCTTGAACTACCTTTATAAACAAGGAACAAGCCCCCGTAACCCGCCTTAGCAACAACCTTGGAAAACAATCGAATGCTGGAAGTAACCTGACCCCTTGGCGTAATATTCACCAAACCCTGTTCAAGAATGTTCAAGTTCCTTTTTTAACAACTTTAACTGTATAACAATGCCTAAAATAAATGTATACGTGTAAGAACAAACTAGTCAAATATCGAGTGATACTTCGGTACAAGTTGAGGTTAAGTTTTTGTGCAAATTAACAAAATATCTTACCTGCCTAATTCTATTTCGGTCAGAGAGTTACCTTTCTTTTTAATAAAATAAATAGGTATCCAAAACGAAATCACTCGCTCTCTCTTCAAAAACTAAAACAGGATTACGTTGATTGGAATAATAGGGTATTACAGTACTAGGCAATCATGTCAATACAGTTCTTCATCTGTAGAGGATTCCAGAGATGACCTTCATTGGTAGTACGCACGATATAATACCTAGACCGCTAAACTGAACGTTCCCGCCAAATGTCTAAAACTTTTTGTTATCGTCTTTTCGAGTACAAAATAGTGCTCTCATACCATTTATCGACTAAACAATAGTAAAGCATACACAGACCATAGAAAAGCAAGTTTAGGAATTAATCTGAATTAATTCCATCCAGAATACAGTCACAAGTTCACAACTAAAATTATTGTAGGTAGGTACATAATTCGACACCGTACTTGTTGACAGACGAAACCAAGAAACACTGCCATTTTTTTTTGTTGGTGATAGCATGTAACACTTTATGTTTCGACTTGCGGAAGAATAAAATAATTTTAATTCCAATCACCAATATACAGCATATACATATACAAAATTCAACTCTCCATACATATATGCGAACAGCTCGATCAAAGTCGATTATTTTTACCTGTTTTCGAAAAAGTCGTAGAACAAATGTTGTTGTTTATGATGTTAGTAATGTACTGCTCCGAGGTTGTTGGTGTTTTACAAATAACCCTGTATACTAAAGGTACTAAACTAACCTAACAGTCTCTTTATGATTTGCGGCTTTATAGGTTGCTAATTTTAAGTTAGAATAAATAGGTACATAAAATAAAATTACATAACATCACGCCTGTAATCCCCGAAGATTTAGGCAAAGGTGTACCTAATAGTACACCCACATTTCGCCAGTTATGTTTAAGTCCCATGTAATAGGGGGCGAGCTTATTGCCATTAACCGGGCACAAATCCAGACTCCGTGGCTGCTAGTGAGAAATATACAAATGAATAAATACTTATTTACAAAATTACCTAGTATTTTAGAAATTCCCCGCAAAATATGTGTAAATTACGTTGAAAGTGTTCAATGCACCAATGACTCGTTTCGTTCTCCCATCGACAGGTCGTAACAAACAGCCGCCCGTTTCGCCTCTGACCCGAAAGCGAATTAGAGAAACTATTTGTCACGACTGACGTTTTTCTCACGTTACGGTGTCTTAATTTATCAAAACTGAATTCATTGCGGTAAAGCATTACGTAATTTTCGACAGTAGAAGTAGGTATCCACCAGAAACTTCGTTTAAGTTGAATGACGTTGCTTCTTACGCTGATAGCGTTGGAAATACCTTTCGCAAGAAAATGTAACAAAATTAAAACTTAAGAAACTATGAAGTTTTGATTGCGTGCATAACTAACTTACCTACCTGTAAACTTCAAAGTGTAGTAATTAAATCATTAGTTCAGGATGAGTTGTTTAACATAGTTATCGAGAGTTAACGGGTAAACAGTACGAACAAGTACTTATGAATAATTAACAATTGAACAACGAAAGCAATATAGTAAAACGCTCGCACATAATAAATCAGACACATGAAATATGTATTTTTAACGACTCCCGTATACGGGAATTTCTATGTGACATTTTAATACAACACAGAAAGCATCTTGGGTCGTATTATCACGAGGATAGTGTAAGATCGTAAGGAATGTACATCATGCTCAGACGAGATAAATGGTGCGAGTCTGCCCTGATTTATAGTTGGACAAGGGAATTCTTTAAAAGATCCCTCGGAAAAAACGCCCATCTATCAAAGTTGGTGAACAAGATTATACCGTTTAACAATTCTTAATTTGTATAAAAGTGGGATTTCCAAGTTTTCAGTGCAGATGTGATTAATTTATTATTCAGTAGGAAAAGATTAAGAAGCTTAAGCCGCTGTCGACTTGGTTTAAAAAAATAATAGGAGTGGATAAGCCCTTAAGAAGAAACTATACTTTACAGAGCTTGCATCCGTAGCAAGGAGCGTACTTGACCAATAATTTATTACTCTTGAGAAACTCCTTGGAATTATCCGTTAATATCTTGAACTGTCGTTTAAACTTCCATAATATAGTTAAAATTTGTATAATATAGTTGAAGTAAAAAAATATTTATTGAGTTTTGTCTAGTCAATTAATAACAAAACTAAGAACAAGCTGTCTTTTTGCCAATACCCCTCTCAAAATACATCATAGTTTTTATAAATTCCTTAGTTAGTAGTAAGGAGCTTAGATTTTTAAAGTCAACAGGGTGAACGGGGAGTTTCCTGGAGACTTGTAAATCATTATCAGCAAAATCTGTAAATGATAAATTTCAAATGCCAGAGAAATTCGCCATTAGTAATATTTGATATGCACTGTGGATAGAGTGAATTCGTATAAAAATATTATGTTATAGCGAGATCCAAAACAAAATGTAAAGATATTACAATATTAGGAAAAAAGTCAAATTGATGCAACTCGTAAAATATTCTGCGCTATAATATCTGCTCCAAATAATGCGTATGTGTTCATTTCAATAAAATACCACCTCATGGTCCAATATTTAGATGCAATGGCAGCTATCCGACACAAGACTGTGTCGGATGATTGTCAGCGTCTGCCCCTGAGCAACGAGAACTTGCCCTCTACACCACACCCTTAAACAGTGAGCGAGATACGAATAAATTCAACAGCTATGCCAGAAAAGGACAGCTATATTGGTTTCAGGGAGAAACGGAGACAGGTTCATTTGGAAAATGTATGAGTGTGAGAAGGATAGTAATAGCGTCGTGGAGATGAAATGCGCAACTCGTAGGAGGGTAATTTTTGTGGAGCAGCTGTACGGCTAAGTTCATTTTCAATAAAATAAAAGCTTTTCCGGCGGCGGGTGGCGTGCGCTTTTCTATTAGACTCGACCGTCTAGAATTTTGAAGAGAATATTATATTTCTTCAGTAACGATTTGGATATGATCTAATTTTTATTGTAGAACAGAGAACTAACTTTGAACTTGAAAAGTAATTTGTTTTTGGTTTCCCGGCAGCTAACCCGACCCCTGGCGAAGTAAAAGCATGTAGGTTAAGGCGCCAGCACATCAAGCTACTACAATCTGTCAAAATTCTGTAATAGATTTTTAACTTTATCGCTAAACCATTAGGTTCAAGGTTGATTGGGAAAATTTGACAGTTACGGGTAGCTTGATGTGCTATGTGATTATGTAGCAGTAATGTCAAACGTAAGCACTCTTTGTTACCCGTGAGCAGCTTACCCTCATAACGAGTGGCACGTCATTGCTCGAAAAACACGTTTGCATACTCAATCAGTTTTTTATTTTTTCATAAAAATGTGTATTGTCTATTTGATTAAATAGAAATATTTGACATTCCCGTTGTTGAATATTTTCCGACGAAACGGATAAATCTCCAGGAAAGCGTCACATATCACATTCGTTTCATGTTTCATCTTAAATGCAAATATTTGCCTTTCCCAAGAAGCCTCGAGAGATTCTAAATGTCATGAATGATAGGAAAGACGTACGCTTTACAGAAACAAGATTATTATCAAATTCTATTTATTTAGTTTATCAACACAAGAAGTGGCATAATAATTATTTCCTGTCACAGTCAGACGTAAATGTTTACATGCTATCTTTTCACCTGTCAATGTCATGACGTAATGACTTATCAATTACAATTACCATAAACAATACGTCTCGTAATGACAACCTTCGCCGTTTATTTTATTCAAATAACCACGAATTTCACAAATAATTAGAATGTTTGCGCTGTACGAAATGTAAATTAATAATACTGTAATTATTGTGTACACAAATAGATTAAAATTCAATTTATTCAGCTATAGTTATATTTAAACTTAATTATAGCATTGGCGGGAAATTCGGCTGATTGTAAACAGACCGTGTTTTGTTTTTTTCTGCCACAAAGTGAAAGCGTCGTTGTACCGAATCGTGATTCGGCTATCGATATTTACGTAAATAATTTAGTTTTAAGTCGTGATTTGTTTGGTGCGGTAGTGACAATGATGGGGTTATATTCTAGCGGTGCGCTGGGTGGTGTGGAGGTGCTGGATGGCGGGCTGGTGGGCGGCGAGCTGACGGCTCATGTGCTGAGCGCACAGGCGGCCGCGCACGCCGCCGCCACAGCCGCCGCAGCAGCGCATCAACAACACCAGCAGCAGCAGATTGCTGTGCAACAAATAAGTGAGTTTCAATTTGAATTCCTCCCCTAAAAAGCCACTCATTTTAGCAGCGTTCAGAAAAAAACAAATGAATCTTTTCAAGCAGCCTCTCAAAATGGAAGTACACATAGAGGGTAGCTTGTCTATCTGCAAAACAATGGCAGGCTTTGTGGCATTCTTATAAACTCCTTTAAAAGTAAGATAACATAGTGATATAAGTGTTAATTTAGTATTTTCAACCACACAGTAATTCGTAAATATGGTTTCTTTGCATTGCATAAACTATTCACAGAAAGTGTGTTTTATTCTTAGAAGAATCTTATTGTGATTATATTATGGCCTTTGAAATGGTGTCTTCAAGCATATTTCACAATTAGAAATTAGATTGTTGTTTAGCAGACAATTCAAATAAATCATAGCAAGTAATAACAAGATAAAATTATTTTCTAACATTTTCTTAAACAAACTCAAGACAGTTTTCTTGTAAGATACAAATCATTGAACTTAATTTCTGATTCAAATCTTTGCTTTTGATTCTTGCATGGCATTCATAAATCATCATTAAAAGCAATAACATTTATGTAAATAACAAGTTTTATTAAGTAATGGAATTATACAGAGGTTTCAATTTATACTATTTTAATTAGGTATGTAAGCAAATCAGATTACTTTTGTTGAAAACAAAAAAATCACATTACACATTGAGTTTGTCTTTCAAGTAAACAATATCATTACACCATGCCATGCTTGAATAAAGGAGGAAATATATTGTACAAATTGAATTTTGTTTCCCTACTTCTTCATAATTTTAACTCTGATCACTGAATCAAATATTGTAATAATTTTATGTTATGATGTTTATAAGTACTATAATCATTGTCAGAAATTTGTTAATGTCTTTGATTTATAGGCTTGTTCCAACACTATTTCCAAGGAATGTAACTACTTTTAGTTGGTAACTGTCTCTATGTTTCCTTCTAAAGGCTATACAAGAACTAATTTGAACAAATGAGATGTCCTTATTAATATTGAAATGGTTCAAAACATCAGTATGCTAAATACTTGCCATAACAACAAGTCAATCATACTCGTATTACAACCCATCCAAGCCGCAATGAACTTCATCACAACATTGACCCTAGACCCCTATTTCCCCACAGAAACTTCCCCGTCATCCGGGCGTTCAACCCCGGTGACTTCCACCGCTAATGGCACACAACCAGCACCAACAGGCAGCACCTCACCGTCACCCAGCAAGCTGTTTGTGGGTGGTTTGAGCTGGCAGACGAGCTCTGAGAAGCTGAGGGAGTACTTTGCTATGTTCGGGCCAGTTACCGATGTTCTGATCATGAAGGATCCCGTGACACAGGTAAGGGGGAGTTGTGGTAGTTTGGGTTTTGAGGGGGGTGATGCAAAGTAATTTTTATTGATAAGTTTGAGAAATTGTATGTTACTTGTATTCAGTTGTACTTGGAAATCCTTCTACATGGTATGGTTTGCACCCTTTTATAAGGTAGTTTAGGTATGGTGGGCAGACTTTGACAAGATTAAGAGAATGAATTAGTAAAAGTTCTTCATTTTGATAAAATTAACTGGAGTTCCAGTCAGTAAAGAAAGAGAATGATTAAAAATATAAATTTAATAAAAAAAATCAACAGAATATTGCAAAGTACCTAAATAGTTCCAAGTGATTGCAACTAATACTGCTGATTACTTTTTAAATGTTCGCTGTGCACTACAGATACTTTCAACCAATTTAAGATCTTGTTAACATTAACAAATTCAAGTAAAGATCTGAATATCATTCTTATGATTGTTACAACACTACATAACATCACACTTGTAATCCTGGAAGAATTAGACAGAGGTGTACCCTCTTGTACACCCACTTATGATATTATCTGGCACAAGTATAATAAGTCGAGATTTCTAATATTGTCAATAATTTAACTTTGCATTGCATCCACCTGTTTTTATGTTGATTTTATTATTTCAGTAGATAAGTACGTACCATAGCCGCCTTAGCAACATGCCAATTATTACAAAAATGCTTAGTTTTACATATTACCTACTCTCTCCTGTATATAAATTATGAAATTATTTACCCAATCACAAAATAGCGACACAATGAATACATACAAAACGGTAAAAGAATATTCTTTATGCATATACAGGGTGTAAACATACATACACTGCATAGACCGATAAAACTTACTAGAAATACCGATACCTAAATCTGTTGAAGTGTTGACGTTTGGATCGAAAGCGTGGCTAATGCGGTAATTTAGAACGAACTGCGTTGTATCTGCGGTACAGACGCGCCAGCACATCAAGCTACTACAATCTGTCAAATTTCTTTAATAGATTTTCAACTTTATCGCTAAAGCGTTAGGTTCAAGGTTGATTGGGAAAATTTGACAGTTTCGGGTAGCTTGATGTGGTGGCGCCTGTACATCGTACTTTTCCTTGAAAAAAATATATGTTTTTGTAATGTTTTAACTTGTTACTTATAAATGACCGCATCCCAGCAAGTATTTAAATAAAAAAATCATCGTGTTTCCTTCATTGCATAGCTCTCAACAAAAACCTGTGACAGACAAAAAAGAAATTTTATAAATGTTCCGTTTACCCTTAGAAACAACATTACGTTGAAATGTTCGCAAGCTTTTTTGTCAAAATAATTGTGGCTCAATGCGTGATTGACCGCGACTTGCTGACACTCAGTTGCATAATCGTGACGTCAGATGTTTACGATTTATAACGCTCCACAGGGAAATCAAACATTAAAATTGAGTAATCTGTATCTTTTCAAGATTGGCAACAGATTGTTTAGAGAAAAAACAAAATGTAAAGCAAGAATCGCCAGAAAGTATTTCAAAGACAGTGCATGCCATTCTCAGAAGAGACTAGGCTTGGACACGGGAGATATTACTACTTCTTCATCGTGCGCGTGGTTAGTGCCTAACCTGGTGTCACAGTTTTCATGCCGCTCATGGGCCTCTGACATGGCTTTACATGCCGTCGAGAAATATCTCTCAGGCATGCTGGTTTCCTCACGATATTTTCCTTCACCAAAGCAAGTGATAATTATACAATACGCACTTGAATCCGAAAAATCAGAGGTGCGTGTCTTAGATTCGAACTTAGACCTATCACTGCTAGTTTACTTTTAGTTTTTTTTACTACTTTTAGTTCACTTTCGAATGTCCACTCTATTCCCTAACTCAAAGAGTAAGATGGGAAGGCAATCCGACACGAGAGGTGACAAGTAACACTGTAGCCATCATATAAAAAATAGGGTATTTTTTTGCACGGAATCCTAATCCTTGTTCTAAAATAAAAGTAGCATAAGTTACTCATTATAACATCAGCTATCTGCCAGTAAAAGTTCCCTCAAAATCCGTCCAGCCGTTTCGGAGATTAGCCGAAACAGACAGACAGACAAAAATAGAAATGGTTTTTGTACCGTATAAACTTTCTGAAGTTACAAAACATACACTTCAATACATTTATTTGTATAGATTATAGGGAAAGTCTAAATATAATTATTTATTTTTCAATCCTTTACTTATTATCCTGGCATGTTGCTAAGACTAACTCATCCTGTTTACATTCGCCGATAACTACAGTAATAAATAGCTATTAGGATTTTCTAAGTTTGACAATAAAAACCATGTTCCCGACTGATTGATCTAGCTCGTTGGGTGCTAGTGAGATACCGCAGTTCCAATTCGCGAGAACGCAACTGCCAACTCCGTAGTAGCTTCGCGGTACTGTTCAATTACTTTGAACATAGCTGGAAGCTGATAAAAGGTCTATAACATGGAAGTAACTTCAAAGCGATTGTTGTACAATTTGAAGTCTAATGCTTACTAAGTTATCGACGAACTAAACAACTAAAAACTAGCAATTAAGAATATAATAACGCCAATTTTTTCAAGACAGCGGTAGGCAGAAGACGGAGCGCATTCGGTCAGTCTTAGTATCGTTGTATAGGTTGATTTGGACTAGGTAGAACTGTAGGTTCGTGTGGGCGATCAAGGCCATGTGCAAAAATTATCTTTGTTGTATGTTCTGTATTGAATTTTCCCTGATTTTGTTACCCTGATACCCCCTTAGTACTGTAGTTACCCCGCAATCTCTTTTTCCTTCTAACTAGTCATTAGCAGAACAAAATTGAAGGTTTTCCATGTCCGTTATCCATGACCCAATATGACTCTTACCCAAATACAGTATAATAATAGTTACCCTCCAATCCTTAGTAAAATCAGCCGGTAATCCCAATGGCCTCTTACTCTACCACGCGGGCTTAGTGTGGGTTGCTCCAATCCATATTTTTGTCGAAATAAAACTCCAGAACAAAGTATAGTTTCCCAGTCATTCAGTCACTATTTTTTACTCTAAAAACCTTAATCCAGCTCTTCATCTACCGTCTTGAGTTTATATTTTTAATCCAATTGAAAGTATAGAGTAACCCTTTATATAATTTTAAGCCCTTTTGCATGACGTCTTTCATTCCATAATAGCAAGGTCCCATTGACAACTTAAAGGCTTGATAAACAAGGTATTACCCCATTTCCTCTAATTTTCTAACACTTTTCCTTACTCCTCCTAGTAAATCTAGTCTTTTTTTGCATATGGACCAAAATCTCCACACATAGTTGGGCTATGGTTGATCCAAAGTAACCTAGGTACACTAATAAAAGTATATCCATTAAATAACATAGACAAACCGGCATGCTAGACTCACTAACATAGAACGTTAGGTCTAGAAATATGGATTTGATAAAATACTCCTTCTATTGTCTTCTATTTTTAAATCTGGTAGTTCCCCGTCGGTGTTGCCATGCTTTTACTTTTTCTACTAATTTAGTAACTTTTTTTGTAGTAAATAAATCTGTTTGATGATTTTGTTTGATTTGTATTGGTCACAATTATGTTGTAAGACTAGATTTTAACATTTAAATATCTATAATGGTTTAATTAATACCAGGAATACACAACTACTCATCGTACCAAACGACAAACCATTTAAATAGAGCAGATGGAGTGGTCGCGTACATTAAAAATACACACAGCGCTATGGTAAATGAAGTGATACTTTCACAAGCATCCTGTTTACAAATTAGCCTCAACCCTGACTTGATTATTTTGGCAATCTACCGATCGCCCTCTACATCAAATTCCGAAGAGTTCATTTTCTCCCTTAATCAACACATTACAACAATTAAACCCGATAAAAACATTATAATCACTGGCGATATAAATATTAATTTAATATGTTATCAAGATGAGCAAGCTGTTGATCGCTCAAAAAGATTAAGTTATTTAAACATGCTGTCAATGCACGGGCTGCTGCCAGGTCACACACTACCTACCAGAGGGAAAAACTGCCTTGACCACTTTATCCTAAAGTTAAAATCGTCACGCAAAACTGGAACTATAGCTATTATCAATACTACTGTAACCGATCACTTTATGACTTTTTTAAAACTATCTGATCAGGAATATAAACATAAGAGCACTATCACAAAAACTACGGTAAATATAGAGAACGCACTAGAATATTTAAAACAAAGTAACCTCCAAAATCTCTTAGACTTAGATGACCCTAATACTCTTACCGATCGCCTCATAAATATATTACAAACAAGCCTTATCTCCAGTACTCTAACTAAAATAATTCCTGTGAAACACAGGCTGCTTAAACCATGGATGACCACTGGCTTACTTCGATGCATTCGAAATAGGAATGACATGCAAAAAAGGCTTAAGACAGACCAGTATAACGAAATATTAAGAGTCACATACAGAAGATACCGTAATTATTGTAACTATATCATCAAAAAACAAAAGCAAACTTATGATAGACAGCTCATAACCAAAGCACAGAGAAATCCTAAAAAACTATGGGACACAGTTAACACTATGACTCAACGTAAACCTAATAGAACACCAAACACGGAGCTTTTAAACTTAAAACCAACCGCACAGGAGTCTGCAAATGCAGTTAATGAATATTTTTCTAACATAGGCAACGTTCTCGCCAACGAAATCATTTCGAACACCTCCAGAACACACGCTTTTCATCCTGGCGCAAATTACAACCCCCCTTCATCTTCATTCGTAATTCTTTCAACTGATCATAAAGAGGTATACAGTACTCTAATGACTCTAAAGTCTGATAGCGCCCCAGGGTGGGATGGTATCCCGGTTAGTTTCCTAAAGGCAGCCCATGGACTGATTGTTCCAATTATTTCTCATTTGGCAAATTTGTGCTTTGACCATGCGACATTTCCAACGGCTCTGAAGCTTGCCTTAATAACACCAGTGCATAAGAGTGGAGACAAGACAGACCCATCGAACTATAGACCCATATCAGTATTACCGTCCATCTCCAAAATTTTAGAAAGACTAATAAACTCACGTCTAAAGAATTATCTTAATAAAAACAAATTATTGTCACCCAATCAGTTTGGCTTCCGGCGAGGAATGTCAACGGAAGATGCAGCCTTGGCTCTTGCCTCCACTGTAACCAGTAAAGTAGACTGTGGAGACAGGTGCCTTGCTGTCTTCCTTGACCTCAAAAAAGCGTTCGACACTGTCTCTGTCTCCACTCTTCTGGACGTGTTGGAAAGCAATGGTATAAGAGGTCAGCCACTTGCTTTATTCAAGGACTACCTATGTGGGCGAAAGCAAAAAGTCAAGATTGGCGACACTGTTAGTTTAGATGAAACTACTACTTACGGCGTTGGTCAAGGAAGCGTGCTCGGCCCCACTATGTTCTTAGTTTATATAAACAGCCTCTGTAATATAAACATAGAAGGAGGGCACATCTACTCATACGCGGATGATACTGCCATAGTGTTTAGCGACACAACTTGGAACAAAGTTAAGAAATCTGCCGAGTCCGGCCTGTCTAGGATAGCATCATGGCTCGACCACAATCTTTTAACCCTAAATAAAACTAAAACCACCTTCATTTGCTTCTCTAAATATAACCATTCTCAACCCTCAGATGACTTTCAAATAAAGATTCACAATTGCCAGACCCCCTCAAACTCTAACACTGCTTGCCCTTGCATAAAAATTGAAAAAGTCCAATATACCAAATATCTAGGTATAATGATCGACCAACGTTTATCTTGGCATTGGCATACTGAACTGATAATGAAAAGAATTCGGAAGCTTATCTGGACATTTAAAACACTGCGTTACGTGACTACCAAAAACCTTCTGTTACAAATTTACACATCACTGGCACAGTCGGTACTAGCATACTGTTTACCAGTTTGGGGAGGAGCAACAAAAACTAAATTCCTAGAACTAGAAAGAGCTCAGAGATCACTACTAAAAGTTATGCTATTTAAGCCCTTTAGGTTCCCAACTGAAACTCTTTACCTGACTTCTGATGTTCTGACCGTTCGAAAACTTTATGTGCTCCAAATTATTTTAAAAAAACATAAATCTCTTGCCTTCGACTCCATGACTCGACAAGGAAGAAGGAAATACATGATCCCCAATGTTCCTGTTAAATCAACTTTTGCTAAGAGACAGTACGATAGGCAATCTTCTCATTTATATAACTTTATAAACAAGGAATTAAATATTTATCCACTTTTGTATCGAGACTGCAAAAATGCTCTGACTGAATGGCTAAAGACAAAAACTTATGACGAGATTGAGAATATAGTCCAAACTATATGTTCTTAGATGCATATTAATAATAATCGGTTTTATTAATGGAGACTACTTTTCTTCACTAGCTCATATCCAATGATATTTAAATACCTTATATTAACATTAAACACACATACACTCGCACTCACTCACACACACCAACACACGATTACACACCCTCACACTACAGCGCGCCTTTTATGAATCTTTATTTTGTGTTTTTGATTTATATCACTTTATTTTCTAATACCTACTGTAGTGGAATGTCTATTCAATAGCTTATACAAGTTGTAACTACTGGGAGAGCGGAATTTCCTAACACAAGTTTACTTTATACTTAAATGGAAATTCCCTGAAGACCAAATGTAAACGTATTCTTAAGTTATTGAAATAAACATTTATTATTATTTATTATATTATTATTATTATTATTAATGGTACTGTTCTCATTTTACTTGGTATTTTATTCTCCTTGTAATTAATCTTACTTGATCAATATACAAAAGTAATAGTAAAAATTTACCTGTTATTTCCTTAAAATATTGTCATCAATCCAGTTGTAATAATCCAAGTAGGTTGCTTTAAACTTTTAGCAATTGCCCTGTACTTAAAGCATACTTCACATCAAATGTTTAACAATTTACTAAATGTCTTATAGATTTTTTCTTCTTTATCAAATGTGACCATCCCCAAATATAGTTTTAAACATAGCAACACTGACTTCACCCCTTTAATGATCTGCAAAACGTATAAACTTCGAATTTCTACTAATTAATTAATAGTACTTAGCTAAGATCACAGAAATAGATTGGAAATCTTTTTGGTAGAAAAAAGTAAATAGCAATTTTCTCACTGAGGTAATAACACTGAGATGCTCAGATGAAAATGGTAGAATTTTGGTTCACTTTGAGGGTAACATTGCTCGGTTAGACAGATTCGTGCTAATAATATAAGAAATAGTTGTCTGTCAGTAATTTTATTAGTATGTATTGTTGTGGCCATTTTATTGCACGTTTATATCTTGTAAATGCCTTGAATATTTGGTGAATCAAGTACTAGGTTTATTAGGCTAGCGTAACCAAAATAAATTCAGTTATTGTAGTAAAACCATGTTAGTATTGACTATACCCTGGTCCCTGGCTATGGGCTCAGAATTTCCTGTTCATTAAAGTAGCAACATAACATAACACCACGCCTGTAATCCCCGAAGGGTTAGGCAGAGGTGTACCTTATGGTACACCCAGATTTCGTCAGTTATGTTTAAAGTCCCATGTAATAGGGAGCGAGCCTATTGCCATGAACCGGGCACAAATCCATGCTCGGTGACTCTACTGAGAAATTCCTGATGGAAAACCCCAATAACACTGCCCGATTCGGGAATCGAGCGCCGGATCTCATGCTACTAGACCAACGAGGCCTAATCAGAACTAATAGCACGACTAAGTAGTACTAGTAATATTCTATTGTGAGGAACATTTCTATCCCTCTGGATTCCGAACAGATTTTAATGAACCGCATTAAAATGCAAAACGCAAGAAAAACAACCGAACTGAGTGAGGGTTGCGGAGGTCAGACGGTCGCTCGCTCCATATAAAATACTGATATTTAGTTGTATCCTGGAAACAGACCACGAAGTCGTGAAAACACTTGGCAGATAATGATTGATCTACAAAGTCTCTTTTTGGTTGATTAAATAAACAAGGACAAAGACGAACCTAGTGCTTTAATCGTTTTTGAAGGTATTGTGTAACGTGCCTAGATAGTTTTAAAAATCTCTCGGCATAAAATGGTCACAAATCATCACTAATTCCAACTAGATGTACCACTGGCAGAAGCATGAGTACTTAGGACGACCTCTGTACGACTACTAGTAAACTAAGTAATCCACGTAAATCTTCATATACCCACATTTAACCTAATATTTGTGATTTGCGAATATAGCTCTTAAATGTGGGGACATAGTGTGATTTTTTACTATTATTGTTTGTCAGTGTTTTGGTCGGGGAGATGGTGTTCAGTTATATAATTTCATCTTGTTGTATTTTTTTTTTACTTTTTTTTATAAGTCTTATGTGAAAGATCCTTTAGTTAATACCAATAAGAGCAGGCATTAAATGAAGGGCTAATAAATTTAGTCTACTTTAGTTGGAGACGGTGCAGGTTCAATTTCATAGATAGCCGCAAACAAAAGTGGTAAAGCCACCTTATCCTTATGGTAAAACCCAGCACAGCAACTGGTTTTTATGACACTATGAAAACGCTTCCAGAGATGCCGCCGACTTTGGTCTTGCATTTTTACTTTGGTTGCGGTTTTAATAAAGTTATATAGAAACCAGTTGTGTCGCTGTGATCTATCATAGCGATTGGGCAGCTTTGCGGTTGTTGTCGCTTTCTGAATTGTACCTTAAACATACCAGGCTTGCTTTACAAACAACGTTAAAACATACTATACATATGGTTTGTTCGAGAATTAATACCAACAGTCATAAGTCAACAATCCCTTCAAAAGAGAATTTCTAAGCAGTAAAATTTCACAGAAATGTAACTTTAATTATAATCCAAAACTTTGTCATTCCATTGTCAAATAGAAACGTTTTCTCTCTCACAAAATGTTCCAAGAAATACCTTTTACTTAGAGTTTACATAATACTGAATTTCTACTCAAGTTTAAATTGTCGTTTCTTGAGTGCTGTAACGGATTTGAAAAGTTCTTGTTTTCTTTTTATTATAAGAAACTTTTTATAGTAAACAGTTGGTAACTAGGCTGTGAAGGTCGGATGGAAGATTCCTAGTTCCTTATTTGTAGAGGTCAGACAGTTGTTCATATAAAATATTGGTAGTCCGGTTAGACTGGGAACTGACCCCAACATAGTTTGGAAAAGGCTAAGCAAGTGATGATGACTTTTCACAGTCAAACTAATTAAGATTAAATAAATAAACTGAACCCTATCTCCCCGCCTAAGTTTTATGGTGACACTGATGGAATCTAACCTTAAAAAGCCTGTTTGTCAAGAGCGTATATAAATTCGTACTAAACGTAGTGTATTTTATACATTTTCTAAATAAATTATAGTTACCCTTCTATAGCTAGGTAGGTTTGCCTTGTACAAGTATTACCAAAATTAACTTTAGAAATTAAAATTTTTGTCTGTAAAAGAAGTTGAGTAAATAGAATTTATTAATTGGCAATTTTTTAAACTTATACTCTTTTTTCGACTGTAGAGTACTTACCGTACTTTTTTTTGGAGAAAGTTTTTCTCGATTGTTCTTTTGTAATTGTATACGCTCTTGATTCAAGTAAAATATAACATTAACTGTTGATCTTAAGTTTTGTTTGAGACTAGTAGTTCTCGTTTCACTTGTAGGTACTTAGGTGTAAGTCACTAAAACCCCTTGTTACCCCGTTTCAAGAGAAGTGGGGGAACAGACCTTCATAAACACTTTTATTCTGCAAACTGGCGAAGAAAACAACTTGTTGCTATAGGGAAGGACCACGTTTATCGGCGCAGAATTGACTTGAACTGCTCAGAAAAAACTTCGAGGCGAAACGAGACGAGGCAACGAATGCTTTTTCGGTTCTGTTGGACATAAACCTTTTTCTGATGGGCTCAAGACTGGATTCCACGTCTATAAGTGTGTTCACTCCCTAACCTTACAGTTTTTGATCAGCAGAATACTGGAACGGAATATTCTTTACTCCAAAAAGATTTATCCCCCCACTTCATCACCTACACCCAGACATACAACTGACACAAGCCGCGCGCAGAGATCGCGCGGCTTCGGTTTTATCACGTTCCAGGAGGCGTCATCCGTCGACAAAGTCCTCGCCGTCCCGGTCCACACGCTGGACGGCAAGCGCATCGACCCCAAACACGCGACCCCCAAGTCAGCCCCCCGACCCGCCAAGACCAAGAAGATATTCGTCGGCGGGGTCGGACAGGACACCTCCGCCGAAGAGGTCAGGTCTTACTTCTCACAGTTCGGCCTCGTCGAAGACGCCGTGATGCTCATGGATCAGCAGACCAAACGCCATCGGGGCTTCGGCTTCGTGACCTTCCATTCTGAAGAGGCTGTGGAGCGTGTGTGTGATATACACTTCCATACTATTAAGAATAAGAAGGTGGAGTGTAAGCGCGCCCAGCCGAAAGAAGCAGTCGCGGCTGCACCACTCGCGCTTGGAAAGAGGCTGGTGTTGCGACCGGGCAGAGGGCTGGTGTACGCCACCAGCGGCGTGGGCGCCGTGCCCACGGTGGGCGCGGCGCACGCGTACCGCTACGCGCCGTACGCGCTGCCCACGGCGGCCACCGCGGCCACGGCGCTGGTGGCGCCGCCGCAGCCGCAGCCGGCGCCCGCGCTGCCGCAGTTCGGCGCCGCCTACTCCCTCGCGGGCGTCGACATGTCGTCCTTCCAGGGCGTCGACTGGGGAGCCATGTACGGCCTGCCCATGTACATCTAAACGGTAACGAGCAATATTGTCATGAAAACCCCACCCGCCTACAACAGGATAGGTCTTAGCTCGGCTATTTTAATTTCTTTATCGATATAGTTCCTACGTACTATTTTTTTTTTGTTTGATTAAGGTGTTTTGTCTTGCCGCGTACTCGAGTGGCCACAAGAGGGAATGATCAGTATTCGAACGTAGTTAAGATGTTTATTGGCTCATTAAACTTAGTGTAAGGCAGTTACAAGCAATACTTTGCCCGCTACGGGCGTCAAAGAGAACGCATTTCATTTTTTTTTTATTAAAAAGTTAATTTATTAAGGCGATTCCCAAATACGGTCGAATATGAGAAAATTGACGGTCCCATGTTTATGACGTGTTTTTTGATGAGTCACTTGATATTTTTTTTTAGTTTTTCTATTGTGAGGGTATTTTGATTTTTTCCAAGTGACTTGTCAAAGAAATGCACAAATAAAGATGTCGTCTTTTTTTTCGAAAGTTCGCGTCGTTGCGTGTCCCCTTAACTTTTAAATATTAAGGCGAAGATCTCAAATAATTTAGTTGCGATAAAAAAAAAAACTAATTTTTCTTATATTTTGTCTTTGATATTTTGTAATTTAGAGGTAGACATAGTGCACGTTTGTTTGGCAATACATTAACCTGATATTATTTATGATGACTCGACTGTATTTTTATGAATCTCATTCGCAGCTGTATTTTTTTAATGATAAAGAACATAGGGATTAATATATATATAACATTCGCGGTAAGAATGACGCTGTGTGACTGCGCTTTTATTCAATTATTATAGTTAAAATAAAAGTTTTATCTACCCTCATATTTCAAATATTGGTAAAATATAAAATTAGAAAAATTCTCTTCCCACAAACAAGGGAATATAGAAATTAAATAAATAAAAATATTTAGGCTTAATTAATCTCAATAAATAAAGTAATAAAATTAAAAACAAAGAAATGGTAGGAGATGTCAGTATTATAAAAACGGTGCCATTTCGTTAGGAACCTACGTTTGTGCCAAAATTTCGCTCAGTTTTGCGTTTTATAAATCTCTTTTACTCTTTATTATTAATTAAGTACTTACTTTTGCTAAAACATCTGCTTGTTATATTTCAAAAAGATTAAAAACATCTACAGGGCTAATATCAAAACTGTTTGATGGCAAAATTTGAACTATACATTTATGCTAATTCAAAACTTGATTCCACCGCGACTATAAACAATAGCGGTCGTATTGCGAAAAAGGGATAGCAATAATTATACTGTATAGCTCTATCTCTTTCTCGCACTAAAACAAGCCCTCTTTGGTGGGTCTAAGTAGGTACTTCGCTAAAAAAAAACTGTCGCCATTTTCCCCCATCAGGGCTGGTCCCATGACACGTCATCAGTCATCGACAGACCGTCGCAAGTTGCAGACGTGCTCACAACTACGTCACAAGCGTTCCGTCACACGGCGTCGACCGCTCTGCTCACGACACACATATCTGAGCGGAAAGCAATCTCATTCTACAATAGTATTACCTATATATTATTGACATACGTAGATATAGTGAGAGTGGTGTTGGTGGCGTTTTCTGTGTACCTTCCCTCAAAAAACAAAAAAAAAACGCTGTCTGTGTTTTTAAGAAGCCTCGATAATGCAGATTCAATAACTAGACTTAAATTACATACAGCTACGAAGTACATTTACACTTTACAATATTTTACCGAAATATTTTTTTATAGTAGTCATCATAATTGCTTGACCACCCTATGATTTGTCACTTACACGTGATCAAACGTTGAGATCTATTTGACTGTTACATAGTTTCAATCTTACTAAAATCAATATGTTGAAAACTGTTGTCAATGGTGGTAAAGTAATTACGAAGCTGGCTATAAATGCAACAATACTCTATTACCGCAAAAGCCACCAAAATCGCTCACAAAAGTAAATTAGTTTACATTAATAATAATTTAGTTTAGCGTGTATGAGCGTGTGGACTAACACCCTGTGTACCGTGACAATAAGCTAAGTATATAAGCCGCTGTAGATTGTCATGGCCGCGCAGCCTCGCCCTTCGTTCTCGTCTATTTACATTTTAGAAGTACGTCCTTTGATTTGAACGTTTGCTGGGTTTGGCCCAGTTGGGCGCCAATTTTTGAGGATACTGTCTTGGGTTCTACGAACAGTTCATCTGGCTAACGCTAGCCTTTGAATAGACCACTTTAAGATCTGTGGTATTTTCATAGACTCGGTCCTGAAACAGCTTTCCACATGCCTCGAGTCGGCTTAACCGGTAGATAAATACTGAACACCTGAAAGTATTTCCTTGATTGATTGTTGAAAGTGAGACCACAATAGCAATGAGGGTTTTCTGAGACCAAAGTGCAGAAACTGTGGTTTCAGGACGCTAGAACTGCCTTTTTAATGTCAAGAGCTTCCCAAAATAACAGGCCTCGTTTACACACTACATTAAAAAATCGATGGTTTAATCTTCCAAGAATATCTTCTGCTCTTGAAATAACTGTACTTAATTCTGATAAAATACAAGGCGTGTACTTAAATTGTTCTTAAATGTCAACTTAGTAAATCTAAGACGGTATTCTCCAAAAGAAAACCTCAGAAACCCTTACGTCCTCTATTAGAAGTACTTAATTTATCAATCGTAGCGTTAGATCCAAAAGCAATACAATATGTGATTAGTGAGTGTAAAAGACAAAGATGGTTGTGTTTGTGCAATTCCTAGATTTAAGCGCAATACTGGACTTAGTCCTAAGAACAGCAGTATTAAAACCATACGTGATTTTCCAAAATTATCGACACTTATGTCATAGTTTTTTGATCTATGACAAGTTCCTTTAAAAATTCAAAATTTTAGATCCAAATACTCGTGTTAGTCATAGTTTTGATTCTATTAGAATTATTTACCTATCTTTGGAATCGTCTTGAATGATCATTTTGATTCAGTATTTCTTAACTTAGATAAAAATCAGACATTTCGGAATTCAAATGTAATCTTGTACTTAACCACATTGTTCATGTTAAAAGACAGTATAGTAATAATGAATATGACAATATTATATCATAATGTAAAAAAGAAAAAACAATAAAAATACTTTCAACCTAAAGTTCCAAAAAGATTAATATCATGGGAAATCTACCAAAAATATATCATCTAACGGGAAAATTCCGAAAAGCGTCTATTACTAAAGTACTTAATCCCTATATTTTATATTAGCGTATATTTTGGGCGTAGGCGAGGCCGCGCGGCAAAGCGTAGTGCAGTATGCATGGTAGCTTAGTCGGCTACATTCCCTGCCAGCCGACGCACTTGTAACCGCAACGTGTGGAAATTAAAACTAGCATCATCTAAACACCAGTGACAGTTGAAGATAAAATGTGGAGGGTAGTTCATACTATGTTAGTCCCAGCTGGGCGCCAATTATCCGGCTGCACTTTACATACAAACTATCTCCTGTATTCGATCATCGATACCAATAAAATCATTAAGTCGTTATTTAAATACACCAGTTATTTGTTCTTCCCAGTGATAGAAGTTATTATTATTTAAGTTTTTATTTTCAACGACTTTTTCGTTTCCTCTTTTGTTTTTCTTTCCACACGCCAAGGCTACCGTATGCTATAATATTCACATTATGTATACACATACCTATCCTTATTATATAGCAGTATTTTTAGCATAAGTAGGATTAGAAACCTCCTGAGATTAATCAGCAGCGCGCGCGCTTTCTCGTCTCGATAACCAGTCAGAACCGGATATGAGCAGTTTGAACTGAAAAAACCAAAATGAGGCAGGTTTTTTTTACTTTTTCTGGAATAAAAACTACTTGTACCTTTTGTGGCGATGAAAGCCAAGCAAGAATTGTTATTTTTTAACAATATTTGATGATTCTGATTTTACAATAATTTTAGTTGTCTAGAAAGCGCGTGCCTGTCACCTGACAATTACACCTTTTGTACATTAGCGGTCGTTTTTCCTGAGACAGTATTAGAATGGTTGACTATGTGATGTCACAGCCGCCGTGCGCTTCGTATCTTGCCAAATTAGATAGAGGGCGGCCAGTGTGGGGACGCGAAGGATAAAACAACGTGGGTAGATGTAAAATTTGCCTAAAAAATGAGGGTACTTTTGAGTAAATTGTGTTTCTGATACAAAATTTGGTTCTCTAGGGTGGAGTTCCGAATGAATGACTACAGACTTTAGATGTAACTAATACCTATACATCATTTCAGTAGTTCGCAACTAAACCGCATGTGCAAATGTCATCCTATTACCTTTTCTGATATAAATATCATACTCTGAACACCTCTTTTAGCCTTCTCACAGTAAGAACGTAGTTTGTGCCACGTTGAGACACGTCCCCCGCGCCCTCACACAAATCTTGTAATGTACTTAACTTTGTTTTTTCATATATTGTACTGTTCCAACTTCCCTTTACGGGTGGCGATATTCCAACACCCTTGTCTTAGTTACACTTGGTAACTGGTTGCTGTTGTTCGTTGCTGATTGCTGATTGAGTGACGTTGCTAACTACCCTACTTGGGACTCTGGTTGAGGAGATTCACTATGAGTTTTTGTAATGCGATTCCGTATTTTAGTTGATTTGAAGTTGTCTTGCTTGGGTGGGTAGTATGCATCATAATTGGTGACGTCACTGAATCGTGACGGACCTCGGCAGTAGGTTTAGTTGTAGTTTTAGAAGGAGTTTGCCCGCTGTAAGGAGCACCTAGTAATACCTGATGTGTCATTACATGGATATAATATTAGAAATTAAAATTGTGTGTTTTATTTAGCGTGGGACTTCCTGCTGGGTTTGGTTTGTTGTATTTTACACTACTTTTTTATCTTTCTAGATAGTTTGCACGTTGAACTTGTAGTATTTAGTTTTGGGGTTGCCATCTACACGTTTGGCTTTAAAACTGTGATTAATTACATTTAATATTAGGGTGATCCCGACGACAGAGGCACTAATGATCAAAAAAATTAACATTTCTACTAAAACAGTTGGCAACCCTAGTGTGAAAAAGTCGTGATCATTTACCCCACGGTGGGCGCCAAAAACCTCAGTTGGTATAGGAGGGTGGGACAGACCGGACGTATGGTAAGTCAAGTAACGCGAATCAGGCATGCGTATTGCGTATAACAATTGTAAATTATAGTGTTACGCCGTAGTGTAAGCGCGTCTTCAAACTCGTGACTAACTCAAGACTTCACTGAGAGAGATACTTGGACACCGCGCATTGACGATTTTTAGCAAATTCAAAGGTGTCACAAATCCAACTGACTCGTGACTCATTACTCATTAGGAGAAGCAGAGCAAAATTAAAGAAAACGAAAGCTATATTAGCTCACACAAGTTGGTATAACGACTGAATGTCAAAAAGTGCGTTATGCCTTTGAAAGTGCGACGTGTCTTCAATTCGCGGCTGGTCCGGCATGGTTGGCATGAATGAATACGTAAAACAAAATCTAATCTTCCATACAATATACTTCACTGTCAATTTATTAAGGCGTTTGCCACACGTTGGTTGTGATGCGTGCTATTAAAAATATTCCTTTTAAAGATCGCCTTTAAAAGGAATATTGTATACGTAGACACGTAGAGTAGACCTTTAGACGCTTCGCTTCGGGCCACAGGTCTTCCTGGTATAAGAGTTGTTTTGCCAAATAACAGGCCAAAATTTAGCCAAAAAAGTTAATTTTGCTCAACGTTGCGAAGTCGCAGATGTAGAGAGAAGCGATTGGAAGTAGTGATTTAAGAACTATTCGCTATGTAAGCGCTAGAAGAGTTGAGCAATAACAGAATTGTAAAGGAAAATACCTATTTAGGAACACTGCGACAAAAGACGGAATATAAAATAATATTTTGCCAAAAACAAAAAGGAAATACGCCAGAGTAGCTTAAGAATGTGACAATAATAAGACGGGACGTTGCCAACTAAGACGCTGTTACTATTTAATCACTTCGTTGCCATATACGTGAATACATTCCTCTCTAGTCATTTTTTATTACTTTTTTTTCTCTAAAATTTGGCGGGAAACTGAATACAGAGTCTTATCTTGCTCAATACTTATTCTTGCCTAGTTGTAGTTAATTTCTATCGATAATAAGCTTGACGCAGTAGTGATGTGCCATACACCAGATATGCCATAGCACGCAAACGATAAACTAGTGAAGTGCTTGTTCGCTCCAGGCTCACTGGACCAAAATGTAAACAGCATTCGAAAAAAATATATTATATATTCTTAATTATGTAAGATTACTAAGATATACATAAATATACAATTTTTGGATTGGTATAATGTTAAATTGAACATAAAAATACTATGTTGTGTGTTTTTAATGTATGGCAATGCTAGAGTAGTGATGTAGTGTAGACATTTTGAAGTTTTACATACATATGATAAATAAATATGACTAACCGAAAGCAATAACATTTAATATTACTACATACAGCACGCGCGCGCTGCAGCTTGCACAAGAACGGTAGTAGAGCTAACGTTTGGAAGTCGAACGTGTGTCGGTTGATGTTTGAATTTCGAATACTCAGGGGAATAACAGTTGAATTTGAAAAAAGGATGATCACATTAAAAAATGACAAAGATGAGATAT
This sequence comes from Noctua janthina, assembly GCA_963576755.1. Lineage (NCBI taxonomy): Eukaryota > Metazoa > Arthropoda > Insecta > Lepidoptera > Noctuidae > Noctua > Noctua janthina. The sequence goes on along the minus strand of OY755080.1, from coordinate 9,835,834 downwards.
AATTCGTGCAAGAAAGTTTCAAGTTAAAATATTATGGAAGAATGGGGATTTTCGCTTATAAAAGAACTTGGTGCTGGGTGTCAATAGAATCATTATCTTTGAATTTTATTAATCACGAATGTATTAGACGAACTAAATGAATAAAAAAGCTCTAAAAGAGCTATCAAAAATAACATCAATATGACACAATAAAAAAATTAAGTAATAAAATGCACTTGGCTAAGTAACGACTGGGCACGGCAGCGCGCGCAAATGTTAGATTTACTATAATTATACACAATGCATACAAATACAAATATTTTTGTATAATAGGTGTATCTGTGTAGTAGTGTTGGTTAATCTTGTATTTTTAAATGGTGAGCGATGAAATGCGGGTAGTTTGTGTTTTACTATTTGACGTCAGAGTTGGAAGTTTGTAGGATGTGTTGCGTGGACAATGGCCTTGTCATTGCACGAGGTTTTATCTACAGCGAGTTCGTTTGTTCTGTAACTATTCCAATATAAACAACTGTTTTATCAACCGTTTGCCCTGCTTTGAGATTTATCCGAAACTTTGGCACAGCGTAATCAGCTGTTCGCACTGCTGGGAAACAGTCTCTATGAGAGGGAGTGGGCCTAATCCACCACGCGGGCCCAGTCTAACAATTAGCCTTACTGCCAAAAAAAAAGTTTTAAAGTCGAATCTTTCCATCTGGAATCTTTTGTCTTAGAAAGCCAGAATTTTCTGCACCCTAAAAGATTCTTCATTGTCTGAATGATCTTTTTTTTGAACATCGATGTCCAATTACCGAAGCTCGGCATTGAAAAAGGTTTTACAGCAAACTTTGGTTTGCAAGATTGCCTTCTAATTGGAATTTTCCAATTAAAAGCTACGTCAGCGTCCTCGGGCTACTTTATCTTAACAATAATCTTAAATTGGAACCTATATTTCAGGGTTGAAAACGTCAATAGATAGCCACCCACGTTTATCATGAAACCTAGACAATTAATAAATAGCTGTGAGAGGGAGTGGGCAGTAATCTACGACTGGGGTCAGTGTGTGTTGGTGGATGGGAGAATAAGGGACTTCGCCTTATTAAAAATATCGTTAAGTTATTCGGGATTTCTGGCTCCTCTTTCCAAGGAAGTTTTGCCGTCTTCTACCAGGGGTATTGCCAGCAAACATCTGGCCAACATTTAACATACTAGACTTCTCAATAAACTTCTAACTCTGACATCACTCGACACACAGTCTATCCGTTTGTGTCGTCAACCGATATAATTACATTGTTGAATAAGCGACAGTATGTGGCGCAGTGTTTATTGTGTAGGGCGCTCGCGCCGACGCTTGAAGGCGTGCGGCCTTGTTTCGTTCAGAAATTTTAATATTTTCCCTAAATTGTGTCATGGCATGTTGCCGAGAGACGGGTAGTCTTAAAGTTTCAATGAAATAAGAAACGGCGCGGTTTTTCTCATATTTATTCTACCGTTCTTTCCAATCGCGCAATTTCTAAACTCTAGTCTTGATACCTGAAGTAAGGTGGTTTAATTTTTTTATTTATTATTGGATCTAAATTATTCTGTGATAAAAGTCAGACACAGTCTGTCTTTGTAGTTTTATTGTTTTTTAAAATGATTTTGAATGCAACATGCCGCGACATGATGATCGTTCAGAAACTTGGCAGCACTAACATGTTTTTGCGTCGAAATTCGCGTAGTCATGTGTCTACATTCCTTTATGTATATTTTTGAACGAATTACTGCATTTTATTTATGGTAGTTATATAAAACATAGTTTATCATAGACAAATTTATTAGTGATGGGCTGTTTTTTATTTACGTATCCACCGGCTAATAGAGGTTTCCTTATTTATGTTACTAGATAGCGCTAGTGTGATATTAAAGTATTTATATTAATTATTTGAAGTAGATATAAAATCCCGTATTGGAATTCTCCAATTTGACATAGTTCAAACATATTTGGCCTAATTTTATAATATAAGGTAGACAAATAAACGAACAATAAGTAAAATGAGATATTGGTAATGTTTCATGATTATTTTGTTGAAGCTCTTGGCACGTAGCGCCATCTAGTAGCACACTATGGAAGTCCTCAGTTTGTGCAATTCAACAGACTTATTATATGTATATTTTGAGGTACCCCGTAGTTACGGTTGGGTTTGGGTATGTAGCTGCGTAGATATCTTCGACTACGTCAGTCTACGTTCTCCGAGCATAGTGTGGTGTAATGTCTATGCGCAGGGAGTAAGCTTTGCCGCAAGGAGTATTATTAATGAATGTTTTGTATAATTAATGTAGATTATTATTTTATAAACTAGGCAATAGTCGGGCTCTCTAGCGCCCCCTAGCTAGTGGACGCAGTAGTGCGCCGGCCGCGCGCCTCCTTCAGCCATTAACAATATTATGGTTCATCTTCACTTAGATACAAGTATTAGAAAAAAATAATAAAATGGTAACACAAAACACAGCTGTTCTTTCATTTATCCGCTTTTTCGTTAGTTTTTGTACCTCTTCGTTAGATAATTTAGTTTGGAGAAGAATATTTTTTTATTGAGACTCGTAGTATAGAGCTTTTGGGCCCATGTCGGGCGCCAGTACGAATTTTCTTAGTCGATCGACCCCAAGTCAGTAGTGTTAGTAATGTTTGGAGATCAAAGACTATGGTTGGACATAGATGCATGACGCCATAAGGAGCTGTGTAGCGGTGAAGTGTGCATGCCTCGGCGTCAACGGAGCCGCCTCGGGACCGAAGACGAAGACTACATTCATTTTTTATACGGTGAGGCAATACTGAAGCTGCAGTCTAATCTCTTGTCATGTTAACACACTAGCATCATACATTTTGAAGTGACAACTCGTTAGAAGTCTGAGCTTACAACACGGTAACTAACAACCTCTACACTGGACTCGATGAGAAAAAAAAGTGACGACCAATCATTTTGTAGGGAGGGTTTTAAAGTAAAATATATCTGACTGTATCGACTGTAAAAGTTTAACACTGACAAGAAATTGGATAATAAGTACCTAATTAATATAAATACTGAGGGCATGGTTTTAAAATTGTAGAATGGAGAAACAGTAGGTTGTTTGATCATCTACGTAAATTGTAGAGTCGAGTTAACGGCTCCAAATTTTGACTTACAGACCTTCCGTAAATGTCAACAAGGAGTCACGGTCTGTCCGTTTATATGACGCGGAAGGAAAGTTTGTTGCCTTCTAACAAAATACACCAGCCAATCATATTGTGATGGTCTTCAAAATCAAATACTAACCGTTTTTGACATATCCAATGAAACAGGAACTATAGATGTTGAAACAAAGTTAATACATAGCCAAATAATTGACTTACATATTCTGCCTTGCCCTTGCCAGAAACTAATGACACGATTTTTGTCGAAAGGCAATTTATAATCTTTTAATGGGTTGAAGATTGTTAGCAACCAACTGTTTCACCATAAATAAATAATAAAGTCAGTATTGTCATTCACATACCAAATCTGCTGTTGAAAATATCGCTTAGTTTTTATTTCTAGTACCCATCTCCAGTAAAGTGCATCCCAGTAATTAGTTAAGTAGCTAATAGACGTGGTACAAACGGTGCTGGGTTCTTTATTAAGTCAAATTCGTAGTTTTAGTTGAATGGTCGAAACAATTAGTTGACATACGAGAATAATAACATTGTGATGTATAAAACTCCATGGGAGCCGCTTTTAAGATTTTTTTCGATTTTAAATAAGTAGAAATAGACTTTTTTGTAGTTTTAGATTGAGGAGTCATATCAACCGAAAGACACAATCGTATTGTGCCTTAATAGTTTGTTTTATTACGATATTGCTTTGGAAACTAGAATCTTGTAGAATACGGACCAAAAGTTCAATTAGTTTGGAAATATAAATGAAGAAAAAACATATTTTTTGTACAATTTATTTTTCCGTTGAAAATGTTGATGAGGAAATTTTTCGAAGCGACTTAGCTGTCTCGGTAGTGTATTTATTAGAAAAGAAATGTAAACGAGTTATACAATGAATGTAGGTATCCCGTTTTGTAGTAGTACAAAGTAATATAAGTATTTTGTATCTGCATATTGTTAAAAAGTCTTCCTTAATAAAAAATAGACTGAAATATTAGTGACCCATGTAATTTTCTTTTGATATCCCGTTTCGCTGGGATGCACTAGAATTTTATTAAGATATTTTAATGTAAATGGCACTTATTTAGATCTGTTGCTTCCCATTTTATCAAAAACTAAAAAAAAAAAAAGAATTTACCTGTCAATGTTTTTCCACAGCCATTTTTTATTTTTTAAAGTAATCGTAAAAGGAATATAATTAAACAGCCTACCATGCAAAGGGTCTGAAAAAGTGCTTTTTTTGTAATTCCGAGAGTAATAATAGTTCTCTCAATGTAGTTAACGTGTTCAGTAGAGATAAACCCCAGTACAAGAGTCTGTGTACGGAGAGTGCCTATGTGTGACAATATTCTTATCACACTTTATTTCTTCCATTTTAGTAAATGGTCACCTACGTTAGCTAGGTATCACCAACCAGTGATTTGATAGATTAATAATCTTGTTCGGGAAATTGAAAATTAAACAGCCGAGAAAAGAATTTCAAGTCAATTTTAAACCGGAAGGAAATGTTGGGAAACAACAGCGTTGATTAATATTACATATATTTAAGCTTATACCAAGCTGGCACAGTTCATTCGACAAAATAATAAATAAAATATTCAATTTCCCGAGTAAGGTTTCAGTGACCAATATTATTAAACATCAGAAGTATCAAGTAATGTTTGATAATCGCATTTAGTTTGATTTTACTAAATACTTAGTCTAGTCAAACGGAAAATTGTTAACGTTTTTTTTTATAAACCTTGATAGATTAGGTATTGTTTTTTTTTCAGTCGCACTTTTATGACTCCGACGTTAAGTTTTTTGACATTTCAATGGGCAGTAAAAACTACCCGCATTTGTTCTTTTTTTTTTTTTCACAAAATGTATTGGGAGTGATAAAAGGGCGAAAATAGTTGTTTCTACGAACTTTGTACATATTTTAGTGTAAGATTGTTACTGAAATAATATAATGTGTGTGTATTTTATTCATGTACTGAAGTTACTTGTCTAGGGTGGTTAGAAACTTAGGTATGTCTATCTCTTTCTCTCGTTTGAATATTTCGATTTGAAAGTAGAATATTATCTCCTTTAAGTACCAATATGATTGGTTTAGTGGACTAAATCACAGTAAAATCGACATTTCAAAAAGGAATTGGATTGAATAAACGAGAAAAAAACAACAACTCTAAAAATAAAGTCTACATCAACTCTAATTTTGAAAATTATTATTACCTAAATCTGGCAAGACTTCAGAAAGAACCTGAAAACTGCAATCAGTGTCGCCAATTATAAGATTTTATCCAATTTCTGCGAAAATTCAAAAATGTTAGTCCACTAACCCAGCCTAGTGATTGAATCTCTTAAAATAACAAGAAGTGCCCCGACGAATTTGTAAAACGTAAGCTCATTGTTCTATTTACATTCATTAGGACGTAGTTTGTGATTTGTAATTGATCCTTTGGACGGAATGTATAGATTTTTTACTATATCTTACATTTTGAGAAGTAAGCGTATTGTGTGGTGCGGTCAGATCGTTTGAAGGTCATCATCATCTGCCTAGCCTTTTCCCAAATATGTTGGGGTCGGCTTCCAGTTTAACCGGATGCTGCTGAAGGGTCAATAATCTTAAAAATAATGGGCGCAAAAGTGACGGTAGTTGAAACTTTTATGAGGATGTTATATTATTAGCTAATTGTATGCAGCAAGCAATATTTCTGTTAAAATACGAGTTTTGTTCTTGTGCTAACTTACATTTCAATTGGGTAATTGAAAACGGGTATACGTTTTTTTCGAATTTTCAAAACTTGTGACAGTTACGAAATTAATTTGCCATTTAAACCTTCCTTTGAAACGATCACCGCGCCATATTTAATCGTAAAATACTAGTCATTGTAGTTTTTTAATTGTGAAGAGGAATTATATACTTAATATGTAACGAGAGTTTCACGCTTCTTATATATTTATTCTAATTATTTACTGATAGCTACCGGCGGTATGCCGGCAGCCGTCGACGCGTTTGAAATTGAACAAAACAATTAATAAATGGTTTACATTCATTTTTGCGTTTTATTACCCGTTGTTATGCAAATGGCGGGATTTCGTGAAATTACATCGATTTTTATTACTGTGAATCAGTCGAGTATGTACATTAGCCAACCACACCCACAGAGTAATAGAAAAACCCACCTCTTCTGATGCACACTACTAACTTTACTAGCTATGACACTAGGCTAAGGTACGACCTTTCAGTGTAGCTCATAGCTATACACACCATATTCAAGTTAGTCTTCTGCGAGAAAGTTATCTTGCTCGCAAGTGAGTTACTATAGTACAGCACGGTGCTCAAATGTTTTGTACTATTTGGTACCTGACATCAAATTACTAGTACCTCGCTAAAGAGGGAAAACTATTACGATGAAAGTGGCCAGCCATTCTGACTTCAGAATGGCTGGACCAAACCGGTTTCACCTAGTTGTAGGCGTTATAACTAGTTCATCTTTTCGTTAAAATATAGTACCTCATCTGTACCTCAACATATGTTTTTCTTATATTTTTTCGCTAAGCCATAAATAAGTTACGCCTACAAGAAGAAGAACTCGTATTTGCCAGATTTTTTTATCCGACTGCGGCGAAACCCAAACGGAGTGTTATTTAAGCCAGTAGTGAAAAAGTTAATAGAAAATAGAAATAGCAACAATTTTATTTTCCAAACAATTTATGCGTGCGTTCAGAAATAGAAATTACAAAATTTAAGAAAACTTGACGACTATGTAGGTGGTAGGCAAGGAACTTATATACTAACTGGAATGATAACGAATAAATTTTTATATCAAAAAACCGTTTGAAAATGAACCTTAAGTCATACGCATAGAGTTCGTATTACTTTAATTAATTCAAAGGGGGAAGAAAACTTCAAAGCGAGAAAGCGACCAGAGTGGATTGTGTAATTGTCTAACAATTGCCAGAAAACAAAAAATATTTTTTTTTTTTACATGAAGATCGGAAATCACGTTGATAGCTAAACTAGCACATAATCGTAACGGGATTAATTTAATGTTCAAATACTAAATATTAAAATAATAATTTCTTGCGAAATAAAGTAAGCGTATAAATTAAATTATTTATGAATTAAGTTATTTCTGAATGGCAACATAGATGATACTTATATAAACAAACAATATGGCCGATTTAATTTCGCGCTGAAGTCATATTTTTGCGTTATCAAGTTCTATTTACATTACTAAAGTGAAATCTTCCTCTTTAAATATGGTGAAATCGAGGTCTGCGTCAGGATGGCTGGTTGCATGTATCGGTTTGCGTCAGGCTGGTGACCAAAAATTGCTACCTATTTGCTACCTTTTACTACCTATAGTCAATTAATTGCTACCTAACTTGGAAACAAAATAATGGGACTTCAAAATGACCAGCCATTCTGATATCAGGATGGCTGGTCAACCCTCCGTTTGTGTGAACTATTCAAATTCGTGTTATTATTTTTACTTGAATAATTGCTACCTAATTGCTACCCTCACGTATTTCAATGTCCACCTTGTAACTTTAACGAGTAAAAAGTTATGACCATTTTATTTTTTTACAGGGAATGGATTATAGTAGGAGAGCCGACTGCAAAATTTCCAACCTACTTGATACCGCGACCCCTAAATATACCCATTTGATACCAGCATGAAACCAATTCCAGTCGGTAGGTATGAATCCTCATTTCTGGAATATATAAGTCTGCCAACGCTTTTTCTGCCGAAACACCTTGACAGACGAGATTATGTAAGCAACATCCGTAGAACCCGTATTTTGGAATTGTACAGATTACGGACATTTTAATTACTGAAGGCTTATTGTATTGCATGTATAATCATTATAAAGGTCTGTGTTAGGTACTTATAAAAATATCTACAGGTGAGTTTTTTTCACTAGTAGTAGGTTTGGAGAATATTAGCAATTCTGGTTTAGCAGCTAGTTTAGTATATCCTCTTTAACGCGTTCCCGCAAACTTTTGATTGTAATTATATAGACATGATACCTGGCTTAATCTTTAGGTATAGCCATAAAAAAAAAACAGATGGTTAACGCCACCGCCCGCCATTTGCATTGCCGCTTGACTTGGTACTGGGAACTGTTTTGTTACAATGACAGAATGTTTGGTTGTTTGGAATGTCTGGGTGCTGCTTGCCGACCTCCCTAGTGCAGTCAGCGTGGTTTGCTACGCTGACTGCACAACGGAGGTCGCACGAGGCGGCGGCCGAATACATGACATGCGGGGTTGCGATAATCGTGGAGAGGATCCGGCAATTGGGTCTCGAGGTGGCATTGCACAAGTCCGAGTCCATGTGCTTTCATGGGCCTCGGAATGCGCCACCGTCGGGATCCGAGTATTTTCTGCCTTCACGCGGCTCTTGGCCAACCTGAGGTGTCCAAAGGCCTCCTGCCGGCGTCTACGCGGGGGTCGTTCGGTTCATGGCCCTTTACGGAGCCCCGGTGTGTTCTTTGAGGCGGCGAGCCGCCCACTACCTGAACGCGCCCCAAAAGGTGGTAGCCGTAAGGCTAGTCCGGGGGTACCGCACGATCTCTGGCGAGGCGGCGAGCCGCCTTGCCGGATTATCGCCATGGGCTCTGGAGGCAATAGTCCTCGCGCGCCTGCACGAATGGCGCGCGGAGGCACTAAGTCGGGGGGAAACTCCGCTGCCGCGGCAAATCGTCGCTCTGCGGACAGACCTCCGGCGCGATTTCATGGCGACGTGGAGAGAGCAACTGTCGCAACCCAATGCAGGGCATGGCACTATAGTGGCTATAAGTCCCCTCTTTGAGGAGTGGCTAGAGAGGCACCACGACGCCCTCACCTTCCGCCTGATGCAGGTCTTCACCGGACACGGTTGTTTCGGGCCGGACACGGTGGAGCATACCGTGGAGGTCTGCCCCGCTTGGGCGGAGCACCGCCGTGTCCTCGTAGCGGCGATTGGCGGCGGCGATCTCTTGCGTCCGGCCCTGGTTTAAGCCATGGTCCGGCCGAGAGAGAATGGGAAGCTGTCACCTCCTTCTGCGAAGCAGTCATGCTAGTGAAGGAGGTGGCGGGACGTGAGAGGGAAACAGCCTCACGACCCAGCCGCCGCGGGAGACGCCCCGGGCGTCGGGGGTCACGTGGTGGCTCCCGGCCACCGTAGGCGCGGGCCTGTGGACGGCGAGTAATAGACTAGCTCGCCGTCCGGCCGTCTTATGACGACAGGCCGTGTCGACAGCGCGTTCGTGTTCCACGCGCGCCTCAAAGAGATGTCAGCAACAATGTAGGGGTCCGCAAGGGCCGATGCCTGCCAGGGCTGCGGGACTGTTCGAAAGAGATACCGCGGCCCTGAAACACAAAGGGCAAAGAAGGAACATGGATGGGTTTTATTCAGCAGAAGTCTGACACTCCCTTCCGCTCCGCCCAGAGAAGGGAGTCATTCGATGACTTCCCATCCGAAAAAAATAAAATAAAAAAGTGTCATTTCGATATAATTACTATCAAAAGTTACGGGAACGCGATAAAGAGGATATACCAAACTAGTTGCTAATCCAGAATTGCTAATATTAAAAACAGCTAGTGAAAAAAAAACTCACCAGTAGATATTTTTATCACTTACTACCTAACATATACCTTCCAAAGTACCTAGGTGTCACGTTGGACAGAGCCTTAACGTATAAGTCACATTGTCATAGTACAAAACAGAAAGTCGCGACCCGAAACAACTTGTTACGTCGCTTAGTTTCCACGAGCTAGGGGGCAGCACCCGAAGTTCTTAGAATAACCGGCATGTCCCTATGTTTTTCTGCTAGAGAATTTGCGTGCCCAGTGTGGTATCGATCCGTTCACGCAAAACAAATAGATACTGCTCTAAACAAGACGTGTCGCATAATATCGGGCTGCCTAAAACCGACTCCTCTCAATAAGCTGTACTCGCAAGTAGGTATCGCACCACCTGCTGTACGAAGGGATGTCGCATGCGCGCTGGAAAAAAAGAACCAAGAATATTATTCCCGACATCCCCTCTACGACCACACACCTAACCCGGGAAGACTAAAAAGCTGTAAAATCTTCTTACGCTCCACTCAGGCAATCCAAAACAGGCCACCCAAAGTACGCGGTAAGTTATGGCAAGAGAAGTGTCCACCACCCCACGACTTCTTAAAGCTCCAAGAACACCTGGCTCCCGGCAGTGAACTACAGTGGCCTATTTGGAAAGCTCTGAATCGACTGCGTACCTAATTAGGCCGCTGCAAACATAATCTGGCAAAATTGGGGTATCACTGGTCCCTCCGACACGTAGTGCGAGTGCGGCGCTCCGGATCAAACTATGCCCCACCTGCTGGAGTGTCCCAGGTGTCTCTTGACGACCTGAATAGCGCCTCTGCCGCTGCAATAAACGTGGCCACCTACTGGGCCCAAACCGTCTAATATGGAAGGAACATCGATACGATAAGAAGAAGACAGACCTTCATAATGATTATACATGCAATACAATAAGCCTTTAGTAATTAAAATGTTCGTAATCTGTACAATTCCAAAATACGGGTTCTAAGGATGTTGCTTACATAATCTCGTCTGTCAAGGTGTTTCGGCAGAAAAAGCTTTGGCAGACTTATATATTCTAGAAATGAGGATTCATACCTATCGACTGGAATTGGTTTCATGCTGGTATCAGATGGGTATATTTAGGGTTCCCGATGGGGTCACCATTGAGAGCGTCTGCCAAGCACTTCCGGCAAAAAAAAATACTGACAGATTTCGCTTTTCTGTATCTACCAGTAAATTTCTAACTGATGCCATAACTATTATTTCAGTATCAGATGGGTAAACTAAGTAAAAAAAAAAAGCCACTTCGCACCGAAAATGTTTTTTTTTTTTACTTTCGGCAAGTTCCGCCGTGGCAGACTATCAAATTCGGACTTAGCATCACTTTTATGAGAACCCATTGTGCATTTTATCGCGGTATCAAGTAGGTTGGAAATTTTGCAGTCGGCTCTCCTACTATAATCCATTCCCTGTAAAAAAATCAAATGGTCACAACTTTTTACTCGTTAAAGTTACAAGGTGGACATTGAAAAACGTGGGGGTAGCAATTAGGTAGCAATTATTCAAGTAAAAATAATAACACGAATTTGAATAGTTCACACAAACGGAGGGTTGACCAGCCATCCTGATATCAGAATGGCTGGTCATTTTGAAGTCCCATTATTTTGTTTCCAAGTTAGGTAGCAATTAATTGACTATAGGTAGTAAAAGGTAGCAAATAGGTAGCAATTTTTGGTCATCAGCCTGACGCGAACCGATACAGGCAACCAGCCATCCTGACGCAGACAAATCGAGTTGTGTGAAGGGGTATAATAGTGAAGGGTTTGCTGGATGTGGAACTACTTTTTTCAGGTAAGTTCTTTTAACTTTGTTTACAAATGACGACTAGGGTGACAATGTTTTAGATATGTAAACGGGGATCAAGAAAATACAAGAATACGCCTTTTCATTATCCATATAGGTATTTATAGTCTTGTGCAAATGCGTACAAAATACATCATTTATAATGCAGTAGCAAAACTTAATCCTTTTCCCAACTATATTGGGGTCGGCTTCCAGTCTAACCGGATGCAGCTGAATTTTACCAGTATTTTACATGGAGCGACTGCCTATCTGACCTCCACAACCCAGTTAGTACTGGGTAATACGATACTCCTTGGTAAGACTGGTTGTCAGACTTTTTGGGCCACTGACTACCTAACGACTGTCAAAGATCTACAAATGACAGCCGGGACCAACGGCTTAACGTGCTTTCCGAGGCACGGAGGAAACTCGGTGTGTAATGGGCGGTCACCCATCCACAGACCAACCTAGGCAAGCACGGCAATTACTCCATTTTAATAATAACAAAAATAACTTCTTGAAAATAAACGAATTCTATCTTTACTTTTTTAAATACTGTTATTATTTCCTTTATTTATTTCCATACAAATTATTTATATTTTTAAATATTCCTTACAAAAAACAATATGAAAAAAAAACATTTAAAAATATAAAAAATTGTAGCCCACCGGTATCAGGATCAGGGTCCAAGCTACCGGCGGTCAGGGCTCCAGAGAGAGGAACCTCCTAACAATACGAGCCGTGTCCAGGAGTACGGCTTTCTGAATCAAGCCCTTGATCCAGCTGCCTAACTGCGACCACGTTTCGGTCCCGTATGTAATCATTGGCAACACACACTGGTCATAGACTTTCGTCTTGAGACACTGCGCTAAGTTGGACGAGAAGATACCACGCAACTTATTTTTAAATAATTAAGCCATGGGCTGAAACAACTATCGGCACAACGATCGCTGAGTCCACATCCCACATGTCGACAACCTCGTGAGCCAAATTTTTATTTTTATTGCTTCTCGGTACGAGAAGTTCGAGGTTACGAGGTTCTCATCATGCGGGACCGTTATGTCAACAATCATTGCGCGCCGCTCTGATCTATCCACCACCACTATATCAGGGTTATTGGCTACAATAGTCCTGTTAGTGATGATGGATCGATCCCAGTACAATGTGATATTGCCATTTTCGAGAACTGGGTTGGGCACATACTTATAGTACGCCATTTCCGATTCTACAAGGTTGTATTTTAGAGCAAGTTGCTGATGGATAATCCTGGCTACAAGGTTGTGTCTATGCAAGTACTCTCCGTTAGCCAGACGAATACACCCGGAGATAATGTGACGGATTGATTCACCTGGACGGTGGCATGCCCGACATATGTCAACCGTACCGTCCTTCACAATAAAATTCCGGTAGTTATTCATCATCATAACTTCATCCATAATTGCACAGACAAAACCTTCGGTTTCTCCGAAGAGGTCCCCGGAACGTAGCCAGGCTACGGACACTGATAGGTCTACATCGGGCCCATGCAGGGCCCGGAAAAAGCGTCCGTGAAGCTCCGTACTCTGCCATACCTCCATGCGGTCGTTAGTGTCAAGCACTACAGGTTTGCGCCAGTTCTCTTTAGCCAAGGAGAGTGGGGTGAGGCCCTTGTCCACCGCGACCACATCTCGATGCATCCCCACGTCGGCTTCAAGGAAATATTCCCTGAGACTGCATATCTCGCGATTGTAGAGAGTCTTAGCGTTTAAAAAGCCTCGACCCCCACACCTCCGCGGGATATACACGCTCGAAGCACGCGGGTGCATGCATTCAATATGCCGTCAACAATGTACGGACCTTTCTATCCTATCGTCTAGTTTTGTTTCAGTCCATTTGAGTATGCCGAAAGAGTATATCAAAACTGGCATGACCCAACCGTTGAAGGCACGTACCTTATTTCCACCTGATAAAAGACTATTAAATACTTTTTTCAGGCGGCCAAAGAAGCGCTCCTTCAACGATTGCTTCATGTCAGCAACATTGATGCCCAGCGCTTCCGACATACCCAAATACTTATAGGTTTCGGTTGCTGAGAGAGATCTAAGATTTATGGAATCTGAGAGCTGGGTTCCCACAGATTCCACAATCTCCCCTCGCTGCATGACATGCATGACCGCACATTTGTCCACACCAAATTCCATCCTGATGGCGCTACTGAAAGTTTCAGTTATCTTCAGTAGCTCCATCAGTTCCAAATCGTTGGGGGCAAAGAGTTTCAGGTCATACATGTAAAGGAGGTGAGATATGACTTGACCACCTCTCCTCAACCGATAGCCTAGACCTGAATCCTCCAGCAGCGTGCTAAGAGGATTCAAGGCTAAGCAGAACCAAAGTAGACGCAAACTATCGCCCTGAAATATACCTCGCTCTATCCTTTTCGGCTCGCTATTCCTCTGGATTTGCCGACATCCTGGATAGCGAAGGACTGTCCTCCATTGCCCCATACATGATATCAGGAAGGTGCGCAGAGTTATATCAACTTTATACAACTCTAGCACCCTCATGAGCCATGTATGTAGCACCGAGTCATAGGCCTTCTTATAGTCTATCCAACATGTCAACAGATCCTTTCGGGAACGGCGAAAACAAACAGTATTACTAATACACAAACAATAAACAGTATTTAAAAAAGTAAAGATAGAATTCGTTTATTTTCAAGAAGTTTCTTTTTTATTTTTGTTATTATTAAAATGGAGTAATTGATTAAGTTTTGCTACTGTATTATAAATACAAGACTATAAATACCGATATGAATAATAGAAAAGGCGTATTCTTTACAATATTTTCTTAATCTCGTTTACATACAACGCGCAACAGATTAAGCGCAATACCTCAGACACCCCAATTAGAATATTAAATTATAAGTCTAAAACAACATCCGTAATTAAATAAATTTAAACCAAACCTAGTCTTTTTTTATAAAATAGTTATCCTTACTAAACGCAAAACGTATGTACATCAACATCCCTGCAAACACACTCATGCAATATTAGCGGCCGACGCGACACGCAAAATCTAGCGCCCGCCAGCTGACCATAGCTGTATTCATTAGATGTGCTTTAGTTCAAAGAACGATTTTACGTACCTAAACTGTCACAGGCTGATATTATGAATAACTTTTGATACTCCATTGAGTTTACCGTGTAATGATTGATAATTTTAAGTGAAATTATCAACACGAATCTAGCACTTTAGGCTTGGTAACGGGGATGCATTTAAAACAGCGACTTTTTACCCGAACTACGAAACTAACGAAGGGCGAAGCGCCCGGACTCCGTGCGGCACACGCGGGTAAAAAATGTATCTCAGATGCGTAACTTTCGCGATATCAACTACCCCCTGATAAGTCGTGTTTAGGTACAGTTTATTGTTTGTACTACAAAAATATTCAAAGACGGCGTGTTTAAAAGATTGGTAAGATTTGAATCATAATATTTACAGTGATAAGAATACAGTCGTATTGATAAGAAGAAGTAGGTACTTACAGAACTGGACTATTTACACTTTACACTTAGGTTATTAATTTGCACTATTTCTGCGAGCCACTTTCATTAAAGTTTCAAAATGACCACCACCTTGTTCTATGCACTTATTTGCACACTTTCTTAAATTGTATTTCAATTTTGTAAGCACTTCAGTATCACTTTTCACCGTCACAAATGCTTGTTCAATTTTTTTTTAGAGCCTCGACACTCTTAGATTGACTGACGTACACGAGCGATTTTATGCGACCCCACAAATAAAAGTCTAGTGGTGTTAAGTCAGGCAATCTGGGAGGCCACGGCACAGGTCCTCCGGGACCTATCCAACGACTGCCTTACTCCGCATCCAGATGCCTCAGTCGCTGAGTTGCAGCCAGCATCGTCCTGGCGCTCACACTGCAGCCAAAACGGTCATTGAACTCCCGACAAGCTAACGCGACATTATCAAGACAGCGAGCCAGTGTCCTCACCATCTCCGTGTATATTCTGTTACACGTTGTATATAGAACATTGTCACTGTAGTCGTAATTTGTAAACAAAGTTAAAAGAACTGACCTGAAAAAAGAAATTCCACATCCAGCAAACCCCTCACTATTATACCCCATCACACAACTCGATTTCACCATATTTAAAGAGGAAGAATTCACTTAAGTAATGTAAAAAGAACTTTAACGCAAAAATATGACTTCAGCGCGAAATTAAATCGGCCATTATGTTTGTTTATGAGTGTCATCTATGTTGCCATTCAGAAATAACTTAATTAATAAATAATTTAATTTATACACTAAGGTACTTTATTTCGCAAGAAATATTTTTTTTAATATCTAGTTTTTGAATATTAAATTAATCCCGTTACGATTTATGTGCTAGTTTAGCTATCAACGTGATTTCCGATATTAATGTAAAATAAAAATAAAAATACTTTAAGGACACAATCCACTCTGGTCGCTTTCTCGCTCTGAAGTTTTCTTCCCACTTTGCATTAATTAAAGTAATACGAACTCTATGGATATAACATAAGGTTTATTTTCAAACGGTTTTTTGATATAAAAATTTAGGTCGTAATCATTCCAGTTAGTATATAAGTTCCTTGCCTACCACCTACATAGTCGTCAAGTTTTCTTTGTTAGTTTATTTTGTAATTTCTATTTCTGAACGCACGCAAAAATTGTTTGATAGGTAGGAACAGTTTGTATGGGAAAATAAAATTGTTGCTATTACGATTTTCCTTGCAATTTTTCCATAATTTCTCAATAACTTTTTCACTACTGGCTTAAATAACACTCCGTTTGGGTTTCGCCGCAGTCGGATAAAAAATCTGGCAAATACGAGTTCTTCTTCTTGTAGGCGTAATTTATTTATGGCTTAGCGAAAAAATATAAGAAAAACATATGTTGAGGTACAGATGAGGTACTATATTTTAACGAAAAGATGAACTAGTTTTAACGCCTACAACTAGGTGAAACCGGTTTGGTCCAGCCATTCTGAAGTCAGAATGGCTGGCCACTTTCATCTTAATAGTTTTCCCTCTTTAGCAAGGTACTAGTAATTTGATGTGAGGTACCAAATAGTACAAAATAGGTACAAAAGCTTGTTATTGCTCAAACCTCCAAAATCTCTCTTGGTCCAGCCATCCTGACTCAGACGAATTGTTGGCTACGCCCGACCAAAGCGGGGAGAAGAAGAGCTAGGCTGTTTCCACGGAAGCTGTGCGGAGATGCGTACTGGCTAGACCGGAGCAGAGATGTGTGTGACACAGTTACAGAGATATCTCTTCTCTCTGCACAAACGTTTCCACTATAGCTAAGCAGAGACGAGAAGTAGGTACTTATAAAATTAACAAAACTTGGTGGCTTACAACAACACATCTCGCCTCTCGTCTTGTGATGTACTGAACACGTGGTAACCGTCCAGCTTCTTCCACCCTGTATATTCTTCACGTCGCCACACGCCGGACCGAAACGAGGAACTGTCGAGCGAGTATAGAAACATCTAGCCTATTTATTATTTCGCTATCAATAACACTTTCCCCGCCCTGGGAATCCGACTTACATGCTCAGCAGTCGTGCTTGCGTCCACTACACCAACGAGTCAAGCGTTACGTACTCAAAAATCTACTTAAATTTAGATAAACTTAACGTAATAAATACATACGGCAGGGAGGCCGCGAAATTTATCTATAGGTACACGTATCCGAGGTGTACGACTCCCAGGTGTAATCCATAGCGCAGCAGGTCAATCAATCGCAGAGTTCAACGAGTCTGCAGCGATCGGAGATCTATTCGTCAATTAAAGTGTTTATTTATTTGATTGTTCATCATCTGCCTAGCCTCTTCCCAACTATCATGGGGTCGGCTTCCAGTGTGCGTCAGTATGGCTGGTTGCCTGTATCGGTTCGCGTCAGGCTGGTGACCAAAAATTGCTACCTATTTGCTACCTTTTAAGAGCTCAGCAATGCCAATATCGGGTGCTCCATTGACGGGCACTGCGTCAATAACATCAGCTACGCTGATGAAATGGTATTGCTGAGCCCATCGATCAGTGCACTTAGGAGGCTTCTTCACATCTGTGACGACTATGCGGTGGCTCACGGCCTTAGGTACAATGTGACCAAGAGCGAGTTACTGGTTTTCAAAGCAGGTAACAAATGTTATGATACTGTCCCACCAGTCACCTTGGGGGGCGCTCAGCTTTCCAGGGTCACAAAGTTCAAGTACCTGGGGCATTGGGTCACCGATAGTCTGTCCGACAATGTGGACGTGGAGAGGGAACGCAGAGCATTGGCAGTTCGATGTAACATGCTGGCCCGTAGGTTCGCACGTTGTACTAGGGAGTTGAAAATTACACTCTTTAGAGCGTATTGCCAATATATGTACACGTGTGCCCTATGGGTCAGCTATACAAAAAGCTCGTACAATGCTCTGCGAGTCCAATACAATAACGCCTTCAGAGTTATGTTGGGGCTGCCGCGCTTTTGCAGTGCATCGGGGATGTTCTCGGAGAATGGCGTGCCAGATTTTTACGCACTGATGCGGACATGGATAGCATCCTTGATGCGGCGAGTGCGCGAAAGCTCCAACAGCTTGGTGGCTATAGTAGCCGACAGGATGGATCGTTTAATGATGTGGCAATGGATGACCAGTCATCGTGCGTCATTCTAATATTTAAAATAAGTTGTTTATAGTGTAGTTTTTGTGTAGAATGTGTTTTCATGTATATATAGATGTTGTATGTATAAAATTGTAATATGTGTTTGTTTATGGACTTATGGTCTGAAATAAATTTTATTATTTTTTCCTTTATTTATTTTTACACAAATCTTATACATTTTTAAATATTTCTTAATCTAAAAACAATTTAAAAACATTTAAAAATGAAAAAAATTGTAGCCCACCGGTATCGGGAACAGGGTCCAAGCTACCGGCGGTCAGGGCTCCAGAGAGAGGAACCTCCTGACAATACGAGCCGTGTCCAGGAGTACCGCTTTCTGAATCAAACCCTTGATCCAGCTGCCTAACGAGAGCCTCCTCAAGTATTGGTCGAGGCTCTTGGCAATTAAGCCATGGGCTGATACAACTATCGGCACAATGATCGCTGAGTCCACATCCCACATGTCGACAACCTCGTGAACCAAGTCAAGATACTTGATTTGCTTATCTTTCTCGGCTTTCACGAGGTTCCCATCATGCGGGACCGTTATGTCAACAATCATTGCACGCCGCTCTGATCGATCCACCACCACTGTATCAGGCTTATTGGCTACAATAGTCCTGTCAGTGACGATGGATCGATCCCAGTACAATATGATACGGCCATTTTCGAGAACTGGGTCGGGCACATACTTTTAGTACGGTACTTCCGATTCCACAAGGTTGTATTTTAGAGCAAGTTGCTGATGGATAATCCTGGCTACAAGGTTGTGTCTATGCAAGTACTCTCCGTTAGCCAGACGAGAACACCCGGAGATAATGTGACGGATTGATTCGCCTGGACGGTGGCATGCCCGACATATGTCAACCGTACCGTCCTTCACAATAAATCTCCGGTAGTTATTCGTCATCATAACTTCATCCATAATTGCACAGACAAAACCTTCGGTTTCTACAAAGAGGTCCCCGGAACGTAGCCAGGGTACGGACGCTGATAGGTCTACATCGGGCCCATGCAGGGCCCGGAAAAAGCGTCCGTGAAGCTCCTTTCTCTGCCATACTTCCATGCGGTCGTTACTGTCAAGCACTACAGGTTTGCGCCAGTTCTCTTTAGCCAAGGAGAGCGGGGTGAGCCCCTTGTCCACTGCGACCACATCTCGATGCATCCCCACGTCGGCTTCAAGGAAATATTCCCTGAGACTGCATATCTCGCGATTGTGAAGAGTCTTAGCGTTTAAAAAGCCTCGACCCCCACACCTCCGCGGGATATACAGTCTCATAACAGAAGAACGCGGGTGATGCATTCGATATGCCGTCAACAATGTACGGACCCTCCTATCCAGGGCGTCTAGTTCTGTCTGGGTCCATTTGAGTATGCCGAAAGAGTACATCAGAACCGGCATGACCCAACCGTTGAAGGCACGCACCTTATTGCCGCCTGATAAAAGACTATTAAATACTTTTTTCAGAAGGCCAAAGAAGCGCTCCTTCAACGATTGCTTCATGTCTGCAACATTGATGCCCAGCGCTTCCGACATACCCAAATACTTATAGGTTTCGGTTGCTGAGAGGAATCTAAGATTTATGGAATCCGAGAGCTGGGTTCCCACAGATTCCACAATCTCCCCTCGCTTTACATGCATGACCGCACATTTGTCCACACCAAATTCCATCCTGATGGCGCTACTGAAAGTTTCAGTTATTTTCAGTAGCTCCATCAGTTGCAAATCGTTGGGGGCAAAGAGTTTCAGGTCATCCATTTAAAGGAGGTGAGATATAACTTGACCACCTCTCCTCAACCGGTAGCCTAGACCTGAATCCTCCAGCAACGTGCTAAGAGGATTCAAGGCTAAGCAAAACCTGAAATATACATATATAAATAAATATACATATATATGAAATATACATATATATATGAAATATACATATATAAATAAATATATATATATAAATATATCGCCCTGAAATATACCTCGCTCTATCCTTATCGGTTCGCTATTCCTCTGGATTTGCCGACATCCTGGATAGCGAAGGACTGTCCTCCATTGCCCCATACATGACATCAGGAAGATGCGCAGAGTTGAATCAACTTTATACAACTCTAGCACCCTCATGAGCCATGTATGTGGCACCGAGTCATAGGCCTTCTTATAGTCTATCTAACATGTCGACAGATCCCTTCGGGAACGTCGAACCTGTTGACTAATGGCCATATCAATGAGGAGTAGCTCCTTAGTACCGCGGGACCCGTTCCTACATCCATTTTGAGAAGCGGACATTACAGAATTGTCATCAATGTGTTTGTTAATTTTAGCTCTCAAAATGGATGTAAGAACTTTATAGACTGTCGGAAGACAGGTAATCGGTCTATAATTTTTGAGCTCCGCAGTACTACCCGACTTATGGAGCAGGTGGGTTATACCTGTTGTCAGGAACTCTGGCAGCGATCCTGACTCTAAGGCTGACTGGAACAGAATCGCCAGGCGAGCGTGCGACCTTGTAAACCATTTAATCCAGAAGTTGTGCAGCCCATCCGGCCCTGGAGATTTCCAGTTAGGCAACGGACGGACTGCACGAACTACGTCTTGGGGGCTGATAGTGATTGCCCCCATTTCTGGTACTAGATCGCACGCTCGCTCGACCTCCCGAGTCCATTCACCCTCGGTATGGCTAACAGGCACCGACCAGATGCTGCGCCAGAATGAACACATGGCATCATCATCCGGAAGGCGCGTGTCAGCCACACCTTGGTCCGGTCGCTCCCAAGCCCTATAAACCCACCTTTCATCTCTTTGGAATGTGCGATTCTGAGTGTATCGGTCCACCCGCCGCTTATACCTACGAATACGGTTTACCCATGCATAAACTTTCTGCTTCAGGAAGTCGATGCGCTCTGTGACACGGGACATGTAGTCTCGAGCACTGATATCAGTCCCCGAGAACGCCCGCCTCACAAAACGCATCACTCTAGGGCGAGTATTGCCCTTCCTGAAGCAGATCAGTTTGCCGATGAGTGCTCTGGCCTCACCAATACGTTGTTCAATCCTGTACTGCCATGACGGTACGGCTGGTTTAGGTCGTGTAGCTCTGTCATCAGAAAATTTGACATGAGCTACACGACATGCCGCTACAGCCGCACAATACAGGATTGAGTGAGCATCGGTGAGGTCTTCGCAGTTATCAAAATAGTTTGACAACTGCGAATCCAGAACAGCCCTATTTTTGTTATGCATGGGCAAACGAGGTATGCGTGGTCTAAGATCGGGTTGCATGAACCGATATTCTCGAATCGCACCCTCCAAAGCACACCTCATTTCCTCATTGCACTGGGTACTTACATTAGTAACCATGTCATTACTCACGTTGTTATCGTGATTTGGTATTATGGTCGACTGTGGTGGAACCACAGTCTGCGGCGGCGTGGCAATGACATGGCTACTCTGCATTTCAGTCCGCAAGCGATCAAGTACGGTGTTATCCAACATACCATTACGCTGGATGACTCGCACCTGATCCGACAGTCGTTGTGCCGACACGTTGACAGCTGGCTCAAGCACCTGAAACAGAGAGAGCATCCGAACACGGTACGCGGTCAGTTTGTTACCCCTCTCTGTAGCCCCATAGTATGCGCGCATGACATTTGCATTAATGGATTGCGTCCATCGCATGCGCAGCACACTCCCGCCGGGAGCTGGGACCCTATCAGAGGCCGGTGGGCCTCGAGGTCCTAAACCGTCCGGCGGCCGGCGTCCTCCTCGTCGACGCACAGGTGGTGGCGTCGTCGGCGGAGAGAAATACTCGTCGCTCGAGCTCGACGCAACTGCCATGGCCGGTGTCACAGCACTTACGACGGGGCTGGATTCCGGCGGCGGCGAGGCGGAGCTGAGCGACGGGTCCGGAGGCGATAGGCGTGCGCGTCGTGCCGCTGATCTCATCAACATTTCTTCATTTCTTTAATCTTTACTAAAAATTTTTGATAGACATTGACAGACATTGTGTCAGATCAATGGTGGTGGTGTGGTTTTTTCTTATTCTATTTACTTCTTGCATTTTCATATTGTTTCTTCATTGATTATTGTAATAAAAATTGATATTGCCATTTTTTTTTTATTGCCTATGGCATTAAGTCCGCGTTTGTACTTCTGTGCTTGAAGTGTTAAATAAATAAATAAATAATATTATCAAATGTGGTATGATTTAAATCTTCCGGTATACTGTAAGTATTTAAATTTAAAAATATTTTGTAGATCTGATATGAAGACGTAAGTGTTGACGTAAGTGTTGCCAGCTTAAGTGACGTAAGTGTTGCATGTACTAAAAGTATTCTCTAAAAAAATTTAAAACGATTACAAAAATGTTTCTTTTTATTGGAATACACCGACCTTATGTTAATTGAACATATAGATGTACACATACCTATAGGTTGTTGTTGAAAAAAGAAACATTCAATTTTTTTTAAGTTTTGTAACTTTCATTATGAAATAATTAAAAAAAATCTTTTTAAAAATAAGTTTTATAAAAATGCGTTTAAAAGAAGAAAATAAACCTTGGAGTAAATAAAACCGAATAAGTATTGTTTTAGTCGGTGTATTCCAATAAAAAGAAACATTGTTATAAATAATATTATTCAATGACCTTATCGATTCTCTGTAAAAAAAAAATCAAATGGTCACAACTTTTTACTCGTTAAAGCTACAAGGTGGAAATTGAAAGACGTGAGGGTAGTAATCAGGTAGCAATTATTCAAGTAAAAATAATAACTCGAATTTGAATAGTTCACACAAACGGAGAGTTGACCAGCCATCCTGATATCAGAATGGCTGGTCATTTTGAAGTCCCTTTATTTTGTTTCCAAGTTAGGTAGCAATTAATTGACTATAGGTAGTAAAAGGTAGCAAATAGGTAGCAATTTTTGGTCACCAGCCTGACGCGAGCCGATACAGGCAACCAGCCATACTGACGCACACGGCTTCCAGTCTAACCGGATGCAGCTGAATACCATTATTTTACGCAGAGCGACTGCCTATCTGACCTCCATAACCCAGTTGACATAACATAACATGATGACTGTAATATTACGAAGGGTTAGGCAGTGGTGTACCTAATAGTACACCCACATTTCGCCAGTTATGATTAAGTCCCATGTAATAGGGAGCGAGCCTATTGCCATCAACCGGGCACAAATCCAGACTGCGTGGCTTTACTGAGAAGTTCCTGATGGCAAAATTAAATATCACTTAGCCCGACCTGGGAATCGAACCCACCACCAATTGACAGAGGGACCAATGGCTTAACGTGCTTTCTGAGGCACAGGAAGGTTGTCATAGGTGGTCACCCATCCACGGACCAACCTGGGCAAGCGCGGCTTAACCTGAAGAACTACGAGTTCACTTACTTTTTTAATGGTTGTGATCGAATATTATAAATGGTAGGTAAAGGTATGTGTCATTACGCCCTCACCGTGAGCATTCGCCTGTAATGAGGGATTTACACGGGTCGATTTTCGCCGTACCGCTAATCACGTCACAAAGCCGCATCGCTAGCTCACTTACCTAAACCACAGATAATATAATACTCCTACACAGTTGCCTGAATCGCAAGCGACTATAGGTACGAGCTCAAAACCCACCTCGTGAGGCGGCGATCGCCTGCAACTGACCACTTACACGGACGATTTTAGTCACCAGCCGCATGTGGCCGTTCGCCGCCGTACGGTCAAAGTCGGATGTTACTCTGCTTTGGGGCTTGCGACTTAAGTCACTTGTTGCCTAGCCGAATTCCCATTAATAAACCTTGCATGATGTAACGGTTCAATGTCATTTGTTTCTGTACAAAATCGAATCATGGATTGTTACATTACAGGCGAATCCCCCCAAAGAGGGAGCGCCTTTGAAAGATAAACGTACGGCAAAAAGAGGCAGTGCGGTTGGCGTAGGGGCTGAGCGATTGGCTGCTGTGCTGCGTGTCGCGGGTTCGATTCCTGTACGGAACAAATTTTCGTGCCTGCGTTAACGTTTAACCTTTTGAACGCCAGAGCATAAACACACGCGCGTGCCCTCGTCGCCAAGCCACAATTTCGCCTACTATTTTGTCACATATTTGTGTGTATGGGGTACAGGGCACGCGCTTGTTGTTGCTTGTCTCGTATATGTGACAATGGCGTTCAAAAGGTTAAAAAAAGGAATGGTTTACATGTTATTAGCAGACAAAATGAGATAGCTGATCAGCTGCATGTACTAAAAGTATTCTCTATTAGAAGCAAACAAAAAGTTTCAAGACGTAGCAATAATTGTAGCGCTACGCCGTAGCTCTACGGCTGCTACGATCGCGTAGGTTCGACGTAGCTCAGCGCGTAGCGATGTGTAAAAGATTCTACCGATCTGCGTCAGTAGTTATTTGCATTTGCCTTGCCTTTTCTTAACTTTGTCGAGGGCGGCATTTTACGTGAAGCGACTGCCTGTGTGACCTCTACAGGTTGTGACTGGATACCACGATACCCCTTCACAAAGTATAATAAAGACTTGTAGTAGGTTTTGTTTTATTAAATCTAAATTGTGAACGTACTACCTACCACTCCCTCTTCAACTGACTGTTTAGTTCCTAATCTTACAACACTAGGTACGGTATTACTAACTTCAACTCACACCTTTGTGAAATTATAGTCATAATGTTGAAAAGTCTAAAAGCAACAAAACAATTCCGAATCTACATTCATCAAAAAATCCTTTCTAAACGGTACAACCATTAAATAAACCACCACAAACGAAAAACTCTTCAGAAATATGTCAAAAATGCCCGTTCCCGCCATTTACAAGCGAGTCACGTGTCGGCCATGTTTGTTTTACTTTTTCTAAACAATGCGGGGGCATACGTAATTGCGCGGTGAGCCTGCGACAAATTTTTTAAATATATTTTTAATGTCCCAAGCATACGGGGTGTTCTCATTGTTTGATTAGGGAATCCTTTTTAAAATAAGTGTAGGTTTTAAATCGGTATTTTATTTTATTTATTTATTTGGCACACCAACAGCAGTACATGCTAATAAAAATAACATAAAAGTGCTGGTATGAATGCCTATTATAGGTATACGCATCATTCACCATAAGACAACAACATAATGTACTCAAATCTGAATAATAAAATAATATAATTTGAATACCTAAAATATAAAAGGTAAGTACAGTAGACGCTCAAAAGTGCACTACCATGCTAAAGATTATATTGCTATGAACTGTGCGAGCGCGATACAGCAGTGTGTGTGCGTGTGCGTGTAAGAGTGATGTCTCAACATTCCACACATAACACACACTAATGAACTGTCGTCACACTACGCGAAATAACATTATATTTCTGTTGTATTAATGTGATGACCTGTTCTTACCATTGCATTGTTAAAATTCGCGTAGTATTAACATGGGTTGGTAGCTGTTTGGGCTGAGCATGGTTTCACGATCAATGAAGTCCAAGTTCGAATCCATGTTATTACAATGTGTGGCTGTTTTTTTTTCTTTGAAACCTTAATAATATTTGTATTTTAAGCAGAAAGTCGGTAGGTATTTTTGTTTATTTATAATGTAGTCAGTCTTATTATTTATTTTTTATAAGAATTTAAATATTAGATAGTTATTGTATTATTATTTAACCTCATTAATTGATTTTTATTTTATGTTTTCGGTGTTGGAAGTGGAAATAAAAAAATCATGCTGAATGATAACAAAAATGTTTATTCGTTTTATTTATTTATAAAATTAACAAACTTTTATGAGAATTGTGACGTCACATTCCTATCTAGGCAAAAAAAAGTTCTCTTATCACCGTTCATAAGATTTTTTGTTGTATACCCACTTGTACTAGTCACTTGTACTTGTACTAGTCAATTCATAATAAGAATAACATAACACGGAAAGGATATTCTAATAACACAAATATAATTGTTGATACCCGCTTATTATAGGTATCAGTATTCAGCAGAGTTCATTGAATACGAATATGAGTTAGACTTTATGAACGTGTTTTTTTTATGTAACGTCACATTGAATGTATTGAGGTTATAGCTTAAGTGTTCATTTTCTTGACGAAAAGAATATTGAAACTAAACCCCAATTTAAGATCATTAAATTTAATTTTTTTTTCTTAATTTTTTTTTTTTATTTACGGTTATGTTAATATTACTAAATATTTAGTTACCCGGTCTAATTATTAAATTTAGTATTATTATTTTTTCGCCATAAATTAAGTCTTCCTTTTGGCAAGACTTGAAAGTCTTCTCGTCAGAAAATACAGTCACCTCCCAGTTAAAATCTAAATAATCTCGAGCAAAACGTAGTCTTTCCTCCCGGTGTTTTTGTGTCAAAAATGGTTTTTAGCTGGCTTCCGATGATGTAAACCTTCAGCGTGGACTGCATTGCCAACAGTCTGTAATGTAGTATCCAATTGCTCTGCAAACATTATAGTTGGAATGAAACCATTTGTTTCATATTCTTCCACCATAAAACGTCGCTGAGTCGGGTTAATAAGCGGCGGCCTTTCACTTCTTAGACGACTCTTCAGACTTCAGACCTTCCTCCTCAAACTTCTTTACCCAACGGCTAACAGTATTTAAAAAAAAAAAAACAAAATATGATTACACACTTGCAACTAGCAATTTTTTTAATAATAAGAAAATCACACACCACAACTATCATCATAATAATTATAATTTTTAAAAATAACTTACACATTTTAAGCCAGTTTCAGTTGAAGTTTGAGAAATATTAAGCCCATTTTTACGCAGTGACAACATTTGCCCTGGCATCAATACTAATATTAGCTTGCATCTTGAATAAAGACAATCAAACAATACGCTAATCGTAATAATAACACAAACGCTCGTGACAAAGTTCACCAACTAACAACAACTAACTACTTTGTTCAATCCAGAAGTTTATTTTGTTTCACATTCACCCTCATCTTTTTGTTAATAATAAGTTCCAACTAATATTTAGAAAAACATATCTCATCGGGTCTAACGTATCATTTATAATTAAAACACAAAAAGAGTAATGCCACTTGGGTTCGAACACAGGCTACACTGTGCGAAACATTTTATCTATAGCGTTAACCGCTAAGCCAGATAGACACATAATTGTTAGTTTGAAATTAAATATTACTAACTTAATACTCCGTCGCCGACATGACAGGCTTGTCACTAAGGCAAATGATCATTATATCGCACTCTTTCTGACTAGATAATTATGAAAGAGTGCGATATACGAGATCGTGTATGTGTGCAAAATGTTTGTTATGGAAAAAGGTCGTAAGTGCGACTTGTTTTGATGCGATCGTTTTGTGAAACTGCTACTGCACTTATGGTCTCTACTGTACCTACCTTACCTTTTATATTGTAGGTATTCAAATATTATTTAGTTTTTTTTTTTGTTGTGAAAGGTCAATTTAGCTAGATTGTAATTTCATTATCTGCCTTTTCCCAAAACTATATTGGGGTCAGCTTATGTCTAACAGGGTGCAGATGAATTTCATTTCATTTATTTCGTAAACAATTTTTACACTGTATCGATTTATTAAAAAAAATACTAAAAACTAACACAACACGGCTTTTGAGGTTTACAATTGAAACATAAAATAAGATTCAATGATAGAATTAAAATTCGGTACATTAGTAAAACAAAAAGTAGACAAGCGCGGCTTTACCTGAAGATAGAACCGAGTGGCTGTTATTATTTAGCCACAAATCCACAGACTTATACATTCCTGAACAATACGAATGTATAAATCTGTGTGTAATTAATGTATTAATTTCGTGCCCCACGGAACAATGGATTTACGCCACAAATGACAGTGACCACAGATTACGAAACTCCTCTTATTTGGCGCGAACGTTCCGCGCCCACGACTAATAACACGATGCCATTTTAAATGATATTCACGTACAGAGTTTTACATTTTTCTGAAATGGAATGCGATTCATTTTAATTATTACCTTTTGATGACAGCACCTGCTATTTGTGGGATTTAATTTTGGTAATTTGTGTGGGCTTTTGAACATATTTTCGTCGGTCGCTGTTTGGGAAATAAAACATTCCAGAAGAATATTGCAATTTATTTTTTATGCGAGCTATTGTCCACGTACAAATGTAGGGTTTTGTAGTCAGTAAGAGCCCTGCTTGACTGCCTACCTACCCGCTAATGAAAAATTAGACAGGTTAGGAAATGCAAGACCCTGACTGCAACATAACATCACACCTGTAATTCCCGAAAGGCAAATAGACAAAGATGTAGATAAGGGTAGCACTTTGTCTAGCAGCACGGAATCGCACTTTTCCATGCTCCTATCCTTTTCTGTCGCTCCGAAAAATGTTTTTCTATAGCGAGAAACAAAGCGTGCTGCCGATAGGATCGTCGATGCGGCCGCGTGCGGTAACATCCAGTATTCTCAACTATCAAAAGTGTGATTTCGTGCTGCCAGATGACTTTCAACCCTAATCACCCACATTTCCCCAGTTACGAGCAGTCTCATGAGGTGCGGGCCTATTGCCAGCTACCAAGCATAGATGCATACAATAAGCCACTGCTTAGAAATTCCTGACGGAAAAATCTAACAACACTTTGTCGGTGTGGAAACAGTCACTATGTATTACCTCAAATAAGTTACCTTAAAACCCAAAATAATATCGAATAGCCACTTCTCTGCCAGAACCACCCAGAATGTCAAAAACATACCTTTGCAATCACACATGTACCCACACAATGTTTCTACAACACTAGTCAATGTGTCGCACGATTTCATTCGCCTCCCTAGCAGCTGTCATTGACATTTGAGCAATTTTTCGCGCGCAAACTCAAGTGTTGCCAGCCGTGAAATACAATGTCACTGGCAAGAAGCACGATGCTGAAAAAAATTGTTTATTCTGTAGCTGTCCCTTCCTTTGTTTTCTTTTTTTTAACTTGCACAATGTCCAGCGACACGTAACGTAACGTTGGTAAAGTTAACCGCAAGTCTATGGTAACAATTGGACTTCGATGGCTCTATTATTTCGAAGCAATAAGGGTGATTTTAGTAGTTAAAGTTTTTGACGTTAGTGTTACCGAGGTATACATTGACCATAGTAAATATTCATTTGATAGACAAACGGAGACATAAGTATTCGTTCATAAAGTAACGTCTTGCTTTCACAGGGTAGACAGAACTACAGAACGCCACCTGTTACGATGATCCTTACATACCAAGAAACGGAGACTTACACCTACTGAAATAATTTAAACAAGTTTTACACCAACGACGATCATTGAAACATCACGATATACAGATATGTACACCGAAGTAAAGCTAAGTTTGTCTAAATCGATCATAGTTCCCCTCTTAGTGGACAGTGTTCAGACAAAACTTTATAAAGTTATATGATTGAAATTGACGGATGATTAAATAACTTTATTTAGAACTTGAAGAAGTTACAAGTTTCTAATAGACCCCATTTCATTTTTCATTTTATATATTTTTTCGTAATTTCATTACACCTGGGGCGCTCAAACAGCCGAACGCGAAAGCTTTCTCATTCCGACGAATTGAGAACCTCTAGTTCTTTTTTGAAGACTGTTAAAAATACGTCTTTACCGTGGTAGTCTCGCGGCGGAGGGCGATTACTCATAGTACTCATACAATTATATATTATATTATTTTATTATTATTTTGGTATATATTCGTGGAAATGTTAATTTACATTAATTTAAATTTTGGTATATATTTATAGTATTTGATATATATTTATAGTATTTGATATATATTTATAGTATTTTATATATCCTTGTAGTTAATCTTATTATTATTTAAAATTATTTTCAGATATACACCTACCACTGCTTGTCTCTGCATCACCTAAAGGTTGACTGGTAGAAAATGCCTATGGCATTAAGTCCGCCTCTGTACTTCTGTGCTTGAAGTGTTAAATAAATAAATAAATAGATCATTATACCCTTAGTCTCTTTTTACCCGACTGAAACAGGGAAAAGGCAGGTACAGGTGAATACTATGCAATAGTGTGACATCCAGGTGGACAGACAAATGGACATGACGACATTATGTCAAAAAGCTACTGTAAATCTGCTGAAGTCATAGGTACTAGCCGTACCAGGTAATCGCTAAAACATCTTTGTAGGGACTACAGGTAGCAATGTTCTAACGCTGCAAATAGTAATGTTCCCCCGCGGATATGGTTTAGCCGGAGTCGTTTGCGCCGTGCCGAAACGGTAACTTGTGTAACACTGTATTAACCCTGTTAGCGTGAATATCGAATAGACTGGTTTTACGGACTTGTGCATTTTATTTACTCACCTTACTACAACCACCCAAGCGACCTCAACATTGGTGACCCCGACGTGATCTTATTAGCGAGTGGGTGTGTAAAACAAATTCGGACAGTGCGTTAGTGTAAACGAACAGTAAGCAGCAAGTTTATAAGTTTAGTGCGGGAATAGGCGCGGCAAACGACTCCCCGTGGACTTGGGATCTATCCACCGGAATTTCAAGGGTCCCACGATGCAGACACCGCCACCAGCAGCAGGCCAAGTGGCCACCATAAACGTCAAAGACAGGATTCCTATGTTTTGGACCGACATGCCGCGGATGTGGTTCGCACAGTTCGAGTCCGCCATGGAACCACAAAAGCAGGGGGACGCAGCGAAATTTCACATGGTAATAGCAAGGGATGCACTGCAACAGGTTAGCGATTTGATTTTTAAACCCCCCACCGAGAACAAATACGGCGCACTAAAGCACAGACTGTTGACGGCCTACGAAGAAAGTGCCGAAAGGCAGTTCCAGAAATTAGTCGGAGAAATGGACCTGGGCACTCAACGCCCTTCACATCTGTTA
Source organism: Noctua janthina (assembly GCA_963576755.1). Classification (NCBI taxonomy): domain Eukaryota; kingdom Metazoa; phylum Arthropoda; class Insecta; order Lepidoptera; family Noctuidae; genus Noctua; species Noctua janthina. The sequence continues at coordinate 9,804,780 of OY755080.1, read as the reverse complement.
CGGCGTATGTCAGAGCTGGCACAAAACACCGAAATGTCTCCAGGGCCTTACAACGCTTATGGATTGCACGCCTACCGGTATCATTGAAGGCCGTTCTTTCGGTATGTCAAGACCAAAAATTGGACAAGCTGGCCGAAATGACAGACAAAATCATGGAGAATTTAAATAATGGAGAGGTAGCCGCCATATCTGCGACAACATCATCATCAGCGACGGACGTAGCACATTTGATTAGCGAAATGACCACCGAAATAAAGGAGCTACGAAGAGAAGTAAACGAGATACGTGGACGCAGTAGGGGACGAGGAAACCGGCGCAGATCGCAGTCGAGATCAAGAGGTCCACACCGCACCCCAGAGAGTCCAGATTGGTTGTGCAGCTACCACTATATGTACGGGAAGCAGGCAAGAAGGTGCACGAAACCGTGCAATTAGAAAGAAGGCTCAACAGCGGAAAACTAAGGTCGGTGCTGTCCTGTTCGGTGGGAGACAGCGGAGCCGCAACACAGAACCATCGTTTGTGCGTAACGGACCGGAAGTCGAGAATCAGTTTTCTAGTGGACACAGGTGCGAATGTTTCAGTTTTACCAGTGCATAGGGTTAAAAATTGTGTGCGTTCTGAAAGCGGTTATAAGCTATACGCTGCAAATAATACGGAAATTAAAACATTCGGTATAAAGGTACTAGAACTTAATTTAGGCTTACGCAGAGTTTTTAAATGGCCATTCATTGTAAGCGATGTCAAACAAGCAATCTTAGGTGCAGATTTTATAGAGTCGCATAAATTAGTGATAGATTTACATAATAAGAGGCTTATAGATAGTTTGACTAATTTAAGGGCAAATGGGTCAGTCATACGGTACGAAGAAGCGTCGGTTAAGAGTATACAAGATAATAATCCCTATCGGGAGTTGTTAGAAGAATTCGCGGAAATTACTAAACCAATGTCGTTCCGAGAATCGCCAGCCCACGCAGTAGTACACCACATAGTAACAAACGGCTCCCCGGTACACGCGCGTCCAAGGCCGCTACCGCCGGACCGTTATAATAAGGTAAAGGAGGAATTTCACCTAATGCATGAATTAGGGATATGCAGGCCGTCGCAAGGCGAGTGGTCTAGTCCTTACATGTCGTGCCTAAAAAGGACGGGCAATTACGCCCGTGTGGAGATTATAGAGCGCTAAACGCGATAACAAAGCCAGACCGTTATCCCATTCCCCGAGTAAGTGACTTCACATACATTTTAGCAGGTAAAACTTGGTTTTCGCGACTCGATTTAAATAGGGCGTATCATAACATAGCAGTTGCGGCGGAGGACATCGAAAAAACGGCCATAGCAACCCCTTTTGGTCTCTGGGAGTTTCCACGCATGACGTTCGGATTGAGGAACGCAGCACAAACATTTCAGAGGTTCATGGACCAACATGTACTAAGAGGTATAGAGCGCATAGAGAACACAGATGGTAAGTCAGCACTTTTTTGTTACATCGATGACGTAATTGTAGCTTCAGACAATGAAAACATACATAAGGAGCATCTCCGTAAGCTATTTAAACGGTTCAGCGAAGCGGGAATAACCATAAATTTAGGAAAAAGCGAATTAGGTCAGTTTAGAGTAGAATTCCTAGGTTTCGAAGTTACGCAGAATGGGATCAAGCCGATACCAGACAAAGTTAAGGCAATTGCAGACTACCCACGACCGGATACAGTAGAGCAACTCCGTCGTTTTCTAGGTATGGTAAATTTCTAAAGGTCTCATTTACCACATGCAGTGGTGCACCAAGCAGAGCTCAATAAGTATTTACACAATGCAAAAAAAAAAGATAAAACAAAAATACCATGGGATAGCGCAAGTGTAACAGCTTTCGAACAATGTAAAGCCAACCTACAAACAGCAGCTACACTGAGTCACCCTAGTGCGGACGCGCCCTTATCCATTATGACGGACGCGTCAGACACATGTGTAGGGGCAGTATTGCAACAAAAGGTAAGCGGAACGTGGAAACCAATCGGATACTTTTCAAAACAATTATCAGAAGCGCAAAAGAAATATAGCACGTACGACAAAGAGTTAACCGCGATTTACATGGCCACGGTTCATTTTCGTAACTTGGTAGAGGGGCGTCACTATTTTTACAGATCATAAGCCCCTAATGTACGCGTTCACAAAGGTAGGGAATATTAAGGAAATCCCACGAAGGGCTAGACAACTAATGTATATTAGCGAATTTACAAGCGACATACAATACGTTAAAGGGCCAGAAAATATTGTTGCTGACGCATTATCGCGTGTAGAGTCCATTGTTTGTCCAACGGCGCTAGATTTCAACGAATTAGCTCAAGCGCAGGTACGCGATCAGGTTACGACCGGACGCGACGTTAGCAGTAAGTTAGCATTTAGGTATGTAGTTATGCCGGATATTGCGAAATGTCAATGGGTACCGCCAGACCGTACCTACCAGGTAAGTTTAAGAAACTAGCATTCGAAAGCGTTCACAACATCAGTCACCCGGGAGTACGTACTACACGTAAGATGACAACACAAAGATATTTTTGGCCGGGAATGAACAGAGACATTAACGAATGGACGAAAGCATGTATTCAGTGTCAAAAAACAAAAGTTAATCGACACACAATTTCCAAACTAACTAGCTTCCCGCCATGTAGCAGATTTGAGCACATACACACAGATATCGTAGGCCCCTTGCCCACGTCACAGTACGGGCACCGTTATTGTATAACTATTATAGATCGTTTTACGCGTTGGCCTGAAGCAATACCAGTTTCAGACATTACATCTGACACGGTCTCTAAAATTATCTACGAGCATTGGATATGTAGGTTTGGGTGCCCAAACAGGATAACTACTGATCAGGGCAGGCAATTTGAGAGCGACCTTTTTAACAGTCTAATGAGATTTTTAGGGGTACAAAGAATTAGGACATCCCCTTACCACCCACAGAGCAACGGGTTAGTAGAGAGGTGGCATCGTTCATTGAAAAGCGCATTGACCGCACGTTTGACAGGTAGCATGGATTGGGTAGATCAACTGCAGACCGTTATGTTAGGGCTTCGTGCAGCGTGCAGAAGTGACACAGGTATTAGCGCCGCGGAGATGGTATACGGCGAAACTATTAGGTTGCCAGGAGATTTTTTCCACGTGGAAAATAAGCAGGCCAATGACCCGAACACATATGTAGGGCAGCTTAGGCAAACGATAAACAAGCTACGACCCGCGTCAAGAGCGAGTAGCGATACACGTAATATATTTGTGAGTAATGAATTAAAAAAATGTACACATGTTTTTGTAAGAAATGAGATAATGAAAAAGTCCCTTTGTCCTACGTATGACGGCCTATATAGAGTAATAAATAGAAATGATAAGATTTTTAGAGTGCAGTTGTCAAACAGAGAAAGCGATTTATCAATAGACAGACTAAAGCCCGCGTATTTATTACAAGACGTTGATCGGAACGTTGACACAGATTGCGCACAGAAACGTTTAAACAATAATAATGAAAAAACTAAGGATAAACCGCTTCCGCCTATAGTACGAACCACGCGCAGTGGCCGCCGTGTAAAGCCACCGGTGCGATTTTTGCTACCATAGCATACTGTAATTAAATCTATAGCAACGTTTAAATCACTGTGCCAAATTTTGCGAATCTTTAGAATAAACGAAACATAACACTAAGTGCCGGTCGTATAAATAATAAAATTAAAATTTAACAAAAATGGGAAACTATAACACTAAAAACGAGGAAGTCGCAATCACCCAACAGGGAGCTAATAACGCGAAACATGTCGGAGACTTAGAAGCTAAACTAGAGAACTATGGTATAATAATTATAGTGATCGCCATCGTCCTGTCCATAATGACGATGTGTTTGTGCGGAAGACAATGTTGTACCGGCACTAAGAAATGGATAAGAAAAGAGTTGACAACTATATGGCCAGCAGGGCCCGCGACCACAGCGGCCCAGCAGTCGGCCGTCCCACGAGATTCATACGCGTAATACCAACAGTACCGGGAACGCAAAATACGGCACAGGGGTTGCAGTGAATAACAAACGGTTACACAATAACTATAAGTTTTAGAGTTAAGTGAACATTGTATTGAATATAGAAACGTAGCAGTGGTAAAAAGAAAATTTTGTCATGTTGAAAGAGGCTATTGTATTTCAAAAAGTGCTAGCGATATCAATTATTAGCAACATAATTAAGATTAACAATGTATAACAATATATAAATGTAGGTATGGGTCAATTATATTTTGCTGTTCGATCGGAGGTCACACCGCAGGGTTTGTGTTGTTGGTAACAGGCCACAATGATGCCAAGACAGGACAGCAGGATATAAAAGACCAACAGTTATTATTTTTTGAAAGGGGGGAGGTATGTAGGGACTACAGGCAGCAATGTGCTAACGCTGCAAATGGTAATGTTCCCCCGCGGATATGGTTTAGCCGGAGTCGTTTGCGCCGTGCCGAAACGGTAACTTGTGTAACACTGTATTAACCCTGTTAGCGTGAATGTCGAATAGACTGGTTTTACGGACTTGTGCATTTTATTTACTCACCTTACTACAACCACCCAAGCGACCTCAACAATCTTTCTCGTAGAAACAAATGTTTTTCCGGTGAAAACCGGTTGATTGGCCGCAAAATCTACAAATGTGCTCTAAACACGACGAATCAACTGTAGATCTTCGCGGGAAAAAAGTTCGTCTCCGAGACGTCTAAAAGTTCTTTGGTTTCTACTCACCCAGCTACCTAACACAAAACACAGTGACATGACTACCATTGGGTGTGTTCATAACGCAGCATATCGTAATGACAAATGCCCGCGACTCCGCAGCTAAACAAATGACGCATGAACGCGAGATAATCCGGGCCGTCGCGTCTCTGAGTTATAGCCCGTCGTATGCTGTGATACTATGGTTACTGCTGACGAAAAACGTACAGTGAATGCAATCTTTGCAGAATGTTTCTTTTTCGTATTTGTTAGCAAACTATAATATGCTCTTGCCTTTGTAAAAGTGCTGACCAGCCAGTAACTGGGCATCACGGCACAGTCGGGCATTAAATTCAAATATAAGTATGCAGATAATCGTTCAGGAAAACGCGGCTTGATTAAGGTCACCTAGCCAACTTGACGTGATTCAGTGACAGTAGATCGCGGACCAGAATCTGCCGATCGACACAAACCAAAGGAACATCGAATACTTATCTTGTTTTTTTTTTATTAGCCTGTACTGTCCCACTGTTGGGCAAAGGCCTCCCTTAAATTCCTTCCATGTACTCTTTTCCCGCGCCTCCTCAGGCCAGACCTCAGATACTTATAAAGGGTGTAAATAGACCCTTAACGAAGCCGAAAAGCACTTGTTCTTTCCGTTATTGCGATATTTTTTTTGTTCTGGACCACACCTGGGAACCTTCTAGTTACGGAGATATTGGAGGTCAAAATTCCAACTTTTTCACACTTTTATATTGTAACTATTTGTTTTTAAGATTATAATTTCACTTGAAATACCTCCATGACCCGTTTACTATTCAATTCTTTTATCAGCACAATGTTTCGAGTGCGTGTCATTGAGTTTTACCATAAAACGTGATATTTCACCCCAAATAAAAGTCGTTTCCCAGGAACCATTTTTACGTAGGGTTACTTAGTTTGATGTACAGAATGCTTGGTTGACGTCTTTGTGAAGGGACCGTTTACACCTTGCATATATGTAGTAATAATAGCTTCAGGTCGGCCATTATTTTCAACAAATACTGCCGATTCGTGTGCGCCACTGCCAACCGGAAGCAGTGAGCAGTACTCCTTTACTCCGCAAAATCAGTGTCAACTTTCGAGAAAATCACTGACGAATTTCACTAAAATGTATGCCATCTCTAACGTCCCTTCACACGTCAAATTAGGATACACTATCCACTTTAATACTCATCCAACCGCTTGGCCACGACCACGGGTTACACGCTTATGCGACCGGTGTTGCAACAGCGACGGCGGAGAAAACAAATTAAAAAAGAAATTTTTTAGAGCATTTGTCATGAGACATCGCTATACGACGGTACCTACTCACGCGAAAAAACAAGTGCCACACGCGCAAGCCGCGCAACACATGTCGCTGGACGTAAGTCGTATCGCCTAAAGCCCGACTTACATGGTTCAAGAGTTCAGCAAAGTAAATAAGTACAGTGAATAAGGACAGTCTTGTAAACCGATCGGACAGTGGCTAGCCAAAAGTCACAAGGACAGTGGAGAGCACCTAGAGGTGCTCTCCACTGTCCTTGACCAATGTAAATCGGACTAAACAAGCAAGTCGCTTCGCCCAAGATCGTATACGCGGCGTAATTATTCTCATAACACTCTATTAACAACAGCAGCCTAATCCCAGCTTACCTCCGCCCCAGGTGCAAGACTACAGGTGTCCAGTCGGCGGACTAGCAGCTGTAATACCCGTGATTAATAACAACTCGTCTCAGGGAGATGGTGATGGATGGACCAGGTATGTTTAGTGCCCACTGTGAGGTTATTTATGTGCTGTGGGTTAGATAGTTAATTAGGTTAAGCCATAATTAAAGGGGAAGCTTACCTGCTTACTTAATTAAAAATAAGAATTAAATGGCCACTTAGGAAGGTAATGAAATTACTTTAAAAGGTTTTATTAATGAGAATTAAGTAGGTAGTATGCACCTACGGTTAGGAAAGTCAGATCATTGGTAGACTGTTAGCTATGACAGCAACTCTGTGCTATTTTTATTGGTACATTATTACATACAATAAACATTGTATTATTAACTGCAATCGCGACTGCTGAGCATGAGGTCCTCGGTACTACTCACGGGTCGAGCAAATTGTTATTGGGTTTTCCCATCAAGAATTTCTCAGTAGCAGCCACGGAGTCTGGGTTTGAGCCTTTGTGCCCAGTTGATGGCAATAGACTCGCCCCCTATTACATGGGACTTAAACATAACTGGCGAAACGTGGGTGTACTTTTAGGTACACCTTTGCCTAACCCTTCGGGGATTACAGGAGTGATGTTATGTAGGTTTATTACTGAAAATGAGTACCTATTTACAGCGAATTCTTTTATAAGCTAGGTGACTGTTAACTCCTAATAAAGTAACTCTACGTTATACTTACAGAAGCACTTTGCAAAAGCTTTTTGATTTTGCATGAAATATAATTTCAAATTTATATGTTGCATAAGTACAAACAATCATATATCTAGTCTAAATGCTCGTTTGATAACATAAAGAAATGACCTACTAGGCTACTGGACTCGAAAAATACATAGGTACCAAACCAAAGTACCTACAGTCGACACGAAAAATAGAAAAGCACGGAGACATAATGATCAACCAATCAAACAGCTAACAAGACTAATCCGGCATAATTTGGAAACTGGGACGTGAAAAGTATCCACAAATATGTTCAATTCTAAAGCATCACAATATGGTCAGCTCTTCCGAGTTAAGTACTACGTATCTTATTAAGCTACATAATCGAGAAACTAGAGATTATTACGTGTAAGTAGATAAGACATCCTAACGCCACTTAATGACACACAATATCCCCCAGCAAACACACTTAACCATCCATCGCACTTAGTTCGCAAAATTCATCCATCAACCTCGCTAATAAAGCGTCAATATAGGTACAGTCCTTTATTAAGCTCACCGAATTTCCATGTCCCCTTTATGTTGCTAACTAAAGTCATTAGACTGAATGCATCCTGTCCTGACACCCAAATCTTTTCAGAACCACCCCTTTTGATGTGACGTTAATAAAAACATGATTAACAAACAAAATGGCGGTGTTTTGTCGTTTCCCGCCGTTTTCCATTAGCGCCGCAAAATGGCTGCGGCTAAATGACCTGTGAACTTGATAAGTGATGGGGTGTGGGCATAGAGTGGAGGGCAGCGAGATTATTACGCTAAAATACTAGTACTGAGGTAGTAGTTAATGAATTGACTAAGAAGGTTTTGTGTAGCACAGTCACCCGTGCTTTTAAAGAGCAGAGTACCTGATAGACTGGCTTTTTTTGAACTACCACATGGAACATACCTAGGTCATCTACCTGTACGTCAAATTTCTTCGACATCCGTTCAGTCAGTAAAAGGTAACAGGCAGAACGACCGACCGACAAAATCAATTTCGTATAATATTATATTATTATTATCAAAGTTTGGATTGGTACCTATGCGTAGTGACCATGACAGTTTAAAAACTAATATACGTACGGATTTAAGCATTTTGGCGGTTACCACGTATACAGGACAACATTTTGTTTTTTTTTTTTAATAACTGACTAAAAATTTCTATGTGTGGGGTTAAGATGTGTGTGCACCACCATTAAAGAAAAAGACTAAATAAAGAATGAAACGATTTGGTGAAAGAGGATAATGGACAGAAAAGATTACTACTATTAAATAAAATGTAAGGAGAAGGTACATGTGCTGACCACGGTTAAGATACGTGATGCAGGTGAAATTGGTCATGAATAGAAACATCGGCAACTTTATCTAGCTGCCACTACCCGCTGGGCATAGCGTCGGATTATTCAGACCTCACGTAACCATCTTGTTTTTATAAGCTTTTATTTAACTTGCCTTGTTAGTTAGTACTTATAGTATGTATTAGTCAAATCTTGCAACTGAATTTCAAACTAATTCTGCCCAATTGATTGACCTGAAATTTTGAACACACCTTTGGTTCCGGTGACAATACATTTTTATGACAGACATGACTTGATCCTGCAGCCACGATCACCTCCACACGACAGAACTCCTCAACGGTTAATAGCACGTATATGTAACTTTATATACGCGTTGAATGTTGATAGATAAACCTAATTTCCATCTTTTCGTTTTAAAGAAAGATCTTTTTTTTTAGCTATTTTTTTAAGTTACTTAATATTTTTTAAACTTTGTAATTTCAATACAATTTTCACAGGTATTTAACAACAGCGCTCTCTAGTTAATGCTATTCATCGCCATGCACCACTATGCCCGCTCCCGCCCCCGCCCCCGCTACCTCCCAACACCATCCCCAAAACGTATCAACTAACGGAGATGATCTCCGGTTTCGCGCGTCACTTATCCGAGGTTAAACGGTTCGCGCCAAAACGCTGATATAACGTTATGACTGAGCACGGACCGCTCGGGTGGTCGCATTTGATGGTTTAATTAAAATGATACGCGATTCTGGACTGTTGGAAACGCTGTGATAGCAGAAATTTATGGTACAAATGATCATTGGAGCGATTGGTGATCAAATCCAAACTGAAAGTATTTATTATAGGCACTGCCTCGTTGCCTCGTCTAGTGGTAGCAGACGTTACTGCTGGACATGAGTTCCTGGGTTCGATTCCAGGTCCAGGTTTCCAGGTCGGGCAAAATATTATGAGGTTTATCCACCAGGAATTTCTCAGTAGCAGCTATGGAGTCTAAATTCTGGCCCAGCTGAAGGCAATGGCCTCGCTTCCTTTTACATGGGACTTAAACATAACTGGGCGAAATAGGGGGTTAAAAGAACTCAGCATGTCTTATCCCGACCCGGGAATTGAACCTAGGACCTCATGATCAGCAGTAATGCCTGACCACCGGACCAGCGAGAGAGAACACTACTTCGTAGTTAAAATTTAAGATCTCTAGCTTCGAACATCAAATCAATCACGATTGACGGACTTGCAGGGATGAATCCAACCCTCATTCATTTCCTGATTGAATTAATTAAGCTAACTATTTAACTAAAGGAACTACACTCACCTTTATACTTAGGTGCAGACGCCAGCACAACAAGCTACCCGAAACTGTCAAATTTTTCCAATCAACCTTGAACCTAATACTTCAGCGATAAAGTTGAAAATCTATCAAAGAAATTTGACAGATTGTAGTAGCTTGATGTGCTGCCGTCTGTACATAAACATGCTTTACCCCCATGGCTTACACCAAATATTGTTTTTGTGCTTATCTGCAATAAAACACTGTTTTAAGCTTTCACGGTTTATAACTAAACAAAACATACGCGGAACTGGGAATGTCTGGCCGAGATATTATACGCTCACATACGGGTAACAAGTCATTATCGCGACATTTAACTAAAAAATACCAACGATTCCCGTAAATTCTTACGTCCGTACATTCTTGCATATTTCCGGCCCGCACCGGTTTTTCAAACACTGTTTTAAGCTTTCACGGTTTATAGATAACTAAACAAAACGGAAGATATCCCGTAAGTGACAGTATAAGTTTATCTGCAATCAGTCTCAAACTATAAGCAGGTTTGTTTCCTGTCTGTTTTGTTTCTTATCGTGTCCAAGGAGCTCCTCAACAGGAGACACCTCATCTTTGACCATCTGTCACGAAGATTCTGTACACGTGGCGTTTCATGGCGTTGGGTGATTTTCAAAATTTTTAGTTTTAACTCCTCCTTAACAGTTCTTATGCTTCATGGATCTCAGTGTTAGTAATGAACCATGGTGCATTTGAGATGGTTCTTCAGATGTTATTTTGTAGCCTTTGCATTATGTTTAAATTAGCTTTTGCCCGCGGCTTCACTCGCGTTAATTTAGAATTTGACAATCAATTCGGGTTGTACTCTGCTTGTAATAATATAATTCAATCATGATTCGAGAAACACGTGACGCCATCTATTATCATAAGAACGTTATTGTTGTTTTCCTCGGGAACAGTACTTTTTTTCGGGATGAAAGGTGCCCTCTGTCCGTTTCTGTACACCTGACAACATATATGCAAAATTTCAGGATGATCGGTCAGCGGTTTAGGCTTGAAAAGGTTACAAACAAACAAACTTACTTTCGCATTTATAATATTAGTAGTAGCTAAGGATAAGGATTGCTACACCTAATAATTACCTACTAATTTGTTACCCTACTCTACTGTTTCAATAAAAATCCCTCGGTAATTAAATTCCACTACCAGGCTTTCCGCATTAGTCCTAATAACGTTCCGAACTGTGGCAAAAAGGTCAAAGCCTAATGAGTCGGTATTAGAGGTTTCTACCACATTTTGTGCTCGTGTGAACCAAATGCGTTGCCTTTGCAATCCGGGTCACGTACACACAGTCTTTAGAAGAGACATACAGTTTGCCTGCAAGGGGCTTGTAATTAGCTAATAGCTTTGCTAAACTAGATTGTGTAGGTATTTGCCTAGTGTAGGTATTTGAGTAGATATGCCGCGGTGACTGCCTGCCTGTACAAATAGGTACTTTTTGTGCTGAACTGTAGATTAGATACCCTCGTTTTTGCCTTCGCATGTAGCGTAGGCGTTATGAGTTTAATGAAAATAGTATTATTATGTAAGTACTTACTAGTTTATGCCCGCGGCTTCGATGCGTGGAGTTCTATAATTGTCCCAAGGGATCATAATCTCGTGGTAAAAAATATCCTTTGTGTTAATCCGGGTTATAAACTATGTGTGTGCTAAATTTCATCCAAATCCGTTCAGTAGCTTTTGCGTGAAAGAGTAAAAAACATCCATCAATCCTCACAAATAATTTATATATTATAATTTATACTTAATATATTAGTAGGATAGGACATTACAAGTAGGTAAGGATTGGTTTCATAACTATCGTTTATTTTCACATAGTGTAAGTGTCCAGTGTCATCTTATATTGATCATCTTGGCAATGCTACTTGAATTAATAAAAAAAGTTTACTTACCGTATAAAATTATGGTACCTTTCTATTCTGCTTATCCTCCAACCGAAAAACATTTAATACGTTTACTAGTTGCTCTTGGTTGGTTTAAACTCTCAATTATCATTTTGACTTTACAAAATGTACTTTATATATTTAATCCTTTCCTTATAACAAAAACTCTGGTTTATGTTCGCATTTTTACTGAAATGTTTATTTAAATACAATATTTTGTCGAAAGCTTTTAATTAAAAATATGCAACTACTAAACGCAACATTGACAGTTTGACGTTCAGTCAGAACTTCAAAAGCCCAGCTGATAACGGTAACCTAAAAAATATCGAACGAAAATAAAATCAAAACATTGAAAGAAAATACTAAACTAAAACAAAATGCGTTACTTATCGAGGTTATTTCAGCCACTTATAACAATACCGAAGAATGCTAAGATTAAAAATACTGAAATTACCTGTAAAAGTCAAAAGGTAAGTGATAATTGATTTAGTTAAATTGTGAGAAAATAGAGTTCTGTACTTTTATACTAAAATTAAATTCACCAGGCCCAAAACAGGAATACTACGAAATAATACCTACAAACCAATATTCTGGGAGACATTAGAAATCGTTAGAGTAATTCATTAATTCTATTTGCTCACTATTTGCAAATATTCCTCCTGGCCGTTTTCGGTCATGGGGGACAGTCTCGGCTCTCAGCAGAGACATGGAAACACAGGTGAACTAACTGTACTGTGAATAACTACTACTGTACTGTAAATAACTACTACTGTACTGTACTGTGTGCACAGTGAGTTGTACTGTAAATGGTGTTCAATTAAGGAAGAGAGCTCTCTCTTCTCTAGACACACAAGCAAACTTAAAACAAATTAACTACACCCATGCTTCCTTTGTCTATTCCAGCTCCTTCTAGAATGTGGTCTCATCCGCCCCACAAGCTCTGGCCTCTTCACTATACTCCCCCTAGCCCGCAGAGCACTCGACAAGCTAGAATTCCAGATCAGATCCTGTATAGAAGCAGCTGGAGGTCAGCGCATGTCCGTGCCATCACTGACAGCCGCCTCACTGTGGGAGAAGACGGGGCGTTTACAGGAAATTGGACCGGAGTTGATCAAGATGGAGGATAGACATGGAAAGAAGTATTTGTTGGCTCCTGTGAGTAAGATATAATATTTTTTGGACAAGTTTAATCTTAAGTTAAGTAATTTGTGCTTAAGTAGACTGGTAGATAATTCCTTGTGGCATTCAAACTCAAACTCAAAGCATTTATTTCAATTAGACCATTACAGACACTTGGATGACAAAAACAAAATTAAGTCATCTATGTACTGAAAAGAATAAAAGTATCTTGCATGCCATTCTTCTAAAACCAGGAGGATGCCTCTTCTCTTACAAAAAAGGAACCTGAAACATTTTGTTGAAAGTAAGGTAAAGATGATATAACTACACTTACTATCATTAATACAATTGTAGTTAGAGAACATATTTTATTCTTTAGGTGTCTATTATTGACAATCCTAGTAATGTGATAAATGCGAAAGTTTGTGAGTATGGATGTAGGTTTGTTACTCTTCCATGCAAAAACTACTGAACGTATTTGGATGAAATATGGCACACAGATAGCCTGGATAACACATAGGATACTTTTTATCCCGATAGTATGTTCCCGTGGGACAATTATCGAAATACACGCGGGCAAAGCCGCGGGCAATGTCAATGGCAATGTAATTTTGATTTTAATATTAATTGTGATTATAATTTGACTTTTGATTCGGATTTTAATTAATTTTGATTTTAATATTAATTGTGATTTTAACTTGACTTTTGATTTCGATTTTAATTTTGATTTTAATATTGATTGTGATATTAATTTTACTTTTCATTTAGATTTTAATTTGCGATTGTAATTTAGATTTTAATATTAATTGTGATTTTAATCGACTTATGATTCGGATTTTAATTAATTTTGATTATAATATTGATTGTGATTTTAATTTGACTTTTAATTTCGATTTTAATTTTTGATTGTAATTTTGATTTTAAATAGATTTTTAATTCGGATTCCAATTTCGCTATTATGTACAGTTTCGATGTGTTTCTGTTTGCTTTTCGTACTGTAAATCTCATCACGTAATGCTTGTTATACCTATTAATTTAAATTTTAGTTAAGTACCCAAATATTAATGTTTAATAATAGTTCAGTGCTTGTGGCACATCTTATTTGTTTATGGGGCATGCGGTGCTAACCTGTAATTAATTGTTACACTAACCTTGGATATTATATACTTACTTTAAATGTTATCAATGTAAACAATTGTTGGTTGGCCAATAAAGGAAAATAAATAAAAATTCATAATTTAAAATAATAATGTTTGTTTTAATTTCTCAATTTCAGACGCATGAAGAGGCGATAGCAGATCTGTTAGCTGACGTGGGGCCCTTGTCTTACAAACAGCTGCCACTGTTATTGTACCAGGTATGTTACACTTACTTAATAAGTTTAGTAAGCTCTTTAGTGAAAGAACAGTAAAAGGAGTCTCCACAAAGGACAATGCTAGTATACACTGTAGCTCCTAAATCCCTGAAGAGTTCAGTTTTCAGTAGCGAAGGGTCAATTTTTGTTACAGGTAAGCCGGAGTACGTATCTTTAATGTGATTTTATTATTTGTCTATAAAATACTGACTGTGTCAGTTTTCAAAGGGAAGCCGGTAGGAATCGAGTTGTATGGAACCTTCGCCACTGCCAGTTTTTGAACTAGAAAGGATTCTCACATTTCCTGGATTGCAAGAGAGAACTTATACTGTCACTTACGGGATATCTTCAGTGCTTATTAATTGTTTTGAGCTCAAAATAATGAAAAATCACAGAAGATATCCCGTTCCGCTTCGTGTCGCGGGTTCGATTCCCGCACAGAACAAATATTTGTATGGCCTACAGGTAGTTGTTCCGGAGGAGCTCGTGGCTAAATAATAACAGCCGCTCGGGTCGATCTTTAGGTTAAGCCGTGCTTGCCTAGGTTGGTCTGTGGATGGGTGACCGCCCATTACATACCGAGTTTCCTCCGTGCCTCGGAAAGCACGTTAAGCTGTTGGTCCCGGCTGTCATTTGTAGATCTTTGACAGTCGTTAGGCAGTCAGTGGCCCAAAAAGTCTGACAACCAGTCGTACCAAGGGGTATCGTATTACCCAGTACTAACTGGGTTGTGGAGGTCAGATAGGCAGTCGCTCCATGTAAAATACTGGTATTCAGCTGCATCCGGTTAGACTGGAAGCCGACCCCAATATAGTTGGGAAAAGGCTAGGCAGATGATGATGATGCAGTTGTTCCGGGTCTGGCTGTTCGTGTATGTGAGTTTAAATGTTAACGCACCCACGATACAGGAGAAATTCCTCATGTGGGGCAACATTTATTATTAAAAAAAAAAAAAGTTTTAAACCGTGACAGCTTAAAGCAGTGTTTGCAAGAGAGAAGTCCTACAGTTATGACTTTTGATTAATGTCTAACCACTTATTTGGGCAACTTGTTAGTATCTATAGGTGAAGAAAATTACCTTCTCATTAGTTGGCTATCACTCTGTTAACGAACCTTATATGATTTTGTCATTTCGTTCAATATTCAATCTTATACAATCGTAGGATACATACAACATCTGCTGGACGCCAGCCGCACAGAATCGGTCCGTGGCGACACGAGGCCTATGTCCAGCTGTGGACGGTTTTCGGGACATAAAATATGATGCTAAACCTAAACAAGGCTTTAAACAACTCGGCACTAGACAGATTTAATTTAATTCCAGATAAGCAACAAATACCGCGACGAGCACCGCCCCAAGCACGGCCTCCTCCGCTCCCGAGAGTTCTCAATGTTAGACGCGTACGGAGTGCATGCTACTGAAGAGTGTGCCAGCAGCGTGTACCACACCGTCACCCAGGGTTACACCGAGCTGTTTAGGAGACTGCAGCTACCTGTACACAGGGGTGAGTTCAACGGTTGTGTAGGAAGATACGGGGACAAAAGATAGGTTGGGTAATATTGGAGGGTCATTTGAGGTCATCAAGAAATAAACAGCGAGTGTGAGCAGTGGTGACCCCTACTTACGAACAGTAAGTCATGGGTTCGAACCCAGCCAGGCGCATTACTTTTTGTAATTTATTTCATCACCACTGCTCTCAAAATGGTGAAGGAAAACATCATGAGTGAACCATCTCCTAGACCCATAAAATTCGAATCCATGTGACATCTATCAACCCGCATTGCGCCCACGTGGTGGATTATAGACCATTTTCTATCATAGAGAGGAGGCTTGTGTCCCAGCAGTGGGGACATTATTAGCTGATTATGCCAAGAAACAAACTGTGCCATTTAGCCGAGTTTAACAAGCAACCTTATTGTAATGTGAATAAGATCTATGTGATATTAGCACTGATACAAATCAAGTGTCTTTTGGTGTCTGACGCAGAATTTGACATCTGTAGATCCCTATCATTTAGCAAACCACTGACGATCGTTCTCCTTGTTCAGTCCCAGCGCCAACAGGCGACATGGGCGGCTCCGTATCGCACGAGTGGCAGCTGCGCGCGGCCGCGGGAGAGGACCAGCTCGGCGTGTGCGCGCGCTGCGGCCGGGCGCAGCTGGGCGGCCAGCGCAGCTGTACCGGCTGCGGCGCGGACACGGACAGCGGGAGCAGTGCTGAGGTGACACTTATTGATTAAGTCCTCGCACCTCGTGCACGAGGCTGTGAGTTCTGATCCAGGCAAATACTAGTGTGACTGGTCAAATTCACATATTTATATTCATACTTAACACACGCAGACACATACCACACACACACATACACACACACACACAACACTCTACACACCACCACTGTCCACTGTTTATTCCACGCTATTTTCGCATACAGGTGGCCTGCCATGACGTCTTATAACAGGAATAATTCCAGTGTGGGAAAGAGATGACGCTAGACGACCTGTATAGCTCTGTCTCTTTCCCACACTGGAATTACTACTTTTAAGACGTCATAGTTTATTTATTTATTTATTTATTTAACACTTCAAGCACATAAGTACAGAGGCGGACTTAATGCCATAGGCATTTTCTACCAGTCAACCTTTGGGTGATGCAGAGACAAGCAGTGGTAGGTGTAAATCTGAAAATAGTTCCCCCCAAATACAGAGTTCGAGAAAAAGAACGGTCGGCAGAAATTTGTTTATTTGGTCTATGCTGTGTTTTGGCGTATACTGGGTCAAGAACCTTATGCAGGGTGTAACAGAAAGGGTATACACATATGAAAGGATATGCTGCAGACCATCAGACTGAACAACTTTCTCCTTGGGTCCAATATCGTAAATGCGGAAAAAATACCAGCTGTCCCATACATTTGGGTCGAGTAGGTATTGAAATTTTGTATGGGACAGCTGATAATTTTTTCGCATTTACGATATTGGACCCAAGGAGGAAATAGTTCAGTTTGACGGTCTGCAGCATGTCCTTTCATATACCCTTTCTGTTACACCCTGTAGAATCTCGCCCCTAAACCGCCGTCCCCTAGCCAATACGTGTGCCATACCATGCCCAGGTGGGCCACACGTTCGTGCTGGGCAGCCGCTACTCTGTCCCGCTGTGCGCGCTCTGCACGCCCGCCAGCGGAGCGCCGCAGCCCCTCATCATGTCCTGCTATGGGATTGGTATCACGAGGTACGTTATCACCACCACAATTTATTTGGGCTCGGAGCAGCGTGTCATCTTGTATTAGTCGTCGACTCAGTACTCTATTTTTTTTTTTACTTGACGGCACCGTTGGCGCAGTGGCTGAGTGATTGACTGTCGCACTGCGTGTCTCGGGTTCGACCTCCACACGGAACAAATATTTGTATGTCCTACAAGTAGTTGTTCCGGGTCTGGCTATTTGTGTATGTGAGTTTAAATGTGCGACTTCCTGTAGACGCGCGCACAACACTAGGCGCCACCGCCGCGGGTCCAGTTATACAGGGTGCAAACAGACCCTTCACGAAGCCGTCAACCAAGCATTCTGTACATCGAACTAAGTAACTTTACGAAAAAAAAATTACTGTGAAACAACTTTTTTTTTGGGGTGAAAAATCACGTTTTACGGTAGGACTCGATGAAAAGCACTCAAAGCATTGTGCTGATGAATGGATTGAATAGTACAAGGGTCGTGGAGGTGTGTGTAAAGTATAAATCTTACATTAAAAACACGTATTTGTGAAATAGTTGGAACTTTGTAAGAAAACCCAATTCTGGGTTAAGCTCGCCATTGTACTTAAGCTATATTATTGCAATATGTAAGTATATTTGTTATTTTGTGTGCAATAAAGAATAAGAACTTTGACCCCGTAACTAGAAGGTTTCCAGGTATGATCTAGAACAAAAAAATGATCGCAAAGACATGGAGAACAAGTGCCTTTCGGCTTCGTTAAGAGTCTATACACCCTTTATGAGGGGGCAAGTGGGCCGTCCGTCTAGACCCGCACAGTCAGCAGACCCTGACCAACAACACCAACGAGACGTTGACGCATGTTTGTCTCATACATGTCCAGGTTACTGGCGGCGAGTCTGGAGGCCCTGTCGAGTGACAAGAGCCTGCGCTGGCCGGCAGCCATCGCGCCCTACAGCGTGATCATTATAGGACCTAAAGTATGTATTGTATTGAATTACCTGCCTCGTTGATCTAGCGGTCGCAAGCGCGACTGCTGAGCATGAGGTCCTGGGGTCGATTCTCGGGTCGGGCAAAGTGTTATTGGGTTTTTCCTTTAAGAATTTCTTAGTAGCAGTTACGGAGTCTGGATTTGTGCTCGGTTGATGGCATTAGACTTGAAAAACCATAACTGGCGAAATGAGGGTGTAGTATTAGGTAGAGGTACACCTCTGCCTAACCCTTCGGGGATTACAGGCGTGATGTTATGTTATGTATTGAATAGAGCATTCTTGTTATTACTACTTTTTCACTGTTATTACACTTTTGATGGATATTTTATTAGCAAAATACAATGAAAAAAAAAATCGTAGTAAAAGACAGTGCAGTTGTGCATCGTTTCTTTATTTTAGCAATAGATGGCGTTGACCACGTAACGTACACATTTTAATTTGACCTTTCCACGCCCTAACGGCTAAACAGGTTTCGATAAAATTTTAGTGAGCATATTTCCGGCAACCACGCAGGCAAAGTAATAGTTATTGATACATTTTAACATAAATTTTGTTAGCAATTGACACTTTATATTTAAAAGGTCTATTTCTTATCATCTCCCATGTTTTGTTCACAGGAAGGTTCAAAAGAATGGCAAGCCCACGGCATGGAGCAAATCAACCGCCTCTACGAGAGGGTAGCACACTCACACGAGGATGACGTCATCATAGACGATAGGCACCACCTGACCATAGGCAAGAGACTCATGCAAGCGGACAGGTAACTATCACAACACGCCTTTTTACCCGAGTAAGAATAGAATAGAATAGAATAATTTTATTTGCGTAAAAACATGGTACGTGGTCTTATAAATAGGGTTGGGAACTTGACACGTTTCGCCATAGAATGGCATACAAATATTTTATTTATTTATTATGATCCTGATGTGCCACTGCAGGGCAAAGTCCTCTTTCCATTTATCTCTGTCTTTCTTTGCTCAATCCTTTTGACTAAGCCGCCTACCGCGTCGCCGGGTTCTGTTGCTCGGAACCCAATCCGTTGCCACTTTGGCCCAATTTTGATGCGATATGCGGCTGATGTGGCCTGCCCAGTTACATTTTAATTTGCCGTCTGTATTACAAACGTCTGCTATTTGGGTCTTGGATCGAAGTATACTGTTCCGTACACGGTCAGAAATTTTGACTCCTAGTATACTTCGTTCCATGGCTCGCTGGCAGACCCCGAGTGTGGACTTCTGACGCTTCGTTAATGACCACGCTTGCGGTCC
This sequence comes from Noctua janthina, assembly GCA_963576755.1. Lineage (NCBI taxonomy): Eukaryota > Metazoa > Arthropoda > Insecta > Lepidoptera > Noctuidae > Noctua > Noctua janthina. The sequence continues at coordinate 9,785,155 of OY755080.1, read as the reverse complement.
ATAGGTGAGGGTGGGACGGATGCACGTGTCCATGAGTTTCCTTTTGAGGGAAAGTGAAAGTGATACTTTCATGAAGTGTTTCATCGACCAATAGCTCTTCCAGACGTTTTCAGTGCGTCGAGCGACTTCTTTATCTTACCTTGCCTGGACGGAGACTATTTGGCCGAGATATATATACCCATGGACCTACCTCCACACCCCCTCTGTCTACTTTGCGTTTCGTGCTATTTGTCATTAACTTCTTTTATTGGGCGTCATGTTCGAATACAAATATTAGGACATTTTAAACGTAAAATTTTAATATATATGTCTAAGTAATAAGAATAATACTTACAATTCAGGATTCGTACCTTTTCAAAATCTTCATTATTAGACTCTTTTTAATTAAAAAAATATATATTTATATATCAACTTAAAATACTTGTAGAACTCAGTAGCCATATCTATAGATTACTTTTTTTTCAAGAAATTCTTTTACACTATAAAAACAATTGTCAATAAGCCATTTATGTACTTTAGATTTAAAATATTTTTAAGGGAGTTCTCTTAATTAATAGTAATACGATACCCCTTGGTAAGACTGGTAGTCAGACTGTCGGGCGACTGACTAACCGTATCTGCTGTCAATACTCTACGAATGACAGCTGGGATTCACCCAGCTCCAGCTTTGCTAAACCAGTATACGCTGATCTCTCATTGTACGGGAAGCTTATACAAAGCGAGGTCGGGTTATACTGGTTATTACAGGTTGATATGTCGCCATGTGTACGGTTAACCACTTTTCACCCTTATGACTTGAGTAATAAGGTTAAAAAGTAGTCGACCGTCTGTGAAAGCTGTAGTACCAATCTCCGCAAACATTGAAGATACGTGCGACTGTTAATATGTTGATGTTATGTAGATCTTCTATATTTATATTCACAGAATGGGCTACCCCCACATAGTAGTGATCGGCAAGGCGTCCCTGGAGTGCCCCGCGCGCTACGAGGTGTACCACAGCGCGCATGTCACCACCAGCGTACAACTGCTCACTGAGGACGAACTGGTGGCGTTACTAGCCAATAAACATACGAATGTTGATGATAAAATAAAGATTAGTGCTTGAAAATGTGTCTGTTATTGCTATACCCTGCACGACGATGTAAAAGCATGTCAGATAGACAGTCACTCCATGTAAAAGCAGGATTGACAGGCAGTCACTCCATGTAAAAGCAGGTCAGACAGGTAGTCACTCCATGCCATGTAAAATCAGGTCAGATAGGCAGTCATTCCATGTAAAAGCAGGTCAGATAGGCAGTTACTCCATGTAAAATCAGGTCAGATAGGGCGTCAATCCATGTAAAAGCAGGTCAGATTAGCAGTTATTTCATGTAAAAGCAGGTCAGATAGGCAGTCACTCCATGTAAAATACTGCTATTCAGCGGTTAGACAGGCCGATGCGCACTCCTAGTTCAAAATATTGAATAATTAAACACTGTTTTAAGCTTTCACGGTTTACAACTAAAAATTACTCTCTCGGCAAATCAGCATGTAGAATTTTGCGTTTGTAGTATATGGTCGCACCCGCGCCTGCTGATTATGAGGTCCTGCGTTCAATTCCCAGATTGGGTTTTCCATAATGAATTTTTCATTACCAGCCACGGTGTCTGGATTTGTGGCCGGTTCATTGCAAAACCCACTTCAAATCATCCAACGTATCAAGGTGCCGTAATCCCGTAATACCATTTTTTCAATCAAAATGTTGGAGAGTGCCGTATAGAAGAAATTCAAATTAAAGTGTGTAATAAATACCTAAACGTAGATACGCACACGCACGACATAATGGCGCCTGGCCGTTTCGAATAGCAATGTGACACACAAACACGTCTAGTATCCTGTCAATTAGTTTCGCAGGCGTAAACAGCCTGTCATTTGCCTCTTTCAATTCCTGGAAAGTAAAGGTTGTGCTTATAATCAGTCTATACAGTTCCCAATGCTGGGACACAGGACCCTCTGTGTCGTAATCCCCCACGCGGGCCCAGTGCGGGTTTGTACTGTCACATGTCTTCTAATTTTTGGTTCTAGGACGTGCAGGTTTTCTTACGATGTTTTCCTTCACCGTTTTGGGATCAGTGCTGATGTAATAAAAGTATCTACAGCTTCACTAAGTAGGTACATAATTAGCTTCACTGTTTACTTATAATATTTAAAAGGTAAAAGCAAGAGAGAGAAACCGTATTCTATTTACATTACCGTTTAGTAGAGATTCTGATCAAAATTTTCATCAAAATACATACATTTAAGTTCCAACTTTACAACGAAACCTTACGGTATATTTTAAACTGGCAAAGTAAGGCCTAGCAGTATTTCTTGCTACTTTATTCTTTGCACGTTTTTACACATGTACATACTCGCCGGTAACGAGCGATCGACTGTAGGATACTATGCTTCGAGTAGTACACATGACGACAACATCAAATAATTCCAGTTTAAATTGAGCTCTCATTGCTTAGGCGTTTCATACAACGCGAGGTCAGCATCTTCATCGTCCTGTCCTAGTCCCACGTTACTCGGGGTCGGCGTAACACGTTTTTTTCTTCCATTCTCGCCTGTCTACCGTCACGCTATCATTTAGGTAAACTGCTTTTTCCTTCATATCACTCCTCACACAATCTGTCCATCATTTTGTTGGTCATTGAGAGTTCAGCAATACTAGAAATGTATGGCTTGATTCGTAGCTTTGTGTGCGAGAAGATAGAGCTGTCGCTATCGATCTATCGCTCCAAGCCCGATTTGGAACTGTTGACATATGGACCGTTATTGCTATGTTAGCTACTGCTAACATTCATAGGTATATTTTTGTCAATATCGCAGCTAACTTTATCATATTAGCTTAGTAACGTACACAACATCACGCCTATATCATATGATCGGATGAGCAGAGATACAGCAAAGCGTCACCGTTACATGGTTGAAGTTCCATAGACCCGATCAAAGCCCTACGCTTCCACATTCATTGTGTGCCAGTCTGTGGAATTTACTGTCGGGTTCTCTGTGTCCTGATCATTATAATCTATATACATCTCTGCAAACTTCGAGTGAATCTGTTTCTTCTAGACAAGCGTGCTCCACCCTAGGCCGCATCATAGCTTCACATCAGGCGACTTGCGGCCACACACAAGCCTATTTAGTAAGTATAAAAAAAAAACCCGAAGAGTTAGGTAGTGATGTTAGCTCAATCACATTTTCAACTAAGTAGACACCACATCATAGCTGCAAGTTTGCGATTACAAAACCTCCTGTTTTTTTTTTTTTTTTTTTTAAAAACGTTGCCCCACTCTAAAATTTTCTCCTGTATCGTGGGGGCGTTTACAAACATTTAAACTCACATACACAAACAGCCAGACCCGGAACAACTACCTGTAGGTCATACAAATTTTTGTTCCGTGCGGGGATCGAACCCACGACACGCAGCGCAGCAGCCGATCGCTCAGCCACTACGCCAACCGTGTCGTCGTTCGATCAGCCTATAGGACCTATAGTATAGGTAATGTGCTGCCTGCTGGGATACAGACTCCTCTCTATAAGATAAACGAGGGGGCTCTTATCCACCACGCGGGCCCAATGTGGGTTGAGAGATGGCACGTCTTAAAATGTTTGGGTCTAGGGTAGGTAGGTATACTAAGCGATATTCTGGTCGTGGCTCTTTTAAATATGATCCGAATTTTTAGAATCTTCACATCCGCCATCTTAGATTTTCATTTCGCCCTCAATATTGTCATCAGCACCCATGAAAACACCAAAAACAACACCCATGACGAAATTATGAGAACTGTCACATCCGCCATCTTGGATTTTCATTTCGGCCTCAAAATCACCCTCGACTACATACGTCATCGTCGTGAAGTTCCATTTACTTACCTCTACATCGTGTCGTGACTGTTTAAGAAATGCTCAGAAGCGTTGTGGCATTTCCTCAATGCCAGAACGCGTTGTGATCGGAAATCAAAACAGCCACGACACGAATTTCGCTTAGTGGTCTTTTAAAAATGCCACATCGCGTTGTGGTCGGTTATTTCACTCAATGAGCGTTTTCAATTGTTGAGCCTAACATACACATAATGTTTTCCTTCACCGTTTAAGAACAGTGGTGATGTAGGTAATAATTGTAATAAAGTAAAATGTCTGCCTGGATTCGATCCCACGACCTAGGTACTCGTCGACCACCACAACTCTGGGACCACCACTGCTCTGTCCTTTTATTCTAACAAAAGGTACGGACATACCTACTACGCCAGGCAAGCTTAAGGTCTAAATGTTAGCACGGGCCGGGCCTACCTACTGTAATGACATTTATAATCATTGTTACCTCAAGCCCATAGATTGCCGCGTTGTGTGGGGGTCATCAATGTTGGCCAATTGATTTGTTCCGCCAAATCATTGCGGTAGAGCGACAAGGTAATGTTGGCGAGGTTGAACGATGGCTGTTAGCTTACAAATATACACTTATACTTATAAATATACACTTATACTTATACTTATATCTGATGAAGGAAGATCTTCATCATTATTTTCCTAGTCTCATGTTACTTGGGGTCAGCACAATACGTGTTTTACTTTCATTATCCTTTCTTATGAAGAAAATCTTTTCGCAGATAAACATAACAACGTTTTTGAGGTATTGAGTTTCTCAGTAACGGTTGTGACTTGTGGTGGTCTGACAGGCAGTCGCGTCGTGTTCAGCTGCATCCGGTAAGACTGGAAGCTTCTCGAATCGATTAGTCAGATTTTGTCCGATCAATACGTATCAACCTAGACAGCTCTGTCGTTTGCCTCATTCAAGTCCTGTGGTGTAATTAGTTGGAAGCTGACCGCAACATATGTAGTTGGGAAAAGGCTGGGCAGATGGTAATAAGAATTTAACAAAATACTTGTTTACCCCGAAGAGTGGCCCATGGGCGCCATAAAAACTCTGACACCAGGTTAGAAACTAACCACACGAACGAAGAAGAAGACCCCGAAGAGTTGGAGAGATGTATAAGTATGTCCACATTTCTACAATTTATGTTTAAGTTTCATGGAATATAGGGCGAACCCCAATAGGTCGATGCTGTTGTCCCTGTTCACGTCAATACATCAACGGGGCACGATTCCTGTCTGTTGCCATAGGCTTGTCCCAATTCCTGCCTAAGAGGACTTGTGACTTGCGTTATTCGAATACGGGACACCTCGGTACGGATTACAGTAGTCATCGACTCGACCATTACCATAAAGTACAACATCTAAATAAATAGCGCACAAAACTGCCAGTTATGAACAAAAATAAACGCAGAAATTAATCGTAACTGCTTTTAACTGCGGCCGGTGAAAGCGACCGTTATTTTGTACATTATTCTTTATTATTATAATAGTAATAGACATGGCTGTCTATTGTCTGCTTTCACTATTACTAAGCAACACTTAAGTGTACCTATGCGTTATTATTGAGCTGTTGGAAGTTGAACTCTCAGCACGGAGCGGAACGCTAAAAAACCTGCTTATAGTTTGGTATTAATTTTGGTGGTAGGTACCTAGCGTTAGTTAAAACGGGTCTATGTGGGTTTAGATGCCGGTCGATGATAACACGAGCTATGGTCCAGTGCTCAACAAATACTGTAAAGTTATTACGGCATTTATCTTATACATCTGGCTACCTTTTCCCAACCATTTTGTGAGGTCGGCTTCCAGTCTAACCGGATGCAGCTGAATACCAACATTTTACATGGAGCGGCTGACTATCTGAAGTCCACAACCACAAGTTAGTACTGGGTAATACAATATATACCTCTTAACAAGACTGGTTGTCACTTTGTCAGACTTTCGTTGGAGATCCTGATTTCTGACTGGTGTAAAGGCTGTCAAAGATCTACAAATGACAGCCGATAGAAGATTTCAATCGCTCGGCAAAGTGTCGGTTTCCACTTACCTTTAAGGTACGTAAGCACGTAGGCACGTCGTTCACAGAAGGTGTTATAATGGATAGTCACCCAACCACAGAGCGACCTCGGTGAGCGCAGTTTAACCTTGGAGATAGATCTGCGCGGTTGTTATTATGTAGCCGTGAGCCCTTCATTTCCACCATACAATACAAACATACAAAACCGTTTGTGGAACAGCACCACATCCCACTTGTATTCCAAAAAGAGTAAGGCAGACGTGCACATACGTTCAGAAACATTTCGCCAGTTATTTTCATTAATAGGGGGCATTAGGAGGAATATGCTCACATATTACCATCAACCGGCGGGTACAAATACAGCCTTCGAGCGGCTAAAGCTTCTGAGATACCTTGTTGGGAAATTCCAAAAACAGTGTTCTACGGTTCTACCTGTGGATCGAGCCCAAGACCCTCATGTTCAGCAAAAGCGGTTTCGACCTCGAGTCCAACAAACGGGTCTTGATGACCAATGTGGCCAAGACCACACAGAGGGCAGGGGGTATTCAAAGCGACTTAACAACAACTATCCATTTATTTTCAGTTAACAAAGACCCATACCTTACCTTAACCTAAATACTAATAACATTTGTGTTTGTATAAGCATTTTAAAACTCTGTTGGTGTAACACTTCACTTTCACGATGTTTTGCGTTCTTGTGGAATTTGTCCGCGGAAGCAACGAACGGAACACCACATCCTGTCACCAAAAACTTTCTTCCAATACCTACTGGAGTAAACACGTTGGTATGCACACCACAAACGCCTTGAAATTTACTAAAGGACCCATGCGTTGCCAGTTTACCACCGATGCTGTGGAAATTGTGGAAATGGTCAAGTAGGTATTGGTATAATAAATAAAAGACGAAGAAGAAGGAGATCGCCGACATCGGTCTTTTTAGCCATTCAGAAAAGTAATATTTCGAGGCTGGAGAACTAAATGTTTTTGTGGATCCGCTGCATTGATTGTTATCAAAAATTTTAAGTTTTTGTCGATGTTTTAATATAAAACATGTTCTGAAGTCATTGAACTCAACAGTGCATTATTTTGAGGAAAGATTAATTTATTATTTACCTACTCACTAAGATCATTATCCGCTCACCTTTTGTAATCATACTACCCAGTACTAAATGGGTTGTGGAGGTCAGATAGCCAGTCGCTGCATGTGAAATACTGGTATTCAGCTGCAACCGGTTAGACTGGAAGCCGACCACAACGTAATTGGGAAAAGGACAGGTAGATTATGAGTTAATTTTTTATACCTGGTGCGACATTGCTGTTCCGGTGTGAAGGATACAGGCTGGTTCTGGTGATGTTAAAGACACATGAGACGTTTCATCACAATCATGAGACTATTAGGACCAGTCCATCTATAGGCGTGTGAAGAATATGGTGTTAAGTTCTTCATCACCCATGGAAAAGGAAGGATCCTCCGACCAGGCGAGTGTTGCGTCTGTTGGGCTACTGTCCGAAAGTTGTTATCGAGTTTTGCTGTATAGTCTCGGGTCGCGAATAACTTTAATAACGCGATTTAGAATTTTGATGTTAGTTCTTCTTTTGTGTCATAGATGGCGCTGCAAAAAAATTTTTGTACTATGTAACTGTAGTTATTTTTGTAGTGCCGCTATACACCTGTAGGCTGCAGATCAACCACTTACCTTCAAATACGTGCTTACTTAACAACATCAACTTGTTAACCTATGCGAACATGCAAAAAAAAACAAATAAATGCAGTTTTAAATTGTACTTTGGCACTGATTGCAAATATGCTTGTAACACCGTTTTTTCCTAGGTATTGATGTAGGTAGGTACAAATAAAATATCGTATGTATGTTCATTTTGCAAGTGCAAAGTATTTTGCATTATTTATTTGTGTATTTTCATATTTTGTAAGTGATACCTCGAAACATGAGACTTCCGAATGTTTTGATTGTATCTCTTCAACATTTGTACTAATCTAGGCTTACTGGAGTTTCTCACGTCGATCTACCTTATTCCCGACCACACCTAATATTGGGGGTCAGCTTCAAGTTTATCCGGATGCAGCTGAATACCTATTTTACATGGAGCCCGGTCACCCCTAGGAAAAACTGGTTGTCAAACTTTTGGTCTTGCTAGACTATAACTGTGCATGGAGTGTTATGTAATGAACGATCACCCATCCACGGAGCGGCAAGCGTAGCATGACCTTGAAGCTGTTATGATGTTGCCTGTGAGGGTGTTATCGCTTAGCCACGATTTCTTCGAGCGTGAAGATGAAACTGCAGTATTTTCACAAACAATAACTGTCATCTGAGCATTCTTTAAAAGCACTCGTATTTGCTATCTGTAATATGGTATGGGATAAAATCAGTCGGACATCGAACTTACGACCTCGCACTCCTAATTCCGCACCAACACTACTTGTGCTATAGTTAGTACCGCAACTATTACAAAAGCACCTCTGAGAACAACATAGTTTTTATAACCTAAGATTACGCCACTTGAAGTACCGTGAGGCGACCAGTCTCCTTGTCTGAACGACACATCAGTTTGGCAATCTTCTCACTGCTACCTACAGTGTTGCAAGCACAGAAAATGCGAAGTGATAATCTTGACAGATTGCTTCGGAGGTTAATGAACTTCAATACTTCATGAACTACGATTATTTTAACCTTCTTTTATTAAGTTTGTTGGTGGATACATGAAAAACCAGCATTTAAGCATCATCAACTGCATACCTATTTCTCAACTATGTTGGGCTCGGCTTCCAGTCTAACCGGATGCAGCTGAATACCAGTATTTTACAAGGTGCGACTGCCTATGTGACATCCACAACCCTGTAGTAAATACTATAAGCGCTCAATATAGGAATAATCAGTCTAGATCGCTACTGGGTCGTAAAATCCAACCACGGTATAAAACGACTACTTTGCTTGTACCAAGCCCAATATCTCGTCGTTAGAATCGTATAGAAGACTAGGAGCTGGTGCCCGTTACCTTCGTCCGCATGAATTATTATTACGATGTAATATTTTAATATATTTTATTGATAATAATTAATAATTATTATTAAAATATTACTTCCCTATTTGAATCGGATTTCTTAACCAATTTCAAGAGTTTATCTTTTTTGCACGGAACCCTAATCCTCTTTGATAAATAAAAGTAGCAAATTACTCCTTATAACATCAGGTATCTGCCAGTGAGAGTCCTGTCAAAATGGCTCCAGCCGTTTCAGAGATTAGCCGGCACAAACAAACATTTATTAAATTGTTTTTTTTTTATAAGTACCGCATATACTTACTAACAGCTTGTTAATGAGTGCTGGAATTCAGTAAAAAGCTGTTATTTTAATTACGAACAGACACTTCAATTTTATTTATTTATTTGTATTGTATAGATGTATAGATGAAATCTTTAATATTTTTATACGCAAACCCTGCGTGGAACTACAGCTGTTTTGACATAGAAAGAAAAATTCTAGTGCAAGCAGGGTTTGAACCTGCGACCTTCCGATTCAGTACACCGGATGTCTTAACCAACTAGACCATCGCACCCTGCTCACAGCACTCGAAACCGATCACTCGATCAGGTTCAAACCCTGCTCGCACTAGAATTTTTCTTTCCATGTCAAAACAACTATAGATGAAATCGTTCGTGCACTGCTACGTAGAAAGTGTACGGAGAGGTTAGACACGTTAGCTGGTGCCGGACGTTTACGACTGGCGCCTTCATAAAATGAGACGCAAAGGACTCATAAATTTAATATTATGCATTTATTTTAGCTCTAAACGACTCGAGTGAGCTAGATGAATCATTTTAACTTCGTAATAGCATAGTAATGAGTGGTTAGCGCCCGCTAGGGGAGTGCATGACCAATCCTGGTGAACATAGCATCACGCCTGTAATCCACGAAAGGGTAGGCTGAGGTGTACCTAAAGGTACACCCAATGTAAACTGTAATAGGGAGCGAGCCTGTTGTAATCAACCGGGTTCAAATTCAAACTCCGTGACTAATATTCTCAGGTCAGGATTTGTGCCCAGTTGATGGCAATAGGCCCCATAAGGATGATTGCATCGGATTGGAACGGATTTTACAATCTTTAAACGATATTAAATCGTGTACACAGTACTTGAAAGTCTATATTAACAAGCCGCGCACAGCAGCTTGACCGCGGGCGTCTTCCGCGACACGCGATCTCAGCCAAAAGTATGTTGCGACGCGTGATCGGCTCCGTTCGCCTGTAGTCGTATCCGTTGAGATCAAAACAAAAATTAGCACACTTTAACACAGTAGGAATGAAACTAGGCGCAGAAATGGCTACGTTCTCAAGCGTTTGTAAAATCGGTTGTTGCCACATCCGTTCGTATCCTTTCCGATCCGATATGATGCGAGCCCTTTGGTGGATATCATCCTTTATTGTTTTATTATATGGGACATAAACTTAACACAAGAACACCTCTTGCCGTGGTTATATTACTCTATTCATATATGTCTATGTTGTCTTGTCCCAAAAAGAATGGGACCAGGGCAGGAAGTTAATGATGATTATGTCTATGTTGTCCCACCACGGGACAAAGAACCTCCCCCCTTCTTCTCGATCTTATGCTATTGCAGGGTGACTCCAGGGTATCTAGCTATCTCCTTCTAGGCCAGCTAGATTGTCGTTATCTGTCAGTTAGGATCCACTTCGACATGCAGCAGATATAACCAGTCCAGTTTTACCTCGATCGCTCCAGCTATAAAAATTAAAGACGAGGTATAGTGAGCATAATACCCAAATCCCAGCATACCAGGATCCTACAAAGCATACATTGCAGCGCTCAAACCCATTATAAAATTAACACAAACCGAATAAAAAACGTCTGCGAACAACAATCACTGTGGTTGTAGTCCTGAGTGTAATGCTGCTGAGTTGGAAGGGCGTGTCTGTTGTGTGGAGTTGGGAGAAGTTTGTGGCTGAGTTGAGTGGTCGGGTTATAGTTGTTGAGATGGTTAGGTTGGCTGTACAGGTGCGATTTTTTTGGAGTTTTAGTGGATTATGTAGTGGTAAAGCGTAGACTTACAGCTCCTTATGTAGATCGAGTGATTGAGGGGGTAGCGCCTGGGAAGCTCACGGAATGCAAAGTTTCTTATGTTTGTAATTTGCAGGTCAGTGTCAGGCTGCATGTTAAACAAAATATGATTTGCGGCCGTAGTACGTATGTATTTACCGAGTTATAATCATTAAAATCATCAATACATCCCTCTAAGTTCATTTAATCCCACTGTATGACTATATTTTCATGAAAATGTCATGTCATGGTTAATAATTATAACTCGGTAAAGCCATATTTGTTACGCTTGCGAATCATATTTAAAAAAAAAACGTAAGAAAGTTTCAGTGCCGCGAGATACTCTGGTGCTTCGCCCTTAAGTTAATATTTCCTAGAACGAACGAAGTACCTTATCAAGGGGTTCTACCTGAGTAAGACGTTTACTTTGTCTCATTACATTAAGGTATACACCGTGACTTTTTAGTCGTCTTACAACGGCAGCCCACTTCATGTATCCAATGAATACCAAACATTCAAAAACAAAAATAGGTATTTATGAGATTTTTATAATAAACTACCCGGATCAATAAAAAACGAAGAAAAAACTCACACATTTCTAAAAAAACTAAAAGATTTTTTGTTAAAGAAAAGCTACTACTCATTAAATGAATATTTAAGTGATATACATATAAAGTCATAATTTTAGTAGTCAAAATTAAATATTTATATTATATTTATTAATTATTACAAGATCTCCCAATAGATACCTATTTATATTCTATATTATAAATACCTACTATTAGTTTATCTTAGAAATTACGTACCTACTGTATAATAATTATAATTTACAAGTGCTTCCTCTCTCCTAACTCACTTATTTGCTGTGCCCGACAGGGTCCATGTGATCTAATTTTAAGTTATACCACCTAAGTACTATATGTGGAATGCAATAAAGTATTGAGTATTAAGTATTTTAATAGATTAAAAATAAAAATATTATTCAGTATCATGACGCATGACGTAGTTAAAACACCCTGTTGCGAGCTATGATCTACTGGACTCGAGTGCTGAGTAGGTATATGTTCTCCCGTTTGACACGTAAACATCAGCATATGTTTCATAATTGTATTCTATTTTTTATTATTATTTTTCTTTGTACCTATTATGGAAGATAAAAAAGATCGCGCCTAGAGCTATTTTATGTCGGGTATATTGAGTGGACGACCTTTGCAAGACGACTGAAAAGTCACGGTGTATAAACCTGAAAGGGCAATAACGATAATAATTGACTAATTACCCTGACCGATTACTTTCTGAGACTTTGTCAGCACCATTCTTAGTACTAATTTATTAGCGATTCCCGTTAGCAAATTACTCGTCGCGCGGACGAGTCGTGTATATGCAGCAAGCCTTACCTAAGTAGAGGGGAGAACCCACTTGCATGTTTTTTCTTAGCTCGCCCGCCAGTCTTCCTTCGTGCCTTTGACAGTGCGCTCGCAGTGTTGCTAGTAAAAATAAACAAGTTTTTTTTTAATCAAGGCTAAATATAAAAAGGTAAGTCAACCTTTTTTGTAGAGCGTGATTGTGTTTTTTATGTTTGGTATTGTGTAATTTGATGTACTTAAATAAAACGTAAACATGAGATTTATGTGTTTTTAAAGGCATAATTATAATATTATATTAAATTAGGCGTTTTTTCATTTGATTTTTTGCGTGTGTACTGATTTATATTATCGTGATTATCTGTTAATGTTTTTTTTAAACTTTGTCTGTTATTTCTTTTGGAAAAAAATAATATGATAATAGTCTGGAAAGGGATAGAAAAAGAATAGAAGGGCCCAAACGAACATTATAATTAAAAATACAACAGTGTTTTGTCAGAGAGTCGTCTTTTGTTTATCTAAGTAATAGCTCAGAGTCTAGTTTCGTGAATTTCTGCTCATATAATGAGAAATAGGCTGGCTTCTGCTAGGTAACTTAGGTAAGGTACTATGAGCTGCAACTTTGCCTCTCTTTATTTATTTATTTAATAACAATTCATTTGTTTTATTTCGAAAACAATGTATTGTAATTGAGAAGCTCGTGGCTAAATAATAACAGCCGCTCGGACCGATCTTTAGGTTAAGCCGTGCTTGCCTAGGTTAGTCTGTGGATGTCCACCCATTACATATCGAGTTTCCTCCGTGCCTCGGAAAAAACGTTAAGCCGTTGGTCCCGGCTGACATTTGTAGATCTTTGATAGTCAGTGAAAAAGTCTGACATCCAGTCTTTCCAAGTACTAACTGGGTTGTGGAGGTCAGACAGGCAGTCGCTCCATATAAAATACTGGTATTCAGCCGTATCCAGTTAGACTGGAAGCCGACCCCAACATAGTTGGAAAAAGGCAGGCAGATGATGACATTGTTTAGTATCGAAAAGCATTAAATTATAAAACTAAAACAATTTGTATGCAGTGATAGGTAGATTTACCAAAAGCAGAGATCCTTCAACAGACTGCGTACGATCACGACACTCGATCAAAACCAATTGCTAAACCTGTTTGTAGCTAAAAAACAATCACACCGCAGACGAGAATATACTTCCTTAATCAAATAAGTACGTTGAGGTTCTCAAAGCAGGTACAGACGCTAGCACATCAAGGTAAGTACTACAATCTGTCAAATTTCTATTATAGATTTTCAACTTTATTTCAATTAAACCTTAGGTTCAAGGTTGATTGTGAAAATTTGACAGTTTCGGGTAGCTTGATGTGCTACGTCTGTACTAACAATTATGTAGTCTAATAGAGCTTTTAAATCACATGACAGTTACTTAACCACATGCTTCGTGCGAGTGTTTTGCAAACATTTGGAAACATTTCACTTTGCAAGCGTGCTTACCTAAGTATTAATAAATATTGCCAATCAGAATTACACGTGTAATGAGAAAAGTAAACATAAAGCTAACACATCGTTAACTACAGATCAAATAAACAAAAAAACTTGAGCACACTACCTATAGGTACTTACTAAAAGAAAGATAAATATACTATACAGCGTGGAAGGATATTACCATACTAATTGAACTAATACGTGATCAACCTTCAGAATATTCCATTTAAATTGATACCTTCGCGAGGAATCATTAAAGCGGTCGGTCTATAGGTATAAACCTATAAATACAATACATAATAATACGAATGCATCAAAACTTATACTGTCACGTCCGGGATATCTTCCGTGATTGTTCATTATTTTGAGCTCCTAATATTTCTACGCTGTTGCAAAACCCATGATCGCGGGTTGATGGGTTGATCACGGAAGATATCCCGTAAGTGACAGTATAAGTTTTGTTGTAAACCGTGAAAGCTTAAAACAGTGCTCAAATGCATTTAATTGGACTGGAACCGACTCCAGCACAGCTTACTTAAAAAGTTCTTGTTTATTGTCATTCGTTTGTCTTTTGTTGATGCGGTCATAGTGAGTGTTCACAAACACAACTCAAAGGCACATACACCTAGCAGGAACTTACTGAATACATAACACATTTCATCACGACTGTTATCCCCGAAGTGTTCAAGTGTAAGTTATGTTTTAAGTCCCATGTAATAGAGGGCGAGCCTCCGTGACTGGGGACAAATCCAAACTCCGTAGCTGGTACTGAGAAATTCCTGAAGGAAAAACTCAATAACACTTTGCCCGACCCGGGAATAGAACCTCATGCTCGGCAGTCGCGCTTGCGGTCACTAGACTGACAACGCAGACCATAAATCAAAAACAATTGAATGAATAAAGTTATAGACAACAAATAAACAATGACATTAAAGTGATGTCTAATGCTGCATACTAAATGCACATTGAAATTCAAACCGCGCAGTGATTGAGTAGTTATTAAAAGTATTTGTGTACAACGCGACAACGATTCCAAAAACAAAAACAATTAAACAATAAAAATACAAACATATACGTGTTCAAATAATATATTCGATTCCGGGGTAGGGCAAAGTGTTATTGGGCTTTTCTGTCAGGCATTTTCCAATAGCAGCCACGGTGTCGTTGATGGTAACAGGCTTACCTCCTATTAGTCCCAATACACGGGACTTATGTAAACTAACTGTTGTAATGTCGGTGTACTATTAGACACTCATCTGCCTGTTCCTTCAGGCATTACGGGCGTGATGGTATGTAGCTTCAGAGCGTTGCTTCACTCGCGTGGAGACTAAAACTACCGGAATAAAAAGAAGCCTAAATACTAACCCAGGGTCAAATATTTAAAAAAAGTTACAAGTTTGACACCGAGCGACATTAAGTACCTATCGCAATAATTTAGGTACCTACTGCCAAATTATCATTATCAATGAGCTCAAGACGACGCTGGATGCGCGTGCGCGTGCGTGCTGCGTGGTGACCACGTTTTTGTGCGGACAACCAGATAACAGAACAAGCTTCTAACTTTGTGATTTTTCATGATACAGTTTAAAAATTTTGTACATAGATTCTTTACATAAAAATACTAGACACGTGTTTCAGGTTTCGCATATACTAAAACTAATGTTGTATATTAGTATGGATTTCCCACATAAATACGAATTACAAAGGAATTTGGTTTCCTATAGAGCTTCTAGATACAATAGTGAAACTTATAATGTGCTTACATACAATCAAAGACTTTGATTGACTCTAGACACTGCCATACCTGTGTCGCGTGTGCATAACAGCCACACGGGACGGTCTTCAAGGGTAAGCAGTACTTACCGAGGTCGGTGGGTGAGCGTCCATTACATATTGAGTTCCCGCCGTCGATATGGCTGTCATTTGTAGATCTTTGACAGTCCCAAAAGTCTGACAACCAGTCTTGCCAAGGAGTATCGTATTACCCAGTACTAACTGGGTTGTGGAGGTCAGATAGGCAGTCGCTCCATGTAAAATACTGGTACTCAGCTACACCCAGTTGGACGAGAAGTCGACCCTAACATAGTTTGGGAAAAGGTTAGGCAGATGATGACCTACGTCGGTCACCACCACAGATATAGTCTATATCTATATCTCACCACTAATTCACCACCACATTGAGCACCACTAATTCCATCAATGCCTGCGGTCAAAATGTCATGAAATCAGCAATAAGCTACCAAAAAGTTTATAATAATGGCAGTTCTGTTGACAGTTGCTGTAGACATAGTCAACCATTTGTAGAAACGAAACCTCTGGTTGTCTGTTCATTTTTTTATTTTGACATAAAAAACATTATAGTCTACACGGTTTTGCGTCTATTGAGGAGTTCCATTCTCTATTGAGATCACGATAAAATGTATTCAGAAACAAACTAGAAAGTTCACCTTTTCACATGACATAAAAAGAACTAACACTAGATCACGAATTAGAGTTCACGTTGAGGTTTAATTTGTATGGCGAGTAAGCGTACTATGAAAACCTGTAGTGTTGCAAGGAAATAAAACATTCTGCCAAAGTAAACCAAGTTAAAATGATCAAAAAATACCATTCAGAAAATTGGGATCTCTTATTTACTTTACACACCATTGCACGGTTGTAATCCACGAAGGTTTGAGCGGAGGTGTTATATTGTACTCGTACATCCACATTTCGCCAGCCATGTTTAAGTTCCACATAGTAGGAGGGCACCACATTGCGATATGCTCAAGAGCTCAGGTCAAATATAAAAAGAAGCCTTACGGCATAAACAGAGCACAAATGCAGACTCCAGTTTGCTACTAAGAAATTCCTGATAGTAAAACTCAAAAACACTTTACCTGACCTACTAATCACCATGCCGTATCGCTTGCGACCACACGAGCATAAACCCCATTCAAAAGTCTGTTTATTCACTTCTGCCTTGCTATGTAACAATTGCAGAATTAACGACCTCCTAGCAGTTATATCATAGGTAATAATTAGCAGTGCGAAGACCTCTTGACCCGTGTGTCTAATTGGCAAGCTAACACGATACGATGGGACGACGGGTAACCTGAGATGGTCGTTTGTTCTTAGCTCTTTGGGTGCAGTGGTGGAAATCTGTCAACCATTGTTATCAAAGGGTTTCCTGGTTTTTACCCGGTAAATGGATTATGGATATCAGATAGGCTGTGCTCCCATGTAATACTGGTATTCAGTTGCATTCGGTTAGATTGGAAGCCGCTCCCGAGGCAGATTTGATGTAGAATCTGTACCATTACGGCACGCTACTCCCTGTGTTATGATCACAAAATGCTATTTTATTTAGCCACGATATAAGTGAAAACAGTTTACAACGTAATGTCTCCCTATTTATGGATAACAAGCTGTGTACCCTGGGATTCCCGTCGGTGTAAAGGATAAAATTTCTTTAACCGCTTCGGCGGATGAATTATTAAAAATTATGCCTCAGGTAGGTTCTACTGGTCTCTTTGATTAAATAATGAAATCTTGTACACAGTTTTAAATGCTTTTACCTAGACCCCAGTGGCGAAGTTTCCTTACAACTCGATTCCTAACTGATGCCTTTTGGAAAATGGCACAGTCAGTATTCTATAGACAAATAATATAATCACATTAAATATATGTACTCCGGGTTACCTCTTACAAAAGTTGACCCTTCGCTACTGCTAGACCCAGAGGTTGTAGGCAATGTGTTGTCTGTCAGTGAATGGTTGTATGTAGTTGGCTAAACCTACAGAAGACCTTAACACAGAAAAGAAACAAAACCAAGTTTATGGCCCACATACATAGACGTAGCTTTCAAAACTCAAAGTTTTATAGAACAAAGACTCTCAGCTTGCAAATGAATGCTAATTGCAAAAACTACAAACACAAGAATTATGCAAATATTTACTACCGCAAGCTAACGACTAGAGACGAGCAAAGAATAGATAAAATATTCGTAAAACACAAAGCCGAATTCGGCCTTACCTATAACTAACTGCTAACCTCGGTTACGTAGTTATTTATTTATTTATTATTAACTTACACACACTATCTTTACAGGATGACCCCAATACAATAGTGGTTACCAAATAAAATCAACTTACGGCTAATACTTAAAAATCTAACAACAAAAATCTTAACACAGAATATTAATATCTAAATATAACTAACACAATTCAACAACACTCTTGCGAATTCACTCAGATTGCACGAAAATATGTCAATTCTCTCATGAACTTCGTTTAATACACATATTGTGCGAGTGAGGGGAGTTTTTGACAGCAGATTGGTTCTGGCAGCAGGCACGGCCAGCAGTGGCGGTCGCCGCCGCCTCCATGCATACCGCCTCTATATATTATAATTATTATCTGTGCCTCGGTCTAGCACTAAAAGGTCACGATTTTAAAGAGGCACTTTCCGAGTTGTGCATTTTTCCACAAATCGCTTTGCCGACGTCGGCGTCGTGGCCGTAGTCTGGATTTTTGCCTCCTCATCAATAATTTGATGAGGAATAGTAGTGGCACGAATGTGCCACTACCATTCTTCTTGGGGTCGACGCAACACGTTTTCTTCTTCCATTCTCCCCATCAGACGTCACGGCATCAGTTACTCCTTTCTCTTTCATATCATTCCTCACACAATCCATTCATCTTTTTTTGGCCTTCCTCTCCCTCTCCATTCATCCACACTCATTAGTTTGCCCCGTTGATTTGGGCACGCCCTCTACAACATTCGACAAACAACTGGTGGGGGGTTCTATACATTTTTTCCTAACTCTACCCTAATCATTCGTGATGTTTTGTTACATTCGGCTTTCGGCCTCGTCTATTCGACGTCGTCGTCTTCATCTAAAGCATCTAAAGTGGTCTAACATCACTATCTATCTCGGTCGTGTAATTCTGACACACATAATATTATAAAGCTCGTATTTTTCACTGTTATGTTATAAAATAACAGTAAATGTTTATATTCAACGATGTTATTAATAATTAT
Organism: Noctua janthina; assembly: GCA_963576755.1. NCBI lineage: Eukaryota > Metazoa > Arthropoda > Insecta > Lepidoptera > Noctuidae > Noctua > Noctua janthina. The sequence goes on along the minus strand of OY755080.1, from coordinate 9,766,291 downwards.
CTTTATTGCTGTATTTATTAATTAGGTTATGACACTGTATTGGGGTTGTGTAGGTCGGATTGTGTTCTTATTTTCATGTATCAGCTCTTAAGGTTGAAGGTCTATTTGTCAACTTGCTCCCATCTGCCCCTACATTGAACCAAACGGGAAAAATCGCCGTTAATTAGGGAGGATGATACACATTTAGTTTCATCCACCCCCGAAAGGTTTTATAGCAGTGGCGAAGGTTCCATACAACTCGATTCCAACCGGAGTCTCTTTGGAAAATGGCACAGTCAGTATTCTATAGACAAATAATATAACCTCATTAAAGATATGTACTCCGGCTTACCTCTTACAAAAATGGACCCTTCGCTACTGTTACATAGTTAACAAAACAAAATAACTGACTTAAAAAAAAACATCTAAATGTGGAAATAATGCAATAATGTGTGTGTAATTTTAATCACGGAGTTATGAGGTAAAAAACTTCTTTTTTTTAAATAAAGCTCAATTGAGAACCTCCGCCATTTTTGGAAGTTGGTTAAAAATGAAAGTTGATGTCAATTAATTCCTACCTACTACTAATTTTATAATTGGTTAATATCGTTTGGATTAATTGATTTGTCTTGATTACGGTAATGGTACACGTCTCGTTAAATAAAAGGTTCTCATAGTAATTTTAATAAGGTATGAAATTGGTAATTAAGTGTGTCGCTCGTGTATGTTTTAATCTCAAAAGTTGTAAACTTCTGAGTCGATTATGATGAATATGGGTAGCGAGACAGCTTCCGTCTTTTACGACACCTACTCATCATAGTCTACCTGCCTTTTCCCAACTATAATAGGGTCGGTTTCCAGTCTTAACGGACGCAGCTGATTACTAATAATTTACATGGAGCGATTGCCTATCTGACCTCCACAACTAAGTTAGTACTGGGTAATACGATGTTTATTTAAATGTTTGTTTGTCTGTCCGTTTGTTCCGACTAATCTCTGAAACGGCTAGACCGATTTTCAGGACTTTTACTGGCAGATAGCTGGTTTTAGGTGTAACTTAGGCTACCTACTTTTATTTTTGCTTTATAGTTATCGTTGATATTTTCGTCTTTTAGTATTATTTTGTTCCAGTCTGTGACTTGTAATGCAGACACAAACTTCAATATATTGGTATCGTTAAATAATCTCTTTTTTGCGGACCAAGTAGGTTGAGATGTGGTGACATGTGGTATCTGTATTGCTGTTCCGCTATGGACTGACAAACCAAATTCTTCAATGGTTGTAGATAATTTATTTATGTTACTGTTTCAAATCTATGCATGTAGATGTAGTTTGAGTAATACGAGTGGGCTCTTTTATGTGTTGTGTAAGTTTGAACTCTAACATTAGATCTAAGATTTGACTAGTTTTCTTGTTGCTCGCTAAACCATTTATGTTAAAATCTCGACCTATTATGATATCAAATTTGTAAAATTTATTGTTTAAAATTTTGACGACACGGTTGGCGCAGTGGCTGAGCGATTGACTGCTGCGCTTCGTGTCGCGGGTTCTGTTCCAGCAATATTTGTATGGCCTACAGGTAGCTGTTCCGGGTCTGGCTGTTTGTGTATGTGAGTTTAAATGTTTGTAAACACACCCACGATACAGAAGAAATTCCTAGGGTAAAAAAAACTTTAAAATAATTTTTAATTGACTTATATCTTCCTCTCTTTTATTCCAATAAATCGCTAATAATTAAATATTTTCTTTGGGTAATTCAATAACACATTTGTCGGATTCATATGCGTATTGTCTAACTATCACTTGCTTCGGTCAAAGAAAATATCGTGAGGAAACCTGCATGGCTGAGAGATATTTCTCGACAGCATGTAAAGCCAATTCAGAGGCCCATGGGCGGCATAAAAACTCTGACACCAGGTTAGGCACTAACCACACGAAAAAGAAAAGAAATATCGCCCCTGTAATATCCGACGGGTTGGGCAGAGGTATATCGTACAGTACATCCACATTTCGTCAGTTACGTTTATGTCCCATGAAAATCTTGACAGAAAATCTTAATAACACTGCCTGATATCAGTAGCTTGCATAGTCTGGATTTGTGCCCAGTTTCCTGACCCGGATATCGAACCCAGGACCCCATTAAACAAGATGTTTTTAAATAATAATGTTTTTTTTTTTTAATTTGGTTAACAGCTGTAAATACTAAAATAAGAATATTAATCCCACCAAGTAATATATTCCAAACTACAGACCTCTATGTATTGGTCATCTTGTCAACCGCAACCACCATCTTACCAAAAGCTCTCACTTCTAGCCAATTCTTTGCCCACAAAGTTCTTGTTACATTGGCCGCCTAATATCACAGTTTCTTGCTCCACAGCAACCTCTAGTGGCACTAACCTGCGAGAGAGATAACAATACCAACGAACCTGATATTATTATCTTTCCTGGGAATAATTACATATTATCTGACCCGGGAATTGAACCTCAGACCTTACACTGGTCAGACGGTCGCTAGACTATTAGGAAGCAATTTTCCTATCAGACTTATTGAATTTGTCTGACCTGGGGTTGACCCTTAGGGTCGATGGCACGAGTTCAACTTTTGGGTCAGCAGGATTTTGTGACACCTTGACTTTGACTCTTGATTTACTCCGTTAGGCTCGTACATCATGTGGGCAGAGGATGGGTTTCGTGCTATTAAAACTCACTAGGTGCAATACACTGTTTATAATAAACTAACAAATTGTTTTTGACATGGAAAGAAAAATTCCAGTGCGAGCAGGGTTTGAACCTGCGACCTTCCGATTCAGTACACCGGATGTCTTAACCAACTAGACCATCGCACCCCGCTCACAGATCTCGAAATTTTCGTTCCATTAATAACGTCTTAGGTGACGTTAGCGCCATCTATTTAAGAAAGTATCGAACTAACTTAACACTACTCACTCACTTACTTTTTTTTCTTTCCATGTCAAAAACAGCTATGTTCCCTACGCAGGGTTTGCGTATAAAATATTAAAAACTAACAAATTACTTGACATTACAAATTAAAACAATAACACGGGGCACAATGAATCGGGTACAGTTCCAGGACGTCACAATTCCACTGCTATAAACATCAGGGCTCTGTAGAAGCACGCTGTGGTGTGGGCAGACTTGCCAGTAGGTCTAGTGATGTCACCACTGGCGCACTTGCGATTCATTTTATGTCCGTACCCATTACCGGATCCGACATATAAGTTATATCATTTGTTAGTACAGTTTACCAGCCGTATGACTAAGGAAACTTAAATATTAACTTAGAATCATCCGTAAGTTAATGTTAGGTCACATAGGCAGTCGCTCCATGTAAAATACTGGTATTCAGCTGCATCCTGTTAGACTGGAAGCCAACCCCAACATAGTTGGGAAAAGGCAGGCAGATGATGATCCGAACGCTAATTTCTTCTATTTTATCTCCAAAAAATGTTCATGGCGTCCAAAAAGTACATCTACACAGTCCCATAAAATCAAGTACACACAAGCAACACTCTCAAAGCATTGCGTTGCACATACTACTTACACCCCGCTTGTACGGTCACCTCACCTCAACGATAGTTAGCCATTAGCCATGACACCGATGTCTAAAGTGCACTAACACCAATGACAGGTCATTTTAATTCTCACTTGTCTGTACAAGATTTATTTTAATGCGAAAATTGTTCAATCATGACTTTACTGCGAGGATATACCCTGAAGTTCTAGACAAATGTCAACCGCTTTAGCGGACCCAGCGAGTTTCGTGTGTCGGGAACAGAATCGAGTTGTGAGTGACAGTAGTAGCGGTACCGAGCACGCAAAACGTACAAGAAAGAGGGTAGACCGATTTGTCTGCTCATAAACACCCACCCGCAATAACTTCAGTTTATCCGTGATCATGGCGCAAGCATTGCTACATTGATCGGTCCGGGCTGCAAGAAGCAGAAAGTTGGTATCCGTGACCTTCACGAATTCATCAGTCCACCTATTGGACGGTCTTACCAGTCTGTAGGTCTACTAACGTGGCTGCTTTACTACACGGTTAGCACTCCATACCCTTTCGGCCTCATCGGCCATCCGTTCTTTGTGTACAGTTACTTATGTACCTACCTCCGTCAGCTGATTGTTGTGATGTCACGGCATAATGGGAGTCAATTGGTCAATGTGGGTCATTGCGCCTGCAGTTAACCTCGCTGGGATTTAGTTGACCCTGTCTTCGAGTACTATGCAAAAGATATTCAGCTACAGACATCCTCTGCCCTCGTTTGTTGTAGTCAGCTGCTAGTCCAACTGAATCACTAACTACCTAGCCTTGTCGCCCTTATGTTGGGATCTGCATCCAGTTTTGCCGAATGCAGCTCTTTGTTGAGTAACCCGTCCGGGGAAGCATTTATTTTTACCTCTATCTAAAGTTGTTACCAACGTGTTATGGTCGGCTTCCAGTCTCACAAGATACAGCGAAATACCAGTATTTCATATGGAACGACTGCCTATCTGACCACCACCTGTGAACTGGGAAGCGCGATGGTCCTCAGTAAGTTTTCAGGTCAGTCTTCGGGCTTATGCTTCCAACGCCCTAGATCTATAAGTTGAAATTGTCGAATGCCCGCAGGCAGAGAGATCGAGTAGAATAGTTGCAGGTTGTCGTTTATACAGGGTGCGACTTTTGGAAATTTATAACTTTTTTTTGTTTTTACCGTAATTTGTTGTTGTTTTTTTGCGAATGCCAAGAATTCGTAGAACAAAAGTTGTTCAGTATCATGGGCCGAAAGACCACACGCGAGGTCTTGCGTTTATTATGTTACACCTTTTAGACCTTTGACAGTTGTTAAAGGTAGTTAGAAGACCGAAATTCTGACAAACAGTCTTACCATCGTATTACCCAATAACTAGGTTGTGGAGGTCAGATAGGCAGTCGCTCCAAGTAAAATGGTATCCAGCTGCACCGGGTAGACTGGAAGACGATCCCAACAAAGTTGGGGAAAGACTATGCAGATGATGATGATGATGATCATAATTATAATATAATACACGACGCCTACTCACCTGTCACAGTGTTGTAATCACATATTTTAGTCCACGCGTATCGTGGTCATTTATCCCAAATTATTTACAAATTACGTAGAAGATTATTCTCAAAACAGTTTTTTGTGTTTCCTCAGATAACTAGAGGCGCCATATTATATTTATAAACTCATTATTTACTCACATTAGAGACTTCTGATAGCCCAGACGAGATAACGAATGGCGGGTCAAGTTTTATCACTTTTGTTTCGAAGTAGTTCAGAATAGGTCTTTAAGACGACCAGACAAATTGTCTTTATAAAAACAAAAATAATTGAAACACGCGTTCAAATTGGTTATTTAAATAAAAATAGAAAGAATTGTTGAAAATTAACGAATTTGATGGCCTAAATCCATAGTTTCATCGGTAAATATCTAGTTGATGATAGCGAGATTAATTATAGATGGTTTTAAATTAAGTAATGCCAAGTTTTATTCATGTTTTAGTGAATTTGATAATAAAGGTAAGATTCCGATACTTCTATTATTTAATCATCTAAAATGTGTCCTCGAATGGGACACAGGCCTCCTCTCTTTTGGAGGAGGATACCGGTGTCCTCACGATGTTTTCAATCTTTCAATGACTAACCAAACAAACCACCATGTCTTTCATCTGCCTAGCCTTTCCGTGTGTTAGGTGGTTTCCAGTCTAACTGAATGCCGCTGAATACCAGTATTACATGGAGCTACCGCTTATAGAATGAAATACAGAAGTCTGTCTCAGGAGTCTGGGAATTTGTTGATGGCAGTAGGCTTGTCTTTATTATTTACTAGCGACCCGGCCCGACTTCGCACGGGTGCAATATTTATATATAAACCTTCCTCTTGAATCACTCTATCTATTAAAAAAAAACCGCATCAAAATCCCTTGCGTAGTTTTAAAGATCTAATAAATAAAATCATACTTCGAAAATTCCACATCATAAAAGGCCGTACAATTTGTACGACACACACAATTCCGGACTATTCCTTATTTAGCTGTAATGAAAACTCACATCAATGTTTGTAAATCGCCTGCTGAATTAAAGGTGATTTCAAAACTTTGAAAACAATCATTAATGTAGCATTTTATGAAAACGACGAGATGTAATTTGTTAAGCCAGCGAGTACAGATGAACAAGCTGTTTGGTATACAGGCAGCTGCCTGACATAAAAAACACCCGAAAGCCAACCGAAGCCGAAAGTAACCTGTTCTCCCCGTTATCGCGTCATTGCGATATTTTTTTTTTGTTCTAGACCATATCTGGGAATCTTCTAATTACTGAGACATTAAAGGTCAAAGTTCCATCTTTTTCACAAGTATTTTTTTTTTTTCATTTAAAAACATATGATATAACTTTACTTCCATTACTCCTTGTATAGCCCAAAAGACGGATGGATTGTGTCAGGAATGATATAGAGAAGAGAAATGAATATATAATGCCGCTGTGACGTCTGATAGGGGAGAATGGAAGAAGAAAATGTGTTGCGCCGACCCCAAATCAAAAGGGACAAAGGTAGGAAGATGATGATGTTGACTCGTTGTATAGGCCTGAGCCCAGTGGCAGTGGTTAAAAAGTTATTACGTTTACAATCAAAAATAATATTAGCGTTAAAGTGGTTGGATGAATACTGTTAAACATACATAAACTCCCGCCTGTTTCTCATGGGAGCAGGCAGAGACAACAGAATACCAACGCCGTCCATACATCAGGTCATACCCGCACGCCGGTTGCGACTAGTTCGCACCTGATTTTTCTGAAGAACCTCACCATTAAGAAATATCTTAGCCTGCACACCAAGTAGCTTATCCTACTGTACACAAAAGTAATTTAAGTACTCAAAGTAGGTGATTGTTTGCGTAACATTACAACTGGGTCAGGTTGCGGTTTGTCACCGTATCAATGCTAGAGGCTACTTAGTGTCAATTAGACGGTTTTGGCGCCGGCGTCAACTTGGGCTCATTTAATTACCGGTTTTTGAAAGTCTGTCAACCAAAGAATCGAACGGACAATCTGTGGACGCGGCTCCGGAAACGGTCACGGACAGGAACTCCATTAAATGACTGGTAAAAGTGTGACGGAAAAATTGTGAACACGGCTCTGGACACTGACACCTTCGGACAAATATACTAACTGAAGTATTTGCTAGTGTGCCTGTCTGGCGCCGCATGTGCAAGTTCTCCGTACTCAGCGTTTGGGATATTCTTTAGTGTTTGTATGGTGGTGTGTGTCCTGAACGTCGTCCCCAATTCCTCTGACCGGTTTCACCAATCCTTTGAATTAATGATTTAATCTGCTTTCACCTGATGTTAAGACTGGTTGTACCGTTTAACATGACAATCGATCAATTTAAATGTAGATCCGACATATTTACCGATCTCTTTTTTAGTGTCGATGGCAATACACAAACAGTCTAGAATTTGGCATTGACTTTGGTCGTTGGTCTTCAGCTTAGCGGGAGTCTAGACGTACTGCGGGTTATCACCAATACCTTGTCGATATTCGACACATTCGTACGAAGCGCTTTGCTATCTTTTATTATGCGCACAGCCAAGGAGTGAAATTCTCTGCCTGCGTCGTCAGTATTCCCGAGTTCATTTAACCGCAATCTATTTAAATCGCGAGTTAACAGGCTCCTTTTGGGTTAGCTTGTTCCATTGTCGACCTCATCTCTGTCCTCAGGACAATATTGAGGTCAAGAGAAAAATAAAATAAAATAAATATCCGATTTATGTCAAATCAAATAGTTCCTTCAAAACCGCTACGGACATGTTGCGGACAATATAGACACTTCAGTACAGTATCCGTCTGGAGCAGAGTCTCCAGTCTGTCTGTCCGATTTGACCGATCCTTAAGAAAGGAACTGAAGAACTGCCTCGTTGGCGCAGTGGTCGCAACCGCGACTGCTGAGCATGAGGTCCTGGGTTCGATTCTCGGGTCGGGCAAAGTGTTATGGGTTTTTCCATCAGGTATTTTTCGGTATCAGCCACGGAGTCTGAGTTTGTGCCCAGTTGATGGCAATAGGCTCACTCCCTAGTACATGGGACTTAAACATAACTGGCGAAATGTTGGGTGTACTATTAGGTACACCTCTGCCTAACCCTTCGGGGATTACAGGCGTGATGTTAAAAAGGAATTCACCCACAAGCGGATCGAACGCATGGCTAAACTTTTAATCCGATGCAAGTCGTATGTAAAAGCTAGTTACTTATACAATACACATTACATATACATGATGTGCAAAGCACGAGGAGAAAGCAGCGTACAGTGAAGTACAGTTAAGTAGTGTTGAGAGTTGACAATAGTGGACATTAGTGTGTACGGACACGTTTGTGAGTGGCGCAAGTTATGAGCGGTAGTGGAGGGCGAATAGCGTTGATAGATCTACTGTTTGAAATGAGAAACTAAAAACACCCCGTCTAAATCAAAGGACGATAATTTATATTACAATGAGACTGCTGTTTTGACTGACAGGCGGTCAAGACAATTCAGTAGTCTAACCTATACTAACAAATAAAATTGAAGCGTCTGTCTGTAATTTCAAAATAATAGCTTTTTACTTAATGCTTATGAAAGACAGTCATGTTATACGATAATAAAAAAAAAAACTATTTCGTCTGTCTGTCTGTCTGTATATTCCGGCTAATCTCTAAAACGGCTGGACCGATTTCGACAGGAATTTTACGAGCTAAATTAATGAATTTTACTTGAATTAAATTAATTTAATTACTTGTATTCAGCTGCATCCGGTTAGACTGGAAGCCGACCCCAAAATAGTTGGGAAAAGATGATGACTTAAATTAAATTAAAACCCTTGAAATTATTAACAAAATCTGATACAAATAGGGAAGTGATATTTTTGTTATAATTTCACGCAGACGAAGCACGCTGCACGTATGGTCCGCTTCCTCTCATGCCTTGATCCTCAGGGTCAAAGCTTGACCCACTCCTCGCTCAGCATAGCATGTCACTTAGAAAGTACAACTAATACACAAGTACTATACTATATGTATACTTACAATGTCTTTAGATACCGTACACTACTGAGTACAGTCACGAGCACCAATATGTGAACACTTTACAACTTTTAAAAGTGTTTGCTCCTACTGTTCTGATTAAAATTTCATGTTGCTGCGAACATAGTATTCTGGAACTCATATTTTTATGAAAAAGATCCTATTTTCAAGTTACAATCGTTATTTCTCGCGAAAATTACTTTTAAATTAAGGACAGTGTATACAGGGTGTAACAAGACCCTTAACGAAGCCGTCAACCAAGCATTCTGTACATCAAACTAAGTAAATTTACGCAAAAATTATTGCTGGGAAATGACTTTTTTTTGGGTGAAAAATCACGTCTTACGGTAGGACTACAATGTAACGCACTCAAAACATTGTGACGAAGGATGGATTCAATTGTGACGAAGGATGGATTCAATAGTACGGGGGTCGTGGAGATGTTTAAAGTTAAAATCTGACATTAAAAACATGTATTTAAAAACCTTGTATAAAAGTTGGAACTTTGATCCCCAATTTGTCCGTAACTAGAAGGTTCCCAGGTATTACCTAGAACAAAAAAATGATCGCAAAGACGGGGAGAACAAGTGCCGTTAAGGGTTTTGTTACACCATTTATTGATGCTCGTGACTGTACATTGTCTGTTAGAAAACGTCTTCAGTTTGCGGTCGCGTGGTGGTCAGCAGAGTTTGAAGTGATGACTTTTTATTTTAAAGCAAGTTTGATTTTTGGGGCCACCGTGTTCAATCACACCTTTTCTCTTTTTAGAAAACTTACTGTTGCTCACGTCAGCTCAAGTAGTATATCCCACAGAAACCATGCTCTTTTCAGGGATATATTAGTCTAGGTCACTATCCAGACTATAAATTATACATAACATCGCGCCTGTAATCAAAATAATAATACATAGCATCAGCCCGACCTGGGAATCGAACCTAGAATCTCTTGCTCAGCAGTCGTCGCGCTTGCGAACACTGGACCAACGAGGTAGTCAAGTCTATTTATAGACTGTGGATAGCAGTGGCGAAGATTACATACTACTCGATTCCTACCGGATTCCCTTTGAAAAATGGCATAGTCGGTATTCTATAGACAAATAATATAATCACATTAAAGATATGTACTCCGGCTTACTTCTTACAAAAATTGACCCTTCGCTACTGGTGGACAGACATAAAGGGTGTAAATAGACCCTTAACATAAACGAAAGGCACTTGTTCTCCCCGTCACTGCTATAATTTTTTTGTTCTAGACCATACCTGGGAACCTACTAGTTATGGAGCTATTGGGGGTCGTCAAAGTTCCTACCTTTTCACAAGTTTTTTTTTAAATACATGTTTTTAATGTAACATTTTTACTTTACACACCTCCACGACCCTCGTACTATTCAATCCATTCATCAGCACAATGCTATGAGTGCTTTCCGTCGAGTCCTACCGTAAAACGTGATTTTTCACCCCAAAAAAAAAGTCGATTCCCAGCAATAATTTTTGCGTAAAGTTACTTAGTTTGATATACAGTATGCTTGGTTGACGGCTTCGTGAAGGGTCTGTTTGCACCCTGTATATGTGTATGGATGTAACAAATCATGTCAATCCATTACTGCATATAAGAACGAGAAATCAACGAACACACTCAGACAGTGGTTGTTTATTAGTTATTGAGTGGGTCGTAAGCACAGTTGCTCCTACACCTAGGTGTTAATTGCAATTTGTCGCCACGGTTCTGTAAGGCAGTGTTCCGAAAAGTGTAAATAAGGAAGAAAAATAACTACTTAAACAGCCCCAAAACTTTAATAATAAATGTTGATTAAAGTATCTTGACTTGGCTCGCGAGGTTGTCGACATGTGGGATGTGGACTCAGCGATCATTGTGCCGATAGTTGTATCAGCCCATGGCTTAATTGCCAAGAGCCTCGACCAATACCTGAGGAGGCTCTCGTTAGGCAGCTGGATCAAGGGTTTGATTCAGAAAGCGGTGCTCCTGGACACGGCTCGTATTGTTAGGAGGTTCCTCTCTCTGGAGCCCTGACCGCCGGTAGCTTGGACCCTGTTCCCGATACCGGTGGGCTACAATTTTTTATATTTTTAAATGTTTTTTATATTGTTTTTAGTTTATGAAATATTTAAAAATGTAGAAGATTTGTATAAAAATAAATAAAAGAAATAATGTTGATTAGTATTATGTCATAATTGATTTTTCATTTATGGTGTACCTGCAAGCTTTTCCGATTTCCTAGATGTACCTTGAACACAAAACATGTTTGCGGAACACTGCTCTTAGGCTTGGTTTCCAACATTGTTGAAAATCCATATCGCGTCTCTTGTCTCGCCAGTCATCATCTGCCTGTCAAAGCAGTGATAGGATAGTGGTGTGACCGTCGGACTGCCAAGTCATAGGTCTCGGGTTCGAACCCAAGACACGCACCTCTGATGCTTCAGATTCATGTGCGTACTGTGTATTGTATAATCATCACTTGCTTCGGTTATGGAAAACATCGTGAGGAAACCAGCATGCCTGAGAGATATTTCTCGACGGCATGTAAAGCCAAGTCAGACGTCCATGGGCGGCATAAAAAGACTGACACCAGGTTGGGCACTAACCACTAAAGAAAAGATCTGCCTGCCTTTCCCAAAATATGTTGGAGTCGGCTTCCAGTCTAACCGGATGCACCTGATATGAGAATATTACATGAAGCGGCTGCCTATCTGACCTCCACAACCCAGTTAGTACTAGTTAATACGATAACCTTTGATAAGACTGGTTGTCAGACTTTCAGGCTGTAACGGCTGTTAAAGATCTACAAATGACAGCCGGGACCAACGGCTGAACGAGGCATGGAGTAAACTCAGTATGTAATGGATGGTCACCCATCCACAAACCGACCTTGGCAAGCGCTGCTTAACCTTGAACATCGACCCCTGCGGTTGTTGTTATTTAGCTAAGAGTTCTTCTCATCTTATCTTTCCTGTGATTTCACATTGGCCTACATGGGGACTTATAAAACGTTAAAAAAGGTGCACGGTTCGGGTTGGTTGTTTCCTATGGAGAAGAACCGGTAAGAAGCTCCATGGTTACTCTTTTGAAATCATTTGGTATTACAATATTATCATGCATGTTACAGCATTAGCACTCATGTATGGGGGGACACCGTAGGCCGACAGTAAGTCGTTGCATAATTGCTGTCTCAATCAGTAATGGTGTACAACGCTACCATAATGAAACGAATAAGTCCGTCACCTTATAGCACTACGTTTGTGCGTTTCCCACAACACAACACATTGTTACGATAGCTAGAAGGCTCACGTAACAAGCCAAGTCCCATGTATACCGTAATCTGATTGTTTCGCAAACACTCACGTTTTTGTGCGCGGAGCTGTTTATAGTGGTATGTTTGCCAAAACTGTGATTCAAACATACTTACCTAGATGTCTTAAACACGCGCTTTTTCATATGGGTATAGGCAGAAAGTATAGAACGGCAACTACTACGACTGTTAAACAATCCTTACTTCATTATCATCTTCCTGCTGCCCTTGTCCCATTCTACCCTTCCATTCTCCTCTGTCAGACGTCACGGCATCTTTTACTCCTTTCTCTTTCATATCATTCCTCACACAATCCATCCATCTTTTCTTTGGCCTTCCTCTGCCTCTTCATCCATCAAAATTCATGCCTATCATTGGATCAACATACAATCTGACACTGACCAGCAAATTTAAAAAAATTAAGAAAATCTGAATTTCGCGGGCTAGTCTGGTGCTTTTGACTTAAGATTGAGCGCTTGTGCAGGCAACGTCGCAAATAGCTGTCAAATATTTACCTGTTTTAAATAATTTGTCAATATTTCTGTATGAAAATAAGAAATATGGCTAACTAGTGAACTAGAATATTAACAATGAATTGCAATTAAAACACTGAATTTGATGTTAACCGTTTTAGGCGTAAAAAAGGCATTTGGAAAGTTTCCAAATACTTTTTTTTACATCTATAACTAAATATTCGGTGTTACGATACTACTTATTGCATTTCATAATCAATACTTTGACAGCTATTTGCGACGTTGCCAACTTTCTGTACAAGCGCTCTTATACAAGAAAAACTTAAACATTTGTGTTTAGATTTAAGTTTTTAGGGAATAGATATAATTCTTGTGTGTTGTGTACTTGCTTCATACAAGCAGTCCTTAAAATGTTACCCTTTGTGACTTGAAAAACTCAGTTGATGAAAGACCGTCATAGTTTTTATAGAGCGAGTCAACATCTGTCTAGCTTTCTCGCAACTATGTTGTGGTCGGCTTCCAGTCTAACCGGCTGCAGCTGAATACCAGTATTTTACATGGAGCGACTGCCTACCTGACCTCAGCGACCCAGTTACTTTGTAACCTGGTCCCTCAAACTTTTTAATTTCTGACTGACTACCCTAACAAATGCTTGCAATGACTGGACAGGTCCACTTAAGTCTGTGTGGTCCTTTCTTCAAAAGACTATCTCAGATCTGCATAGTCCTCATGAGACCAAGATTATGTCTGGATCTTAAAAGAGACCTCTGAGTTTGTTTTGGCTGTTTCTTCTCAGAGTAGTCAAATACGAAACACCGGCCTCATCTAATTTAAAAAAAAGAGGACCTATTTGCAAAATAAAAATCATAATATCAGATGTGTCTGTCCTAGAGCAGTAGTGTGACATAAGACTTACGATCGTTTTTTGTTTGTTACAGAACAAAATGAAGACTGTAGCAGTGTTGTGTTTGGTGGCGCTGTTCTGTGGCGTGCTCGCCAAGGGCAAGAAGGGAGACGACCATAAGGTACCGTACCGTATTAGGCATAGTGCAGTGTGTTCAGATTCTTGAACATGTTGTGTTTTATTTACCTAGGTTCAGTTAATGGGAGAATAAATAGAAGGTGCATCGTAGTGCTTGATGGGACCCGAACCTTCATCCGATTTGAGACTGAGAACCTAGCAAAGCACCAATTAGATGCTAATCTATGTCTCACCATTGTTGACAATACATAAATATATGTACTTTTTTTTTCTTAGCCTCTAATATCCCACTGCTGGCCTATACTATCCTTAGACATAGTATATTAAAATTGATAAAGGCAAACATGTTGAGGAAATCTTTATCATAAATTGTTTAAAATTGGTAAAAAATAGTGAGCGAATTTGATTGTATACTTGCTCGTTAAGACTGCTTTCGTACTTGCCCGATTTTGAATCCACAGCCTCATGTCTGAGACGCGAAGCTTTAACCACTGGGCCATCACGACAATATATACGGGACTTTTTGCCTCGTTGGTCGCAAGTGCGACTGCAGAGCATGAGATCCTAGGATCGATTCCTAGGTTGAGTAAATTGTTATTGGGTTTTTCTACCAGGAATTCCTCAGTACTAGCCACGGAGTCTGGATTTGTGCCCAATTGATGGTACTACATAGGACTTAAAACATTACTGGCGAGATGTAACCCTTCGGGGACTACAGGCGTGATGTTACGTTGTTTACCTTAATCATACAATAATTCACCCCCATCTCTCTGCAGGTGAAGATAGCAGTATACTATGAGTCCCTCTGCCCCGACAGCAAGCGCTTCATCACCTCGCAACTAGCTCCCGTGTGGAGGGACTTCCGAGGAGTCGTGAAGGTCAAGATGGTGCCCTATGGAAAGAGCACGGTATGTAGCTACCCCTGACCGATTTCGGTCTTGCGGAACAGTGTGAACTCACTCAAGCATTTATTTCAATTGGACCATAACAGGCACTTTTAAATAGTAAAAACCAAAATATGCAATTGCAGTCCCCACGAGGAAAGTTTAGTATGAATGTGGATGGCTATAAGAGTAGAGGAAGGTCAATGAAACTAAATGGACTGTGTGAAGGATGATATAGCAAGAAAGCAGGTGACTGCTGAGATGACAAGTAATAGAGAAGTATGGAAGAAGAAGACTTTCTCCTACCACAAAAGAATTGTGTTCCCAAGTTCATATGTACCCCAATCTATTTAAGTCGCGAGTTAATAGGCTTCTTTTGGGTTAGTTCGTTCCATCGTCGACCTCATCTCTATCCTCAGGACTAGATCGAGGTCAAGAGAAAGCCCATCTAGTATAAAAAAAAAAAAATGGGATAAGGGGAGAAGAATGATGACGACTACACTTGGCTCAATGTCCAAGTACAAACGTACGGCCTATTTTACCTATGGTATCAGTTTTTAAACCGACATGGTCACTAACATTATCATTAACACTGAAAACGGGATAATTACCATGTTTACTGTTTGTTTTGAGTTCCCGATATTTCGGCGCCGTTGCAAGCACTATGATCACGGATAAACTGGCACGGACATACAGTAAACATGGTAAATATCCCGTTTCTAGTGTTTACTTATGTTATTCACGCCTCTTCTAATTGAAGGGGTAGGCACGGAGGCAAAATACTCACATTAGTATCATTATAAGTGCCTATATAAATTTTCGATAGCAAGAAGTTATTTTTATATATTTATTTTGTACCCTATCACAATGTTTTCTTATTTAACCCAAAGGTTGACTGGTAGAGAATGCCTTGTGGCATTAAGTCCGCCTGTGTATCACTATTGTACATGAAGTTTAAATAAATAAATAAATAAATTAACTTAATTTGTGTTGTTTACTGTTCCAGCACGATAAGGTGAACGGCAAGTGGCAGTTCACATGCCACCACGGACCTGATGAGTGCTACGGTAACAAGGTAATATACACCTATGGGCATAACCAACCTACCTCCACTGATAGACATAATCATTACAGTCTGTCTGTATACTACCGGACTATCGCGTTGGTCCCTTAGTAAGCTCTGTTGATAATTTCACAATCCTACTAATATTTATAAATGCGAAAGTTTGTAGGGATGGATGGATGCTTGTTACTCTTTCACGCAAAAACTATTAAACGGATTTGAATGAAATATGGCACACTGATAGTTTATAACCTGGATTAATACGAAGGATACTTTTTATCCCAGTAGTACGACCCCGTGGGACAATTACCGGGCGAAGCCGCGGACATAGTCATGAATATTTTTCTAACCGAATTGAAATAGATTTTCAGTTATTTCCATAACACATTTATTGCATTAACACACCAATTCTGAGGCCTCCTGATGTCGGTTTAGTTAGTACCTACTGAAGTACTTGAGTATCTCAAAACATAGGTACTTGGGACACACATTAGAGAATATCCAGCTATCTTTTATTAAAACGTTAACAGTAGCGCCATCCTACTGCTGGGCAAGGACCTCTCTCCGTGACTTCCAAATTCTTAGATCCAGGGCCAATGTGGACCACTGGTCGTTAGTTTTGTTCAGCTCGTCCCGCCATCTACGAGGTATACCGCGTCGCCTTCTAGCTGGGAAGGTTGATATGGCAAGAAAGGAGGTGATAGGTTCCATCAAAGTTACAACAAGTTTTTAATAAAACTTGCCACAATCTTCTTAGGTATATCATACAATCTTACCTCACAATAATAACAGCCATCATCTTCTCTAATACTACCTACTTACTCACAATTATCCCCGCCGTCAGTGATTTTATCTTAACAGGCAACATTGCTGCCCATTGAATCAGCGCACGCAGTGTAGCGGTTATGTAACCTTATTAGGTCGAGTAGGTCCTTGTACCACAGCTGCGTATGGCCTTAGACTCGCGTAACTGGATTTAGAACATATAAAAACATACGATGTAACAAGTACAAGACTATCAGGCCTTGTAGCTTGTAAATAATAATCATCTGGTAAACCTGAGTTTTTTAATGTTTTTGAACTGACTAACGAAGCATTTATTAAGAGCGTTAACGTCCTACGGCATCTCATACAAACTTTCAAGAGATTTTGTTTCGAAATGTCTGAACCGATTTTAATGAAAATTCGTAAAAATAGTGTTACAGCTAAATTAGACCGATTTTAGATTTTCAAACAGAAATTTCCAATTATTATTTTTTTAAAGCGACATTTCGTAAATTTCACTTTCAAGTTTTTAGACTTATGTATCCTGCTTATGCGTACGAAGTTTCATTAAAATTGGTTCAGACATTTCGAAACAAAATCTCTTGAAAGTTTGTATGAGATGCCGTAGGACGTTAACGCTCTTAGTAACTAAAAAAAAATACTCTTTCGGAAGTCAGTAAGTATTTAAGAAGAAATAAACTGTTATGTGCTTTGGGGTCGTCCATTAATCACGTGATGTTTTTTAGCAACTTTTCAACCGCAGGGATCAAAAAGTTGCCCTCGCCCAAGGTGATACGCGCTGAGGTGTTAGACTACCCCTCCCCCTCCCCCCTAATCAAAATCATGTGTATTTTTTGGTACAAAGTATCTTAAAAAAATTCAGAATATTATCTTTAAATACAGGTTAACAGGTATAAACTAATTTAGTTGTGGAAAATTAAGCATCGTGATAAAAATGTCAAGGTCACGCACCGCTTTTCGGTTTAGAAATCGCGCGTTCACAGAAAAAATAAATACACGTGATATACTGACATCTCACTGCACCTCTCCCCCCTAGTGATATTTCGTGATTTTTTCCGAATCCACTCCCCCCGTTTCGAGCCTCACGTGGTTAATGGACGACCCCTTTAAGGATTCCGTAGGGAAATGAAAAGATAGATTTATTAATATTGTAGTCATAATTTTTATCTTTTCAATCAGTACCTCTTTGTGGAGATGAATTTTTGATCAAATAAACACTTGATCGAAGAGTTCCAGCCTATTTTCAATAAAATAATTACTAAAGAATGTTTTTCTTGTCTCCAGATCCAGGCTTGCATTCTGAAGGACCGCAGCCTCCAGGACACGGAGAAGATGGAATTGGTCATCTGCCTCATGAACCAGCCCAATCCCGACAAGTCTCTCGACACGGTAAGTTAACAACTTTTTTTTTTATTCGCACTGGCCAGCCAGGCTCTACCTGTATGCTGACTGGTGGACCAGCTTATACAGCACGCGTAGCATGACCACCGTAGAGACCGGTTTGTCGACGGAAGAATAGACAAAATTACTTGGTTCCAGTCGTTGGACGCCACTCTGTCAATGCTTTACTCCAACTTCACCACTTCCTATTATTTTAGTCGAGGAAGAGTGTTTCTCCAAACTCCTCAGCAACACATCTGTCTGTTAGAAGAACTGTTGCGTTGCATATCTTCGATTTCATAACAATTACACTACAAGCACCTTATTCTTCATAAACATTCTTCCAGTGCCTCGCCCAAGTGAACAAAGACTCTGAATCATTGAAGCTGAAGCGCTGCGCCTCTTCAGACCAGGGAGACAACTTGCTGGCCACCTACGGAGACAAGAGCGCCACAGTGCAGCGCCCGCTCGCCTTTGTACCCACCATCATCATTAACGAGGTTCGTGCCTTAGGCTTTTTTTTAAGAATTAGGATTCCATGCAAAAAAAGACCCTAAGTTGCTCCATATAAAATCAGCAATCTGCCAGTAAAAGTCTCGTCAAAATCGGTCCAGCGTTTTCGGAGATTAGCCGAAACAAACAGACAGACAGATAAAAATTTTAAAAATTGTTTTTTTGCTATAAGTACCGTATATATACTTTCATATGCATTCAGTAAAAAGCAGTTATTTTGAAATCACAAACAGACACTTAAATTTTATTTATTTGTATAGATATTTCAAGCGTCGTTGGCTAGTCTTCTCTGATTTAGCCGTGACCTTACCAACCATTAAACTCCTTTCACATACAATATATTTTCTTTTTTCCAGAAATTCGACCAATCAGTCCAAGACGAGGCGTTCACGGATCTAAAAACAGTCGTCTGCCGCGTCGCAACAAACAAGCCATCTATTTGTTAGGAAACTTACTAAATACTCTTCTATACGTAAATTCACAGACCCAGGACACTCATTTACAAAACACGAATGAATAACACAAGGTGTAAACTAGGCATCCCGTACGTGGTAACAAAATTAGTATCATCTGACTAGCCTTTTCAAACTATGTTGGGGCCGGCTTCCATTTTAACCAGATGCAGCTGAATACTAGTATGTTACATGGAGCGACTGCCTATCGGACCTCCACAACGATTGCAATACATGAGGTCGACAAACGGATGTATGATGAATGATTCGTTGACGGCTTTTAAAATGAACTGCTGCACAAGTATTTGTCGCACTAGCGTGATGTCGTGCTTCAGTTTGTCGCACTTGCGTGCATTCGAACTATGGTGAGTTGCAGTACAATTTTGTCGCACATCCGTTTGTCGACCTCGCGTAGTGCACTCCTCCACAACCCTGTTACTAGGTAATTCGATACCACTTGGTGCGACTGGTTGATGGAATAGGCTGGCTAATTATTTTATTGCAACTGCGTATTACGCTAGGCTAGCTCAATATAGAGTGCTGCCATCTAGTGGTGGTCCACTGTACTTGTAGGCAACCTGCCATTGGTGAAACAAAAAAACAAACGAAAGAATGAAAAACTAACAATGAAGAAAAAGCGAATTAATCAAGTAACATTAATATATGGGTCTAGAAAACAGATTTTCTCCCTAATATTTTAAAAAAGGACCCGTTTATCTTTTTTCATTCTGCTGTCAAATAATCATAATGCTTGGTTTTTTAATGTTAGTTGTCAACCAACCACAGACAAAGAATTAAATGCTTAGATCACCCTACTTTGAAGTAAGTGTTTACACTGAGACGAGTAAGCTCAAAAATTCCGCATGAAAAGAAAGATTTGATTTTCAGATTGAGTGAACGAGACAATACTATCCTAATGCCATTTCCTATGGAACGTGACCAGCCTAATTATAGTATCTAATGGTTTCAATCTTTGCAAACACAGCAGTAGACTATGCTAAAAAAAAAATATCCCCAATTTCAGTCCAGCCGTTTCTGAGCAATAAAGTGACACACCAACCAACATATCCTTGTTAGTGTTTATACATGTATAAGTACAAGCGCACACTGCACGAATTTATAACGTTTTGGTCGTAAGTGTACCTAGACGAAACGTTGAGGAGATTTGCTATATTTAAGTTTAGAATAAGAAAAAGATCTTTTGTATTGTATTTTTTTGTAATAAATTAAGTACTTATTTTATTATTGGACAGTATTATTTCATCATCTTCCCGTCCTTGTCCCATATTACTCGGGGTCGGCGCAACACGTTCTTTTTTTCTATTCTCCTCTGTCAACCGTCACGCTATCATTTACTCCTTTTTTTTTCATATCATTCCCCACACAATCCATTAATCTTTTCTTTGGTCTACCTCTCTCTCTCTCTCTTATATCAAAAAACGTAACAAAGTCGTAATCATTATTCATGTATTTCCCCGAAGGGTTAGGCAGAGGTGGAGGACTTAAAATGTGTGTAAAAGTACCCTTAACGAAGCCGAAAGGCACTTGTTCTCCCCGTCATTGCGATCTGTCCTAGACCACACTTAGGAACCTTCTAGTTACGGAGATATCGGGGGTCAAAGTTACAAATTTTTGCCAATTTTTAATTAAATTTTATTATAAAATACCTGCACGGCCCCCGTGGGTGTGCTATTCAATGCACCCATCAGCACAATGTTTAGAGTACGTTACATTGAGTCCTACCGTAAAACGTGACTTTTCAACCCAAAAAAAAGTCATTTCCCAGCAAAAAATTTTGCGTAGAGTTACTTTATTTGATGAATAGAATGCTTGGTTGACGGCTTCGTGAAGGGTCCGTTTACACCCTGTATTTAGTGGCGGTACTTTCATACAAGCTGGCAAGCTGGTCTTGCCCTTATTACCTATTACTCTTCATGATGTTAGGGTTTCTAAACTCGCTTGCCTTATGGGTTTGCCGTATTGTTGGCCCCTAGGCACCACTGCTTGTGTTATTATTTATCTGGCAACATCTGTCCAATCTTTTTATACATTTTATCGAAAAGATGGCAGAAAAGGAGGCATTTACTCAGCAGTGGAACAAGGCTGCCAGTGATGATAATAATATAAAAACTGAACTAAAGAGTTTGAGAAAACTTTTCTAGCGCGATGCAGAACTCAGTCCGCCATCTTGTCACAACCAAAAGATGGCGCCACCGTCGTCTTCAAAAATTATTATTAGGAGATAAGGTAAAATAAACATTAAAAAAAACTCAATACACAGCATTATTATCAATTTATTTGAAAACTCATTCTATTATTACAATCGTATTTACATTTACAACTAATTATTTACAACTCATTAGTTCTAGCATCCTTACAAAGTTAATACGCTGTAGTATTTACAGGCCTTTTACAGTTTATTACCTCTGTCAGCAGCAAGCTGACAACAACCTTAACACAACTGTTATAAAGTTCACTTTGGTTGGACAGTGACACAAAATCGGGTATAAAGAGAACTATAATACCTTCATAGTTATAATTATTTAACTCACACCATAAGCTTGTTGGTAGGCAGAAACGACAGAACGTTTTTAACGAGACCATTGGTATCTGTGTCACCTACAAAATGGCACAGTTTTATAATATTTACCAAAAAAACCCACCAACGCGACTATAATCCCTAAAAGTTGAGGCAGAGGCATACCAAATACATTTCGCCAGGCGAGACTTAAAAAAAAAGAAATTAAAATAATTGTTTTTTTTTTAAATTAGTATATACCTACTACTCGAATGAGTCCATTTCACACAGAATAGTTGATGTAAAGGCACTTTGATATACGTTAATACCCAAAAGAAAGAAGTATAAAAGAAATTTTGTCAAATTTTTTCTGCCATTCTGATTTCATAGCGAAATAGAAAATTAAAAAATAAAACTGTTTTACTGTCCAAAAATTATGGAGAAAAGAATTGAAAAAAAAACATAATCATCTTCTTTTCTGTATTTAGTGTAAACATAAACTGTTCAATAAATAATCATGGTTGTCTTGTGAACCGAATAGGTACCAATACACACCCAGTATTTTATCTTCTTATATTTATTTTAAAGTAATATAAGAAGATTCTATCTTCTTTCTCATTTTAGAAGATCGAGACGTCAGTCAAAGATCGAAGTCATTCGAAGACCAGAAATAAAAAATAAAAATTTTTGCTAAAAATCCTAGTAAAGCCGAGATGAAATTAACACCAATTTGCAATAAATAAATTAGATAATTCCATACCATTTCAGTGATTATTATTTCTTTAAATTATAATAAAACATAATAAATATGTTACATGAACTTCATGTTAAAAAAAAATTAAACATATATGTGTTTATTATTGGAAAAAATCATAAAAAGAAATTATGCGTCACATAGACGCTAAACGGATAAAAGTTTTGAACACCGATATAAAAAATAACTTAAAACTACGTAATACCGCAAAAACAAATTAAACGATAATCGTTAAAAGCAACTTTACAACTCGTGTAAATTAAATTTCAAAAATCTGGCAAAATATTATTGCGTCGTCGTATAATTTTCCGCCATTCCGATTTCGAAATAATCAAAAGATCATTATAACATCCAATATTTCAAGACATTTTGGAAAAAGTATAAGAAAAACAGTTTAAAAAATCGTCTTGCTCGTCGCAGTAGCAAACTAAGGCCTCGGGCGAAACGACTTGCGTCAAACGACACTCGCGTGTCGCAAGACTTGTGTCGCTTGAGTGCGTAGCTCGTGGCCAAGGGGTAAAAGACCTCGCAACTGTCGCAGGAGATAAATATAATAAATAGGTACCCTAAAATTGAAACCTATTTCTGTCCACAACTACTAACAAGTTGAACTGGACAGGACCATTAATTGAATAGATCCACATAACCTGTAACTACAACGATCAAATCTCAATTCCTTTGCATCACATTTCATGCCATTTTAGTGGTTAATATTTCCGTTTGATTATAATTAAACATATCAATAATATTAAGTGAATTTCAAGTTAGAAAGTATAAAACTAAAGAATGAAATAAAACACATCTTTTTAGCGCTAAATATAACGGTTAACGAAAAGAATATTACTACTTTACCACTTGTTCCCAACAGTAAAAAATTAAAACGTGGAATTAAACTTTCAATCACAAGTTGAAAAATAAACTCGTGTCATTTTATATTTTTCTGTCATTCTAATTTCGTAGAAAAATAAATTCAACCGTTTCTGTCCACAACTACAAGCAACTTGAATTAAATAGGGAAAGAAGCATTTATAAGAACTGTTTTGAATCCATTTCTAAAGTAAAATTCAGAACCAGGAATTACCACGAGCTAATCTCAATTCCTTTGCATTACATTCCATGCCATTTTAGTGATTAGCATTTCCGTTTGATTATAATAAAACATAATAATACAGGGTGGAAGGAACAGCTCTCCGCAAACTGACGGGGTGAATTAAGCTCCATATTTTGAATCATATTCCACCTGAATTTTTCTCAGGAATATTTTCACATGTAATGATAATTTGTGTCGTCGTATAATTTTCTGCCATTCTGATTTCATGGTGAAATAGAAAAGTATTCAAAAGAAATTCAAAAGAATAATCTCACGTCGAGACGGGCATTAGAAAAAAAAATGCTAGATTCGCTAATTAAGGTTTCGGGCGACACCACTAGCGTGTAACGACACCCGCGTGTCGCAAGACTTGTGTCGCTTGGCCAAGGGGTAAAAGCCCTCGAAACTGTCGCAGGAGACAAACATGACACTCATCATTTCATCATTTCTGTCCACAACTACTTAAACTTGAATTAAATGGGGAAAAACATTTAAAAGAACTGTTTTGAATTAAAAACACTCTGGGCAGGTCCATACATTTTTAATGTAAAATTCCCTAAACTAAAATATCCCGAAATTACCACGAACGAAACGAATCTCAATTCCTGTGCATTCCATGCCATTTTAGTGATTTCATATTAGAAAGTATAAAACTCAAAGAATGAAATGAAACACATTTCTTTAGCGCTTAACATAAAGCAGAGGTAACAAAAAATAATAGCATTACTTTACCAAATTTACACAAAAGCAAGCAACACAAGTAGAAAAATTAACTCGAAAATTTGTCTTTTTATATTTTTCTGTCTTTCTAAAAAAATAAAATGAATTCAACCGTTTCTGTCCACAACTACAAGCAACTTGAATTAAATAGGGAAAGAAGCATTTATAAGAACTGTTTTGAATCCATTCGTAAAGTAAAATTCAGAACCAGGAATTACCACGAGCTAATCTCAATTCCTTTGTATTACATTCCATGCCATTTTAGTAATAAACATTTCCGTTTGATTATAATAAAACATAATAATATGTTTAGTGAATTTTATGTTACGAAATATAAGACTCAAAGAATGAAATAAAGTCCAGTTAGCGCTATACATAACGCATAACAAAAAACAATAGTACGGGGAAATTATATCACATCCGCGCAAACGGCTATCGGTAATGAAGAATTAGTATCACAAACGGGCGACAAAATGACATTGTACTATGCCGTTTAAAATTAAAAAACAACGTGACTCGTGATTTACAAAAATGAATTCAATCATTCATCTACTTTTGTAATTGCAACAGACAGAAAGTTCAAATAATTGTCTCTGAGAAACGGTAAATATGATTTTTTTTGCCAAGAAATAGAAACCACTCTTCTAGTAAAACGAGAAGCCGAAAAAAACCAACTGTCCCTTTTGTGATCACTCAGATGCGAACGAACTTTTCATTTTGGTTTTGGCTGTATGATATGGAAAGAAAAATTCGAGTGCGAGCAGGGTTTGAACCAGCGACCTTCCGATTCTGTACACCGGACGGCTTAACCAATTAGACCGCACGCCGTAAAAAAAAAAAAAAAAAATTTTAGTTTTGTATTCTAATTGTCAACGTGACTCGTGATTTTCAAAAATGAATTCAATCATTCATCTACTTTTGAAATTGCAAGAAACGAGAAGGTTAAATAATTGTTTACGAGGAACAATAACAAACCTTTCTAAAATAAAGTACTTAATTGAAATCAGTCATCAAATGTGGCAGACTGGAAAGTGATCAATTGGTTGGAAAGGGTTCCAAGAATAAAGCAAATCCAACGAATTGGGATAGAACTTCGTTAAGTTTACGACTTTACTTTTATAAGTGTCGTTACACTTATAAAAGTAAAGTCGTGAAATTTTTTGGAAAGATTCGTCCATATTTTGTTCAATAAAGAAGGATCAAAATTAACCCACGTCCTTACATTTATCCTAACAACATCAAGACTGTTTTTTTATGTTTATTTTTACAGGGCTTTTTGCTAATGAGATTAAAAAATGCCTCTAGTTAACGTTAAAGAATTTGAAAAAGCCGTGTAAAAATAAAGATAGAACTTATTTAAAGCGGTTCCCATATAATTATCAAGAATCTGTAACTTAAAAACTATCAAGAATCGCGGAACAACATGGGGTATTTTCGGACACTCCTGGGCGTGAGGAATCGTTTTTTTTTTTAATTGCGTCACTATTTGGACCACCCTGTATATTAAGATACACTGACTTTATTGGTGAGGTTCTTCAGAAAGGTCAGGTGCGTAGTACTCGCAACCGGCGTGTATGGCCAGATGTATGAAAGGTGGACGAGGCAGGAGTATGTAAAGATCGTAGCAGGTGGCGTTCTGTAGTTGCTGCCTCCTCCAATGGCGTGACTTTACTTGAGCAAAAATCTGTGGAAAATCTTTGCTATTTGACCTTTATAAGAGTTGCAATATCTCATTTAGTAACTGCCGCACCCAGACTGCATAAATATCAATTGGCAAGTTCATTGAGTTGACATGTGTTTAGATATACTGGATTTTTAAACCGACTCGGCATCCACTGGTAACTGTCTACTGAACTTTGTTTTGCCAAAATGAGGCAACCCACATTCTCGTGTTCAGTTACGTACGTCAAACTAATCTATCATTCTAAATGTGATACTTGTACATTATAAAAAGAGTATAATTTAAAATTATTCAGCGTTTAACGGCCAAAAACGGGAAAATGACGAGTATTTTCGATGTGGATTGGTACTTTTTGGCAGAACAAGACAATTATTGGTAAGGTTCTAAACTACCTTAAAACATGACCTTGAGAAGTGCTAGAACTTTTAATTAATACCCATTTTTAACACATAATTAATCACTTAATCAGTAATCACATCGTCTTAATATTTACAGTATCTGTACAATAGGGCGGCCTGCGCAGTACAAAATACTTTTTAAAAATATTTAGGTACAAAAGATTACCCTGAGAAAATATCTGTGCACCTTGAAAAACCGGAATTTGGGAAAATGGTAATAACAGCCCCATTGGTAATGTACAGCAATACAGGGTGGAAAGGACACTGAAGAACAAACGGTTATCACGTATTCAGTACACCATCCAGAACCCCCCACTTACATTTTTTTTTCTAGCAATTTGAAGAAAAAACTGCTGTTTCCTACAAAAGTGTCACCTACACGTCAAAATGTATAGAACAGTTGTTTTTTTTTTAAATTACCGATGAAAAATTTCTATGTAGCGGGGGGACGTGCGGGGGGCTCAGAATGATTTACTGAATACTGGGTAAGCGTTTGTGCGTTGGTGTACCTTCCACTCTGTATACCTTTGATGTTAATTTTCTTTTACAAATGTCAAGTAATACTGGGCGTATCATACGCCCGAAATTATAGCGCGATTTAAGAAGCGGTTTGAGCGTATTATCTATACTAATATTATTAAGAGGTAAAATTTGTAAGTTGAGATGTAGGGGATAATCTCCGGAACTGATCCGACTCCGAAAATTCTTTCAGTAATGGGAAGCTACATTATCCCCGAGTGTCGTAGGTTATATTTAAAACGTTAATACTTTTATAGATACACAGTTATTTTCTCAGAA
The DNA here is from genome assembly GCA_963576755.1 of Noctua janthina. Classification (NCBI taxonomy): domain Eukaryota; kingdom Metazoa; phylum Arthropoda; class Insecta; order Lepidoptera; family Noctuidae; genus Noctua; species Noctua janthina. Next base: position 9,739,431 of record OY755080.1, on the reverse strand, counting down.
TAAAATCAGCTGCAATTATCATAATCATCATGATTTTGGAATATTTATAGTCAACTTAAATAAATTAATCACAAATTGAAATGTCAATAATACTATTAAATCAATTATCGTTTTCACAAACACCACAACGATTTTTTTAATAAACGTGCTCCGTTGGATTTGAACTCTCAAGTCTCGACGCTAAGCTGAAAGTTCGAATTACAATAGTCCAAAAATATTTCAGCATTCACTAAGATTCTCTTATTTCTAGTGAAAACCTTAAAAGAACAATGTAGTTGTTAAATAATACATCAAAACTAAATCATATTCCTCTTCAGTATTCGCATTTTCTTTTAAATTTAATTTACACATTAAATTAACTAAAATTATTACACAGATTTGATTTGGTCTCAAAGACCCTTTTATAAAAAAATTGCAAGCGTTTAGAGGAGCATTTAAGGTAAAAAGCTCTTCAAATTATATTAGCTCGAAATCGTCATATTTTCACAAAGGACGTAGTTCTACCATAACGAGCTAACTCACAATATCATTTAAATCAGGGACTAATTAATCGGGTTACAAGGTAACCGGTTAGACATATAAGTTATAACCCATATATCTGATTAACTATACGCTTCTTACCTTCGTCAGTTTTCGACCAATAAGACGGAAACAAAAAAAAAAGGACCAAGTAAGACAAATTTTTGGTGAAATGCAAGTTTTGGTGACTGTACATCCAAAAGGTATGCTTAGAACAGGTTTAAAATTAATCTGCGTTAAATATCCAGAATCATTTCAATAACTCCGAAAAATTGGAATTTCATTGATGTGGGTTGGTACATTTTGGCAGAACTACGCTCAAATAGTGTTATTGGTTGCCTTAACGGATCTCCCTATCGCGAGCCTATCTAAGATAAAAAAGATTTAACACCTAGAATATTATACAAAAATGACAAATAAGGTACCAGCTTTCAAAGTAGCTGCAAATGTATTGACTTACATTAAATTGATAATTCATTTTTTCGAGTTTAAAGGAATCATTCATTATTTTATGAAATACATAACTTCTATGTTTCTTGAGTCATTTTATACAAGTTTTAATATAAAGGGTGTAAATAGACCCTTAACATAACCGAAAGGCGTTTGTTCTCCTCGTCTTTGCGATAATTTTTTTGTTCTAGACCATACCTGGGAACCTTCTAGTTACGGAGATATTGGGGGTCAAAGTTCCAACTTTTTCACAAGTTTTTTTTTTTTGTTTTTAATGTTAGATTTTTACTTTACACAAAACTCCATGACCCCCGTACTATTCAATCCATCCATCAGCACAATGCTTTGAGTGCTTTCCATCGAGTCCTACCGTAAAACGTGATTTTTCACCCCAAAAAAAAAAGTCGATTCCCAGCAATAATTTTTGCGTAAAGTTACTTAGTTTGATGTACAGAATGCTTGGTTGACGGCTATGTGAAGGTTCTGTTTACACCCTGTATATTTTTTACAGTTCAAATGCTCTCAACTTGAATTCAGAATCTTAGATAAATTCTCACATTTTGGAACCAAAAACTCAATTCTCTATGTAACAAATTACAATACGATCACAACATTTTTAGGAGCTTTTTACTACTATATTTACACAAAACGTAAAAGCTGTGCCTCTGTGTGGAGTTACTCTGTGGCGCGACGTTCGTACTATTTCGGAAACGCGAAGATGACCGAAGCGCATACATTTGCTGGTTGAACTATAGATGGTTGAGTAAGAGGCGAAAACTATAAATGTTATCTAAGATTATTAATTGTAAAAGGAGTTAAACCAATACCAATGATCAATCACGTACAATGCTGCAAGAATCTTTTGGCGCACGATTGACGTTGACAAGGACTATTGGTCAACATTTGCAAAGGGTCTTGGGCAAAACGGGCGTAAGTCCAACAGAATTGGAATATATCTCAAATTATAGCCCATAAAAAGTACTCCAATTCATACTATTGCGACAAGTACTAAAGTCGCCGGAGACATGAGCTACGGTCAATTGAAAATGTTTGAATTGCCTCTATTTTATGGAACATTTGACTACAACAGCCATTTGACACAGTGAAGGCACGACACAGTCAAGTTTTTGAAGCTGATCATGTTGGAAATATTTTGCTAAAGGTAAACACAGAGTAAAGCGCAGGCCACACCGCCAGCTAGCGAGCGAGCGAGGCGGACGAGGTTCTTTTCATACTTCGTTCGGCTCTTTCGGTAGTTAGCGGTGTGAACCAAAGTATGAAAAGAGGTGACACGTTGCCTCGTTCGCTCGCTCGCTCGCCATCTGGTGGTGTGGCCTGCGCTTAATTAATCCAATTTCAGGTGCTGCAAGCAGTTGGTGTTTTAGCATGAAGTGAAGTCCTCATTATAAGCTACTATTTGAGATGTATTATAATTCTGTTGATTCTACGCCCAGATTTCATAGAGAAATGCCCATGGTCCTTTGAAAACAACAAGCTGGAGGAATTAGTTCTGATTTTAGCCACGCACCAATAGTACGGTAGTGACAATTATATGGACTTAGCGCCATCTACGCGGAACTAATGTGGTAGTTCTCTTTGCCATTCAATCAAGTATTTTCCAACCTTATAACTAGTACAATCATACCAATTTTAAATCAAATATACATACAAAACAGTCTCTTACCGATTCTTCAAGAATACTCATTGTCTTTAGGACTGTAGTCGTCCGGATGCATCCTTAAACAATGCCTTTTCAAGTCACTTTTCTTCTTCGTCTTATATTCACATTTATTACACCCGTGTTTCTTATCGCACTCCCTACAAGACGACAGATGTTCTAGAATCTGCAACTTATTATCTGATTTGAACCCACATCTCTTACACTTAAAGTCTTTTATCGCGTTGATGTCGCAATTATGTTTTTTTAAATGGAATATCAAACTCATTTTGTGTCTTGCTCTGTAGTCGCAAAGATGGCATTTGAATTTTTTTTCGACTTTATGTATTCTTGAATGTCTTGCAAACATGGAACTGCTCGCTGAAGTATAAGAGCATATAGGGCAAACGTGTAAGACGGTGGAGTGTTCGGAAATATGTTTATTATATTCCTTAGCGTTTTTAGTTGAAAAATGACATTGAACGCAAAAAAAGTCATACATTCCCCATACGATTTTTTCTATATTTTGTTGCTTTGGTTTTTTTAACTTGGATTTTTTTTTTAGAAGTTTTTTTTTACTTGTCTCTGGTCTCTTTTTGGCAAGTTTGACTAGTGGCTGGTCGTCCTCGTCCGTTTCATCCGAAACCTCTACCGTGTCTATGTGCGGTTCTTGCAATATCACGTCGTCTTCGTCGCTTGAGGTGAGCAGACTTATAGGGTCGTCTTTTCTGTGAAAAAGAGAAATAGATATTTAAGAATGATTTTATGAAGAGAACATTTTTGCTGAAAGATATTGAATGTCAGATTGTCTTGCGCAATGTACATGATGATGTAAGCTGTTTGGGAAAAAATAAAAAGTCTAATATATCAGCTTTAAAACAATCAGAACCCATTGAACTCAGCCAGCCCGTTTGTAAGGTCGCAATTACTTATTTTTGTATGGGTTCATTAAACCAATGAGATTTTAATGGAGTCTAGGGGATATTTGGCCCCCCTATGTTTGGTCTGGCTCACAATAAGTACTGAAATGATTCTCTGGGTATCAAATATAAAAAATTAAGACTCATCATACGTTCCAGTGGACGTGGCAGTCCGCATTGTTTCTTTCCGTGCCAGATACGTTCATAGCACGGTCATGGTATGTTACGGTACAGTCGGCATACTCCTTTAAGGCTAACAGCAACGGTTCACAATGATTTTTCGTATAGAGCCAATTTATAGGTCGGTGTCATAGGTTTATTTTTATCCCAAAAAAAGTCACAGCTTCTATGGAATAGGTAACGAAAGCCTGTGTACAAAGCTAGTACAATACTTACTTGTTCGCCTTCCACTCCTGCTCGCGGTAGTACTCCGGGTCGTGCGCCAGCAGCAAGGGGCTCGGGTCCACTTCGACCTGAACACTTTCCAGTACCATGAGGCAGTCCTGACTGCCCGCGCCCGCTGTGCTCGCGTCTGTGGACAACACGCAAACTTTATTGTACACACTGGCCTCGTTTTGTATACATTTTCTATACAATGAGAGTTCCGCATAAACTGGATTTGTATAGCTTGATTGGCCGTCGTGCGTACAAGGCCTGTAATCAGAAGGGTTAGGCAGAGGTGTATCTAATAGTACACCCAAGTTTGGCCAGTTTATGTTTCAAGCCCCATGGGGGCGAACCTATCGCCATCAACCGGGCACAAATCCAGATTCCGTGGCTGATACTGAGAAGTTCTTGATGGATAAACCCAATAACTCTTTGCCCGACTTGGGAACCGAACAGTAACGCTTGTCAGTCAAAATATATTTAATACGAACTGTGCCCTGCGACCTTCAACCGCGTGAAATTTATTATTTTTTCTACGGAACCCAAATTCTTTTCTACAATAAAAGTAGCTAAGTTACTCTTAATAACATTAGCTTTCTGTCAGTAAAGTCCCGTCAAAAACGGTCAGACAGACAAAATTTTAAATGTTTATTTTGTTTTAAGTAAGTACCGTATATACTTTCATTACATACTTTCATATGCATTCAGTAAAATGCTGTTATTTTTAAATTACAAACATACACTTCAATTTTACTTATTTGTATAGATTAGGACATTATTTTCCTTTATTTATTTTTACACAAATCTTATACATTTTTAAATATTTCTTAAACTAAAAACAATATAAAAAACATTAAAAATATAAAAAATTGTAGCCCACAGGTATCGGGAACAGGGTCCAAGCTACCGGCGGTCAGGGCTCCAGAGAGAGGAACCTCCTGACAATACGAGCCGTGTCCAGGAGTACCGCTTTCTGAATCAAACCCTTGATCCAGCTGCCTAACGAGAGCCTCCTCAGGTATTGGTCGAGGCTCTTGGCAATTAAGCCATGGGCTGATACAACTATCGGCACAATGATCGCTGAGTCCACATCCCACATGTCGACAACCTCGTGAGCCAAGTCAAGATACTTGATTTGCTTTAGATTAGGACATTATTATTATGTAGGACTCTTACCACGATATCTTTCAGGTTACCCTATATCTGGGGGAATGAGGTACATCGCATCCCCCATTCCCCCACACGTGGACGGACCTACTCGCGAAAGGCGCTCTCTCTCCGAGCTCGGACCGGTTACTGAAGTTCTAAAGTTAAAACTAGAAGTAGCTGTCGAACACTCACACTTGAACTACGATAACCAACCTTATAGCTCCAGAAATAAAGGCGTTATTACCATGGACGTGCGATTGATAACATTTTACTATATGTCGGACCAATCGGGGAATAGTAACGGTTGAACTACGATAACCGACCTTATTGCTACGATATACAGGCGCTGTGTTATCATGCACTATTATAATCACTGAATTTTATATGGCAATGAGGAAATCCGTTTCGATAATGATTTCTTAAATGTTACCCTCATAGCTGTAGTAGAACATAACATCACGCCTGTAATCCCCGAAGGGTTAGGCGGAGGTGTATCTAATAGCACACCCACATTTCGCCAGTTATGTTTAAGTCCCATGTAAAAGGGGGTGAGCCTATTACCATCAACCGGTCGCAAATACAGTCTCCGTGGCTGCTATCGAGAAATTCCTGATGGCAAAACCCAATAACACTTTACCCGAGCTGGGAATCGAACATGCTTAGCAGTCGCGCTTACGACCACTAGACCAAGAGAACAATATAGAACATTCCCGAAACTTGTGTAATTATCTGGCATGACTGTGATATGAATGTGTGTTGATATTGTGATATCAGCCCTTCGCTAACATTAGCCGGGGATCATACATACTGCCAGTCAATGGAGAAAGTCACGGAATTTTTAATGGAGAAAAGAATTTCTTGATTATTTTATATAATGACTAGCAACCCGTCCCATTGGTGCAATATATATACAACATTAGTTTTAGTATATGCGAAACCTGAAACATGTGTCTAGTATTTTTATGTAAAGAATCTATGTACAAAATTTCAAAATTGTATCATTGTATTGTATGACGGGCTGGTGTCCGCAACTCCACGTCAAAGCCCGTATTTTGCGTGCGTAGGTACAAAATACACTCGAGACGACATAATAAATAATACCATGTTATATTTTGTCCCAAAAATAATTAAAAAGTTACAAGTTGGATACCGAGCGACACTAAGTACCTATCGCAATCATTTATGTACCTACTGCCAAATTATTATTATCAAAGAGTTCAAGACGACGCTGGAGGCACGCGCGCGGCGGCGCCGCGTGGTGACCACGTTTTTGTGCGACAACCAGATAACAGAACAAGCTTATAACTTTGTGATTTTTCATGCCACAGTTTAGAAATTTTTTACATAGATTCTTTACATAAAAATACTAGTCACGTATTCAGGTTTCGCATATACTAAAACTAATGTTGTATAATTAAAAAACCTCACCTTTATCAACAGGGACCTCAATAAAAACAGGATCAGCCTCCTTCACGTCCTCAATTTCAATAGTCTCATGATCTTCGAACGCCACTGGCACCGTCTGCCCAGCTGCCACGGATCCTGGCAGTGGCACTGATGTTGGCACTAAATCCGCCAGTAACGCCGGGTTGGGGACCTTGTTCTTTATGTGGTAGTTGGTTATCATGTCCTCGATGTCTTCTTTTTGGTCGAGGGGAGGTGCTGTGGGGGTCGGGGGAGGGCTGGAATGAGAAACATACAGTATGATTTTTTTGCAGAAAATACAGAAGGGACACCGACGCTAAAACGGTTACCACGTATTCAATACATCATTCTGAACCACCAAATAGATTTTTTTTTTTCTTATTTGGTCTTCCTCTGCTTTTATAGCCATCTACATTAATACTCAAAGTTTTGGTGCGTAGGCTCCATATAATAAACACTAAAATAAATTGGGGTATTAAGAGAATAAAAAAAATAATTTAAAATTTAAAAAACCCCCATCGCAACAAAGAAAAGCGAACAAACGATCCGGTTTTGATAAAACATGTCTAATTGTAATATACTATAACATCATGCCCTTAAATTTGATACCCCACTTGGGTATATTTGAAAATATTCGATTTTTAATGCCCACTTTCATCCCCCATATCTAGTAAATGGCTGCACCGATTTTGATAAAACGTATACGGATAAACGTAGCTAAGAACCATCGCCAAGAAACTAGCTTTCAAATAAAAAAACTGCATCCAAATCGGTTCACTCGTTTAAGAGCTACGGTGCCAGAGACAGACACATACACACACATTGCGGTCAAACTTATAACACCCCTCTTTTTGCGTCGGGGGTTAAAAATAGATGATTAATATACAAGTTTATTCTTACTCCATTTATCACTATATACGGTCGTGGAAATAATTCCTTCGATGCGTGGTCATTTTCTTTGACTCTAAACAAACTCATCCCGCCATCGGCATTTTCCCAACTATTTTGAGGTCAGCATCCAGTTTTACCGGATTCAGCTGAATACCAATATTTTACATGGAATGACTGCCTATCTTTAGTACTGGGTAATACGATACCCCTTGGTAAGACTGGTTGTCAGACTTTTGGCGCGGCTTAATCTGAAGATCCATCCGAGCGGCCGGTAGTATTTAGCCACGAGCTCCTCAATAAACAACTATTTACTACTACTAACTTAAATATGGAGTTTCTTGCCCATCTTTTTACATTTCTCCATTACAATTCAAAAATACTTGATGCATTGGCATAGAAAAGTAGGATTAATCACTAGGATCCTCTATCCCAAACTAAACATAAAAATTATAATTAAAAAAAATAATATACTTAAAGAAAAGTCAAAAGAGGTACACCAATGCAAGGATATCTAATACAGGAATTTGTGAAATATATTGCTAAAATGTATGTTAACAAATGATTACCAAGCTGGCATATAAGCATATAATGGTACTCTTAACGAAGCCGAAAGCTTATTCTGCCCGTCATTGCGATTATTTTTTTGTCCTAGACCATACCTGGGATCGTTATAGTTACGGAGATATTGGGGGTCAAAGTTCCTACTTTTTCACAATTTTTTTTTTTTTTAACACAAGTTTTTAATGTTATAACTTTACTTTAAATAACCCACGACCCCCATACTATTCAATGCATCAAATTGTTTTAAGTGCGTTACATCGAGTCCTACCGTAAAACATGATTTCTAATCCCAAAAAAAAAGTCGTTTCCTAGCAATAATTTTTGTGTAGAGTTACTAAGCTTTATGTGTATGCTTGGTTGACGGCTTCGTGAAGGGTCCGTTTACACCCTGTATACACTTGTCTCACCTTCTACTAACATCCCGGTTCACCCCATTCTGGGTCGTCACCAGCTTATGTATAGACCCGGCTATCCTCTTCTGAATATCATCGATCATCTTCTCAGCATCAATAGGGGATGGTACTGATACCGTAGTTGAATCACCACCAGCTTCTGTCACCTTGGGAGAGGTAGGAGGTAATGAGAGGGGTGACTTAGGGGATAGTGGGGCTTTACCGTTTGGTGGAGATTTAGGCGATAAAGGAGCTTTGGTGGGTGGGGGTGATTTCGGCGATAAAAGGGCTTTGGTGGGTGGAGATGATTCAGGCGATAAAGGGGCTTTGGTGGGTGGGGGCGAATTTGGGAGTGGTATCTCTGATGTTGGTGTTTGTTTCTGTAAGAAAAGCAAGATTTTTATTAAAGAAAATCTATACAAATAAATAAAATTGAAATATCTGTTCGTAATTTCAAAATAACAGCTGTTTACTAAATGCATATGAAAGTACATTTATATGTGTACATATGTGTGTATACTTGGAACAAAAAATTATCATTTAATTATTTTGTCTGTCTGTCTGTTTGTCCAGGCTAATCTGCGAAACGGCTGGACCGATTTTGACTGTACTTTTACAGGCAGATAGCTGATGTTTTAAGGAGTAACTTAGGCTACTTTTAGTTGAGAAAAAAGATTAAGGTTCCGTGCAAAAAAAGTAAAAACCCTTGAAATTGTTAACAAAATCCAATTCAAATGAGAAAGTAATATTTTTTATAATAATTAGACGCGACGAAAGTCGCGGGCAACAGCTAATCTAAAATAAATCCAATTGCTTGATTACAGAAGGTTCAAGAAGTGAGTACGTAAATGCATTTAGCAAAAGTTTACCGGGGAGCGGTCTCCACTCAAGAACACGTCTACCCCAACTGTCAGCGATTCTACAGCTAATATGGACGGTCCATTGCCACTTCAGCTTCACTTGTCGTCATGTGCCTGCCTTTTCCCAACTATGTTGGGGTCGGCTTCCAGTCTAACTAGAAGCAGCTGAATAGAAGTATTTTACATGGAGCAATCTGACCTCCACTGCCCAGTTACTGGGTAATAAGATACTCCTCGGTAAGACCTCGACAGACTACAACTATTATAAATGCGAAAGTTTGCGAGGACGAATGTTTGTTACTATTTCACGCAAAAACTACTGAACGGATTTAGATGAAATTTTGCATAAAGCTAGTTTATAACCTGGATTAACACATAGGATATTTTTTGTCCCGGTAGTACGATCCCGTGAGAAAACAGAACCCCACGCGGGCGAAACCGCGGGTATAAGCTAGTATAATATGCACCCACCTGGAGCAGGAACAGACTAGGGACCACCTTGCTTTTCAGCCGCACCTTCCCTCGCACGCTCTCGTAGTCGTCCGAGCTGAAGTGCCTGCTGCACACCACTGTGCCCAGAGGCAACTTGCCATGGATCGGTATTAGCTCCAGCCATTTGCGACGGAGAAGGCGACTTGTCGGGAACCTGAAGGTGGAAAGGGGAATATAGGGCTGTGTTCAATAGATGCGCATCCCTGATGACTCGTGTTTGCGGCAGCACCAACAGTATTCTCAGTGTATTTGCAGATCGATGGGATTCCTCGATGCTGCGAAGGTGGATGCGGCTCCACGCTGAAGTTTAATTGTATATTTTCATGTGTATGTAACCTACTAACACTAGAAGTTAAGTAAAATTGTTACTAATAGATACTTACTCAAAATAGAATGTTTCTTCAGACGTAACTTCACAACCTTCGACACAACACGGACCCATGCTGTGACAGGATTACGTCCTGTAAACAAAGGATGAAAAAATACAATAATGAGGCACACTACACTTTATGAAGCTGAATGGAAAAAAAAACAGCTGGCTCATTCGCGCCCGAGCGGTTGTCAAGTCAACACACCTCCTGAGGGTGCTCCGTGAAGAGGCGAAACACGTGTCGAGTATAGGTTTCGTTCGGTGACCATCACTTTTCCGTAACCTAGCACAAATTATAGTGTAAAGCGACAGTACACAATCAGCGTTCATAGTCAGCAGTACTCATGCACGCATTATTCATATAGCATTGGTATAAACCTTTATCTTGGATCACTCTATCTATTTAAAAAAAAACCGCATCAAAATCCGTTGCGTAGTTTTAAAGATCTAAGCATACATAAGCACAGACAGCGGGAAGCGACTTTGTTTTATACTATGTAGTACCGAACCCAGGACCTCATGCTCAGCAGTCGCGCATGCGATCACTAGACCAACGAGGCAGTCATTCCTCTTAGAACATTTCAATATACCATAACATCAAGCATGTATTCCCAGACAGAGAAAGCAGTATGAGCAGCATGTGATAGGAAGCAAGCCTTAGTCGTAAACTAGATACAAATCCAGCCTCAGGGCCGCTACTTAGCAATTCCTGATGGAAAAACTTAATAACGAGCTGTTGTCCGCGACCTTCGTTCGCGTGAAATTATTATAAAAAAATATTACTTCCCTTTTTGAATTTTGTTACCAATTTCAAGGGTTTTCATTTTTTTGCGCGGAACCCTAATTCTTTTTGTAAAATAAAAGTAGCCTATCTGCCAGTAAAAGTCCCGTCAACATCGGTCCAGCCGTTTCGCAGATTATCCGGAACAAAAAGATAGACATACAGAGGGACAAAAATTGAAAAAAATGTGTTTTTGTTATTTACCGTATATACTTTCATATGCATTCAGTAAAACGCTGTTATTTTGGTATTACAAACAGACACTTAAATTTTATTTATTTGTATAGATGTACAGATAGATTTGTCTGCTCTGGGAATTGAATCCAAGACCTCATGCTCAGCATTAGAGCTTGTAACTACTAGACTTACGCACGCAGGGTTAATGTTTATTTTAAGTGTAAAGTTACACTTAAAATAAGTGAAGTTCAGTTTATATTGATACAAACACTCGGTAACAATTGTGATAGCTAAGCTAATATGTGTGATATAAATATAATTTATAGCCTATAGCACCCACAAATAATGTAGCTTTCTGCCAGTGAAAGTATTTTTAGAATTGGATCATTAGTTCCGGAGATTACCCCCTACATACAAACTTTACTCTTTATAATATTAGTATAGATAAAGCGCAAGAAAGTTAAGCGATACGGAGAGGCTTCTTATTTATTTATTTAACAATTTATGTACACACTAAATACACAAAAGAAGAAAGGAACAGAATATAGTAAAAAGGTGATGCTTATTTCTAAAGAAATCTCTTCCAGCATACCTGCGAAAGGAGATACTAAAAAAATAGATGTAGACAAAGTGTGTAAAAGAAGAAGGGAAAATGGAATACCCTAGTCCCTAATGTCAGCCGGAAGTGAATTCCACAGCCACACGGCGTGTACAGTGAAGGAATGGAAGTAGAAGTTGGTAGAGTGTGGAAGGCATTTAAGGACGTCTTCTATTACAAACATGCAGTGGCGTGCCTGCCTAGGAGCCAACAATACGGCAAACTCCTAGAGCTGTTCTGAATATGCTCCCTTATATCATTGTCCTGCCCTTATCCCAATTCATTTGCGGTCGGCGCAGCACAGCTCCTTCTTCCATACTTCTCTATAATACTGGTCATCTCATCAGATACATCTTTTCTAGCCATATCATCCTTCATTCAGTCCGTCCACTGTTTCTTTGGTCTTCCTCTATTCCGATAGCCATCCACATTCATTCAAGGTGCTATGCCTTACATGGGACTAATATATCTCTGGCTACACTTTCAGGTGTACCGAGTTTGAAATGAATTTTCCTATTTACTTTTGATTATGAAAACAAGGCGTTTTACATCTTATGGGGATACCATACTCAAGAATGAAAATTCTCACTTTTAATCTATTTCTTGCTGGGCAAAATACATGTCCAGTTGTCCTGGATCAGAACACCTGAGTCATGGGGAGAGGCATTTGCCCTGCAGTGAGATGATGCAGGCTTACGGTAACAGAAAATCATTTCAAAGGAATAAATCCATTTCTTGCTGTGCAAAACCACTGTTCAGTGGTCTTGCATTTTCCCAGCTGTGGGATGATACAGTCTTACAGTAAAAGAAATGCATTTCTTGGTGGTTAAGCTAGGAAAAAGGTTTTTTTGCAAGGAGTAGGGACAGCAACTTGTCAAGCAACAAATTAAGTTTACCACAAAAATTATGAAAACCAATATTTTTAATTTCATCTATCCTTTTTTTTGCCTGATATATAAATAAAATGAACACAATGTTTTATTAAACAAATAAAGAGTAAAACTTCCATACAACACTTACTAAACCAATAAAAAAGTTCTTAAGTAACATCAAAATCAAAAAATATTTTCCCAAAATTGATGTAAATTACTAGAAACTGGCAACCCTAACGACTAGTACAGCCGAAAAGCAATAACCAGTCGCGAAGCCTTATTCCGAAAGCTATATCGCACCAACATCGAAAACATAACATCACCCTTATTACCCTGTGGCATAGGATTCATAATGCCATATCACGTGCAACAAGCTCGATCGTGTAAAAGAAGCGATTTACAGAATAACACCGCCGTGATAATTAATGCAATGCGTTTTAAAATCGATATTTAACGCATTCAATTTAATTGTTTTAAGTAATCTAATGTTAGTAAACAATTCATAAGAGATTTTACGCGCGAAAACATCTGGTTAAAGGTTAGAGATACAAAATAGAAATATTGCAGCTTACCTGTGTTTGGGAGGCGTCTTACGCTGTCTGCTGATGTTTTAAGATGGACTCTTTGATATTTAACTATTATTACACACGCACTCACATAAAATCTTCATATTTGCCGGTGTATTGTTATAATTTTGGGCTGAAAAATATTTACTCGGCCTTTTTTTCGCACTTTTGACAAATACTAGTGATGTGTGGCGTTCTTGGCATTGTCGCACAGACTAAAAATCTTGTGTTTAGTCGATTGGTTACATTTTTTAACAATCATATTCTAATTGTTTCATGACTTTTTCATGATTTGCTAAATTTACTTTTTTGAGTACAGTATTGTGTACTGAAAGTCCTTTCCTGGCTATTCTAGTTTAGCATAATATGGCTAGTCGTATCTGAAACTATTACTTTTTATAGGCAAATAATTTCGGAACAGCATGTATTGTAAACCAATATTATGCTTACAGGGTTCCATGAAGGCCTAAGATCCCATGTTAGGTGTTAGCTTTTTTAGTCTTACTCTGAACTGTCCCACTCCTTGGCAAACGCTTTTCCCCATTCCTTAATATCATTAATAAAACGGGCATAAATTTTGATCCTGGGCTGCCACTCCTGGGAAGCCTGCCTGCCTGACTAGGGATTTGAAGCCTGAACTGAAGCTTTCTTGATCACTAAACCAATGTGGCAGTTTTTACCTAATGTTCTTAATTGTATGTAAATAAAATACATCAAATAATCAAAATACGTATGTATATTGCTTAATATGTTAACATTTCTTACAAATAATTTAACAAAAGTTAAAGTAGGATAGGAACAACTTTTAAAGTCATACACATTTCAGAATTATTTATCTTCGAAACCTTCATTTTTACTATTAGTATTGACCCAGGTGGTACTCAAAGGGTTATATTTAAGTCCTTAGTCCTATTATATGTAGTGCTGCGAGCCTAATTTGCCATGAACCAGGTACGAATCCAGACTCTGTAGCTGCTACTGAGAAATTCTTGGCGGAAAACTCCAAACAGGGGAATCAAACAGAACCTCATGCACAAGAATATCATTTGTCATCTTTCTTACTCATATTATTCCTTAAAAACATTCCTCAAATGATATTTAGCCCTACAATGTTTCCTATATTGGTTATCGCTTATAAACTTTCTATCACAAGGTTTACATTGAAAAGGTCGCTCACTTGTATGTTTATACAAAGAATGGGTCTTCAGTCCCGCAATAGAAGCAAAGTGAGCATTGCATTCCGGACAATCATACAAAGATTTCTTACTATGAGATCTTAAATGAATCTCTAAAGAGTATTTATGCAGAAATTTCTTTCCACACTCATTACAGGTAAACTTCTTCTCGCCATGTGTTGCTTTATGGCGTTGCAAATCTGTCGATTGGCGCGTTTTGTAACCACATACATCACAAGTAAAAGGTTTTTCACCTGTGTGAGTTCTTGTGTGCACTATCCTTGCGTTGTTGGTGCGAAAGCCAGCACCACAGTATAAACACTGGATTTTCTTGACCCCAGTATGTGTACTCATATGATAATTATACATCTCTCTTGTATTAATCACTTTCCCGCACTCAACGCAAGTGAATTTGTTACTGTGCCGATTATAATGTAGTTGAAGATTATGTTCATTGTTGGTGACAAAAGAGCATAAGTGACATGATAGATACTTGTCAAAATGTGTCGTAATGTGTACCCTGTAGATAGCTTTTTTACAACGCAGTCCACATTCTGGGCACTTGAAATGTGGTTGATCTAAATGCTCATAGTTATGGAGTAAAAAGTCACAGTGGTTTGAGAATGCTAACTTGCATTTTTGGCAGAGAAAGGACTTTTCGCTGTGTGTTTGTTTATGGGCAATTAAGTCTGCATTCTTGTCAAACTTTTGATTGCATAGTGAACAGGTGTATACGTGTACAGTTTTGTTATGGATTCGGAGGTGGTTGTATAATGCGACTTTGTTTTCAAACTCCTGTTGACAAATGTGACAGATCAGTTCTTTCTCATCGTATCTACTGATGTGACGTTTAATTTTTATGTCATCTAGACCTTCTTCTTCTCCGTCTTTATATGAGATTCTGAAATGAAGGAATATAATATATTATACCAAGATAAAATATCCTATGTGAAGACCCAGGTAATTGTCTACCTGTGCACTATTTTTTTATATCTATAAATTATTTTAAATATAACTATAGATAAGGTAAACATTAGTTCTACTTACGGCTGCTCAGTTTTCCTCAACTTATACTTTCTAAATATTTTATTTGTATCTCCAAACACATCATATTGATTATCTAAATCCTCAACATCCTCCTTTTTATCTATACCAAGCAATTCTAGCTCCGTTTTATTTTTTCTCTTACCCTTCGGTTTACCCATTCCAATATTACCCTCACTTTGAGAATTACCCTCAGACTCAATTGGAATCTCATTTGTTTTTGTTGACCGACTACCAAGAAGGATTACACTTTCTAATTGTTCGCTATCTATGGCACTACTTAATTCAGTATCTGAATTAGTGTCTGTAAAAGCCCGATTATCTTTTTCATGAGTCCGAACTTGGCTGCAATTGTCTTCATCTTCCTCTTTTATTATTGTTTCTTTTTGTAAGTTAGTGTTCTTCAGATTTTGGTTGACTATTTCATCTTCAAATAGTATTCTGCATGCCATATTGATCAGGCCTTGTTGTTAGTTTATCTTTGACTATTCTGTTAATCTATTATACATCAGTTAACTGATATTCATAGCAAAGGAAATAAAGATTTATTGAAATCCATCTTTAGATATTACCTTACACTGAAACAAGAATTATAAAAAAAACACAAATCTATCAATTCTTTAGTCAGTTAAAAATTATTTGCTGCATCGCCATTTTTCAACTTGGTGTACTTGGCTTAAAACTTTATAGTAAACATTGCATTACTAATCACTTATTCTCAGGTATCTACTTACTTGAGTTATGTATCTTACTAATTCATTTTATATTATGGGGATGTAGTGGGTAACATTAATAAACTTTACTATAATAACTAATTAAAACGTAAACAGACACAACCTCTCTTGTTTTCATTAGACTTGTATTTGACATTACTAGTGATGTCCAGCAGTCCAGTAGATTAGGGACGATACATCAGAACGTGACGAAGTCGTTCAATTTTGACGTGAATCAAGTCCTCGTGAATCTTGATGCTTGTAACGATTTCCTAATTAGACCATGAAAAGAATGGAATTATTTATGTTCATTAGGTAATAATAAATAATTTCATTTCTCCTTGAAAACTCTGCAAGGGGGCGGTCATTAATTACGTAAGGCAATTTTTCAACCCCGCTAGTGAGATTTCACTTGCCCCTCACCCCACAAAACGTGAAATTTTTCTAAATGCATATTTTAGGGTTAATACGTTAATCTGTTTTATATTCTTTCTTTTTTTTATTGTGTGGTTAGTGCCTTACCTGGTGTCAGAGTTTTTATGCCGCCCATGGGCCTCTGACTTGGCTTTACATGCCGTCGAGAAATCATCCTGGTGCCCTTGGATTAAATAAAAAATGCACTATTTTCATCAGATTATGGTGTAGAATTTAGCTATATTTTAATAGACAGACATGCTTAATCAATTTTTACCAGTTTTCTCGCAATTTTAGTTTCTTGTGGGAAAAAAATATGAGATATGTGCCCAGACCACCCTTCTCTCTCTCTCTCGTGAGATTTGGTGAGATTCAGCTCGACCCCCTCTGCTTAAATGCCTCACGTAATTAATGAACGCCCCTATGACCAAGTCTGTTCGCCACGGTACGCGGCATCTACAATTTCACTACGCTTCTTTTAGTTCGTAATAAACGGCACACTTATAATTCCGAAGGGTCAGGCAGAAATGTGTCTAATAACACACCCACTTGTCCAGTTCTGTTTAACTTGTAAGTCCCATGTAATAGGAGAGCGGACTTAATGTCATCAGTTAGGCACAAATCCAAACTCCAGGGCTGCTACTGACAAATTCCAAATGAAAAGAACCCATAACTCTTTGTCCGACCTTGGAATCGAACCCTGGATTGAGGACCTCATGCTTAACAGTAGCGCTCGCGACCACTAGCTAGACTCAGTGGTTTTTAAACCGGTGGTCCGCGGACCACTGGTGGTCCCTGGCAGTATCCCAAATGGTCCGCGGAATCATTCTAATAAATAAGTGACGAGTCGATACAATGAGAAACGCGCGTGGCGCGAGCAATATCACATAAATCTCCGTAAAATCTGTAACTGTAATTTGAATGTATCGTAAAACAAATAAAAATGTAGGCTTTGAATAATTTTATGCCTGTTTTATTTCTTTATAGATAGAACAACACTTTATTTATTTACATTTAGGTACTGTGTATCCGAACCAATAAACCAACTGGATGGTCTAAGGCAGGACAGAAATTTTGTCAAATGGTCTCTAAAAGGTTAAGGACCAATGAAGCAGTCAAGTCGGGCAGATATAGTTCGTAAATAAAATGAAAAAATAAAAATAATTTTAATTTAGTATAAAATTATACTTTTATTTACAGAAAAAGCATTACATTTTTATATCAACATTATTCACATTATAACACCGATATTCAGTCGAAATTACACATTTTTTCAGATTTTACATCTCAATTTCTTAAATACTAAGTATTATATAATTCGTACCTACACAAGTTTTAGAAAGTAACTTGGCCATCACTCGGAAAACATATTTTTACTGCTTTTGACATTGTTAACTTTTTGAACGCCAGAGGACTAACACATGCGCGGGATTTTATCTTATTAATGACATAACATCATGCCAGTAATCCTTGAAGGGTTAGGCAGAGGTCTATCCATTAGTACACACAAATTTCGACAGTTGTTTAAACATGTAATAAAGGGCGAGCCTTTTGCCGATTGCCATCAACCCAGAAATTCCTGATGGAAAATACCAATAAAAATTTGCTCGACCTGGTAATCGAACCCAGGACCTCATGCTCAGCAGTCGTGCTTGCGACCACTACACCACCGAGACAGTCAAAGTCAGTACAATTAAAAATACAATTATTATATTTATATTTACAATCTTAGGAACTATTATTCTAAACAGGATTGATTATATCGGCTTCCTAATACAATGTAGCTTTTTCAGTTGAGTAGTGTTCTTATTGAGAAAACGGAAGACAATTGTAATATCGAGACAGAGGTAGGTCAATTTTCCCAATCAACCTAGAACCTAAAGCTTTAGTGAAAAAGTTGAAAATCTATTAAAGAAATTTCACAGATTTTAGTAGCTTGATGGTATTAGTAGCTGGAGTCTGTACATACAATTTAATTGAGACAGTGTTCTATAGAAATAACAAGATTATTGAAATAAGAAATCAAACTTTCATAAGAAAGAAACGCTATGCCAGTTTTCACAAACACCAAGCGTCACTTACATGAATGCCTAAATAAAAGCACACTGTTGAATTTTCAATGCTCAGATAAGTGCTGTGAGTTTAAATTACAACAGCACCAAAATATTTAGATATTGCTTTGTGTTCATGAAAATTGGCATTATTGTAATATTTAACAGTAATTTTCATATACACAGAAATCCTTATATAACCAAGCCTTATTCAGGCATTTGTAGGCTAAGTTAAGACAACATTTAGGCTTATCAATGGTAAAAAAATTCAATTGTCGTAAGAGACATTGAGCGCATTGCATTGTAGCAATTGCAACGTTCGGTTGAGCGACGAAAGCTGAAAATTCAACATAGAGTGAATGTTGCTTACGACATTTATATTATTTCCTTTTTTCAAATAATTCAGCATAAATAATTGATATAGGCAGTATCACACACATAATAGTATTTTCCAAATAATCTATGTATCCTTTTACAGTAAACTTTTTTGCTTTAACACAATGTATTCATTCTTTTCACAGCAAAACTATTTGTTCATCACTTCGTAAACACAACATCTCGCTTGTATTGTAGGGGTAGGCAGAGGTGTGTACAAGGTCGAATTGAAATAAATAGCGAAACTCCACAAATATGATTCATCTAAAATAACCGGAGGAACAAAATTTTTCATTGATGCTCCGCTCCTATTTGTTATAGCGAGATGTTATATAGCCTTCCTCGGTAAATGGGCTATCCAACACTAAAATAATTTTTCATTTCGAACCAGAAGTTCTTGAGATTAGCGCGTTCAACCAAACAAATAAACTCTTCAGCTTTATAATGGCACCAAGGGTCTATAATAAATTACCAAAATGTATAAGGAGTGAAGATAATGTCCGCAAATTCAAAAGTAAATTGTATTTATTTTTATTAGTTAAGACGTACTACTCCATAGAAGAATTTTTAAATGATAAAATATGACATTACTAACCTTTTTAATACAATTTACCTATGACATGCATGTAACAATAAATTATAATTGATTAATTGCCTAATAACAGTATTATTAATTGACATTATTTACTCGAACTTGACTTTTTATTGTATAAATTCAGACTTATTCCTAAAAATATGAATAGATTTGTACACCAATTTCATTGGTAGGACATAGAGCTCGACTAAATTGTATACCTAAGACCTTTATTGTAATACCTATGTTCACAAATAAAGTTTGATTGATTGATTGATAATATTAGTATAGATTAACGAAGTCTGCAGAGTTTCGCTAACTAAAAAAATCCGACCTCACACAACACCTATCTCACTATTAAGTCACACACACCACTTCCTACATCACTGCCTTCTCTAGAAGACTCGGTCCTGATACCCTGAGTCCTGCACTGGCTGGGTGGGCTTAGCCTGGGCCCCGGCGACGTGGTGGTGATGGCGCAGGTGGCCAGGCCGCCGGGGCGGGGCCAGGTACTCGAACATGCTCTGTGTGTGCTGGGCCAGCATGTTGGCGAGGTCGCACGGCATTGGGTCGGTCCAGAAGAAGTCGTGGTTCAGGGCTGTGTCGGCGTCGTACCTGAGAGATGAGAAGCTGTTATTTGCAACGTAATCATAGTCAGTGTACCGGTTTACTATGTCTGGGTCGGTTTGCAGTCTGGATGCATCTGAATACCAGTATTATCATATCATAACCGGGGGTCTGACTTGAAATCCATCATCCATTCATTAATAAATTAAAACAATTTTTATTATATAAATTCTATTATACTATTAATGAATATCTAAATGACAAATTTTAAATTAATAATTATGATTCACTAATTGTTACTTTGTATGCCAACTAATTAATAGTAAAATGAAAGCCCTCTTCCTCTTTCCTACCTTGCTGTGCCCTTACAGGGTCCATATTTATGTACTCAGCTCTAAAGCCCTTTGTAACATCTTTTTTACCATATGGAATGCAAAATAATGAATGAATGAAATGGAGTGTGGTTATGGAAAATATGGTTATAAATTAAAAAATTTATCGAAAATGCATTGTTCTGATCGACAGTCCAGGAAACTTTAATATTGCGCAATGAAACCTAACATTGGGTATTGAATATTGCCTATT
This sequence comes from Noctua janthina, assembly GCA_963576755.1. Classification (NCBI taxonomy): domain Eukaryota; kingdom Metazoa; phylum Arthropoda; class Insecta; order Lepidoptera; family Noctuidae; genus Noctua; species Noctua janthina. The sequence goes on along the minus strand of OY755080.1, from coordinate 9,718,866 downwards.
GGGTGTTGGTACTGTTATTGCCATTTTTTGCTTTTATTTTATAATGAACAATCACGGAAGATATCCCGTAAGTGACAGTATTCATCACATTAATTAATTATTTGTCGCATTAAATGACAATTGCTAATATTTGTGTTGTGTTGTTGTAGTTGATGACAAAAGGGCACCATACCACATGCCCATTCACTTTTTGGCAAAACATAACATCACATATGTATTCCCCCTACGGGGCAGAAGTATTCAGATGCACTCACATTTCGCTAGTTATGTTTAAATCCCATATTATATTATAGACGCCAAGGCTGGTGCCATCTACCAGGATATAATCTAGAAAGCATGCTGCTACTGAGAAATTCCTGATGGAAAAACCCAATAACACTTTGCTCAACCTTGGAATGATCCTTGCGACCATTAGCACAATAAGGAAGTTCAAGATACAGTCCTTCTTTTGTTTTCCTTTCCAGTACAAATATGAATAGAAACCATACTCCAAACTCACCTCTTTGCCGGATCCAACTGCAACAGCTTATCCAACAGATCACAACCATACGGATCCTTCACATACGGCTTCAGACGTTCCTTCACCTTCCTTTTCTGTCCCTTAGGCAGTTCCATCTTGTTGTACAGATCCAGGTTTTCAACGCCCGGCCATACGTCTGGTGTACAGGAGCCGCAGAGCTGGGAGATCAGGATAAGTTGCTGCTGTTCCGTCGGACCCTGCATTATGGGGGATCGGGTCCACATTTCAGCCATGATGCAGCCGGCTCCCCACATGTCGACAGGAGGGCCGTAGTTGCGGTCACCTGCGGAGATTGACGAATGTAGTGCGCTACATTTCGAAAGTAATTTTTATTGATTCTTTATTGGTATCTTTACATATTTGGGGTAGTTTCTAAATAGTTGTATATAAAAAAAAATGAGAACAAAATAGGAACAGTGCCCAGCTCCCGGCAGTCAGGGCTCCAGAGAGAGGAATCTCCTAACAATGGGCGCTGTATCAAGAAGTAGCGTTTTCTGAATCAGGCCCCAAATTCAACTGCCCAACAAGAGCCGCCTCAGGTGAGGCTCTGGGCAATTAAGACATTGGCTGACTTTATTATTACTATGAGAATGAGTCGTTAAAGTTCAAGAAGTTTTATTAGCTTTGGTCTGCGTTTCAGTCTCTGGTAATGACTTTATTCTTTTTGCTCACACCGTGACACAGTCATAGCGTGATGATAAATATTACTACTATTATAAATGCGGAAGTTTATGAGGATGGATTTACATACAGGCACATAGGATACTTTTTATCCTGGTAGTACAATCCTGTAGGAAAATTATCGGTCTGAAGCCATGTGTATCAACTGGTAACCTTTATCAAAAATTGGGCATATTTTAAAATTCAAATTGGCATTACAGAGATTCCTAGATTTATTATATTATTCAGCTTTATTGAATTAGTATTTTTATCAGATTACTCATTTGGTTATGCGATGCAGCTGTTTACTGCATCACAAGATTATGGAAAACTTGTTATTTTTGGAAGTTTTATTTATTTATTTATGTACACACAAAATACTCAACAAGACAGTATATTTTAGTTGGTGTAGTTTAGTTCCAGTATCCCACACCAATTCTTGTCATAAATTAGTTTTACATTGTAACTACATGTAATTAACCTTCCGTCCTATCTCGCATATTTTAATTAAGTGGTTCGTCTCGTAAGACCAAAAAGACACCTCAAAGAATAAAACACTTATACAACCTGTAACAACTGACAAAGATCTACAATTGACAGCTGGGAGTAACAGCTTAACGTTGTATTAACCACTAATAGTACTAAAGAAAAATGTACTTAAAATAACAACAAATAATATCAGCAAAGTCGTGGAGCTCTTACAAGGAGAGAGGATATTGTAGGCAATTGCTTGATGGATAAAAGACTTGGCAGGTGAGAACCAGGTTCAAGCAAACCTTTATTACTATAAAAATGCATGCAACATACCTAAAAGTAGTTCCGGAGGCCGATACCACAGTGTCACCACTCTGTTTGTGTATTTGTTGACTTGTCCCGACTTCGCAACGCTGAAGGCCCTCGCCAGACCAAAGTCAGCCAGTTTAAGTATACCGTTCTTCGTTATTAACACATTAGCAGCTTTCATGTCTCTATGCAGGATTTTATTACTATGAATATAATATAAGCCATTCAGTAACTGCTGCATGACCTTTTTAATCTCTCCCAGACTGAATTTCACGTTCACATTTGACAGTAAACCAGCTAAATCGTGCTCGCAGAAGTCGAAAACTAAGTAAAATGTCGATCGGTATTTGTTGTGCAATGTCGCTTTTGTACGACAAATTTCGATTAAATTCACAACGTTCTCGTGTTTTAGAAGCTGTAGGATCTTAATTTCTCTCAAAGCAGTGATCGGGAAGCCCTCTTTTTCATTATCCATCAACACTTTCTTCATCGCAACGAACTTTTTGTTGCTGTTCCGTTGTCGGGCTTTGAACACTTCTCCGAAGGTTCCCTGCCCGATTTTAGCGACTTTCTCGTATTTTGAGGACTCATCGCAGAAGGGGAAGTCGAAATCTTCGATGTATTTCTCCTTTTCCCTCATACTAAGGATGGTAGAACTTGTGCTTATCACGGGTTGCGTAGGCTCCCGTGGAGCACTAACGCCTTGCATTTTAGACGTAATTTTGCCGTCCTTTAAGTACAACCCGAGGAAAATAATAAGGTTTTGCGTTATGGAGAACACTCGTGGCACTTTTTTTATTTGGAATAAATTTGGAAAACAATGACACTTCACTCGGATTTCGCTGTTCGCAACTCTCACGATGAAAACAAACGTCAAACTGACAAATGCAGACGTGTGACGCAGATGAAACACCGACCACTAATAATCTTGTAGCGGGTCAGCGCGGCAGCGGGGAGGCACAGAGCATCAATATAACGGGGAGGGGATGAAACCAGCAGGGTAGACTATAACTATCTAAACTACTAATGAGTATCCAGTGTGACCATCTTAAAATTATCGATACTGCCACAGTTTGGTTTTTCTATCTCAATGGTTTTCTTTTTGTAACCTGCTAAATCCTGCCAAAGACTCGAGTACAAAATGCCAAAAAATTTCCAAGTTTGTTAAGCGTTGTAATAGTAGTAGTAAAAAAAGTGTTGCTAAATGTTGCCATACAACCTGACAACGCCGGTAGTCTCTTGGGCACATTACCAGCTGACAGCGTTGAGGAGTTTTTTTATGCCCTTTTATAGTTTGTTGTTAGTTTATTTATTTTAGGTTATTAAATAGTATAATTAATTAATAATGTATATAGTTAGTTTACTCTACTGTAAAAAAATAAAAACACTTTGTTTTCATATTTTATTTTTATTATTAATTAGGTCAAATCTAAATTAAACATTGCAATTAACCTCATATTCTTCATTTTCTATCTCTTAGTACAGCGCTTTGTTCATACGAATTAACATTTCTTTCGCCGGTTTGAATGCAACGCAATGGCCATGCTCTCCAATGCCTTATTTAAAACGTGCAACATACATGCTACATGTCTGTTGATAAATCTGTTTCGTGTTTTAGTTTTAATTAAATTAATTTTCGAGAATATTCTTTCGCATGCAGTGTTAGAGATTGGTAAGCATAGCAATCCCTTTGCAAAAATAGCAATATATTTATATATATTAAGTTTCTATTAGAATTTTGCATTTTTTTCAATAGCACCCCAAAAATTATCTCCACTTTAGAGCAGGATTCGAATTACGGCTACCACCAGATTCTAACAAATCACTTACTTCCTTGTCAAGTTTTAACTGTCGGCACTCATTATCAATTTTCTGAATTTGTTTCTCATCGGCAAGATTAGGAATTTTTTCTATAATATTTGCTAATAAAAGTAGTACGTATATTCTTTATTTAAAACGTGTTGAGGACACTAGAACTGTAACTCTGTAACAGTTTAATTAATGGCAAGCGTGTTTTTAATTGACTTGAAAGTTCAATAAAAATGATTGCATATTTTCGAGAAATTTTTGTATTGCACTATGTTTTGATAGGCTAGTAATTTCCCTGCTGACATTAACACCTAGGTACATCATTCTTTTTACGAAGTAAAAAATTTGCGGTAGATCTAGGATCTAAACTTAGAGGGTCTGTGTTCATAGTGTTATTACTTTTCATGTATAAACTTAATAAAGACAACGGGGTCGACTTCCAGTTTAACGGAAATGAATGAACAGAGTATGGAAAATTTATTTTCTACATTGCAAAACTGCCAAAATTTTCCAATTTTATAAAACGTTAACTAAACATGCCGGAGGCTAAAATAGGAGGCTAAGCCTGCCAAAAAGGCAGGAAACTGCCACATATAGTCACACTGTGCGTTTTTAACTTCATCCTAATTGAGTAAAAATAGGGTACCTACCATATTAAGTTATTTATCATTTTTTAATAGATTTAATATTATGTACAAAAGTGAAGATAGAGTAAAAGTATTACGAGCTTTTTATAAAACTATCTATTTTTGATAAATCAAGCCTCTTTATTTGTGACTGTAAAAGGATCATTTGGCATAAAAAAAAAAAATATCTCCACTTGGCACACGAGGTTGTCGACATGTGGAATGTGAACTCGGCTATCATTGTGCCGATAGTCGTAACGGCCAATGGCGTTACGGCCAAGAGCCTCGACGACCATCTTTCGAGCCTTGGATCAAGGGTTTGATTCAGAAGGCAGTTCTTCTCGATACGGTTCGTATTGAGAGGAGGTTCCTGTCTGTGGAGCCCACCGGAGCTTGGACCCTGCTCCCAACACCGGCGGACCACGATTTTTTATATTTATAAATTTTTGTTTTGTATGGTTTTTTTTTGAGAAATATTTAAAAATATGTAAAATGAATAATGGAAATAGTCAACTAAAATACAAAATGATTTTAGAAAAAGTCAATTCCCTTTTTTTCCATTTCACGCATAAACCGTTACATGAAGCGGTAACTAACCAAAAAAAACAGTCACATCATCAAATTCTACCTACTTTCCCGTTACCATAAATGGAACGTCATTTGTTGTCTGTCATTTGACTATTCGTATTTTATTGTTTTTAGATGAAATTATTGTGAATTTCCTGTAAATTACTCGACAAAAAGGTAAATAACGATTTAATAATCTATTTCAATAACTAGTTTTGCTTTAATATAGTGTAAATGTAGTGAAATTTAAGTTTATTTGGCGTCAATATCGATCCATATAAAATTAACTGGGGCAAATATTTTTGCGAGTTTTCGCAATCAAAACTTTATTTGGGCGCCCGTTATCGCTATCGTGAATGCCTGTGTAGTGTCGGCGATAACATGCGATGCTAATTACGGTTCTTAATTGGTTAAAAATGGAGTAAATCGTGAATAGCGTACGCCCCTTTTTCGTGTTGAATATAAGTTATTTCTAGACGTGTAAAAGCAGGTAAACAAACATTAAAATGCTAATTTATTACCGCTAAATTCAGCAGTTGTGTTAAAATTGTTTTAGAATATTTTTTGTGTTTTTTCGACGGCTAAACGTAAAAGCGCGCCACTTTGAATCTAGATAATCATATTATTCATTTTACTCTGCTATTTTGTCGCATTTCTATCGTTAATCGTTGTACATTAATTACGGAAATACCTTTACTTATTATTCTAGATTCCTGTCCACACATTTCATAAAAAAAAACATGAATTAAAGAACATATACAATGTGTTTACTTCTTTCAATTGTTTTCTGTCTCATTCTAAATTAAATTAGCATCAGCTGAGTCATACAGTCTGAGATAATTGCAATTATTTAAATACCTTTGTTTTTAATCATATTACAGGTGTTTGTGAGTCATACTTTACCATCTGTATGGTTTCTCTCTCAGACAAAAACAAGGTCTATTTTTAGTGTAATAAATAAATGCAGACTTACATTTTCTTGTCTGTTTAGTATTTAACCCCCAATTTAGTTTTACAGATTTAAACTATGACTAAGCAGGTTTTAAATTTGCTTTGAGTTTGTCGCTTTCACACAGAGCACAGGCAAATTTTTAGGCATTTAACTAATGCTACTGATGTTCTAAAAGAAAAAAATCTGCATACTTCTTTCTTACACAACCAGTTTTAACTTCATAATAGAGAATCACCAGTTAAGCTATGGCACATATTTTAACTTTAAAGCTTCTAATAATTTTTAATTTATGTTGCTTAAATAAATATAAGAGATACTTAAACATAACATAAATAATAAATAAGAAAGCTTTGAATAAAAATTATGGAAACACCCTTCCAATCTACTTAACTAATATCCTCGTCCTCATTTCAGCACCATGGCCAGTGAGAGCAGTTCAGCGGTGCTAGAGCTGAATGATGCAGACACTGAGGACACGGAGGCCACCACTGTGACAGATGACACGCACGAGGGCATGCCGCTCATCATGGAGCATGGTTATGATATTGCTGTTAAGGTGAGGAAATTGTATTTTCTTTATTTTCTTCTGTAAATTAGATTGTATGTATGACTCTCAGAAATGAAATACAAAAACTGCATACTTACAAAAAACTACCCAAGCAATGTAAATAAAATTTGAATGGGACCACCGCACAAGCTTCCCCTACCTAATGAAAAAAAAATCACGTAAATCAGACCACTGATCACGGAGTTATGAGGAAACAAACATTAAAAAAAAAATACAGCCGCATTGTGACCTCTTTTTTAAGAAGCTGATTAAAAAGAGTGGCTGTTGCTTCTGTTTTTCCTCCGACTTTTTGTCATGCAAAGCAGCTTTGCTGTGTTTTCATTACAAAGTAGATACAACAATAACGCATGATCACTGGTCTAAAAGCAGTTCTACTTTCTAATTGGCATTAGCATAAACAAGTGTAGATGGTGTAAGGAATATCGATGCACAAACTATTCCCACAAAAGTAGAGATTTTACAAAAATTCAACTGTAACAAGCCCTGTAGATAAAATATATATGGAACGGCTGATTTTATCTAGACTAATAGACAAAACCAGAAGAGATTCTTTGTTTGAACGTGCTAATCGCTGGAACTGCCAGTAGAATTTGATAAAATCTTTTTCCATTTGATAGCCCAATTCTTGTGGAAAGTGGTAGTAGTGGTAGTGGTGGTGGTGTAGTGCTGGTAGTGGTTATTTAATATCACGCTAAGACCTTAAGGAGCCGAGTAAAATGAGAAACAGTGGGAGAAACCAAGGGGCACAGCAAGTTTTCAATAACCAACAAACATTTTCTATGCTGGCAGGTTTAGAAACATGTGCTGAATTGATGGTAATAGTTTGAGCATCGATGTAACTGAGACCGAACAGGCTGTAATATTAATTGTAAAAGTTTTTACTGACGCTCTAATGTAATTATTTCTTTTGCAGGTGGACGCTCCAATGAAGCAGCTATCAACTCTAGAGACATACGTAACATACCGAGTTAGATGCGTGTGCGCACGCTGGCCTACACCCCCGCATGTTAGGAGGAGGTACAACCATTTTAAGGTAAACTGCCCTGATAATCTTCTAACTACCATTATATATGAAAGCCAGTTCGCATAATTAAAGACGATTAAAACCTAGTTGCAATATTATGTATTATCAATATAACATAACATCACGCCTGTAATCCCAGAAGGGTTAGGCTGGGCGTATACCCATATTTCGCCAGTTATGTTTAAGACCCACGTAATATGGGGCCAGCCTATTGCCATCAACTGAGAAATTCCATACATCAATACATTTATATCGAATTTGCAATATAGTCGTAATAGCATCATGGACACGATCAACATTATTAAAATACATCTTCAATGCGTGGGAAAAGGCACAAGATGCAATAGGCATCTTTTGCGACCTATCCAAGGCATTTGATTGCGTGAATCACGAAACATTGCTCTTAAAACTGGAGCGTTACGGACTGGGTAAACAAGCACTTAGCTTAGTAAAACCATATTTGAATTATCAAATGTAGCACTTACTAATTAACGTTAGTAAATTCACTAGGATTAAAAGTAAAAATGGGGGTTCTGCAAGACTCAATATTGGGCCCTTGCCTCTTTCTAAACGATTTACCTCTGTTACCGAAAAACCGACCTCAAATAGTGCTATTTGCTGATGACACATAATTGATTTTTAAGTTTAACAGACGTGCACAGGAGCTTAGATGTAAATAAAGCTATACTTAAGATTCATAATTGGTTTCCTTCTTTCCAGCTCCTCCACAAGCGGCTATGCTCCTCGCACCCGCTACTCGCGCCGCCAGCGCTGCCACCGTTGCACTCGGCGCGGCAGCAGCTGGATAGATACTCTCCATCCTTCGTGGCGCTCCGGAGTTGTGCGCTTAACGCATTTCTAGGTGAGTTAGTAATCATCTGCCTAGGTTTTGTTGGGGTCGCCTTCTAGTCTAATCTAATGCAGCTGAATACCAGTATTTTAAAACCCAGTTAGTATTTGGTAATACTACCCAGTCTGACTTTCGGACCACTACTATCTGTAACGACTGCCAAAGACCTACAAATGTCAACCGGGACCAACGGCTTAACGTTCTTTCCGAATACGGAGTAGTCGTATGTGTTATGAATGAATGGTCACCCATCTACCAAGCGACCTCGGTATGCTTTACCTTCAAGGGCGACTCGTGTGGCTGCATTATAAAGCCACGAGCAGGGACGGTTACCTATTACCGTTAAAAATATCGTTCAATCATAGGATTTACCGGTATTTAAATAGCGTTAGTAATAGCATTATTTCGCTAAAAACTAACAATATCTGGTGCGACGTTGCCAAACGGAACGCGCGCCGCGCGTCCTTTCGTTAGGCACTTCTAATCAGAGCGGCAACAGCTAGCATTTTATGACGATCGGACCTACGAAAGCGCGACGACTCGCGCGTTTTTCATTTTATAGGACTAGACGTCAGTCGTTAGAAATAGAAAGCTTGCATAGGTCATTGATGTATACAGTGTGAGTCTTTATAATGTGCACATACCGAAATGAGAGAATCTATGCTTAATTTTATCGATGGAAAAAATATTTAAAAAAATCGAAATATTTTTTTTATATTTTTTATGGAATTTTTAAAAATTTTGTCCACTTCTGTGACCCCAGTGTAAACAAAACGGTGTAACTTTTAAACTGAATTATCTATCGCGATGAAACAAACTCCATAATGATTGGAAGTAATTAAGCTTCCTAATAAAATTAAAATTCTGGAAAAAAACTACCCTCAATTGAAAATAAACAGCGAACGAAAGTTACGAAACTCAGGTAGCAGCGAACGAAAGTAACGAAACACATGTAGCAGCGGCGAATAATTCGGAGCGACTGCCTGTCTGTCATAATTGAAGGTCCCTTCGGTTAGCCCTACCTCCCCGCACCCCGACCCGCGCACATTAATAATAAAATTCACAGAAAATGCTGTCTACCTGCTAAACAATAGTGCGTAGCCGTGCGCTGGGCCTTTCTTTAACAGTTGATAAGAAATGTTGGGATTAAGTTAAAAACATGCAATTTTTACCATTACGTGGCTAATACGATGAAGAATAACGTAAAGTAATAAAAAAGGTAGGTAATGGGGGCGTCTTATTGAGAAATTTTACGATTATTGTAAAAATTGATGAAGAAAAAACAGATTTTTGCTAAAAAAAAGATGTTTATTTTCAATTGAGGGTAGTTTTTTTCCCACAATTTTCATTTTATGAGGACGCCTAATTACTTCCAATCATTATGCAGTTTGTTTCATCGCGATAGATAATTCGGTTTAAAAGTTACACCGTTTTGTTTACACTGGGGTCACAGTACCGGACAAAATATTAAAAAATTCCATAAAAAATATTAAAAAAATGTTTATTGTTTTTAAATATTTTTTTCGTCGATAAAATTAAGCATAGATTCCCTCATTTCGATATGTGCACATTATAAAGACTCACACTGTATTTGGAAAAGTGTTGGTCCTAATATACTGCCTTGTGGGATGCCTTAGGTGAGCTTTTCATATGAACTGGTGACTGAATCAATGAGAACACACTAGGATCTACCACAGAGGTAGTCTTTGAATAGTTTAAGAGTTACTCCACGCACTCCTAAGCTTTCTATCTTTGAAATAAGTCGAGGGACAGAAACCGTGTCAAAAGCTTTGGTTAAGTCTAAGAAGATGCCATAGCACTTTAATTTGTTATCCAGCTTGCTTACCAGACTGTTAGTGAAGGCAGCAACTACATCCTCTGTACAAATTGCATTCTATCTCGGTTTCTTAGACAATGAACCAGGCCACTGCTCATCCAAGGTTTTAAAATCCTGCATTTTTTATGTGTTCCGGCTATTCGGGTGTGATTAGTATTCACACGTTGCCTATTATCAATTAACAGATTAGTTGCTTGATTGGCGTTAGTACAAGTTAAGATGGGGCTGAAGTCGGTGTTGTCCAGTTCTTTACGAACAGCTTTATAATCATACTGTGATGATGTTCTTTGCCCTTTACATCCCAAACTGGAATTGAGGAGCAGAAAAAAAACAGATGGTGATCGGTAACGTGAGAGTCTAGGACTGGCACAGTTGAAGTCTTCTTAGATTTAAGCATTATATGATCTAGACAATTGTTCACTCTGGTCGGTAGAGAATGTGCAGGGAGTAGTCCAAGAGTGGCGGTGACAGTTAAATAGTCACTAGCTTGCCGGTCACTAGATCCTGATTTGATGTCATCATTCATATCACCCATCATAAGATAATGTTAGCGTAGGATTTCAGAGAAGATATTACGCCTTGCAGAATAGTATAAAAGTTTTCTAGATTTTGGTAAGATGGAGCGCGATTGAGTGAAACTATTGGCGTAGACCCTAAGCAGGATATAATACAGACAGCGTTCTGAAACGGTGGTTCTCTCGTCACACTTTTTAAACTTTCTCTAATATAAAGTACCACTCCGTTATTTTTTTTACAAGATTGTTATCTGCACCCGTCAACATAATCTTGTAAATCACGCATTGTACTTCCTCATCGGCTTCGTAGTAAAATCTGTTGTCTAATAATTCCAGTATTAGACAAAAATTAAAGCGTAGATTGTTATCTGCACCCGTCAACATAATGCTGCAAGTCACGTGTTGTACTTCCTTATCGGCTTCGTAGTAAAATCTATTGTCTAATATAATTACAGTATTAGACAATAATGGAAATCGAAGATTGTTATCTGCAACCTTCAACATAATTTGTTTTTCTTTAGAAATACTTTGAAAAGTTTGTAACAAATCTGGTGCGGGCATTGTCATCTGAACCAGGATTATTTTAAAAGTTTTAAATAATCAATAGGTAGCGGGTTCTGTTGTTAAACGGAAAGCTTTGATGCGCAAGCGCCGCGCCGCCCATGTCTGTGTTGTAGGGAGTAACGATAATCTACTATAAGTATATAGATTCTATTTATGTAATCCTTTTTTGATTACAAGTAAAAAGAATACCCCGATATAAATAAAAAAAAATGTGCTAAAAATCACTAATGTAATGTACTAATGTGTTGTAAGGTGGTCGTTAGAGAGTTGAGACAAACACAAGTAATTAGGATGAAACCTCGTGTAATACTGGTTATAATAATGGTTCATACGATATAAAGAGTACATATAAAGACATTCAGAGATACTTACTACATATATTTACAACTAAAGGTCTACCACACTATACGCCCTTACCGAAAGAAAACAAAAAGAAATACATATTACAGAATGTTTTTTTTTCTTTTTTTTATTACGATGAAAAACACTGCTTAATACGATTTTTGTGTATAACTTCTTCTTTTCCATTTCGTTGCACCTTTACATTACCATCCAAATCTGTCAGTACTACGCAAGGGGCCTGAATACTGGTTCAAATTTATTATCTTTCTCGCTTTTAATTAACAATTTATCACCAATTTTTTAATGGACAGGTTTAGTATTCTTGTCTTAAACAGATTTACGTTTCTTTTTACTGTCAATTAAATTACTACTTGTTATCTATATTTTAATTGTTTGACATAGTCGTTATCATGGTACAGTGGTTCAACAATTCCTGAACTTAAATTATTACATTTCTTGCCAAATACAAGTTCAAAAGTAGTAGTATTTAGTCTCGGTGTGGACTGTCGTATTATACAAAAAACAAAAAAAAACTATCCATGTACTCCAATATCTTGGATCGTTGTCGATCCTCAAATATGCATTTAAAGATTTATGTGAATTTTCTGAAGCGCCAATCAAATCAAAAATTGGTGAGGATAAGCGGTTGAGAAAATTTGATTAATATTAAGTAATTTACAAACCTCTTTCATCGTGGTGGACATAAACTCCGTCCCCCGATCCGTTGCTATCTCCCGCGGTAACTATGCCGAACCTTAAAACGAAATTATTAACTAAAGCCTTTGCGACGCTAACACAATCTTTACTTTCTCAAGGATAAGCCTCTATATTCTTACTCAGCTCACACTGAATGGTGAGTACATACATAGTTATAATAGTCTCTATTAAGGGCTCTACTATATCTAAAAATATTTTGTCAAATGATGACTGCGCCGTAGTAGTTATCTCCATCGACTGTTTGGTCGGTAAAGAATGTTTTTGTGTCTGACATTTCACACATTACTTTACGTGACTCTTTATGTCCTCGTCCATGTTTGAAAAAATAATATTTTTTAATGATGTTTCATATGCGCCTGATTTGCGCATGGCCTCTAGTCGGCAACAAGTGAAAATCATTTAAGATGACCCGTTTGTCATCATCATCTATTACTCTAACTACTCCTACTACGCAATTCGTGGACCGGTCCTCTTCTTTTTTTTTACTGGTTAACCATTTAATATATTTATGTTATTATTTTTTATTATGTATACTTCTACAATATTATTATTCTCGCAAAATAACCTAAATTCTATCACGAAAAGCGTCTCGCGTTTGGCATGATCGAGAAATCGGATTCAGACCTATTATGTTTTCTTTTTTTTAAATACATGTCGCCGCAAGAGTGTCTATCTGCCAAGATTATTAGTTAATTTAATTAACAACCAATTTATAATTCTCATTCATCATAATATTGAAGCGAACCTGCCATCTGTGAGGCGACATCTTGCAACGATCGAATCGATTGACAGGAGAGACTAGTGCCATCTATTGGCTTGTGTCTTAACTACTGAGATGGTTCGTGATTAGTTCTTCTGAAGATTAATTTAATAAACAAAAGTCTTTAGCTAGAACTATAGTTAAAATTAAGATAAGCAAATATTTGACAATTGGGATCTTAACAATTGCTCATTTAACACTAAGATTGTTTTGAGCCAACATTCCACAATATTGTGGAAGATGGCGCCGAATACGATTTTAATGATCAATAACTCAATTTATAATTTGAAATTACAACTGAATCAGTTTCTGTAACTAATTACAAACTAAAAAGTAACAAGATTATTTTTTATATTAAGGTCTTCGGGACTATAAAAATTTATTTAACACATTGAAGTCGAATAGTAACGTCCAGTTAAGTGAAAATGATGTGTCGAATCTAAGGTGTCGACGATTTTATTATCGAATTTACTCCAAATGGGTGCAATCAAGAAGGACAGTCGACAAGTTCATGAATAAGAACGGTAGGTATAAGTGGTTAAGTTCCGATATCATAGATTCAGTTTCTTCAGTGTGATGATACCGGAACTTAAACACTGTCTGTTCTTATTCATGAACTTGTCGACTGTCGATCTTTATGATTACGAAGAGAAAAATAAAGATCTAGATAAGTAGAAAACCTACGGAAAGCCATAATGACAACACTTAGTACGGGTTGTAATTACAACTTAATTATATTGGCAAAACACACTAATATATTTAGGGCATCAAGTTTGCAACTATCAATGAATTTGATAAGCTAATAATGACATGAGCCAATCACAATGCAGAGCTTAAGGGCTGTAACCATAGTAATTACAATAACTAATTACATTAAGCAAGTACTGGTAGTCGTTACTTAATGACTTATTAACGCTTTTGTTAAATTGCAACGAAAGCTTTAATAAGTCATTTAAGTACTCACTAATGCATCTGTTATTTAAGGAACTGCTTTGTGATGACTAATTCTCAGTAATAAGCAAACTAAATGTACCTCTATTCCATTAGTAATACAATAACAAAGATAGTTACTATAGGCAAAATATCTCGGAAGGGGCACTCTGGGGGCACCATGTGTCTTGAAGAAAATGTGGCATAAAATAGGAAAATAGGTAAATAATAGTAATGAAGACCGCAAATCGAAACAAGGAGGGAATCATGAGATACAGTACAGACATTTTTGTGTCCGTTTCCTTACAAAAATAACAGATTTCATCGATTTGCTCCTAAAGTGCTGGTCAAATAAAAAAAGCGTAGTAACATTTTTAGTTTTCCTTCAATAGAGGAATGCAACTGTATATTTACTTTTTTTTAAAATTAAATACTTTTTCAATTTTTAATTCTATGTCCCCATACAAGAGGTTGGCTCTTGTATGGGGACGATCCACTGTGCGGTGGGCTGATCAGTCCTTTCATCAGTATCACTTATCGGCCAAAAAATTGTCTTTATTATTTTCATCCGACTTTCTTTTCATACTTCTAGTCATCTTATTTACAGCTTGAGCTGAATGAGTGGGGAATCCAACTCTTTCAGCTCATCTGATGATATCACTATACGAGATAATGTCTGCAGCCACATTACTCGTTCCTTTTACATACTCAATCTTATAATTATATTCTTCTAATGTCTATCTAAATTTTAGCAGTTGCTAGAAGGATTGCTTATGAAAAATAAATAAACAAGTGCTTTATGGTCTGTTCATATTGTAAAGGATTTTCCAAACAGCAACCCTAGACAAAATAAATCTGTACTTTTTTCCGCACGCGCTACGGACTGTACGTTAGCGTGAGTAAAATGCTAGACAAAGAACCAAGCTCACGCCAAACGCCTATTCCGCAGCGTCGAAAGAAAACCCGATAGTTTCTCTATGGAAGTTAGCGCGAGCTTCGTGACTAGGCAGTATGGTCAAAAGACTATAGCCTTCCCTTCGGGGTAAATCAAAAAAAAAAAAAAACGAGCTTCGTGACAACAAAACCAACCCAAACGTCAATCTCAAATGTCAAACACGTCTTTACTGGCGGTAATTTGAAACCATCTAAACCATTTCAATAAGTTGTGTGTAAGTAACGTACTGGCGAGCAGTTCCATTTCTCATCATCTGCCTAGCCTTTTCCCAACTATATTGAAGTCGGCTTCCAGTCTAACCAGATGCAGCTAAATACCAGTATTTTACATAGAGCGACTGCCTATCTGACCTCCACAACCCAGTTAGTACTGGGTAATACGATACCCCTTGGTAAGACTGGTTGTCAAACTTTTTGGGCCACTGACTGCCTAAATTTTAAATTAATTTCTGCCTTATTTAACATACGACTTGCATATGCTACTGGTAAATCATTTGCATGGCACAAAACTGCGTGTCTTCACTACATAGTATAAAACAAAGTAGCTTCCCGCTGTCTGTCTGTCCCTATGTATGCTTAGATCTTTAAAACTACGCAACGGATTTTGATGCGGTTTTTTTTAATAGATAGAGTGATTCTAGAGGAAGGTTTATATGTATATATTGCACCCGTGCGAAGCCGGGCTGGGTTGCTAGTTTAGAATATACGGAATAACAATTAATAAGTATTTTCTTTTTGTTGATAGAGCGAGTGGCGAAGCACCCTATCCTGACACACAGTGACGACTTCAGAATATTTCTGACCACACCCGACGACGAATTAGATAAGGTAACTGTTCACTGTTTCGTTGGTCTAGCGGTCGCAAGCGCGACTGCTGAGCATGAGGTTCGATTCTCGGGTCGGGCAAAGTATTATTGGGTTTTTCCATCAGGAATTTCTCAGTAGCAGCCACGGAGTCTGGATTTGTGCCCGGTTGATGGCAATAGGCTCGCCCCCTATTACATAGGACACAACTGGCGAAATGTGGGTGTACTATTAGGTACACTTCTGTCTAACCCTTCGGGGATTACAAGCGTGATGATAAGTTATGTAACTCTTCACTATACCTAACTATTACAGAATTCAATAACCCGTTGCTATTTTTGTATTGTACTCAGTAGCCATTGGTATGAAATCGGAAAGCCAGAGAATCAGCACTTTTTAGACAGCCCCACAGAACACCAAAAAATACTATTAAAAAGGCAAACCTAGTGAGAAATCCCCAATAGGACTTTTTCTCATATAAGATGTTATTTTCCTGGACTATACAACATTAGTTTTAGTATCTGCGAAACCTGAAACACGTGTCTGGTATTTTTATGTAAAGAATCTATGTACAAAATTTCTAAACTGTGGCATGAAAAATCACAAAGTTATAAGCTTGTTCTGTTACCTAGTTGTCCGCACAAAAACGTGGTCACCACGCAGCGCGCCCGCGCACGCGTCTCCAGCGTCGTCTTGAGCTTATTGATAATAATAATTTGGCAGTAGGTACCTAAATGATTGCGATAGGTACTTAATGTCGCTCGGTATCCAACTTGTAATTTTTATTTAATATTTTTAAGACAAAATATAACATGGTTTAAAAATTATTGGAATCGATTCAGTTACTTATTCTGAACAAACTATATTCAGGTTTCGCATATACTAAAAATAATGTTGTATACACCGTCGACACAATGACAGATTTCTTTGCACTATCTGTCATTTTGTCGATTCTTCCGTCAAAGAAATCCTTGTCTACGGTGGTCATGCTGCGGGGGCAGGTTAGGTACTAACCACACGATAAAGAAAGAAGTAAATATTTGGCAGACACCAAGCTCCTGAATAATTATTTACTTGCTACAGGTATTCAAAAGTGAAAACAGCGCGCTAAACCTATGGGGACTAAGCAGTGCTCTATACGGTTCAGGCGAAACGAAAAACACGAATGGACCAAGGTATGTTGTACACTTTATTGTTACAAGAGTATTCATGCCATTAATAATTAATTATTTTTGTTAATTAAAAGAAGCCTAAGTTGCTTTTTATAACATCAGCTATCTGTCAGTAAAAGTCCCGTCAAAATCGGTCCAGCCGTTTCGGAGATTGGCCGGAACAAACAGACAGACAAAAATTTTAAAAATGTTTTTATGTCATAAAAAGTACTATATACTTTCATAAGCATTTTTATATTACAAACGGACACTTCAGTTTTATTTATTTGTATAGTTTAACAATACAGTATTTTTCCAGAGTAAAAGATCCAGAATTTACGTCAGCCGCGGACTACCTGCAGTCTCTGCAACTCAAGTTGACTACCCTGTGCGCGTTGACCACCAAGCTACATAAGAGTACCATCGCGCTCAGCAGCGAGTTCATGGGGTAAGTAGTACTATAGCCAGCAGGCTATGATGTGTGCCCGTTTTAGAAGATCTCTGTAAATTTTGATGCAATGTCAATGTCACGCATGACGCAATAAATTGGAAAAACTCGTGATTATCACATTATTCCTGCCCTTTCTTTACTAAGGTAATCTGGAATCATATTTTCTTCAACATACCACCTGACACTGACACCTGTCTCCCTCCTCCCTCTTTGAACCTTACGTCACTAAATTCTCCATACAGACACAGACAGTGCAGAGAGTAAGAGAGAGAGAGTGAGAGTGTGGTGTGTGTGTGTGTGTGTGTGTGAGAGAGTGAGTGTTTGTGTGTGTGTGTGTTCCCATACAGTTTCAAGACGCGCACACAGATCGCCGGTCAAGAGTCAAAAAAAAAAGTGGTTCAATTAAGTAATGCTCTCTTTACTTGCAATAAAATGTCAAGACATTACTCATCCACCCGCCTCTCGCCCAGCATGAAGCGCGCGTGCGACGCGTGGAGCTCCCAGTCGTCGGGGCGCACGGCGCTGGGCACGGCGGGCTGCGCGGCGGGCGCGCTGGCCGCGGGCGCCGCGCCGCGCCGCGCGCCCCTGGCGCACCGCGCCGTGCTGCCGCTGCTGGCGGCCTACGCCAGTGCACACGTGCACAAAATAGCGCAGAGAGACCAGATACATGGTAAGTCATCTGCCTTTACTATGTTGGGGTCAACTTCCAGTCCATTCACTTCCACTTCACTGTCCATTTTCTTCTATTAACTGCGTGGGATCCTGGATGAACGAAGTGTTATTGGGTTTTTCCAATAGTAATTTCACAGTAGTAGCCCGGAGGTTGGTAGTTGCTGGTGGAACCTCGCAAAAAACGTAAAGTTGTTGGTCCTGCCTCTGATCTCCCTTGGGTCGTGTTTGATTACCATCCGATTGGATTGTGAGAGTGAGAGAAGGGGAAGCCTGTATAGCTACGAGCCCCCCTCCCTCCCCATCGGGCTGTACTGCCGTTACTAGCGGCATATTTGAAGAGAGAAGATAGCGCTGAGATCAGATACATGGTAAGTGTCATAAACCCAAACTGAAAGCAATTATGTATTACAAACTATAACTTTTAACCGTAGCACTCGTACGGAACTTGAAAATTATTGCACGGAAACATCCTGCCGGGATTAAAAATATCCTAGGAACTTAAATTAAGAGTTACTCATCATCTGCCAACACTTTTCACACTGTATTGGAGTCGGCTGGTCGGATACCAGTATCTTACATGCCTATCTGAACTCCGAAAATATTGGTCTTGGTATCACCAGCACCAGTTCTCTATTACCATTTTTTATTTAAATAAAACGTTGCGCCTAACTTGTAGTTTCTCCTGTATCGTGGGTGCGTTTACAAACGACTAAACTCACATACACAAATAGCCAGACCCGGAACAACTACCTGTAGGCCTTACGAATTTTTGATCCGTGCGGGAATCGAAGTGCGATACGCAGTGCAGCAGCCAATCGTTCAGCCACTGCGCCAACCGTGCCGTCATCATCTGCCTAGCCTTTTCCCAACTATACTGGGGTCGGCTTCCAGTCTACCTGGATGCAGCTGAATACCAGTATTTTACATGGAGCGACTGCCTATCTGACCTTCACAACCCAGTTAGTACTGCGTAATATGATACCCCTTGGTAAGACTGAGTGTCACACTTTCGGGCCATTGACTACCTATAACGACAGCCGAGACCAACGGCTTAACGTGTTTTCCTGAAACTCGGTATGTAATGGGTGATCACCCATCCACGGACCAACCTAGGCTACCGTGGCTTAGCCTGAAGATCGACCCGAGCAGCTGTTATTATTTAGCCTCGAACTCCTCTTAGGTTGGGTTATCCTTAAGAATTTTAATAATACAAACAGACATACACTTAAAATTAACATTTATTACTTACATTACAACAAATAAATAAAATCGAACATCGTACACATAAAATAGCGCCTGTTGTACCCGAAGGGTTAGGCAAAATTGAATCTAATCCATATTCACACTAGTCACAATATTCTCACACAGAGACTTAATTTTAAATCGATCTTCAAAAGAATTTCTCGCCACAGGCCCTTGGAATAAGCAACCAATGAAATGCACTAATTTCTCAGGTATATCACTGACAAGTCTACCGTCAGACTTCCGTTTTGAAGATTTAATTTCACTATGTAAGTCAAATGCAAGTTTATCCATATTAAAATCTTCAATTTCGAAATTAGTTTGTCCATTTTTGTAGACTACCTTCTTTTTGTTTTTTGAAGTAATTTTTATAGTATCGTTGTAATGGTTTAGTATTTCTTCTTGTAATTGTAGGACAGTATTTTCGATATCCAATGGGATGGTTGTGTTTTGAATTTCGAATAGTATGAGTTTGTAGCGCTCAAAAAGGTCAGTTAATAAGTAGGTTTTATTCTTGTCTAAGATTTCATCGTCTATAAAAGTGCAGAGAGCTTCAAATGCTTTGCTTTGTAAGTTTTTTATAACCAGCCTGTCTTTTTCATCACAATTTTTGTTAGTGATTTTCTGGTATTTATTTTTATATTCAACTCTACATAGAGGATGGCACAAGAATTCTTTGTTTTTCTCCAATTTTTCCAATAATTTCTCGTCTTCCATTGCTTCAGCAATCTCTAAAATCTTTTCACATTCATCCTTTTCCAATATTTCTGACAGGTCAACCTGTGTGCTTATTTTCCTTTGCTCCTTATCACAAAACACACAAGCATCATTCTCTAGCGATACCGTCTCCACAATTTTTGGTTCTAACCTCTCCGGACCAAAGTTTAAATTTGCTTGGTTAAACATGTTTCCATATCTGAATAGGTCCATACCAGAATTGAAAGCTGAACAGTCTTTCATCATGTCCTTTTTTATAGGAGATTTCCTTGTTAGTATAGATTTTAAGATCACACCTCTTGCTATATCCGGGTTCACATAGCTTGGTTCATCCATTTGGTATGTTTTAAAAGGTGTGACTTTTAAATTGATGTCACAGGTTTTAGTACCAATCTTAGGTATTTGTATAAGTTTTGGTATTTCTGCAATGTTACTAGAAGAAGGTGTGTTCTTCTTAAATGCTTTGGGTGACTCGATTTTGAGGGGCGGTATATTGTTGATAAGTACCTGTAAATAAAAAATAGTAGTTAGTAATGTTAGTATTAAAGTTATTGGTGGGATTGCCTCTTTAGTTGAGTGGTAGCAAATGCTTCTGCTGAGCTTCATGCCTTGGTTTCCCAGTTTGGTTAAATTGTTATTAGGGGCTTCCATTAGGAATTTCTCAGTTGGAGTCTGGATTTGTGCCCAGTTGATGGTAATAGGATCACCCTCGAACATGAGACTTAAACATAACTGGCAAAGTCTGAGTGTGTACCTCTGCCTAACCCGTCTGCCATTGAAAGTCTCATAGTCTAACCTGATTAGCTACCAAAATGAATACCAGTAATTTACATGGAGCGACTGCCTATCTGACCTCCACAACTCAACCCGGATGTTTGGTAACTCATTGCCCCTTAAGTTTGAACAAATGATTACTTCCTGTAATACTAAAATAACATATTAAAACCTACAATATTTAACCATGAGGTGACCTTTAAGTTTTCAGACATGACCCTGTAATTTAATTATTAATTCAAGGTCCTGTTTGGTCTAGATTTATTCAGGTAAAATATTCTTATTTAGAATACTTATTCAGCACAAATATAAAGACTACCTATTGAGTTTACAAATCTATACTAATAAATAAAAGCGAAAATTTGTTTGTAAGTTTGTCATGTAATCTTCAGAACTACTAATCCAATTCCAAAAATTTTTTCTCCAACGTGAAGCTGCATTATCCCCAAGTGCCATAGGCTACATTTAAAACGTTCTTTTGGGTTAATTTCCATGCAGGAAGGGACCAAAGCCGCAAGCAAACACTAGAAATATTTAATCATATTTTAGAATACTTATTCAGCACAAATATAAAGACTACCTATTGAGTTTACAAATCTATACTAATAAATAAAAGCGAAAATTTGTTTGTAAGTTTGTCATGTAATCTTCAGAACTACTAATCCAATTCCAAAAAATTTTTCTCCAACGTGAAGCTGCATTATCCCTAAGTGCCATAGGCTACATTTAAAACGTTCTTTTGGGTTAATTTCCATGCAGGAAGGGACCAAAGCCGCGAGCAAACACTAGAAATATTTAATCATATTTTAAATGCCAGTGATTCTGTTTTCTACTCTGAGAAGAAAAATTGATCGAAACTCACAGAACACTTTTATAGTCAAGACATCTTGGTCAACGTCATTTGAGGAAGAAGAAGAAGACAGTGTCTTAGATAGTATTTTGAAGAAAGTACCACACAGATTCGAGTGGACCAGTCTAGTATCTCTGATCTCTGATCCGAGTGAAAAATTTAAAAGATTCCTAAGAATTGATTATGATCCTTTTCATTGCCAAGTTGCATAACATAACATCACGCCTGAAATCCTCGAAATTTTAGGCAGGGGTGTACCTAATAGTACACCCATGTTTATGTTTTAAGCCCTATGTGATAGGGGGCGAATCTATTGCCATCAACCGGGCACAAATTCAGACTCTGGCAATAATCGACCCCAGGACCTCATGCTCTGCAGTCGCACTTACGACCACTCGACCAACGACGCAATGGTGATGGAATAGATTAGTAAATGCCTGACTGAATAATAATTACCTTGCCATTACTGAACATAGAAGTAAACTCCTTTTTATTATTACTTTTTAAAATAATAAACTTATCGTAGCATTGCAAATGATATCCTTTTTGCTGCATACTTTTTGGCAATACGACATCTTTGTATACCAAGTTCTTTTTCTTCCTCAACGCCTGTATCTTACGGCATTTCTCTAATCTTTCTGCATTGAATTTTTTCACGACAATTCCCGCTTTTTCGCACAGAAAACAGGTTAACATTTTTAATGGTATTAAACCTTCTTTTCTCATATCCATTTCTTGAGTATATCGTTTAAAATAACCTCGTAAACTGCATTTTATTCGTTTTTCACACGAAAAAATCACTTAGCTAGACACTTTTCGTACAAAATTCACTGTATCAATGTGAGAACACGGAAGTTGACTCGAAATTATCGAGTCCGATTTTTTCAATGTTAACAATTAACCTCGAAACGTGTTCCTTGTCAAAACATTACACTTTTCACTTCTGAAGACTTAAAAACCACTCAATAATTATATTTTACCACAATATTAATAAGGAATTAGTTTTACAGTGAATTTTAACTAGTAAGTCATCGTTTGACGTAAAATTATAGTAATGTTTACAAGACAAGGTTGACGTTTGTCTCGTTACATTGAACCATGGGCGGTTGGCTTTTGCCGAAGTGCGGCGGAGACTGCCGAATAGAGCCGAACTTGTAGTATGGCCGTGAGTGTAAGAGAGATGGAAGATACTCGTGCTCTGTCGTACGCATGTTTTTTGTTTTGAGATAGTGTTGTGTAGTGTACTACTATCGATAATTCTGTATTGAATACTCTGATTTTACCTTGAATTCAGAAATCTAATAGTAACCGAGATCTAAGTCAGTTGTCAAAGCGGGTATATAATTTCTACACGTAAGCCGACGGCTTAGTTCAGAGACACCTGTGGTTATATTGCGAATAAAATTCATTACTGTTGTCTGTGACACATATAGCCACAGAATACTTGAAAGAGATGGGAAGACAAACCAATTATCCTGTAAATCCCAAACGGATAGCGTTTGGAATTTACAGGATAATTGTTTTTCGGTTCAACATAATCAGGTACTGCTATGTGAATTCAACACATAGTTTATACAAATCGAACGGTAGGCTTCAACGAAATAGGCGTTCGAGTCAAGCGCTGAGTCTGACCGATCGCTTGGAAACATTGTACATGCAACTTTATACATCCACGTAAACAATGTCATGTTACGGATTAAATTTTTCTTCCTTTACTATACTTCTTCTTCTGTAACTACCAATAGCTTATTCAATTTTGGAAGTTGACAAGGTGGACTGTATAATTTCTTGTTGAAATTAAACAACCTCTCCCCTCAACGGACAAGGCAAGACTAAACTTTCTTTTCCCGGGACCCATCTATCGGACAGGTTGAGACTTGTCTAGCTATCGTCTCATTTTCCAACGATGTGATTGGTCGACAGAAAATGGCGTCATCAGTCTTAAAAATGAGAAACGATATAGATTTTGCTCATTTTAAACAGAAATCGGGCGTGACCCTAGAGTAAGTAAAAGATTCTGTCGAGGCATCGATTGATTGATGAAAAATATTTTTTCTTCGAGCCAAATCCAGAGTTTGAACTAAAATTTACAGACAAGTGTCATATTTGTGCGGTAGTTAGTGCTCACTAAACGGAAATATGACTCTTGTATGTAAATTTTAGTTCAAACCTCCGATCTGAGAACCTGGCCTGGCCTGAAAAAAATTTTTTTTTTTCACTCGATATAACCTTTTACTCGCCCCAGAGTCATGCCCGATTTTTGTGTGAAACTGCCACATTTGTGTATAGCGTTCACAAATGTCTCATTTGTGCAGCAGCTATTGCTCACCAAACGGAAATATGAGTACTCATTGCCGACATGGTCGTGTCGACCAATCATATCGCTGAAAGACGCGGTCACATTTGTGAACGAATGCACAAATACATCGTAGTGGCAGCGACTGCTCACCAAACGAAAAGATATGCAGTCATTACTGTTTGAAGACCATTTCTTTGTTTAAAACCAGAGTGAAAGAGCATTACCTTTCCTCTCAATTATGATTTATAATATCCATATATATTTTTATTAGTTTATATATCTTAGTATTATGTATTTATATAAGTATATATTAATATTTACTTATATGTATATTTATATAGTATTATAGGTTAAGTTAGTTAAGCCACATGTACACATTTTTCTCCTCCTTTTTACACACTATTGTCTACATTTCTTTTTCATTTCTCCTTTTTACGGGTCTGCTGGCAGAAATTTCTTATGAAATAAGCAGTACCTTTGTACTCATGTGTTATTTTCCTGTGTTGTCTTCTGTGTGTATATAAATAGTTAAATAAATAAATAAATACCATGCGGTTAGATATGCACAAATATGAACGTTGCGCGGTAGCCACTGCTCACTATTCCGTTTGGTGAGCATAGCCCCAGAGTCATGCCCGATTTTTGTGTGAAACAGCCACATTTGTGTATAGCGTTCACAAATGTCTCATTTGTGCAGCAGCTATTGCTCACCAAACGGAAATATGAGTACTCATTGCCGACATGGTCGTGTCGACCAATCATATCGCTGAAAGACGCGGTCACATTTGTGAACGAATGCACAAATACATCGTAGTGGCAGCGACTGCTCACCAAACGAAAAGATATGCAGTCATTACTGTTTGAAGACCATTTCTTTGTTTAAAACCAGAGTGAAAGAGCATTACCTTTCCTCTCAATTATGATTTATAATATCCATATATATTTTTATTAGTTTATATATCTTAGTATTATGTATTTATATAAGTATATATTAATATTTACTTATATGTATATTTATATAGTATTATAGGTTAAGTTAGTTAAGCCACATGTACACATTTTTCTCCTCCTTTTTACACACTATTGTCTACATTTCTTTTTCATTTCTCCTTTTTACGGGTCTGCTGGCAGAAATTTCTTATGAAATAAGCAGTACCTTTGTACTCATGTGTTATTTTCCTGTGTTGTCTTCTGTGTGTATATAAATAGTTAAATAAATAAATAAATACCATGCGGTTAGATATGCACAAATATGAACGTTGCGCGGTAGCCACTGCTCACTATTCCGTTTGGTGAGCATAGCCCCAGAGTCATGCCCGATTTTTGTGTGAAACAGCCACATTTGTGTATAGCGTTCACAAATGTCTCATTTGTGCAGCAGCTATTGCTCACCAAACGGAAATATGAGTACTCATTGCCGACATGGTCGTGTCGACCAATCATATCGCTGAAAGACGCGGTCACATTTGTGAACGAATGCACAAATACATCGTAGTGGCAGCGACTGCTCACCAAACGAAAAGATATGCAGTCATTACTGTTTGAAGACCATTTCTTTGTTTAAAACCAGAGTGAAAGAGCATTACCTTTCCTCTCAATTATGATTTAAAATATCCATATATATTTTTATTAGTTTATATATCTTAATATTATGTATTTATATAAGTATATATTAATATTTACTTATATGTATATTTATATAGTATTATAGGTTAAGTTAGTTAAGCCACATGTACACATTTTTCTCCTCCTTTTTACACACTATTGTCTACATTTCTTTTTCATTTCTCCTTTTTACGGGTCTGCTGGCAGAAATTTCTTATGAAATAAGCAGTACCTTTGTACTCATGTGTTATTTTCCTGTGTTGTCTTCTGTGTGCATATAAATAGTTAAATAAATAAATAAATACCATGCGGTTAGATATGCACAAATATGAACGTTGCGCGGTAGCCACTGCTCACTATTCCGTTTGGTGAGCATAGCCCCAGAGTCATGCCCGATTTTTGTGTGAAACTGCCACATTTGTGTATAGCGTTCACAAATGTCTCATTTGTGCAGCAGCTATTGCTCACCAAACGAAAAGATATGCAGTCATTACTGTTTGAAGACCATTTCTTTGTTTAAAACCAGAGTGAAAGAGCATTACCTTTCCTCTCAATTATGATTTATAATATCCATATATATTTTTATTAGTTTATATATCTTAATATTATGTATTTATATAAGTATATATTAATATTTACTTATATGTATATTTATATAGTATTATAGGTTAAGTTAGTTAAGCCACATGTACACATTTTTCTCCTCCTTTTTACACACTATTGTCTACATTTCTTTTTCATTTCTCCTTTTTACGGGTCTGCTGGCAGAAATTTCTTATGAAATAAGCAGTACCTTTGTACTCATGTGTTATTTTCCTGTGTTGTCTTCTGTGTGCATATAAATAGTTAAATAAATAAATAAATACCATGCGGTTAGATATGCACAAATATGAACGTTGCGCGGTAGCCACTGCTCACTATTCCGTTTGGTGAGCATAGCCCCAGAGTCATGCCCGATTTTTGTGTGAAACTGCCACATTTGTGTATAGCGTTCACAAATGTCTCATTTGTGCAGCAGCTATTGCTCACCAAACGGAAATATGAGTACTCATTGCCGACATGGTCGTGTCGACCAATCATATCGCTGAAAGACGCGGTCACATTTGTGAACGAATGCACAAATACATCGTAGTGGCAGCGACTGCTCACCAAACGAAAAGATATGCAGTCATTACTGTTTGAAGACCATTTCTTTGTTTAAAACCAGAGTGAAAGAGCATTACCTTTCCTCTCAATTATGATTTATAATATCCATATATATTTTTATTAGTTTATATATCTTAGTATTATGTATTTATATAAGTACATATTAATATTTACTTATATGTATATTTATATAGTATTATAGGTTAAGTTAGTTAAGCCACATGTACACATTTTTCTCCTCCTTTTTACACACTATTGTCTACATTTCTTTTTCATTTCTCCTTTTTACGGGTCTGCTGGCAGAAATTTCTTATGAAATAAGCAGTACCTTTGTACTCATGTGTTATTTTCCTGTGTTGTCTTCTGTGTGTATATAAATAGTTAAATAAATAAATAAATACCATGCGGTTAGATATGCACAAATATGAACGTTGCGCGGTAGCCACTGCTCACTATTCCGTTTGGTGAGCATAGCCCCAGAGTCATGCCCGATTTTTGTGTGAAACAGCCACATTTGTGTATAGCGTTCACAAATGTCTCATTTGTGCAGCAGCTATTGCTCACCAAACGGAAATATGAGTACTCATTGCCGACATGGTCGTGTCGACCAATCATATCGCTGAAAGACGCGGTCACATTTGTGAACGAATGCACAAATACATCGTAGTGGCAGCGACTGCTCACCAAACGAAAAGATATGCAGTCATTACTGTTTGAAGACCATTTCTTTGTTTAAAACCAGAGTGAAAGAGCATTACCTTTCCTCTCAATTATGATTTATAATATCCATATATATTTTTATTAGTTTATATATCTTAGTATTATGTATTTATATAAGTATATATTAATATTTACTTATATGTATATTAATATAGTATTATAGGTTAAGTTAGTTAAGCCACATGTACACATTTTTCTCCTCCTTTTTACACACTATTGTCTACATTTCTTTTTCATTTCTCCTTTTTACGGGTCTGCTGGCAGAAATTTCTTATGAAATAAGCAGTACCTTTGTACTCATGTGTTATTTTCCTGTGTTGTCTTCTGTGTGTATATAAATAGTTAAATAAATAAATAAATACCATGCGGTTAGATATGCACAAATATGAACGTTGCGCGGTAGCCACTGCTCACTATTCCGTTACCGCCTTGCTGCTTGGCGTCTCGTGGAGTCTACCGTCGTCAGTCCGAATATTTGGCTCGAATTGTCCGAATATGGAGCTACCCATCATCAGACTACCGCCTGAGGTATTAGATATCATCTCTATTCATGTATTGAGAGATCAAGATATACAGACTTGTCTGATTTTACGTTTGGTACACTCGACGAAACAACAAATCGATCGCTTGTGATTGAAAACTGGATTTTGGGCTAAACAAACTTGCAAGATTGCGGATGAAAACAGCTATAAAAGAGATTCGAGAAATTCCCTCGATTGCTATCGAGATGCAGCGGCATGGAGCGACATCTTGAATCGGAGGTAACGAGCTACCGCATATTCTATTCGATCGCGTTACGACTGATATTTTTTTATTCCGCAAAGGTTCATAGGCGCTATACAATCGGAGGTCAGCAAGGGTTTACCGATCGACTATGACCTGATGCCGGTCCATTACTGTCCGCAACATGATCAGAGCACTTTTTGGGTGGAAGTATGGACTCGCATGTAGAATGTTCCCCATCGGTCTCACAGACTCGGAGCTTGGAGTCTGTGTGATCGCATGGAATCATTCTACAGACAAGTCAACACATCTACCTGTAGAGTGATCTGGTCATGTTGTATTTTGTAAAATTCATTCTTTGTTTACTATACTTATGTATCCTATAACTAACGATCGTGAATTTAAATTTTCGGTTGTTGTGCGGCGGTGCTCAACTCATCATAGTGGCCAGAGCCATTTGTTATCTGGCCGTGCATTTGGCACGCATAGTTCGGACAGATCGAACGATAGGCTTCAACGAAGTAGCTGTTTACATCAAGCGCTGATCCTATGTCGTGATCTCTTTGAAACATTCTACATACGAGTCCAATGGAATAAAAAATATCGAGAAACTTATTGCTATCATGAGGTACGTCTCTACAGAACGACTGCGAGCATCGAACTCGATCGATTGCGATAGCCGAGGTCAACGAGCTCAGTACGCTGTTCATTGCGAGCGTAATACTAAGCAAGGATGACACCACACATTGTTACACGGAAATGTATCGCAACTGGTTTATTTCAGCTGTTGTTGACAGCTGCTATAAAAGCTATTATTGAAAAAAATTGAAAAAAAAAAAACACTTGTTTGGTTTGATAAACACTTTTCACGTGACAATCATTTATGTTTTAAAACTACATAACATAAACACGCCCGTAATCCCCGAAGGGCTAGGCAGAGGTGTACCTAATAGTACACCCACATTTCGCCAGCTATGTCTAAGACCCATGTAAAAGAGGGCGAGCCTATTGCCATCAACCGGTTTCAAATCCAAACACCGTGACTGCTACGGAGAAATACCTGAAGGAAAGACCCAATAACACTTTGCCCGACTTGAGAATCGAACCCAGGACTTCATGCTCGGCCGTCGCGATTGCGACCCGCGAACCCGCTTGTCTTCCTTCCAGTCCTGACGGAACCCGTCCAGTCCGTCCTGCCATCTCCTTCGTGGCCTGCCGCGACCCCGCCTCACTGTGTCAGGGCACCAGTTTCCTGCTTTGGCCCACAGTTTGTCCAGCATGCGGCAGACATGTCCTGCCCTATATCCATTTGAATTGGGCAGCCTTTTGAGTCACGACAGCTATATTTTTGTTATTGAACGCAGTATTGTCTTATAGATGGCAATATTTTGTAAATAAATTAGAAAAAGCTATGGATATTCCTGGACCTACTAAATGCATTAATTTTTATTTGTTACAGCTACCTATGTCGCTGGGACGAACACCACAGATGACCTACATAACAGGTAAGACCCCTAATAAAAGGTGAAAGGCAGATGTGAGTGGCAGCGCCGGGAGGGGTCGCCCTAGAAGGATATACACTGACCTTATTGGTGAGGGTAGTACCAGATGAGAGCAGCGGTGGCCCAGGGTGGAGACCCCGACTTACGAGCAGTAAGTCGTGGGTTCGAACCCAGCCAGGCGCATTACTTTGTGTAAGTTATTTCATCACCACTGCTCTCAAAAACAGTGAAGGAAACATCGTGAGGAAACCGGCATGTCCTAGAACCGAAAATTCGAAGACATGTGACATCTACCAATCCGCACTGGGCCCGCGTGGTGGATTATAGCCCATTCCCTCTCATAGAGAGGAGGCCTGCGTCCCAGCAGTGGGAATATAAATAGGCTGATTATGCTATGCTATGTACCAGATGTATGCATGTGGACGAGGCAAAAGGAGTATGTGAGGATCGTAGCAGGTGCGTTCTGTGGTTACTGCCTACCCCCGTAAAAAAAGGCGTGTGTTTATGTATGTATTTATTTATCATAAAGTGCTGAGTAGGACATTAACAATTTGCTACAACAAATAGTCCAACGTCTGCTCAGTGCGGGCGATGGCAGTAGAGCTCGTTCTAAAG
Source organism: Noctua janthina (assembly GCA_963576755.1). NCBI lineage: Eukaryota > Metazoa > Arthropoda > Insecta > Lepidoptera > Noctuidae > Noctua > Noctua janthina. The sequence continues at coordinate 9,688,617 of OY755080.1, read as the reverse complement.
GAGCTCTTCCAGGGAACAGTCACTGCCCTGCATTATCTGACCCCTTGTAAAATGCCCGAAACTTTCAGCAAATGTCCAGCTTTCTGTCAAGACTTCTGTTATTATGACATGGTAACCCTGTCTGCGATACGTCTGACCTTACTGGTATCCATCGGCTGGCTCGCCATGTGGTAACCACATGGAGTCACCACACTTATTGACGCGGTGTAGTCACATTGTCAGAACCGAAACGGGTTGAATGACTGCGTTTTCTTTTTATAGCATGTACAGTAAGTGATAGCAATTAGCTGGACCTTTACATAAATGGTTGAGATTTTTTAGAATACTACTCGATAGTAGTTTATAATTCTTTTATATTTTACTTACTTTGCTCAAATAAATCTGTCTATCTATATTTATATAAAATGGTAAACTGACTGACTGACTGGCTGATATATTTATTTATTTATTTAACACTTCAAGCACAAAAGTACAGAGGCGGACTTAATGCCATAGGCATTTTCTACCAGTCAACCGCAACACCGCCTGGTATATATCAACACACAGCCCAAACCGCTGGTCCTCGAGACATGAAAGTTGGAGGGTGTGTTCTTTGTGAAGAGTAAGTGTCCACTAAGAAAGGATTTTTGGGAATTCCACCCCTAAAGGGGTAAAATAGGGGATGGAACTTTATATGAAAGTCCGTCAGTTTTGAAGTTAGGATCGTCAAATTTTGTATTTAGGCTGACGGTTGAAAATTAATATATATACGGGTCTCAGCGTTTTTGATAATTCTACCCTGAAGGGTTAATAAAGGGGGATGAAGGTAAGTAATCGGATATTTTTTGACATCCACGCGGGCAAAGTCGCGGGCAAAAGCTAGTATAATTCTTTCGTTTCGTATTTATTTATTTAAACTTCATGTACAATAGTGATACATAGGCGGACTTAATGCCAAAAGGCATTCTAAAAAATCTCAACCATTTCTACAAAGGTGGGTATTTATACAAGTGTGCTAATTACTATCACTCACACACATAAGTTACTCTTTTTGCGCGCCTCAAGCAGCTCCGTCGATAAGTTTGGGATAGTCATTTTACCACTAACATGAGACCAGCTCACTTCCGCGTAACATTTTGTCACAAAAGATAAAAATAAAAGATTCGCGTGTAAATCCTCGCTCAATGTTTCGTCGGCCTTGGTTTTAGCTTCACAACGCAAGCTAAGGTCGCGCGAACCCCTCGACCTTGCCTTGAAGTATATCGGTGTGTAGTATGTGCGTCAGATTTGGTAAGGTCATCGGGAAGTTACGCTCATATATCATGATTATTATGCCTGTTTTCCTGAAGGAATACGCCTGTTTTGTTTGTCTAATGTACTATGGGGCGCGCCTATCTATGTATACCTCCGTTGTATACGTCAGCTAGTAAATATTATAACATAACATCACGTCTGTACCCCTGAAGGGTTAAGCAGAGGTGTATTTAATAGTACACACACATTTCACCAGTTATGTGGGCATGTATAATGTATCTGTTAAAATGTGGTTGCATATTAGTGTACTTATACATGATTATGTTGCTGTCAAGGCCCGAATATTGCTTAACCTTCGATTTAACTGATAACATGACTTGGTTAAAGATTTCATATTAATAAGACGTTTTTTTTTTCGTCTTTTTGTATATGCTAGTAAATATGTGAAAATAACGATTATCGCAAGTACAGTCACGAGTACCAAAACGCTTTACAACTTTTAATAGTTTTTTTCTCCTACTGTTCTGATTAAAATTTCATGTTGTTACGAACATAGTATTCTGGAACTCATATTTTTATGAACAAGATCCTATCGCCAAGTTACAATCGTTATTTCTTGCGAAAATTGCTTTTTTTAGAAAAGTGTATTCATATTGGTGCTCTTGACTGTACTTTTACCACAGAGTCTTAATATTAGGTTATACTGGAATATCTTAGGGTTTACTATCATTTGAGCTTTACCAACAAAATATGACATACGAGTTAAGGCGGAGCTCGCATGTATATGCCTTCTTTTTTTTTTTTTTTTCGGATGGGAAATCATCAAATGACCACTCTGGGCGGAGCGGAAGGGAGTCTCAGACTCGTACTGACTAAAACCCATCCATGTTCCTTCTTTGCCCTTTGCGGTCCAGGGCCACGGTATCTCTTTCGAACAGTCCCGCAGCCCTGGTAGGCATCGGCCCATGCGGACCCCTACTTATTTTCTGACATCTCTTTGAGGCGCGCGTGGAACACGAACGCGCCGTCGACACGGCCTGTCATCATAAGACGGCCGGACGGCGAGCGAGCCCATAACTCGCCGTCCACAGGCCCGCGCCTACGGTGGCCGGGAGCCACCACGTGACCCCCGACGGCATGTATATGCCTTCCTTGCAATGAGAGGTCAGCTTTTACTGAAAATGTACCTATTGCTTGAAACAATCTTATATGATCTTTTCTCTGTCCACAGACTGGAGCAAGCATCTGAAGCTCTCCGCTCGGAACTATCAGACTGGGTACCAAAGACTCGCACAGAAATCAAAACCCTGCTACTAGACCTCGCCGACAGGCAAGTCAACTTGCACACACAAACGCTCCACGGATGGGAACGCGCCTTAAAACTAGCCACCGAAGCTAATATAGACGAAATATTTAAGACGGTGTCAAAAACTGCAGTACAGAATCTTTCTCCGTCGAGATGTCGGTCTGAGATGACTCCGACGGAAACGGAAAGGGATTTGGATGATTATAGTGAAGAATTTGACGCTAATAGTCATGATGATTTTGAAACAAACCATGTTTATGATGATGATCGAGTTGTGGAATCAAAAGAGAACGATATTGATTCCAAATTGTTGGATGATGAGTTTGAATCGAAATTGGATTTGAATGAAGTTAAAGAAATTGTTGAAGCAGAGAATGTAGTTCTCAAAACTCAAGAAGAGATTTTAAATGAAATTTTAGACGATACTGTCACAGAAGCATCGAGCAGTGATTTAAAACCAAAGTCTTTGGATTCGAAAAGTGATGGTATTTCGGATCCGTTGAGAGATTTTACGGACGTTGATCTATCATGATTTTGCGACTCCATTTTCTTTGATTTGCTTAAAGATTTTTAGCCTTGACTAGGGAACTGTGATTAACAGTTCCTTTTAGAGATCTGTGTTAGGCGTTTGACTTGATCAGCCATTTATTGTCCAGTGCTAAAGTTAAGCCAACCAATGTAAGGTGAAATTGCAATAACAATCACGTTTGGAAAAGGCATTTATTCTTATTAGCAGACAGGAGAACGTAGTCTAACAGAACAAATTCGTTGAGGTTTTCCTCAAGGCAATATGTTTGGACCAGTCTTGTACATTATAGGTACTTGTGGCTTTTAACGGTATGTTTTAGGTACCGTTTAGAGTACTTTAAAGTTTTAAATATCGCCAAGTCAGAATTGTAAGATATTTACGAAAACGTAGATAGATTGAGTATTCGAATACTTAGATTTTAGTGACGAAATTCTTTGATTGAAGATTTTTGATAAAAACAAAACTTGAAACGAAATAATATCTTGATTATTGTTATCAAGGAAGGAACAAAAGAGAGATTTAATAAAGATAAACCCCCGAAGGCTTCTGCAGCCCCATCGCTACTGCAGACCGCAACAACACGTATGATTTCTTTGTATCTTCTGACGCTGCGGTCGAGCGACTTTGGCAAAACAGCAGAGGGCCAAATGCCGCTGCAGTCTAAATCGGAACGACGCCTTCGGAATTAAAATCGCAATGCTGCCGACGTTTGCGGTCGGTCTTCTCCTTTAGAAGTGTAATTTAAATCTTTCTATTTCTATAATACACCTTATAACCGTGGCATAAGGCAGAATGCATGAAACGTAACGGTGACTTAAAATTGAGTTACGTTCAGTATTTGAGGTGAAAGCGCCGGGGTAGCCAGAGAAAATTAAATTTTCTTTAGTTTTTTTTTACTTTTTCATGAAATAGTCAATAAATGGAACTTATAGGGTTGTATTGGTGATTTTAATTATTATAATTCTGTGAATGCATATGTGATACGGTCGCCAATCATATCTTGTTCAACATACAGTCTGACACTGACCTATAAAATGCAAAAAAACGTAAGTAAATTGAATTTCGCGGGCTATTCTTGGCGCTTCCACTTTAACCAAATCTGATTCGTATTTTCAGCTGTTCTTGCATTTATTAAACCGTTTTGAACATTTCTGTGCATAATTTTATTACATTCAAAGTTCTACCATATCGACTGTGGCAATTTGAAGAGGTGTAAGAGGCACTACATGCGCAGTAGGATTTCTAATGTTCGGCTCTGCGCTGAGTGTTCAAAATCAATCGCAGGCTCAATGTCTTTTACCTTTGTCATCCTGGTATTTTTGGCTGATGCTGTATTTTCTAGCCATTGTTAAGAAATTGGTATTTGTCATAAGTTCAATGAGTTGGGCTAAGGTGCGGCCACGCCAATGACGTTTTTTTTGTTAAAATGCTTCTTAGCTTGTCGATGGCAATCTAAATTGTGTCAGCCCAGAACTGAGCTACTAGTTTGGCGCTTTCGGTAGCGTCCATCAGTTCCTGTAGCGAACAAACAACAGGACACGCAGGACACGATATTAAGTGCCCCATCGTTTGTAGATTTTTTCTACCTTTTTTTTAAATTCTATATTATTAGGACAATATTACAAATGTATCCAAAGCAATGTTTGTATCATATCATGTAATACAGCTGTTTATATTCAAATTCTTAGTTTAATTATTTATGTATTTACATAATCTTTTAGGTTTAGATCTTATTTACGTTCATATTACTTAAAAGCTCTGAAGTTGTTTTTGTGTACGCGAGTGAGAATTGATTACTGTGCCAAAAAAATGTAACTAAGTATATATTCATGACTAGCATTTGCCCCCGAGCTTCGTCTGCGTGAAATTATTATAAAAATATGGCTTTCCTATTGGAATCGGATTTTGTTAAAAATTTCAAGGGCTTTATGTTTTTTGCACGGAACCCTACTCATTTTTTAAAATAAAAGCCTAGCCTAAGAAACTCCTTATAACATCAGTTATCTGCCGGTAAAAGTCCCGTCAAAATCGGTCTAGCCGTTTCGGAGATAAGCCGGAACAACAGGGAGACGAAAAAATGTTGATCAAAATCTAATTACCGTTTAAACTTTCATATGCAACCAATAAAAAGGTGTTATTTTGAAATTACAAACAGTCACTTCGATTTTAATAATTTGTATAGTAGGTATATAGATAAGACGTAGACCCTCCCCCAAGAATCGCTTCCCGGATCGTCGCAGCTACTCCACCATCCTTGGTATCATTCACCATGCGAAATTATTTAATAACAAAGTGAAATATAATTCATACCATTGTCTGCAACTGATCACCAACCGTACATATTCTTTTGGCACAGTTTGTATGTAAATAAATCAATGCAATACATTTGTATATAAAGGATTATTTATTCAAATATTATTGACTTTTATTTATTTTTCTTTTTTTCCTCGCCATCAGGCTCTGCCTAGCATATTCTCAACTATGTTGCGGTCCAGCCTAGATGGACGCAGTTGAATACCAGTTTTTTACATGGAGGGATAATTTCATCAAGGGCCGACACCTCCACCAGTTGTTTCCACCCGTTCGCGAGCGGCTGGCCAGGTCATGGCTGGAGGTCGATCACTGTGTTGTTCAATTTCTCACAGATCATGGTAACTTTATTATAGCTAGCCCATATTGTTCTGTGCTACTTCTTTCCAATTCTCATGAAAGACATCCAGTTCGTCCCGTCATCTTCTTCGTGGTCTGCCGCGACCCTGTGTCACTGTTTCAGGGCAACAATCCTGAGCTTTACGGGCCCACAGTTCGTTCGGCATGCGACAGACCCAGTCCCACTTAAGTTGGGCAGCCTTTTGAGGCACGTCAACGATGTACGTTTTGGAGCGCAGTGTAGTGTGTCGTACATGATCTGTTAATTTTACATGTAAGATACTGCGCTCCATAGCACGTTGGCAAACCTTGAGTTTGGACTTTTGGATGTTAGTCAAAGACCAAGTTTAGCACCGTAGGTCAAGATGGGGAGAATACACATGGTAACTTATTAGAGTAAATTATTTACCTTTTCTTAAAATTCTTTGGCAGAATGAACGCAATATTACGTTGGATAGTGTACAGGTTACATCCGGAGTTATTTACTACACGGAACTTGTGGAAACTAGAACAAATTTCCGTGCGTTGTAGCGTTTTTGCGATACGTTTTATTGGAATCATATTTAACAGCTCACAACTTAGGACCCATTAATGATAATATTTATCCGTGGTGCTAGGTAAATGGGCTTATCCTAGTTGTAAACGTCCCTTTGTGCCTATTGGCCTTGTTTTATTCTGTCTTCTGCTATGCTCCTGATATGGACGAAAGTGGTACTACTCGTCTGCTATTCTTTTCTGATTAAATTAGTTGCGGGATCCAAGACAGTTAAATTGTTTTTCTGGGACTTCGTCGAGCTTCATTGTCTCTGCGCTGTTCCGGTGGTCGCCTCTGTTGATTCTGGCGCACAGGAGCTACAGTGGTTTGGGAATAGTGTGGTGGGCTTGTCCCAAATTAAAATACACAAACAGCCCGGAACAACTACCTATAAGTCATACAAATATTTGTTACGTGCGGGAATCAAAACCGCGACACGCAGCGCAGCAGCCAATCTGCACCGTCAAATGATGACCTGTGAAATAATTCCATTTGGTTTCGGTATGACGTACTGAACACGTGGTAACCGTTTGTGCGTCCCATTTCTCTTCAACCTGTTTACCTGTCGTTTCAATTCGTGGCTTGTAGAATAGTAGATTTCATTGACGCCTTCAAAATATCAAATAGAATAAAACCACAGAACTGTATTTTAAAATATATTTTATTTCATTATCTTTGTACGCACGGAGTGCTAATAATACATTTTGTCATAACTGTAATGCGATGACGGCAATCGACACAAACAACTATCGCGCAACTGACAAGCAACTGATGCAGTAGTAAAATGTAACCTTTTATTATTTTAAATTAAGATCTCATATCTGAATAGCCCATATGCAAGAAATACAAAACATTATTTATTTCTTAAAAACGCCTTGCATTGCTTGCATTACACTTGTTTAAGTTTCTAATACAACACTTATTTTACAATTTAATATTTTATGTAGCGTGTTTTTGGTGAAACGGAACGCAAACTCAAAACGAATCGTAGTGACGTCAAAGTCTATGTGTCAAAGAAATACTTATTTGAAAAGTACTTAAAGTTTCTATTATAATATTATTATAGCAATGTTTGCTTGAACAAAGCAAATCCAATTAATAAAATTAATATATTAAGGGTAAAAAATTAGATGTAAACAAGGCAGATAGAGGTAAATGACGTCACATAACATGAATGAATCGTAAATCGTAGAAAATTGTAGGAGTTTAATGTTTTTTTTTGAGCGACAAGCAGTAGTTAAACTTAACTTTTAATTATTTTCTTGGGTTGATCTCTAATTTATTTATTTGTGAAGAAATAATTACTTGCCTATTCCCTCAGCTCAGAGCCGAGATTTGAAAATTCAACAGCGAACTTTGTTTAGGCAATCTTTTAGATGTCGCCTCGTGTTACTGAAACCGGGCATTACAGATTTTAATCGTTTTTTTCCGCTTCTGTATTCCATACAAACACATCTCCATAACATTAAATGTTATGCAAAATATTAAATATTATAAAAAACTGGATAGCCATGACACAAAACCGCCAAAAGTGAAGAGATTTGGAAGAGACCTACACTCAGCATTGAGTGACCAGAGGTTGAAGAAGAACGCCTGATTCCATAACACATCTTCATCCAGTTTGCGATTTAGGAGAATTTAAGTAACTCGAACTGTATAAACATTCACTGGGACTAACAACTAAATACTACACTTATCTAGTTTACATTGTTCAAGTCACTAAATTAGACTGGAGACATTTTAAGATTTTTTTTTTATGGTGAAAAGTTACTCAAATTAGATGATACATAACATCACGCCGGTTATCACCGAAGGCTACGGTACCTGTAGTACACAAGTACAAAAGGTACATAATTATACAAACGTGGTGTAAGGGACACCGTCGCTATAACGATTACCACGTATTCAGTACATTATTCTGAGCCCCCTCACATAGAAAAATTTTTCATCGGCATCTTGACCGTGCAGGTATTGCAGTTTTGTAACTGTTGTTTTAAAAATCATCATCTGCCTAGCCTTTTCCCAACTATGTTGGGGTCGGCTTCCAGTCTAACCGGATGCAGCTGAATACCAGTATTTTACATGGAGCGACTGCCTATCTGACCTCCACAACCCAGTTGTGGAGGTCAGATAGGCAGTTGTTTGTTGTTGTTTTTTTTTGTTGTTGTTTGTTTTTGTTGTTGTTGTTTTAAAAATAGCTGACGAAAATCTTCTGTAGGGTCAGAATGATGTACTGAATTCGTGGTAACCGTTTTAACGCCGGCGTCCCTTCCACACTAGTAGTTCATTATAGTTTCTGCCTAAAGATGTGAATTCATGTATGTATCTATCAGTTACATATTAGTCATTCGTTTCGATTGCCAAACACCGAACATACAACTTAAATCATAATCATTATATTTATTTATATTCTATTTTACAGTAATTTACAATGTACATTAATAGTTAAAATCATATTTGTCATTATTTTGATATTTATACTTTTTTTAGCGTGATCAGGCTATAACATTCCCACGGCTGGGACACAGGCCTTCCCGTCTATAAGACGGAGACTTTTTGGGCCACTGACTACCTAACGAGTGTCAAAGATCTACAAATGACAACCGGGAGCAACGGCTTAACGTGCTATCCGAGGCACGGAGGAAACTCCTACTTATTTTCTCTAACTTATTATTTAGCCATGAGCTCCTCCTTTTTATTACTTTCAAATAATATGGCTTTTTGATAACAAACCCGATGTGCTTGCATGGTACATTAAAGCCCACTCCCTCTCATAGAGAGACCTGTGTCCCAGCAGTGGGAACATTATAGCCTGATTATGAGTATCGACAAGTTTTCCTGCCTATTAAGAATATAAATACCAAAATAATGCGCCCGATAAATAATAGTTATTTTATAATAAAGACGCAACTGATATTCTTATGTTTAGGGCCAATTTTACGTGCATATTATAATATTTTACTAATAATTTTAAAAACACTGTTTATTGCACTGTCACTTACGGGATATCTTCCGTGATTTTCAATTATTCTTGAAGTTAGATATAATTAGTCCAGCCTTTATCTAATGTTGCGAAGACTGAAAGATACCATCCATTTCATTGAGCTTACACAACATGTAAAAAAATCCAATCCGATCCCAAAGGTGCATTTAGGTATCCCAATGACATTACCAAATAAAATAAGAAACATAAAATATTCAGACAAGTAAACATATTAATGAATTTTAAAATACAACATGATTTTATGTCCAAATTACCACCATTTCCCTAAAATCTAACTGGTTGCACATAATTTCTTTAAATTAGACTATCGTTGATTGGCACGTCGCATCCCCCCCTCCATCCTCTCCCGCACACGCCTGTCGCCTTCGTACGAGCACGAAGGAATGTGCAACGCAAGCGCCTCTGCCGTGCGTCTTGCGAACAAAATCAATGGCTGCCACGACGCGCCCGCGCGTTAGTGTGCTCTCAATTTTGAAATTAAGTGATATCTGGTGTGTTTTCGTCTTTGTTTGATCATCGGTCAAGGAGGCTGTGACTAGGATTTTTAAGGTATCCTTAGAAGCGTATTGCTCTTTTCTGGTGTTCCTAACGATACGCGTCACCCTCCCTTTTTGCAACGTGCCATTTTCAAATTTGTTCGCATTATTAGCTAGAACCGCGTAAACACTATAATTTTTTTTAAATATGTTAACACCGTCTTCGGGGTTTGTGTGATCGATCGTCAATTGTTCATTTATGACGTCACTACCCGAGTAGCGACCGGAGTGTCACGGCCCGCGCCCCCGTGTTGCCATATAAATTTCCTCATTTTATTATATTTAATTTAATTTTTATCAAGGTTTTGTTTTAACTTCTTTTCTTAATAGGATTACATAAATAGAATTAGAATCTAATCTCTCACAGATCGGACAGGTTTTTTTTTAAACATATTGTAAAAAGAAAAGGCAAGTCCTACCATTACTAGGCTACCTTGCTTGGCGCCTAAAGCCTAGCGAGTCGTCTTGCGAGTAGCGAAGTGAAACGAACGTTCTAGAATTTCCGCATCCGGCCGCACTGCGCGCTTGGCGCCTTCGCTAGTCGCCTCTCAGAGTGGCACCGTGTGTCCTGGCAGCTGTTAAGTCACTCGGCTCTAGGCGCTTAACGTGGAAACGCCAGTGTAGCCGCGAAATTCAAATTTTCTTGCGTTTTTTTAAATTTGCAGATCAGTGTCAGTTTGTATGTAGATTAAAATATGATTCGCGACCGTCACCCGTTATACCGACCATCAAAGGGTAACCAGCACCCGTCAGTGTGTACGTAGCGTTGGGACATTTCAGCTCATTTTATCGAAAATAATTTTGCCATTCTTATTTTATGACGATGTGTTGTCCATAAAATGACTTAAATTGACGATGTTTTTTAATTATGGATTTGATTGTGTGTCGTGTTCATCAAACAATTTTTTTTTTTACAGCATCGACTGTAGTAATTTATCAACCGGCGTGTGTATGACCAGATGTATGGACGTGGACGAGGCGAAAAGAGTTCTGCCTACACCCCCATAGTAGGAGCGTAAGTCTATGTATATTCATGTTATCAAGTAATAATGATAAAGTACAATATGCACGTAAAATTGATATTTCTCTATTTTACTTCAGACATTTTTGTATTTCAAATACTACTTTTTTACTAAATACGCAGTGAATTTAGTAATCAGTTATATTTGAAATTAATGGCATTTTTATTTACGTCTTTACTGACGTAGTTAGTAATTATCATTTTTTTATGATACCAATATAATTTGATTTAGTTTATGAGTTTTATACAAATTTTTCGTGTCGAGTCAAGCCGATCGGCAAACTCCGTTCGGCAGTTACAACCATTGAATCAAGTTCGGCTCGGCACATTTCGAAATTATATTGGTATCATACTAACTGAATGTAAAAACTTTACCGATTTACCAAAAAATATACATTTCCCTAAGATTAATTTAAAAATTATCCTAAATTACATTATATTATTATAACAAGGCATATATTTAATAATATTTCATTAGTGATTGCACTAATATACCACCCCTTTGGGGTTAGTTTTAAGATCAAAGTTTGTGCCCCTAATGTCCGTTTTGGGGTCATTTATCTTGCCCTTTCCAAACTAAGTTATGGTCGGCTTCCAGTCGAACCGGTTGTAGCTGAATATCAGTATTTAATATAGATTACGCTTACAAGATCAAATTAATAGCGAAAATTCACACATGTGATGGATGTCTAATTACTACGCGTGTAAACTTCCAACCAGTCAATTTCTTGCGGTAATTCTTAGTACATGTGGACTTTCACATGAACAGATTTTTTTTATACCTACTCGTTCACTTTTATCCCAATAACACAGCCGTATGAAATTCGCGCGCGCGCGCGCCTGTGACCTATCAGCTGTTAGCCACGTGACGCCGTTCTGTCTCATAACTATCGTACCGTGCTACAGTGGGAGACAGAGTGGCGTCACGTGGCTAACAGCTGATTGTGTTATTGTGAGAAAAGTCGACGAGTATAAAAAAATATTTCTTTGGGAAAGTTGTTTGTTATCATGAATACAATCACGTGTTTAAGTATCGGTCACTAATTACCAGTCACCCTATACAACATTAGTTTTAGTATATGCGAAACCTGAAACACGTGTCTAGTATTTTTATGTAAAGAAATTATGTACAAAATTTCAAAACTGTATTATGAAAGATCACAAAGTTATCAGCTTGTTCTGTTACCTGGTTGTCTGCACAAATACGTGGTCCCCAAGCAACGCGAACGCGCACGCGCCTCCAGCGTCGTCTTGAGCTTATTGATAAACGTAATTTGGCAGTAGGTACCTTATTATTGCGATAGGTACTTAATTTTTTTTTTTAATTTTTGGGGAAAAATATAACATGGTGTAAAAATGATAGGAATCGATTCAGTTACTTATTCTGAACAAACTATATTCAGGTTTCGCATATACTAAAAATAATGTTGTAGTGTTTAAGCTGAAAACTACTCATTGAGAAAATATCACGCAGATTTTGTGAAAAACCAAGAGTGCAATAATAATGTTCAAAGCATTCAGATGTCATTTGGTGTTTGTGAATGAGTTTTTTCTTCAACTTCAGCATACAAATCTCACATTTCCTTGTCAAAATAACTCTTACTCATCTACCCGAACGAGTTTTAGAAAGAGAGAGTCGCTTGCTCCTCAAAACTGTAATTTATTTCGGTTTCAGATTATCGTATTTACGGCGCCTATAAGCTCGTTTTTGGACAGACGTGTACGCACTCGCAAACCGTACGAGCGTTGATAAAACCGCAAAAATACTGACATGTCGCTACTGACTGTAAACACCGTTAAACGCGTGTACGCGCGTGTTGGCGCGTTAAGCCGATACGAGCTTCTACGCGCAATAAAAAAGCGTACGCTGAAACTGCTCTACGTAAGTTTATCGCAAATTTTTATTTCTTATATTATACTTTTTCTGAAACTCATACTTAGCGGTGTTGTCACTAACATGTCTTCTAGGTGGAAGTTCCATTTAACAGTGATTTTGATACTACCGGTGTCTGGCTATAACTTGCTTGTATGTGTAATTCCCCACTAACAGTGATGCTGTTCATACAGGTCGGGCTCGAGACGTCGCACGCGCACTCGCTGTCGGTAGTGGTACTCCTTCAGGTACAGCCGGAGACGCGCCGGTAAGGGGAGCTTCTCTACGCCTGCAACAAGAGAGAAAGGGGACTTAGAGAGAGTTATCTTGAAATGTATAGGTCATCATCTGCCTGCCTTTTACCAACTATATTGGGGTCGGCTTCCAGTCTAACTGGATGCAGCTGAATACCAGTATTTTGCATGGAGCGACTGCCTATCTGACCTCCACAACCCAGTTAGTACTGCGTAATATGATACCCCTTGGTAAGACTGAGTGTCACACTTTCGGGCCACTGACTACCTGTAACGACAGCCGGGACCAACGGCTTAACGTGCTTTCCGAGGCACGGAGGAAACTCGGTATGTCATGGGTCCCATCCACGGACCAACCTAGGCAAGCGCGGCTTAACCTAATGATTGACGTGCGCGGCTGTTCTTATTTAGTCACGAGCTCCTCTCCTATCTTGAAATGTACAGGTGATGGGCAGGCATGAGAGCATGTTATAGGCTGGTTATGCTTACACGTATATGTATCCGAGCTGTGAGGACTGAGGTCTCGAGTTCGAACCCAAGTCACGCACCTCTGATTTTTCGGATTCATATGCGTATTATATAATTACTAGCTGATGCCCGCGGCTTCACCTGCGTGAAGTTCGGTATTTGTCCCAAGGGATCGTACTACTGGGATAAAAAGTATCCTATGTGTTAATCCAGGTTATAAATTATCTATGTGCTAAATTTAAGCCAAATCCGTTCAGTAGTTTTTGCGTGTAAGAGTAACAAACATCCCTTCAGTCGTTACAAACTAAGTAGGATCACCAGCGTCGGTGAAGGAAAACATCGTGAGGAAACCAGCATGCCTGAGAGATATTTCTCGACGGCATGTAAAGCCAAGTCAGAGGCCCATGGGCGGCATAAAAACACCGACACCAGGTTAGGCACTAATCAAAAAGTGGGATCAGAACACTATGCTACACTTGTGCTTACCATCATAGCTGGTGTGCGAGACGATGACGGCTCTCGCTAGCTGCTGCAGAGTGAAAGGCTCGCTCCTGGGGAGTGGAGCTGTGAGCATGGGCTCGAAGAACATCACGCACGCTGGGTCCTGAAACAAGATTTTGAAAAACCGGTTGAGTACTTTAAAAAAACCAGCCAAGTGCGAGTCGGACTCGCGCATTAAGGGTTCCGTACCATTCCGTAACATCAAAGTAGGGGAGCTCCCTTTAATTTATTAAGGGTAGTATTTAAACGAGCGAACATAAATTCAAATTAAAGGTGTCAAAAATATTGAAAATGGGCTACTGAAATACTAAGTGAGCGACAAACAGTGGGCTAATACTAATGTTTAAAACAGCGACTTGAAAATAGAAATTTGAGTTACTAGTTGTTCAGTACGATTATGTGATAATTCAAGGACTCCTGTAAAAAACTTAAAACAAGGTTATTAATCACTAGATTGTAGATAAGGCGTAGTCGACGAACCCCCGCTGAGCGGGGCTCCTATTTCTGTTTACAGAGTTTAATGTAACCTAACACGAAGGGGATGGCGGGGTCTTAGTTCGCTCACTAGACCCCGCCATCCCCTTCGAACCTAACCTGTCCGAGTCGCGGTGCCACAAGTCTCTCTCAGCATTCGCTCGCTCTTGCTTCCTTAATTCTCCTTGCCGCAATGACCAGATAAATAGTTACTTACTTTGGTACAATAGTCGCCCATTTAGTATATTGGTCGCCAATTAATAATTTCCCATTTATGAATAGTTGTTATTGTGGCATGGATCATGATATACAGCCCGCTGACAGCCAGACGGACGGACAGCGAAGGCTTAGTAAAAGGGTCCTGTTGGTTACCGAACCCTAAGAACTTCGTCTAGTTCTTAGGGTTCGGTAGGGACAGATATATGAACATGGACGAAGTAGAAGTAGTATAGTATGTGACTGTTGCAGGTGGCGTGCTGTAGCTTCTGCCTACTCCTATAGGAAATGGCGTGAATTTTTATACTTATACATGTACAGACGCAAGCACATCGAGCTATCCGAAACTGTCAATCAACCTTGAACCTAATGCTTTAGCGATAAAGTTGAAAATCTAATAAAGAAATTTGACAGATTGTTGTAGCTTGATGTGCTGCCGTCTGTACATACATAAACTAGCCTTTTGCCCGTGGTTTAACCAACGTTAAGTTCGGATATTAGCACACCCACATTTCGCCAGTTATGTTTAAGTCCCACGTAATAGGGGGGCGACCCTATTGCCATGAACCGGGAGCAACTCCAGACTCTGTGGCTGCTACTGAGAAATTCCTGATAAAAAAAACACAGTAACACTTTGTCCGATCTGGGAATCGAACCCAAGACCTCATGCTCAGCAGTCGCGCTTTGCGACTACTAGACCAACAGGTAGTCGAACACATTACTGGAATAAAAACGTCGTCGTGGTACCTTATAGTGCTCAATGAGCTTGGTGACGGTGGAGGCCGCGAACACGGCGGGGTCGTGCGAGTCGAAGCTGAACCGGTGCTGGTAGTGCTCGATGCGCGCGTGCAGCGAGCGCCCGTACTTGCGGAACGACACCGAGAACAGGTGCTCCTCTTGCGCCGAGTCGCGCAGCAGGAACGTGCCTGCGGACACCAACTAGTTGTTCATATTATCACGATTAGCAGCCTTGTTTCGCCCACTGCGTAGTATAGGCCTCGCTTTTGATCCATTCTTCCCAGCACGCGTAGAAATGGGTTTTGTCGACGGAAGAATCGACAAAATGATAGATTTTTCTTATTGATCTGTCATTTTTATCTATTCTTCCGTCGACAAAACCCGTTTTTACCCTGGTCATGCTACGCGTGCAGGTCTCGATATATAACATCACGCCTGTAATCCCCGTATTGTTAGGCAGAGATGTACCAGTTAGTACACCCACATTTTACCAGTTAACTTTTTGAACGCTATTTTCACATATACGTGTCAAGCAAGCGCGTGCCCTGTACGCCACGCCACACTTCCACCTACCATTTTGTCACTTATTTGTGTCGTTTGGCGTACAGGGCACGTGCTTGCTTGTCACGTATACGACTATGGCGTTCAAGCGGTTAAACAAAATTGGAAAGCTTTAGGGGGGAGCCCAGCAGTGGGACATAGTAGACTGATAGAAAGAAACCTTTATACAGAGTATCGCAATTTATCAAGCAGTTCAATAGTACGTTACCCTCAGGTTTATTGTCCAGCAGCCTCTCCGCCTCGTACCGGTCCATTTTGCCCCAGTAGAAGGAGCACGCTGTGATCTCCTTGAGGTCTGGCACTAAGCAATGTATATAATCCACCTGGAACATAATAAACATGTTTTACACACATGCGGTATATCTGCCGCGGAAATTCTGTCACCGTCACTGAGTCCAAAGCCGAGATACACGCTATTTAGCTTGTGTCTCTATCTTGCCTTAGTCTCTGGCTAGGGAGGTTTATTTTCATATTGGTTTGAACCTTTTAAATACATGGTGTAAGGGACAGCCCTCCACAAACTGGCGGGGTGCATTCTGCTTCTTATTTTGAATCATATTCCACCGAATTTTTGCCTGTTTTTTTTTCAGTTACTATTCCTTTATTTCAATGTGTAATTACATTCCCTGTACGCAGCACTCCATTTAGATAAATAATCCGACATTAGATGTGGAAATACTCTTCGAACGACGCGTGAAATCAGCTGTTCACTTCCTGCCTGGCTATAGAGTTCATCGAACTTGTCGTCGCGCTTGCCGTTCGCTACATGCGTTTTGCCACGGTAACGAAATATTACGTAAGAGGAAATAAAACAAATCAAATTTATTGGATTCCCATAACATTCCTGAAATGATTTCTTGCACCGGTCATCTTAGTATGATATACTGAATTCACCCCATCAGGTTGTGGAGGGCTGCCCTCACACCGTGTGCAGCTGCAACAGCTGCAAGGAGCAGGCTTTGGTTACCTGCGTGTGCACTTTGGGCGGCTGCTGCGCCAGCGGCGGCGCGCGCAGCAGGAGCGCTCGCAGCTCGCCGCCACACACCACCTGACAACATACGAATATTACATTCATTTTTGTCTAGAACCTTGACAGCAGTGGCGAAGGTTCCATACGACTCAATTCCTACCGGATTCCCTTTAAAAATGACACAGTCAGTATTCTGTAGACAAATAATATTATCACATTCAAGATATGTACACACGGCGGCACATGAAGCTGTACATTTCCAGTATAACTTGATCTCGCTTTGTATAGATTTCCTAGACAATGAGAGATCCGCATAAACTAGTTTTGTATAGCTCGATTGGCCGTCGTGCGTACTTCCCTCTTACAAAAATTGACCCTTCGCTACTGCTTGACATAATACAAATATGAATAAATTGGTACAACTACGGTCAGCGTTAAAAATACCGCCTGTTCCATACATTTATGTTTTTTATTTTATTTTACTTTATGGGGACAGTTTACACATTACAAAAAGTATGACAGAATAAGTTTTAAACTAAATAAACGTGTAATTCACACCAGTATCCGCAAAATAATGTTTTTTTAAAAAAATAGATAAATGCATGCAGCATTAATATAATAGACAATTAAGTAAGGACTCTTATGTGATTTAGGGATAATAGGTATTAGATAGCTCATGTTCGCTAAACTATTACCTGGAAGTGTGGATGCAGTCGTATGGCATCGTTGGTCTGCGTGAGCTCCGTGCGCCGGCCGCCTTCCTGTGAGCTCTCCCCTTCAGCTCTGGAAATAAAGCAAATCGTTGAAACACTGTTTTAAAGGTAAAGCTTTTACGGCAGAGATATTATGGATATGATATTTCGGATATGGATATAGGAATAAAATTATATCGGTCTCGGATATGTAATTCGGATTATCCGTTAGTTTCGGATAGTTTCAGTTATGGATATTAGACTGAAGTAAAATATAAACACAAATAGTATGTAATAATTTGGTTTTATTTATAGGTTTCATCTAGTCTAGGTCATCGTTTGGTACTATAAACAGTCATATAGGTAATTAACTATCCGAAACTTGTGAAACGGATATGGTTACGGATATATTTTTATTTCGGACTAGCGGTTCCCCGTCATGAGTTGCAATGCACCTTTTTCCTACTACCTACCTATTACCTACCAACTACTTACCTACCTACTACCTACCTAAGAACCTTCTCCTGAGAGTAACAAACAGAATAAAAAAAAGAATTAGCAAAATCGGTTCAGCTGCTCCCGAGATTTGCGCTTAGCAACAAATTCAGGGATTCATTTTTATATTATGGATATCCGATAGTTTCGGAGCTCCATAACAGCCCTGTTTCACGGTTTACAACTAAAGGTGTACTGAACCACCCCCTCCCCCCTTCTTTTCAATCGAGAGGATGGCTTCAAATTGTCAAGTACGTGGAATCCAGTTTTGAGTAAGCTCAAAAGTAGGCATCGTAATAAGGCCTCCACAAAACCTGGTGATACTGTGAGTGTGTTTTGCCGTGACTTATTGTCGAGCTCCAGTAGTGCGCGTAGCAAAAGACAAAGAAAGAGGGTAGATAGATTTGTCTGCTCTTAACAATTTATTTTCCATCCACTCGCATTCTGCAGTCAGCCCGCGATCATGGCGCTTGCAACAGCGTCGAAATATCGGGAGCTCAAAATATTGAACACGAAAACGGTGATGCACGGAAGATATCCCGGAAGTGATAGTAGAATTTTTTTAATTTAATTTTAGTACTAATTAATGTGTTGTGTTTTAATTTTATTTGAATGTTTAAATGCTATTATAACTTTGTTAGCTTAGTTATACATCTTATTACGCATGCTGTGGTCTCCTGTAAGTGAAGGAGTACACCTACGTAATACTTTTGTCGTCGATTATTTGTGTATTATTTTGTGTATATCCTTTGTTGGAGATCCTAAATAAATAAATAAGTCAAATCTTTGAAATTTCTAGCTACTTTTATAAACACGAAAATTTATGAGGAATAACGTTTGTCCGTCTTTCACGCAAAAAATAGGGAACGGATTCTGATGAAACTTTAAGAAATGTTTTAGGCAAATGTTATAGTTAAAAAAAAATACTTTAGTGTGACGTCATTTTATTCCTCGTGTTGTTCTCAGCAAACCCTTTTATTTGATACCCATATCATAGGAATGCATAAAAAATAACTAGCCATATTGGATTTAATTTATATTTATTTAGCCATTTGGGGCGAACATGGCCAGATATAGCACAGGACAGAGAGGTTTGGAAGGAGAAAGGGGAGGCCGTTGCCCAGCAGTGGGACAGTCACAGAGGCTAACAAAAAAAAAAAAGGATTTAGAATAACTTCACTTAGCTAATCATGCATTGTCATCCAAACTAAACATGTATGCAAAATATGACCTCAATCGGAAACCGCGAAGTGGGACAAATGTAACTACTAAGAATTTTTTACATAGTTACAGTTGAAGCTAATAAAAGCGTGTTAAAAATAAACTATGCGGGCGCAACCGCGGGCAGAAGGTAGTTGCTAAAAAACACACCGGGATGGCATGATTCGGCACAGGCCGTGTGGCAAAGGAGAATGCCGATTTTAGTCCCAAGAATGCCCAAGAAATATGTTTAATTAAAAAATCTTATGTTAATTTTACATAATTAACTCTGAGTTGTTGCAAAATATTAACTTAAGCGTTTACAAACACATACACTTTACTTATTATTATTATTTCTTTATTTCAATCAACTTTGGATCGTAGGTACAATTAACGAAATTAAAATCACAATCAAAATTAAAACATAATCAAAATAAAATTTAAAACAATATCCAAATTAAAATTAAAAACAATCAAAATGAAATAAAATACAAAATCAAAATTAAAACAATATATTAACATTAGTCAGCACGTGAACCATGCAGCAGTGGTTCACGTACTGACAGTCGAAACGTTCAGCAAACGCTTTCAGGATACTGTTGCGGCTGGCCCGCACCCCTCGGACCAGGGATGTGCACCGCTTGCGCATGACTGTGTAGAAACAATCCACACTCGTCTCGGCAAACATCCCCGCCGCACTACAAAAGCGAGGCAGCCCCAAGAGCACCCTGAACGCGTTATTGTATTGGACACGTAGAGCGCTGTACTGTTTCTGCGTGTAATCCAGCCACAGACTACCGGTATAAAAGGACGTACAAAATGCCCTAAATAGGGCTATTTTGACGCCCCTCGAACACCGAGCAAATCTGCGGGCTATCATATTCGCACGAACAGACAGCGCCCTACGTTCCCCTTCAATGTCTGCATCGTCTTCCAGGTCCGAGGTCAATAAATGTCCAAGATATTTAAAAGTATTTACTCTATTAAGTTGGCATCCGTTGAGCTTAACTGCCGGTAAATAATCTGGACACTTCCTCTTAGCCCGAAAGACCATGCACTCGCTCTTGTTCGTGTTATACAACAAACCATGTTCTTCAGCATACTTTTCACAGATGCCAATCAGCCTTGACACACCACAGACAGAGGCAAAAAATAAAAAAAATGATGATGATGAAATTCAATGATCTACAGAATGCGCCGATCGAAAAAAAATCCTTATAATTTGAAAACTCTAAGTTTTTTCAATAATTTTCTTTTATCAATAAACTATTTGTGGTGTATACTAATATTAGCATTGCGGCCTAGCGATCCCCTTTGAATGTATATTTCGCCGTCCGGGTGCACGGAATCGTGTTGAGTCAAGCCAACCCGAACCACGCCTAGTACTTACGTTCTGGGAGCGACAGACAACACGTAGACTTCTGCGGTCGGCTCGCCATTTTCCCGACCCGTGTCACCATCTGAAATAACATTATAATTATAATCAGGTACCGATAAGGTTACCCATTGTATTGTTTAACGGGCTGGTGACTGCAACTCCACGTCCAAAGCGCGTATTTTGCGTATGGAAAGTTTACCCATACATAAATATCGTAAATGCGAAAAAATTATCAGCTGTAGCAGGTATTGGATCCAATGAGAAAGTTGTTCAGTTTGATGGTCGTCAGCATATCCTTTCATATGACTATACCCTTTCTGTTACACCCTGTATAAGTACTGATTCATACACATAATAAATACAAAGTACAAAACTGTTTTACGTCCGTCACATCACCATCTCAGGTCCAGTTGAAAACCAGCGTAAGGCACTAGCTCCTCGGCAGTTTGATGAACTGGGCCTATTTGGCGCAGCCGTGAGACACGATATTATCTTTATTTTGTTTAAATTTAAGTTATTTATTAATTTCAAATTGTGTGAACTTGTGGCGTGTGCCAAATAAACATGTTTCATTTAGTAAAACAAGCATAACGCTTTGCTGTTATTATTTTCTTGCTGGAATATTGCTTACCTGTATTTATGACAATCGCATCCAGTTCCCTCCTTAGATCTCTAGCGCCAAGCGTTAGAACAGCGGCCAGCCTGAAATAACAAATAATTTTTTTTTAAATTTTTTACGAATTAAATGGTATAAGCGCAGTTAGATTGACTCCCGTGTTTCAATTTCCATTGTGAGTACATTATTAGAGCTGCACATATACGTTGAATAATTCAGGGCTCGGAACCGGTTTAAAAAGAACGGTTAATTTCGATTAAATACTGGTAAATATATCGTTTCTTCATTTACCGGTTAAACAAGTGAACTGTTTTTATGTAACCCAAATGATAAAAGTTACCAGTTACATAAGCACAAACGGTTTTGACATCTAAATTAACCGGTTAATTCCGTAATTCGTAAATTATTTTCGTCTACTTTTTTTAACACTTCCAACAAGTTATATACCCCAGAAATTGATCTGAGGACGTCGAATACTACCGGAGAACTTAAATGGTGCGAGATTTATTTATCTTGCTTAGTTGGTGGCCAGGGCCAAGGACCCTATCAAACTTGGTTTTAACCGGTTAATTTTCACTAACCAAACCAAAATTCATGAAAAACCAGTGTTCGCATAAACCGGTAAAATGCAACCTTTAACCTAAATCGATTTCGGTCTGGGGTCAATGACCGTAACCGGTTAAGAATTTCAACCGATTTCCGAGCCCTGGAATAATTCATATAACAAAAACTTGTAGCGAAACTCCACAGCCGTGATGGAATATCGCGTTCACAGACGGTCGACCACTTTTCAACCTTATTACACAAGTCTTAAGGGTTAAAAGTGGTCGACCGTCTGCGAGCGCGGTAGGACATTCAAACACGTTTGGAAGGAGAAAAGGGAGCCTGGCCCAGCAGTAGTAAATAAATGAACATACCTGTCATCACTAACTCTCCTGTACGCCGTACAGACGCACGCCGGGCGGCGCCACCGTCGGCGTCGGCACGCGCACTCGCGGCCGCTCCATCTGAACGTTATGGGCAAGAGTTTATGCGACAATTATGTTCGTTAAATAAAAAGATACGAGGGGTAAAATATAAAATTAGTTAAAAAAAAATATAAACGTAGATCACATAGTAAGTCACATTATTTGTGTAAAATATTTCATCAGCAATGCTCTCACACTCGTATCTATAAATAAGTCAAAGTGAGTACTTTGTAGCGCTTAGGTGGTGTGGAATAATACTCCAGATGATGACGACGTAGTATATTTTAGTTGCAAGTGCTGAAGCTTATTGGAATGAATGTATTTAGAAAAAAGGCGGTCCCTTTTATACAAAGTTTGTCATCAAAAAATCAATGCATAGTGGGTACATCGACAACTTAGTTTGGGCACAATATTGTCGATGTACCCTACATACTAAAATGTTACTGTGAGGGTGATATTCCGCTACAACTTGATGATTTTTATTCTGTAGTTTAGTCAGTGCTTGAAGTTAGAACTGTCAAAAGTTAGAACTCTCAGCTTTGATTTCTTTGGCGGTTCTTACTTCGTTCAAATTCTTGTCTATGGCATAAAAATGGTTACTTAAACTCAAGTAATTACTTAAACTTGACTATAGATACAAGTGTTAGAATGATGACGGAAAACATCTTGTAGAAATTGGCAAGTCTTGGAACCTGAAATCCACCACTGGGACCGCGGGGTGGTTTACAGCCCATTCCCTTTTACAGCTCAGGCTTGTCTTGTGCTTGCCCAGCAGTGGGATTGTTAAAGGCTGATTATCTATACAAATAAATAAAATTGAAGTGTTTGTTTGTAATTTAAAAATAACAGCTTTTACCGGAATGCATAATCAAATTTTGTTCTGTTTGTTCCAGCTAATCTACGAAACGGCTGAACCGATTTTGACGGGAATTTCACCGGCAGGTAGCTCATGTTATAAGGAGTATTTTGGACTACTTTTATTTTAGCTTTTGACAGCCGCAACCAACGGCTTAACGTGCTTTCCGAGGCATGTAGGAAACTTGGTATGCAATGGGTGATCACCCATCCACGGATTAACCTAGGCAGCGCGCGGCTTAACCTGGAGATTGATCCGAGCGGCTGTTATTTAGCCACAAGCTCAATGGGTACTATTTACCTGTCAGTGACGGCGCTGACGTATCGGTGCACACTGCTGGGTGACTCCGCGTACCGACGTCGCTCCCAGGCGCCGCAGCCGCACGTGCACTCGCCGCCTGGAAACAAAAAAACATCATGGTTTAGAATCAATAAAAAATCTTTCTTCGTTTTCGTATTCATTCTGTCAGCTATTACACTCCTTTTTTCGACAGTCATGTAAAAATAAATGGAAGTACTCACTCTTCCTAGACGTCTGCTGACCCATCTTCAGTTTAATGTCGGTGTCTTAACTTGCACATGCAAAGTTCGGCCGGCGAACTATCATCTGGAAACAAATAAAGCATACATTTTAATATTCCTATGTCCTTTAGCCTAGTCTTACGGTCTTACCAAGGGGTAGTCGGAACCCTGTATATCTGCTAACTAGTCTTGCCGAAGGGTATTGTCTTACCCAGTGACTGAGTTGTGGAGGCCAGGTCAAAATCATAATAGGATAATAGTAATTATGGATCGCGTTAAAAATCGTAATATGGTCACAGAAGCAATACTTTATCGTGTAGTTAGTGCCTAACCAGCTATCAGAATTTTACATGTGGTCGAGAAATACCTCTGAGGCATACTAACTTCCTCACGATGTTTAGCTTCACCGAAGCAAGTGATAATTATACAATATGCATATGAATCTGAAAAATCAGAAGTGCATAGCTTGGGTTTGAACTTGAGATTTATGAGTTGGCCGTTTGACAGTCCCACCACTAGGTTATCATTGCTTAACACAGACCCACTTAATATTATGAATCAGAATCATTTAATCATAAACAGGTAATAATTACGATCTTAGAAAATTAGGTTGTGCGCTATGTTTTGCCAATTGACATAAACATAATAAAAAAAAAAAAAAAAAATTAAATTAGTTACTATGATTCTGCTAAAGCTTAGACTTAAACCCCTTGGCCTCCAAAACTCAGTTACTGAATTAGACAATAAATTTTTGGCCCAGATATAAACACACAGGCAGGCAATTGCTCTATGTAATACTCGCTCTATAGCTGCATCTGGTAAGACAGCAAGCTAAACCCGACAGGTTCAGAAAAGGTTATGCTGATGAGGTTTCTATTAGCCCACACTGCCCTTAGTTATGGATAACTATGCTGACAGACTTGAGTAGTTCCTCTTAACATTAATTATGCTTAACTTTACCAGCAGCAGAATAGATTCTAAATTTGCGCTCAGTTGATGGTAATTGGCTTGCGTCTATTGCATTGAACTTAAACAACTAGTAAAGTGCTTGTAAACAATGATAATACCTATTACTCATCCGAGAACTATTTAACATGCTCAGTTGTATGTTTTCCATGCATTTACATGACAATACAAATTTTGTATGCTGGTTACATAGTCTGCAACACCCTATGTATGTAACATAGTACCACGGTACATACAGTAATTTAAATCAACCATGTGATTAAACTAAGCTTCTAAACTTAGCTGCATCACGCAATAGAATAGGAACAGAAGGCTTAGACACATACAAAGTTTAAACAGAACCTTCACAAAACTGTCAACTAAGCGTTCTATACATCAAATTAAGTAACTCTATGCAAAATGATTGCTGAGAAACAGGTTCTTTTTTGGGGTGAAAAATCTTTGTACGGTAGGGCTCAATTAATGTAAAGCACTCAAAACATTGTGTAGGTGGCATTAAATAGTACAGGTGGCATGACCCCTGTACTATTTAACCTTTTGACCGCCAGAGCATAAACACCTGCACATATCCTCCACGCCAAGCCACAATTCCACCTACTATTTTGTCACATATTTGTGTCGTATGGCGTATAGGGCACGCGCTTGCTTGTCACGTATATGTGACTATGGCGGTCAAAAGGTTAATGCGTGTGTAGTGATATTTGAAGTAAGGTTGTAATATAAAAACATGTATTTAAAAACAAACTTGTGAATAAGTTGTGAGCTTTGACCTCCAATATCTCCAGAACAAGAAAATGATTGCGTGCAATGGCATGCATACGGTAAGCCCATGAGGCAAGTAGACTGTTCAGAAACCCTAACATCATGAAGAGCAGTAGCCTATAAGGGCCCCCGTACTGAACCCTCTGTCTCTATCAATATTGTGGTTTCACTGAGTCACCCATTAAAGTTAATTGTGTAGACACTTTAATTGACTTTAATTGTGACAATTTGTTGTCAATGCTTTGGAATTAATGTTGTAAATATGTGTCACATGCTTGATCTCTGTGGGGTAGACTGAAGTTCAAGTGGTAAGGTTTAAACCTTTGAAAAGCCAGAATGTGTAACTGCAAACTAAACAAACGTTATCTTAAAAAAAAGGTGTGATGTTGTTTTGTTATGGATTCACGTTCCAGTAGTATAACGGGATTGCCCGATCCACATTATGGGCACACCAAAGGGTATGATGATTTTAAATTGTCATGAAAAAGTTGACCAAATGTATGAACATAAGTGCATGAACTTCTTGTGCTTCATCCATGTTCACACATCTAGTCATATGTGCATACTGGTTGTGAGTACTGCATCTGTCCTTTCGAAGAACATCACTAATATGACACACAAACTTATATTATTGGGTAACAAATATTACTGTGAAGAATGATAACATTGTATAATTGACTTGACCGGCTGGCAATATTGAAAAGCAGGAAATCAAAAAATAAAGAAAGTATATTGAGAATAGACTAGGATTGTGGTTTAAGAATGAGACTGGTCAGTGTAAGTTGTAATTTCAAGTGCTAATATTAGTCATACAACTTATCAATAAACTACAAATAAGCTGAATTAGGTACCTACCTACCCTAAAAAGGTTTGGAATAATGAGATTTTTTTTTAACGCGAATCATCTGACGACAAACTTTTTTCTCACTTTTTTTATAAACTTGATGTATACTTGGACAGGTTTCAACAAGTTCATTAACCCTTTTCGACCTCTTTTCAAAGATGGTTAAAATTAATCTTCAAGACTTATTGCAGCTATTTAAAGTAACAACAAAACGTGTAAATCGAATGGTAGACTGCTAAACTAGAGAAATAAACAAAATAATCAAAATAAAAGGTAATACTTCCGCCATCTTGAAATTGTGCAGCAAAAGAATAAAGTGTGATTCAAAACTTATTTACTGGTAAAATACTCACGTCTATGTTTATTTGAAGGTTTTACTTCGGTGTTTGTAATCTTTTGTGAAATATTACTATAACAGATCACAAAGAATCGAAGCTCGTTCGTACATTATCATCAATTCACCACACTTCACGTTCACTCCAAGGTTCGAAGTAAATCACAGAAACACTCGAATACATTAAAGAAAAAGGGACGCGTGAATTATTTACACTTTACAAACATAATTTATAACTTCTGACTGAAATTAGCACAACAAAATACGCAGTTCTCGTTTAGTGTCTGACATTGTCTGACATTTTTGTTTGAGTTGTCATTCCGTTTTGCTTTACCATCACATTGTGTCACACATTTTTAACCTATTTTATCTTAAAATTGAAGCTTATTATTTTATACAACGCTTGTTTGAATTTTTTCAAAACAAAAGCTTGATGATCTGAAACAACAATAAGTAAGTAAACTTTTATATTATCAAGCAAGCTGGCAATTGCAAACGCATTCTGAATATGAAAAGGAACGACCCACTTTAGCTTATTTAGCAGAACAATTGGTAAGCGAAGGGAAATATACATTATGTCTTTTAGAAACAGATTGGGAATTTTCAAAGCTTTTTAAGAAAACAACTGTAAAGAAATCTGTTATTCTTTTCCGCAATATGTGTACACACAACATTAAGCACTCAAAATCAATAAAACACATTAGCAACCCTTTGTCGAGCCGTGCCTTGCAGCACCTTCGTCGCACTATATCGCTAGTGAGTATAATACATTTTCATGTGCATAATTCCTGCTGATTTATGTAACTATCAATAAGTCACCTTTTTTTTTCGCAGTTTGTAGCTTTGATTTTCTTTTTTTTTTTATCGTGTTTTTTCTTGTACGCAACACCAAAAATAGTAACCATAAACAACAAAATAAGCTTTTTTTTTGTTTCAAAGCAGCGAAGTCGCCATCTTGTTGGATGTTAAAAATTATTGGGAAATTCGAAGAATTTTCTCCTAATTTAATTTGTTTTGGTGTTATATGTGTTGTAATCAGAAATGTCTAAGCGCCGCATCGAAGTGATGGATCCCTTTATCAAAAAGAAAAGGTTAGTAACACGTTTTCAAGCGTTTGTTGTGCCATGCTTTAATTCATCGTTTACTTGCCTTTGTTTTCCATATTTAATTTAATTATCAGATGAAATGGTAACACACATTAGTTTACGAGCTGTATCTTCGTGTTATTGTCTTCTGGAAGACAAAACCAAGGTTAGAAATCTTCTTTCAGGGCCATTACCTACTTCTTCATTACCACTTCGATATTTTTGTATTCACCGGTTTGCATGCTTTCTTTTCGTCATGTTATTATTCTTTAGTCTAAATTGTTAGGTTAGTCATGTATTGATTTACATGAATATAAAAGTGCGTAGAAGTTATCTTATTAAAAATTCAGAAGTCTTTTTTCTAAAACGAATCTCGCAAGTCCGAAAGTTCTAAAGCGCATGTCTAAATTCCGGAATATCCCATCGGTCGTAAAAGCCCCTTTTTTCTATCTCCACCATACAAAAAGCCAATGTTGAAGTTAAAGTTCAGAAATGGGAAATAAATACAAGTAAAATAACAAATAAATATTTGTTGGTTAATATTTAGAAATCGTTTCATTTCATTGTGTAAGTCGTATAAATACGCAATGATTTAGTTTTCTGTAAGTACCTCTAACTAGTTGTGTGTAATAAAAAAAACAGTTCTGTATGTCAGTTTCAATGTTCATGTTTATTTTCTAACATTTTCTGAATTATTAGTGACTAGCTCATACCCGCAACTTCGTCCGCGTGGAGTTGGATAATTTTTCCACGGGGTCATACTACCACGATAAAAGTATCCTATGAGTTAATCCAGGTTATAAACTGTCTGTGTGCTAAATTTCATCCAATTCTGTTCAGTAGTTTTTGTGTGAAAGAGTAACAAACTTTCGCATTTATAATATTAGTGGGATTGGTGATATTCCATAATGGATTTTCAGTACCTAAGGTCAGTACTCACAATTGGCACATATGTTTAGCCAGATGTATGAAAGATTTGAGTTCACTTATGTATTTAAATAAATATTCTCTGAATCATCCTCACTGTATGTAGCACCTTAAGGTCTTCGTTAAGCTACACAATTACTAACAGTGACAAATGAGTGCAACTAACTGCACTGCCACACAAATCTGTGTGGGCCTCTCATGATCTTGATTATTGGTGGCATGAACTCTCTAAAGCTGATGAATCTGAGGATAAAGTTACTGAAGCTGATACTTCTGCGGACCTTACAAAAAGATGCTTCTGGTGTGGGGAGCATTCGCATCATTACAGGTTCTCCTCACTCACTGATGTAATGCTCAAATCTGAGCATTACAATATTTACAAACTCTACCTTTGTTAATATTAGTGTTTTTTAAATTTTCTCCAGGGAAGAGAAGGCAGCCGCTGCAGCCAAGTCCGGTGCCGGCGGTGAGACGTCTGAAACTGCATTGGCTACTCTAGCTACCAGCATGCCCCCCACTACTACTAGCACACCTGGTGTTAACACGTTTACTGGTAAGAAATTCGAAGATATGTGACATGTACAAATCAAACTGTACTCACGTGGTAGACTAAGCCCACTTACTCTTACAGAGAGTAGGCCTGTGGCCCAGCAGTGGAAAAATTATAGACAGATTATACTTTACCATGTTTGGACTGCCTCATTGGTCTAGTATTTGCAAGCACAACAGCTGAATTTGAGGTCCTGTGTTTGATTTCCTGGTTGGGCAAAGTGTTATTGAGTTTTTCCATATCAGATTTGTGCCCGTTAGATATCAATAGACTCAACCTATTACATGGGACTGAAAAATAACTGGCAAATTGTGGGTGTACTATTAGGTACACCACTGCCTAACCCTTCTGGGTTTACGGGCGTGATGTTTATACTGGCAGAAAGACATGACACAACTATGTGTAGACTATGTTACACTTCCTAGGTATAAATTAAATACATGTCCTATGCTTACACACACTCTAAGCTTGACTCATAAGTTATCTTTGAATGAGTGGCAATGATTTAAGAATGCGGGTGTTCCCCTCAACATGTAATTTATTTATTGAAGGAATATAGACTGCACAACTCATCCATAATAATTGCATTAGTTAAGTATAGTCGAGAGGCTCGTGGCTAAATAATAACAGCCGTACAGGTCATCCATCACGTATGGGCACCCCACCGTGTCTCGGAAAGCACTTTATAGTGGTTCATGGTTATTTTGGCGCGTAGCCGTAGTATGAACTAACTCCGCTACTTTGTTTTTAGGGTTCCGTACCCTAAGGGTGACCAACGGGTCCCCATTACTAAGCCTCCGCTGTCCGTCCGTCCGTTTTGTCTGTCTGTCAGCGGGCTGTATCTCATGATCCCCAATAGGTAGACAGTTGAAATTGTCACAGAATGTGTTTCTGTTGCTGTTAAAAAAAAAACTTAAAGGGGCTCCCCTACTACGATGGTACGAAACCCTTCATGCGCGAGTCCGACTCGCACTTGGCCGGTTTTTTTCTATAAAATTTTCACGGCCAGCGAAACTACAAATGTTAGAGCTTATTCACACGGCGTATTTTTTCAGCGCAGATCGCGCGCGTACAATGCGCTTTAAACGAGATTCAGTTGCAGCCAGTAAACCCTAACACTCGTGCAGACATTCAGTGGCGCCGCGCACGTGCGTAAACACGTGATAAGCGCGTATAAAATAATAATACACGCAGATGAGGCGACGCCGAAGCGATGCGAACGCTCTTCTCGTGCACGTTTGTATCTCTTTCTACGCGCATTTGAATCGGTACAATCGCACCACTCTGCTTTTCAAAATCATTTATTTAGCCGTTCATAAAATCCAATTTGTTAGCACTAGTGTTAGCTTTTACAACGCTGAACGCGCGTTCGTAAAACGTGCATCGTCGGCGCGGATAAAATATGCCGTGTGAATACCTCCTGGTCATTCAGGCGCCAAAAAACACAACCCAAAAGTCTCCTTCCTTGCAATTCATCCAAATGTTGTCTTTTAGGGACCTCGCACACAAGACCGCCCATTGATTGTATTTTTCAATATGATTTTCTTCTTTTTGTTTCCACATGGTTTACAATAATGTTTTTAATCAATAAGTAATTGTCCCCAGGTCTCCCGCACTCCCAGCGCTACCACGAACTCCTCCGACGCCGCCTAGGGCTCCCCGTTTGGGAATACAAAAACGATTTCATGAGACTCCTCAACACTCACCAATGTGTAGTCTTAGTCGGAGAGACCGGCTCTGGAAAGACCACACAAATCCCTCAATGGTCCGTCGAATTCGCTGCTGTAACTGCAGGCAAATCCAAAGGCGTTGCTTGTACACAACCAAGGAGAGTAGCAGCTATGTCTGTGGCCCAGAGGGTGGCAGAAGAAATGGATGTAGCTTTAGGACAGCAAGTTGGTTACAGCATTCGTTTTGAAGACTGCTCCGGACCACAAACTATCTTAAAGTACATGACAGACGGTATGTTGTTAAGAGAAGCTATGTCAGACCCAATGCTCGAACAATACCGAGTAATTCTTCTCGATGAAGCTCACGAAAGGACGTTAGCAACAGATATTCTGATGGGTGTGCTGAAAGAGGTAATAAAACAGAGATCAGATCTGAAACTGGTTATCATGTCAGCCACCCTAGATGCGGGGAAGTTTCAACAGTATTTTGACAATGCGCCACTTATGAATGTCCCTGGTAGGACGCATCCAGTAGAGATATTTTACACACCACAGCCTGAAAGGGATTACTTGGAAGCAGCCATTCGAACAGTCATTCAAATCCACATTTGTGAGGAAATCTCTGGAGATATCCTCCTATTTTTAACTGGTCAAGAGGAAATTGAAGACGCTTGCAAAAGAATCAAACGAGAAATTGATAACTTAGGCCCGGATGCGGGTGAATTGAAATGCATACCCTTATATTCTACGCTACCTCCGAATTTACAACAGCGAATTTTCGAACCAGCGCCGCCGAATCGAGCAAACGGAGCAATAGGTCGAAAGGTGGTCGTTTCGACGAATATTGCTGAGACTTCTTTGACTATAGATGGTGTAGTATTCGTGATAGACCCAGGATTTGCTAAGCAAAAAGTGTATAATCCAAGAATTCGTGTGGAATCTTTACTGGTCTCTCCTATAAGTAAGGCGTCTGCCCAACAGAGGGCGGGCAGAGCTGGTAGGACAAGACCAGGGAAATGCTTTAGACTATACACCGAGAAAGCTTATAAGAATGAAATGCAGGATAACACTTACCCGGAGATTTTAAGGTGATTGGTGGTATTCGAGTTCTTTTTATTATTTAGTTTTAAGACTTAACATTTTTACTTGGGGCTGAAGTACCAATGACTTTCTCGTTCGTCTTGTGGTCGTTGGTGCGACTGCTGGACGTGGAGTTCGGGTTCGATTCCCAGGTAGGGCATCGTCTTTTGCTTATTACGGCTAACGGGACATCCGACATATGACAAATTTTAGAGCTAATCCACATGATACTATGGAAGCCATAATAGACACAACATTTTAAACAACTACACATAACTGTGAGCTTTGAGATGCTTAACCTTTTGAAAGCCAGAGTATAAACGCACGCGCGTGCCCTCCACGCCAAGCCGCAATTTCACCGCAAATACCTACAAACAGAAGAAAGGAAGGATACCAAAACTATTTGATTTAATTTAGCGTTATAGTGCACCGCGCATTTTTTTGTCACATATTTGTGTCGTTGGCGAACAGGGCACGCGCTTGCTTGTCACGTATATGTGACAATGGCGTTCAAAAGATTAAAGCTATTTATTTTACCTGAATACGCCTAAAACATTTTTATACATGCAGAACACATGACAAGTATTCTAAGTATGGTCGGGTTTCGTAGAGGTTTCAATATTCAATTTTGTTTCAAAATTGTGATCCTTTAACAGAACTTCATTTATAGACTCCAACCTACAACCGTCCACCAAAGAGACCTGCAGTGAGTCTGTGAGCTAACACAACGCACAATTGTTGCCGTTGCAGATCAAACTTAGGGTCTGTAGTTTTGCAGCTGAAAAAGCTTGGCATCGACGATCTGGTGCATTTTGACTTCATGGACCCACCGGCCCCGGAGACACTGATGAGGGCTTTGGAGCTTTTGAATTATCTTGCGGCTTTGGGTAAGAATTATTTCCCTATTATTTTTATGATAGACTTCTGTGATGTGTTAGAGAAGTATGAAAGAAGAAGACATGCTGCGCCGATCCCAAATAAATTGGGATAAGGACAGGAGAACGATGATGAATGAGACTTCTGTGATCCGATTTATTGTAGCAGATCTTCTACTGCCATAATTAATAGAAATGACCACACTCACGCGGAATCGGCTTGAGCATTTCTAAACACGGCACGGTTGGTGCAGTGGCTGAGCGATTGGCTGCTGCGCTTCGAGTCGCGGGTTCGATCCCCGCACGGGACAAATATTTGAATGGCCTACAGGTTGATCGGTGTCTGGCTGTTTGTGTATGTTTGTAAACGCAACCACAATACATTAGAAAATCCTAGTGTGGGGCAAAACTTTTTTTTTTTAAAAAGCTACTTTTAAAGCAAAGAAACGACGCGAACGAAGCCAAGAAACGTCGAATAAAGAAAGAAAAAAAAAAAAAATTTTGTCACAGACTTTACATGCCAAAAACAACGAGCCAGACCGAGGCTGATGACGACTATTTAGCTTTTACTGCACATATATAAAGCTCTCACTGGTCGGCTCAAACCGATTCGACGTCGTGTGGCCACACCCTACACCAGTTTTCCATTTCATCCATTGTTTCTTTGCTCATGTTGTTTATTTCAGGTTTGAAAAAGAAAGACGTGGCTCAATTTTCTATGCAGAACTACTGCAGTCATGTAGCTTAACATAGGGTCTTGGGTTAGCTCTCCGAGTGTAAGGCTTTGTTATGGGGTTCTTCCTTTAAGCATTTGTTGAAGAAAGCCGCAGTCTAGATCAGTGCCTAGTTCAAAACAATAGAACTTAAAAATAACTGGCTAAGTCCTACTAATATTATAAATGCGAAAGTTTGTGAGGATGTATGAATGTTTTTTAATCTTTCACGCAAAAACTACAGACCGGATTTGAATGAAATTTGGCACACAGCTAGTTTATAATCTGGCTTAACACCTAGGATACATTTTATCCTGGTAGTACAATCCCGTAAGACAATTACCGAACCACATGCGGGCGAAGCCGCGGGCATAAGCTAGTAAACTATACGCGAAACCTGAAAGACGTGTCTAGTATTTTTATGTAAAGAATCTATGTACAAAATTTAAAAACTGTATGATGAAAAATCACAAAGTTATAAGCTTCTTCTGTTACCTGGTTGTCCGCACAAAAACGTGGTCACCACGCAGCGATCGCCTCCAGCGTGGTCTTGAGCTCATTGATAATAATAATTTGGCAGTAGGTACCTAAATTATTGCGATAGGTACTTCATTACGCTCGGTGTCCAACTTATAACTTTTTTAAAATATTTTTGGGACAAAATATTCTGAACAAACTATATTCAGGTTTCGCATATACTAAAAATAATGTTGTATAAACGTCTTACTTCTTCTTCGGGAAATTCATACATAATTGTATGTTATAATAAAAACCTGTTCCATGTAATTTACAGACGACGACGGCAACCTGACAGACTTGGGCGCGGTGATGGCAGAGTTCCCCCTCGACCCTCAGCTGGCCAAGATGCTGATCGCTAGCTGCAACCACAACTGCTCCAACGAGATCCTCTCCATCACTGCTATGTTGTCAGGTGAGATCATTGATTTCTGTGATGAGATTCCCCAACTGCAAACATGACGAACTTCCATTTCAACTTGCGTCATTAATTAGTATGTATGTGTATTAGTAAATAACCATATTTTTCCGAGGCACACCAACTAATGACCATGCTACACCAGTGTGCCGCGACACACATTTTGCGGAACTGGTATAGATCACTGTGGAGGCTTGTACACGGACACAAATAATGCGGTAATGCCGCTGTACGAAGAAGAAAAGACCTAACGCTGTTTCAGATAGTGTTGATTTTCAATAAAACTTTTACTTGCAGCTATAAATCAGTCAAATTTGTACAGTTAAACATGGATAGGTACTTTCGAAAGGGGTTAGATTTACCGAGCAACGTTTGGTTGAGCTCTGCACGTGGCTACACGAAGACTGTCGTCGCGCTCTAGCTTGCGATGGCGGGCGCGCAACGTATTGTGGGTGCGTCGGCGGCCGCCGTTTGTGTGTGTGCGCGTGCGCGTAGCGAGTTGGCTTGCATTATCTGCCAGTGAATAAAGTCTAAAGTTATCATTAACACTAGAAACGGGATATAGAAAAAAAAAGTATCATAAAACAGACAGAAATCAGTAAACATGGTAAATATCCCATTTGTAGTGTTATAGGTAATGTTAGTTTAAAATCTTAAGTTAAAAGTTTATTAGTATTGACGTAATTTTCTTTCTATTTCCAGTCCAACAATGCTTCGTGCGGCCCAACGAGGCGCGTAAGGCGGCCGACGAAGCTAAGATGAGGTTCGCGCACATCGACGGAGACCACCTCACGCTACTCAATGTGTACCACGCTTTTAAACAGAGTAAGTGTTACAAGTAATACAATGCTATCTCTGTCTCAACACCGATGGCCCTTGCAGTAGACGAACGACCAACGACAACGGAAATGGTTGGTTTGGCAGATGGGGCATTAAGATTTTTTTTACAAGCTTTTTATAATTTGCAATGTTTGTTTGTTTAGGTTAAATCTTGCAACTGAATTTTAGAACAGTTCCTCAACCGATGTTGAAGTTTTTCATACACGTTTAGTTTGGATGACAATGCATGTTTAGCTAAGTTACGTCATTCTAAATCCAATATGGCGGTCTAGTTATTTTTTATGCATCCCCATGATATGGATATAAATTAAAAGGTCTTGCTGAGAAAAATACGAAAAAAAAATGATAATACACCTAAGTTTACAAACTTGTTTTTTTTTTTTTTAATTTATGCTTTTTTCTATGAAATTCTTAGTCACGGCAATACAATATTCGCCAGATTAAAAGGATAATCAGAGTATCTTTGAGTATTTGTCCAATTTTTATATATTTTTTTTACATTTTATATTTATTGAGGCATTCAAGTTAGGTAACATACAAACATACAAAAACAAGATACATGAGCAAAGTTAAAGGAGTACAAAAGTAAACAGAAGTAGCCGTGGGCCCCAAACTAGACACAGCCTGTATCTTGGTGGCCCAATATTAGCAGTAAAGGCAGATTGCATTCGAATGTTCAGTGTGACACAGCACAGCAAAACACAAGTTATATTTGAAGACATTATTTAAAAAACTACCTTTGTCATGATATGAAATAGTTACAGAATTAGTGACAGTTTCGGTTTTTTTTTCATAAACCGCCTATGTCTCTGACGTGACTGCTTTTTGCCGAAATCATAGTTGACTATTTGTTGAAGAAATATGAATTGTGACCGGAAAGCTTACGAATTCCTCTACAAGATGGCGTAACTAACTCATATCATGAAATTTTTGACAAAGGTGGTTTTTGAAATAATGTCTTCAATTCATTATGAAAATAGTGATTTTAAAATTATTCAGAAATAAAAATGAAATAATAATAATAACAAACATAAATAATGACGAATAACTACCGGAGATTTATTGTGAGGGACGGTACGGTTGACATATGTCGGGCATGCCACCGTCCAGGCGAATCAATCCGTCACATTATCTCCGGGTGTTCTCGTCTGGCTAACGGAGAGTACTTGCATAGACACAACCTTGTAGCCAGGATTATCCATCAGCAACTTGCTCTAAAATACAACCTTGTGGAATCGGAAGTACCGTACTATAAGTATGTGCCCGATCCATCATCACTGACAGGACTATTGTAGCCAATAAACCTGATATAGTGGTGGTGGATCGGTCAGAGCGGCGCGCAATGATTGTAGACATAACGGTCCCGCATGATGAGAACCTCGTGAAAGCCGAGAAAGATAAGCAAATCAAGTATCTTGACTTGGCTCACGAGGTTGTCGACATGTGGGATGTGGACTCAGCGATCATTGTGCCGATAGTTGTATCAGCCCATGGCTTAATTGCCAAGAGCCTCGACCAATACCTGAGGAGGCTCTCGTTAGGCAGCTGGATCAAGGGTTTGATTCCGAAAGCGGTACTCCTGGACACGGCTCGTATTGTTAGGAGGTTCCTCTCTCTGGAGCCCTGACCGCCGGTAGCTTGGACCCTGTTCCCGATACCGGTAGGCTACAATTTTTTATATTTTTAAATGTTTTTTATATTGTTTTTAGTTTATGAAATATTTAAAAATGTAGAAGATTTGTATAAAAATAAATAAAGGAAATACGAACATAAAATTAATTTGCTACTTTTGTGAAGGCTATTTTTCATTCCATTGCCACAGTTGCCATAACTCTGTGTGCTCTGATTCCCTGGTTTTAAATCTACATAATGTGTTTGAATGTTTCCAGACATGGAAGACCCCCACTGGTGTTACGACAACTTCATCAACTACCGCTCGCTGAAGTCCGGAGACAACGTGCGGCAACAGCTCAGCAGGATTATGGACAGGTGAGGGAACCCCACTGCTATCACCATTTAGAAGAAGAAGAACGTCTCTTACCTATTTTGGTCCGTGGATGGGTGACCACCCATTACGTACCGAGTTTCCTCTGTACCCCGGAAAGCACGTTAAGCAGCTGGTCCCGGCTGTCAATTGTAAATCTTTGCCAGTCGTCATAGGTAGTCAGTGGCCCGAAAGTCTGACAACTAACTCTTACCCCCTTGGTATTGTATTACGCAGTACTAACTGGGTTGTAAAGGGCAGGTATTCAGCTGCATCCAGTTAGATTGGAAGCCGTCCCCAACGTAGTTGGGAACAGGGAAACGGAAGAACGTTTCTCGCACCTCATTCTTCATTGAAAAGGGACTTCTTCCAGACGGGTGTTGTTGCCAAGCTGCTTAATTAATACAAGATCGAATTAAGTTCACAGATGTGATAGGATTCAGTATCTAAGACGATAATCATCTGCCTAGCCTTGTCCCAACTATGCTGGGGGGGGCTTCAAGTATGTAAACAGCTGTATACCATGCCCATAAAATCATAATAACAGCAAATCGATCTTCAAGGTTGGTTAATCAAAACTTGCCGAAGTCGATCCGTGGATGGGTGATCATCCATTACATACTGGGACCCCTCTGTGCTTCAGAAACTACGGTAAGCCGTTGGTCCCGGCTGTCGTTTGTTGATCTTCGACAGTTGTAAACCAGAAGCACAGTGTTACCGAGGGGCATCGTATTACCCACTAACTGGGTTGTAGAGCTCGACAGTTGTGCTGATGGGTAACCCTATCTAGCATAGAAGCGGTGGCCCATTGGTGGCGGCCCCGACTTACGAGCAGTAAGTCGTGGGTTCGGACCCAGGCAGGGACATTACTTTGTGTAATTTATTTCATTACCACTGCTCGCAAAACGGTGAAGAAAAACATCTCGAGGAAACCGGCATGTCCTAGAACCAAAAATTCTAAGACATGTGACATCTACCAACCCACACTGGGCCCGCGTGGTGGATTATATCCCACTCCCTCTCATAGAGAGGAGGCCTGCGTCTTAGCATTTGGAACATAGACTGATTGTGCATCATGCAACACTATTTGGCATGGCTTGTATGTTGATAAAATAACAATTTTCTAATGTTGGTAATGTTGTCTGTTGCAGGTTTAACTTAAAGCGAACAAGTACAGAGTTCACAAGCAAGGACTATTATATTAATATAAGGAAAGCACTAGTTAATGGATTCTTTATGCAGGTAAGCCACATCTCTAACTCATTTTAAAGTAACCTGTTCAAGTCCCTGATTTTCAAGTCTAGT
This sequence comes from Noctua janthina, assembly GCA_963576755.1. Classification (NCBI taxonomy): domain Eukaryota; kingdom Metazoa; phylum Arthropoda; class Insecta; order Lepidoptera; family Noctuidae; genus Noctua; species Noctua janthina. Next base: position 9,650,154 of record OY755080.1, on the reverse strand, counting down.
TTTTTAACTTAACAAAGCAATTATGAATTAATAATTCAAAATGTAAATTAATTTAAAACTAAATAGTTGAATCGTACGCGTTACTAAATAACTTTGCTAGTCATTTATTTTATTTTCATTCACTAAATGAGACAATCAATGGTAATAATTATCGTGACGGCTTAGGCCATCGTGGGAAGAGAATACCAGGCGAAGTATATTATTATACCATGGGTATACCATTAGGTACACGTCTGCCTTACCCTTCGGGGATTACAGGCGTGATGTTGTGTAATATATCGTACACTCACATAAATGTGTTCTCCATTCCAGGTAGCCCACTTGGAGCGGACCGGGCACTACCTGACGGTGAAGGACAACCAGGTGGTCCAGCTGCACCCCAGCACGTGCCTGGACCACAAGCCCGACTGGGTCATCTACAACGAGTTCGTACTCACCACCAAGAACTACATCAGAACTGTCACCGACATCAAGCGTGAGTACTGCTTGCTGCTCCACGGCTACCAAGCGCCGCTCTGCACTAGCTCACTACACTTGCAAGGCGATGCTCCCACTGCACGGCGCTCCGTGGCGTAGCGCAGAACTCATTGTATTGCGCGTCGGCACGCGTCGGCACGCGTCGGCGTGCTGTGTCTTGTGCGTCACACGCAGCCGGCGCGGGCGCTGTAGGAATATGCTAGTCATCTACGATTTTTTCATGACAAGTCACGTGTACCATTCTTGTTACCAATAGTAACACGGGCAATTCCATTACCTTTGTTATTGCCACAGTAGTAAGTAGTAACATGGGAAATTATTAATTGCCCGTATTACTACTGCACGCGTAGCATCGACGGAAGAATCGACAAAATGACAGATTTACTTATTAACCTGGTATTAGTTATAGTGCCCACGCCGGTAATGTCACCGCCGGCCATTTTATTGGCCTTACTCCGCCGCTTAGTTGTTGGAGATTACAGCGTTGATATGATGTGATATTATTAATAAGAAAACCAAGTTTTCTCCAAACAACCAAGAAAATCTAATATAGCTCATACATACATCTAACCAAGACAATATTTTCTCGTCCACAGCGGAATGGCTCCTCAAAATAGCCCCACAATACTACGAGCTGAACAACTTCCCACAGTGCGAGGCGCGGCGACAGCTGGAGCTGCTGCAGGCGCGGCTCGAGTCTAAAGCGTACCAGGAGGGCTTCTAGTGTAGCGAGCGCGAGGGTATCGCTCGACTGGGATGACAAGGACTTACAAGATTAAAAGAGATAGCAGTTCGGTTCCGTCAAGACCGAATATGCACGCACACGTCTACAAACCACTTGCCAGGTGGAATCATCACATAATTTTAACCCGGAATCACCCATTGTTGCGCATACGGCGTGGAAGGGACACCGACGCGAAAACGGTTACCACATTTTCAGTACATCATTCTGAGCCATAGAAATTTGTCATTGGGTATTAAAAAAAAAATATACTGTTCCATACATTTTGACCGTGTAGGTGTATTACACTTTTGTAGGAAACAGTTGTTTTTTTTTAATAACCGATGAAATAGTCCCGTCAAAATCAGTTCAGCTGTTTCTGAGATTAGCCGGAACAAACGGACAAAAAGACAAAAAAAAGTTATAAGTACCGTAAACACTTTCACATTTATTCAGTAAAAAGCTGCTATGTTGAAATTACAAACAGACACTTCAATTTTATTTATTTGTGTAGATATGAGGTGCGTGCATATTCGTTCGTTTTATGGAGCCAGTCTTCTATACCTATTTATTTTGTCTAAATTACTAAGCGGAGTGAGAATATGAATCTTTGGAAGCCATTTTATAATTGTGTAGTCAGAAAGACAGACAGATGTGTTCTTTGACAGGATAAAGCTTTGGGTATGTGAATGTGTAGGTAGAAGTTCAGGGATCGATTCCCAGTTCGAACAAAATCTTCACTAACCATCTGGTAGTAAAGTACCTATTTAAGATTCGGGCCGATATTTATAAAGGTTACTTATTCCTGTCACGATCAAACTGCAAGAGTAAGAAAGAGACGGAAACTGGTCTATGTCAAAAATGTGCTGGGTAAGGTTTATAATTCTCGGCCTTAGGTATGGTTAAAAAGCATGTTCTATTCTCATTTCGTTAGCATAATAATATAACAAAACATTAAGAAAACTAATGTAAACTCAATATGGCAACTTACAAGTGATATTCAGCTGCATCTGGTTAGACTGGAAGCCGACCACAGCATAGAGAAGCTAGATTTTTAATGAAACAGGCTAAATGTCCAGACAACCAGTCTTACCAAGGGTTATCGTGTCACCCATTAAGAGAGTTAACGTCTTACGGCATTTCATACAAACTTTCAAGTGTTTTTTTTTTCGAAATGACTGAACCGATTTTAATGAAACGTCGTACGCATAAGAAGGATACACAAGTCTAAAAACTTGACAGAGAACTTATCGAAATGTCTTTTAAAAAAAAAGATAATTGGAAATTTGTTTCTATGGAAAATCTAAAATCGGTCTAATAATAGCTGTAACGCTATTTTTCGAAAATGTTCTCCGTTAAGTTTTTAGTCTTATGTATCCTGCTTATGCGTACGAAGTTTCATTAAAATCGGTTCAGTAATTTAGAAAAAAAATCACGTTAAAGTTTGTATGAACGCTCTTAACTGGGTTGTGGAGGTCAGATACGCAGTCGCTCCATGTAATATACTGGTATTCAACTGCATCCGGTTAGACTTGAAGCCGACCCCCAATGTGGGCAAGAAGATAGATGATGTTGAGTTAGGCGTAATTGTAGACATATATTTTGGACTAAATTGTGCTTATATAATATTGTCAGTCACCTCTGGTTTCTATAAGCTTTTTCAGTATGGAGACATAAACTTATACTGCCATTTCCGGGATACATAAATAAATGAATTTAAAAAGGAAGTGTATGGCAGACGGAGAGTTAAACATTAATTTGATATTAAAAGAAAACGTACCTGTGTAATGTGAATTAGTAATAGTGTAAAATATTTAAAAGGTGAAGAATTAATTGCTGTTTCTTACAAAAAATCAACCGTTCCTTTGAAGACATGGTACTTCTACCGACCCGCATTGAGCCCGCGTGGTGATTACGGCCCACTCCCTCTCATAGAGAGGAGGCTTGTGTCCCAGCAGTGGGAACATTGTAGGTCGAGAGTTTTCGATAATTATGTTTGTCAATACTCCCATATCAACAAGGTGTAACATAATAAATGCAAAACCTCCCGTGTGGTCTCTCGGATCATGAAACTGAACATCTTTTGTTCTAAGAGTTCTAGAAATTCGCAAAAAAAAAATTGGATTATTGTGTAAGTTATTTCATCACCACTGCTCTCAAAACGGTGAAGGAAAACATCGTGAGGAAACCGGCATGTCCTAGACACAAAAATTCGAAGACATGTGACATCTACCAACCCGCACTGGGCCCGCGTGGTGGATTATAGCCCATTCCCTCTCATAGAGAGAAGGCCTGCGTCCCAGCAGTGGGAACATTAATAGGCTGATTATGCTTATGCTGATCAACATGGGTGGTAAAACTAAAAAAAAAGTTATGAATTTCCAAAAGCCATAGAACAAAAGCTGTTTAGATTCTTGGTCTGAGAGACCACACGAGAGGTCTCGCGTTTATTATGTTACACTCTGTATAATGTCTCACAGTAAAAGTTGTTCACAATATTAATCCTGCAAATCTAAGACATGCTGCGTGGACCCCAAATAAATTGGGATAAGGCTAGGAGAATGATGATCGTCATCTTTCTGCCCTCTAGAGAAAAACGTGTTGCGCCGACCTCAAGTAACATGGGACCATGTTACCCGGGGTCGGCACAACACGTTTTTTTTTCTTCCATTCTCCTCTGTAAATCGTCACGATATCATTTACTCCCTTTTTTTATATCGTGGTCTGCCGCGACCCTGTGTCACTGTTTCAGGGCTCCAATCCTGAGCTTTACGGGCTCACAGCTTGTTCGTTATATTAATATCACCTTTTAAAATATTTAACATAATTATAATGACAAGTTTTATAGAAATTTTGACTGTATTCAACTCAGCATCGAAAATTACAATTTGTTAGGACAATCTATTAGTGAAATTAGGATAAAATGAATTGTACCTCCCTAGTACATGGGGCTTGAACGTAATTGGCGGAATGTGGGTGTACTACACACTTCTGCCTAGCCCTTCGGGGTGTACAGGCGTGATGTTATGTTTGGACAAAATGTTATGTATTGTTTTCACAAACTGTAGGTGGCATCTAAGTGAATGCAGTGTATACTATACAGTGTGTAAGGGACACTGATGCAGGTTACCACGTATTCAGTACATCATTGTGAACCCACATAGATTATAATTGGTTTAATTTTTTTTTTAATATCTGCCATTCCATTGACTTTGACCGCGTAGGTATTGCACTTTTATAGAAAATTGTTTTTTTTTTTGTTGTAAATTCATGCACGATTTCTATGTGGGGGGTACATACTGAATACGTGGTAACCATTTGAGCGTTGGTGTCCCTTCCAAACTGCGTCACGTTATTGCATGCGCTGTTGGGATTGAAACTCTTCTTGCCTCTACCAACAGTGCGTTTGTATTTAGCCATTCATCTAGGTGTGGCTCAGTGTTGCGTACCATAAAAATGTAATGTTCAATCAGAGTTAAAAATGTGTGATACCTAATTGGTATATTAAGTTTATGCCTAACTGTAAGAATCATCTTCCTGAACATTCAAATTATACTTAATTTTAAGATGTTTTAAAAGTCATTCTTCCTCTAAAATACACTTTTGAAGGAGACAGCAGACCGCCAGCGACATTGCTGCTGCAGTTTCAATTCTGAATGTCACAATTTTGACGCCAGCTGCATTTCTCTTTTTCAGAATACCTGCTAATTGCTGGTAACGAGTTCAGTTTAAATATTCATTGTTGTAAATTGTTTATTTTGTTTTTAATTGGCCACACGTGCCTACATAACGCATCAGAAATAAGCAGATATCGGCATACAAATTTCTCTTTATTTTCGTGATGGTCATAAAAAAATACGTCTTGTCGCTTTGTTAGTGACGGCACTAATTTAGAGCCTGCGGTTATCGTTCGACCGCAGCTTCAAATGCAATGTCGCCATCTTCGGACGCGTTCATAGTAACCCATTTGGTTTAAGTATTCTACTCTTTGCTGCGGACTGTCGTGGCGTTTGGTCGGCTTTGTCGCTGCGACTACCTTCGCAAGTGTAACTTGGTGGCGGTGACATAAGACTTAAAATTGAGTATAGTTTGAGTAATCGACCGATAACACCGACCGATACAGTGTAATGTATTTTGAAGGATTGTTGTCTTAACTCCCAGTCGTTTGGCTTACGTGAAATATTAAAGTATTGTGTAAGGTATTTTTTGTTGTTTTATTCAATGTTATTCATTTAAGTGCCTCAGTCGCAAAGGTTTTCTTTTTCCATCAGGCATTTCTCAGTAGCAGCCACGGAATCTGGATTTGTGCCCAGTTGATGGCAAGTCTCGCCCCCCTATTACATAACTGGGCGAAATGTGGGTGTATTGTTAGGTACACCTCTACCTAACTCTTCTGGAAATACAGGCATGATTTTATATAATTTAACTGCCTCGAGGTCGCAGAGATACGGCTTTAGTAGCTTTTGGGTTCGATTCCTAGGTCGGGCAGTGTTATTGGGTTTTTGCATAATTTCTCCGTAGCAGCCCAAGCCTGTATTTAGGCTAGGGCTCTAGAATAAAACTTACGGAGCGAGACGCGCAGGTGCTCTGCCTACCCACTGTTGCACGGTACGATAGTAATGAGACAGAACGGCGTCACGCGGCTAACAGCTGATAGGTCAAAGACGCGCGCGCACGAGATTCATACGGCTGTTGTGTTATTGTGATAAAACTGAATGAGTATAAAAAAAATCTTTGGGAAAGTTGTTTGTCTATTAGGTCTATCTTTTCATACACGAAATATTTTAAGAGTAACTTCTATAAGTCGTAAAGTCGCCATAGCAACGAAAAAAAAAATATCTGAGTGTTTTGTTTTTTACGAAATTATTATAATTCTAAAATTTTTTGGATTTTTTGCATAAAACTTTGAGACTCCCATATTCTAACAATGACAGTAGGTAAATACGACGTAGTAAACTAGCGTATCCAGCTTAAAAATAAGGAGCCAGTATTTATTTTGTAGGTCAAGTAATTTTAAATTATTTATTTTTATAAAAAAAATATACTCAGAAAAAAAAAATCCCTTGAAATGGCTTCGTTATAGCCGTTAGATGATTCCCTGAAAATATATTTTATGTATGAATAGTTAGACCTTATATAGGACTAGAACTTAACCGACGAAATGTCTATGTAAAATAGCCACCGGTGCCTAACCCTTCGGGGTTTACAGGCGTGATGTTGGGTTATGTTATGTACCCGGGAGTAAATAAGACTCATAAAGCTTTAGAAAACAGACATAACACACAGACAGACACACAAACACACACAGATAAAAGTATTGTTATTCCCAACCGATTGAATTGAAATTTTACATACATGTTTAGTTTGGATGACAATCCATGGTTAGCTAAGTGACGTCATTCCAAATCCAATATGGCGGATTAGTTATTTTTATGCACCCCCGTGATATAGGTATCAATTAAAAGGGTTTGCTGAGAAGTACACGAAAAAAAATGGCCTCACACGTTTTTTTTTAAATAAATTCTTTCAATTAGTTGGCTTGGCAAAATGTGGGTACCACACACCACAGCTTTCCCCTTTGGGTAATCAGCGTGATGTTACATAATTATGAAATAAAACACGTTGTATAACAATAACCAACTATATTTGGGACAACTACCACCTCTCATTGTGAACAAACTATACAATGGAATTCTACTCAAGACGAACTGAGAGAGAGAACACAACGCTGAAAGTGACATTTGACTCCTGATTATGTTAGTTTTTTTATTATCTTTGCTGTTAGCTTTTTTTATTATGTTGGGCAACATATAAAAAAACATATATCATTAGGAATTTCTCCTGTATCGTGGGTACGTTTACAAACATTTAAACTCACATACACAAACAGCCAGACCCGGAACAACTACCTGTAGGTTATACAAATATTTGATCCGTGCGGGATCGAACCCGCGACACGCAGCGCAGCAGCCAATGGCTCAGCCACGAGCTCTCGTCGAGTAGTGTGAACCAATCGACGTTCAAGTATTCGTATAAGTATCTCTTCTACTCACACGGGATTTACAATATTTTATACATCTCTGTAGCGAGAAAATAGCTCTATTAGAACAACCAGTCTTAACAAAGCGTGTCGTATTACCCAGTACTAGGGGTGTGGGGGTCAGATAGGCACGCGCTCCATGTAAAATACTGGTATTCAGCTACATCCGGTTAGACTAGGAAATACTTGAGAAAAGGCTAGATAGATAATGATTATATCGGCCTTCTAAAAACATTGTAACTTGAATCAAATGCCATTAGAAATCTATTAAGTAATGAACATTTAAATTTACTAACTGACAAGAAAAATATAAATGATAAGGGGTCGTCCATTAATCACGTGATGTTTTTTTTTAGCAAGTTTTTAGGCCCTTTTTTTTTTTAGGGAAGGCCCCCATGGTGATAGATGGTGAGGTTTTAGACTACTCCTCCCCTAGTCATATTTCGTGATCTTTTCCGAACCCTCTCTCCCCCTTTCGAGCCTCACGTGATTAATGGACGACCCCTAAATACAGAAGATAATATTGTTTCCTAGTACTAAAACATAATAATTTAACCATTTATAAATGCATTCAAGACACTCTCTCTCTCTCGTATTAACTCTAATGTGTGTAAAAATACCCTTAACGAAGCCGAAAGGCACTTGTTCTCCCCGTCATTTTTTTTGTTCTAGCCCATACCTGGGAACCTTCTAGTTACGGAGATATTGGGGGTCAGAGTTCCAACTTTTTTTTTAATATTATAACTTTACTACTTTGGACATCCGCGAACTATTTATTCAATGCGTCCATCAGCACAATGTTTTGTGCATTACATCGAGTCCTACCGCAAAACGTGATTTTTCTCTCCAAAAAAAAATCGTTTCCCAGCAATAATATTTGCGTAGTACTTAGTTTGATGTACAAAATGCTTGGTTAACGGCTTCGTGAAGGGTCCGTTTACACCCTGTATACTACTTCAATTACATAAAATTAAAATCAATAGTTTTTAGTCATTTTCAAAATTCTCAAATATGTACACACACATCTTTGGGTTTCGGTTGCTTGATTTCAAATTGTCGCTCAAATAAAACCGCGCTATCCCCTATCCTAACCAAAGCGATCCGACCTAAATACACGTTCATTTATGTCAATCATTTGTTCGGAATCCGAAATGTGTCTTCTGTCTGTGCCGATAAAGGAACTCGACGCGTGTTCGTGCGATGTTCGCTTTGGTTAGAACACGGTCTGAGACAAATAATTTAATGGTGGTACAATACAAAGATTTTAGAATTATTCTTGAATGGTTTGTAATTGACTGGTGCGGTTTAACCTAAGCTAACAATTTTCATACCCTGTTCATATAAAGCAGTTTCGTTAATCATAAGCTATTCGTGAGAAACGGGCACTGTTCGAGACATTTAAAATTAGGATCGACAGCGAACTTACAGAATCCTAGTTACATGAACAGGGGGTCTAAAATGGCCGCTTTAGCAGAATCATAATAGGATAATAATATGAATCCCTTTAAAATTCTTAAAATAGTCGCCGACGCAATTAATATTTTGAATTGTCGCTTTGTGACCATTTTACGAATTGTACGTGATTATTATGTTAATATTATGATTCTGCTAAAGCGGCCATTTTAAGCCCCCAGGTTATTCGAATATGGTTCATTTATAAATTGCTTGCTTTAGAAAAAAAGAACTTAATTAAAACCTCATTTATAAAATTATTCTATTCACTATCGAACACTGCTGATGAGTTTTTGAAATTTTATTTTTTTCCGATAAAAAGTATCAGTTCATTTGTAGCTCATTTCAATGTTCATGTTTGACACTGAAAAACTTTTCAGAATCTTTTTTATTTTAATTTTATTTATTTGCCACTAACATGGTATAATTATACAAAGGTGTTCATTTTAACAGTATGTAAACTCAATTTATAATTACACGATATGACAATTATCATTATTAACATTCATAGTTACATTACATTACTTTCAATTCACATGAAAATCATGTTTTCAAAAATTATGAATGTTTACAAAACACAGGCTGTAGGGATATCTTTAATCTTTCATGCACACGTCACATTCTCAAACTCAATTGGTTTAAAAAGTGTTCAGGGACTCACACGGTATAAATATATAAGGTCAAAATTAAATTAACTGGCAAAACTTCACAGACAAACAGGCATGAATCGGTACAGCTCTTCGGCACAATCGAATATTTATGTAGATACATAATTATATGGACATGTGATGCGGAGGTATGAGGAAAGTTTTGAGTGTGAATGTAGATGGCTATAAGAGTAGAGGAAGACCAAAGAAACGACGGATGGACTGTATGCATGATGATATGGCTAGAAAGGAGGTGGCTGTTGAGATGACGAGTAATAGAGAAGTATGGAAGTAGAAGAGATACGGCGCCGACCCCAAATGAATTGGGATAAGGGCAGAGGAATGATGATGACGATATGTCCGAGAAAAAATCGCTTAGGTTTGCCGAGCCGATCTAAACATGATTCAGCATATAAGAGTACGGCCGACCTGCAAGATCGCAAAGGAAGCCTAGTATACACCGTGTTCTTCACGTTATCCATAAACTTTGGCAAACGCTTCTATAGCTTTTACAAATCAAATCTTACAAAGGAAGTAGTACTTAAAAAGGCTTCGTTACAAAGATATTTGTAATTTTATTTAATGAAATTTAATTGAGCTATGCAGTACGAAAGGGTCTTAATTTGGCCTATGTTGCCGCTTAGTGCAATTAAATTATCAAATGCTATTTGCATTTCATTTGTATGTACGAGAGGCACCCGAGAGTAAATATAAAAAAAAAATAAGATATCATTAATGTGTCCATAACGAAAAATGCTTATTTCCGTGGTCTGAACATCTGGCCGAAGTTTATGTATATCGTCCGGAACACGGTGTATAAAGCAGTTGCTTGGGGTCTCCTTTGTTGTTAAATGGCGACACCCGTCTAGTAAAGTTTCGCCACTAAATTTAATTCCACCTGTATCATTCTAAATCTAAACAATTTAGGAAGTTATCTTAAAAAAATATTTAAATGTACAGACATTATTATTATATTTTGTGTATGTAATATTAATTCATCCTTTCTCGAGCGAGCAAGCCGTAGATGGGCCCTTAATCAGTAATATCTATCCATTTCCTGCAGATTTAGCCAGAAAGAGATAGCCTTTTTGCAGAATTAAAGCCATATTATTGCCGTTATAAGGTAGACCCAACTTTTAAAGCTTTATATTTTCAAGCCCAGTGTTAACAAAATTTAATTTAATTTTGTAACTTATGTAACGAGCATTTGAGGCCCGTTTCCATTAGGCAAGTTACTTCTAGGCAAGCTGCAAATTGCATACAACTTCAACAAACCTGCATACAAGCTACAACTTGTATGAGAGGTAGTTTGAATATTAGCATTTTTTATTCAAGTGACGTGCAAATTGACCGCGTAAACGTTAATTGCACGTTTCGAATTGTGTATACTCAATTGTTGAATATCTCCACTTATTTGCAAGTAAAACCTGCATGCAATTTGCAAACTCGAAAACATGTTACCAATGCAAGCACAAGTTGCTTGCACTGGTAACATGTTTTCGAGTTTAAAGTAAGCAAATGTGACGTCATACTTGCATGCAAGTCTTGCCTAATGGCGTCGCGCCTTTAGACGCCTCGGCGGCCGCTGGTAAGGCGACATTGTCGATACTTGACATACAAACCAAGCGTGTCACGTTTACTCGCACCTAACCACTAATGACGTAAATAAACTGTCGGCTTTGAAGGCGGTCTTTGCCGTCAGTTCCATGCTTTTGGAAAACCGTCTGCATTAGCAATAAAAACTGAAATATTTACTAATTGGTCATGTTTTTTTGATGACAGTACCGATAGAGGTGTCATTTTGTGTTTTATTCATTTATTTGCAAAACTACATAATATCTGGCTCAAGTATGTGATTTTACAGTTTAAACGCGGTTCAACTAAACCGGTAACCCTAGTCTTAACTACAGGTTAGATGTGTAGGAGTTTTTTAAAGCGAAGTTAATATTGGAAGAAGTTAGACATTAAGAATTTCGGTAGGAGTCTGTCGCCGTCTTCTCGATAGAGATCTACATTTCGGAACTGATAACTAGTTTGAAATTCCTAATTGACCGACTCCTTGAAAGTTCAAAGTTCATGTAGCTGATTTGAAGTAAATGCTTTAATTCCTCTGCACACATAGCCTACAGGCGTGATGTTATATTATGTTGATTTTATGGGACTTAAACATAACTGAATTATGTACTAGTATATACTATAGACCTCTGCCCGCAGACGTGGTGTTATTTAGAGCTGTGGCTAAAGATATTCTGACCTGATTTAAAAGTCACCTTACTGCTAAAACTTCATCTCAGAAACATAGCTTTAAAAACCCCCCTTATACACCCCCCTACAAAGTACCGCACAGTTCTGTCTCGCTCAGTCGTAGCTGCGTCTCACTTGGCGACGCCGACGAGCGCGGGCCGCACGCAGCGCTCGTGCAGCTTGTAGCCCACCTTGCTGACTGCCACCACTGTGCCTGACTCCGCGCCTTCTACTGCCTGAGGACAACGTTATTGGAACATTCATATAAGCTGGTAATGTCTTACTATCTGCCTGCCGTTGGTCTTGCGTCTGGTGTGTATTCGGTCTTAAAAAATACATTGTGTAGAAAATAACTTAAAATTAGATTAATAAGGATTAGATAGTAATAATAAAAAAAAAAATATATATAAAAAATTAACAATAACTCATTTTTTACAATAAAAAAATTAATAGTCGTTTAATAAAGAAATATAATGTCAAAAAATGAAAATAATAACAATTAATAGTCACTTAATTACCTACAGAATAGAATAGAAATGATTGACGCAATAAAAATAATAATAATGAATTTGCGCGTATTGTTAGGAGGTTCCTCTCTCTGGAGCCCTAATCACCGGTAGCTTGGACCCTGCTCCTGACAACGGCGGACCTCAGAATTTTTAAATGTTTATTAAGAAATATTACACCCCTTACCCCCCCTTCCTTACCCTTATTTTTCCTATGTACCACTATTGTACATGAAGTTTAAATAAATATTAAAAATGAAATAAATGTGTAGAAAAGACAAATAAAGAGAATGAAACGTTATATTATAAAATGTCACCTGTTGGAACAGTGCTTCATGTAGGTTGGGGTCGAACTTCTCACGAAGCGGAGAGACCTGGGCCAGCCCGTGTCTGCTGAACACCTGCAAATAAATACATTAAGGATTAATAATTAAATGGATCGCTCTCTATAATGGGAATAATAATAAAATTAATGCTTGAATTACAAAAACCGCCCCTGTGATAACATAACATTACGCCTGTAATCCCCGAAGGGTTAGGCAGAGGTGTCCCATGTTATAGGAGGCGAGCCTATTGCCATCAACTGGGTGTAAAACTCCGAGGCTGCAACTGAGAATTTCCTGTCGGAAAAACCCAATAACACATTGCCCGACCCGGGAATCGAACCCAGGACCTCATGCTTAGCAGTCGTGCTTGCGACCACTAGACTAATGACGCAGTGAACCAGTAGCGAAGGGTTAATTTTTGTAAGAGGTAAGCCGGAGTACATATCTTTAATGTGATTATATTATTTATCTATAGAGTACTGACTGTGCCATTTTTCAAAGGGAATCCGGTTGGAATCGAGTTGTCGCCATTGACAACTCGAGATCTCGACAAATAAGGACGCGATCTTGAACAAGATTACAAAACCAAGATTGTATTTCCTAATAGAAGTGTAAAAAGTCTTTGCTTTAGTGGATTCAAACCGACCGATCGGACTGTCAACCGACGACCAGGTGGCCAACCATGACGTCTTAACGCAGGAGTACTTCCAGTGTGGGAAAGAGATGGCGCTAGACGACCTGTATAGCTCTGTCTTTTTTCAACACTGGAATAACTCCTGCTTCGATGTCATGGTAGCCCCCCTGAATGATTGTTGGATATCCTTATCTAATCATATCAACGGCCACGCTCGGTCTGAATGTATTCTGATCGATCTGAAGGACCTCTACGCCTTCGGGGATTACACTCTCGATTTTATGGATCTGAAAGCAGAACTGGCCATGTAAGTGCCTAGTAAGATGTTACCTGTGTGAGCTGCGCCCTAGTCAGTCTGACGCCGTCGTGTAGCGAGCGCAGGGCTGCGGAGGCGCCGCCCTCGGTGCCGCCGCCCTCCGACACTTCGCTCTCCGGCACGCTCTCCGCGGCCGCCGCTAGTGTGTCCGCTACCTGTACGATCGTACGAACAAACATTAATTCACCGCTCAGACATACAATAGAACTCCATCTTAGGGCTTTAAATGACTAAAATGAAAAATTGGATATGTGAATTGTATGGGCATATAGTGTTATAAATATTTAAATTATACCTATAATTATAAATATATATTTTTAAATTATACCTATACATATCTTTGTTTGTTGACTAATTATAATCACTTCTATGAAATTTTATAATCAAAAGTAATTGTATTGACTGCATGTGATTGGTCGACTTTGACAGCTTTCAACGACCAATCATAACTAAGTAAAATGGCGGGAATAAAAGAGTAGTCAGCGGGCATTTGAGTGATATACCTGCCATGCTCGGGCATTCGTGCTCCGATATCGGTGCTAGCCAGTAGCATGTAATTACTAAATAAAACTGTATTACTGTACTAAAACTGCAACTATAGTAATGCTGATCTTCAAAAGTTAATAAAGAGTGTTTTTTTATATTCAAAGTCCTTGCTTCTGAGTGTTAAACCAGTACAGTTTACAATAGGAAGTATGTATTATTATTTTTTTATTTACCACCAAATTATAGCCACATTACAGACCAAGTTCAATACGATGCTACAACATATAATAAAACAATATAAACTGTAAAATTACGAAAAAAATATTATAAATTATAATAGCTGTAGTTATAACATTAATACTTAATCGTGACCCAGCTGACCCAGCTCATAGTTAATAGAGACCCCTTTCAATTATTTGTGCCCTTTGAACAAATGTCGGCAGGTTTTGCCCAAATATATCTTCCGATACCGTTATGATATTAATAATACCGGCGGCTCGCGACATAGGGGTAAACTTGAGCAGGTTAGTCCTAGCCGCTGGCACGTCCTACAGTGCGGGGCGGCGACGCGCTCCCACGTACCCATCCGGTGCGCGAAGTACGACCAGTATATTGCCACCTGCACAGCTCTGTTGTTGGCTTCGTTTAAATGGAAGGTGCAGGTGGCTGTGCAGGATGGGCAAGAAAGGAGGTGGAGCATATCCTGCAGAGGCTCCACACTGACATTGTATTTGGGCTAGGTCGACGATACCCCATTTGACTAGATTATTTCGGCAAACCTGGGCCCGCAAACTTTTTTTTTTTATAATTTTGGCCAATCCTAGGAATTTCTCCTGTATCGTTGGTGCATTTACAAACATTTAAACTCATACACAAACAGCCAGACCCGGAACAACTACCTGTAGGCCATACAAATATTTGTTCCGTGCGGGAATCGAACCCACGACACGCAGCGCAGCAGTCAATCGCTCAGCCACTGCGCCAACCGTGCCGTCAAAAAACTGTTAAGAGATTTCCAGATTGGCTACTGCAGTTCTTGTCCAGGGGGAAGATGTTCTGCTGGATTGATGAAGCGAGGAGGGGTGGGATGATTGAGAGGAAGAACTGAAATGACATGACGGTTTTACTCATGAAAAAGATCTTTGACGGTTGTTATAATTATGTAGTCAGATTCTTTTCGGGATATAGTATGTATTATCTAGCAACTGAGATGTGGAGCTAAGGCGACTCCAACAAAGTTGAGAAAATGGTAGACAGAAAAACGTCTGCTGCTTCAATAGACCGACCGCTTTAAAGAGTCCTCGCGAAGATATCAATTTAATTGGAATATTCTCTGAAGGTTGATCACGTATTAGTTCAATTAGTATCGAAATTCCTACGTGGATTATGGATATTTTAAAGCAAATAACCTGTGAGGTATTGTTAGGACTTTGTGGACGCTTAATATGCCTTTGATGGGGCATGGCGGAGGACTCATTAAAGCGGTCGGTCTATAGCACTCGTTTTGATAAAGGATAAGGTCAAGAAAAGAAGGGACTATCTGTAGAGATTTCTCACATCCAGAAGATCCTTGCAGAAACTCTGTATGGCGAAGGACTTGGCGTCTTCAACTTGCTTCATCATGCGACGCCTCACGTTCTCGCCGTCTGCTAGCGCGCGCTTGTATTTGTCCTGCAATATGTATGTTTGTGTTAGACTGTAGAAAGTCACTTGCGGTAAAGTGGATATTTGCAAATAGGGTTTTACGAGCGTATGTCATACGCAAAATGAGGACTTTTATGCAAGCTCATGTGAATAAAAATGGTTATTTTTATATCTGGGTTTTACTTTGCAATTCGGGGCTCCTAGTTGCGTCCGGTATGGAAGCGCATAACTGACTAAAACACAATGACTTCGAAAAAAAAAACAATGTGACTGAAGAAAACGCGCGGGTTCGCGAAAAATGGAAGGAGTGGAAGACATTTGATGACACAGCAGTTTTTTTAAGCTATGGTGTTAAATTTCTATGTTAGGTGGCGGGGAGGCTAAGAATGATGTACAGAATGATGTATTCATACATGGTAAGCATTTGTGTGTTGGTTCCACCCTGTATAAGGTCAAAGTATTTATTAGTATTTTTGGTGATAGGTTTAACTCGAAAATCTACCCATTGGGGCATACACTATTTGACAATATAAGAATTTTAAATCAATATTACATACAAATTAACAAATTAGTGCTCATAGCCTGTTTAAGGAAATTTCGAAACGCCTGGTTGACGCTTCCCGTGATCCAATGGCTAGATTTTACTTTGGCCAGAGGCTTAGTGTTGCCATACAACATGGCAACGCCGCCAGTCTCTTGGGCACATTACCAGCTGACGGCGTTGAGGAGGAGTTTTTTGATGTCCTTTTGTAGTTTGTTTATTTATTTGAGGTTATTTAATAGTTTTTAATTAATAATGTATTTAGTTGGTTTATTCAAATTAATAAACATTAAAACTGTAAATTAACAAAAATTAAATCATTTTCACATTTTGAATATAATTAATTAATTAATCAAGTTTTTGTAATTTTCAAGCATATAATGGGTGTCAAAGTACCCTTAACGAAGCCGAAGGTCACTTGTCTCCTCATATTTGCAATAATATTTTTGTTCTAGACCATACCTAACCCCGGGAACCTTCTAGTTACGAAGATATGGGGGGTAAAAGCTCCAAGTTTTTCATAAGTTTTCAATGTTATGAGTTTACTTTAAATACCTCTACAACTTCCGTAATATTCAATTCATCTATTAGCATAATGTTTTGAGTGCGTTACATTGAGTCCTATCGTGAAACGGGATTTTTCACCCCAAATAAAAAGTCTTTTGCCAGCAATAATTTTTAGTGTTAAGTTACTTAGTTTGATGTACAGAATGCATGGTTGACGGCTTCGTAAAAAGTTCATTTACACCTCGTAAGCATGTGATAGGAGGTACTCACTTCAAAATCTTTGGACTGGCTCTTAATTGTGTTCAAGTCATTAGTGAGAGCCTCGATCTGCTTGTGGCACTCTTCCACACTAGTGGGCAGCTTGCTGTCTTCTTCTGGCTTAGTATTTGTTTTCTCTTCTGTGCTGTATCCACGAATTGTGCTAGAACTGGAAAGGGAGAGGGTAAGTTTGCATTTTTAAAAGTTTTTGTATGATGGAAATAGTGTAAAATAAATAAAATAAAAAATAAAATGTAAAAACAAAACTGCTTTTGTAGTCTGCAAAATGTTTTTACTTGAAATGAAATTGAGCTTATGAGTACCGACTGTGGCAAGACGCCACAGCACCTGTGGCACGCAAAATACGCACTTTGGATGTGGAGTTGCGGACACCAGCCAATTATACAATAATGTTATCATCATCTGGACATAGGCTTACCCAGAGTGTCTCCACATTGACCTGGTCCTGTGCGACTTGACTTACCAGAGAATGGCCAGCAGCGTTCTCTGTGCTTTTGTAACAACCGTACTGCGATCATGAACCCGCCTGCCAAGCGTGATGATTATGGCAAAACCCCACCTAATGTTACTGTTGTGGTCCATCATAATTATGTCAGATTCTTTAGGTTAAGCTGTGCTTGCCTAGGTTGGTCTGTGGATGGGTGACCGCCCATTACATACCGAGTTTCCTTCGTGCCTTGGAAAGCACGTTAAGCCGATGGTCCCAGCTGTCATTTGTAGATCTTTGACAGTCGTTAGGCAGTCAGTGGCCCAAAAAGTCTGACAACCAGTCTTACCAAGGGGTATCGTATTACCCAGTACTAACTGGGTTGTGGAGGTCAGACAGGCAGTCGCTCCATGTAAAATACTGGTATTCAGCTGCATCCGGTTAGACTGGAAGCCGACCCCAATATGGTTGGGAAAAGGCTAGGCAGATAATGACTGTTCTGACATAATATTGCTCTCAGTGGTACATAAACTGATAACAATCTTCTAGTTAGCAATTTTAATTACATATGAGGCTCTCAGACAGTTTTTATGTGGTTTTTACCAATAAGGGACAGTCTTGCCAAGCCCCAAGAGAAGCCAGGGAAAGGGTCATCTATCAGATGTTAATTATGACCCTGATAGCATTGGAGTGGTTGTTATCTCTCAAGATAAGTATGTAGGAAGGCTTGTACTTTGAACATAGGCTAATTCATGTAATGAGGAGTTTTTGGAAGAGACCATTAATCCTGTCGACCTCTTTGGATAGTTGCCCCTAAATCATCACCTAATTGAGTTAGGTGATAATTTAGAAGTCATATTATGGAAGATATTTCTTAGACCAGAGGAGGTTAACCTGTATAGATAGCTGGGTGACACAGTAAAGATTTTGTTTTAAAGCTCTATAACTACAGTTTAGACTTAAAATTAGGTAAAATGCTTTTAAATAGAAGTTGAGTAAATATTACATCAGCCTTAAAAATACAAACGTTTGTTGTGAATATTCCATAAAAATAAATCAAATAAATTACAATATTGCTGTCTACATCAATATTTGACACTTTTATTCTGTATTTTTTCCGAAATTCGAAAATGATTTCTGACTATAACCTAAAAATTGATTGCGCAATTTCACCTGTATATATTTGCTCGAAGGCTCCTCAATGATGATCCAGAAACATATTTGGCGAGTCTACCAACTGAATACACATTTAATGAAGCCATTGCAATTAGTTTATGTAAGTATTTTAACAATTAATAAAATAAATTCCCATAAAAGAGGTTAGGGTGCAATTCTGAATTCTTTATCTGTCAATATCTGTCAAGTTTTTTAAAATTCCTCTGACTTACTGACAGTTAAGTGTGTAATGTTAACAGAATACGGGTTCGGATATTTCTCTTCCCAAGAGTTCGATTTTTTATTGTAGATCAACCGCGTTAATAAGTCCTTCGCCTTACCCCATCAAAGGCACATTAAGCGTTCACAAAGTTCTAACAATAGCCCACAGATTATTTACGTTAAAATAACTATAATCGATGTAGGTATTACGATACTATTTTTGACATGGAAAGAAAAATTCGAGTGCGAGCAGGGTTTGAACCTGCGACCTTCCGAATTTCGAGATCTGTGAGCGGGGTGCGATGGTCTAGTTGGTTAAGACATCCGGTGTACTGAATCGGAAGGTCGCAGGTTCAAACCCTGCTCGCACTCGAATTTTTCTTTCCATGTCAAAAACAGCTATGTTCCCTACGCAGGGTTTGCGTATAAAATATTAAAAATTACGATACTAGTTGAACCAATACGTGATCAACCTTCAGAATACTAGACAATATTACCTTTAAACAATCTGGAGAACTGGACCCTAACTTAGTGAAATGAAAACGGTATGTTGTGTTCAAATTCCCAATCCCCATTACAAATGACCTCAAAAACATTTCGTTAGCACGTATCCAAACGAAAACTTGAAGGGCATGTCAAACTCAAATCGATAACATCAAAACAGCTGATATCTGTCAAAATTCACAATCATTTTGTGTCTTCACAGAATTCACCCACAAAAATGATTGCATCATCCATAATTCTTCAGTCCGATGTTTCGATCTCTGTTGACGTCATTAAACGTGTCTGTAGTTCACGAGACATTGCCTAGGATTTCAGAGAGAACAGAATTCACGACTTCAGTGTGATCAGGACCGCGATCGAGTGCGCGCGTAATTTTCAAACATGGCGAGCCTAGCCGTATTTGATTTCGATCGGACTATTGTCGACGATGATTCGGACGCTACAATAATAAATAGGCTGAGGGAAAAGAAACCTCCACCAGAATGGGAGGCTGGCAATCATGATTGGACTCCTTACATGAGCGATGTAAGTTTTTTTTAATCTTAGCTTTATATTTTTGTTGCTTTTGCATGAGTAGGTGTAAAAAAAACCTTTAATCGTAGGTAGTCTTTTTTTACATTTTGGAATAGACACAATTTTTATTTTTATTCATTGGATTTACCGCGCATACCTCTTTAGAACTTAGTATTAATAAAAAACTTCGTCAGGGGAAGTAATTATGCCCAGCGTGTTTAGCATAATTTGTAGGGTGTTAGAACCGGAGGTCCGTTCTATCATCATCATCGGTCTATAGCAGTCCACTGCATGACATCTTTTTATTCGCACGCCATAGAACACGATTCTGATATAGCCATAACAATTTTATTATTTGTTAATAAAAGTATTACGATTTTTCTCTCTCATTTCCTGTTTTGCGTTATTTATAACAGTTCTTGTTGAGATTGGGACTACCTCAAAATAAAATACTAACTGAGTTCACAACCTATCTGATTCTTTGTACCGTATTTACTTATTCGTCTCGTTCATTACTTACTTTTTATTTCCTTTAGAATCATAGATGACTCTGCCCTGGAGTTTAAATGTGGTGTTGTTCCACAAACTATGGGTCACTTGATATCGTGGCCGGTTTGTCGGTTGCACATCACAGGAGCCGTTGGACGTTACCGAAATTGTCAAATTCGCAACCACACGAGCGTGTTGGTAGATGTCACATGCCCTCGAATTTTTGGTTCTAAGACATGCCGGTTTAAAACTCGTAAATTTAAGCCTTTCCTTCTGGGCTACCACGGCTTTAATTCGGTGTTAATTTAATACCTAAATAGTAATAAAAAATAAAAAAACATTTTAATTCGCAGATATTTTCCATCTACCAGCGCACCATTTTAACGCACACCGATATTGCACTCACTTGAATGATATTGCTGTGTTGTCCTCTTATGCTCGGGTCCTCAGCTCCCAAGATAAAGTATCAATGGCTATTATTGTTTGGGAGGAGCTCGTGGCTAAATAATAACAGCCGCTCGGGTCGATCTTTAGGTTAAGCCGTGCTTGCCTAGGTTGGTCTGTGGATGGGTGACCGCCCATTACATACCGAGTTTCCTCCGTGCTTCGGAAAGCACATTAAGCCGTTGGTCCCGGCTGTCATTTATAGATCTTTGACAGTCGTTAGGCAGTCAGTGGCCCAAAAAGTCTGACAACCAGTCTTACCAAGGGGTATCGTATTACCCAATACTAACTGGGTTGTGGAGGTCAGATAGGCAGTCGCTCCATGTAAAATACTGGTCTTCAGCTGCATCCGGTTAGACTGGAAGCCGACCCCAATATAGTTGGGAAAAGGCTAGGCAGATGATGATGGCTATTATTGTTTGTCTCAACTATTCTAAAACGCATTATGTCAAGATATCTAACTAATAGCGCTATCGAATAGATAAATAATACCTACCATAGAAACCGGGATAATCGCTTTGTGCTGACTACTAGCACTTTTCCCGCGGCTTGTCTGCAAAAGTGTGATAGCTCGGCTAATATGCACGATATAAAAAAAACATTTATTGCCTTTATCACCCACGAATAATGTAGCTTTCAATCAGTCAAAAAAAAATTAGAGTTAGATCGAAAGTTGCGGAGATTACCAACAAATTTTACCTCTTTATGATATTAGTATAGACGCTTTATTACAGTTTACTAAAAATCAAGGAAGCGCTTCATTTTTTCTACGTAAACCGTAAGACACCAATGGAAACTGTATTCCTGAATTTCGTCATCATTATCATAATCATCATAATCATCATAATCATCTTTTGCGCTGAATGACGTCCTTTACGTCCAAAGCCTCACCACATGACGATTTCATTTCTCTAGAATACAAACGAACAAATTGCGCAATTTTGAGTTCGTGGCTTTGAACTAGCAATATCTTTTAAAAGCAAGCCATCATCGTGAATGGTGCATCATTTGCATTCATCAGACCGTCATTACAGAACCTTCTTCTTCTACAGTTAATTGAAACTACAGCTGGTAATTAGCACATTTTTGTTTTAGACTATCCTCCTGCATTTACACCTAATGTTTAAGTTGTAAAAGACTTAAAATATGTCTACATACAGGGTGTAACTGTAAACGACCCTTCACGAACGCAATAATTGTTGCTGGGAAACTTTTTTTAGGGTGAAAAATCACGTTTCACGGTAAAACTCAATGTAGCATACTCAAAACATTGTGATGATGGATGCTTTGTATAGTAAACGGGTCATGCAGGTAATTAAAGTTACACAGTTAAAAATTTGGAACCCTGACCTCCAATATCTCCGTAACTAGAAGGTTCCCAGGTGTGGTCCAGTACAAAAAAAAAATGATCGCAATGACGGGGAGACAAGTGCCTTTCGGCTCCGTTAAGGGTATTTTTACACCAATCATCAATCTGTCTTGGGTTGTCGGTTCAAGCAAATGCAATTGCCAATTGTGCTTGCAACAGATCTCTGTTTATATTTAACTACCAAGCTGAACATGGACGACGTCTACCTCTATTTTGTTCCAAAAGGTTCAGGGACGGATTCAACTTGAATCATATGATCTTCAAGGCCTCTTTTTACCTACCCATGATACTCCGGACTCTCCAGACCGAATTTCGGCCATGGCAGCCAATCTCGGCGGAGACGGCAAATTCGACGCGGGAGATATAGTGCACAAGTGAATGCGCAAAGACAGAAGCACCCTCTCTTCCTTTACTTTCATAGTCCGATGGGACAGAAATCCGACACGACTGGCAAGGTGCAGGTCTAGCGGTCTACGTGCTTACCGAGACACGGGTGTACTGCTACCAAGAAATTCATAATGGAAAAATCCAATAACAGAACTAGCGGCGCTACAAAAAGTACTATAGAAACATAATACAAAAATTATTACAGCGTCATCTATGTCAAAAATAAAGAACTAAGATCAAAATTCTAAATCCCGCAGTTAAAGTTATCCGCGACTTAAAGACTATATGGCAAAACCCGACAACAACTGTCGGGCAGTAGCCCACCAGGCAACACCCGTCTGGTCGGAGGATCCTGCCTTTTCTACGGGGATGAAGAACTTTACACCCTGTTTTTCATACTCCTAAAGTCGTTCTCGAAACCAATGGACCTATCAATTACCCATACAATCTGAGGAGGCTGTCTATCACCAGATGTATGACCGTGGACGAAGCAAAAGGAGTAAGTAAGGATCGTAACAGGTGGCGTTCTATAGTTTCTGCCTACTCCCGTGTGAAAAGGCGTGAGTTTATACATATTTGTACACAGTATCTGAGGCGGCGTTATTATGATACTTTTATTTTCAATGTCAAGGGACTACTACACATGACGTAAGAGTCGCCCTCTTACGTCATTTGTAGTAAAATTCCAATTCAGTTGAAACCTTACGTTTCCACTTTTGACTAGATTAATTAGTTATTTCTGGAGCTACTGCGGGCTATTACTAACATTATGTAATTGGATCACAAGATATTATCATGCCTGTATTCCCGTCATTGTATTCACCTCTGCCTAACTCCTCGGGGATTACAGGCGTAGTGTTATGTTGTGTATTTCTTGAAGGACTCGACAAGGTGTATTAATACAGTCATATTTCACCAGTTATGTATTAAGTGCCATAATAATAGAAGTTGCCAATATCCGCTCTATCGCTCGTATCCGTTGCTATTAATCGGGTTCTAATTCAGATTAGAATATGTAGAATTCCCTGACGGAAAATCCCGATACCACTTCTCCCGAATCTTGCGACCGATGCCAGAAACCTACATTCAGAAGCTATGCTTACGAAAATCAATCCAACGAGACATTTCAAGTTATAGAAAATCGAAATGATAGACGAATTCTTTGAAGAATGAAATTGGTTCCGGAAAGTAAATGAATACGTACTGACATGAAAGCTAAAAGAAAACAAGAATTCTGCGCCGACCTCCAATAAATAGAGTTACAAAGCAGGAGGTTATAATGATCAGTAGCGTGTCAGTTACTTGTTAATAAGAGAATGGCCCCTCGGGACAAAATTGATTGTTAGTTCCTCGTTCGTGTTCATCTCATGAGCATTGTTCTAGTCCCTTATGGGATTATTTGTTTGAATTACAGTTCTTGTGAAGCTGGTGGCTCGTGGCGTCGATCTTTAGGTTAAGCCGTGCTTGCCTAAGTTGATCCGTGTGTGGGTGACCACCCCTTACATACCGAGTTTCCTCTGTGCCTCGGTAAGCACGTTAAGTCCTTGGTACCGGTTGTGATTTGTAAATCTCTGACAGTCGTTACAGGTAGTCAGTGGTCCGAAGTCTGACAACTAGTTTTACCAAGGAGTATCGTGTTATCCAGTACTAACTGGGTTGTGGAGCTCAGATACGCAGTTGCTCAATGTACAAAAAATGTGTTCGGTTAGACTGGAAGCCGACCCCAACATAGCTGGGAAAAAGGCTAGGCAGATGATGAGTTCCTTTGAAAGATTTCGTCCAGGGATGTACTTCCGACATACATGTATACATATTTCTGCGACCCAGCACGCGAAATTCTGGTTCGGAAATTTATGTCAAGTTTAAACATTCAAATATGTCCCACGAAAATCGTCGTAATGAAAGAATATTTCTCACCTTGTTTTACTTTTCTCAGAAACTTAAATGATTTTATGCCATTGTTAAGAGTCATCCGGAATCATGTTCAAATCATTCGATCTTAAATAATAAACATTATTGCGAAAAGATAATATAAATCAGGTGGAGGAGCTCGTGGCTAAATAATAACAGCCGCTCAGTTCAATCTTCAGGTTAAGCCGCTCTTGCTTAGGTTAGTCCGTGGATGGGTGCCTAACCATACAGGGTGTAAACAGACCCTTCACGAAGCCGTCAACCAAGCATTCTGTACATCAAACTAAGTAACTTTTCGCAAAAATTATTGCTGGTAAACGACTTTGTTTTTGGGGTGAAAAATCACGTTTTACGATAGGACTAGATAGAAAGCACTCAAAGCATTGTGCTGATGGATGTATTGAATAGTGCGGGAGTCGTGGAGGTGTGTAAAGTAAAAATCTTACATTAAAAACATGTATTTAAAAAAAACTTGAGAAAAAGTTGGATCTTTGACCCCCAATATCTCCGTAACTAGAAAGTTCCCAGGTATGGTCTAGAACAAAAAAATGATCGCAAAGACGGGGAGAACAAGTACCTTTTAAGGGACTTGTTACACCCTCTATGTTTTCTTCTGTCTAAGTGTATGATCTGCTAATAACTTTTAGTAACAATGGAAAATGAATACTCGACAAGAATTTGTGTGAGATACCACAATACCACAAAAAATGCTGAAATAAAATTCTTTTTTGCAAAAAGAGGTACCGTCTTCCAAAAAAGCCCACTAATTAAGTGTACTTAAATTTTACATTGGCAAAAAACCAATGAAACAAACAGAAGCCACCGACTTCCGAAAGTAAAGTTATCTTCCACTTCTGTCCACTACTCTGTCTACCCCCTTGGAACCGATACTTGATGATTCATTATATCGAGAGCCTATTATTTGTTCTTATCACTAATCTAGCAATATGCTCTTATCTTAAACCATTGTTTCCATGTAGTAGTTATATGCACGTCGTTAATATTCAAAGTACCATACGTTATGAATGACTGAATCAATGAAAGTTATTGTTTTGTTTTTTTTTTCAGTTTTGATATTAATAGTAAACTATCATTTATTTACTCTGTTATAGTCAATCTGCAGGTTGAGCACTGATAGCCTAGTGGTGTGACCGTCGGACTGCCAAGTCATGAGTCTCAAGTTCGAACCCAAGACACGCACCTCTGATTTTTCAGATTCATGTGCGTATTGTTTAACGATCAAGGAAAACATCGTGAGGAAAACAGCATGCCTGAGAGATATTTCTAGACGGCATGTATAGCCATGTCAGAGGCCCATTGGCGGCATAAAAACTCTGACCAGGTTAGGCACTAACCACACGAAGAAGAGAATCAGCAGTTTTAGTCATACCAGGCAGCCGGGGTGCAGGATGCTTGAAAGGGGCCTGGTGACCTGTATAAAAGGTTTTTCCCAAAAACCTACATCAAATCAAATCAAATCAAATCAATCTTTATTTGTGAACATAAGTACAAAAAGGTGTTATTTATACATTTTAGCTGATCTGTATGTTCAGCCAATAATCGGCATACAAATATAATATTAGTAAGCAGGTTATTTTTACTATCATAATTATTAAAGTCTAAGATAAAAGAAATGAAGCAATTGTAAAATGTCATGAGCCGCATACAATAAAGTAATTGAATTATATTATTAATTATTTAGAATGTCAAAGAAAAATAAATTTAGTCATAATTTGTCATTTAAAAAGTTTTCAATCGAGTAATACGTCTTTTCAACCAGAAACAGGAACAACTTTTTTTTTAAAATGGCTGACATTTTCCTCACTTCTGATACACTTTGGCAATTTATTATTAATAATTTAATTTTATTAAATTTAATTTTATTAATTTAATTTAATTTTATTAATTTAATTTAATTTTATTAATTTAATTTTTTGAACACAGCTGAGACTTTTTTTGTACACATTAACTTTAAGTCAGTTTTGTGAAGAGAGAATAAATGATAAATAAATACCAGGGTCTGCCGAATATGCGCACTCACCGCCGCCGTTCGCCATTACGTGTGGCATGATTAATTACATTTCTATAGTTCTGTTTTAGTAGCTTCGCTGTTTGCAGCGCTCAAATTTTCGCTGCAGCGAATTTCTCGTGGCTTGAAATACCTACTTAAGCTAGTGTTTCTGAAGAAAGATATTAAACTGTCGTTTTTAAAAAGGACGGCCGAGGATAAGTTCATGAAGACAGCCGTTATTTTGCGGCCACTGTGTGTCGGCACCGCTTAAAATACCAGGATTTGGTATTGTACTTCGGAAAGCACGTGCAGCCGTTGGTCCCTGCTGTCATTTGTATGCCATTGACAGTCGTTACAGGTAGTCAGTGGCCCTAAAGTCTGACAACCAGTCTTACCAAGGGGTATCGTACTACCCAGAATAACTGAGTTGTGGAGGTCAGATAGGTAGTTGCTCAATGTAAAAAACTTCTACTAATATCATAGCTGCATCCGTTAAGATTGGAAGCAGACCCCAACATAGTTGAGTAAAAAGCTAGCCACATTATTTTATACACCGTGACTTTTTAGTCGTCTTACAACGGCAGCCCACTTCATGTATCCAATGACTACTAAACATTCATTAAAAAAAATAGGTATTTATGAGTTTTTAATCATTTAAAAATAAAAATATTATTCACTATTATGACGCATGACGTAGTTGAAACACCCTGTTGCGAGCGATGATCTACTGAGCTCGAGCGATGAGTAGGTATGTCCTCCCGTTTGACACGTAAATATCATTAACAACATGTTTCATAATTTTATTCCATTACGGTAGGTAAAAAAAAAATCGCGTCTAGAGCTATTTTATGTCGGGTAGTGGTAGTGGACCAGCTTTGTAAGACGACTAAATAGTCACGGTGTATATATCTGACCCATACAAGTTACTGGTTTATACCCATCGTGAGATAAAATCATTATCATCTCAGTCAAAAGAAGTCTACTGCTGGACATATGCCTCTCCCAAACATTGCCACAACGCTTTATGCTTCCCATATCCACCAGATACCAGCGAGTTTACCAAGTGTCATCATCATCTGCCTGCCTTTACCCAACTATGTTGCGGTCGTCTTCTAATCCAACCGGATACAGCTGAATACCAGTATTTTACATGGAGCGACTGTCTATCTGCCCTCCATAACGCTGTCACAACTGTCAAGTATCTACAAATGACAGCTCGGAGGTAACTCGGTAAATAATGGATGGTCACCCATCCACATACCAACCTTGGCAAGCACTGCTTAACCTTGAAGATCGACCGGCATCGGCTATTATTATTTAGTCACGAGCCAATACCAATAATGATTAATCAAAATATTATTACCTGCCACAGGTAACTTGGCTAAAGAAAGTAACTTTATAAATAAACTAAGGGCAAGGTTAGAAGATACCATTCCAAGTACAATTTTCGAATATCCGAAATATCACTAGTTGCTAGTTCTTGGCAGTGTATCAATTTGACGGCCTTGTACCGTGGCATAGTTACCCGTGAACTTGTGACAGTTTAAGATAGGAGATATAGCGGTTTATCCTATGATTTTTGATATAGCTGTACATGGAACTTGGCGCTAAAACCAGAACTGACGCCGCCATTTTGTTTTTCTTTTTTACAAAAAGCAATATGGCTACAAAGGAGGTGACTGCTTAGATGGCGAGTAATAAAGAAGTATGGAAGATGAAGACAAGCTGTGCCGCAAATAAATAGGAATAAGGGCAGGAGAATAATGATGACTGAATAAGCTTGCGTCTGGCTACAACTCACCTGATGTGAAGCGATGATACGGTCTAGGGTGGAGCACGCTTGTCTAGAAGAAACAGATTCACTCGAACTTAGAGATCCAGATTATAATGACCTGGAAAACAGAGTGTCCATATAGTTTCTTGTCCATTCTTCTCCATAGAGATCTACGCTTTGGAATGTGCAACTACAGTACTTTCTCAAGTTATTATGTCTTGTGACTGTGACTGTAGCTTCGCTTCTTTTTATTTTTTTGACATTCAAAAGTGCCTGTGATGGTCTAATTGAAATAAATGCTTTTGACTTTAGAGAAGCTGGAATTCAATATATTCAACAAAACGACTGCACAAATGTATCGGCTCCTTTCTGACAACGTCATGCAAGCGTCAAAAGATCCTTGTAGCACTGCATTGCATAATTATTGGGAGATAAATGAGATTTCTGACACAACACACACACTATAAACAAGTCGAAGTGATTACTTGATTAAAAGTAATAATATAAGATACGATTTTTATTCTGTAGTTTAGTAATTGCTTGAAGCTAGAACTGTCAAAAGTTAGAATTCTTGGCTTTGGTTTCTTTGACGGTTCGTTCAAATCCTTGTCATTTGCAAACAAATGGTAGCTTAACTAATTACTTAAAATCAAGTAATACTTTAACTTTACCATAGATACCAGGGTTAGAATCGAACTGGGCGCTTCTCACGAGGCCTGATATCTTCTTAAACTTCGAAGAACCTGTAACCCCATGCATCTTCGTCTTTCAAACACTCTTCACGCTTACCTACTCATTTTAAAGGAATATGTTTATTAATTCATGAGGAGCTCGTGGCTAAATAATAACAGCCGCTCGGGTCGATCTTTAGATTAAGCCGTGCTTGCATAGGTTGGTCTATGGATGGGTGACCGCCCATTACATACCGTTTCCCCCGTGCCTCGAAAAGCACGTTAAGCCGTTGGTCCCGGCAGACATTTGTAGATTTTTGACAGTCGTTAGGTAGTCAGTGGTCTAAAAAGTCTGACATCCAGTCTTACCAAAGGGTATCGTATTACCCAGTACTAACTGGGTTGTGGAGGTCAGATAGGCAGTCACTCCATGTAAAATACTGGTATTCAGTTGCATCCGTTTAGACTGGAAGCCGACCCCAACATAGTTGAGAAAAGGCTAGGTAAGATAATGATGATGTTTATTTATTCATTTCTTAATGAAAACGTTTAATCAGCTTAGTATACAAATGAAATAGCGGAAGGAAAACTCCATCGCGGAAACCGATCACATTATGGAATTGAATTCGTCCGTATGTGGACATGGCATAGTAACCAACTGGCCTTTAATACATAAGTAATATTAATTTGTAGCGAACATACCATAACATCACGCCTGTAATCCCCGAAGGGTTAGGCAGAGGTGTACCTAATAGAACATACCCACATTTCGCTAGTTATGTTTAAGTCCCATGTAATGAGGCGAGCCTATTGCCATCAACCAGGCATTAATCCAGACTCCGTGGCTGCTACTGAGAAATTCTTGATGGAAAAACCCAATATCATTTTTTCCGACCCGAGAATCGAACCCGAGATCTTATGCTCAGCAGTCGCGATTGCGATCACAATACCAACGAGGCGGTCAGTCAGTTTGTAGCGAACCCCTAGTTTTACCTAGCAACTGGGTTTTGAAGGTCAGACAGGAAGTCACTGAATATAAAATACAGGAGTTCAAGCTGCATCCAGTTAGACTGGAAGCCGACCAGCTAATTTTGGATGAGGATATCCTAAAGTAAGAAATGAGTATTACAAGGGAAGTTTCGAAGTGGCGCTGGAATACAGTAAAGTTGAAAGAAAATCGTCTGTCTTGGATGAGAGAGAATGGATTGTACGTCTTATTATATGACAAATAAAGTAAATGATAGCGTGACTGTAGACAGGGAAGAATGGAAGAAAAAAACGTGTTTCGCCGACCCCAAGTAACATGCGACAAGGGCAGAAAAATTATGGAACCGCGATTTTGCTGGCGACAGCGAGTTTCGATAAAAAACGTTCTTTATCTATTCGCACGTAATATAAATCTGTCTATCTCAAATCGTCACGCGAACACTATAAAAATAAACTAACAGAGTTTTATAAGGGGTGGAAGGAACACCGACGCGAAAACGGTTACCACGTATACAGTACATCATTCTGAGCCCCTACATAGTAATTTTTCATAGGTTATTAAAAAAAAATATCGGCTGTTCCATACATTAACTAATACTATCACTTACGGGATATCTTCCGTGATTGTTCATTATTTTGAGCTCCCGATATACACCGGCTTTCACGGTCTAGTTGTACACCGTCACAGATAATATAATACTACGTAACACCGTGAAGTCTAGCTTAACCTTTTGACCGCCACAGTCGTGTATAGACGACAACAGTGTTTGTTTTATACATTTTGACCGTGTAAGTATTGCACTTTTGTAGGAAACAGCTGAAAAATTTCCATGTGGGGGGAGGGGGGGGGGGGTCTCAGAATGATGTACTGAATACTTGGTAACTGTTTTCGCGTCGGTGTAACAGGGTAAAAGGTATTCTTTGTCCTAGCCCAGGGTGCTAATTTTCATTGGAGTCCGTTAAAATGCAAAATGGTAACAGACAGTCAGACAGAGAGTTACTTTGACATTTTATAATATTGATATACATTTACATTTACATTTTTTTTTACATTTTTACATTTTTTTATTTTTTTTTACATTTTATACTTTAGGCTCGGCTTCGCCCGTAATTATATCCAAAATTATCCCACGGGAATGTATTAACGGGGTAAAAAATATCCTTTCTCCTACATTAAGATGTTAAATTATAACAAAGTAACCTAAAACGTTCGCATTTAAAATTTTATTATGTAGTAGCTGTTGCCAGAGACCTTCGTCCGCGGGAAAATATTAAAAGTAAAAATATTATTTCCCTATTTGAATCGGACTATGTTAATAATTTCAAGGGTTTTATTTTTTTGCACTTTGTTTTAATCCTTTTTGTAAAATAAAAGTAGCTATCTGCCAGGAAATGTCGCCGTCAAAATCGGTCCAGCCGTTTCGGAGATTAGCCGGAACAAACAGACATACAGAGAATAAAATTAAAAAAATGTTTTTTTTTTGTTGTAAATACCGTATAAAAAGTGTTTGTACGGTATTAACAGCATTTTTTTTTTTTTTTTTAAATTGAGTAAAAAGCTGTTAATTTGAAATTACAAACATACACTTCAATTTTATTTGTTTGTATGAATACAGACGTACGTAGATTGGTGTATATTTTTGTCATGTGCTCTGTTATATATTTAGATCAATAAAAATACATACGCTTTGGGGAACGCGTGGGTAAACCCCCGGGAATGTGTGGTAGGTAAATTGACGTGCATGCATGGCTAAATATAGGGTTCTTAGAAGACATGAGCGTGCGAAGACTTGCATTATACAACATTAGTTTTAGTATTTGCGAAACCTAAAACACGTGTCTAGTATTTTCATGTAAAGAATCTATGTACAAAATTTCAAAACTGTATACTGACAAATCACAAAATTATAAGCTTGTTCTGATACCTGGTTGTCCGAACAAAAACGTGGTCACCACGCGCCTCCGTCGCGCGAGCGCCTCCTGCGTCGTCTTGAGCTCATTGATAATAATAATTTGGCAGTAGATACCTAAATGATTGTGATAGGTACTTAATGTCGCTCGGTTTCCAACTTGTAACCTTTTTAAATATTTTTGGGACAAAATATAACATGGTTTAAAAATTATTGAAATCGATTCAGTTACTTATTCTGAACAAACTATATTCAGGTTTCGCGTATACTAAAAATAATGTTGTATAACATCACGCCTGTATTCGCTGAAACGGTTAGGCAGAGGTGTAGAGCTTGCTAAAAGAGTAAATGTAGACAGTTTTTAAAGTTTATGCAGTATCTTCCAATAGACAGTGGCCCAACTTTCACCTTGCGCCACATGTCCTGTCACTTGCGCACTTGCGACCTTGTGACTGCGTCCGTGAAATTTTTACGATCGATAAGCTAAGAAAATTAAAGAAAAAGTAATGTAAACATTTAGCTTATTACGTTTAAGCTCCATTAGGTAATTGGGGAGACGGCGAGCCTATTGCCATCAACTGGGCACAAACCCAGCAACCTCTATAACTCTGTGGTGATTGTTTTTCTTTTCTATATCTACATTGGTCTCATATAAAGGGTGTAAAAAGACCCCTAACGAAGCTGAAAGGCACTCGTTCTCCCCGTCATTGCGATATTATTTTTGTTCCGGACCATACCTGGGAACCTTCTAGTTACGGAGATATTTGAGGACAAAGTTCCAATGTTTTCGCAAGATTTTTTTAAATTCTAATTTTTAAGGTTATAAATTGACTTAAATTACCTCAATGACCGGTTTACTATTCAATGTATCCATCAGCACAATGTTTTGACTGCGTTACATTGAGTTTTCCCGTAAAACGTGATTTTTCACCCCAAAAAAGCTGTTTCCCAGCAATAATTTTTGCGTAAAGTTACTTAGTTTGATGTACGATGCTTGGTTGACGGCTTCGTGAAGGGTCTGTTGACACCCTGTATAGAAGCAACAATATTGTACCCAGGACTATGTAATATCTAACTTAACTTGAAAATAGTGTCCATGGAGGTCCCTCCCATTCTTCTCCATGAGATGGTAACTACAGTGCATTCGCAGTTATTATGCCTGTGGCTGGACTGTAGGTAACTTATTTTTGACTATGCAAAAGTGCCTGTCACGGAGCCTATTTGAAATAAATGCTTTGAGTTTAAGTTTGAGGTCTCCTTATAGTCTAGATTTGTGGACATTGATGGCAAAAATGTTAAACATAGCTGTCTAAATTTGGGTGTTCTACTATTAGGGTATGCACTAACTATCATCTACAGCCCGACTTCACTCACTGCTGGATATAGGCCTCTCTTAGCTTGTGCCAATCTCCACGTTCTTGTGCCAGCCTCATCCAGGATATTCCCGTGATGGCAACAATGTATACACTATACTTCTGCCTAACCATAAATCCTAATGATACAATCACATAACCAATGTCTAACCTGGGGACATGCTCAGCAATTCGGAGTATTATCTCACTGCCTACCTTGGCAGACAGTAGAAGCGTGAAACATGTGTTAATATAGGTACAAAACGTGTTTCATAGATTGATTTAAATGAAGTGTAAATTGATTGACATTGTCGGTATGTACTATGATTCTTTGTCATGCTTCGTGTGACTTTTACAATTCTATTTACTTATTTATATAATACTAGCTATGCCCGCGGCTTCGCCCGCGTAATGTTCGATGATTGTCCCAAGGGATCATACTACCGGGATAAAAAGTATCCTATGTGTTAATCCAGGTTATAAACTATCTGTGTGCCAAATTTCATCCAAATCCGGTCAGTAGTTTTTGCGTGAAAGAGTAACAAACATCTATCCATCGTCACAAACTTTCGCATTTATAATATTAGTAAGAAGTAAGATAAGATTAGTAAGACAAGCAGTTCGCCCGTGACTTCGTTCCCAATAAATTGTCATAACTAAGCTAATATACATGATATAAATATAATTTATAGCTTATAACACCCACGAATAATGTATCTTTCTGCCAGTGAAAGAATTTTTAGAATTGGATTATTAGTTCAGAATATTACCCCCTACATACAAGCTTACAAACAAATTTTACCTTTAGTTTAGATTAGTAGGTATACAATAGATTTAATTTGTAATTTAATTTTAAGAATGAATTATGTCGCAATGAATATTCTGTGTGAAAACAATTAAATCAAATCAAAATCAAATTACAAGGAAAGATCTTATATCCTAAAAGTCACTGTATTCTGCCTGCAAGCAAGCGTGCAAATTATTTACTTACAATTGTTGGTGTAATAAAAAATAACACGTAACGCGTGTGAAATCATTGTATTATCCTTGGCAATTTTCCCAGTATATCTAATAACAGATTATGTGTGAAGACAGCTGTGCCAAGCATTTTGAAAATAATTGGATTTATTTTTGATCAAATTAGTTGTTAATTATTATCAATCTTGTTTTTAATTAGGTTTAGGAATGTAGTGTAATCACGTGGGAGTACATTATAATGCATTAATTTAACTGAATGCTTATTTCTTACACGTGACTGGCGTGCAATTTTATATAGGGTGACTGGTTTATAGGGACCGATACTTAAACACGTGATTATACTCATGATAACAAACAACAATCCCAAAGAAGCATTTTTTTTATACCTACTCGTTCACTTTTATACCAATAACACAACAGCCGTATAAAATTCGCGCACGTGCGCGTGGGACCTATCAGCTGTTAGTCATGATGCTGTTCTGTCTCTCTATTACCATCGTACCGTGCAACAGTGGGTAGGCAGAGTACAGTGGGAAACAGAACGGCGACACGCGGCTAACAGCTGATAGGTCACAGGCGCGCTCGCGCACGATTTTCATACGGCTGTTGTGTTATTGGAATAAAAGTGAACGAGTATATAAAAAAAAATGTTTCTTTTGGGAAAGATGTTTGTTATCATGAGTACAATCACGTGTGTAAGTATCAGTCACTAATTCAGTCCCCATATATGCCATACCTTTCCTGAACAAATTACTAATATAGTGGTCGCCTTCAATATAACTAATTTGACTTTAAATAAAAACCATGTAAAGAGCAACGTCACCATCTGCCTGCCTTTTCCCAACTATGTTAGGGTCGGCTTCCAGTCTAAACGGATGTAGCTGAATACCAGTATTTTACATGGAACGACTGCCTATCTGACCTCCACAACCCAGTTACGATATATCCCGAAACTCTGACTAGCAGTCTTACCAAGGGATAAAGACTGATTTCGGGCCACTGACTGTGACTACTTGTAACGACTGTCAAAGATCTTCAATTGACCGGCGCGGGACCAACGGCTTAACGTGCTTTCCGAGGCACGGAGGGAACTCTGTATGTAATTGGTGGTCACCCATCCACGGACCAGTGTCATACGATACTTTGGCACGTACATATTCTACACAATGTACCTACAGTTTGATCATTGAAACCTTGTAATGATTTGTCCACCAAACTCCAAAAAATCAGCCCGGGCACTAACCTAACAATCCTTTCTTTCCCAGGTCTTCGAACACGCTTATTCCGCGGGCCTCAGTCAAGACGACATCCTCGACAGCATAGCATCCATGCGACCCACCTCGGGCATCGAGAAGCTGATCACGACACTAGCGGCTGAGGGATGGGACATAGTGCTGGTCACTGATGCTAACACCGTGTTTGTGACGCACTGGTTAAAGGTGCATGGGTTGCTGGTAAGGATATCTACTTTTCATTGGTTACTATTTAAGTGGGGTCCATGTGACGCAGACCAGGATTCAATTGACCTACCACAGGGTCCATGCGACCAGCCCAATGTATACAGGGTATAAACGGACCCTTCACGAAGCCGTCAACCAAGCATTATGTACATCAAAATAAATAACTTCACGCAAAAATTATTGCTGGGAAAGGTCTTTTATTTTTGGGGTGATAATCACGTTTTACGATAGGACTCAATGTAACGCACTCAAAAAATTGTGCTGATGGATGGATTGAATAGTACGGGGGTTGTGAAGGTGTTTAAATATCAAACTAGTAATAAAAAAACACTTATGAAAAAGTTGAAAGTTTGACCCTCAATATCTCCTTAACTAGAAGGTTCCCAGGTATGGTCTAGAACAAAAAAATGATCGCAGTGTCGGGGAGAACAAGTGCCTTTCGGCTTCGTTCGGGTATTGTTACACCCTTTATGTGACCTCGTTTGGGGTTTAAGTGACCCATGTCCCCCGGAGAACATGTGGCCCACCCCAAAGGTTGAGAAGCTAATGGAATGGGACATAGTGCTGGTCACCGATGCTAACACTGTGTTTATGATGCACTGGTTGAAGGGGTCACTTTCACCGCGTCGTCGGTGGCAGTGCAAAGTTCACTTCGGCTGCATCCACCGCCACCACCACCACCTCCTGATTTCGTTAAACTTCATAAACATTTGCCTCCGGGATGTGATCTGCAGTGGCCTGTATGGAAAACATTTAAACAATATCATTACGATTACGACCCCAGCAGGCCGCTGAAAATACAATTTGGCAAATTATTATCATCATCATCTGCCTAGCCTTTTCCTAATTATGTTGGGGTCGGCTTCCAGTCTAACCGGATGCAGCTGAATACAAAAATCTTACACGGAGCGACTGCCTATCTGACCTCCACAACCCAGTTAGTACTGAGTAATACGATACCCTTTGGCAAGACTGGTTGTCAGACTTTTAGGGCCACTGACTACCTGTGACGACCGCAAAATGGGGTATTAAAAATCCTTCCGACACTTAGTGTGAATGTAGGAGTTGCTGGAGTACCCGAAGAGTCGTACACCTGCACTTTAGAGGACCTAAAACCGCCACAGAGGCCTTGATCAACGTGTCCACATACTGGGCACAAGAAATCTGAACAAGTCGTATCATCAACACACAAGAATAAGAAGCGAGTAGTTGATCACACTACACTGTAACTACTATTCTACTCTACAGTATATTATTATACTCTTCTCGGGAAGTCA
This sequence comes from Noctua janthina, assembly GCA_963576755.1. Lineage (NCBI taxonomy): Eukaryota > Metazoa > Arthropoda > Insecta > Lepidoptera > Noctuidae > Noctua > Noctua janthina. Next base: position 9,613,493 of record OY755080.1, on the reverse strand, counting down.
GATAAGATCTTCGGAACCTCACGTTCACACGATTCCTACGATCAGTATGTGAGATGTGTTCGTCATTTCGATAAGCTCCTATTTCACCTCTATGTCACCTGGTCAACACTGAGGCACGCTTTCTGATTGCATAATCAGTCTATAATGTTCCCACTGCTGGGACATACGGCCTCCTCTCTAAGAGAGGGAATGGGCTATAATCCACCACGCGGGCCCAGTGCGGATTGGTAGATGTCACAGGTGTCTACGAATTTTTGGTTCTAGGATATGCCAGTTTCCTCACGATGTTTTCCTTCACCGTTTTGAGAGCAGTTGTGATGAAATAAATTACACAAAGTAATGCTCCTGCCTGGGTTCGAACCGACGACTTGCGAACAGTATTGTTCGCAAGTCGAGGCCACCACTCCTGGGCCACCGCTGCTCTCGTTCTGGTTATAAGCAGTTATTTCTTCGTGACTATACTAATATCGCCTCGTCATGAAAATATATTAAAACAATACAACCCGGTATTGTCGATAATTATCACATTTCTAGTCACTCAAGTACACACGGATCATTCTGAGAGGAAGTGATATATGTAGTTCTTTGGAAACAAAATGCTCTAATTATAATGGTTAGTACTCTGTTTATCCTTGTCGAGTAATAGCGTGATAGCGCAGCGGTGATTTCATGCTGTTCAAGGCTATATGAACTAACTACTAGCACTTTACGTATACAGTCATCATCTGCCTGCCTTTTCCCAACTACGTCGGGGTCGGCTTCCAGTCTAACCGGATGCAGCTGAATACCAGTATTTTACATGGAGCGACTCCTATCTGATCTGTCCTCTACAACCAAGTTAGTACTGGGTAATACGATACCCCTTGGTAAGGCTGGTTGTCAGACTTTCGGACCGCTGTCTACCTGGAACGACGGTCAAGATCTACAAATTACAGCCGGGACCCAACGGCTTGACGTGCTTTCAGAGTCATGCAGGGAACTCGATATGTAAGGTATGGTCACTCATCCGGGACCGACCTCGGCAAGCACGCTTAACCTTGAAGATTGACCCGTGTGGCTGAAAGCAGCCGAGGTGCAGAATACCAACGTGTTTTCTGCACCTCGTTTTGAAAGAGGACCTTTGATGGAAGTCACTCCCTTCGGCCAAGTCCTCTTTGTTCCGTCGCTTCCATGGGCAAGTGCCACATGAACGCACAGTGAAATAGTACACAAGTGAAGTGTTACCAACGTAGTTTTTTTTTAAGGTTCTATTTTAAACAAATAAATATAAAGTAACCAAGACGCTTAAGACGTCTTAGTACTCCTCTATTGGCAATGCTATGTCATTGGACAAAGCAAGAGCCAGCCCTCTGGTCACGTGAAGTGTCAACCAATCGTCAAGAAATTTCTTAAAGAAGGAGACGCGCACTTGAGCCCCATGACCCGAGCGTTTCGACCCCAAACGGCTCAATTAATGTCGTAATTATTTAGCCCCAAGCCTCAGCGTAATATGATAAAACGTTCCGTAAAAAAATTTCCACGTGCCACACTTAGGTAAATTATTTGACTGTTGCAAGAATTATAATGTTAATCTAACTAATTACTCATTCCGTGAATGCGAGTAATTATTTAGATTAACATTTATTTCAGCTAAGAATTTTCTAATAATGTTTGGAATTTTGTGGTAATTAGTCAAACTTACTTACTCGTAGTAAGTAAGTTTTAATTACTTATTCGACGATTCAAGATAACTTGGATGATGGAGGCTGGCAGTGCTGGCACGTGGACATTGGTACCCGGCGGTGGGTGCAGTCAGGTTGTGGATGATGATGATAATCTTCTTTACAAAGTATTAAACAAAGTCGCTCCCGCTGTTTGTAGGCTTAATAGAATATAATAGAATAGAATAGAATAGAATAAAATTGATTTGTTAGAATATTGTTGTAACTTAGGTGTTACACAAAACATGATGTCCATAATATTCTGCTGTTACCAGCGTAAAAATATTTCAAAAAAATTAAAATTAATAATAAACTAGACAATGTCGAGATTATGGAAAACGTTAACTATTATCAAATACAATGTCAAGGGGTATTAATTATTATATCAAGAATGATTGAATACAATGTCAGGGGTTATTAATTATAATGTCAAGAACGATTAAATACAATGTCAAGGGTTAGGCTATGGTTAATTCAAAACTATAAATAAAAAAATAAAAAAAGTAAATAAATCACAACACTTATCTAGATCTTCTAAACTACGCAACGGACTTGAATGCAGTTTTCAGCAATATATAGAGTGATTCAAGAGGAAGGTTTACATGTACATTGCACCCGTGCGAAGCCGGGGCGGGGCGCTAGTAAATAATAATATTATATATTATTCTTCGGTATTCGGTTAGGCCTTCCTGAAATGTAACAGCTTTTGATTTTTTACTAATCTTGTAACAATCACGTACGCAACATCACACTGCGCTCCAAAACTCAGATTACTGATGTTGCTCAAAAAGCTTCTAAGCTGAAGTGAGAATGGGCTGATCACGTCTGTCGGGCAAAGAGCTGTGGGCCATTATAACCATTATTTTGCGCCCTGACATAGCCAGAAGGTGACGCGGCAGACCTCGTAGAAGATGGTAGTCGAGGCATGTAAAATACTGGTATTCAGCTGCATCCGGTAAGACTGGCAGCCGACCCCAACCTAGTTGGGAGAAGGATAGATCGAAGACTATGAGCAGTGAAAGTGTGATGATCTAACGAGTTAATGTTTCTTGTTCTAGGACTGCATAACAGAAATAATAACCAACCGCGCGTTCTGGCAAGGCGAGCGTCTCTTCATAGAGCCCTGCATGCGCCAGACCACATGCCCGCGGTGTCCCAGTAACCTGTGCAAGTCGCGCGCGCTAGTCGAGTGGTGCGCTAAACACACCTACAGCAAGATCGTCTACTGCGGAGACGGCAGGAACGATTTCTGTCCTGCCGCATTCTTGCCCGCAAATGTAAGTATTATAATTTTAGGGATAGTAACTAGCGCTAGTAAGTGGTGCAGGGTTTCACTCGTACCTTTAGCCGGTACGAGCGGCAGTAAACGTCATGCGTCAGTCAAAGAGTCAGACGAAAGTAAAACATCTCACAGAATGTAACCTTGTTATTACAGGGTTTTGCCAGTTCCTCGTTTCTAAGAGCGGCCGCTAAAACTCATGCGGGTGCAAGCTCGCGTCTCTGTATTGAAAATTAGTATAGGCAGCAATTAAACGCGCGGGCGCTTGCGATCTTTCAAAAGATATTTTAACAGCGAGCACCCGCTCCGTGCACCCGCGCGAGTTTTAGCTGCCGCCCTAAAATTTCTTGTTGCCTTTCACCATTTTCTATTGATACTTAAGTGCGTTTTTGTAGATCTTTGACAGTCGTTACAGGTAGTCAGGGGCCCGAAAGTCTGACAGCCAGTCTTAACAAGGGGTATCGTATTACCCAGTACTATTAACTGGGTTGTGGAGGTCAGATAGGCAGTCGATCCATGTAAAATACTGGTATTCAGCTGCATGCGGTTAGACTGGAAGCTGATCCCAACATAGTTAGGAAAAGGCTAGGCAGATGATGATGATGACTTAAGTGCGTTTTCGTTTTTTCCAGTCAATAGTCTTCCCTCGTCGCGGCTACCCCCTGGACGACCTTATAAAGAAGACCCTGGCCTCGCCAACACCCCAAGTGAAAGCCAGGGTAGTTCCCTGGACGGACTGCCACTTCATACTGCAAGTTATCTTCCCAGGGAAGTTCAATGAGGCAGCTACTATAACTGCGTTACAAATGTGATATTTAGGCTTAATTTGGTGTAAATTAGTCTCTTCTCTTGTGACGAGTTTCTGATTTGCGTATAAGATTGTAGAACTATTTCTTCTTCAACCTTTGGCCATCCAATGTTAAGGGTAGGTCTCTTTTAAATCTCTCCATTTTTGGCGGTTTTGTGTCATGATTGTCCAGCTTCTTCTTATTGTAGAACTATTTATACTGTAATTTAGATGTTTCCTTCGATGTATGAGCGCTGGTTGCTGAGTGGTTACCATCCTGGTAGTGGATCTGACTTACAAAAGGCAGGCGCGTTACTTTATGTAATTGATTTCATGACCTCTGCCCTCAAAACGGTGAAGGAAAACATCGTGGGGAAACCGGCGTGTCCCTAAACCAAAAACTCGAAGATATGAGACATCTACCGACCCGCCCTGGACTCTTGTATGCACTTCAGCCAGGGAGTGGGCTGGAATCCATACGAGAGTCTACGGCGGGAGTTCATAGCGAGGAGTGTTGTGTCCCAGCAGTGGGGACATTACAGCCTGATTATGCTTACACTTTTCTTGAATGCGAGTCGCAGGGGACCGGTCAATGTGGCGACACTTGGGGGAGGCCTATGTCCAGCAGTGGACGTCTTTCGGCTGAAATGATGATGATGATGATGATAATGATGCTTACAATTATGTTGCAATGAAAAGTAGCACTTGAAATATAAAATTTTAAACTTTAGTAGATTATGACACATTCTAAACTTAAATTACTCAATTCAGAAGCCGCGTCTATAGTCTCTTCTCTTTAGTGTTGTTGAAAAATTTTGTCGTTATCACGCGTCCTAATCAAAGCAATCGGTCGCCTGAATTCTCGAACGTCGCGTCCATATGACATTAATTTGTTCGGAAAAGCGCCATCTATCGGCGAGAGCTCGCATTCAGGATCGCCGAACAAAAGACCGCGACAGTAACGTCTTCTTCAAACACGTGACGATCGCTTTGGTAAGGACCCGGCTTTATACTGTCAATTTAAGAAATTAAGATGTTATAGAAAGAAATAGAAAGTTGTTGTTGATAGAAAGTCTGTAGACAATTGCGAATGCGGGGGTGCTGAAATAAATGTTGATGTTTCTCTAAATTTAGAAGACATTTTGTTTGTATTTCTAAATTCTACCAAAATTGTATTTTGAATGATTGTTTTAAAGCCTCCTTCTCATACGGAAGAGATGATAGTTTCGCACATAAAATAAATTGTTTGTGTGACATATTAAAACTAATACGCACCTGCGTTTGCTGAGCGGGGCTTCCTAGGTTCGACACCTAGGACGGGCAGTTTTTTCCATTAGGAATTTCTCAGTAGCAGCCCTGAGTCTGGATTTGTGCCCGGTTGATGGCAATAGGCTCGCCCCCTATTACATGGGACTTAAACATAACTGGCGCAATGTGGATGTACAAATATTTAGATAAATCGTCGGTCTACAAAAATAGTAAATATTATATGAAAGATTTTTAGAAATTATTTAATTATGATTAATTTATGTTGTTAAGAATTTAAGATGTATTTCGTCCATATCTAAATAAATGAACTTTATTTTGAAAATCTTTTTTTTTATAATAACACTCTTTACACTCAGGGGGGCGCAGGGGGTGGCTGATACTAACAGCCGCATGGAACGGTTATCTAGGTTAAGCAACGTTTGCCAACGTCGGTTAATAGATGGGTTACCACCCATTGCATACCAAGACTTCTCCGTGCCTTGGAAACCACATCAAGCCGCTCTTTGCTCCCGGCTGATGAGATGTGCAAAAAGAAGGTTTAAAAAAAATAGCACATCTTTGGCAGTCGTCGCGGGTAGTTACAACTACAAACCCGTAAGTCTGATAACCAGTCTTACCAAGAGTGTTTCACAGTAACTGGGTTGTGGAGATCAGATAGAATTAGGCAAAACTGGTATTCAACCGCATCCGGAAGTTGACCTCAACATAGTTAGGAAAAGGTTAGGCAGATGATGATCACCCAATAAAAAGTCAAAACATATATCTAACATCTTTTATTACGACAAATAACTTATAAAGTTTATAGACAATATTTCTTACTTTTTAATAAAAAGCGCATGCAACGCCATCTAGCGTCTCGTTAAGCAACACATTTTAATAGGTACATTAACCTTAACTCTACGAGAAATCTACCAAGAAGCCGTTTTGGTAGAATTTAGACTTTCTACCTAGCAACATCGAGAGGTTATTTTGATATGGCAACATTGGAAATGGCAGTGATCGGTCAGCTTGATGGTAGATTTTCTCTTTTCTAACATTATTTTGTTAATTTAATACTGATGATAATAATTAGGTCGTAAATGCGTTGATAAGTGTTACCATTTCATTAATTTTCTACCTTTATGGTAGTAAATAAATAGGGAATGCTTTAAATTACATTTTTCTTAAAACTAAATAGGAGATATGTTAGTGTGTTGTTGATTGCCGTACTCCAGGTCAAATGTTTATACGAAAACAAGTTTAAATTATTCTTTAGCCCTCTATCAATTTGTATGTCAAATGATAGCTAACACACTCAGCTCAGCGCCAAGAGATGAAAATCCAGCAGCAAAGTTCAAACCCGTCATTCTATGAATAAAATCACAACAACACTTTAACACATTTCCTTGAATATTTAAAGTTTACTTTACAAGCTGATTCAGCAACATAACTATAAATATTATTATTTATCTAAGTAAATTTTTTACAAAAAATCTAAAACAAAAAGATATGAGGCTCAAACTGAGAGTTATAGGAACGAATAATATTTATGAAAACTTAAGTATACACAGAATGTGCACGTCAGACTGGCAGTAGCCTCATATAAAATACTGGTATTTAACTGCATGGTTAGACTGGAAGCCAACCACAACATAGTTGGCAGAAGGCTAGGCAGGCGATGATGATTGCTCACTTAACCTAACTCCTCGTTTACGACCTCTGGTAAAGCGACTAGCAATGCAACACATGTCGCGTCACGGTCATTCGTGGAATACCCTAAGCAACTTCTTTCATTTAGTTTTCACAGCAGTCACTGTTGCAACAAGCAAGTGATCTGACGGCAGATGGGAAAATAGTTCGCTTGAGCATGTCGCTCATAACCAATAGGTAAATATTAATAAATTCAGGCAAAGTTTATTATATATGGGATAATATTATTCGTTCCTACCACCCTAAGTTGTTTGCTTAAAGCTAACTTACTTAAATAAGTATTGTTTATGTCTTAAATGGCAAGATTGAGTTTAGACCAACAGGGGTCAATGCCCCAGGCAGAAGTAGCTGGCAAGAAGGTGGTAAAAAAGGTATAGATAAAAGTCTTATAAAACAGCTACAGATGGTGCTATTTATAAGTTCAGTTTAGTAACAAATTCTGCTACCAAAACTGAGGGCCCAGACAAAATTACATACCACCAGCGATAACGAAGATGGAAATGTCAAAATGGCAAGTGATATAAGCTGTCGATAAGCTTATGTCAATCCTGTTGACATTCGTTGTTTCAATTTGGAACGTTTTGAAAGCGAACGTCACTTATGTCTAGGCCCTGTGTTTCAGATTGGCACCAAATACCTGTTTCAACATTGCTCGTGTCGGGATTTTTATATTAATTTTACCCGTGTTTGATTTAACTGTCAAAGAGACAGTGATCTTTATTTTTTAAATTGATAAGGTTGATGTTGGGTTTTTGCCGTCAGAGGTAAAATAAATGTGAGTGGACTTAAAGCGATGTCATCTGAGTAGCTGTCAAAATGTAATTAAGTATTAACATAAAATAGGTTAATGATTATTTTCGGTACAAAACAATAAAGTGTGGACTAGATATCATCTTTTTTTAAAGAAAGATATATATTTAGAAAGGGGTATTATATTCTAAAATAGTCAGCTACACAGTTAAGTTTGTGTGAAGATTCTTTACGATAAGTGTTCTCATTTTTTAAATTAATACATGGTGTTGTAAGCTTAAATTTTAAATTTCTACTACATATTTCGATAAATTAAAATTTTCTTAACTAATTTTAAACGCCAATAGATTACAGATTACATAATACTTAAAAACTAACTTAAATAATTTATTTTATAAAAAATAAACAACATATAAAATAATATTAATAATAAATAGTTTTTAATTACATGAAATGAACACATTGATATCATATTCCTTTTATTAATGTTAAAAAATGCAAAAACAATTTCTTTTTTACATATTGTCATGGATAAAATATTTCATGATTATTTTCATAATATACTATTTTAACGACATAGTTTGTTTAAATTAAAACAATTTAATTATTACGTTCATTCCATTTTAATAGGTAAACTTCATTTATTTTATTAAAACTAAAAGCCTCATTTTAATTTAAATAAATGTATCAATCATTTCTAATCTTCAATCATGAGATTGATAAATCAAACAAGTTGGTTAATTAATCATAATTGGTGAAATATTTAAGCGTATTTTGGCTTTAAAGCGCAAATTATTTGAAAATCAAGTGAATGCATTTCAATAGTGGAAGCAACAAGCATTGTCGATAGGTTACAGTTCACATCCACAAAAGTTTTGACCACCCTAAAAGGCTGCATCCTAACCAAAGCGATCATCACGCGAATACGCGACCACATATTTCTTCGGCGAAACACGCTGCCGGAGGGACACCTTTTTAATTTGTGAAGAAATGAGTGAAATTATGAATGACTTTGGTTAAGACCGCGGGGGGAAACGGCTAGATGGAAAGTATGTCTGTATTTTTTTCTTTATTTAATTACATGTCGATTTTTCTTACTAACGAATCCTCCTAGTTACTTGTTATTTATTAAGTATTATTTACTTTAAATTTAACGACTGGGTAAGCCTATAGATAGGTACTACCTAACATACAAAAACGTTATTTTTATTTAAGGATATTTATTAGGTACGCGAAGAACTGTTTAGATATTTTGTCAACCAGTCTTGCATACATCCGGTCAGGATGGAAGCCGACTTTAAAATAGTTGGGAAATAGATAGGCAGACGAAAATGGACTGTATGTGATAGATTCTTAACCTTTAGTTTACCTTATCATAAATGACAATTCAACGCGTTTATAATTTATAGGTAATATTGGATATAAATTGCCTACTTCTACTCATTTAGGCCGTTACTACTTTTGTGTATAATTCTTATTTCGAAGTGGGGGATAAATTCGTTTCCTTAATATTGAGTTTTTAAGTAAACTGCATTATTTTTTTACGACTGATCAATCAGTAAGGGCTCTCGCCCAATGCGATTTTTAGCAGCAAACGCAAAATGGCCGCGACGCGGTCGTCATGCTGTCGTTGGCTGTGTATCTTCGCCCTCGGAACCGCGATTCTGTCGCACTTAAGTGCCGATACAGAAATACCTGTGTACGCTACAGTGGCAAGATGGATAGCATCACATACATTCGCGTTGTTGCGGGTTGCAGATGCGACTTACGCGTGATTGCAGTGATTCAGAAGCGCGTGACAATCATAATTCTCCTACCCTTACCCCAATATATTTAGGGTCGGTGCAGCATCCCCATACTTCTTCTTCTTCTTCTCTTCCATACTTCTCTATTACTCAATATCGTTTCAAAAAGACGACGTGGGCGAAGAACAAGGGAATTATAAATTATTTCGAAATCAGTCAGTAGGTATTGGATGTAGTGATTAAATGATAAAAGAGCATAGCTAAAGAATTTCATGTAAAAATAATACAGTTTACTTAAAACATAATAAACTTTTTTACAGCATGAGATATTTATTTGAAATTTTTAACTTTACACATCAATCAATTAAGATTTTAAAGTGTTTTCAATCTATAAAGTTGATTTGTATTTTCTATTAATATTTTTAAATACAAATGCTACTATAAATATATTTGTAAGGATGTGTGAATATTATTAAAAAATGTGTGTTTTATTGTCTATTATCTGGGATGAGCTCGTTAGTTGTGTTGCTTTGAATAGTTTTTTTTTTTTACAATAGTTAAGATAAGACTAATAAAAAAAATACTGCTAGTATTTCAAATACAATATTTCTTAAAAAAATTGGTACTCTCTGAAATTTTTTTCTTCCATTTACGTTTAAGTTTTCAATGTGGCAACACTAACTTTTGTTTGGTAATAATAATAAATAAGGTGCGGTTGGGGATACAATTCTGTATATGAATTAGGGCACTTTTTGGAATCTGGGTAATTCATTCGTAGTACGTAGTAGAATTTTAATAGCGAGGGCTAATTTATAAACTATTGTAAAACGGTAGTACTTTATTTATATTTCTAAATGGTTAGTAATTAAATTCCTTAAATGACCTATCATAATTTATTGGTATTCTATGATATCGGGAGATTTTAGGTTGTTTTATAAAGGTGTTTTTCTATCGTACGCTTATTTTTTAGTGGTGTCTTTAATATGACGGGGTATTTCATTTCAAACGGGTTGTTCATGAATTAGGGTTATTCATGAAATAGGGTCGTTCATGAATTAGGGTTATTCATGACATAGGCTTGTTTATGAATGTAATAAATGACTTGGGTGGGTTCATGGTCAGTCTTGCTCAGTGGAATGGGGTGTTTCGTGCACATTTCTTGCCGCATGCGCACTTCCTGACTATTTCAATATCTTTGGTGTACCGTGTGCCGTCGGAGCAGATTAATCTTATCTGTGAATAAAACAGGGAACAATTAGAAGTAGAACTACCAAGATTTTTTATTACAAAGATGGAGACAGACCAAGGTATCGTTGTAAAAGGATCTTTTCGTGCGTGGCCCAAATCAGAACAAATGCCGCCATCTTATTTTTCATTACAATTTTTCAAACGAAGTTAAATCTTTTTATCTGCCACATGTGGCACTGTGGTGCTACTTTTTAAATGCCATATTAAGTATTTTACGAGCCTGGTATAGTTGGAGACAGTTCATTAAAATGCTTAAAAAGACGTTTTATAACTGAAAGCACTGTTAACGGCGTCCAAGAGCTGTCATATGGGCCCGATCAGAATACCAGCGCTGTGTATTTTTTTTTAATGTTACCGCATCATGCTGAGGTAAGGGCCTTCTGGCCTCGTACAGGACCAATTTAGTTTAATGTGTATCTTACTTTTTTTTCTTTTTATTTAATTTTGTTTTATTAATGTTTGTCCTGTGCGAGTCAAATAAATACTATTTCTTTTCTTTTCTAGCACTTATAACATTGACAGCAATTGAACGTGGTTTAGATGTAACAAAAAGTGATTATCAGATTGCGTTCAGGTTTGGTGAACTTCGCCATTTTCTACATACCTTCCTCTTCTTAGTCTTCCTGGGCGTGCAGCAGTGTCCCTTGGCGCACCCCCCGCTCCCGCCCCGCATTTCACGCGCCACACACCGCGCTCCTCTGACTGCGCGACGCGACCGGCACAGGCCTTCTGTTATGATTTCTCGGGTCGCCTCCTGTCAAATAAAATAATATATGATGAGTTGTCAATAGAGAGATAAGTTTTTCTACCGAAAAAGAGAACTTCCAATTTAGAAAGTATAAGGACTGGTGTCCACTAAAGCGGAGAAGTCACCAGTGGAGAGGTAATGATTGTCTTGTAATATAGAATTACGTTATTTCCACTCAAATACATTAAATTTAGTATAATTTTAATCTCTTTGTTTCCACTATACGTCTCCACTTAGCATTAGTGGAAACGGTTGAGCAGAGAGGAGGAGATGTCTCATAATGGTTTAGGCTGGCGGAGACGAGAGGAGACGTGTGCGGTGTGCAGTATTCGGCGTGCACTGAGCGGCGTGATGAGTGCGACGTGCGGTGTGCTGTGAGCGGCGTGCAGTCAGCGATGCACATCTCCTCTCCTCTCCTTTTTGAACATCTCCTCGCTCTCACGCAGCTTCGGTGGATACACCCTAGCTTTTACGCAACTCCACTGCTCTCCGCTTGCACATCTTCGCTCTGCCTCAGACACCTGTCCCACCGCAGATGATACGCGAAAAATTACTAGGCTTGGGCAAAGGTTTCAGAAAACTATCATTATCATCATCATCATCATCATCTGCCTAGCTTTTTCTGCCAGCCTATATTGGGGTCGGTTTTCAGTCTAAACGGATGCAGCTGAATACCAGTATTTTACATGGAGCGACTGCCTATCTGACTTCCACAACCTAGTTAGTACTGGATAATATGATACCCCTTGGTAAGACTGGTTGTCAGACTTTTCGGGTCACTGAATACCTGTAACGACTGTCAAAGATCTATAAATGACGCCATAATAACAATAATCATCAAAACAAATAAATAATTCTTGTTTGGGGCTAACTAGCGACGAGGTCGAGTTAAAACAGAATTTAGTGAACACTTACCTTTCTGCAGGCGCCTGTAGCGGGTGTCGGCTGTGAGGGCGCGTGTTCTGATGGCATCTGCTGCTTGTGAGACGGAGCAGCTGAAATAAAACAAACAATCATGACGTCATTTATAAAAACTCGTATGTATTTTCTGGAGGAGTAGGAAGAAGTGTGCCTATAATGAGCGAACGAACACCCATCAATCGATTTGTTTGCAAACAGCTTAGCGACAATTAGTACTGCCTTGTCTAAAAGCTGTGCTGTTAATGACGAATTTTAATAGTGGTTACGCCTGCGTGCCTGCTTTTGTAGGTATTTAACTTAATTTTAAGTTTCTATTCTTTGTTGCTTGGTGCCTTATGCTTAGTTACTGATATTTTCCTTAATTATTACTTTGTGCAACAATAGTTTATTGCTAACTGTGGAGGCTTGTAAATGGCTTGCCGTTGTTTGCTTCGCTATTAATTTTTGTATTGCTAGCTGTAAGCGAACCAAATACAATAAAAAAAATAAATTAAAAAATAATCATTAAAAGGGAACAAATTGTATCTCTTGTCAGTGAAACATTTTGATCCGTAAATGCAAAGAGCTTCGAGATATATTACTAACTGGGTTGTGGATGAGGAGCTCGTGGCTAAATAATAACAGCGGCTCGGGTCGATCTTAAGGTTAAGCCGCGCATGCCTGGGTCCGTGGATGGGTGACCGCCCATTACATACCGAGTTTACTCCGTGCTTCGGAACGCACGTTAAGCCGTTGGTCGCGGCTGTCAATTGTAGATCTTTGACAGTAGTTACACTTAGTCAGTGTCCCGAAAGTTTAAAAACCAGTCTTACCAAGGGGTATCGTATTACCCAGTACTAAATGGGTTGTGGAGGACAGATAGGCAGTCGCTCCATGTAAAATACTGGTATTCAGCTGCATCCGTTTAGACTGGAAGCCGACCCCAACATAGTTGGGAAAAGGCAAAGTAGATGATGACTAACTGGGTTGTGAAGGTCAGATATTCAGTCGCTCCATGTTATAACTCGTATTCAGCTGCATCCGGTTAGACTGGAAGGTCACCCTAACATGGTTAGGAACAGACAAGGCAGATGATGAGTATGCGCATGGCTAAAGTATGGAACTCCCTGTCAGGGTTTGTATTCCCCCCCTTCCACCTAAAACTCGTCAGCCTTCAAAGCAAGAGGTCAAAAACAAGAGCAGTCTTATTCGAGATTAAAAAAATAGTCCCGAAAATCACGCATCATGGGGCTCTCTTACTTGCAATAGTAAGCAAATATTGAGGAGTAGAAAAAAAGAATGTCCATACCTGGCGATGCTTGCACGTTGCTGATGGCTTGCTTCCGTTGTGCTAACTTGCTGCCTTGAGTTATAACTGGGGCACCACCTAAAAGCAAATTTAATTTAGTATTTAGGCTGTCCTTTAGATGCATCATCATCATGCTGGTGCATTGTCATCCCGGAGACAAAGCTGAAGTGTGTAACAGCGGTGAGGGGGTGAGCGTTCCAGAAAACAGTAACACTGTATGCAGAAATATATGAATGGTGGCAATTCTGCCCCGGACGAGCTTCACAAAGAGCTTTTCCAGGTAAGAACTAATACCGAACCAATTTAAGCCCTCCTCTCAAGAGTTTTGTGAAGGATCTCCATAATACTTACTTATAAAAGCCCTGCCCTGAGCTCACACTGAGGGCCTGCGGTTCCCGCCTTGCAGTGCAGGTGTAGTCTGAAGACGAACCTTCTTCTCTGAGCAGTATTACGAGCTGTGATTGGCTGATACTCACTAATGGAAGCCCTGAGCTCACACTGAGGGCCTGCGGTACCGGCCCGGCAACGGCAGGTGTAGTCTGATGGAGAACCTTCTTCTCTGACGCAGCGGCCTCCTCGGGCGCAAGGGTTAGGGACGCAGGGGTCCTGGAAATAGAGATAAAGAGGTGAGTGGTTTTGAAGTTCAGAAAGAGAAATCAATGTTTTTTAAGTATATAACACCAAGTTTCATTCTGTGGTTGATTTAAATTGTGCTTGTCTCGTGCTCAAATTAAACCAAAGTCATGATAAGGTGGATGTGCCAGGGTAGCCCGCGAAATCAAGCATCATTTCTTAGCATAGCATAGCATAATCAGCCTATTAATGTTCCCACTGCTGGGACGCAGGCCTCCTCTTTATGAGAGGGAATGGGCTATAATCCACCACGCGGTCCCAGCGCGGGTTGGTAGATGTCACATGTCTTCGAATTTTTGGTTCTAGGACATGCCGGTTTCCTCACGATGTTTTCCTTTACCGTTAGTTTTCTTAGGTTTTTTGGAATTTGCAGGTTAGTGTCAGGTTGTGTGTTGATGAAATATGAGTCGCGCAAGTAAAACGTATGTAGTTATAGAATTATATTAATTAAAATCATTAATACAACCGTCTTAGTTCATTTAACCTCATTCAATAACTATTACACGAAAAAGTCATTCATTTTAATTTCGCGGGCTACCCTGGCACCTTAACAGCTGTATGATCTGCACCACGAAAACACGACAATTTAAATTGCTTGTCTCGGCTCGGGGTGTATTGTGTAACCTGTCAGTGGTGTAAATGGAGATAATCGACGGGGTGATGGGACTCAATGCTGTGGAGTAGACAGAGGGTTAGGCTTAGTTTCCTCCACAGCGGAGAGGTATGATGTCCCGTTAACAATCAAAAGTTTGTGTTACGTTGAATGCGGACATTTTTGTGCGCGACATATTAGGCGAAGGCCTATTTTTGTTTTTTTTTTTATGTTTTATTGTGAATTCAACCATTTTTTTTTTGTTTTGTCCTGTATGAATCTAATAAATACTTTTACTTGCTTTCTTTCTTTTTATTTTTACCTGGTTATGTCTGCCTGCATCCTCTTGTACGAAGACAGTGGCCTGCACAGCACTGGTAGGCTCGTCTTCTCCACATCCCGCTGATGTTCTCTGCACCCTGACGGCGTTCACGTAGTCTACTCGCTTGTGGTTGATCCAGGCTGCTTTTAAACAACCTGTAAGAAACGAGCACGATAAATGAGATGTCTGTCTGATGTCTGTGAGTCCGGGCCTTTGTCTGTCTGTGAGGCTCGCCCGGGACTTTAAAAAAACATAACTGGCGAAATGTGGGTGTACTATTAGCCACACCTCTGCCTGCCTCTTCGGGGTTTATCTTTAGTCAAGCCCACCTGACATGACTTCCTTTTCCGAAGCGGTACTCGTTGAATATCAGTCAGCCCTAATATTATGCAATCATCATTATAATTCCAGCTGAAAGACGTCCACTGCTGGACATAGGCCTCCCCCAAGTGTCGCCACATTGACCGGTCCCGTGCGACTCGCATCCAGCGGATCCCTGCAACCTTCACCAGGTCATCGGTCCACCTAGTGGGAGGCCTTCCAACGCAGCGTCTTCCGGTTCGCGGTCGCCACTCCAGAACTTTTCGGCCCCATCGGCCATCCGTTCTGCAAGCAATGTGTCCTGCCCACTGCCACTTAAGTTTGGCAATTCTTCGGGCTTCGTAGGTGACCTTGGTTCTCTTGCGGATGTTCTCATTTCTGATTTGATCACGCAAGGAAACTCCAAGCATGAGAATAGCTTATGCAATGGCATGAGGTATTCTCATATAGCTCACCTATCAAAGATAAAAAGAAAGCTTACCTTTAAAACTAGTAATGTTTCGTAGATGCCATTTGCTGAATGCTTCCTTAGCGATGTCCTCCGGCACTCCTCCTAGGTACATCGGACGTTCTAGTCGGAGATACTCCTTGGCGCCTGAAAATACAAATATAAATATTTTACTGACATGGTGATCATATTTCACGAAACCTGATAGCGCAGACAGAGTGACCATCAGCTATGACGGGATGGAAAAGTGAATAATGTCAATCATTAATTGTATTGACATAAACTACCGAGGAGTTAATGAAAAAAAAAGAGCCTCGATGGTTTTCAAAGGTCAGGCGTTTGATCGTAGCAATTAGGGATTCATCCATAAATTCTGCTCTGGTCAAGAGACGCTTAAACCTCTGTGTTACCTAACTTGAAAAATAAACATGACGCCTGTAGTCCCCGAGGTCTTGATACACTTGGGTGTATCAAGACCTTTAACGAAGCTGAAAGGCACTTGTTCTCCCCGTCATTGCGACCATTTTTTTGTTCTAGACACCTGGACCTGGCAACCTTCTAGTTACGAAGATATTGGGGGTCAAAGTTCTTACTTTTTCGCAAGTTTGTTTTTAAATATTTTTTTTTAATGTAAGATTTTTACTTTAATCTTTTGAACGCCATTGCCACATATACGTGACAAGCAAGCTCGTGCCCTGAACGCCAAACGACACAAATATATGTATGTGACAAAATGGTAGGTGACATTGTGGCATGGCGTGGAGGGCACGCGCGTGCGTTCAAAAGGTTAAACACCTTCACAACCCCGGTACTATTTAATTCATCCACCAGCACAATGTTTTGAGTGCGTTACATCGAGTCTAACCGTAAAACGTGATCTTTCACCCCAAAAAAAAGTAGTTTTTTTTTTTTTTTATAATGAATGCGATTACTCTTGACCTAAATCTAGTCCAGAGGACAGAGGTGAGGTCGACGATGGAACGAGCTAACCCAAAAGGAGCCTGTTAACTCGCGATTTAAATACATTGCGATTCAATGAACTCGGGAATATCGACGCAGGCAGGGAATTCCACTCCTTGGCTGTGCGCATAATAAATGATGCAGCAAAGCGCTTCGTGCGAATGTGTGGAACATCGACAAGGTATGGGTGATAACCTGCAGTACGTCTGGACTCCCGATGGTAGAAGGGATTAAATTAAATTTTATTAATTTTATTAATTATTTTTTATTTTGATTCCCAGTAAAGTTACTTAGTTTGTAATAAAAATGCATAATGCTTGATTGACGGCTTCGTGAAGGGTCCGTTTACATCTGTTTACACCCACATTTCACCAGTTTAAGTAGTTTTTATGTCCAAACCCCTCAAGATTTACATTTACAAATTTTACAGTCAACGGTTCTTGTCCAGCATTTCCCCTGCCCAGTCAAAATAATCAGAATTTTAAGTAATCATACCAGCTTCAATTCTTGACTTCTGGAGTTAAACATGAGACGACAACTTACCTTCATTGATGATAGACCTCGCCGGTCCATCGTCCACCTTCAGGGTGAAGTTTTTCTTGATGGCGATCAGCTCCGCCTTGTGGTAGTTACCGTCGGACACCATCTCGAAACTGAAATAATAATAAAACTGGACCATGTACGCAGGACGGCCAATCAAGCTATACAAAACCAGTTTATGCGGATCTCTCATTGTATAGGAAATATATACAAAGCGAGGCCAAGTTATACTGGAAATGTACAGCTTCATGTGCGGCCGTGTAACAATAATTATTAGCATAATAATTATTGTTACACTCATGCTATTTTTACATTTTAAGAAACTTTGTCTAACTTTGATCGACCGTTTATATTGGAAATCAGTTCACCAACGAACTTTTATGGAATTTAATGTGCTTCAACTTTGTCATGCAAATGTTGTACGTAATCGAAGGGTTATGCAGAAGTGTACCTAATATTACACCCACATTTCGCCAGTTATACTTTAAGTCCCATGAAATAAGGGGCGAGCCTATTGCCATCAACCGGGCACAAATCCAACAATCCAACTCCGTGGCTGCTACTGAGAAATTCCTGATGGAAAAATCCAATGACACTTTGCCCGACTGGGGAATCGAACCCAGGACCTCATGCTCAGCAGTCACGCTTGTGACAAGGCAGTATAAGTCGTATTAAATAAGTCGTTGCATACCTATACATCGTAGAAGTAGGATGGTTGCCGATATCGTAACTGATGCGAATCCGTCCATTGAACAGCTCCACAGCTAGATGCTCGTTCTCTCCGAAGTACATCAAAACTCCATGGAGTTGTGTAGTACTGAATACTAGAAGAAGAAAGAACGATAGATAGAATACTTTTTATTATATAAATACTTCAGATTATAATTATAAAAAGTAGACATTTTACTTGAGTGATAAAATGGGCTGTTTTATCACTGTACAAGTGTACAACGTGTAACAGAAAGGATATTATCAAGGAACATGGATGGGTTTTAGTCAGTACAAGTCTGACACTCTCTTCCGCTCCGCCCAGAGTGGGGGGGGGGGGGGGGGGGTCATTTGATGATTCCCCATACGGCATAAAAAAAAAATGACTATACCCTTTCTGTTATACCCTGTATTAGCTATATTTTCAACAAAAAATAAAATATTTACCCAATGTGACATTAGCTTGCGGTGTAGTCCTCAACGGTTCTAATTCTACCAGAGAATCATTGTGACTGAATGTCAAGGAAGTCAGGTACTCGCAGAGACGACCTGTAAACAAAAAAAAATATATTCGAAAAAGTCAAAGGGTACGGGTACGGCGTTTATTCACTTACTGTTTACGTTAATGAACTTAGAGCTGCTATTTTATTAGCTAGACCCTTTGGTTGAACTCCAACAAACTCGGAATTTATAGCAGAGGCAAAAGTTATTACAGATTGATTTATGTCAGGAACCCATGCACAAAGAATATTTAAAGCTGGCTGAGGTTTCATAAATGAAGTATTAGGTATACCTGAGTATCCAGGTGCACATTTGCAGAGGTAATCGTTGGCTGTGCTGAGAAGAGGTCGCTCCATAATGATGTCGTCCTGAAAGATACAAAATACAATTAAATGAATAGTTTCCATGTTTGGTAACTTTATTGAAACCAGATTCTGAGAGCTTCTGAGATGCGACAAAGGCTTTCTCAAAAAAAAAAACAAAATACAAACGAAATCACGGAATAGACGAAGCTGGCGATATGTGCTGGATCCCTTCAATAAGCATAACTCCTTAAAACCTTTAATAGCGGAAGTAGAAAAAGAGTTGGGAGTCCTTGTGAACACGACCACAAGAACGACCTACGACTCAACTCGGCAAGTTACGGATGTTTCCATTGAACCACCTCTGTGAAACGTTTAGGTCTATTATAGAACTCATCAGTTACCTGTAAAGGCCTGGGTTGTGGCAGATAGCACACTCCATGCACGCAGTCATGGTGCGCACACGGCGACGTGCCGAGCGCAGCGTGCGGCGCCGCCTCGCAGTAGCGGCCCGCGTAGCCCGCGCCGCACGCGCAGCGGTACTCGTCCAGGCCGTCCACGCAGGTGGCGCCGTTCTGCGGAAAAGAATACGCTGTTAAGAACACTGAATGTTTATAGTAGTCTTCTTGAATGTTTTCATCATGGTGCTTGCGGTGTGGTCTTAGCGCAGGCGCACAAAATGAGAGTGCAAACACGGAACAGTTGCACTATCTTCTTCGTCTTCTTGGTAGCTGCGCTACAGTTTCTACTTTTGCAGCTACCATCGTTTTACATATTGTACCTTGTCTTGTGTTTTTGGTTCCGAAATACTTTTATCTGTTCCTTTTCTCGCATAGTCCAATGGGACAGCAATTTGACACGGGGAGAGATCATGCGCAGGACTATTCTTAACCATTACACCCCCAAATTTCCAAGCCCCAGGCTGCTACAATATAAATTCTTCCTTGAAAAACCCAATAACACTGTCCTACCTGGGAATCGAACCCAGGACCCCACGTTCAGCAGTCACAATGGCGACCAACGGTGTGTAGTCTCAACTTTTCGAAGAGGATTCAGTTCAAGCTATCCTCGGAAGGATCTCGGGAGGAAGCACATCTAGGCTATTCACAACTACATTATCTCACACACAGGGACTGGTGCAGTGACTGTGATAAAGTGTGATGATCAGAGTAACAACATACCTGACACATATGGTTGATACAGTCATCAGCATTGACAGTACAGTTCTGTCCGGAATAACCCTTGGGACAGGCACAGGTGTAGTGGCTGTGGTGGTCGGTGCAGACGGCCCCGTTTTCGCATGGGTTGAACTCTTTAGTGCAGTAGGGGATTTTCTTTTCGCAGAATTCGCCTGGAATGAAGAAAAAAGTGTTAAGTAATTAAATAGTTATAACAGCCCCAACGAATGGTTATACTTAAATGCGCATCTAGCAGACCCTGGGCAGTCTACCTTGCTGCTTGCCAAGTTGGGTCATAATAATATCAAGCTAGGATTGTCCCAGAAAAAGGAAGAAAGTCTGAAGGCTCTGATCCAAATACAAAAATTCGTTCACTGGTTTAAAGCTACACCATGGCGCGCTAAAGTTTAAGAGTTTTAAGGAATACTAACTATGCGTATGGGTGATTTACATCTGTCAGTTTTTGTCTGGTATCCAATCAAGTTGTTCAACCAACTGGTTTGTGGAGGTCAGATAGGCAGACGGTCCATGTAAATTACGGCTTTTCAGCTGCATCCAGTTTGACTGGAAGCCGTCGGCTACATAGTTGGTAAAAGGCTAGTCAGATGATGAGAACAAGATGCTTACCCATGAATCCAGGCGCGCATTTACAAGAATACCCCTCCAGGTGATCCACACACGTGGCGTTGTTTTGACATTTGTTGGCAACGCAGTCGTCGATGTTCACCTCGCAGCGCGCGCCCGTGTAACCGGGTTGGCAGGAGCAGCTGGAATGATGAGAAGACATGGTTTGATTTAGGGTTCCTATATTATATTGTTCGTTATCGGTTGATATAACGACTCTTTTCTTTTGGTAATTAATTTAATCAAGCGTTTCATTTACACAGTTCCGATGACTAATCAATCAATCAATCAATCAATCAATCATTAATTTTATTGTCAGGCAACTAAGGCCCATAAATAAAAAAAAAAACACAAAATAATTTTATAAAAAAAAAAAAAAACTAATACATATAAAAAACCTTATTCAACTAAAAACTAGACACGAATCGTTGACGGCGTCGTGTTTTGCTGCGTGGTGTCGCGTAACCGTCCTCGAAATCGTCGGTATACGACACCTTTCGGCCAAAAGTCCTCTTTCCAGAAGGTCTGCAGATGGTGACTAATAAAGAGTAGTTGTCGTGAAGTCTCGTAGGTTGGTTATAATTATTTAAATACACCAATATGAAGATCAAATTGAACTTTACCAAGAAAGACTATTTCACCAATGGTGGTCGGTCCCTTAAGATTTCACCCCATTTAACACCACACATTGCCTACTCGAAACTATCTTTAGCACGTTACGTTACGTTCACGTTTGGACCCTTCAAATTCATCTCTAGCCAAGTCCTTCTGCATATTGACTCCTAAACTTGACCTGCAGCTAGGTCCCTCTACACGTTGACTCCCAAAATGGACCCCATAATAAAGCACCACTTACTGGAACCTCCCCTCCTCCAGCACTCGACACAGTCCATGAGCGCACGGGCTGCCGTAACACGCGTCGATTTGGTGCTGACACGAGTCGCCGTGGTACCCTCTCGCGCACACACACTCATGTCCACCTGCACCGCGAGCACGACACGAGCCGCCGTTACGACACGGGTTGCTGTAGCAGCTGTCGCATTTGGAGATCACTTCGGCTGGTGGTTTGCCTGGAAAGGAGAGAAATAATGGTTTGATTTTGATCTCAAGACAGGGGATACATCTGTAGGATCCAATCTGCCGGTTTCGAAACAGTGCCATTTACTATTGCACCTTTTTATAATGACCTCCCAAGTTTGCTCGGAGCGTGCTAAGCTTTTTCCCATCTATTTTGAAGTCGGTTTCCAGTCGAACCTAATGTAACTGAATTCCAGTATTTTTCATAATATGTTGACCATCTTTGAATAGTTTTGCGTCAGCATTTGAAATGCGGTGATAAAATATACAAAATTTAACCTAGGCATGAAAAATTTTTGCCAGGGAGCTTCGAACCACCTTTTCATTGAAAAGGTTGTGTTTTTTCTGTGGTGGCAAAGGTTCTGAGATCATAAACATTTGTGGTTATCACTTTCAAAGCATTTTGTATACCAACGGCAACTTTAAAAAGGTTTCACATTAGTTGTCGGTAGCTTAAGTCGTTCCAATACAGTTTTGAATACAGCTATCATTTTTATCGCTAACAGAACGTCACTTTGTTATTGCCGTATAAGCAAGATTTAAGTCTACAAACCTTTACACACAAAAGCACTGGACTGCGTGCTCAGTATCAGCTTGTCTGTCATGGCGGCCGGTTCGGAACAGCGCGCTATGCCTGGCTCCACGTATTCTCCCGCGCTCTTCACCCATTCTGAGAGCCAGCGGGCGTTGCAGTCGCAGTACAGGGGGTTTGAACCCAAAGCACTGGGAACAGAAGATTCTCAGACGTAAGATGGCGAGTATTAGGTTCAAATTGCGGAGGGAATGGGACTGGAATTACGAAAAACAATATTAACAATAAAGACTTGGTATGAGCCTACACCACTGAAAATAAAAGAAAACAACTACAGTATTCAATTGTCAATCGATTTTCACATGTATTGCAAAGGTATACGGTTAATATGTCTATGGTATAAGACGTAGTTAGGGTAAAAGGTCACAATACAGGAGTAAGTGCAAAGGGATACAAAGAACCAGTATTACTTCAATCAATTTAGAGAAGTAATACAAAGAGCATAAGATTGAAATTTTGATGGCAATGAGCAGACAGTTTTAGGGGAATACAAAGATGATGCTGAATAGACAATTCAGTTTTTGAACAAAGTTAAATGACTGGCCGCACAGAAGGTGACGCGCTATTCTAATGAAGATAATGACTGAAATTAAACTTACACATGAGATATAGATTCTAAGTCCCTGAACACACCATCAGCCAGCATCGAGATGTTGTTTCCGTGGAGTGAAAGTACCCTTAATTGAGTCAGGCCTTTTAGAGCATCGCGCTGCAAAAAGGGAGGGCACACATTGTTATCATTGAACAGTTAATGCTTAAGAATAATATCGACAGTTTCTGAATTCAATAATTTAAGTTTAGGAATTCTCAAAGTGTACGTTAGTTTCAAATCGCACTTCGCTTGTTACATTATATTGAAGGAATCATCATAAGCAGCGTCTGAATAGTTCTCTATTCAAGTACTCATCAGACATTTTGTTCTCACCGTTCGATCAAGGGTCTGCAATGAGTAAACGTTGTAATTGGTTACGAAAGTAATCATCCTGCCTTTATCCCAATTGATTTGGGTTTTCGCAGTATATCTTCTTCCATACTTCTCTATTACTCGTCATCTCAACAGTCACCTCCTTTCTAGCCATATCATCCCTCACACAGTCCATCCATAGTTTCTTTGGTATTCCTCTACTCTTATAGCCAACACATACATACTCAACATTTTGCTCATACCAACGTAATAATAACGAGACTATAACCCAGGTCATGGTATATGGGCCCGTCTTCTTTTCAAAAGACGGCACGGTTGGCGCAGTGGCTGAGCGATTGACTGCTGCGCTTCGTGTCGCGGGTTCGATTCCCGCACGGAACAAATATTTGTATGGCCTACAGGTAGTTGTTCCGGGTCTGGCTGTTTGTGTATGTGAGCTTAAATGTTTGTAAACGCACCCACGATACAGGAGAAATTCCTAGTGTGGGGCAACGTTTTAAAAAAAAAGACGTGAATAAAAACCGACAAATAAAGTTCATCGCACATTTGTAAATGGAAGTCGACAACAATCGGTTAGATGAATTAAATTTGGTACTTCAAATATTAAAAATGATTAATATGTTCTAAATTTAAATACCTGTACACATCTCAGCTTATTATAGCTGACGATGAGCGTGGACAGCTTGGTGAGCCCTTCGAACGTGTTGTTGGTGATAACGCTTATCATGTTGTTGGACAGGTCCAGGCGGGTCAGCTGGGTGAGGTGGCGGATGTGTTCCGGGAGGATGGAGGTGATCTCGTTCGATTCTAGGTAACTGGAACAAAATATGTTCATTTTATTTAACGCACATTTTGAAAGTGCGAGCGAGACGGCCACTGCCATCTGTAACATTTTACATCATGTATTTCCGCCAAGTAACGTTTCATTCCGTAACTAAGATTTAGATAAGTTCAAGATAACAAAAGAGAGGAAGTAAATTCTGTTATAAATTGTTATTTAATAGAACTGTGATGTTTGAAAACTGCAGATGAAAAAATCATGAGGATATTGTTGATAGGTATATCAATACTCCCTAATGTAATATAGGGTGACTGGTAATTAGTGACCGATACTTATACACGTGATTGTACTCATGATAACAAACAACTTTCCCAAAGAAACATTTTTTTTTATACACATGCTTATACTTTTGTGGTGGCTGGCCTGTGGCGCGGGCGCCGCTTACCGAGCGGGCTTGAGAGCCGCGCGGGTGCTCTGCCTACCCACTGTTACACAGTACGATAGTAATAAGAGCTAACAGCTGATAGGTCATAAGCGCGCGCGCACGAATTTTATACGGCTGTTGTGTTATTGTGATAAAAATGAATGAATATAAAAAAAGTTTAATCATAATAACCATAATCCCTAATCATTTACTGGGCAGTACAAATGCTGGGTCTAAGCACTTATTACTTGCCTGCACAGGATTCAAAATCGCTTGAAACTTCACTTTAATCGTTTTTACCTGTTATAAGAGTGCCGGAGGGTTATACTTACAGCTCAGTAGTCTGTTTGGGTATGTTCAGCGGTACGGTGGTCAGCGACGCGCGGGCGCAGCGCACCACGGTCCCGGCGCACGCGCACTGCGAAGGACAGTAGTCCGAGGAGAGGCAGCCTTTGTCTTCAGCTGGGGAGTGAAAGAGTTGGGGGTTAATATTGTTAGCTTGAGTACATTATGTTTTTTATAAGCAATACAAAAGGCCCACTAGACCCCATTTCCAGTAGTTACGCTTTCAAGTCTTGCGTCCACTAGACTACCGACACAGTTTTTTCACAGAGCGTTCATCCAAAAAATAGGCAACGTCGCAAATAGCTGTCAAATATTTACCTGTTTTAGTTAATTTGGCAATATTACTGTATGGGAATAAGAAATTTGGCTAACTAGAGTTATTTAGCAGCTATTTGCGACGTTGCCCGCTTACTGTATGAACGCTCTTAACAAACACGGATTTCTTGCTCTTATCTATACTCCAGTCAGTAAAAAAATAGCTCACGTGTACACTTGAAGTCGGAAACCTCCAGGTGATGCAGGTTGGCGTCCCTCAGCGCCGCCGGGGACCGGCACGTGGCGGAGGGGGACAGGCGCCGGCTGCGCAGCCAGTTGGGCAGCCACGAGATGTGGCACGTGCAGTCTAGAGGGTTGGATTCTAAGTTCCTGTGGAGGGAGGAGAGAAAATATGAACATTCATTACATATCCTCAACCGCTCCGTGCCTTAAAAAACACGTTATGCCGTTTGACCCGGTTGCCATTTGCAATTCGTTACAGGTTGTCAGGCATATTCTTACGGAGAGGAATCGTGTTACCCTGTAACTTGTGGAGGTGAGATAGGCAGTCGCTCCAAGTAAAATACTGGTATTCAGCTGCATCCGGTTAGACTGAAAGCCGACCCTAATATACTAGGCTAGGCTAGATGGCTTATCTTATGTATCCAGCTTTGTAACTCCCATTCGGATTCAATAAAACGTTGGAAAGCTGTACAATCATAGAGAAAATAAGTTACTTACAAAGTCGACAGCATGGTGAGATGGTCAAATGCTCCTGGAGTGATACACCTGATCTTATTGTCTGTTAGAGATCTGAAAACAGAAGAATCGTAATAATATTGCATCACGGCTTAATTCTCCGAGGAGGTAGGCAGAAGTGTATAGTAGGCAACAAGTAGGGCAATTTCCCACGACCATGTAGCAGGGGGTCTTTGCAGGGAGTCTGCTTACACTTACCATGTCCTCGCACAAAATCAATCTTCTGGAACATACTGAAAAAGTTCTACTAGAAAACCCCAAAAATTTAGGTGACCCTGTTCAGCAGTTACATTTGCGACCGCTAGGCCAATGTGTCAGATTATTCGCAAAGTTCAAGAAAATACTTACAGTATGCCCAAGCTGTGTAGCCCGAAGAACATCTTATCAGTGACCGTCTGTATCAGGTTGCCATCCAGCAGTAACTCTTGGATGTTGGCTGCACCATCAAACGCGTTATCTTCTATTAGCGTTATACCTGAAAGAGGAATACAGTATTTTATTTGTGCTTCAGCTATTCTTATTTTATTAGTAACGAATTATTCAATTTGGTCAAGAATCCACTCTTGACCAAATTGATTACTAGGGAAGACTTGTTAGGGGTCTAGTGGACACATTATTTTTTGGGGGTCGAGGGGCCGAGAGTGGAATAAACGAAGAAAACCAAACAGATGAATGAAGGAAAACAAAGCCGAAACAAGTGAGAATTGCTTTCCAAGCGCTTCGTAATTCTACGACTCCAGTACGTTAGTAATAACTTTTCGTAGAAATACTCTAACGAACGACGCGTGAAATCACGCTGTTCACTTCCTGCCTACAGAGTTCATCGAAGTCGTCGTCACTCTTGCCGTTCGCTACGAGCATTTTGCCACAGTAACGATACATTGCGTATGAGGAAATAAAACAAATCAAATTTATTGGATTCCCATAACATTCCTGAAATAATTTCTTGTACCGGTCATCTTAGTATGATATACTAAATTCACCCCATCAGTTTGTAGAGGGCTGTCCCTTACACACTGTATATTTTTGACCTACCCACTGTCGTTTACTGCTGATAGAATTTATTTTGTCTAGCGCCTTAGATCGTGAAAAACCCCTGAATAAGACTCGTTAGCAGATAGGAGCTCGTGGCTAAACAGCCAATCGTATTCAAGTGAAGCCACGCTTGCCTAAGTAGGTCCGTGAATGACTGACCACCCATTACATAGCGAGTTTCCTCCGTGCCTCGGAAATCTCGTTAAGCCGTTGGTCCCGGCTGTCATTAGTAGATCTTTGACAGTCGTTACAGGTAGTCAGTGGCCCGAAAGCTTGACAACCAGTCTTACCGAGGGGTTTAGTATACCCAGAACTTGTACAGTGGGTTGTGGGGGTCAGATAGGCAGTCGCTCCACATAAAATACTGGTATTCAGCTGCATCTGGTTAGTCTGGAAGCTAACCCCAACATTGTTGGGAAAAAGGCTTGCAGATGATGACTTTCTGAGTCAGAAAACGCCAACACAAGCGATAAATGCTTCGATTCTCTGTTTATTACTTACCGTTATTTCGGAGATCCAGCTTCGTCAGGTCTGGGAGACGTCCGAACAGACCATCGGATTTGATCTGACCCAAACTGTTGTCTGACATCAACCTGCAATTAAAATTAACAGATTTTAATAAACTGTCTTTATTAAGCTTATATAAGAGGATCAAAGGACAATATAAAGAAAAAAGAGCATTTTGCATCGGGAGAACAATATTTTTGTAGGTATAAGTTGCGCCTATAGCAGTCTGCATTCCTAGGAAATCGCAGGTGTGTTGCCATCAAAAGACAAGGCCGAAACGCCTAATATTATATTATTTTTATAATATTATAAATAAGTAATTTTCAGCGACCAAACCAACCCTGCTCTATTAAAGAAATAGTTGGGTAGGATGAGCTCTTTCAGAAAGAGCTCAGCTATATACAGGGTGTAAACAAACCCTTCACGAAACCGTCAACCAAGCGTTTCGTACATCAAACTAAGTAACTTTACGCAAAAATTATTTACTTTTTTTTTGGGGTGAAAAATCACGTTTTGCTCTAGGACTCGATAGAACGCACTCAAAGCATTGTGCTGATGGATAGATTGAATAGTACGGGAGTCGTGGAGGTGTTTAAATTAAAAATCTTACATTAAAAACATGTATTAAAAAAAAAAAAAACTTGTGTAAAAGTTGGAACTTTGACCCCCAATATCTCCGTAACTAGAAGGTTCCTAGATATGGTCTAGAACAAAAAAAATGATCGTGAAGACGGGGAGAACAAGTGCCTTTCGGTTTCGTTAAGGGTCTATTTACACCCTTTATGTATCACAGTTTATTGATTGATAGAATAACTCACAATGCATCAGTATTGACAGGTAAGTCCCTCGGGACCTCAGTCAGAGCTGCTCTAGTACAAGCCACGCTGACTGCTCTCGCGCCGTACTCGCACGCGCATGCGGCGGGACAGGCGGCCGCTGACCCACAGGCGTTCACTGATTCTTCTCCAGCTGAAATTCGTAAGAATACAGGGTAAAATTAAAGGTAGTGAAACTGAGAATACGTGATGAGTAAAAATGACAATTATAATGATTTTATGAATAATTTAGGGGCCACAGCAAGTCACAGATATAGTCAAAACAATGCCAAACTAGTTTGGGACTATAGATATTTGTTCTTTAGATACTTTAATTCTGCGACTCCTTGGTGCCCCTGGAAGCGCGTTAAGTCCTGCAGTCTCATAGTTGACCCCGGCTGTCTTTCTTAGATCTGGGACAATTTAGGGCCTTTTGGGCTCGGACACCGACTTCATTAAGGTTTTTTTTTGTGTAAAACGTTGCCCCACACTAGAAATTTCTCTTGTATCGTAGGAGCGTATGTACGCAAACAGTCAGACTCGGAACAACTACCTGTAGGCCATACAAATATTTGTTCCGTGCGGGAATCGAAACTGCGACGCGCAGCGTAGCAGTCAATCACTCAACCATTGTACCACTCGTGCCGTTATATACCGTTATTCGATGTTTTTCCTTGCCTTATTATTTAGTTTGTGTAATTAAATATTTCTCTGTGCCTTGTACCTAACAAATGTATTTCTTAAACTTTTCAACTCACGTTTGCACTTAAAGTTCTCCTCTCTCAAGGCATCAATCCTCTTCCTGCTCATCCGTTTGGGGGAGTCGCACTTCGCACCCGACGTCTCGATGGGGTTCTTCCGAAGGTAGGCCGCCAGCCAGCGCAGGGAGCAGTCGCAGGCGAAGGGATTGCGGCCTAAGTGTCTGTGGGGTAAGGTTTAATTTTGTTAGTTATAAAATTGGAAGTCTCACACAACAACTTGGGATATTTGTTTCTTACTAAGAATCTCCATCTAATTGTTTCTCTCCTTACTCCTTACTTGAAATCTTTTATCTCATCAGACAACATTTTATGTACATCAATGTATGTGCTTTACCAGTGGGACGCTTAGTTAGAAGCATCAAGTTTTCTTATAACTTGATGAAGTAGCTAGAGTTCTAAGTACACCTATATTTTGCCGAGTTGGTGTAGTGGTCGCAAGCATGACTGCTGAGCGTGGGGTTCTGCAAAGTGTTATTGGGTTTTTCCATCAGGAATTTCTCAATAGCAGCCACGGAGTCTGGATTTGTGTTCGGTTGATCGCAATAGGTTCGCTCCCTATTACATGGGACTTAAAACATAACTGGTGAAACGTGGGTGCACAAGGCGTGATGTTATATTATGTTTTTTAGGTCCCATCTACCTAAATCTAGATTTCGAGCTGAATTTTCTTGAAAAATCTCAATAATTCTACTTTTGCCGTCTTGGAGATCGAAACCAGGAACCCACGTTCAGCATCCGCGGTTGTAGTCACTAGACTATTTCAGCACAGGTATTGACTGGTCCGGCAATTTCCATACAGAAGTTCGACCCCATAAGGGTTGCCCTTATCGTGTAGTCGCTTAGTCTATAAGTGGTTTGCCCTGGCTGGAGTCCTTACGGTCAAGGCACCCACAGGATAGTCCGGTTAAGTAGAAGCCAACCTCGTAGGTTGACCGGCGAGATGCCATAAAAAAACTTGCCAAATGCGACTCGGACTCGCACATGAAAGGTTCCGTACCATTGTAGTAGAGCCTTTAATTTTTAATTTATTTTTATTATTTGTTGCTTTAGCGGCAACAGAAATACACATTCTGTGAAAATTTAAACTGTCTACCTATTACGGATCATGAGATAGGTACAGCCCGCTGACAGACAGACGAACGAACGGACTGACGGATCGACGGACAGCGTAAGCTTAGTAATAGGGTCCTGTCCCCAGGTGAGTATTTCCATAATGTATTAATTTAAATAAATACTTACAGCGTCTGTATTCCAGTCAAGGCATCGAAGGTCCCATTCGGTAAGGACCTGATATTGTTGTCATACAGGGACCTGAAATATCATAATAATTCCATTAAATGTGCTGTCAAATTGTTGTAAATCATTTTACTTTTGGGATTTGACGAATCATCATTTCAGCCGAAAGACGTCCACTGCTGGACATAGGCCTCCCCCAAGTGTCACCACGTTGACCGGTCCCGTGCGACTCGCATCCAGCGGCCCTGCTACCTTCACCAGGTCATCGGTCCACCTAGTGGGAGGCCTTACAACACAACGTCTTCCGGTTCGCGATCGCCACTACAGAACTTTTCGGCCCCATCGGCCATCCGTTCTGCGAGCAGTGTGCCCTGCCCACTGCCATTTAAGTTTGGCAATTCTTCGGGGTACGTCGGTAACCTTGGTTCTCTTACGGATGTCCTCATTTCTGATTTGATCACGCAAGGAAACTCCGAGCATAGCCCTCTCCATTGCTATTTGGGTGACTTAAACCTTCTGATGAGGCTCATTGTGAGCGACCACGTATTTAAGGAATACTTACAATAATTTCAGATTTTGCAGATCACGGAAGGTATCTTTTCTCACGCAGGTAATTTCGTTCGAGTTCAACAATCTGTAACATTTGACAAAAGTAATTAACCATCTGACTCCTAGGAGCTCGTGACTAAATAATAACAGCCGCTCGGGTCGATCTTCAGGTTAAACCGTGCTAGGCGGGTCCGTGGATGGGTGACCACCCATTACATACCGAGTTTCCTCCGTGCCTTGGAAAGCACGTTAAGCCGTTGCTCCCGGCTGTCAATTGTAAATCTTTGACAGTCGTTACGTAGCCAGAAGCACCAAAGCCTGACTATCAGTCTTACCAAGGGGTATCTTAGAGGTCAGATAGGTCGGATAGGTAATCGATTCATGTAAAATACTGGTATTGAGCTTCATCCGGGTAGACTAGAAGCCGACCCCAACATAGTTGGGAAAAGGCAGGCAGATGATGAATTAACTATCCGACTATGTCTTCGGATATGAGGTCAGTTTGAGACGGACATGGACATCTTTCTGCCAATTCGTATGTCCTTAAATGAGGTCACTGTCTCAACGTAAATTATTGTTTGAAATATTAGCAAATGTCATCATACTTACAGTAGCTGTAGCGACGCAAGTCCATGAAATATTCCAGAAGGTAAGTCCTTGATTTTGTTTCCGTATAATACTCTGAAATGAGACAATAGATTCGACTTTTATTTGTGTAAAACAAACATTTAGTAGTGAATGTAGTATTTGATTTCTTCGAATAAATAACTACACATGAACTGGTGTTCAAGTTATGCTACGTAGGCGTGTCGTTCGGTTCAAACTTTATGACGGCTCGGAAGTTAGCTGCGAGTGACGGTATGCGCAGGTTTACCGGTTCAAACTTTATGGCGCTCGAAAAATCTGACGTAAAGCTGTGCAGAATACAATTTTAGGTATCAGCGGGGCGCAGAGGACGCATCGTCTTGTATAATGCGTAGACCGTCACTAGCAGCTAACTTCCGAGCCTCCATAAAGTTTGAACAGAACTATACTTAGTTTACTTTGTATAAGAATGTTGACTTATTCCTACTACTGCATTGTACCGAGTAATCAAACATTACGGTGAATGAGTGACAATGGCTGTATTTTTCAAAGAACGTCTTTGTTTTGTGGAGGTTGTTTTTGAAACGGATACTGGAATATGTTTTATAAACGCATGTCTTTTGACAAGGGGGCAGCGGCGACCTTCAGCCTACACTGAACTTACATAACTTCACACATGTCTCTGTGCTCCCGATGTGGGTACCACCTTACACAAGTTATGGTTAAGTCCCATGTGATGGGGGTGAGCATAGGCTCACCCCATCACATGGAGCCATTAAGCGGGCACAAATTCGAAGTCCAAGAGTTTTACAATAGGAAATTTCTCAGCTGCTACTGAGAATTATCCTGGTGGAAAAACTCAATACCATCAGTCATCCTTTCAGCCTTTCGTAGTTATATTTTCCTCTGACAGACCAAAGCACCAGCAACCATCTGGAGATCTGTTAGTGATCCAAATTCAGAGGGGAAATACCTGTGAATGGACCGTATAGATAATATGTACCAAGATATCGCCTTATATATCGTGCGGTATCTACCTTTTTAGCTCCCATAATGTTCGTTTTCTTTTTAAACTTTTGACCGCCTTTGTCACATACACGTGACAAGCAAGCGCGTGCCCTGTACGCCAGACGACACAAAAATGTGACAAAATAGTAGGTGAAATTGTGGCTTGGCGTGGAGAGCACGCGCCTGTGTTTATGGTCTAAAATTTTAAAAACATAAATGTGAAAGACTTACAAAGAAGTAAGATGCACCAATCCGCTGAAGGCATCGGCTGCCAACTTGGTGATCTTGTTGTTTGACAGGTCGATCCTCGCGACTCTCTTCACTGAGGAAAAGGCGCCGGCGCCCACTTCGGTAATCTCGTTCTGTTCTAGACGGCTGGAGAAAGAAATACGTCATGTATAAGTAACAGAGTATTCTTGTCGTATAGAAGTTTGTTTACAAAACGCAACATCATTGAAATCACTGCTTTCCACTACCTTCTTCTGGTGCATGCGTACTCAGCTTACGTTGGATGCATGAGTATGGATGCAAAAAGACCTTAACGATGCCAAAGGCACTTGTTCTCCCCGTCACTGCGATTATTTTTTTGTTCCGGACCATACCTGGGAACCTTCTAGTTACGGAGATATTGGGGTCAAAGTTCCAAGTTTTTTATAAGTCTAATGTTATAACTTTACTTTAATTACCCCTGCACTATTTAAAGCATCCATCAGCACAATGTTTTGAGTACGTTAAATTGAGTTTTTCCAAACGACTTTACCCCCAAAAAAAAAGTAGTTTCCCAGCAATAATTTTGGCGTAGAGTTACTTAGTTTGATGTACAAAATGCTTGGCTTCGTGAAGGCAGTGAAGGGTCCGTTTACACTATATATAATCCGTGTATCCCCACTGTCAGGGCAAAGGCCTTTTCTCAGTGACACTGAGTGGGTCACAACTTACAATACACAAGGCCCGCCAGTGTATCTTTAAAATTTTTCTCTCTGACCGTTTCCTCACGATGTTTTTGTACACAGTGTACATCACACTTGTAAGGTTTTTCACCAGTGAGTATTCAGCGTATTGAGTATTTTTAAAGTTGGTATAGTTATTGCCTGGTTTCGAATCCACTTTTTACGCCAGCGATAAATAAATACCAACTTACCACTTTACCACCGCTGCTCATGAACGCAACACCAACAACTCTACTTGGTGTTAGTAAGCCACTTTGGCACCTTGTGTCTTAGACTAGACGTTTTATAGTTAGGGTAATACTTACATCTCAGTAGCTCTGCGAGGAATGGTGGCTGGAAGATCAGCAGCTTCTCCCGGCAGTCCACGGTCCTCTCAGGGTCCACCGAGCATACTACTTCATAGGCAGATGGATGGTTGGCAGTTCAGCAGTACTTACATCTCAGTGGCTCTGTGAGGGATTGTGGCTGGTAGTTCAGACAGCAGCTTCTCCCGGCAGTCCACGGTACCCTCAGGGGTGCAGCGGCAAGGAGGGGGGCAGCGGGGCTCCGCTGAGCATTCTACTGTCGTTGTGGTGGTTGGACCTGGAGAGGTGATGTGAGATACATCAGTGAAGATGAAGATTCAGAATAAATTAGCAGCACACCTGTTTGCCGTTGGAAAGCGAATGGAAGCGTATACAAATATATACCGTAAGAGAAAGTGCTTTGTTCGTCTTGCCTGCAGTCCATCTTTCTTCACGATGTTATCTTTTCTGGCTGCCTCGTCGGTCTAGTTTTCGCAAGCGCGACTGCAGAGCATGAGGTCCTGGGTTCGATTCCCAGATCGGGCAAATTGTTATCGGGTTTTCACCATTAGGAATTTCTCAGAAACAGCTACGGTATCTGAATTTTAGCCCGGTTGCTGGCAATAGGGTCTCCCCCTATAACAAGGGACTGTCGAAATGCGGGTATACTATAAGTAGACCCCTCCCAGCCCTTCGAGTATAACAGGAATGATGTTGTGTTATGTTATCTTTTAAGTTAAGCGCACTTGTTATGATTAGCATGGAGGTCTCTGAAGACTACTTACCGCTGCAAATCAGCTCATGTGTTTCCAGTTCCGTCAGTAGAGCTCCTCTTAATGCAGCTGGTGCCTGGCATCTGGAAATGCAGTTATGTTCAAGTTTTCTCATAAATATGTTATGGTCATGCCTGTGTTGTTTAGAATATTTCTTAAGCTTACTTATGAGAATTAATTTTGGCAGAATTTTACTTACACCCGATTCAATAGTAAAACTGATTACTTGATTAAAATTGATTACATTTTTATTCTGTAGTTTAGTAATTGCTTGAAGTTAGAACTGTCAAAAGTTAGAATTCTTAGCTTTGTTATCATTGACGGTTCTTACTTAATTCAAATTCTTGTTTATTGCATAAAAAATGTTGCTTATGTAATTACTATGGATCTATACAAGTGTTGGAGTATTCAACTATAAGACAATGAATTATTTAGATTTAGCAGACTCTTTAATATTTAGAATCGGCTCTCATAAAACAGGGATCATGTTCGATTTCTGCAATATTCGTATTTACCTCCACAAAACACAATTTGACTATACCTGGCCCCAACTCCAAGAATACCCGCCGCTCGCACAGTAGTCGAGAGCCTCGCGACCCGACAGTCGCACACGACAGGATTGTCTGTCAGTCGCAGCGTGTTTAGTCGACTAATCGCAGCTGGCTCCAGAGAGAGATATGTCAGGTTATTGTTGTTCAGTGTCCTGAAATGATAACGAGGGTTAGCGAGGATTAGTGTGTAGAGGCATTTTGACTAACATGTTATAGTTCGAAAGGGGTGACTACAAAAATGACGGTAGTCCGAGAACCCGAGATGGTGCGTCGACTTCAAATAAAATGGGATACAGAAGGACTATTATTGTTATAGACCGACCGCTTTAATGAGTCCTCGCGAAGGTATCAATTTAAATGGAATATTCTGAAGATTGATCACGTATTGGTTCAATTAGTCGTCATACCTACGTGGATTATGGTTATTTCAAAGCAAATAACCTGTGGGATATTGTTAGGAGTTTGTGGACGCTTAATGTGCCTTCAATGGGGCAAGGTGGAGAACTCATTAAAGCGGTCGGTCTATCGGTTGTTTATTTTGCGCAATTTCTAGTCATTAGATGTCGACTAGGGTTAATTGAAATATACGAAAGTTTCATTAAAATGACTCACAAAACAGTCGAATCCGTGAGAAAACAGTAGTCTTACAATAAAAGCAAGGCCATCAATTGCCCTGAACTGACCTAAGAATATTGATCCGACCTCCGTCTGGTATGAAGTCTTATTGAATCGAAATTTGACCCAATTACAGGTTCACGAAGAATTAATCATTGTTTGATCAAGTCTTTTATTTGATTACTTTAATCGAATAGGAATTTGGGCATGTGATGCGGAGGAGTGAGGAAAATGTCGTAAGGAAAGTTTTGAGTATGAATGTGGGTGGGTATATGAGTAGAGGAAGACCAAAGAAACGATGGATGGACTATGTGAAGAATGATATGGCAAGAAAGGAGGTGTATGATGAGATGACAAGTAATAGAGAAGTATGGAAGAAGAAGACATGCTGCGCCGACCCCAAATGAATTGGGATAAGGGCAAGAAAATGATGATTATAATGAATTGAATAAGAATTTGAGGCTGGAATTGAAGGTTTTGATTGTTAAGAAAACAACCACCGCATTTATTTGATCCCCGCACGGAACAAATATTTGTTTGACCTATAGGTAGTTGTTCCGGGTCTGGCTGTTTGTGTATAAGAGTTTAAATGTTTGTAAACACACCCACGATACAGGAGAAATTACTTGTGCACGGCAACCTTCCAAAAACAAAGTACGGTCCTGTCGAAGTTCGAGTTTTTATGGGGAAAAATTTATGCTGAAACAACATGGAAATAATTCGTGCGCTGACCGTCACTTGCAGCTAACTTCCGAGCCGCCATAAAGTTTGAACGCATACATACGTCAGTCAGTCGTGTCAGTCATAAAGAAAAGGTATTAAAAAAGCTACTCACAGTACTTCCAAACTCTTCAAGTTTTCCAGCGCCTTCTCATCAATACATTTGAGGTGGTTTCCGTCCAGGTGCAAACTCTTCAATGCTGTCAATCCTCTGAAGGTTCTCCGGCTGATTGCCGTCAGCTCATTGCGACTTAGATCCCTAGAATACAGGATATGTGTTAGATGATAAGTTTGAAAAATGTGTCCATGTCGTCTTTTGTTTGTGGTGAAGGAGTATCCAGCATTTGGATAGTCTAAGCTCCTAGATTAAAAAAGTCTTGATTAAGGAAATCTGCAGTTATTTTGGATCTGTGGTTAAAGTTTTAAAGGTTGACTGAAAGGAACAACCAAACATTGTTTTGATGTTAATATTTTACCAACAGATTAAGCACTTATTACATTGAATTGGGGTTTCAATAACAGGCGTGTTAAATGAGAAATCGAATGATATTGCAGTTTATAAATTCTTGATTGATTTATTGTTTTAGGCAATGATTTTTTTTTTATTGACTCTGAACCGAGTCTAAAACTTTAAATGAGCATAAACCCGTTTCAACATTATACCTAAGCATAATTAGCATTATTTTAGTTGGAAGATGGTTTAAGAGGTTTTTAAAGTAAGTAAAAGTAGTATGTACAGGATTAGCTGAGTTTAAAGCATTAGGTTGCCCTTAAGAGCGTTTATACAGAAAGTGGGCAACGTCGCAAATAGCTGTGAAATATTTCGCTGTTTTGATTAACTTGGCAATATTACTACTATATGGAAATAAAAATATGGCTAACTAGTGAACTAAAATATTGATTATAAAATGCAACAATTAATATCGTAACACCGAATATTTTGTTTTAGAGGAAAAAATGTATTTGGAAACTTTCCAAATGCCTTTTTTACACCTAAAACGATTACAACATCTAATTCAGTGTTTTAATTGCAATTCATTATTAGATCACTAGTTAGACATATTTCTTATTTCCATACAGTAATATTGCCAAATTAAAATCAGGTAAATATTTGACAGCTATTTACGACGTTGCCAACTTTTTCAATGAACGCTCTTAAAACAATATTGTAAGTAGTGTCAGTTATAATAACGGATCGTAAGGGTTGAACCTCATCTATCAGCACGGAATCGCACTTTTCCATGCCCCTAACCTTCTGTCGCTCAGAACCGTCATTTGCTAGAGTGAGAAAAACACCGACGATGCACTCGGGAGCAACCCTGACTCATACTAATAATAATTTTATGTTCAAAATATAAATAGTATGTTTTAGACTTTGAAATAATCTCGTAGTTACCGACATAGGACTAAGTTTTTAGACATATTTAGACAAAATGTTTTGACATCATAACTTTCCATAGTGTTCATATTTATAGGATTCAGTAATAAAAAAGTAAATATAAAATTTAAAAAACGCCCATCACAACAAAGAAAATCGAACAAACATTTGAAAAGTCATTAAAATGGCTGAGCCGGTTTTGATAAAACATGTCTAATTTTAATATACACATCATGCCCTTTTATTTGATACATCACTTGGGTATATTTGAAAATATTCGATTATTCATCCCCACTTTCATCCCCCATATCTAGTAAATGGCTGCACCGATTTTGATAAAACGTATCTAAGAACCATCGCCAAGAAACTAGCTTTCAAATAAAAACTGCATCCAAATCGGTTCACTTGTTTAAGAGCTACGGTGCCAGAGACAGACACACACACACATTGCGGTCAAACTTATAACACCCCTCTTTTTGCGTCGCGGGTTAATAAGTTATGACAATCAATCGCTTTATTTTGACGTCTTATTACAGGACTATCCTGTGAGTGGGACTATGCTGTATGGGGTAGTAAGTAATGTTAGGTAAGTAACCATGACAATCGCATCAACAGTAGCATATTTTGGGTCCTCGGAATTCCAGATGCTGGACTCTTTGGACACACCAAATGACCAATACATGAGACACAGTTTGGCCAGAAATACTACATTTCTATAGTGTCTCG
Source organism: Noctua janthina (assembly GCA_963576755.1). NCBI lineage: Eukaryota > Metazoa > Arthropoda > Insecta > Lepidoptera > Noctuidae > Noctua > Noctua janthina. The sequence goes on along the minus strand of OY755080.1, from coordinate 9,575,289 downwards.
GTGGAGTCAATAATCCCTTATTTTGCTATATTTTATGAATTTTAGATGTTAACAATCTATACTTCTATTATAAAGAGGTCTAAACTGATTGTAAATTTGTATGTAGGGGCTAATCTTCGGAACTACTGAGCCGATTTCGAAAATTCTTTTAGTAACGGGAAGCTACATTATCCCCGAGTGTTAGGCTATATTTAAAATATTCCCATGAGTACATTCAGTACATAAAGGGAGCGCAGCCGCGAAGCAAAAGCTAGTGTATTATGTTTTCATTTCTTCCAAAAATAATTTCCAAAAAATCGTAAAAAATCTTGATTAGGTTAATTTATTAAATTATTGATTAAAATTAGTACAAACACTGCCGGCTCCCTCCCGTTAACAGCTTGAAGGCATAGCGTTAGGGGGTGTAAACAGTTATAGCAGTGTAAAGCGTCTCGCACGCCCTCTACCGTGTTAAATATTAAACTTTAATGGGCAACCCTAGGTGTGGTGGAATAATGTGGAATTGCCACGTTTGAAGACGTCATTTTTCTATCGTTAAAAACTTTTGAAAAGGTTAAAAAGTTGAGGTCAACTTTGGCTTCGAGATAAAATGGACGTCACGGTAGCACTACACTTGGCAGATCTAGGCAAATATTCGCCTTCTATCATTAAAACAAAGTCAACTATATCGCAATAGGCATAAAAACCATTTTTGTTTTGATCCAGTATCGCGAAAATTTTTACAACAATTTGATTTTTTCACGCCAAGTGAAGTGCCAGCAAGAGCAAGAGAACCAAGGTTACCGACGTAGCCCGAAGAATAGCGAAATTTAACTGGCAGTGGGCAGGGCACATTGCCCGCAGAACGGATGGCCGATGGGGCCGGAAAGTTCTGGAGTGGCGACCGCGAACCGGAAGACGTTGCAATGGAAGGCCTCCCACTAGGTGTACCGATGACCTGGTGAAGGTTGCAGGGATCCGCTGGATGCGAGTCGCACAAGACCGGTCAATATGGCGACACTTGGGGGAGGGCTGTGTCCAGCAGTGGACGTCTTTCGGCTGATATGATGATAATGAAGTGCCAGCATAAGACGGGTCTCATTATTTTGTTTTGTTTTAAAACTGATTGTGCTACTTCTTGTTAGGTAACGATGGTGTGACTTGTTAACTTGGGCCCAGTATCGCGGCGTCTGTGGGTGGCATCATTTAAGGTCTCTAGGTCTTTATCTAAAGGTCCTGGACACTCCAGCATGTGGGACATCGTCTGGTCGGGAGCACCGCATTCACACTGTGTATCGGAAGATTCTTCAATTCATTTTGCCACATTGTGTTTACAGCGGTCTACGTGCGCAATCGGTTAAGTGCTTTCCATACAGGCCGCTGCAGATCATATCCCGGAGACAAATATTCTTGGCGCTAAACGAAATCGGGAGCTGGTGGGTGTTTCTCTTTCCACAGGTAGTGCTAACGTTTAGTATTTAGCTAAAGTTACCAGTAATCGAGCACACTAATGAGGAGACGAGCTGATCTTTCGGAAAACCAAAGGTACTCTACTCTAAAAAGACCTACTTTTGGTTTTGGCAGACAAAATATTACTGACTTTGAAAATAATTTCTTTGTAATTTTCCAATTTTATTTATCGTATTGCCAATTCGCACGCTAAACCAGTACAGACGAATTAGCGGATCTTTTATTTGAAAATTACAAAGAAATTATTTTCAAAGTCAGTAGCATTTTGTGTGGACACCTATCTAAAAATGCTGACTGAAGTGTCGGACAGTGTTCGTGTGCAGCGGAGCGTCATCATTTGTCTTTACCGGTGTAACCGATCCTGCACGACATAAGAAGGGTAGCCGAAGAGTCAGCTTGTCATGAAGTCAAATATATTCTCAACTCAACTCGTAAAAACCTCATGAATAAAGGGCCCAAACCTAGCACATAACTACTATCAACGAAAATAAACAAAATGTTGAAAGAAAGTAAAATGTTTTATTTTGGAACAGATCACGCAAGTTCTTGTGAGTGAACTCATACCCTGAGCCAGCTCATAATCAGTTTGTTGTATTTCGAACTTTATTCAGACTAAACTAAAGCTCATAATTCTAAAAACGACTTTGAAAATTAAAAGTCAAAATTTTGAATTTTGATCTTAGACGATTCTAAAGACAGTTTTTCTATAAAGAACTTTACTGAAGCCGGTATAAAGTTCTAAATACCAAACTAATCAAATCTAACAACTTAGTTTCGTTACTAAACGCCTTTATCTAACTCGAAATAAAGTTCAAAATCCAAGAACCAGCTCAACTTTCTTCGGGACTTGAGAAACAGCTCATTTCGTAATAAGACGGAATAGGTTTATCCTCTATAATCCAACGTTTAGAAGCAGGGATGGGCAGAACTGTTCGCTATCTGTTTCAACTGAATTATTGATGGAGCTCTGAAATTGGCTCTGCTCACGATTTCGGGTGAGTTAGTAAAATGGAGGAGCTTTCTTTTGTTTTCAGTTTTTGGCGGCACGGTTGGCGCAGTGGCTGAGCGATTGGCTGCTGCGCTGCGTGTCGCGGGTTCGATCCCCGCACGGAACAAATATTTGTATGATCAACAGGTAGTTGTTCCGGGTCTGGCTGTTTGTGTATGTGAGTTTTAAATGTTTGTAAACGCACCCACAATACAGGAGAAATTCCTAGTGTGGGGCAAAGTTAAAAAAAGGATGTAGCTTGACTTAATTGTATAAACATCACGCCTTGTAATCCCCGAAGGGTTAGGCAAAGGTGTACCTAACAAGTACACCAGCATTTCTTCAGTTATGTTCAAGTCCCAGTCCGGGTACAAAGCCAGGCTCCGTGGCTGCTACTGAGAAATTCCTGATGGAAGAACCCAATAACACTTTGCCCGACCCGGGAATCGAACCCAGGACTTCAGGTTCAGCTGTCGCGCTTGCGACCACTTGACCAACTAGGCAGTCAGTATTGCCTGAAGCCCCGAAAGCTTGGCTACCAGTTTTGGTAAAGGGCTTACACTAATACAGCTTACTAATACGGGGTGGAAGGGACACCGACGCGAAAACGGTTACCACGTATGCAGCACATCATTCCGAGCCCCCCAAAAAAATTCTAAGTTACTCCTTATAACATCAGCTATCTGCCAGTAAAAGTCCCGTCAAAATGGGTCTAGCCGTTTCGGAGATTAGCCAGAACAAACAGGCAGACAGACAAAAATAAAAAAAAAAATATTTTGTTCTAAGTGCCGTATTTACTTTCATATATATAAAAGTTAAAAGCTGTTATTTTGAAATTATAAACAGACACTTCAATTTTATATATTCGTATAGATATTAGATGTGCTAACCTTTTTCAGCCCGAAGACCCTTTTCTTCAGATTTATAAATATTTAGATTCAACAGCGTCCTTTGCTAATATTGAGCGAATCTCTTCGCTCAAATAGATTTGGATAAACGAAATTTTCTGCACCGTTTTTACTATATTTTATTAGACACATCTTGACCCCGATTTCTGGGGTTTATTCAATGAAATCTGTAGTCAACTTCTTTAGATATTGTTGGTGTTTTGACCTACCAAAAATATTAAACATAGGCATTATAGGTAGTCAGTGGCCCGAAAGTCTGACAACCAGTCTTACCAAGTGGTATCGTATTACCCAGTTCTAACTGGGTTGCGGAGGTCAGATAGGCAGTCACTTTATGTAAAATACTGGTATACAGCTGCATCCGGTTAGACTGGAGGCCGACCCCAACATAGTTGGGAAAAGGCTAGTTAGTTTAGGCAGAGGTGAGAGATACTTAGTACAACCACATTCTGCCGACTGTGTTTAAGCTCCCATCCCATGACATAGAAAGCAAGCCTGAGCAGTAATCCAGGCTTCGAGCTTCCTCTTCTTAGCGTGTCGATGGCAATCTAAATTGTGTCAGCCCAGAACGGAGCTACTAGTTTGGCGCTTTCGGTAGCGTCCATCAGTTCCTGTAGCGAACAAACAACAGGACAGAGATTTCGAGCTGCTACTGAGATAATCCTGACGGATGATCCTAATAACGCTTTTCCCCACATCGAAATAGGAATCAAATGTTAGTTTTATGTGCATACTGTGGTCTCCTGTAATTAAAGGAACAGACTTAAAAGAACCTTTTATAACTGTGACCTACAGGGTGTAAACGGACCCTTCACATAGCCGTCAAACAAGCATTCTGTACATCAAACTAAGTAACTTTATAAAGAAATTATTGCTGGGTATCGACTTTTTTTTTGGGGTGTAAAATCACGTTTTTAGGTAGGACTAGATGGAAAGCACTCAAAGCATTGTGCTGATGGATGGATTGAATAGTACGGGGTCGTGGAGGTGTGTAAAGTAAAAATCTTACTTTAAAAACATATATAAAAAAAAAAAAAACTTGTGAAAACGTTGCAACTTTGACCCCCAATATCTCCGTAACTAGAAGGTTCCCAGGTATGGTCTAGAACAAAAAATGATCGCAAAGACGGGGAGAACAAACGCCTTTCGGCTATGTTAAGGGTCTATTTACACCCTTTATATTGTATTAGTGTATCTTTTGTTCGAGATCCAAATAAATAAATAAATCGAAGACCTCATGTACAGCACTCAGCAGTCGCACTTGCGAGTTAAAAGTAACTAGTGGTAAATATCAGTAACTTTTCTGTAAAATATATGAACCCGTTAACACAATGCCAGCTGTGGTAAGACTTTGTAAAAGTCTCGAGAGCTCATTAAGCAGTTCTTGGTTCCGGGTGGCAATATGGCGGCGGCGTTATTTCCGGTGGCGCTCAGTTGACGTCTGAGTGCCATCCGGGGCGGACGTGTTTTACTTTGTGATGATATTTCTGACTTATTGAATTTTCTCTCTTTATTTTGGTTTTAATCAATTTTAGGATCTTTTGTGTTGTTCCGCTTGTCCAACGGCTACACGACAGAACGAGTTACTTCTGTGCTTGGTGGTCCTGGGTTCGATTCCCAGGTAACATTTTATTGGTAACTACGCGACCTAAGTCCGCGTGAAATTATTATAAAAATATAACTCCCCTATTTGGATCGGATTTTATTAACAATTTCAAGGGTTTTTTTTTGCTCGGACCCCTAATTATTTTTCTAAAATAAAAGTAGCCTAAGTTGCTCCTTATTATACTATTACATTAGTCATCTGCCAGTAAAAGTCCTGTCAATATCGGTCCAGCCCTTTTGGAGATTAGCCTGGAACAGACAGACAGACAACGGCCATGAATGTGCCCGGCTGTTTGTGTGTGTGAGTTTAAATACCCACGATACAGGACCCACGAACAAATGGGCCAATGTTAAAAAAAGATAATAAAGACAATAAGACCGCCCTTTAAAAACATAACTAATGACATCTCTATAGAATTCACACAGCGTCAGTTTTCCATAAGAGATGATATGTATGTATATTTGAGCCCACCTCTTACAGGAAAACACACCATTCGCTCAAAGCACCACTGACATACATTAAAGACCCTCACATAATAATATGGAGGAAGCTCGAAATAATTCGTTTAAGTAATTATAACATCAAAGACGTTCCTACCGGAACTGCCTCCATCTTGTGCAGCCGCGGAATGGAGGCCGGAAGTCGAGAATGGATCCTTAATTTGCGGGTGACTGGGTTTTTGGATGTATCTAATACTAGCTTTTGCCTGCGGCTTTGCTCGCGTTAATTTAGAATTTGACAATCAATTCGGGTTGTACTCTGCTTGTAATAATATAATTCAATCATGATTCGAGAGACACGTGGCGCCATCTATTATCATAAGAACGTTATTGTTGTTTTCCTCGGGAACAGTTCTTTTTTTCGGGATGAAAGGTACCCCGATTCTGTACACCTGACAACGTATGATATGCAAAATTTCAGGTGAAAGGTAAGAAACAAACTTACTTTCGCATTTATAATATTAGTAAGGATTTTTAATTATATTATGTTTTTACTTGTCCATGTAATGCGGTAAATGCTGGTATTTTCATGCTTCCTCTGAGCAATCGTCTTAAGTATTTTGGTCTGAGACTTTGTATGAAATGATATGGGACTGGAGATTTGAGGGAGAGAACTCGTGGTGAGTAAAACACGTGTTTTCAGAGTAAATCAAAGAAATACTCTATATTGACATAATTATAATCGACAACATGCACGCAGTGTTGCAAGACTAAAAAAAATAAAATGTTGGGGATGCTAACAGACTTAAACTTAACTGGCGAAATACCTGCGCTGCACTACGATACATAATATTTAATCCGCAATGTGGGGATTCAAGCCATAGAAATAACTAGTTTGCCCAAACTTGTACATCCATCCATGAGCGTAGAAAATCAATCTTTAGATTCATAAAATGAATCCTTACAATAATCCCTAAAGTGTGCACCAGTCAGCCATTTTGAAATAAAAACGCGCGGGAAAATTGCAAATGGCGGCTGCCAGCTTTTGTTGAAACTTGAAAGTAGCTGAGTACAGAGTAGGTACTCGAGTTTCTCTTTGTGTAGCTAGGCGAAGTGAAAGAAATGTATTTAGGTGTAGTAGTAAAATGTATGCAGTGTTTTTGCTATTCTATGTTTTAATAGGTTAAGTATTTTAGGTGTTTTTAAAAATAAATTAGGGTGCAAAGAAATTATAACCCATGAAATTCAAAATGAAAATTAAAATCAAAGTATTTTATTTCACATAGGCCTAGATAGGCACTTATAAAACGTCGACAAAAAGGTGCACGGTTTGGGTTGGTCGTTTCCTATGGAGAAGAACCGGCAAGAAGCTCCATGGTTACTCTTTTCAAATCATTTGGTATTGCAATATTATCATGTTTACAGCATTTGTACTTAAGTATAGGGGAACAGCGTAGGCCCGACAATAAGTCGTTGCTTACTACACAAAAGATATAGGACAAAATAAAAAGTTAACAAAAGTTAACAAAATCCGATTCAAATAAGGAAGTAATATTTTTATAATAGATAATATTACGCGGACGTAAGTCGCGGGCAACAGCTAGTTTTCATACAAAATCAATAGATATTCCTATAAAAAATACCCGTGCCTATCCAATTATGCCAAGTAAAGTGTCCCCGCACGAAAAGTGTCATTTTCCCATCGTGTCCCCTAAAACACGGTTCCCATGGGCTTTCCCATGACATACAGAAAGAAGGCATATCTTTACAACATAAAATTTATAGGGGCATTTAATTTTCTTTGAGAAAAGGGACAAGAAGGGTGTCTACCCGACTTTGGAAGGCAAATAGGGTGCTGTGTTTTACATAATAGAACACAGTTTACAAAACATTTGTTTGTTGTGATATTTAAGGGCAGGAGAGTTTTAAAGAGTCTAGCTTAGTGGAAATCGCTTTCATAGCGAAACGTATCTCCACAGCCATTTATATGTCAATTGACCCGTACAGCCTCCCACAGAAGGAGTGCACGACGTGAGGTCGACAAACGATGTGCGATTAACGCTTGTACGACAAAATTGTACTGTGACACACCATAGTTCGAATGCACGTTAGTGCGACAAACTGTAATCCCATAGTTCGAATGAACGCAAGTGCGAGAAACCGAAGCTCGACATCATGCTAGTGCGACAAACTGAAGCTTGACATCACGCAAGTGTGAAAAACTGAAGCTGGACATTACTTTAGTGCGACAAACGGAAGCTGGACATCTCGCTAGTGCGACAAACTGAAACTGTACATCACACAAGTGTGACAAACTGAAGCTGGACATCACGCTAGTGCGCCAAACTGAAGCTGGACATCACACAAGTGCGACAAACCGAAGCTAGACACCATGCTAGTGCGCAAACTGAAGTTGGACATCAAGCTAGTGCGACAAATTGAAGCTGGATATCACACAAGTGCGACAAACTGAAGCTCGAAACCATGCTAGTGCGACAAACTGAAGCTGGACATCAAGCTAGTGCGACAAATTGAAGCTGGACATCACACAAGTGCGACAAACTGAAGCTCGACATCACGCAAGTGCGACAAATGCTTGTGGGACAGTAGTTCGTCACTACCGAAGTCTTAATAACGCTTATACAACACTGTCTATATAGGGTGTAATTTCAGGTTGAAATTTCAATTGCATTTTGTACCTCAAGCTAAGTAACATTGCCTACACATAAGTCCCATCACATGGTTTTAAGGGTATTCAGAAGAACAGGGTGTAAAGTTGAGTAAGTAAGTTAACTATTTTGATATATTGTTATAGTATTTTATATATCCTTGTAGTTTATCTTTGTAATAAATTAATTGTTTTGCAGATAGATACACCTACCACTGTTTGTCTCTGCATCACCCAAAGGTAGACTGGTAGAAATTGCCTATGGCATTAAGTCCGCCTCTGTACTTTGTGCTTGAAGTGTTAAAATAAATAAATAAAGTGCCTCAATCCTCCATGGAAAAGGGGGGATCCTCCGACCAGACGGTAAATATGCCTGGAGGGCTACTGCCCGACAGTTATCATCGGGTTTTTCTCTATACTCTTGAAGTCGCGGATAACTTTAATAGCGCGATTCAGATTTTTGATGTTAGTTCTGCATTTATGTCATAGATGGCGCTGTTATACTTTTTGCACTATGTTGCTGTTGTACTTTTTGTAGTTTCGCTACAGGCTGCTCCATCATCCTTTTACTGGCTTATATTTTTACCATGAGAAAAATAAAACAAAAAAACAACAATCGAAAATCGAGTTCGGGACATCCCTTTAAATAAAATTCGGTATTCTTTTTCTTCCTTGGGACCCGTATAATATAATTTAAGTAAGTGTCCTATAATATTGTATTGACAAACTTTAGGGTGAAATTCACGGTGTTGGAGGGAGAAAGACATGTGTTTGACAAGGATAGGAATAGCAACCTTTCTGAATTTGCATACAGGGTTATTTATTTTCTTACTACAATTCTGACCGCCGCTGATAGGTAGTCGCTCCAAGGAAAATAGATATATTATTTAGATTGGAACCATACTCCAACATAGTTGGAAAGAAACTAGGCAGATGATGAAGTCTTACATAGGTTCATCACAGGTTTGAAACCTGCAACATTATTCGCATAAATACCCAATTTATGTTGGGGTCGGCTTTCAGTCTGACCGGTTACAACTGAATACCAGTATTGAACCGCAAGAACCCCTTTCGTGGATTACACGATGTCCCTTATATACTAGTTGACAAACTTTCAGGATTCTGTAATAGATTACCAAACACCAAACCAGGTTACCAAATAGAGAATTTACTCTTCTTTAGCAGTAATCACCGTCTCATAGACTATACAAGGTGTAAACGGACTCTTCACGAAGCCGTCAACCAAGCATTCTGTACATCAAACTAAATAACATTATGCAAAAAATAATTGCTGAAAAACGATTTTTTTTTGGGGTGAAAAATAACGTTTTACGGTAGAAGACAATGTCACGCACTCAAAACATTGTGCTGATAGATGCATTGAATAGTACACAGGGTTCGTGGAGTAAAGTTATAACATTAAATCCTTGTTTTAAAAAAAAAGTTTGTGGAAAAGTTGAAATCTTTGACCCCCAATATCTCCGTAACTAGAAGGTTCCCAGGTATGGTCTAGAACAAAAAAATGATCGCAATGACGGGAACAACAAGTGCCTTTCGGCTTCGTTAAGAGTATTTTTACACTCATTATTTAAAACGGTCCTGTTGGAAACCAACCATAACATGAGCGAAGCCGCGGGTAAAAGCTAGTAACTAATACTTTAAGAAAATCAGAATTTACTACAATATCTCCACGTCTTTTGATGGTGTAATCAGAGACACAATTTTACCAAAATGCCATGGTGTCTATGGTTCTGTGAGAGCGTTCCTGTGTTTCGCTATGGTATAAAAACAAATTGCCATGGGGTGGGGAAGGGAGTCAAATACCATTGACTTTTAGCAAGGTACATTTAGTAGCCTGTTGGTACATGAAGGTTTTAATTCCACGACAAGTAAAAGTCATTTATTATTAACCAAGTCACACAATTATTGCCATCAGTGCTGTAACTACTCTGAACAAAACGAGTTAAAATGATTTCAAAACAATTGTAAAAAAACTGATTAACAAGAAAATAAAATAGGATTGAGAATAGTTAGTGTGCCGTTTATGAGCTACCAGGGGAGCAGCGTGCGCAGAAGAAACTAAGTACCTATATCTACAAACTTTTTTATCTTAAACGTAGTTATTTTGTACTACATTTTTTGTGTAGTAAGCAACGACTTATTGTCGGGCCTACGCTGTTCCCCCATACTTAAGTACAAATGCTGTATCCATGATAATTGTAATACCAAATGATTTGAAAAGAGTAACCATGGAGTTTCTTGCCGGTTCTTCTCCATAGGAAACGACCAACCCGAACCGTGCACCTTTTTGTCGACGTTTTATAAGTGCCCATCTAGGCCTATGTGAAATAAAATATTTTGATTTTGTCCTTATTTACCGTACCGTCACACATCATCTTCGGGAATCTATAGCTATATTAAATTTGTTTTTTTTTACAAAATAATAACTTCTTTCAGTCCATTTTCTACTGTCGAATTGTTTCCATACTAAACGGTGTTAATAATTATGTTTTTGTCTTTTCTTATCGAAAATTCCATGAGAACCCCCATCATGGTTTGCCAGACCTGCAATACCTCCGTAACTAGAAGGTTCTCAGGTATGGTCCAGAGCAATTTCGGTGTCGTTAAGGGTACTTTTGCACCCAGTATAGACTTTGAGTAAATATTAAAACAACTTACCTACATCTACGGATGCTATAAATTTAAGATAATAAAGAATCATGGGAAGCATGATGCCTTTGCTGTAATAATAATGAGGTTCCCAGGAGAGAATGAACTATTTACCTATAATTGTCTATCAAGTCACATAACACGGGAACGGCAAACAAAGCGTTTTGTCAACTATCGTGGCTTGCGAACTCTGATATCTACAGGGTGTAAGGGACAGCCCTCCACAAACTAACAGGGTGCATTCAGCTCCTTATTTTGAATCATATTTCACTGGAATTTTTCTCCGGAAAAATTTGTTTTTTTTTCTGTTACTATTCCTTTATTTCAACGTAAAGTTACATTCCCTGTACGCAGCATTCCATTTATGTAAATAATACGGCTAAAATCAAAAATCCAACAATGGATGTTGGAATACTATAACGAACGACGCGTGAAATCAGCTGTTCTCTTCCTGCCTAGCTAGTCTTCATCGAATTCGTCGTCGCGCTTGCCGTTCGCTACTTGCGTTTTGCCACGGCAACGACACATTACGTATGAGGAAATAAAACAAATCAAATTTATTGGATTCCCATAACATTCCTGAATAATTTCTTGTACCGGTCATCTTGGTATGATATACTGAATTCACCACATCAGTTTGTGGAGGGCTGTCCCTTACAGCCTGTATACAAATAAATCAAATTGAAATCTATGTTACAAACATAGATTTCAATTTAATTTTATTTCAAAATAACAGCTTTTAACTGAATGTATATTAAAGTATATACGGTACTTAGAACGATTTTTTTTTTAAATTGTCTGTTTGTTTGTTCCGGCTAATCTCCGAAACGGCAGAACCTATTTTGACGGGATTTTTACTGGCAGGTAGCTCATATTTTCAAGAATTAGGGTTCCGTGCAAAAAAATGAAAACCCTTGAAGTTATTAACAAAATCCGATTGAAACAGGGAAGAAATTTTTTAATAATAACTTTACGTGGACGTAAGTCGCGGGGCACACTTACTTAATAATACAACACAAGTCACATCCTGCCTGTGTTTCCTGAAGGCTTAGGTTGTGGTTGGAGGAGGTGTATCTGTACAGTATCATCTGCAGTTCACCAGTTGTATTTACCATCAACCGGACACATATTCGTACATATCTCGGGGCTGCTACTGGCTTCGTAATGTATAATCCCGCGGTGCAGTGCAGGCTGGCGCAGTGGCTGACCGAGTGGCTACTGCGCTGCGTGTCAGAATTCGATTCCCGCACGGAAAAAATATTTGGATAATAAAGCACTTATCACCGTAAAGTTATAGAAATAAAATGTAACAAAAAATTGACAACAAAAAACATCGAACAAAAGATGTATGGATGAGGCAGTTTTTCCGGGTCTGGCTGTTTGTGTATGTCAGTTTTAATGTTTGTAAACGCACCCACCATACATGAGAAATTCCTAGTGTGGGGCAACGTTTTTCAAAAAGGAATCTCTTTCGAAGTGAAAATCGAATGCATTTTGAAATTTAACAATTGGTCGGTTCATTACATTCAGTTCTCTGTCATTGTCATCGCTGATAAGATTGTCACTTTATCTACAGGGTGGTGGAAGGACATCAGTTCTATGTGGGAGGGTTCTGAATGATGTACTGCATGACTGGTAAGCGTTCGTACGTCGGTGTCCCTTGCACCCTAAATACCCTCTGTACTTGCACATTGAACGTGGTCGTATCTCCTTGAAGCTACACGAACCCAAAAGCCCTTTGATCAGACAAATCAAGACGATATTACAGAAATTAGGACGATCCCACCTTTCGTCTCGCCCTAATGAAGATTTATGTACACAAAGTGGGTCCTGGGGTCCGACAGACCCATGCACCTATCCTAGAAGGGACATGATCACAACTAGAGCAATACATAATGAAAAAATTCGATAATAATATCCGTTGGCACAGTCACACTCATATAAATCATTTGCTGTCAGGACGGTAAGAAACGTGCGCTGGCGCTGCGGTAGTGAAGGGACGGAGTTGTCGATATCGATGAAAGTGGACAGGCAAATCTCGATACAATAAGTAAATAAGAATAGCATATCATGAGCAGATGTACATAAGATGGCGGTGTGCTAGCCCACATCTGGTTTTTGGAATTAAAATTATCGACGCATCCAAATTAAACATAATTTAAGTAATGTGATTGGCTATTGCTAATTCCTTCAACCAAAATTACAACAGTTTACGCGCGTTTAAAATTTTTTTAAATTATTTTGCTTTGATTTTCTTACTGGGCGCTAATCTATTTTTATTAACATTTTGAACTAGCTCAGTCCAAGTTATACTTTAGGTCTAGGTCTCAAACTACGACCAATTTGAAACACGAAACTATCGATCCAAATATAGGAAAAAATAACATTAAAATAGTGTTGAAAACTCCTTGAAACTTCGATAACGACATTGACAGTTAGAATATTTAAATTATGTTTAAATTAACGATCAGCATTTCAGTGCGTGAATTTTAGAAAGAAAATTGTTTACCGATTCGATTTTCGACTAACATTTTATAAACAGCTCAACTCAATTTATATGTTTGTCCTCTGTCCAACACTCAAATGTTTAAAGTCTAACGCACAACCATTACTCTAATGAAATGACTTCTCAGTTTATTCAATTATACTACTTTTAAACACAAATAAAAATAAGTACTTGTCTACTATTCATACACCAAACGCTACCATTTTCAACAAAACAAAATAACACACAAAAGGAAGCCAAATCCGAATTACTTCATTACAACTAAGCTCGCTCACAAAGACCGAACGTGCTGCGACATAGCTCAACGAAATCATTCATTTCATTCATTCTTTAGTTCTATCGATATAAAAGTGTCGAGCTAATCCCCTCACTAGTGCGGCGGGCACGTTCATTGAGATGGTTATTGTTGAAATGTATGAGAGATAGGAATGCATCCGGCTTTACTTGTAGTGTAGTTAAAGGCTGGAAGTGATGAGATTCGGTACTGTAGGTAAGATGATATACTTAGTATCACTGTTCTTTGTAAGCAGTGATAGCCTAGTGGTGTGATCGTAGCGTCGGACTGTCTCAAGTTCGAACCCAAGACCCGCATCTCTGATTTTTCGAATTCATGTGCTTATTGTATAACTATCACTGGCTTCGGTGAAGGATAACATCGTGAGGAAACTAGCATGTCTGAGAGATATTTCTCGACGGCATGTAAAGCCAAGTCAGAGGCCCATGGGCTGCTTAAAAAGCTCTGACACCAGGTTAGTTACTAACCACACGATAAAGAAGAAGACTGTTGTTTGTGAAAGGAGTATATAACATAACATCACGCCTGTAATCCCCGCAGGGTTAGGAAGAGATGTGCCTTAGTACATCCACATTCCGTCACTTACGTTTTTAAGTCCAATGTTATAGGAAGCGACCGTGTAGAGGAAGATCAAAGAAACGATGGATGGACTGTGTGAAGGATGATATGGCAAGAAAGGAGGTGACTGCTGAGATGACGAGTAATAGAGAAGTATGGAAGAAGAAGAGATGCTGCGCCGACCCCAAATGAATTGGGATAAGGGCAAGAGAATAAGGATGTGATTGGGTGCGAGCCTATTGCTATCAACCGAGCACAAATCCAGACTCCGTAGCTGCTACTCTGAAATTCGTGACGGAATTCTTTGCCCTGCTGGGAATCGAACCCAAAACCTCATGTACAGCAGTAGCGATTGTGACTACTACACCAACGAGGTAGTGATTATCACACGGAAAGATTGTTTTGTGTTATTTTTTACATTACATCACTTATGTTTTGGTTTTCATGCCTCTGTGAGCATAGAGGTTAGTCATTATCGGATGTGTCCTAAAAGGTATGCATGGTTTTTTAGAGTTCCGTACTCGAATGGTAACCACCGGGACCCTATTACTACCTATTACTAAGCATCCGCTGTCCGTCTGACTGTCTCTCAGCGGGCTGTATCTCATGATCCGTAATAGGTAGTCAGTTGAAATTTTCACAGAAAGTAATATTTTTCTGTTGCCGCAATAACAAAATAATAATAAAAATAAATTAAAAATTAAAAGGGCGTCCCCTACTACGATGAAACGGAACCCTTCATGCGCGAGTCCGACTCGCACTTGGCCGATTTTTTATTAAGAATGTTTTGATTTTGTAAAAAGTGTTTTAATAAATAAATATTATATACATTTATACATTAAAATAACCTAAAGTAACTAACTTAACAATAAACTTAAAAATGGGCGTCAAAACACTCAAAAGTTATGACTTTATTATAACTTTGATTATATTGTGCAGTTCGTACAAGAATCTAACCTCAATGAAAACCAATAACACCTTTATAAAAAAACTAATTCAACCAGCCAATCGAAAACCGATACAGCAAATACGAAACCGTACCAATAACCCGTAGTTTTATTACTTAAATATAATGTCTGATATGTTTCCAAGGAAGCCATTTTCTTGTCGCCCCGGGGACGGGTAGGGGGGGCTGAGGTGAAGGGGGGGGGTGAGGTGTGAAGGAAACCTTATAATACACGCATGGCTGACTCAAAGACGTCTTTGTGTTGCTTGTAGCTCGGGACACAATTATTTGGCAATCTTGATAGTTTTCGTTAAATAATTTTTTTATTTGAAAATATGAAATAAAAACGATGGATGGACTGTGTAAAGGATGATAGCATGACCACCGTAGACAAGAATTCCTTTGACGGAAGAATCGACAAAATGACAGATTGTATCGACACATTGACAGATTTCTTTGCACTATCTGTCATTTGGTCGAATCTTCCGTCAAAGAAATCCTTGTCTACGGTGGTCATGTTGCGGGGGCAGGATGATTTGAAAATATGTTTTTGTGAGTAACGATTTAGTTGAAGGTGTTTATTCGAATGAGTGTTGGACGAGTAGTTATTTAGATTTATTGGTAATAGAATACCTCCGAAATCAAATTAGTTCTAGTAGTAAATAGAGAATAAAAAACAAAAACTAATAGGTATTATACAGATATGAAGACAGGGTGTAAAGATGCAAATAGGTAGGGGTCCGCAAGGGCCGATGCCTGCCAGGGCTGCGGGACTGTTCGAAAGAGATACCGTGGCCCTGGAACACAAAGGGCAAAGAAGGAACATGGATGGGTTTTAGTCAGTACAAGTCTGACACTCCCTTCCGCTCCGCCCACAGTGAAAAATGACCACCTCATTTGATGATTTCCCATCCAAAAAAAAAAAGAAAAAAGGTGTAAAGATTTCTTCATAGAAAAGGCAGGATCCTCCGACCAGACGGGTGTTATGTCTGGTGGCCTACTGTCCGACAGTTGTTGTCGAGTTTTTCTATATGACTACTACTGATACTACGTAGGTAGCTAATTAAAGCGACCCAGTCATCAGGTCAAGTTAATAGCAGCGCTGTTAACGTGGCCATATTCTGAGCACGAATAAAAACAATAAGAAAAACCTAAGTATTTACGATTTGGTTGCTAATTTAGCATAGTGCAGCTTGGCAAACGGAATCAAAGGATTAAACACAGAATAAACCCACCGAAACAAAAAGCTGGGCCTGTAACCTCGGCCGCCAGTGTACGATGCATCTTTTATCCTTCTCACGCTCGACTAGAACTGAAAGCACTTTCAAAGTTGCTCTTTTCAAAAGAAATGAATAAAAAGATACGCCAGTTATCCTTTTATCTTTCTTAGATGTAGAACAGTAGGTTTTGAAATGTAACTTGTAAATTGATATACAAGTTGTAAACGGACCCTTCACGAAGCCGTCAACCAAACATTCTGTACATCAAACTAAGTAATTTTACGCAAAAATTATTGCTGGGAAACGACTTTTTTGGTGAAAAATCACGTTTTAAAGTAGGACTCAATGTAACGCACTCAAAACACTGTGCTGATGGATGGATTGAATAGTACGGGTTCGTAGAGGTGTTTAAAGTAAAAATCTTACAAAAATAAAACTTTGAAAAAGTTGTAACTTTGACCCCCAATATCTCCGTAACTAGAAGGTTTCCAGGTATGGTCTAGAACAACAAAATGGTCGCAATGACGGGGAGAACAAGTGCCTTTCGGCTTCGTTAAGGGTCTTATTACACCATTTATTGTTACGTCGCGCCTGTTATATTCCCAGAAGAATAACGCCCTCTGTGTTTGTATAATACTTTGATAAATCCCATGTACTGACTGCCTATTTGGTCCTGTGGTCGTAATCGCGATTGCTGAGCATGTGGTCCTGGGTTCGATTCACAGTTCGGGCAACGTGTTATTCGGTTTTTCCATCAGGATTTTTTTAGTAGCAGCCACGTAGTCTGGATTTGTACCCGGTTGATGGCAATAAGCTCGCCCTCTATTATAGACTTAAATATACCTGGCTGGCCTGGTGGTTTACTATTAGGTACACATCTGCCTAATGCGGTAGAAGCTTGTAGTCCGTAATGGCAACAGGTTCACCCCCATAATTTTTATATTTGATAATTCCAAATAACAGATTGGCGACATGCAGTTTATTTTGCTTAACCCTTCAAAGTCAATAAGGCGTGTTGCAACCTAAGTTTTATCGCCAAATAATATCATTTCATCTGCCTGCGTCAAAATCTACTTTTAATAAATTAATGCTAGCTCATGTGCAAGGACGAGGTCAGGCATTAATGTCATTATGTAAGCCACCGGAAGTTGATGCTGACACCGGACGCCGCCATCTTGGACAGGATGTGCAGGTTAGATGGATTATTATTGTTTAACCTATTTTAATAATATTATGTTTTGGTATTCACGCTTCTATGGGTGTATTTTATAGAGATGTCATTATAAGAAATGCATAGATTTTTTTACATATCGCCAGTTCCTTTTGAATACCTGGGGGGCGATCCTATTGCCACCAACCGGGCGCAAATTCAAACTCCGGCTAGCTGCTACTGAGAAATTCTTGATGGGAAAACCCGATAACACATTTCCTGACCTGGGAATCGAACCCAAAACCTCATGCTCAGCTGTAATGCGTGTGGCTACTAGACCTGCGAAGCAGTCATTACTATGCGAAAATATTATTGTGTGTTATTTTAATATTATATCACTTAGGGGCCATCCTTTAATAACGCGAGGTTTTTTGGCCACTTTTATACTCCCCTCGTCCTTGGTGTTACGGCGTGAGATTTCATTCCACCCCTCCTATCGACATCACGTATTATTATCGTTATTGAAAAGATTACAGAACTTTCGATTCTTTTAAAGAAAAAAATAAGAAAATAATTCGCTTGCTCTGGTTTTTGCGTTGTCATACAGTTCAATTTTGTCGGATATTAGTGAAAAATTTTTAACACGTCCCACATTAAATTCCTTTCATACATCGCACGAAAAAATACACGTATAGTCACACTACCCCCGCCATCCGGATTTTTTCTGACCTTCCCCGCCCCCCCATTTGAACCTCACGTGATTAAAGGACGACCCCTTATGTTTTGGTTTTCATGCCTCTGTGGGCGTAGAGGTTAGTCGGACTCGGATGTACATAATAAGTATGCATCGTTTTAATAATGAGAATGTTTCCATTATTTTATGTACTAGTAGGTAATAGGGTCAAGGCTTTAGACACCTGAATTTCATAAACTTCATAATATAAAAAAATAGAAATATCAAGCTCGGCACACTTATCATCAGCCTGCCTTTTCCCAACTATATTGGGGTCCGTTTCCAGTCTAACCGGATGCAGCTGAATACCAGTGGAGCGACTGCCTATCTGACCTCCACAATCCAGGTAGTACTGGCTTATACTGGCTGTCAGACTTTCGGGCTACTGACTACCTGTAACGACTGTCAAAGATCTACAATTGACAGCGCGGCTTAACCTGTAGATCGACCCCGAGCGGCTAGTATTATTTAGTCATGAGCTCCTCCAAATTCGGGACGTGTAACAAAATACTTACAAAAGCGGTCAGATGTCTTTGAAAGTTAACGACCCATTTGTAACGATTAATTATTAATGGACATTAGTGTTAGTGAGTAAGAATGTTCCTGAAAAGTCTTTATTCAGTAAATGTGCTGTCAAATCTACGTTGTCCGCCATGACAGTTGACAGCAAATAAAATAGAGTAGGGTTTCAGGAAGCTGTATGGGGTAGAGCTGGATTATACTTATATATTTTTACGTAATATTGATTTTTACGTAAGGTAACATTCAGTGTAGAGGTAAGTTACACCTATCCTAAAAAATATTAAAAAAAAAACAATTAAAAAATATATAAAACGACATGGTGCAACACCATGGCCAATATGGTAGATATTTTCAATAATATTGAATTTTTTATAGATATTTTCAATAATATTGAATGTATAGAAAGATACGCTACGTTCATACTGAGCGGCGTTCAAATATCGTTGTGTTGTTACGACTGCGATAGATAATACGGAACGTATGATACAGAAAGAGATAGCTATCGCACTTGAAGTACTTAAATTACGACAATTGTCTGAATTTGTCTGCAACTATTTGCGCCCGCTAGTACGATATCTACCTCTTTTGATTTATAATATTATTGGCAATTTTTTATTTTAAAAAAAAAAAAAATCTTTCTCTTCGAGGATTTGCTTATAAGTACGCCTAATCCTTAAATAAAATGGAATAATGTAAAATATTTATACTTTTTGGGTAAAACTGTAAATACAAACAGAAAGTTAAAAACATCAGATTTTTTCGCAAATAGTACTTTCTTATTTTTGTGGAAAAACAGATAGGTTATTCGATTTCTTTATGTTAATGTTACATTTTTTAATTAATTAATTTAATGCCTATAATTATTATAATTCTGTACAGTATAAGCTTATGTTACGGGGGTGGGTTAGCCCTACGGGTTGGGGTCACACCGTAGCGAAGCTATGAAATGGGGTAAGCGAATACTGTTAGGCCATGGGGGTTTTCATGACGATTTATAACGTTTTTATGGGAAAATTTTCTGTAGTCGATTAGTGCAATAAAACTAATCAATTAAAAAAAAGTATACTGAATTCACCCCATCACTCTGCGGGGGGCTGTCTCTTACATCCTGTATATTTGCTGACCTGGTTGTTTTTAGAAAAACCTATAAACCTAGGGTTGTGAAAGCTAGATTTTTGAGTCTCAAAATAGATATTCTAGAGGCGTTAATAGACTTAAATATAGAATGGGAATTTAGGGAACAATGATTTTAAATTCATGATTTTGCCCAAACGAAATTTTTTCCATAAAACCATAAAAAAACGTCATGAAAACGTACAAAAACAGTTTCATTTGTTTTTTCTTGTTGTTACTAGCTGGGTTGAAAATTATACGAAATCATAATGAAGGTATACAGACACTCAAGAACCCGGTTTTAGGCACAAGCTGATGGTTGGGGGGATGGTCGCTGGGACGGTAGGAGGTACGGTGAAGTCAAAATATTCGCAGAATTTTGGTGCTGTATCCTAGCCTTTTTCGTAAGTACCCACCCATGGTGTGGTTGTCTTCTGGAATGATTTAGTAATGATTAACCACTGCTTATTTATACATTTTTGACGTATAATCGTCTCTTTACTCGCTATGTTTATGAGTAAACCTAAGTAAAGTACGTTTAATGTTAAACAAAAACTTCTATTTCTATCCATCTTTCAAAGATGTTAGAAACAGAAAGAGAACTTAAGCGATGGTTTAATATGAATTTAAATCATCGTTTAACCTTTTGAACGCCTTTGTCACATATATGTGACAAGCAAGCGTTTTGCGACTTTTGGTGCAAATAGACCTTTCATTTTCGTCTGTTTTGCCTCAATTTTCCTATTGGTTTAAAAAAGTGGCGCAAACCTGAGCATTAAGGATAAATTATGGTTCAGACACCAGCACATCAAGCTACCACAATCTATCAAATTTCTTTAATAAATTGTCAACTTTATCGCTAAAGCATTAGGTTCAAGGTTGGTTGGGAAAAATTTATAACTTCGGGTAGCTTGATGTGGTGGCGTCTGTACAACCTAGTATATAATATTCATCCATCCATGTCACAGCACACAATACACTGAATCGATCTAACTATGATTGATGCATCGACGACTGATCTAAAATCGATGGACCAGCGCTATCCACACCAGATATCGATCCATGTGTGATGATTGATCGGCTACAGCTGAAACCACAAGTGGAAGCGTGGGTCGTCTTTGGACCTTTATTTGTGACCGTTTTAAGCCGGATATATCTTGCCCGGCTCTAGTTACACCTTACACCCTTATCAAATGCTATCTTACCCGTAGGGTTAAGTTGGGATAAGCTAGTGAGCTTACATGTGAATTTTTGGATTTAACTGTTACTTTTTTTGCAGTCCAACTTTTATTTAAAGAACTCTCCCAGTCTTACTAGTTTTATTAGTTGGGGGCCATCCATAAATTACGTCACTCGTTATGAGGGGGGAGGGGGTCGACGAAGTGTGACAAGAGGTGTTAGGGGTCCTAAATTTCGAGTCGTCGCATTTCATAATCGAATACATCTAAGTATTAAAACACGAAATTTGAAAATATTTCCTACTCTATCTGTATGAACATGTAGAATTGCAAAATATGTGACGTTATACTAGGGAGGGAAGAGTCTCAAAAATATGACCAGCTGTGACATGGACGGGAAGGGGGGGAGATAAAAAAATCATGAAACTCATGCGACGTAATTTATGGATGGCTCCTTGGCTACACTTTCTGAGGTTTTCTGTCACACATATCATATAAGAAAGCATAAAAGATTTTTTTTTTTTATAAGACTTGTTTATTACGAAATATAAAGTATCAAGTTTACAATAAAAAACGTCAACTCCACTTAATTTCGTTAAAAGAATAACAACCAAAAATCTCGAGTAAGTCGAGGAAAATTTTAAAAGTATCATTGGAGAGACGTAAAGTAGACTCCGTGTATTTTTGAAGAATACGAGGGTCAGTCACTAGAAAAAAATCTAGGGTTTTTTCTACTGGCTTTGGCAGTCACTTCACTATTGTCTGCTGGATTTTTTGCAGGACTTGCGGTAATGCCATCTAACTGAATGCAATACTTTTATTTAGGCATTATTTTTGTGTCGCCATTTGTTGCTTGCTTTTTCTAATGCTGGGTTTTTCTACCACAATCTTGGTTGTAAAAATCCTCGTATTGCTCATTTATAAACTTCAAAACTTTTTTATCTACTAGTGTCAGATTCATTTTAAATGATGTAATATCTCCTCAAAAAATAATTTGCACCATGCACCTTATAAAATTTGACCACTATTGTATAGTAGTTT
This sequence comes from Noctua janthina, assembly GCA_963576755.1. Taxonomy (NCBI): domain Eukaryota; kingdom Metazoa; phylum Arthropoda; class Insecta; order Lepidoptera; family Noctuidae; genus Noctua; species Noctua janthina. The sequence continues at coordinate 9,553,298 of OY755080.1, read as the reverse complement.
TTAAATTGAACGCGCACATTTTTCAGTACGACGTAACTTTGTAATGAGGTGTGGAACGCAGACTTTTTAATGTTTTGAGAATTGAAAACCTACATCGTTGCTGCAATCATATGATAAAAAAAATAAAGAAAGTGTTCTGAAATGACGTAGCTTTCAATTTACTTCAACTATCAACATTCCTGATCATTATAATTCACTTAATATATTTTTTTAACCGCATGTGTCTTTCAAAACCTCCCCTAATTTTGACTTCACCACCACCCCTACCGCCCAACACCACCCAGGGGGTAAGTGAACACCAACAACCTCGGGACCAACAGGGGACCACACCATTGACCTCTAGGGGTCAACTACTCACAATCGCTGCAGGTGCCTTAGTCTCAAAAATAGCCCCTCTGGCAAGTGGCCCAGGCGGTTATTGTTGAGTCTCCTGGAAGGAAATTTTTATATATTCCTGCGTTTCTTATCCTGGGAAGTTATTTTGATAAACAGCCATTTTTATCAATGCTAGATTAATCGTTGATTTGGAGATTTCTAAGCCTATTCAGTGAACCTACCACCAGATCTTGAAGCCGTATTGTTTTAAACTTACTTCAATGTGGGAAAGAAATGGCGCTATAAGTCCTGTATCTCTATCTCAGTCCCACACAGAAACAAAGTTTATAATAATACTACTTTAAGAGGTGATATTAGGCCCCTGCCTTAGATAAATAAAGTAAAAGTTACATATGTCAAGAAATGTTTATGTTAAAATAGTAAATCTTTATAGAATGCAAAAAAATATTGTGGAAAAAGGATAAGAAACGCTAAGACGACGCTGCAAAGTCAATGCATACGGAACAAACGCAATCAGCTATTCCAATTGGTAGTTTTGAAATTGGAGTCGTACATTTTTCTGTTCGACGTAACTTTGTAATGTTCAAAACGAACACAGACTATTTAATGGTTTTAGAATTGAAAACTTACATCGTTGCTGCAATCGTATGATGTGAAATTAAGAAAATGTTCTGAAATGACCTCGCTTTCAGTTTTTTTACAACAAATTTTTTCTTGACAACTTTCTCGATATCTAGAAAAAATATTCGCTAATTTCTTTGTTATTAAATTCTGCTCGTAATGAGTATTTCAGGACTCTAAAACCATTAAAATTTCTGCATATAAAGTTAAATTAATGGAAATATTATGTAAATGTACTTACAGTCGTTCTAACGCGTTCAGTTCCAGGAAGGCATCGCGCTCGATCGTGTGGATTAGGTTTTCTGATAATTGTCTGTAAGAGAAAATGTAATTTAGCAATTGTCGGTACGGTTGGCGCAGTGGCTGAGCGACAGGCTGCTGCGCTCCGTGTCGCGGGTTCGTTCCCCGCACGGAGCAAATATTTGCATAACCTTTTGAACGCAAAAGCGCTTGCTGTTCTTGTCACGTATATGTGCCAATGGTCACATATAAGTGCTTGTCACGTATATGTGACAATGGTCACATATAAGTGACAAGCAAGCGCGTGCCCTGTACGCCAAACGACACAAATATGTGACAAAAAGCTAGGTGAAATTGTGGCTCGCCGTGGAGGGCACGCGCGTTTTTATGCTCTGGCGCCCAAAAGGATAAAACGCGAACAAAAACGAATAGTATGTAAATTGAATTTGTTACTTACAATGTTTTCAAATCCTTCAGACTTTGGAAGTCGCTCTGAAACACGATTGTGATGTTGTTACCTTGCAGATCTCTGAAACAATACAAATAAACTAATGAATTTCAGCTCATCACACACTACATTCTTGTTAGAGTGATTTAACTGCCTAACGAGAGTCTCCTCAGGTATTGACCGAGGCTCTTGGCAATTCAGCCATTTGCTGAACGGCACAATGATCGCTGAGTTCACATCCCACATGTCGACAACCTCGCGAGCCGAGTCAAGATACTTGATTTGCTTATCTTTTTCGGCTTTCACGAGGTTCTCATCATGCGGGACCGTTATGTCAACAATCATTGCGCGCTGCTCTAATCGATCCACCACCACTATATCAGGCTTATAGGCTAAAATAGTCCTGTCAGTGATGATGGATTGATCCCAGTACAATGTGATAGTGCCATTTACGAGAACTGGGTCGGGCACATACCTATAGTACAGCTCTTCCGATTCCACAAGGTTGTATTTTAGGGCAAGTTGCTGATGGATAATCCTGGCTACAAGGTTGGGTCTAAGCAAGTACTCTTAAATGATCTTTTTTAAAATTAAGCATGTTTATGAAAGGAGATTGGCAAACAGCCATAGTAGGATCGGCGCAGTTAGAGTAAGGATGGCGTCCAGCCTTTTGGTCTAACACATAAAAATATGCATGTAAATGTTTAGAAATAAAAAAAAATAAGGACGATACCCCATGGTTTTCATACTTTTTACAAACAACGATAAATAGACAGAAAAGTAGGCGTTTCCTTGATATTTTCAGTCCAGGAAATGGAAATGGGCCGATTTTTGCCAATGTCCTTTATAAAGTTTGTATGTATCAATAAATATACAGGATGTTAACAGACCCTTCACATATCCGTCAACCAAGCATTTTGTACATCAAACTAAGTAACTTTATGAAAAAAATATTGCTTGGAAACGACTTTTTTTTTTGGGGTGAAAAATCACGTTTTACGGTAGGACTCGATGGAAAGCACTCAAAGCATTGTGCTGATGAATGGATTGAATAGTACGGGGGTCGTGGAGGTGTGTAAAGTAAAAATCTTACATTAAGGACATGTATTTAAAAAAAAAACTTGTGAAAAAGTTGGAACTTTGACCCCCAATATCTCCGTAACTAGAAGGTTCCCAGGTATGGTCTAGAACAAAAAAAAGATCGCAAAGACGGGGAGAGAGATAAGTGCCTTTCGGCTACGTTAAGGGTCTATTTACACCCTTTATTATCATCTAAATTATATAATTATCAACTGAACCAATTTCCCTTCGTATAATTACCCCCCCTTCTGATCAAACTTTGATCTCTACAACACATAACCACATATCCTACCACGTAGAACACATCAACACAGTCACTACAAAGACTCCATTATAGACTCCATCATTATCATTTCAGCCGAAAGACGTCCACTGCTGGACATAGGCCTCCCCCAAGTGTCGCCACATTGACCGGTCCCGTGCGTCTCGCATCCAGCGGATCCCTGCAACCTTATAGTTATATAGCATCAATAAAAACCGTTTATATTCTTAATTTAAAGACGTTAATACTAGTTGTAAATGTTAGTGTTTTACGACTAAATCGTAGAGAAAATTACCCTATGGTGGTGTAGGGTTTTGACCTTAGGAGTCCTTTATAAGCACAGTCCAGAAGGCCTAGAGAAAGTGACATTTTATTGATGACCAGCTGTTGCCCGCGACTTTCGTTAGCGTGAAATTATTACAAAAATATTACTTCCCCAATTGAATTGGATTTTGTTAACAATTTCAAGGGTTTTAAGTTTTTTGCATTGAACCCTCATCAAAGGATGAGGGTTCAATGCAAAAAAAGTAACTTAACTAAAAGTAACTTAAGTTGCTTCTTATAACATTAGCTCTCTGCTAGTAATAGTCTCTAAAAATCGGTCTAGCCGTTTCGGAGTCTAGTCTAGTTTTTTCAGACTGACGTCTGCCTGTTTGTTCCGACGTCAGTCTGCCTGTTTGTATGACACAAAAATGAAACGCAATATTTTTTTGTTGGAAGTACCGTTTATAATGTGCTTTAATATGCATTCAGTAAAAAGCTGTTATTTTGAAATTACAAATAGACAGTTCAATTTTATTTATTTGTATAGACACACAATCCATCCATCTTTTCTTGTCCCTCTCTATTCATAAACATATTCATCATAACTGTTTTGACATGGAAGGAAAAAATAAAAAAAAATCAATCAAATTAATTTGGATTCATAATTTTTTTAGTCACCCAGATTTCAAACTTCTTCAAATTTACTCATTCCTTATTTAATCCATTCTTGTCACTCCACACATCCATCTCAACATTCTCATCTCCACCACATGCAATCCTTTCCAAGTAGTAATCAAAATCACTAACCTTAAACTAAAACATCGATAAAAATTAAAACCGACATCATTACATCACCATTCCAAGCGCTGTTTGTAAATCTAGCAATTATGCTCATAGCAACCAATTATCGTCTGTTCCCGATCGGCCGATAATCGATACGATTGCTGCAATCGCTTTCGACGTGAGAATCGAAGTGATTCGATTAGTAATAATCGTTAGTTTAATTTTTATTGGCTTGGGAATCGACTAATTTAATTTTGTTGGACAACACTATGTTTTGTTTATGATTGTTGGTTGTTTATGGTGTAAATGTTATGGTTTTATTGAGTTTAGTTATTTTTAATCTGTGTTAACATAACTTCACGTCTGTAATCCCTAAGGGGTAAGCCAGAGTTGTACCTAATAGTGCACCCACATTTCACCAGTTATGTTTAAGTCCTATGTAATAGGGGAAGTTATGGTGTAGAGCTAGGTACAGCTTTACAAGTTTATAAGCCTAGATAATATTTTTGTAATTCGAAATGGTGTCTAAAGCAAAGCGCACCAAGGGCCACTGATAAAAAAATGTCCATCATCTGCCTAGCCTTTTCCCAACTATATTGGGGTCGGCTTCCAGTCTAACCGGATGCAGCTGAATACCAGTATTTTACATGGAGCGACTACCTATCTGACCTCCACAACCCAGTTAGTACTGGGTAATACGATATCCCTTGGTATACTTACTGGTTGTCAGACTTTTTGGGCCACGGACTACCTGTAACGACTGTCAAAGATCTACAAATGACAGCCGGGACCAACGGTTTAACGTGCTTTCCGAGGCACGGAGGAAACTCGGTATGTAATGGGCGGTCACCCATCCACAGACCAACCTAGGCAAGCACGGCTTAACCTAAAGATCGACCCTAGCGGCTGTTATTATTTAGCCACGAGCTCCTCACTGATAAAAAAAAAAAAAAAATTTAAACATTGATACACTGATAAAAAAATGTATCAATGTTTAAATGATACATTTTTTTTATCAGTGATATCGATGACGAAAAAGTCTAAAATTTAATTCAGCTGATCTCTCATTGTACGGGAAGCTCATACAAGGCGAGGCCATGTTGTAGACACCACGGGTCTCGTAATACCTGACGGGTGTAAAAATGCCCAGAACAAAACCTAAGGGCATTTGTTCTCCCTAGGAACTATCGAGTTACGGAGATATTGGAGGGCAAAGTATTAAATTTTTAACAGCTTATTTTAAAATACATTTTGTTACTTGTTATAATATAACATCACGCCTGTAATCCCCGAAGGGTTAGGCAGAGGTGTACCTAAAAGTACACACATATTTCGCCAGTTATGTTTAAATCTCATGTAATAGGGAGCGAGCCTATAGCCATCAACCGGGGACAAATCCAGACTCCGTGGCTGCTACTGAGAAATTCCTGATAACACTTTCCGCCACGACCTGGGAATCGAGCCCTGGACCTCAGGACCTTCTTGTTATAACTTGATATACCTCCACGAACCCCGTACTAGTCAATGCATCCATCGGCACGATAATTTGAGTGCGTTACTTTGAGTCCTACCGTTAACCGTGATGTTTCACGTCAAAAAAGAACCGTTTCCCAGCAATATTTTTTGCGTAGAGTTACTTAGTTTGATGTACAGAATGCTTGGTTGACGGCTTCGTGAAGGGTCCGTTTACACCTTCTATGTATCCATACCTTCACACTTTGGGCAGAAACCACACATCTCCATATTCAGAACCAAAGGTACATTAACTACCCTCCGTCAGTAACTTGAAGCACTTAAAGCATTAGTGAAGTGTGCCCGTTTAGTGCCACTTAGTGCCATTAAAGTAGCATTTCTGCGCGACCACGGGGTGCCATAGTTACCTATATTATATGAGGTAATAGTGCCAATTCTGGGAGGTAGCAAATTCACTATGTTTACAGCGTGTGTCAGAACGGTGTGGTCATATTTACGGATGTGTGTGGAGTCTATACTATACCATATCATATGACAAGCGGTCCTGGGTTCTATTGCCGGGTCGGACAAAGTGTTATAAAATAGAAAAGTTTTATTAATTTGAATGAACTAACTAAAAGTGTTATTGGGTTTTTTCATCAGGAATTTCTCATAGCAGTCTGGATTTGTGCCCGGTTGCTGGTAATAGGCTCGCCCCCAATTACATGGGACTTAAACAAAACTCGCGAAATGTGGATGTTCTATTAGGTCCAACGCCGCCTAACCCTTCGGGGATTACAGGCGAGATGTTGAGTTATGTCACTAAAATTAATGTTTTATTATTTTAAAACAATGGTTACACAATACCTCGCATTATGGAAAACAGACGCATGACAGTTGTTATTAATCTTACAAAATTATATTTAAATAAACGGCTTTGATCTATTTAACCAACTGGGCATCAAAAGGCAGGTGTCGTGTTTATAAAATCATATTTCATGAGAAAATAAATCTTATTATCATAAATTATATGTGTAAATGTAATTGTTTCAAAACCCATGTGAGATTTTCCATTCTTATAAAAGTAACAATGATTTCAGCTTGTAAATGTGTAACCATCATAATTTTAAGATCTTACTGAGGCCCTAGCGCGAGCGCACCGTGTAAATGTAACATAAATACAGGGTGTAAACGAACCTTTTACGAAGCCTTCAACCAAGCTTTCTGTACATCAAACTAAGTAGCTCCAAGTTTTATAGTAGGACTCAATAAAACGCACTCAAAACTTTGGGCCGGTAGACCTATTGAATAGTACGGGGGTTGTGGAAATATTTAAAGTAAAGTTATAACATTAAAAACTTGTATTAAAAAAAAAAAACTTATGAAAACGTTGGAACTTTGACCTGCAATATCTCCGTAACTAGAAGGTTTTCTGGTATTGTTTTGAACAAAAAAAATATCGCAATGACGGGGAGAACAATGGTCTCTTAGGGCATCTCGAAGTACAGCCTCTGAGGCTGGCTTATGCTTAACCGGTCTGATCCTGTGGATGCCTTGAGAGTAAAGCCTCCAGCTAGCCGTTCGTTAAGGGTACTTACTTTACACCAATATTTGCAGTAGTAAGTCGTTTCGTACGGATCGAGCTCCTGCGAAACGTTTCAACATCGCGTCACATAATTCATCCGTTTAGTGCAGGCTTTATGAGCGACATTCATCATTATTATATGGTGGTGGTACACAAATTGGGTGCAGAAGTTTTACATTTATGGATTGCCAAAATAAAACATTGAAAACCAGAGGCTAAAGAATCAAATAATGTTTTAGTATGAGATGGTTTGAGCCGGATGCGAGTCGCACGGGACCGGTCAATGTGGCGACACTTGGGTGAGGCCTATGTTCAGCAGTGGACGTCTTTCAGCTGAAATGATGATGATGATGAGATGGTATCAGATAGGTTAGATGCATGAGGTACAGGCGCCAGGTCCTCAAGCTACCCGAAACTGTCAAATTTTCGCAATCAATCTTGAACCTAATGCTTTAGGGATCTATTAAAGAAAGACTGATTATAGCAGCTTGATGTGCTGGCGTCTGGTACCCTATATTATTTATTTATTTTTTTGTAGTTGGGTAACAAATAAAAGGTGTTAAAAATGATACGCGCTGAATAAATGACCTCCTTCTATGTACAAGGACAGACAAATATGATTTAAGAAATAAAAGATAGGAATAGGTTTTGGTGATTTTGGTTTTGTCCCTAAAATCTGTATTAAGTTAAACTTGGATCCATATTGATTCCTACAAAGGGCTGCTTGATTTACTTAATCATCTGTCTGACATAATCTCGTTTTTTACCCAACTGGAGCAGGGTAATGTGTCTATCAGCCTATGTGTATGTTCGTTCGTTTGTGGCACTCTAGAGACCAAACGCGTGGGCCCATTTTGATGATTTTTACGTCAATCGATTTGTCTTATTCTTGCGAGTGTCAGTAAAGATACTATAGTAATATAAATTCAATACGGCGACCACCCGACGCCATATTGTGAAAAATTAAGTCGACGACCTATGTTAAGTTGGGTATCATTAAATAGGTATTTGTAAAATCATCTTTAGGTTTCTCATATCATTTTTCATTTCGAACGCCCGTTTAGGATTTTCTATACCTAAAATCTTTCCTAGACCCTTTTCTAGCCATTCCACATTTACTCAATCTCTCAATCTACAATAAAAAAAAAGAAAAAGTCGAAAAAAAAAACACAGGGAAATAATTTCATTTTTTGTGCACACTGATACTTCTGCTTACCCCTCTACCAGCACATAACTCGCGAACGAGGAGTAATTGCTTACGCAATGCAGTTTATTTTAGAACCGTTTTGTGCGCTTTTATTTTTGCAACAATGTTGTGCTTTCCTCGTAAAGATTATGAAAAGGACATGGATGTCATTTATTTTACAACATTAGTTTTAGTATATGCGAAACCTAAAACACGTGTCTAGTATTTTTAAGTAAAATCTACGTGCAAAATTTCAAAACTGTATCATGAAAAATCACAAAGTTATAAGCTTGCTCTGTTACCAGGTTATCCGCACAAAAATGTGGTCACCACGCGGCGCCGTCTTAAGCTTATTGATAAAGATAATTTGGCAGTAGGTACCTAAATGATTGCGATAGGTACTGAGTTTCGCTCGGTATCCAACTTGTAACATTTTTAAAATATTTTTGGGACAAAATATAACATGTTTTAAAAATTATTGGAATCGATTCAGTTACTTATTCTGAAAAAAATATATTCAGGTTTCGCATATACTAAAATAATAAAATAGTTGATTGTAGCCCAAATACCTGATATAGTGGTGGCGGATCGATCTGAGCGGCGTGCAATGATTGTTGACATAACGGTCCCGCATGATGAGAACCTCGTGAAAGCCGAGAAAGATAAGCAAATCAAGTATCTTGACTTGGCTCACTAGGTTGTCGACATGGGGGATGTGGACTCAGCGATCATTGCGCCAAAAGTTGTACCAGCCCATGGCTTAATTGCCAAGAGCCTCGATCAATACCTGAGGAGGCTCTCGTTAGGCAGCTGGATCAAGGGTTTGATTCAGAAAGCGGTACTCCTGGACACGGCTCGTATTGTTAGGAGGTTCCTCTCTCTGGAGCCCTGACCGCCGGTAGCTTGGACCCTGATCCCGATACCGGTGGGCTACAATTTTTTTTTTTAATTTTGTTTTTTTGTACGGTATATTTAAAAATATAATTAATTTGTATAGAAATAAATAAAGGAAATAAAATAGTTGAAACGAAACTGGCGAAAAGTGACATCGAAGATGACGAGTAACAGAGAAGTATGGAAGACGAAGACATGCTGCGCCGACCGCACGGCGGCACATCAAGCTATACATTTCCAGCATAACATGACCTTGCTTTGTATAGATGTTCCGTACAATGAGAGATCCGCATAAAGTGGTTTTGTATAGCTTGACTAGCTGTCGTGTGTACACCTGCCTAACACCTAAAGGAGGTGCGATGTTATTTTAATTATTCCATCAGTATCTTTGTTTTTTTTTCATGTATGTTCACCGATTTCTCCGTGACTACTGGTCCGATTTAAGTTATTTTTTTTTCCATTTGGTAGAGGAAGCTCGCGCGATACTTTAAGAGTTATTTTCTACATTAATAATATTCCTATATTTTTTCTTCATCATGTGGATGATATGCTATTAACTTCTAGTTTCAATGTGAAATTGATACTAGACAATGATTTGTGTGAGATACCACAATTAAAAAGGGTAAAATAATAGTTTTCGTTTATACAGTGGCCACTAGGCAAAATGGTGGAGGTAGGGTTTTTCATCGAGATTTCCCGAAGCGGGATTTCTCGAGAAATTTGACCGTAACCGAGACGGGAAAAAAGTGGTCGGGAACTCGATAAGTCGAGAAACGGCGTTTTGATTGGCAAATGCTCCTCGCACACTATATCTATCGTGATATTGGGATACTTATAGGACACCCCCTTTTCGCCAGTTAGGTTTAATTCCCATGTACTACGGGACGAACCTATTTCTCTAAATCGGGCACAAATTCAGACTCAGGACTGCTACTGAGAAATTTCTTACATAAAAACCCAATAACACTTTACTATACCTGAGAATCGAACCAAAGACTTCATGGTCAGCAGTAGTACTTGCGACCACTAGACCAACACAAGCAGTTGAAAATACATTTTCATAATTTATTTAAAACTTTGCCCTCTTTTTGTAACAAGGATTTGAAGTAATAAAGCTCATCCATGGCAAGAGGTAACCACTGCTAAGAATCATCACGCCGGATTTAAAAAGGGGCATTACCAGGTTGTCAGCCCTTAATCATAATCATACAGACACCAAGAATTACAGGAGCTGGTTATAACGAGAAAGGTGTTTGAAGTAGGATGGTCCTGAGGTAGGTACAGATCATCTCTTCGGCTTAGATATACAGGATGGCGCCGACAATACGACAATAAATTAAACTGTATATACCTCATGACGTTCTCAGTCTGCATACAAAAATTCAATGAAATATATTCAGTAATTTAGTCACAGGACATTATTTTTCATTTTCAGCATTTTCTACATGATGTTGATTAATAGGCTAGCACCGACTGGTTACACCCCTTTGTATCGATATAAACACATGTTGCCAATTCGCTACTTCAAAAAATTTTGGCAAATTCGTTCCTTAAATTTTATTTCCAGATGCGAATTAGTGCAAATTGATGCTTGACAATGATTTGTGTGAGATACCACAACTAAAAAGGGTAAAGTTTTAGTGTAAACAGTGACCACTACAAAAAACAGTGGAAGAAGGGTTTTTCATCGAGATTTCCCGAAGCGGGATTTCTCGAGAAATTTGACCGTAACCGAGACGGGAAAAAAGAGGTAAATCTGCTAAGAATCATCACGCCGGTTTTAAAAAGAGGCATAGCCAGGTTGTCAGCCCGTTATCATAATCATAAATCTTTATTGTATAGACATCAAGAATTACAGGCGCTGGTTCACATTGCACAATCCTAAATAGAGAAAGGTGTTTGAAGTAGGAAGGTTCTGAGTTACAGATCACCTCTCCTGCTTAGATATTTATATTTATAACACTTAATATGGCAAAAAATAAACTCAAGCTAAATTCACTATCCTGAGAACATTATAATCAGACCAGACCAGACCTGAAAACATCCGGGATATCACGACTTTACAAGATAAAATATAAATCTCAAAATCATCTATAATCTTTTTGTTTATTCATAGCACCATAAATAAACTCATAAGTATGGTCCATAGACAAGGCATAGATTAAATAGACCATCTGTGTATGTTCAAAAGAGGATTATGTCTATATACCATAGATTATAGACCGTATAAAAATATTTTGAAGCGTGTCATGGCATACATTTATTTTAAATTCTAACTTATTTGGTTTTGATGTCGGTATTATAATATTTTGTGTTAGCTTTGCCAAGCGGTGTCGTTGGTTTTAAATTGTAATTTTTCTTGTGAAGCTACATTATGCATTCTTTCAGGACACTGTCCCACTTAACAACACGCCTCTAATCCCCGAAGGGTTAGGCAGAGGTGTACCTAATAGTACACCACACTTCGCCAGTTATGCTTAAGTCCCATGTAATAGGGGGTGAGCCTATTGCCATCATCCGGACTCACAGGTTCCGGGCTGCTACTGACAAATTACTGATAGAAAATACCCATTAACACTTTACCCGACCTGGGAGTCGAACAGACGACCCCGTGTTCAGCAGTCACGAAAAAAAATCATCATCTGCCAGCCTTTTCTCAACCATGTTGGGGTTGGCTTCCAGTCTTATCGGATGCAGCTAAATATCAGTATTGTACATAAAGCGACTGCCTATCTGACCTCCACAACCCAGTTAGTACTGGGTAATACGATACCCCTTGGTAAGACTGGTTGTCAGACTTCGAGCAACTGACTACCTATGACGACTGTCAAAGATCTACAAATCACAGCTGGGACTAACGGCTTAATGCAACTTTCCGAGGCACGGAGGAAACTCGGTATGTAATGCGTGGTCACCCATCTACGGACCAACCTAGGCAAGCGCGGCTTAATCTCAAGATCGGCCCAAGCGGCTGTTTTAGCCACGAGCTCCTCCAAATGAAAGAAAAAAATTGTATCAATAATTACAATGTGAAATAAAAGCTCTCCAATAAAACATCATAATTATGTCTTTCAAAGCAGCTTTACGCAACTATTCCGTTTACTTTCAATCGCCGTGGAAGTCGAAGTCGAAGCCTGAAGCAAACGACTTTAGTTTAAACACAGTTTTAATTAAACTCAGTATTTGCATTGATTAATATCCGTCTGCAGCGGTACAGGTGAGCGGAGAAGTGATTTCGGTTTAAAGTTTATGAGGATGGATGGATGTATGGCTGGATATTTGTTACTCTTTCACGCAAAAACGACTGAACAGATTTGTATGAAATTTGGCACACAAATAGTTTATAACCTGGATTTGAACAAAGGATACTTTAGTTTTTAAACTGATATGGTCACTAACATTAACATTAATACTGAAAACAGGATATTTACCATATTTACTGTTTGTTTTGAGTTCCCTATATTTCACCGTTGGTCCCGACTGTCAATTGAAGATCTTTGACAGTCGTTACAGTTAGTCAGTGTCCTAAAAGCCTGACAACCAGTCTTACCAATGGGTATCGTATTACCCAGTACTAACTGGGTTGTGGAGGTCAGATCAGTCGTTCTTTTTAAAATATTGGTGTTCAGCTGCATCCCGTTAGACTGAAAGCCGACTCTAACATAGTTGGGAAAAGGCTGAGGACTTTTTACGATCCAGTGGAACAATTATCGAACTCCACTTGAGTAAAGCCACGAGGATAAGCTAGTTAACTATAACTTTTCTTAATTGAACTAAGGAATGTCTTCCCATTCCTCTGTTCATTCACTCTCATTCCATTCGTTCGCCAGTTTATTTCAGTTAACTTTAATATCAAGTTACTGTTATTGATACAAGTTAAATCGGTTACTAAGTGGTAACTTTATACGTTACTGATTTAGTTTCTAATTTTGTTAACTGGGCATTCCTTTTCAGTTAGTCAGTGTAACTGTTCGTTATGGCAGTTAGTTACGATTTTTGTTCTGAATTCATATAAAATTTCCTTTATTTGCCGAGATTAAATAAAATAGTAATTATGACTTAGTACAGTTATCATTAACACTAGAAACGGGATATTTACCATGTTTACTGAAACGGAAAAAATAAATTAAAAAAAATAAAGAAATATCGGAAATATCCCGTTTCTAGTGTTAATGATAATGTTAGTGACCATCATCATTATCATCATCATTTCAGCCGAAAGACGTCCACTGCCGGACATAGGCCTCCCCGAAGTGTCGCCACATTAACCGGTCCCGTGCGTCTCGCATCCAGCGGATCACTGCAACCTTCACCAGGTCGTCGATCAACAATCTTAGTACAGTTATCTGTGGAAATTTTTATTTCCGTACTAGTTGTGATAAATAATTAAAAAACCACGTGTGTGAAAAAAAATGGCATGTTGAACCTAATCGTAGTGCGATACGAGCCAGTTTTTGATTAAGTGTATTGAAAAGAAATTACAGATATTAGTGGATTTTGCAGGATAGGCACCGGAAAATGTGATAAATGTATTTTTTTATAATATCTTAGTTTACTTTGCAAATTCGAGATTTAAACATCTCAACCATACTTCAATCCCACCAAGAATAACAGAAAAAAAAACAGCAACACACAGACAGACACAACAGTGAGAGTGTGTGTGTTAACAGTGTAAGAATCACAGACCCCACATTTAATAAACAAAACAATAACCCTTCCTTTTTGGCTTCACCACAGTCGGGTAAAAATAAAACGCAATCTAAAGTCCGTCACACCGCGACTGTACCGCTTTCTTGCAAGCGATCAAATGAAACTATTCGCGAACGAACCAAGTTATACTACTTCAAATAATTACGGAGTTCTAGAACTATTCAGAACTATTTCTCATTTGTTTCCGTGAGTCTTCGAGTCGAGAGTGAATGGTTAGAGTGCAGCTTGGTTCTTTGGGACTTGAATCCCGTTGAGAGAAGAATTTGTCGCGTCACGTAATGTGCATGTATATTTTTACCCGACTACAGCAAAGCCAAAAGGAAGGGTTATGATTTTAGCAGTATATGTATGTATGTTTGTATTTACGTATGTTCCTCCGTAGCGCCTAAACTACTCATCCCATTTTCGTCGGGTCGGGCAAAGTGTCATTGGATTTTTACATCAAGAATTTCTCAGTAGCAACCACGGAGTCTAAATCGGTTGATGGCAATAGGCTCGCTCCCTATTACATGGGACTTAAATATAACTGGCGAAATGTGGGTGAACTATTAGGTACACGTCTGCCTAACCGATAGATAGATATAACCTGTAGATAGATTGAAACTCAGCAGCAAATATCTTCGTTCCGTATTATTATTTTCTTGATTTAACCCAAAATTCTGCTTAGATTTTCACACAGCATTCAAACTACTAAATCAAAAGGACAGTTTTCACTAAGGTTGATCATTTATCCGCATAGCAGTGGCTGGCTTCCTGCCAAGCCCGCAGTGGACGCTGCGCTATAGGGAATTAAATGTGCAATCTAGGGGAAGCAAATTAAATAGCAGTATTTATTAGGTGTCTGGTAACGAAAACGGTTGCCGTTCCGCACCCGCGGTTGTCGTGAAAGAAAACTAAGAATGAAAAATAGTGACAGGAAAATGAGAAAGATTTTTTTTCACAACTTATAGTTTTAATGATACTGAAAGATATTCTTTTTTATAAACAGCCTTTTTGCAGTAGTTTAAGTTTATGGGGGCCTAAAAAGGCCGCTTTATCAGAATCATAATAGTATATGAAGTAAGTTACAACTCGTAAAATGGTTATAAAGTCAATATAAAAGGCATAGTATTAACTGCGTCTGCGACCATTTTACGAATTGCAACGTAATCATATTATTATCATATTATGATTCTGCCATTACATACCGAGTTTCCTCCGTGCCTCGGAAAGCAAGTTAAGCCGTTGGTCCCGGCTGTCAATTGTAGATCTTTGACAGTCGTTACAGGTAGTCAGTCAGTGACCAGATAATCTAACAACCAGTCTTACCAAGGGGTATCGTATTACGCGGTACTACTTGGGTTGTGGAGGTCAGATAGGCAGTCGCTCCATGTTTAATACTGGTATTTAGTTGTATCCGGTAAAACTGGAAGCCGACCCCAACATGGTGGAAAAAAGGCGGGCTTTTTAGGCCCCCTGGCTCCAATTCCCGTAGCCGGTCAAGTGTTATTGCTTTTCTTTTCAATAGGCAGCATGGACTCTGGAATTGCGCCTGGTTGATGATAATAGGTTCGCTCTTATTGTTTGGGACTTAATGGTAAATAAATTGTTCTAAGACTACGGCTACCACAAATCTTGTCATTACAGAAGTGGATGATTTTCCAAAAATCTTTTATATTTTATGTGAGAGTAGGCGTAGTAGTTCTTTTTCAGTTGACATTTATACAGGTTGATTGAAAAAATGCGGGCAATACTTTGAGTTTAAGAGAGCGAAATACTCATAAATATGAGCAACTTTTAATATGGGAACAAACTATGAAATATGATGAAAAACTTCTGCTGTTACCAACATTTTTTCGAGTTACGCGATCAATAATAATGTATGCAGCAGCTGATATTGTTAAGTTTATTTAAAGCTCCGTTGTTTTTTTTTACTTTAATTCCCATAATAAAAGTCATTTCTTTTCAATGATAATAGGCCCTTAAAGTATTGCCAATTTTTAACAAATCACCCAGTATAACAGTCGAAAGATGTCCAGTACCACAGGCTTCCCCCAAAAGTTGCCATGGAAAGGTACTATAGTGACCAGTTCTAAACCACATTACCATAGGGTACAATTTTATTCCCAAAACTAAAATAAATACTACATTATGGGCTTTCCCTGCTCACCCCATAGCTATTAATAACAATTATCATTCGGAAACGTTTCGCCAAATACTGTATTATTGCGCACTTTGTCAAAAGAGGGACGGTAGGGGGCGATAAGAAGGTTCTCTAATAGGTAATCATGGAAACGATGTGTCTTTTCTTTTCAATTTAAAAATGCTGTGTAGCTTATTGTCATTGATTTATTATTATTACTGCTTGAGAGCAGAATTTAAATAAAATCTGTCCAAATAGAGGACGTTATTGAGTTCAGACATTACAGTATTTCATAAAACTTCGTGTTTTTGTTTGGATGTACGATATATGTCAGCGGGGAAGCGCTGCAGCTGATTTTATTCAGAATGGTCAGATGCATAGTACTCACAACCGATGTACGTGTACGACTAGATGTATAAACATGGACGAGGCAAAAGAGTATGTATGGAAAGGATAGTAGTGGATGGCGATGGCGTTCCTGCGCCCATGGGAATACATCACATAGCCTTGTGGTGTGACCGTCGGACTGCCAAGACATAGGTCTCGGGTTCGAACTCAAGACACGCACCTCGATTTTTCGGATTCATTTGCGTATTGTATAATTTTCACTTGCTTCGGTTAAAGAAAACATCGTGAGGAAACCAAACCAGCATGCCTGAGAGATATTTCTCGAGAGCATGTAAAGCCTAGTCAAAGGTCCATGGGCGGCATAAAAACTCTGAAACCAGGTTATAGTACCTAACCACACGATAAGGAAGATCCGGTCTCTAGTAATCACACATACACAAACAGCCCGACCAAGAGCAACTATGCGGTATTGCAGACCATTTTACCTTTCGCCGCAAGCCACTACATCTATTCCATTCATTTCAGAAGCACGCACGGGCTAAACCAATTTCTTGTAAACCACAGTAATTTGAGTACAATTCGCTGTTCAAGGGATTCTTCTGTGGGATATGGAGGAGCTCGTCTTCTATCTGCCTTTTCTCAGCTATGTTGGGGTCGGTTTCCAGTCTAACCGGATGCAAAGAATACTAGTATTGTACATGGAGCGACTGCCTATCTGACCTCCACAACCCAGTTACCGGATAACACGATACGAATCGGTAAGACTGTTAGTCAGATTCCCAGGCTTCTGATTATTTGTAACGACTGTCAAAGATCTTCAAATGACAGCTGGGACCAACGGCTTACGTGCTTTTCGAGGCATGAAAGCAATTCGGTATGTAATGAGTGGTCACCCATCCACGAATCGACCTCGGCCAGCGTTGCTTAACCTTAAATATCGATAAGTGTGACTGTTATTATTTAGCCACGAGCCCCTCACAGCCAAGTGGTTCTAAACCACAATAATTTGAGTATAATGCTCAGTTTAAGGGACTTTACTTGTGGATGTAATATAGAGGAGCTATCGAGCGGAAACGTTCATTGGAAGACGAGGAGACGATGCCGCTGGCTAGAGGGTAGGGTGACCATAATACAAGGTGTTAACAGACCCTTCACGAAACCGTCAAACCATCATTCTGTTCACCGAACTAAGAAAGTCTATGTAGAAATTATTGCTGGGAAACGCCTTTTTTTTTGGGGAGAAAAATCACGTTTTGCGGTAGGACTCGATGTAACTTACTCAAAAAATTGTGTTGACAGATGCATTGAATAGTACGGGGGTCGTGGAGATATTTAAAGTAGTAGTTATAACAATAAAAACTAGTAAAAAAGTTGTAAGTTTGCCCCTAATATCTCTGTAACTCCTCTTTTTTAGGTTATACATTCCGAAAAATAAGAAATTATTTGAATGTCACATAAATGCATTTTAAAAAGAAATAAGTTAGCTTTTTTTTTTTTTTTTTTTTTTTTTGGATGGGAAGTCATCAAATGACCCCCCCCACTCTGGGCGGAGCGGAAGGGAGTGTCAGACTTGTACTGACTAAAACCCATCCATGTTCCTTCTTTGCCCTTTGTGTTCCAGGGCCACGGTGTCTCTTTCGAACAGTCCCGCAGCTCTGGCAGGCATCGGCCCATGCGGACCCCTACTCGGTTGCTGACATCTCTTTGAGGCGCGCGTGGAACACGAACGCGCCGTCGACACGGCCTGTCGTCATAAGACGGCCGGACGGCGAGCTAGCCCATAACTCGCCGTCCACAGGCCCGCGCCTACGGTGGCCGGGAGCCACCACGTGACCCCCGACGCCCAGGGCGTCTCCCGCGGCGGCTGGGACGTGAGGTTCTTTCCCTCTCACGTCCCGCCACCTCCTTCACTAGCATGACTGCTTCACAGAAGGTGGTGACGGCTTCCCATTCCCTCTCGCTCCGGACCATGGCTTGAACCAGGGTCGGACGCGAGAGATCGCCGCCGCCAATCGCCGCTACAAGGACACGGCGGTGCTCCGCCCAAGCGGGGCAGACCTCTACGGTGTGCTCCACCGTGTCCTCCGGACGATCCTCGCAGTGGAAACACCCGGGCGTTTCCTCCCGCCCGATTCGGTGCAGGAACCTCCCGAAACAACCGTGTCCGGTGAGGATCTGCGTCAGGCGGTAGGTGAGGGCGCCGTGGCGCCTCTCTAACCACTCCTCAAAGAGGGGACTTATCGCCACAATGGTAGCGTGCCCTGCACGGGGTTGCATTAGTCGCTCTCTCCATGTCGCCATGAGATCACGCCGGAGGTCTGTCCGCTGAGCGGCAATTTGCCGCGGCAGCGGAGTCTCCCCCCGACGTAGTGCCTCCGCGCGCCATTCATGCAGGCGCGCGAGGACTATCGCCTCCAGATCCCATGGCGGCAATCCGGCAAGGAGGCTAGCCGCCTCGCCGGAGATCGTGCGGTACCCCCGGATTAGCCTTATGGCTATCACCTTTTGGGGCGCGTTCAGGTAGTGGGCGGCTTGCCGCCTCAAAGAACGCGCCCACACCGGGGCCCCGTAAAGGGCCATGGACCGCACGACCCCCGCGTATAGCCTCCGGCAGGAGGCGTTTGGACCCCTCAGGTTGGGCAAGAGCCGCTTGAAGGCAGCCCCTGTCCGTTCCAGTTTGGGAGCCAAACGTCGGAAGTGCTCCACGAATTTCCACCGGCTGTCGAGGACGAGTCCTAGGTACTTCAACGTCGACCCGACGCCGATGGAAACCCCTCCTGCCGTCAGTACGGATCCCGACGGTGGCGCATTCCGAGGCCCATGAAAACACATGGCCTCGGACTTGTGCAATGCCACCTCGAGACCCAATTGCCGGATCCTATCCACGACTATCGCAACCCCGCGTGTCATGTTTTCGGCCGCCGCCTCGTGCGACCTCCCTTGTGCCAGTACCAGCGTGTCGTCAGCGTAGCAAACTACGCTGACGCCGGTAGGGAGGTCGGCGCGCAGCACCCAGTCGTAACCGATGTTCCACAGGGCCGGTCCTAGAACCGATCCCTGTGGAACACCGCACGACATCTCTCGCCGGTTCCATTCTCCGCTCTGACCGGGGTAGATGACGGCCCTATCCGTCAAGTAGTCCCCGACCACACGACGAAGGTAGGTTGGCACCCGGTGATACCGGAGTGCCTCCCTAATGCAGCTCCAGGGCATGGAGTTGAAGGCGTTGGCGATGTCAAGAGACACCGCCAAGACGACCCCGCCCCGGGACACCGCGTTCCCCGTCGTGAGGGCTCTCACGCGCATGATGGCGTCCACCGTGGAGCGCCCCTTGCGGAAACCAAACTGGTGTTCCGCAAGATCCGGCCCCATCCCCGCAAGGTGCCCGGCAAGGCGGTTGGCAATCACTCTTTCGAAGAGCTTGCCCACCTCGTCGAGCAACACGATGGGCCGGTATGCGGACGGAGAGTCCGCAGGGCGCCCTGGTTTCCGGATGAGGACCAGCTTCCCCGTCTTCCAACGAAGCGGAAACTGGCCTCTCTCCAAGCATGCGCTTAGGAGCCCTTCCAGTCGGGGCCCGAGAGCCTCAGAGGCCAGGACCCAGGCTTTGCCAGGCAAGCCATCGGGTCCCGGGGCGGTGTTTCTGGCTTTCAGCCTGCGTACCGCCACTCTCAGGTCTACCCCAGTCACCTCCGGAACGTCGTCAACGTCATCGGTGTGGTCCGCTTCCGGCACCGCACGCGGCGGCGGAGCCATAGGCGGGGGAGGATGCTCCCCTCGCGAAGGGAACAGAGCGCTCACCACGTCCTCCACGAGCTCAGGCCGGAGACTCTGCGTTAGCGGGGGGGCCCGGGTGCGGAGTTTGTCCCGCACCATCTTGTAAGGGCGCCCCCACGGATCTCCGTTCAGAGACTCCAGCATCTCCTCGCGGGCCAAATTCTTGGCCCGCCGGACAGCCTCTTGGAGGGCGGTCTTCGCCGCTCTGTACCCCTCGTACAGCTCCGCCTCAATGGCTGCCGCATCCGGAGGGCGGATGCGGAGCCTGCGATGCCTGGCGTACAGGCGCCGCGCGGCAACGCACGCCTTGCGCAGAGACGTCAGCTCTCGCGACCACCAGTACACTTGACGCCGGGCGCTTCCTGGCCGAACTCGGGGCATTGCTACGTCGCAGATCTCGGACATGGCCTCCTGGAACCAACCCGCCTCGTTGTTGATGTCAGCAGGCCTGACTGGTGATGACACCCAGGCCTGCACGATCGAGGCTTCCAGGAGGAGCTCCCGGTCGAGCTGCTTCAGCGCCCATCGCGGACCACTCGGGGCCTGTAGGACCGGCACGCTTGAGGACTGGGTGGAGACGTCGAACCGGATGTACCGGTGGTCGGAATAGGTCTCCACCCCCTCCATGACGCGCCAGTCAACGACACGCGGCGACAGAGCGGGGCTGCCGAACGAGATGTCCACCACCGACTCGCCCCGCATCCGCACGCACGTGGGGACAGAACCCCGATTTAGGACGACCAGGCCTGTCTCCAGAGCCCAGTCCTCCACCATTCTACCCCGCACGTCCGTGTAACGAGAACCCCAAGCCAAGTTCTTGGCATTGAAGTCCCCGAGCACAAGCACGGGGAGGGAATGGCTTCCGATGACGACACTCAACTCCGTGAGGGAGTTGTGGAACTCGGCGAGAGTTCGGCTCGGGGAGAAGTAGACTCCCACTACAACGATCTCCCCGAACCGTGCTGCTACGCACCCCTGACCCTTCCTGACACTCTCAAGGGTCGGGGTACCGGCGGCGACCGACGCAATTAAGGTCACTGAGCCGCTAAGGTCCTCCACCCAGTCATCCCTGGACGGGACAAAGTACGGCTCAGCGACCACGGCGATGTTAATCGACCACTGCGCCATGCTCTGGAGCAACAGATCCTGAGCGCAGGCGCAGTGGTTGATGTTCGCTTGGAGAAGGCGTAATGGGGCCGTTACTGGCACTCCATTTCAGCCCCCTCCCGGGCCCCCTGCGAGGGCCCCGCTGCGGAAGTTGCAGCAGTAGCGGCAGCGGCGGCGACAGTGGCGGCGGCTGCGGTGGTGGCGACGGTGGGGGTTTTGGCGGTGGTGGCGGAGGGCCTTCCCTTACCCCTGGCCTTGGCGGGAGTACCGCAGGACTTGCTCCCTGCCCGGTGATCGGCCGGCTTGCCAGCTGCCGCACATGCGGCGCAGCGCGGCGCGGCGGAGCAAGCCGCGGCCATGTGACCAGGCCGGCCGCAGCGGAAGCACAGGCCGCTGCGGTCCACCTCCGAGGTGCACCGGACCGACACGTGGTGCCCCACATGGCAGCGGAAGCACCTCAGAGGTCTGGGTTCCAGCAGCTTCACCTGCGCTGAAACCCAGCCCACCAAGAGCCTTCGGCCCTCCACAATGATTTTCGCCGCCATCACAGGGCAGCTTACCGTTACGGTTCGCATGCCCGACAGGTCCGGACGTAAGGTGCCTGCCTTGACCTGCTCGGCAGGGCACCCACCGGTCCTAGTGACGGCGGCCACCACCTCCTCCTCGGTCACCGAGTCGTCCAGACCCAGGATGCGCAGGTCTGCGCATTTGACGGGCCTGGACACTCGGGCCTCGTCCGCATTTAGGGACGCTCTAAGCTTTTCAGCCAGAGCGTCAGCGGACGAGCCACGGGTTTCGCCGGGGATCTCCAGCACTCGAGCCCCTGTTGCGGTGACTCTAAGCCGGAGGCCCCCGGCGATCCCGAGCTCCCCGAGATCCACCATCGTCTTCGCCTTAGCGAGCACGTCGCGATAGGTCACGCCCCTCTTTTCCGCCTCCGGCTGTAGTGTTATCACTACAGCTGCGGTCTTCGGGGCGCTGAGCCTAGCAGCGCCATTCCGCTTCTTTCCTTGGCGCTTCCGCTCCCGCTTCCTGGCCTTTTTGGCCGCCCTTCGCTCCCTCGCTCTCTCTCCGGCCACCTGCCACCCAGTCTCGGCCACGGATGGCTTAGGGGGCGGGGGGGGCGGCGGTGGCGGCTGTCTCGCGGCTAGCGCTGGCACATTCGCCGCCTTGCCCTTCTTGTGGACCGCCGCCTTGCCCTGCCTCAGGGCCGCTGCCCCCCCAACCGGGGCCGACTTAGCCGGAGCCAGCTTTCCGGGAGCCGACGTAACCCTGCCAGAGGGCCGGCTGGACGGCCCCGGTGCGGAAGCCGCTGCAGCCGCATATGTGGCCGCCCTCGGGCCCGAGGGCGCCTTGTTTGCCGCCAAGGGGGGGCGCAGAACAATGCCCTCCAGGACGGAGAACCGCGCCTGAAAGGCAGCCAGCTCCTGCCGAACCAGGTTCAGGACCTGGTTCTCCACCGGCACGGCCTGGCTTGGTCGCTGCTGGCCATTTTGGGGCGCCTCGCGAGAGCCGGACTCACGCAGACTGGCCAAGTCTGCTCGGAGCCTCCTGTTCTCTTCTTGGAGAAGCTCCGTGGCGGCCGTCAGTCGAGCGACCTCCGCCCGCAGTTTGACCATGCCGTCTGGCGGGGGCGCCGCATATCTGGCCTCCGCCGCTGCCATGATAGAGGCGACCGCTGAGGGTATAGACCTTTGCCTGGTGGAGGGCTTTTGCTTGTTGGAGACAGCCCTCAGCGCCGCCTCCACCTCCTTCGCAAGCCCGGCCTTACGCTCCGCTTCGGAGCCGCCGTCCGCGCCCGCCTCGCCACCAGAGGAGCCCGAACGGGCCACCCCGTGACCAAATAAGTTAGCTTCAATTAGAAGTTGATAAAAGAAAAAGATTTGTGGAAATATATTTTCAAGAAATCTTTCTTTAGAAATCTTTTGAAGACCGTCCGACTCGCACCCTCGAACATGGCGCCCCTACACGCCCGCGGCTCCCTACTTTCATAAAACGCTTGGAAGGAATCCTGCAAATGATCCTCATTGAACTTCTCAATGTACAGTCACGAGCAACAATATGTGTTCCTATTCTAAGCTACATTTAAAAGCAGTTTTCTGTCAAGGTTTAGTTCCGAGTCAGAAAAATCACTAAAATAGTGAATTTTACAAAATCAACAATTGAAATATTCTCAATACATACTAATATTACAAAATAATATTATTATACGGGCAGATCGCAGCAATATTTGAATATATTTTAGTTATAGTTTACATATAAGTGTGTGAGATATAATACTAATGCGCCTAAAAGTATTTTTTTTTTGTAATATTGTGAAAATGATTCATAGATTCTTAGTAACGATCCAAGGTAATTCCACCTCTAATATCTATCAATACTTTAGAAGATTTTTTTAATTCAATTTCTCCAAGTGTTCTTTTCGTACACTGTTTTAAGTTTTCACGGTTTACAACCAAACTTATACTGTCACTTACGGGATATCTTCCGTGATTGTTCATTATTTTGAGCTCCCGATGTCGAAATATCGCGACCTCAAATTAAATAATGAACAATCATGGAAGATATCCCGTAAGTGACAGTATAAAAAATGATTGTATTAATTTAATTTAAATTTTATTTTGTGTACTACTTAGTTATAATTAATTACTGTGTGGTGTGTATTTGTCTATGATTATTTGATCTAAAACTAATATTATTTTTAAGTGTACTTACTAACTGAATTATGGATCGTTGTGTCCGATGCAAATAAATACTAAAAAAAAGTATATTTTTTTTGCTTTTCTTCTAGCGTGTGACTGTACAAATTCTACACAACACTGTATATCACAGTGAGGTAAGCAGTAAGCTGAGATGGCAATACCCGCTTTGATTTGAGAGAGAATTTTGTTGTTCTTTTTGTTTTTTTCTTAAAGTAATTATTGTGGACTGCCTCTTTGGTCTAGCGGTCGTAATCGCAACTGCTGAGCATGAGGTCCTGGGTTCGATTCCCTGGTCGGGCAAATTGTTATTGGGTTTTTTCATGAAAAAATTCTCAATAGCAGCCACGGAGTCTGGATTTGTGCCCGGTTGATGGGAATAGGCTAGCTCACTTAAACATAATTGGCGAAATATGGCTGTACTATTAGACGTCTGCTTAACCCTTCGGGGATTACAGCCGTGATGTTATGTATTTGTTTACTTTGCATAAAACAAAAAGATAAAAACAAAAAAATACCCGTAAAAGCCTTTCTTTTTAGATTACTTTGCATATGCACGGACAGAACCGGAAATGTAAATTTTTCCTTTTTATTACAACAGGAAGTTGCGTCCGTGGCGCCCTCTCTACGTCCTTTGTGCAATTAAGAAAAACGCTTTCCAAATATATGAATATGTATTTTCTTTTATTTGGAAATAACAAAGTCAAAAGAAATTTTCGCGTTGCTTGAAAAGGGGTAGATAAAGGCACTACAAACTGGTTTATTTGCTTGTACTAACACACGACATAACATCACGCTTGCTTCCTTCAAGGAGTTAGGTAGAGGTAACGTAGACTACACCCATATTTCGACAGTTATTTTTAAGTCCCATGTAATCTTTCTTTATCGTGTGGTTAGTGCCTAACCTAGTGTCAGCGTTTATATGCCGCCTCTGACTTGGCTTTACATGCCGTCGGCAAATATCTCTCAGGCATGCTGGTTTCCTCACGATGTTTTTTTCACCGAAGCAAGTGATGATAATACAAGGTGGAAACAGACCCTTCACGAGGCCGTCAACCAAGCATTCTGTACATCAAACTAAGTAACTTGACGCAAAAATTATTACTGGGAAACGACTTTTTTTTGGGGTTAACCACGTTTTACGGTAGGAGTCAATGTAACGCCCTCAAACATTGTGCTGGTGGATGGATTGAATAATACGAGGGTCGTGGAGGCGTTTAAAATAAAAATCTTACATTAAAAACATGTATTTAAAAATGACTTCTAAAAAAGTTAGAACTTTGACCCCTAATATCTCCGTAACTAGAAGGTTTCCAGGTATGGTCTAGAACATAAAAAAGATTGCAATGACGGGGAAGACAAGCCTTTCAGCTTCGTTAAGGGTCTTGACACACCCATTACAATACGCACATGAATTAAAAAAGTCAAGAGTTACGTGTCATGGGTTCGAACTTGAGACCTATGACTTGGCAGTCCAACGGTCACACCACTAGACTATCACTGCTCTCATGTAATAGGGGTCGAGCCTATTGCCATCATCATTAACACGACTAGAGATAGTCCAATCACACACCTTTCAACTCGATTCTCGGCCATTTTCATCTAGCTGCTACCAGCCAACTTGCAAAGATGTTCGCTCTTCCCTGCCGATTCGCAGTCTCCACTCAAGAACACGTGTACCCTAACGAATATCAGTTCTACGGCTAGTAAGGTCGGCTTATTGTTACTTCAACTTGCTTATCCTGTGAGCAATGTTGACAGCTTTGGTTTTCTGAAGAATCACGAACAAAAAAAACTGAAGCTGTCATTTATTTAAATGCCTCACTTCCTTCTTTTCAAATATACTTCAACACCTCACCAGTTTAAATCAATAATTACATATGTGTATACAAAAACCGGCCGAGTGCAAGTTGGAATCTCGCAACGAGGGTTCCGTATAAATTTGTAGGTATTTTGTTATTAAACTACATATTAACAAAAAACCTACAGGTAATAATCTTAGTCTTTAGATTTTTTCCTTTATGTGTGCTGTAAGACATTACTTCTTGCCAAATCTCATATTTCTTGGTTTACCTATAGGTTTTGATTCCCTTTTGAAATTGCAAAATTTGCTGGGATATTCCGCAAAGAGAGATATCATTATTGTATCCATCATACCCCTCTCTATTTTTCATCATGGTTGCGCTTTGAGGGATAAACATTTAATATTTTTAATTTGAATTTGTGAGTGCAACTAATGGTTGCGCTACGAGCAATAATTTAGTTGCGCTTAAAAATAGTTGCGCTCTGAGGAATACTCCAATATGCGATATAAACGGTTATACTCGTATCTTTTGATCGCGTCGACTTAAAAGTTTAATTTTTCCGCTGCTCCAAGAGGCAAAAGGAGTATTTGATATAAATTTCAACTTGAGACCTCCACGCGTTCCTGAGAAAAAGGGTCTTGACTGACAGACAGAAAAGTGATCCTTTAAGGGTTCCGTTTTTGCTGACTGAGGTCATCATCTGCCTAGCCTTTTCCCAACTATGTTGGGGTCGGCTTCCAGTCTAACCGGGTGCAGCTGAATACCAGTATTTTACATGGAGCGACTGCCTATCTGACCTCCACAACCCAGATAGTACTGGATAATATGATACCCCTTGGTAAGACTGGTTGTCAGACTTTTTTGGCCACTGACTACCTAACGTCTGTCAAAGATCTACAAATGACACCCGGGACCAAAGGCTTAACGTGCTTTCCGAGGCACGGAGGAAACTCGATATGTAATGGGTGGTCACCCATCCACAGACCAACCTAGGCAAGCACGGCTTAACCTAAAGATCGATCCGAGCGGCTGTTATTATTTAGCCACGAGCTCCTCAAACCGCAGCTTTTGCCGACTGAGGTACGGAATCGTAAAAAGACTGAACTGAAGAATTTAAAAGCTTCACTTCCTTCCTTTTGATAATTCTTAAACACCTCACCAGTTTAAATGAATAAAGTCTACATATTTGTATCCAAAAAAGAACATAATATTACAGACCTGCGCACACATGAAGACATATTGTCGGCACGTGCTGTCCCGACCAATATGATGCTAATATGAACCCACCCTAAGGTACAGGTGGGGACAGAGGTGCTTCGAAATATTGTGGTTTGTAAAATGACTGCAAGAATATTGAGGGTAATTGAATGATTGTTTCAGTAAGCTCAAGTTGTATTTTTATTAAATGCTAGCTTTTGCTCGTGGCTTTGCTCGCGTTGTGTTCGGAACCTGGAAACCTTCTAGTTACGAAGATATTGAAGGTCAAAGTAAGTTGTTTTTAAATAAAAGATTTTAATTTTGTAACTTTATTTTAAATAGCTCCACGACACTTTTACTATTTAATGCATCCATCGGCACAATGTTTTCAGTGTGTGACATTGATTGCTACCATAAAACGAGTTTTATTCCAACAAAAAAAAAGTAGTTTCTCAGCAATAATTTTTGCGCAGTGTTACTTGGTTGACGGCTTCGTGAAGGGCCCTGTATTTAATTACCACTGCGATCTTTTAACAATGCGTTTGTTTGAATTACTGTTTGTTTTTAATTTACTGGTTACATTTTCTGCTGTTGTAGTATTTTGTTTGTTTTTATTCGGCGACACGAGAAATACAAATATCTGTTTTTGTTTAATTGTGCATTACTATTCACAACAAACATGTTGTCAGATGAGATAATTCATAACGTACCAACTCAACATGAATGATGTAACCAAGGTTTTGTAACAATATTATGATTTAAAAGAGTGCCCATGGAGTTTCTTGCCCTTTCTTCTCCATAGAGATCTACGTTAGGCAACTACAGTACTTTCACAGTTTTTATGCCTTGTGACTGGGACTGTAGCTACATTTCAATGTTGTCTATGTTTAAAAGTGCTTGTAACTGGCCTATTTGAAATAAATGCTTTGATTTTGATTGATTTTGATAAAAGATATCAAAATAGAGAAGAGGGATACAGATTTTCGTTCAGATAGAAAATGTACATGTTTTTCGTGAATGTTGCACCAGTGGTTCAGTATTAAGGGGTATAAAAAGACCTTTCACGAAGTCGAAAGGAACTTATTCTACCCGGCGCAGCAAATTTTTTTGTTCTATATTATACCTGGGAACCTTCTTGTTACGGAGATATTGGAGTTTCCAACTTTTTGACTAGTTTCATTTTAAGTATAAGTTTTTAATGTTTTAATTTTACTTTAAATAAAAAACCTCCACGACCCCTGTAATATATAATGCAATGTTTGGAGTGCGTTACGTTGAGTCCTGTGATTTTTGACCCCAAAAAAGAAAGTCGTTTCACAGCAATATTTTTTGCGTAGAGTTACTTAGAGAGTTTCGTAAAGTTACTTAGTTTGATGTACAGAATGGTTGACGACTTCGTGAAGGGTCCGTTGACTTACACCTTGCACAGTCCAATTTTGTTTTATTTATACTCAAAACAAATAAGACAAAGCCTTCCATACCTTTTCGCAATCACAAGAAACACCAACGAAAAGAAAAAAAACAAAATTTAATAAACACTTGTCTACCCGAGCGTCCTATCTCCCCTACCAACCAATAGTTTGTAGAATTCTGAATCGGTAGAGAAGAAAATTCTTTTCTTATTTTCTGAATGGAAGTGAATCAGGATGAATCCTCCACGCTTGATCTAAAACTATCTGGCAGATAAAAGAGAAAATTATTCAGAGAAACGTGAGCTTTTGTTATCATAAAATCTGCATTTGAAAATAGCTATTAAATAATGGAAAATGATATCTGATTCTTTTATAGTTGAGTTCTTATACAACATTATTTTCAGTATATGCGAAATCTGAATATAGTTTGTTTAGAATAAGTAACTGAATCGATTGCAATAATTTATAAGCCATTTTATATTTTCTCCCAAAAGTATTTAAAAAAGGCTACACTACTAAGTACCTATCGCAATCATTTAGGTACCTACTGCCAAATTATCGTTATCAATGAGCTAAAGACGACGCTGAAGGCGAGCGCGCGGCGGTGCCGCGTGGTGACCACGTTCTTGTGCGGACAAACAGGACAAGCTTATAACTTTGTGATTTTTCATGATACAGTTTTGAAATTTTGTACATAGATTCTTTACATAAAAATACTAGTCACGTGTTTCAGGTTTCGCATATACTAAAACTAAAGTTGTATGTAACTGAATTTAAAAGCACTGTTAAATCTTTAGCTGTGTTTGTAATTCTCAGGTGCATTTTGACGGTTTCTTTATTTGTCAAGTATGAAATTGCGAAGTGTGGACCCGTATTTGATCCTGGGGTCGTACTATTTTTGTATTTTGCACCAGAACATTATCAGGAGTGGCTCGAAATCTATCTTCGTGCTTTGATAACGGAAATTAAAATGGCCCCTATTAAACTTATACTTTCACTTACGGGATATCTACCGTGATTGTTCATTATTTTGAGCTCCCGATATTTCGACGCTGTTGCAACCGCCATGTTCGCGGGTGACAGTATACGATTAGTTGTAATCCGTGAAAGCTTAAAACATCATGGCCCCTATTTCCTGATGGGATTCAATAAAAAGTGGTCAATCTATTTAATCTATATTGATATACTAATTTTATAAAGAGGAAAGATCTTTTTGTGTGTTTGTAGCGAATAACCTCCGTAACTACTGGACCGATTTTAACAGTTTTTTCAGAAAGGGAAAGCTAAATTATCAGCAAGTAACATAGGCTATAAATTATATTTATATCCTGTAAATTAGCCGAGCTATCACAATTTTTGCGGACGAAGTCGCGGGCGACGTGCTAGTATGTTATAAATTGATAATTTATGAAACACTGTTTTAAGCTTTCACGGAGCGGCGGCTTTTTTTTTCGGGAGCTCAAAATAATGAACAATCACGGTAGATATCCCATAAGTGACAGTATAAGTTTTGATAATTTGTGTCTTATAGTAGCATAGTAGCGTCTGCTGTCTGTAGAATACCAGCGCTGTGACTTCTTTTTTTTTAATGTTGCAGCACCATGCTGAGATAGGGGACCTTTTGACCTCGTACAGGACCAATTTCATTTCATATAATTTTCATATAATTTTTACTTTTCATATAATTTTTGTACTATTGTAATCTCATCCATTTTTTTTTGTTTTGTCCTGTCTCATCATCATCATCATCTGCCTAGCCTTTTCTCAACTATGTTGGGGTCGGCTTCCAGTCTAACCGGATGCAGCTGAATACCAGTATTTTACATGGACCGACTGCCTCCACAACCCAGTTAGTACTGGGTAATACGATACCTCAAATGTGAACCAGTTTTACCCCGTAAGACTGCTTCACATTTGCATGCTATATTAAGGCAGAATGTACTCGGATCCTATTATATAATTTAACAACTTATTTTGTATGTACCTACATTCTAAGCAAATAAAGACCTATTCTATTCTATTCTGTTGTCAGACTTTTTAGGCCACTGACTACCTAACGACTGTCAAAGATAAATGTGAATCTAATAAATACTTTTTCTTTCTTTCTTTCTAATAACATGATATATATACATATGATAACGATCGCCAATCCGTGTACCAAGCATGGTGATTAAAGGAAATTCGTTAGAAACTCTTAGTTTTAGCCGCCATGCTCCCGGCAACACATGTCCCAAATGCAGCTGAATAAAATGTCTCGTCTGCATTTTCAACACTCTATAATAATTCCCCGGGGTTCCTTTCCCTAAGAAAATATCGGAAGGTTTTTCTGTAATATGAGGGTATATTACAATGAAGTTTCTCACCCCCATAAATGCTATGGGGTGTTTATTGGTAGTTTAGATAGTTTTCATGGTTTTTGGTATTATATCAATATTTGGGAGCTACTTTCCTTTAGCGGTACAATTTTGGCGGTTTCGCAGATAAAAATTCTTGGTATGTTGTGTTGTGTATCTATATTTTTAGCGCAATTTCGTTCATTGTCGTTGTAGGGATATACACGAGGTACGAAGAGATGTAAGATACTGTACACTGCATGAATCAGAAAGTTGTGGTCGTATTCAAGGATGTGCAATGGTTTAGATCATAAACTGAACAGTTTTCTCCAGCAACTGTCATCGTAATCGCGAAAAATGGCCAAACCTTTGAGATACACGCTGTATATAGAATAAATATCAGAAGAAGTGTCCTAGAAAAACTGTAATTCCATGTTCAGTGACGTCTTGAAGGAAAATGACATGACTGATACAGGATTATCTTAGTACAGGCATCAAACATTGTAAGACCTACGTTGTTTGATTAAGATTAATTTGGTATTTAACCCATTTTTAGTTCTGAATAAAAGTATTTTTTACTATGTCGTGCCGACAAACGAGAGAAAAATAAGTTAATTCGTATGCAGCTTCTTCGGATCCGGTAATCGTATGTAATCGATAGATAAATCACCACACATACCAATTTTATAGTGATTCTGTGTCAAATCTGGTGTTTGGTTTGATGATGTCACTTGGTCATTCGTCACTTAGCTGTCATGTGTCATGTCGCAATTTTGTTAGAGGCTCACTTCGTCATCCTGGTAATTTGATAATCTAACAATTCCCCAATAAAGTGACTGGCGGTACTCACAGTCTTAGCGAGTCAGTGGGCAGCCTCTTGGGCACATGCAGCAGCCCCCTGTGAGCGCAGTCAGCCGCCGCAGCGCGACACGAGCACGCCCACGGGCAGGCGGCGCGCGACAGTGTCGCTGCGGCCAGCACCGCGCCGCACACCAGCAGTAAGCGGAGGTACGCAGACATCGCGGCTAGCGTGCGCCGGGAGAGCAGTGGGAGGCGTATGGTGGTTACGTCATTTTAGTGACCTGGAAAGACGGAGAAATTGGTTAGTTACATGGTTGAATGAAGTCAGTCTTACCAAGAGGTCTCGTATTACCCAGTACTAACTGAGTTGTGGAGGTCAGATACGCAGTCGCTCCATGTCAAATACTGGTATTGAGCTGCATCCGGTTAGACTGGAAGCCGACTCCAACATAGTTGGGAAAAGGCTAGGCAGATGATGACGATTCGTTATTTGGTACGCATTCTAGAACGTTAGAAAACGAAGATTGACTTTGCAAGAACGTGATGTTCTAAACACTGTTTTAAGCTTTCACGATTTACAACTAAACTTAATACTGTCACTTACGGGATATCTTCCGTGATTGTTCATATTTTCTGGAGAATGCGGGACAACCAGTCAACCCGCGATCATGGCGCTTGCAACAGCGTCGAAATATCGGGAGCTCAAAACAATGAATAATCACGGAAGATATCCCGTAAGAGACAGTAGAAGTTTGTGATGTTCTAAAATTTGGTTTTGCAATTCAAATGCTAATCCAAGGTTTCGCCGAACTGGAGATTATCCCATCAGCTTATAAATCCCAGCAATACAATAAGACACACCTTAAAGTCCCTCCACACGAAAACAATCAGAATCAATATACTTTAACTTCAAGCAATTACCGAGACCAATAACTTGAATGTACCGCCGGGGTATCGAACTCATAAATTTAATTCCGATGCCATACAATTGAACCGCCCGACCTCGGTTCATTTGACTTTATGCTCACTTTTAAAGTGGTCGAAAGAAGTCATAGGTTTATTTGTAAGATTATTAATCACATGAGTTTTCTTCCTCATTTTTTTGAAAGAGAATTCAAGACTTTGGAAACTAGGGATAGTAGCTTAACAAAAAAAAACCGCACGGACGGATCATCATCTGCCTAGCCTTTTCCCAACTATATTGGGGTTGGCTTCCAGTCTAACTGGATGCAGCTGAATACCAGTATTTTACATGGAGCGACTGCCTATCTGACCTTCACAATCCACTTAGTACTGGGTTATACAATACCCCTTGGTAAGACTGGTTGTCAGACTTTTTGGGCCACTGACTACCTAACGACTGTCAAAGATCTACAAATGACACCCGGGACAAACGGCTTAACGTGCTTTCTGAGGCACGGAGGAAACTCGATGTGTAATGGGTGGTCACCCGTCCACAGACCAACTTAGGCAAGCACGGCTTAACCTAAAGATCGATCCGAGCGGCTGTTATTATTTAGCCACGAGCTCCTCAACGGACTGATCAACTCAACTCAAATCATTTATTTAAATTAGACTATTACAGTCACTTTTGAAGATCAAAAACAAAAGGATGTAGCTACAGTCCCAATCACAAAGCATAATAACTTGTATTACTGTAGTTGCCCATTCCAAAGCGTAGATCTCTATGGAGAAGAATGGGCAAGAAACTCCATGGAGACTCTTCAAAATAAAATATCTTTTTTAATAGTCAGTGGCTCAAAAGTGACAACCAACCCTACCAAGGGGGTGTCGTAATTCCCAGTACTAACTGGTTTGTGGAGGTCAGATAGGCAGTCGCTCCATGTTAAATACTGGTATGGCAAGCCGACCCCAATAAAGGGTGTAAATAGACCCTTAACGAAGCCGAAAGGCACTTGTTTTTCCCGTCTTTGCGATCATTTTTTTGTCCTAGATCATACCTGGGAACCTTCTAGTTACGGAGATATTGGGGGTCAAAGTTCCGACTTTTTCACAAGTTTTATTTAAAATACATGTTTTTAAAGTAAGATTTTTACTTTAAACATCTCCACGACTCCCGTACTATTCCATCCATCCATCAGCACAATGCTTTGAGTGTTTTGCATCGAGTCCTACCGTAAAACGTGATTTTTCTCCCCAAAAAAAAAACTCGTTTTCCAGCAATAATTTTTGCGTCAAGTTACTTAGTTTGATATACAGAATGCTTGGTTGACGGCTTCGTGAACTTCGTTTACACCATGTATAGTTGAGAACAGGCTAGGCAGATGATGATTAAGGCCACCGTTGTGAGAATATGCAAAAGGGTAATTCTCACCCCTTTACAAAACATTACCAGCATTAAAAAGTACAGAAGGCATAAAGTACCAGTAGTTTCACACTTAAGCGACCCGGGAATCGAACACGCTCCCTCAATCACACAATCCAGCTATTGTCTTACAAAGATGTGTAGTGTGAACTATTATTTATTTTGAATAGGAATAACCCCTTTTTAAAGTTGTTAAATCCACCACTCACAAAAATACTTGTGTTTTGAAAGAGCATTTAAATTCAGTCATGTGTCAAATTGAGTAGAAAGAGTGATCGTTCACCTTTAAATTACGTCACATGTTTAGGGGGTCCTGAGGAGCTCGTGGCTAAATAATAACAGCCGCTTGGGTCGATCTTTAGGTTAAGCCATACTTATGCTATGCTTATGTTATGCTATGTGCTTGCCTACGTTGATCTGGGCAATCGTTGCTTAACCTTGAACACCAGCCCGTGCGATTGTTATTATTTAGAGACGAGCCCTGACAAAGATCATAGATCTATAAAGAAATAAGTCTAATAAAATCTTGAAAAATCACTTATCTAGAGCGAAATAATTGAACTAGAAAATAAAACACTATCCCTGACACCTCCTACACTGCTCACACCCGTAAACTTAAAAGCTTTGCACTAAATATGCGTCTGATACTCTTTAATGATGCCCAGCGCCCATCATACAAGTCGTAATGATAAAAACGCTGAGTTCTCAAGATATGATGGTAGGGTTGCCACGAAAAATATTATTTCTAAGAAAAAAATATTCTTTTGACTGCGTCGTTGGTCTAGTAGTCGCAATTGCGCTTGCTGAGCACGAGGTCCTGGGTTTGATACCCAGGTCGGTGTTATTGAGTTTTAATATTAGAAAATTCTCTGAAGCAGCACGGAGTCTGGATTTGTGCCCGGTTGATGGCAATAGGCTCGGCCGCTATTACATTTACACAGGACTTAAACATGACTGGCGAAATGTGGGTGTACTATTAAGTACACCTCTGCCTAACCGTTAGGTTACAGGCGTGATGTTATGATGATGGGTTTGCCTACTAACTCAAAAGCCAATTTCATAACGTTCTGAAAATTGTGTTTTAAAAGAATAATTTCTTATTAGTGCCAAGTTGACAACCCTACAGAGTCGTGCACTTAATATTATCATTGCGCTCTCTAATGGAGCCTGCCTGTAATGCACATGGGAGCTAAAATTATACTACGGGTGACCTCTGGCATCGGTTGCTTTTATATGCTCTAGTTTATGCAGATTGCAAGCCGAAATATCGCTTGGAGATCAGAAGAAAACTGTCAAGGTGCTGAAAGCCTTTCAAGTCATCATCATCAAGTTTGGTCAAATGTCGGATTTTTCAGCTCCTGTACTCGCTGTCTAGTTTTTAATATACTGCGCCGTTGATCGAGTGGTCGCAAGCGCAACTGCTGAGCATGAGGTCCTGGGTTCGATTCCCAGGTTGGGCAAAGTGTTATTCGCTTTTTCCATCAGGAATTTCTCAGTAGTAGCCACGGAATCTGGATTTGTACCCGGTTGATGGCAAAAGACACGCCTTCATGGGACTTAAACATAACTGGCGAAATGTGGGTGAACCGTTAGGTACACCTCTACGTAACCCTGCGGGGATTACAAGCGTGATGTTGTGAATTTGTCAATGCTTTGTGTCGTTTTAATGATTCAGTTCTAAGACTGTGTAAGAAAGTATGGTACGTATAGCATTTAATTGAAAATAATTACAAAATTGTTCTTAACAAAGACGTCAGCCACTTGAAGTCTTCAACTCTTCAATCGATTTGTGCTAAACCCGTCCCAATTATATCCAGCTGATCGGATGACTGGCTAATCGGCCCCGTTTAAGATAATCGTCTTCCGACGATTATTCGGTTAAAAATAAACGTCTAATCGGATTAAGCAGGTGTGGAACTTCATGGCCAATTTGTAGAAAGAAACTGTGTGAAATCTATGCGCATTCTTGGCAAAATACGATACAATGTCGACGGCACGGGTGGCGCAGTGGCTGAGCGATTGGCTGCTGCGCTGCGTGTCGCGGGTTCGATCCCCGCACGGAACGAATATTTGTATGATCTACAGGTAGTTGTTCCGGGTCTGGCTGTTTGTGTATGTGAGTTTAAATGTTTGTAAACGCACCCACGATACAGGAGAAATTCCTAGTGTGAGGTAACTTTAAAAAAAAAAAAAGTAAAATAGAAATTAGAAAACAAATAAATATATCTAGGATTGTTTTTTGGTGGCATTGGGCAATGGCATCTGAATCTTGTTACCTTTAGCTCTGCCCTGCCGTCTCCGGTGTGCGCTGGCCCTTATGGGCCTAATCCTAACTAATATCACTGTAAACGTAAAAGTGAGTTTATTTATTTGTTTGTTAGTTCGTCACGTCATAACAGCTGAACGTATTTCCATACACGTAGAATATGACCCAGGTTAGAACATAGTAAGCTAGTGCTATGTTTATGACGTATGTGTATGACAAGAGCTCAGTAACATTATTATCTATATATAATGGTAAACTGACTGACTGACTGGGTGATATATCAACACACAGCCCAAACCGCTGGTCCTAGGGACATGAAACTTGGAGGATGTGTTCTTTGTGAAAAGTAAGTATCCTCTAAGAAAGGATTTTTGAAAATTCCACCCCTAAAGGGGTAAAATAGGGGAGGGAAGTTTATATGAAAGTCCGCAAGTTTTGAAGTTAGGATCTTCAAATTTTGTGTTTAGGCTGACGATTGAAAATTAATTTATACGTGTCTCAGCTTTTTTGATAATTCTACCCCCGAAGGGTTGGTAACTAATCGGATATTTTTCGCTATCCACGCGGGTGAAGCCGCGGGCAACAGCTAGTTAACAATAAAAACTGTACCATGTTTACTGTCTGTGTTTAATGTTAGTGACCATGACAGTTTAAAAACTCATAAAATTTCAATAAGTTCTATACATCTATACAAATAAATAAAATTTAAGTGTTTGTTTGGAATTTTAAAATAACAGCTTTTTATTAAATGCACATTAAAGTATATACATACACACACGTTACGAAACACAAAATAAAACATTTTTTTAATTTTTGTCTGTCTGTTTGTTCCGGCTAATCTCCGACACGGGTGCACCGATTTTGACGGGACTTTTACTGGTGAAGTAACTTACGCTACTTTTATTTTAGAAAAAGGATTAGTGTTCCATGCAAATAATATAAAACCCTTTAAATTGTTAACAAAATCCGATTCAAATAGGGAAGTAAATATTTTTATAATAACTTCACGCGTACCAAAGTCGCGGGGCACAGCTAGTAGTTCAATAAGTTCGGTACACGCTCAACCAATCGATCGTTAGCTGCTTTTAGTTTTAGCTCTGTAGTATGACTCACAACTTCACAAGTTAGTAACTAGTCAGTGAGAACTATGCCGCGATTGATTTATAGCTTACTAGCTCTCTGCATTATTAGACAAGCAGCTATATTATGTATGAGTAATGGCAGTCTGTGCTGTGAGCAATATGGTAGCATAATAGCTACCACGGCTTACAAGTTGTAAGTCTTTCGAACCGAGAAAGACTGTTGTTACAGGAAAAGTAACTCTGAAGTTTCTTAACCATTGAGAGACTTCTTGAGAGACTCATTGACAACGACTTCCTTGTCAACGCTAAGCTCCAAAGCCTTGAACATCGCCGTAAAGTTGCCAGCCTATCGGTTTTTTATTGGTTACATTTCGGGGAGCGTGAGTGAGCGGGAGCATTCTATCATCGGACGAGCAGAGATACGGCGACGTTATATGGTTGAAGTTCCACGGACCCGAACAAAGCGCTATGCTTCCACTTTTATTGTGCGAACCGCCAGTCTGTGGAATTCACTGCCGGCTTCTCTGTTCCCTGATCATTATAATCTGGATCTATTCAAAGTTCGAGTGAATCGGTTTCTTCTACGCAAGCGTGCTCCACTCCACATCATCGCTTCACATCAGGCGAGCTGCGGCCAAAGCAAGCCTATCTATACTATATAATATTATAAAGTTGAAGTTTGTTTGTTTGGTTGAACGCGCTAATCTTAGGAACTACTGGTTTGAATTTAAATATTATTTTAGTGTTGGATAGTCCATTTATCGAGGAAGGCTATAGGCTATATAACATCACGCTACGACCTATAGGAGCAGAGCAAAAATAAAACAAGTCAGAAGCCGCGGGTGAAAACGCGGGGTACTTTAGAATAAAAAGTCATTCTTCATCTTATGAATACCTTGGCGAATAGGACAATAATATCAATGCAACTTAAATCAATTCTATTTAATTGTAAAAATGGTTTGAATATGATGCATTTTATTTTAGGAAAAAGATTAGGGTTCCGTGCTTAAAAAAATAAAACCCATGATATTGTTAAAAAAAAAATCATTATCATCATCATCATTTTCTTACCCTTATCCCAATTCATTTGGGGTCGGCGCAGCATGTCTTCTTCTTCCATACTTCTCTATTACTCGTCATCTCGCCAGACACCTCCTTTCTTGCCATATCATTCTTTACACAGTCCATCCATCGTTTCTTTGGTCTTCCTCTACTCATATACCCATCCACATTCATACTCAAAACTTTCCGAATTTAACAAAATCCGATTAAAAAATGGGAAGTAATATTTCTAAAGGTGGTAAATAGACACTTAACGAAGGCGAAAGGCACTTGTTCTCCCTGTCTTTGCGATATTTTTTTTGTTCTGGACCACATCTGGGAACCTTTTTGTTACAGATATGTTTAAGAGAAGGTTAAAGTTCCAACTTTTTCACAAGTTTTTTTTTTAAATACATGTTTTTAAAGTAAGACTTTTTACTTTAAACACCTCTACGACCCCCGCACTATTCATTCAATCCATCCATCAGCACAATTCTTTAACTGCGTTCCATCGAGTCCTACCGTAAAACGTGATTTGTCACCCCAAAAAAAAAAGTCGTTTCCCAGCAATAATATTTAAGTAAAGTTACTTAGTTTGATGTACAGGATGCTTGGTTGAAGGGCTTCGTGAAGGGTCTGTTTACACCTTGTATAATGATTTTACGCGGTTGAAGGTCGCGAGCAACATCTGGTAATATATAATTTTGATTCTTGAGCTTCTTGTAGAAGCTCCCAATTTGACGCAAGTACTCATTCATTTTCGCCGAAACTCCAACCGACTTCAACAACTCATAATAAATCATTTTTTTTCACCTTTAATTAAAAAGGCTGAATGGCCGACTACCTCAGGCGGCTTAAAAAAAAACACACAATTGAAACGTCAAAACGCTATTGTCATAGTTTGACACCTCGAAGAATGGTGTCGTGTGAGCTTGTTGAAATAAATAGAATGGGTTCCGTGGTTTTATTTATGTTTTTATGTTCACGCCTTTTAAGGAGACGAGAAAAGCAGTGGTGTAGATTTTTTTGGTTTTTTTCATTTTTAGAGCAAAGTTGTTTTGGCTGATAGATCTAAAAACGTTTTTTTTTCTTTTATTAGTAGGTAATTATTATTAACACAGATTTAACATATACATAATGTTTTGTACCACTCGTGGTTTAAATAAATAAATTAAGTTAATTTAAAGTGTAATGTAAGTTTACTTTAAAAACTCCACCCCTCAGATTTCATAGCAGATTAAAATAACGAGAAAAGGCATTAATTATCGCATTTAAAATAACGTAAAAAGCATTCAGAAACTCCTAGAATTAATTTACCTTGACAGCTCTGTAATTACAAGTGCCATACCTACATACAAATGTTTGAAGCACTTGTTCTACCGTTAGCGATTAGCGAGGTGGCCCAGTGTGGTGTAGAGCGTTCGAGCCCAGGCAGGTTTTTATGGTATGGGTAGAGATAGCAACAGAAAACGAATGTTTTATTTGACAGTTCACAGGGTGTGAACAGACAGCGATCAACTACAAGGTATAAGCAGACCCTTCACGAAGCTGTCGACCAAGCATTCTGTACATCAAACTAAGTAACTCTACGCGAACATTTTTGGGTTGATATATCACGGTTTACGGTAGGCCCAGAGATTTAAAAGACTTATTAATGTCTTTGGGTAGTACTCAATGTAACGCACTCAAAACATTGTACATTGTAAGAAAAGTCATAACATTAAAAACTTGTATAAAAAAAAAAAAAGTGTAAAAATGTTGGAACTTTGACTTTTAATATCTCCGTAACTACAAGATTCTCTGGTAGAGTCCAGAACAAAAAAAAATGATCGCAATGACAAGTTACTTTCGGCTTCGTTAAGGGTTTTTTTTACACGCATATACATGTATATCTTACTTATACGGGACCTACAATCTTTTGAACGTTTCTTGAGCGAGACAATCGTCGATCGCTAGTCGCTTTCTCGCCGGCTAAGGGACCGATGCCTTAAGGGTGCTCCTCGTACGGAACTCTAAATGAGCTCAGCGGGTACCTGTCAAAAACGTGATGTTTTAATTAAATTCCAAAGGCTTTCTGTCTGTTTGTCTGTGAATTTGTTAGTACATATACAATGTTGAATAGAAACTGGGTGACTATGGTGAAAGCTACTGTTTTCTTTTGTTGTCAAACGTGGCCAAAAGACTGCACTTGAGTTTTTTAAATGAGAACACAGCACGCTGTGTGGTGCTGGGTGGTGAAACTTGCTGTGGTGGAAGTATTTCTCGGAAATAACTCTTTTAGAAAGAGAATCACTGAATTAGTATTACGGTTCAAAGATATGAAAGAGACTTCATTTTATACAACTACCAGAAGGAATTAGTGACGGTTGAAGATGAGCTTTGTACAGAGTTACTTAGTTCGATGTACAGAATGCTTAACTTATACTGTCACTTACGGGATATCTTCCGTGATTGTTCATTATTTTGAGCTCTTGATATCCCGTAAATGACAGTATAAGTTTAGAAACCGTGAAAGCTTAAAACAGTGACAGAATGCTTGGTTGACGGTTTCGAGAAGGGTCCGTTTACACCTTGCATATTAAACACTAGCCATTCGAGAACTGGCCCAGGATAGTGGCTTATTTGAAATAGGATATTATTATGATAGCAAGGCCTTACTAAAAACTCCTTCCGATCACATTAGTCCACCATATCCTGCGCCAAACGCCACTACAATCATAAATCCATGCTCCGGCAGGACAGGCAGCGGCCACAGTCCGCGAATTGACACACAATTGCGAGGGGAGACTAAGTAAGATGGACGGGCGACACGCGACTCCGGGGTACAATCGTGGAGATTAGTGCTCGATAGGATAGTTCTAGAGAAAAATTGAAAGGAATTCGTTTGTCTTGGTATGGACATGTAAGGAGGAGTGATGAAACGCATGCGACTAAAAGAGTGATGAACATGAATTTTGATGGATGGAGAGGGAGAGGAAGCCCAAAGAAAAGATGGATGGATTGTGTGAGGAATCAAAATCAAAATCAAAATCAAAGCATTTATTTCAAGTAGGCCAGTTACAGGCACTTTTGAATTGTCGAAACAAAGGCAACAGTAAAATAAAGCTACAGTCCCAGTCACAAGGCACAAAAACTGTGAAAGTACTGTAGTTGCCCATTCCCTAACGTAGATCTCTATGGAGAAGAACGGGCAAGAAACTCCATGGACACTCTTTTAAATCAGAATACTTTAACAAAACCTTGGTTACATCATTCATTTTGAGATGGTACATTATGTGAGAACGATGCAGCAAGATGTGTACGTTAAAAGTGTCCATAGTAAAAACAATTCAAAAATAAAATAATTAATTCAAATAAGCCGTGGCAAATAAGAGATGACCAGTCACAACTGACAGCGCCCGTTCACGAACATGACGCATGTATCAGCACCATTCAACACCATTTTGAAGGGAACTAAATGATCCGACACACGTGCCACCATCAGCGAGACATTTGAGTGAGCATGACATACTCCTAACCGCCAGGGCACATTCAAGTCAAG
The DNA here is from genome assembly GCA_963576755.1 of Noctua janthina. NCBI lineage: Eukaryota > Metazoa > Arthropoda > Insecta > Lepidoptera > Noctuidae > Noctua > Noctua janthina. The sequence goes on along the minus strand of OY755080.1, from coordinate 9,511,580 downwards.
AAAAGATGCAGGTTTCCAGCGAATGACAGCTTTCTAGTACATAGTACTCACACAATATGGGCTAGGCGGCTATATAATACAAAAGAGATTGAATCTGTACAATGCAAAGATAGTTATACAATCTTCAGCAGCTCCAACAATACTATTTAATGCTATCAATTTAGGCGCCCCTGTTCTTGTGGAGCAGGACCGGCATTGAGCCAAGCATTTTTATCAGTGATATAATCGTCCAACTTGTAATATGCTTTCTTACATAGTGTGCGTTTAATGCATGTTTTAAATTTCGTTTCATTCAGTTCAAGAATACTTTGTGGAATTTTATTATAGCATCTCAAACAGTACCCCATGAAAGATGAGTCTACTTTAGCGAGTCTGAAGCCTGGCTGAACTAATTGGTCTCTATTTCTAGTACTGTAATTGTGTCTGTCACCTCTTTTATTAAAAAGATGTAGATTTTTTCTTACATACATTATGTTTTCGTAGATGTATTGACAATGTAGCGTCATGATGTTAATTTCCTTAAACAGTTCCCTTAGAGAATCGCGCCTACGAAGATTATATATGGCTCTGATGGCTCTTTTTTGCAGAATAAATATAGACTCAATGTCTGCAGCCCGTCCCCACATTAAAATGCCATAAGACATAATACTATGAAAGTAACTAAAATAGACCAGTCTAGCGGTATCTACATCAGTATATTGACGGATTTTTCTTATAGCATACGCTGCTGAACTTAGCCGCCCCGCAAGAGATGTTAAATGAGAACCCCATTGTAGCCTTGAATCAAGCGTAATCCCTAGGAAAACCGTTTTATCTACAAATTCAAGTTTCTCTTTATTCAATACTATATCACAATCGCTACTTTTAACATTCGGTAAAGCAAATCTTACGCATTTCGTTTTTTTTTCATTTAACACTAAATTGTTTGCTGTGAACCAATTATGGACCTGAAGTAGGGCATTATTCACGTCATCTAGATTTTGGGCCCGTCTATTTATCTTAAAAATTAGGGAAGTGTCATCAGCGAATAACACCATATTTTGAGGTTGGTTTTTCAATAAATAGGGGAGATCATTTATATATACTAGAAAGAGGAAAGGACCCAATATTGAGCCTTGCGGTACCCCCATTTTTACTTTTAAACCCTGTGAATTAACACCATTTATTTGCACATGTTGTTGTCTATCACTCAAATAAGATTTTACCAAACTAAGTGCAAGTTTCCCTAGTCCGTAATGCTCAAGTTTCAAAAGTAATGTGTCGTGATTTACGCAATCAAATGCTTTGGAGAGGTCACAAAAAATTCCAATGGCGTCTTGGGACTCTTCCCACGCAGTAAATATGTGCTTTAATAAGGTTACACCGGCGTCAGTTGTACAACGTCCCTTGGTGAAACCATACTGTTGATCGTGTAAGATTCTGTTGGTGTTAAAATGATTGAGCATTTGATTTAGCATTACCTTTTCAAACACTTTGCTAAAAACTGGCAACACGGATACAGGTCTATAATTATTTGTATCTTTACTATCTCCGGATTTAAACAGAGGTATGACTTTACTGTATTTCATTAAGTCCGGGAAAACTCCTTGATCAACACACAAATTAAAAATTAAAGCTAAGTATGGTGCTATAGTCTCAACTATGGATGTACAAACTCTGATAGACATTCCCCAAAGATCTTCGGTCAGTTCGACTTTTATTTGCCGGAAAGCTTTAATAACTATCACAGGGTTTATGTGTTTAAATTTAAATTCAGCCGGGCAGTCAGACACATTCGCCTTTAATAAACCAAATGAGACTTCAGGAGAGGAATTAAGAGCCTCCGTAGTTTTTAACGGTATATCGGTAAAGAAATTTACAAACTCATGAGCTACTTCCTGATTAGAGCTTTTAGGACCACATGCTGTATCTAATGTGTAGTTAGTGTTACGTATTTTCTTCCTGTTAGTCTCGTTATTTATGACTTTCCAAACTGTCTTAATTTTGTTTTCTGCTGTTTTGATCTTGTTGCTAATGTGCAAGGCTTTGGCAACCTTGCATGTATTTCTAAAAATTTTTGAAAACTTAGCAACATACTTGTTAAAAGTTTCAGAGTTTATATAAGGCTTAAGGTCAACAATGATTTGAAAGAGAAAGGAGTGAATGATGCCGTGTCATCTGACAGGGGAAAATGGAAGAAGAAAACGTGTTGCGCCGACCCCAAGTAGAATAGGACAGTGCCTTAAATGGGACGTGTGTTGTGGAAGCTGCAGAAGGTTGTAAGACTATCTTTGCATTGTATAGACTCAATTTCCCAGTATTGTATAATTTTTTTTAAGCCTGGAAACCAGTGGTCCAGCTGTGTAAAAAGCGGAATAGTGCCGAAAAAAGTTCGCGAGCAGACACAGTGAGTTTCGTGTGTCGGGAACAGAATCGAGTTGTGAGTGACAGTGGTAGCGGTACTGAGTGCAAAAAACGAACAAGAAAGAGGGTAGACCGATTTGTCTGCTCATAAACACCCACCCGCAATAACTTCAGTTTATCCGTGATCATGGTGCTTGCAACAGCGCCGAAATATCGGGAACTCAAAGAAAACAATAAACATGGTAAATATCCCGTCTTCTAGTTATAATAATTATTGTATAATTGTATAGAACATGTGTGAGAGCAGCGGTGGTCCAGTGGTGGAGACCCCGATTTACGAGCAGTAAGTCGTGGGTTCGAACCCAGCCAGGCGCATTACTTTGTGTAAGTTATTTCATCACCACTGCTCTCAAAACGGTGAAGGAAAACATCGTGAGGAAACCGGCATGTCCTAGAACCAAAAATTCGAAGACATGTGACATCTACCAACCCGCACTGGGCCTGCGTGGTGGATTATAGCCCGTTCCCTCTCATAGAGAAGGAGGCCTGCGTCCCTGCAGTGGGAACATGAATAGGCTGATTATGCTATACTTATGCTTATAGAACATGTGTGAGTGCTATGTATTATCATTGACTCGAAAGTCCTGCTGATGGTGGCGGGTGTGTCGGATCATTTAGTTCCCTTCAAAATGGTTGAGCTGAATGGTGCTGATCCATGCGTCATGTTCGTGAACACTGCCCGCAGTTAATTTTAATTACCTACCTTATTTTTGAACTGTTGATTTATTCTTTTTACCCCTGTTGGACGTCAACGAAAGAAACCCGAAATTGAATGATTGAGATAACAAAAGTGGCGTTACCTAAAGGATGGTTTCCAACAAACGGCTCGCATCGCATCGGATCGAAACGAATTTTTATAATCTTTAAACGATATTAAATCGTGTACACAGTATTTAAAGTCTGTATTACCAAGCCGCGCACAGCAGCTTGTCCGCGGGCGTCTTCTGCGACACGGGATCGTAGCCGAAAGTATGCAGCGACGCGCGATCGGGTCCGTTCGCCTTCCGTCGTCAACCATTTTCGAAAATTAGAACACGTAAACACGGTAGTAATTAAACTATTTGACTAGACGCAGAAACGGATCCGTTCGCAAGCGACGTGGCGGGGCCGATTATATGCCTCGACATCCAGTCGGACTGCACGGATGTCGCCGCATCCGTTCGCATGCTTTCCGATCCGTTGCGATGGAGGAAATTTTTTCTTGCTTATTTTTATCGTATAACATTTTTGTACCTCACTCATCACTAGCAGATAACAGATACCTGAAACTGCAGGAAGGAAGGCATGGTTTGTTGCTCGAGAGTGTTGAAACTCAATCCCTGAACGAGCCATACAGGGGTTCAAGTTACAGGAAAACACGATTTCTACGGTGACAAATATAAATCATAACATCACGCAAGTAATCCTCGAAAAGTAAGGCAGTTATGTACCTCTAATAGTACACAAGAGTGTCCATGGAGTTTCTTGCCCATTCTTCTCCATAGAGATCTACGCTTTGGAATGTGCAACTACAGTACTTTCTCAAGTCATAATGCCTTGTGACTGTTGCTTCGCTCCTTTTTGTTTTTTTGACATTCAATAGTGCCTGTGATGGTCTAATTGAAATAAATGCTTTGACTTTGAAAAGGCTTTGAGTGAGCTTTAGTGACACCCACATTTCGCCAGTTATGTTTTAATAGGGGGCGAGCCTATTGCCATCAACGGGCTACGAATCTAGACTCCGTGGCTGCTACTAAAGAAATTCTTGATAAAAAAGTTAATATTTGCCCGACCAGGGATTCGAACCCAGGACATCATGCTCAGCAGTCGCGCTTGCTATCACTAGACCAACGAGAAAGGATCGTGGTTATGGGAGAGTAATTGGAAGCTCGATCGGTATTCTCCGGTAATTGGGTAGAGCAAGTGGTATCAAATGGTCCGCCTATGGAATTTTGTGATACTAGCTTCAGACCGCGACCTCGTTCATAAATAAACTGGAATAATGACTGACAGATAATAGTGAATCTCAACCCTCATCTGCCTACTATGTTGGGGTCGGCGTCCAGTCTAACCGAACACCGCTGAATACCAGTATTTTACATGGAGCAACTGCCTATCTTACCTCCACAACCCAGTCAGTACTGGGTAATTTGATACCCCTTAATAAGATTGGTTGTCAGACTTTCGGGCCACTGACTACCTGTAACGACTGTCAAAGATCTACAAATGACAGCCGAGACCAACGGATTAAAGCATTTTCCGAGGCACGGAGGAAACTTGGTATGTAATGATGGTCACCCATCCACGGACCAACCTAAGCAAGCGAGGCTTATCCTAAAGATCGACCTTAGCGCAAAGAAGCTAGTATTTTCTAAAAAAAAAGGCTAGATGTCAGTAACGAAGGGTCAATTTTTGTAAGAGGTAAGCCGGCGTACATATCTTTAATCTGATTATATTATTTGTCAATAGAATACTGACTGTGCCATTTTTCAAAGGGAAGCCAGTAGGAATCGAGTTGTATGGAACCTTCGCCACTGCTAGATGTAATTCTTGGCTCTTGTGATACAGAGAATCCTAGTACAAGAGCCAGAGCTACACTGATGTTTGAACAATCACGTGTTAATAAAGATTTTATTATTTTGATTTTATTATTTAAATCTCCAGTAAATGCAACCGCTTTTCGCCCTGCCCGTACAGCTAAATTAATTGAAAGCTGGGACATAGATGCAATGAACCTAATTGTGCGCTTGCATGCTGGGACACTAATTATATTATGTGACAATGTATAATTAGTTTCTAGCTGTAGTCCAGTGGTGTTGTAACTGGTGTGTGAGGAGATGAGTTTGATTCTTGAGTGGGACAAATGAGTTTAAGGTTCTATTAAATGAAGTTTGTTCTAGTTAGGACAAAATCAAATCATCAAAAAGGCTCTAGATATCGATTGAAAAAAAGAAGTAAAATGTTTGTAATATTTGTTTTGTTTGTGTTTGTATGTTTGTAATGTGTTTTGTTGTTTGTTGTGTTTTGTGTGTTTGTTTTATGTTGTTTTGTGTGTGTGTTTGTTGTTGTGTTTTGTGTTGTGTGAATTAAATACAATACTGTAAGGGCTGTTTTACCACCTGAGCAGATCGTGTTATACAAATATTGCTCCATTTTTTAATTTATTGGGTATAACAGGGTGGAAGGCACATCGACGCTAAAACGGATCCTACATTTTGATCGTGTAGGTATTGCAGCTTTGTAGGACACAACTGTTTTTTTTTTAATAATCGAGGAAAAATTTCAATGTGGGGGGTTCAGAATGAAGTACTGAATACGTGGTAACCGTTTTAGCGTTGGTGTCCTATCCACACTGTATATTTTATGTATTTATAGTAGAATTAAGGGTATTTTTTTTTTTTTTTTAATATTAAGATCGGGAAGTAAGATTTGACTCCAATTTGGTTCAGTATACGCTAGACAAATAGATAGATAGTACGCTTGTTAAGGCTTCGATGTTTCTGACAAAGAGGTTAAAAACAAAATGTTTTTTTTTTTTTTTTACGTAGTCGTAGATCGGCACTTATAAAACGTCGACAAAAAGGTGCACGGTTCGGGTTGGTCGTTTCCTATGGAAAAAAAAAAAAAAAAAAAAAAATTACCTAGAACTAACTGGGTTGTGGAGGTCAGATAGGCAGTCGTTCCATGTAAAAAGGTGTAAACGGATCCTTCACGAAGCTTTCTGTACATCAAATTAAGTAAAATTACGCAAAAATGATTGCTAGGAAACAACTTTTTTTTTTTGGGGTAAACATTTTCATTTTACGGTAGGACTCAATGTAACCACCCACTCAAAACATTGTGCTGATGGATGCAATGAATATGTACGGGGGTCGTGAAGGTATTTATAGTGCAGTTATAACATTAAAAACTTGTGAAAAATTTGGTTGGACCCCCAATATCTCCGTAACTAGAAAGTTCCCAGGTATGGTCTAGAACAAAAAAAATATCGCAATGACGGGGAGACCAAGTCCTTTTCGGCTTCGTTAACATTATTCTTACACCCATTAGACAGCCATTTGTAAGACTACTAAGAAAAGAAGCCATTTATGTAACACTACTTAGACTTTTGTTTCATAAATCGATATGACTGTTTATTGTTTTATTATTTAACCACAAGCATCTCAAACTCACAATCAGCTTATTAATGAAATCATTCACATTGTTACAACGTGTCCGGAATGAAGGCCGTCCTTCGAACCATATTTTTTCTTCCTGTCTTCATTCTTGCCACGTATACGTGTGTGGAGGTGTTACATTATATAAAGTCGATCGTCCACTGGTACACAGGATGTGCAGAGGTTCGCATCGTTAGCTGCGCGGTTTATTTGTTTGCCAGCGACACATCTGTGCGTAGTATAGCCGTAAGTTGCAGTTGATTATCATCATCTGTGAAGCCTTCCCCAACTGTGATTGGGGTAGGCTTCCAGTCTACCTGGATGCACCTGAATTATAGATGAAGGGACTGCCTATCTTACGTCCACCACCCAGTTACTGTATAAAGCGCTACCCCTTGGTAACAACGTTTGTTGTTTTGACTGCCAAGATCTAGAAATGACAGCCGGGACCAACTGAGGTACGAAGGTTTCTCGATGTAATATCATCATTGTTATCCCAAATTATTTTAGGTTGCGGCTGCATGTCTTCCATGCTTCTCTCGTTATCTCACTGCCATGGCCCCACTGGTGGGGCTAACGGGAAAAATCAAAGCCGTCGTTTCGTTGGCCCCACTACCCTGCGCTACCTTGAGATCATATGACGTATGACAGCTCCGATCTCGGTCTTGTATATTGTCCCTGGCGACAAACGGGAAAATAGTTCCCGTTTGTTGCCAGTGAGGCGTATTATATGACACATCCCAAAAAGTACCAGGCTGGCATGAGCTCAAGGTGGTATGCATTTTAATAATTCTGGGTATAGGTACGGTCTTCTAGTAATAAATACCTTCTTGGATTCATGCCCGCCTAGTACTGTTCGTAAGGTTATTGTCCGTAACTAGCACAACTGTACACTAACACTACTCGATCTCATGTAATGTTTTTGAGTAATATTTTAATTATTTTAATCAATTCCCGGGCGGTGTGGTCAAGGGGTACACCCATTTGCGAAGCATAGCCTCCGGCTGTTATGGAGCGCCAGCTTTACACACATTATCTAGTGAATGACTTGACATGTTTGAACAGGCTGTCTTCACTGCACTGACACGATGATAAGGCTTGTTGTTACGTGAAGGGATCAGCAGGAATGTGTGGTATTGGTGAGTTATACTTAATTGTATGTTACATATTTTATGACTGCTTGATTGATAAAGATGAAGAACGCACGGTCTTAGAAAATGACGAAAGAGTACACATTTGGAGTATTATATTACTTTCATCCCTCAGGAGAAACACGAACAACAACACACTGTAGTATGAAAGAAAGAAGAATTTAAACCCTTGTCGAGGTAAGCAAGATTTAAGTTTGGATGGCCAGAAAAGTCGTGAACCAAATGACTGAGCATTCAATAGCTAGGTCAGATAGTCGCTCTATGTAAGAAACTGGTATTTCGCTATCAATGATTAGACTCGAAGTCGACTCCAATGGGAAAAGGATAGGCAGATGATGATGAGTAAAGAGATTCCGATTGTCTACGGGCTACACAGACAAGTGACGAACGTGTTACATCAGCTACTGTAAAGCCAAAGCCGGCCAAGTGTGAGTTCAACTCGCGCACCGAGGGTTCCGTATAAACTTGTAGGTATTTTTTTATTAAACCCTATACCGGGTGTACCCTTCACATAGCCGTCAACCAAGCATTCTGTACATCAAACTAAGTAACTTTACGCAAAAAATATTGCTGGGAATCGACTTGTTTTTTTGGGGTGAAAAATCACGTTTTACGGTAGGACTCGATGGAAAGCACTCATAGCATTGTGCTGATGAATGGATTGAATAGTACCAGGGTCGTGGAAGTGTGTAAAGTAAAAATCTTAGAATTAAAACATGTATTCAAAAAAAAACTTGTGAAAAAGTTGGAACTTTGACCCCCAACATCTCCGTAACTAGAAGGTTCCCAGGTATGGTCTAGAACAAAAAAAATATCGCAGTGACGGGGACAACAAGTGCCTTTCGTTTATGTTAAGGGTCTATTTACACCCTTTATATTTACGGTTTTCAGTTTTCCTTTACTCGTCCTGTAAGACATTATTACTTCTTGCACTAAATTGAATGATTCTACGTCAACGGGAAATACCCTATAGGTTTTGATTCCCTTGTGAAATAGCAAAATATGCGACATAAACGGTCATATCTTTTGATCTCGTTGACTTACAAGTTTGAGGGATAGCAGACTTGAGTATTTGATACGTGATCAAAATCAAAATATTTTATTTCACATAGGCCTAGATGCGCACTTATAAAACGTCGACAAAAAGGTGCACGGTTCGGGTTGGTCGTTTCCTATGGAGAAGAACCGACAAGAAACTCCATGGTTACTCTTTTGATACCTCCACACGTTCCTGAGAAACACGTTCCAGAGAACAAAGTGATCCGGTAAGGGTTCCGTATTGGCGACTGAGGTACGGAACTCTAAAAATCATGTCCAAAGGGGACTTAACTGGGGATGACAGTTTGTTTGACAGGTTCGTCATTTTTGCTGTTGGGTAAACCCATCAGACATCTTGAAAATGAAATCTCAGAAGTCACACGAATTAACCTCATAATTTTGTTAGTGTATTAAACTTTTTTCCTTTGTCAAAACCTAGTCCATTTAAAACCTAAGCCTGTTAATTAGTAATTCAGTTCAGCAGCTGTGACCGACTCTCTGTTATCAGTTAAAGTTATCAGTGACAGGAATTAACCTACTTTTGTGGAGTATTTAGTAACGTAAACATGAGCTTAGATTAATTGGTGGATATCCTATGATTAGGTTTAGGTGTTAAGTAGATGTTTGGGTCGTGTTAAAAAGCTGCTATTGTGGTCTGTTATTTTAATACTTTGACGGCACGGTTGGCGCAGTGGCTGAGCGATTGGCTGCTGCGCTGCGTGTCGCTACTGTCGCGGGTTCGATCACTGCACGCGGAACAAATATTTGTATGACCTACAGGTAGTTGTTCCGGGTATGTCTATTTATGTATGTGAGTTTAAATGTTAATTAACGGACGATACAGGAAAAATTCCTAGTGTAGGGTAACGTTTAAAAAAAATATATACTAACTATATTACAATACTGAAAACCTTTTTTAATGACATAACACACACACATACATACACAAACACATACACACACACACACACGCACATACACACACACTCTTTTCTTAATTACGTAATTGTATATTTATATTGTAAGGGAATGAGCGGAGCCTTCAACTACAGGCATTTCTATGCCTAAATGGAGACTCCTCGATATGCAATGTAAGCCAAATTGATATGAAATAAACTTATTTTATTTTATTTTTGATTTTATATTAGACTACGACATTTTTACATTTTATATTGTCACTTTTAATATACATGTGTTTTTTTTTTAGTGTCGTTGGTAAAAGTATTATGGCCACACCAATCGTGGTAGTGGAGTTTTTTAGGAGCCCAGAAATGCAGATGTTATATGGTTTCGTTATATCGTTGAAGGTCCACGGACCCGAACAAAGTGCTATGTTGCCATGTTTATTGTATGAGCTGCCAGTCTATGGGATTTACTGCCGGCTTCTCTGTACCCTTACCATCATCTGCCTGCCTTTTCCCAACTATGTTGGGGTCGGCTTCCAGTTTAACCGAATGCAGCTGAATGCCAGTATTTTACATGGAGCGACTGCCTATCTGACCTCCACATTCCAGTTAGTATTGGGTAATACGATACCCCTTGGTAAGACTGGTTGTCAGACTTTTTGGGCCACTGACTACCTAACGACTGTCAAAGATCTACAAATGATACCCGGGACAAACGGCTTAACGTGCTTTCTGAGGCACGGAGGAAACTCGATGTGTAATGGGTGGTCACCCGTCCACAGACCAACCTAGGCAAGCACGGCTTAACCTAAAGATCGATCCGAGCGGCTGTTATTATTTAGCCACGAGCTCCTCAACGGACTGATCAACTCAACTCAAATCATTTATTTAAATTAGACTATTACAGTCACTTTTGAAGATCAAAAACAAAAGGATGTAGCTACAGTCCCAATCACAAAGCATAATAACTTGTATTACTGTAGTTGCCCATTCCAAAGCGTAGATCTCTATGGAGAAGAATGGGCAAGAAACTCCATGGAGACTCTTCAAAATAAAATATCTTTTTTAATAGTCAGTGGCTCAAAAGTGACAACCAACCCTACCAAGGGGGTGTCGTAATTCCCAGTACTAACTGGTTTGTGGAGGTCAGATAGGCAGTCGCTCCATGTTAAATACTGGTATGGCAAGCCGACCCCAATAAAGGGTGTAAATAGACCCTTAACGAAGCCGAAAGGCACTTGTTTTTCCCGTCTTTGCGATCATTTTTTTGTCCTAGATCATACCTGGGAACCTTCTAGTTACGGAGATATTGGGGGTCAAAGTTCCGACTTTTTCACAAGTTTTATTTAAAATACATGTTTTTAAAGTAAGATTTTTACTTTAAACATCTCCACGACTCCCGTACTATTCCATCCATCCATCAGCACAATGCTTTGAGTGTTTTGCATCGAGTCCTACCGTAAAACGTGATTTTTCTCCCCAAAAAAAAAACTCGTTTTCCAGCAATAATTTTTGCGTCAAGTTACTTAGTTTGATATACAGAATGCTTGGTTGACGGCTTCGTGAACTTCGTTTACACCATGTATAGTTGAGAACAGGCTAGGCAGATGATGATTAAGGCCACCGTTGTGAGAATATGCAAAAGGGTAATTCTCACCCCTTTACAAAACATTACCAGCATTAAAAAGTACAGAAGGCATAAAGTACCAGTAGTTTCACACTTAAGCGACCCGGGAATCGAACACGCTCCCTCAATCACACAATCCAGCTATTGTCTTACAAAGATGTGTAGTGTGAACTATTATTTATTTTGAATAGGAATAACCCCTTTTTAAAGTTGTTAAATCCACCACTCACAAAAATACTTGTGTTTTGAAAGAGCATTTAAATTCAGTCATGTGTCAAATTGAGTAGAAAGAGTGATCGTTCACCTTTAAATTACGTCACATGTTTAGGGGGTCCTGAGGAGCTCGTGGCTAAATAATAACAGCCGCTTGGGTCGATCTTTAGGTTAAGCCATACTTATGCTATGCTTATGTTATGCTATGTGCTTGCCTACGTTGATCTGGGCAATCGTTGCTTAACCTTGAACACCAGCCCGTGCGATTGTTATTATTTAGAGACGAGCCCTGACAAAGATCATAGATCTATAAAGAAATAAGTCTAATAAAATCTTGAAAAATCACTTATCTAGAGCGAAATAATTGAACTAGAAAATAAAACACTATCCCTGACACCTCCTACACTGCTCACACCCGTAAACTTAAAAGCTTTGCACTAAATATGCGTCTGATACTCTTTAATGATGCCCAGCGCCCATCATACAAGTCGTAATGATAAAAACGCTGAGTTCTCAAGATATAACTGTAGGGTTGCCACGAAAAATATTATTACTAAGAAAAAAATATTCTTTTGACTGCGTCGTTGGTCTAGTAGTCGCAATTGCGCTTGCTGAGCACGAGGTCCTGGGTTTGATACCCAGGTCGGTGTTATTGGGTTTTAACATTAGAAAATCCTCTGAAGGAGCACGGAGTCTGGATTTATGTCCGGTTGAAGGCAATAGGCTCGCCCGCTATTACTTTTGCATGGGACTTAAACATGACTGGCAAAATGTGGGTGTACTATTAAGTACACCTCTGCCTAACCGTTAGGGGGTTACAGGCGTGATGTTATGATGATGGATCTGCCTACTAACACAAAAGTCATTTTCATAATTTTCTGAAAAGTGTGTTTTAAAAGAACAATTTATCATTAGTGCCAAGTTGACAACCCTACAGAGTCGTGCACTTAATATTATCATTGCGCTCTCTAATGGAGCCTGCCTGTAATGCACATGGGAGCTAAAATTGTACTACGTGTGACCTCTGGCATCGGTTGCTTTTATATGCTCTAGTTTATGCAGATTGCAAGCCGAAATATCGCTTGGAGATCAGAAGAAAACTGTAAAGGTGCTGAAAGACTTTCAAGTCTCTCATCATCATCAAGCTTGGTCAAATGTCGGATTTTTCAGCTCCTGTACTCGCTGGCTAGTTTTGAATATACTGCGCCGTTGATCGAGTGGTCGAAAGCGCGACTGCTGAGCATGAGGTCCTGGGTTCGATTCCCAGGTTGGGCAAAGTGTTATTCGCTTTTTCCATCAGGAATTTCTCAGTAGTAGCCACGGAATCTGGATTTGTACCCGGTTGATGGCAAAAGACACGCCTTCATGGGACTTAAACATAACTGGCGAAATGTGGGTGAACCGTTAGGTACACCTCTACGTAACCCTGCGGGGATTACAAGCGTGATGTTGTGAATTTGTCAATGCTTTGTGTCGTTTTAATGATTCAGTTCTAAGACTGTGTAAGAAAGTATGGTACGTATGGCATTTAATTGAAAATAATTACAAAATTGTTCTTAACAAAGACGTCAGCCACTTGAAGTCTTCGACTCTTCAATCGATCTGTGCTAAACCCGTCCCAATTATATCCAGCTGATCGGATGACTGGCTAATCGGCCCCGTTTAAGATAATCGTCTTCCGACGATTATTCGGTTAAAAATAAACGTCTAATCGGATTAAGCAGGTGTGGAACTTCATGGCCAATTTGTAGAAAGAAACTGTGTGAAATCTATGCGCATTCTTGGCAAAATTCGATACAATGTCGACGGCACGGGTGGCGCAGTGGCTGAGCGATTGGCTGCTGCGCTGCGTGTCGCGGGTTCGATCCCCGCACGGAACGAATATTTGTATGATCTACAGGTAGTTGTTCCGGGTCTGGCTGTTTGTGTATGTGAGTTTAAATGTTTGTAAACGCACCCACGATACAGGAGAAATTCCTAGTGTGAGGTAACTTTAAAAAAAAAAAAAGTAAAATAGAAATTAGAAAACAAATAAATATATCTAGGATTGTTTTTTGGTGGCATAGGGCAATGGCATCTGAATCTTGTTACCTTTAGCTCTGCCCTGCCGTCTCCGGTGTGCGCTGGCCCTTATGGGCCTAATCCTAACTAATATCACTGTAAACGTAAAAGTGAGTTTATTTATTTGTTTGTTAGTTCGTCACGTCATAACAGCTGAACGTATTTCCATACACGTAGAATATGACCCAGGTTAGAACATAGTAAGCTAGTGCTATGTTTATGACGTATGTGTATGACAAGAGCTCAGTAAGATTATTATCTATATATAATGGTAAACTGACTGACTGACTGGGTGATATATCAACACACAGCCCAAACCGCTGGTCCTAGGGACATGAAACTTGGAAGATGTGTTCTTTGTGAAAAGTAAGTATCCTCTAAGAAAGGATTTTTGAAAATTCCACCCCTAAAGAGGTGGATAGGGGATGGAAATTTATATGAAAGTCAAGTAAGTTTTGAAGTTAGGATCTTCAAATTTTGTGTTTAGGCTGACGATTGAAAATTAATTTATACGTGTCTCAGCTTTTTTGATAATTCTACCCCCGAAGGGTTGGTAACTAATCGGATATTTTTCGCCATCCACGCGGGTGAAGCCGCGGGCAACAGCTAGTTAACAATAAAAACTGTACCATGTTTACTGTCTGTGTTTAATGTTAGTGACCATGACAGTTTAAAAACTCATAAGAGTTAAATAAGTTCTATACAAATAAATAAAATTTAAGTGTTTGTTTGGAATTTCAAAATAACAACTTTTTATTAAATGCACATGAAAATATTTACATACAATACACGTTACGAAACAGTCAGTCAGAAGTCAGTTCAGCAGAAAAGTCAGTCAGTCTTCTGTCGGTTTGGCAGAAGTAACATTTTTTTTTTTGTAAATGGAGGTTACCACGAATAAACGCTTTTTTTTTTTTTTTTTAAACACAAAATATAACATTTTTTTAATTTTTTTATCTTTCTGTTTGTTCCGGCTAATCCCCGAAACGAGTGCACCGATTTTGACGGAACTTTTACTGGTGTTATAAGGAGTAACTTACGCTACTTTTATTTTAGAAAAAGGATTAGTGTTCCATGCAAATAATATAAAACCCTTTAAATTGTTAACAAAATCCGATTCAAATAGGGAAGTAAATATTTTTATAATAACTTCACGCGTACCAAAGTCGCGGGGCACAGCTAGTAGTTCAATAAGTTCGGTACACGCTCAACCAATCGATCGTTAGCTGCTTTTAGTTTTAGCTCTGTAGTATGACTCACAACTTCACAAGTTAGTAACTAGTCAGTGAGAACTATGCCGCGATTGATTTATAGCTTACTAGCTCTCTGCATTATTAGACAAGCAGCTATATTATGTATGAGTAATGGCAGTCTGTGCTGTGAGCAATAAGGTAGCATAATAGCTACCACGGCTTACAAGTTGTAAGTCTTTCGAACCGAGAAAGACTGTTGTTACAGGAAAAGTAACTCTGAAGTTTCTTAACCATTGAGAGACTTCTTGAGAGACTCATTGACAACGACTTCCTTGTCAACGCTAAGCTCCAAAGCCTTGAACATCGCCGTAAAGTTGCCAGCCTATCGGTTTTTTATTGGTTACATTTCGGGGAGCGTGAGTGAGCGGGAGCATTCTATCATCGGACGAGCAGAGATACGGCGACGTTATATGGTTGAAGTTCCACGGACCCGAACAAAGCGCTATGCTTCCACTTTTATTGTGCGAACCGCCAGTCTGTGGAATTCACTGCCGGCTTCTCTGTTCCCTGATCATTATAATCTGGATCTATTCAAAGTTCGAGTGAATCGGTTTCTTCTACGCAAGCGTGCTCCACTCCACATCATCGCTTCACATCAGGCGAGCTGCGGCCAAAGCAAGCCTATCTATACTATATAATATTATAAAGTTGAAGTTTGTTTGTTTGGTTGAACGCGCTAATCTTAGGAACTACTGGTTTGAATTTAAATATTATTTTAGTGTTGGATAGTCCATTTATCGAGGAAGGCTATAGGCTATATAACATCACGCTACGACCTATAGGAGCAGAGCAAAAATAAAACAAGTCAGAAGCCGCGGGTGAAAACGCGGGGTACTTTAGAATAAAAAGTCATTCTTCATCTTATGAATACCTTGGCGAATAGGACAATAATATCAATGCAACTTAAATCAATTCTATTTAATTGTAAAAATGGTTTGAATATGATGCATTTTATTTTAGGAAAAAGATTAGGGTTCCGTGCTTAAAAAAATAAAACCCATGATATTGTTAAAAAAAAAATCATTATCATCATCATCATTTTCTTACCCTTATCCCAATTCATTTGGGGTCGGCGCAGCATGTCTTCTTCTTCCATACTTCTCTATTACTCGTCATCTCGCCAGACACCTCCTTTCTTGCCATATCATTCTTTACACAGTCCATCCATCGTTTCTTTGGTCTTCCTCTACTCATATACCCATCCACATTCATACTCAAAACTTTCCGAATTTAACAAAATCCGATTAAAAAATGGGAAGTAATATTTCAAAAGGGGGTAAATAGACACTTAACGAAGGCGAAACGCACTTGTTCTCCTTGTCTTTGCGATATTTTTTTTTGTTCTGGACCACATCTGGGAACCTTTTAGTTACAGATATGTTTAATAGAAGGTTAAAGTTCCAACTTTTTCACAAGTTTTTTTTTTAAATACATGTTTTTAAAGTAAGACTTTTTACTTTAAACACCTCTACGACCCCCGCACTATTCATTCAATCCATCCATCAGCACAATTCTTTAACTGCGTTCCATCGAGTCCTACCGTAAAACGTGATTTGTCACCCCAAAAAAAAAAGTCGTTTCCCAGCAATAATTTTTAAGTAAAGTTACTTAGTTTGATGTAAAGGATGCTTGGTTGAAGGGCTTCGTGAAGGGTCTGTTTACACCTTGAATAATGATTTTACGCCGTTGAAGGTCGCGAGCAACATCTGGTAATATATAATTTTGATTCTTGAGCTTCTTGTAGAAGCTCCCAATTTGACGCAAGTACTCATTCATTTTCGCCGAAACTCCAACCGACTTCAACAACTCATAATAAATCATTTTTTTTCACCTTTAATTAAAAATGCTGAATGGCCGACTACCTCAGGCGGCTTAAAAAAACACACACAATTGAAACGTCAAAACGCTATTGTCATAGTTTGACACCTCGAAGAATGGTGTCGTGTGAGCTTGTTGAAATAAATAGAATGGGTTCCGTGGTTTTATTTATGTTTTTATGTTCACGCCTTTTAAGGAGACGAGAAAAGCAGTGGTGTAGATTTTTTTGGTTTTTTTCATTTTTAGAGCAAAGTTGTTTTGGCTGATAGATCTAAAAACGTTTTTTTTTCTTTTATAAGTAGGTAATTATTATTAACACAGATTTAACATATACATAATGTTTTGTACCACTCGTGTACATGAAGTTTAAATAAATAAATTAAGTTAATATAAAGTATAATGTAAGTTTATTTTAAAAACTCCACCCCTCAGTTTTCATAGCAGATTAAAATAACGAGAAAAGGCATTAATTATCGCATTTAAAATAACGTAAAAAGCATTCAGAAACTCCTAGAATTAATTTACCTTGACAGCTCTGTAATTACAAGTGCCATACCTACATACAAATGTTTGAAGCACTTGTTCTACCGTTAGCGATTAGCGAGGTGGCCCAGTGTGGTGTAGAGGGTTCGAGCCCAGGCAGGTTTTTATGGTATGGGTAGAGATAGCAACAGAAAACGAATGTTTTATTTGACAGTTCACAGGGTGTGAACAGACAGCGATCAACTACAAGGTATAAGCAGACCAAGAAGCTGTCGACCAAGCATTCTGTACATCAAACTAAGTAACTCTACACGAACATTTTTGGGTTGATATATCACGGTTTACGGTAGGCCCAGAGATTTAAAAGACTTATTAATGTCTTTGGGTAGTACTCAATGTAACGCACTCAAAACATTGTACTGATGCATGTATTGAATTTTACAGGGGTCATGAAGGTATTTCAAGAAAAGTCATAACATTCAAAACTTGTATTAAAAAAAAAACGTGTGAAAATGTTTGAACTTTGACCTTCAATATCTCCGTAACTACAAGATTCTCTGGTATGGTCCAGAACAAAAAAAAATAATCGCAATGACTTGTCATTGCGATTATTTTTTTTTGTTTTTTTTATTTTTTATTTTTTTTAATTTCGGCTTCGTTAAGGATTTTTTTTACACGCATATACATGTATATCTTACTTATACGGGACCTACAATCTTTTGAACGTTTCTTGAGCGAGACAGTCGTCGATAGCTAGTCGCTTTCTCGCCGGCTAAGGGACCGATCCCTTAAGGGTGCTCCTCGTACGGAACTCTAAATGAGCTCAGCGGGTACCTGTCAAAAACGTGATGTTTTAATTAAATTCCAAAGGCTTTCTGTCTGTTTGTCTGTGAATTTGTTAGTACATATACAATGTTGAATAGAAACTGGGTGACTATGGTGAAAGCTACTGTTTTCTTTTGTTGTCAAACTTGGCCAAAAGACTGCACTTGAGTTTTTTAAATGTGAACACAGCACGCTGTGTGGTGCTGGGTGGTGAAACTTGCTGTGGTGGAAGTATTTCTCGGAAATAACTCTTTAAGAAAGAGAATCACTAAATTAGTATTACGGTTCAAAGATATGAAAGAGACTTCATTTTATACAACTACCAGAAGGAATTAGTGACGGTTGAAGATGAGCTTTGTACAGAGTTACTTAGTTCGATGTACAGAATGCTTAACTTATACTGTCATTTACGGGATATCTTCCGTGATTGTTCATTATTTTGAGCTCCCGATATCCCGATATCCGATATCCGATATCAGAAGTGACAGTATAAGTTTAGAAACCGTGAAAGCTTAAAACAGTGACAGAATGCTTGGTTGACGGTTTCGAGAAGGGTCCGTTTACACCATGCATATTAAACACTGTAGTCATTCGAGAACTGGCCCAGGACAGTGGCTTATTTGAAATAGGATATTATTATGATAGCAAGGCCTTACTAAAAACTCCTTCCGATCACATTATTCTTCCATATCCTGCACCGAACGCCACTACAATCATAAATCCATGCTCCGGCAGGACAGGCAGTGGCCACAGTCCGCGAATTGACACACAATTGCGAGGGGAGACTAAGTAAGATGGACGGGCGACACGCGACTCCGGGGTACAATCGTGGAGTTTAGTGCTCGATAGGATAGTTCTAGAGAAAAATTGAAAGGAATTCGTTTGTCTTGGTATGGACATGTAATGAGGAGGGATGAAACGCATGCGACTAAAAGAGTGATGAACATGAATTTTGATGGATGGAGAGGGAGAGGAAGCCCAAAGAAAAGATGGATGGATTGTGTGAGGAATGACTTGAAAGAGAAAGGAGTAAATGATGCCGTGTCATCTGACAGGGTAAAATGGAAGAAGAAAACGTGTTGCGCCGACCCCAAGTAGAATAGGACAGTGCCTTAAATGGGACGTGTGTTGTGGAAGCTGCAGAAGGTTGTAAGACTATCTTTGCATTGTATAGACTCAATTCCCCAGTATTGTATAATTATATAGAACATGTGTGAGAGCAGCGGTGGCCCAGTGGTGGAGACCCCGACTTACGAGCAGTAAGTCGTAGGTTCGAACCCAGCCAGGCGCATTACTTTGTGTAAGTTATTTCATCACCACTGCTCTCAAAACGGTGAAGGAAAACATCGTGAGGAAACCGGCATGTCCTAGAACCAAAAATTCGAAGACATGTGACATCTACCAACCCGCACTGGGCCTGCGTGGTGGATTATAGCCCGTTCCCTCTCATAGAGAAGAAGGCCTGCGTCCCTGCAGTGGGAACATGAATAGGCTGATTATGCTATACTTATGCTTATAGAACATGTGTGAGTGCTATGTATTATCATTGACTCGAAAGTCCTGCTGATGGTGGCGGGTGTGTCGGATCATTTAGTTCCCTTCAAAATGGTTGAGCTGAATGGTGCTGATCCATGCGTCATGTTCGTGAACACTGCCCGCAGTTAATTTTAATTACCTACCTTATTTTTGAACTGTTGATTTATTCTTTTTACCCCTGTTGGACGTCAACGAAAGAAACCCGAAATTGAATGATTGAGATAACAAAAGTGGCGTTACCTAAAGGATGGTTTCCAACAAACGGCTCGCATCGCATCGGATCGAAACGGATTTTTATAATCTTTAAACGATATTAAATCGTGTACACAGTATTTAAAGTCTGTATTACCAAGCCGCGCACAGCAGCTTGTCCGCGGGCGTCTTCCGCGACACGCGATCGTAGCCGAAAGTATGCAGCGACGCGCGATCGGGTCCGTTCGCCTTCCGTCGTCAACCATTTTCGAAAATTAGAACACGTAAACACGGTAGTAATTAAACTATTTGACTAGACGCAGAAACGGATCCGTTCGCAAGCGACGTGGCGGGGCCGATTATATGCCTCGACATCCAGTCGGACTGCACGGATGTCGCCGCATCCGTTCGCATGCTTTCCGATCCGTTGCGATGGAGGAAATTTTTTCTTGCTTATTTTTATCGTATAACATTTTTGTACCTCACTCATCACTAGCAGATAACAGATACCTGAAACTGCAGGAAGGAAGGCATGGTTTGTTGCTCGAGAGTGTTGAAACTCAATCCCTGAACGAGCCATACAGGGGTTCAAGTTACAGGAAAACACGATTTCTACGGTGACAAATATAAATCATAACATCACGCAAGTAATCCTCGAAAAGTAAGGCAGTTATGTACCTCTAATAGTACACAAGAGTGTCCATGGAGTTTCTTGCCCATTCTTCTCCATAGAGATCTACGCTTTGGAATGTGCAACTACAGTACTTTCTCAAGTCATAATGCCTTGTGACTGTTGCTTCGCTCCTTTTTGTTTTTTTGACATTCAATAGTGCCTGTGATGGTCTAATTGAAATAAATGCTTTGACTTTGAAAAGGCTTTGAGTGAGCTTTAGTGACACCCACATTTCGCCAGTTATGTTTTAATAGGGGGCGAGCCTATTGCCATCAACGGGCTACGAATCTAGACTCCGTGGCTGCTACTAAAGAAATTCTTGATAAAAAAGTTAATATTTGCCCGACCAGGGATTCGAACCCAGGACATCATGCTCAGCAGTCGCGCTTGCTATCACTAGACCAACGAGAAAGGATCGTGGTTATGGGAGAGTAATTGGAAGCTCGATCGGTATTCTCCGGTAATTGGGTAGAGCAAGTGGTATCAAATGGTCCGCCTATGGAATTTTGTGATACTAGCTTCAGACCGCGACCTCGTTCATAAATAAACTGGAATAATGACTGACAGATAATAGTGAATCTCAACCCTCATCTGCCTACTATGTTGGGGTCGGCGTCCAGTCTAACCGAACACCGCTGAATACCAGTATTTTACATGGAGCAACTGCCTATCTTACCTCCACAACCCAGTCAGTACTGGGTAATTTGATACCCCTTAATAAGATTGGTTGTCAGACTTTCGGGCCACTGACTACCTGTAACGACTGTCAAAGATCTACAAATGACAGCCGAGACCAACGGATTAAAGCATTTTCCGAGGCACGGAGGAAACTTGGTATGTAATGATGGTCACCCATCCACGGACCAACCTAAGCAAGCGAGGCTTATCCTAAAGATCGACCTTAGCGCAAAGAAGCTAGTATTTTCTAAAAAAAAAGGCTAGATGTCAGTAACGAAGGGTCAATTTTTGTAAGAGGTAAGCCGGCGTACATATCTTTAATCTGATTATATTATTTGTCAATAGAATACTGACTGTGCCATTTTTCAAAGGGAAGCCAGTAGGAATCGAGTTGTATGGAACCTTCGCCACTGCTAGATGTAATTCTTGGCTCTTGTGATACAGAGAATCCTAGTACAAGAGCCAGAGCTACACTGATGTTTGAACAATCACGTGTTAATAAAGATTTTATTATTTTGATTTTATTATTTAAATCTCCAGTAAATGCAACCGCTTTTCGCCCTGCCCGTACAGCTAAATTAATTGAAAGCTGGGACATAGATGCAATGAACCTAATTGTGCGCTTGCATGCTGGGACACTAATTATATTATGTGACAATGTATAATTAGTTTCTAGCTGTAGTCCAGTGGTGTTGTAACTGGTGTGTGAGGAGATGAGTTTGATTCTTGAGTGGGACAAATGAGTTTAAGGTTCTATTAAATGAAGTTTGTTCTAGTTAGGACAAAATCAAATCATCAAAAAGGCTCTAGATATCGATTGAAAAAAAGAAGTAAAATGTTTGTAATATTTGTTTTGTTTGTGTTTGTATGTTTGTAATGTGTTTTGTTGTTTGTTGTGTTTTGTGTGTTTGTTTTATGTTGTTTTGTGTGTGTGTTTGTTGTTGTGTTTTGTGTTGTGTGAATTAAATACAATACTGTAAGGGCTGTTTTACCACCTGAGCAGATCGTGTTATACAAATATTGCTCCATTTTTTAATTTATTGGGTATAACAGGGTGGAAGGCACATCGACGCTAAAACGGATCCTACATTTTGATCGTGTAGGTATTGCAGCTTTGTAGGACACAACTGTTTTTTTTTTAATAATCGAGGAAAAATTTCAATGTGGGGGGTTCAGAATGAAGTACTGAATACGTGGTAACCGTTTTAGCGTTGGTGTCCTATCCACACTGTATATTTTATGTATTTATAGTAGAATTAAGGGTATTTTTTTTTTTTTTTTAATATTAAGATCGGGAAGTAAGATTTGACTCCAATTTGGTTCAGTATACGCTAGACAAATAGATAGATAGTACGCTTGTTAAGGCTTCGATGTTTCTGACAAAGAGGTTAAAAACAAAATGTTTTTTTTTTTTTTTTACGTAGTCGTAGATCGGCACTTATAAAACGTCGACAAAAAGGTGCACGGTTCGGGTTGGTCGTTTCCTATGGAAAAAAAAAAAAAAAAAAAAAAATTACCTAGAACTAACTGGGTTGTGGAGGTCAGATAGGCAGTCGTTCCATGTAAAAAGGTGTAAACGGATCCTTCACGAAGCTTTCTGTACATCAAATTAAGTAAAATTACGCAAAAATGATTGCTAGGAAACAACTTTTTTTTTTTGGGGTAAACATTTTCATTTTACGGTAGGACTCAATGTAACCACCCACTCAAAACATTGTGCTGATGGATGCAATGAATATGTACGGGGGTCGTGAAGGTATTTATAGTGCAGTTATAACATTAAAAACTTGTGAAAAATTTGGTTGGACCCCCAATATCTCCGTAACTAGAAAGTTCCCAGGTATGGTCTAGAACAAAAAAAATATCGCAATGACGGGGAGACCAAGTCCTTTTCGGCTTCGTTAACATTATTCTTACACCCATTAGACAGCCATTTGTAAGACTACTAAGAAAAGAAGCCATTTATGTAACACTACTTAGACTTTTGTTTCATAAATCGATATGACTGTTTATTGTTTTATTATTTAACCACAAGCATCTCAAACTCACAATCAGCTTATTAATGAAATCATTCACATTGTTACAACGTGTCCGGAATGAAGGCCGTCCTTCGAACCATATTTTTTCTTCCTGTCTTCATTCTTGCCACGTATACGTGTGTGGAGGTGTTACATTATATAAAGTCGATCGTCCACTGGTACACAGGATGTGCAGAGGTTCGCATCGTTAGCTGCGCGGTTTATTTGTTTGCCAGCGACACATCTGTGCGTAGTATAGCCGTAAGTTGCAGTTGATTATCATCATCTGTGAAGCCTTCCCCAACTGTGATTGGGGTAGGCTTCCAGTCTACCTGGATGCACCTGAATTATAGATGAAGGGACTGCCTATCTTACGTCCACCACCCAGTTACTGTATAAAGCGCTACCCCTTGGTAACAACGTTTGTTGTTTTGACTGCCAAGATCTAGAAATGACAGCCGGGACCAACTGAGGTACGAAGGTTTCTCGATGTAATATCATCATTGTTATCCCAAATTATTTTAGGTTGCGGCTGCATGTCTTCCATGCTTCTCTCGTTATCTCACTGCCATGGCCCCACTGGTGGGGCTAACGGGAAAAATCAAAGCCGTCGTTTCGTTGGCCCCACTACCCTGCGCTACCTTGAGATCATATGACGTATGACAGCTCCGATCTCGGTCTTGTATATTGTCCCTGGCGACAAACGGGAAAATAGTTCCCGTTTGTTGCCAGTGAGGCGTATTATATGACACATCCCAAAAAGTACCAGGCTGGCATGAGCTCAAGGTGGTATGCATTTTAATAATTCTGGGTATAGGTACGGTCTTCTAGTAATAAATACCTTCTTGGATTCATGCCCGCCTAGTACTGTTCGTAAGGTTATTGTCCGTAACTAGCACAACTGTACACTAACACTACTCGATCTCATGTAATGTTTTTGAGTAATATTTTAATTATTTTAATCAATTCCCGGGCGGTGTGGTCAAGGGGTACACCCATTTGCGAAGCATAGCCTCCGGCTGTTATGGAGCGCCAGCTTTACACACATTATCTAGTGAATGACTTGACATGTTTGAACAGGCTGTCTTCACTGCACTGACACGATGATAAGGCTTGTTGTTACGTGAAGGGATCAGCAGGAATGTGTGGTATTGGTGAGTTATACTTAATTGTATGTTACATATTTTATGACTGCTTGATTGATAAAGATGAAGAACGCACGGTCTTAGAAAATGACGAAAGAGTACACATTTGGAGTATTATATTACTTTCATCCCTCAGGAGAAACACGAACAACAACACACTGTAGTATGAAAGAAAGAAGAATTTAAACCCTTGTCGAGGTAAGCAAGATTTAAGTTTGGATGGCCAGAAAAGTCGTGAACCAAATGACTGAGCATTCAATAGCTAGGTCAGATAGTCGCTCTATGTAAGAAACTGGTATTTCGCTATCAATGATTAGACTCGAAGTCGACTCCAATGGGAAAAGGATAGGCAGATGATGATGAGTAAAGAGATTCCGATTGTCTACGGGCTACACAGACAAGTGACGAACGTGTTACATCAGCTACTGTAAAGCCAAAGCCGGCCAAGTGTGAGTTCAACTCGCGCACCGAGGGTTCCGTATAAACTTGTAGGTATTTTTTTATTAAACCCTATACCGGGTGTACCCTTCACATAGCCGTCAACCAAGCATTCTGTACATCAAACTAAGTAACTTTACGCAAAAAATATTGCTGGGAATCGACTTGTTTTTTTGGGGTGAAAAATCACGTTTTACGGTAGGACTCGATGGAAAGCACTCATAGCATTGTGCTGATGAATGGATTGAATAGTACCAGGGTCGTGGAAGTGTGTAAAGTAAAAATCTTAGAATTAAAACATGTATTCAAAAAAAAACTTGTGAAAAAGTTGGAACTTTGACCCCCAACATCTCCGTAACTAGAAGGTTCCCAGGTATGGTCTAGAACAAAAAAAATATCGCAGTGACGGGGACAACAAGTGCCTTTCGTTTATGTTAAGGGTCTATTTACACCCTTTATATTTACGGTTTTCAGTTTTCCTTTACTCGTCCTGTAAGACATTATTACTTCTTGCACTAAATTGAATGATTCTACGTCAACGGGAAATACCCTATAGGTTTTGATTCCCTTGTGAAATAGCAAAATATGCGACATAAACGGTCATATCTTTTGATCTCGTTGACTTACAAGTTTGAGGGATAGCAGACTTGAGTATTTGATACGTGATCAAAATCAAAATATTTTATTTCACATAGGCCTAGATGCGCACTTATAAAACGTCGACAAAAAGGTGCACGGTTCGGGTTGGTCGTTTCCTATGGAGAAGAACCGACAAGAAACTCCATGGTTACTCTTTTGATACCTCCACACGTTCCTGAGAAACACGTTCCAGAGAACAAAGTGATCCGGTAAGGGTTCCGTATTGGCGACTGAGGTACGGAACTCTAAAAATCATGTCCAAAGGGGACTTAACTGGGGATGACAGTTTGTTTGACAGGTTCGTCATTTTTGCTGTTGGGTAAACCCATCAGACATCTTGAAAATGAAATCTCAGAAGTCACACGAATTAACCTCATAATTTTGTTAGTGTATTAAACTTTTTTCCTTTGTCAAAACCTAGTCCATTTAAAACCTAAGCCTGTTAATTAGTAATTCAGTTCAGCAGCTGTGACCGACTCTCTGTTATCAGTTAAAGTTATCAGTGACAGGAATTAACCTACTTTTGTGGAGTATTTAGTAACGTAAACATGAGCTTAGATTAATTGGTGGATATCCTATGATTAGGTTTAGGTGTTAAGTAGATGTTTGGGTCGTGTTAAAAAGCTGCTATTGTGGTCTGTTATTTTAATACTTTGACGGCACGGTTGGCGCAGTGGCTGAGCGATTGGCTGCTGCGCTGCGTGTCGCTACTGTCGCGGGTTCGATCACTGCACGCGGAACAAATATTTGTATGACCTACAGGTAGTTGTTCCGGGTATGTCTATTTATGTATGTGAGTTTAAATGTTAATTAACGGACGATACAGGAAAAATTCCTAGTGTAGGGTAACGTTTAAAAAAAATATATACTAACTATATTACAATACTGAAAACCTTTTTTAATGACATAACACACACACATACATACACAAACACATACACACACACACACACGCACATACACACACACTCTTTTCTTAATTACGTAATTGTATATTTATATTGTAAGGGAATGAGCGGAGCCTTCAACTACAGGCATTTCTATGCCTAAATGGAGACTCCTCGATATGCAATGTAAGCCAAATTGATATGAAATAAACTTATTTTATTTTATTTTTGATTTTATATTAGACTACGACATTTTTACATTTTATATTGTCACTTTTAATATACATGTGTTTTTTTTTTAGTGTCGTTGGTAAAAGTATTATGGCCACACCAATCGTGGTAGTGGAGTTTTTTAGGAGCCCAGAAATGCAGATGTTATATGGTTTCGTTATATCGTTGAAGGTCCACGGACCCGAACAAAGTGCTATGTTGCCATGTTTATTGTATGAGCTGCCAGTCTATGGGATTTACTGCCGGCTTCTCTGTACCCTTACCATCATCTGCCTGCCTTTTCCCAACTATGTTGGGGTCGGCTTCCAGTTTAACCGAATGCAGCTGAATGCCAGTATTTTACATGGAGCGACTGCCTATCTGACCTCCACATTCCAGTTAGTATTGGGTAATACGATACCCCTTGGTAAGACTGGTTGTCAGACTTTTTGGGCCACTGACTACCTGTAACGACTGTCCAAGATCTACAAATGACAGCTGGGACCAACGGCTTAACGTGCTTTCCGAGGCACGGAGGAAACTCGATATGTAATGTGCGGTCACCCATCCACAGACCAACCTAGGTAAGCACGGCTTAACCTAAAGATCGACCCGAGCAGCTGTTATTATTTAGCCACGAGCTCCTCTCTGTACCCTTATCATTATTATCTAAATCTCTTCAAAGTTCGAGTGAATCGGTTTTTTCTAGGCAAGCGTGGTCCACCCTAGGCCGCATCATGGCTTCACATCAGGTGAGTTGGAGTCAAACGTAGGCCTACATAGAGTAAAAAAAATATTTTTTAGTATCTTTTAACACTTCAACATTTGGAACATGGTGTGGTCAGAAAGTCCTATTAAGAGATCTTAAGATAATCAATAGATGGACCAAGTCCGCCACGCTATTCCTAACCAATTTGCTGTGCCCGACAGGGTCCACGATTGTTTCTATTTTTTTATTTACCACCTGTAAGTGTATATTATGGATATAGCAATAAACAATTTGATTTGATTTGATTTAAACCATCACAACTCAAAGCCAGAAAGCGAATATTAGCGACCACCAGATACTGATACTGTTAGCCTGCGTCATCCCACTGCTGGGTAAAGGCCTCTCTCCATGACTTACAAATTCTTCGATCCAGGGCCAATGTGAACCACTGGTCGTTAGTTTTGTCCAGTTCTACCCGCCAGCTCCTGCGAGGTCTACCGCGTCGCCTTCTGGCTGTGTCAGGGCTCCACATCGTGGATATTTTGACCCACAGCTCGCCAGACCGCCAGACAAACGAGACAATATAGATCGACAAGTCCCGGAGAAACGATTAAACTGACTTGGATCCCGCAACAAACATAACATCATAACATAACATCCCCGAAGGGTAAGGCTGAGATGAGATGTACACCCACATTTCGCCTTGTTTAAGTCCCATGTAATAGGGGGCGAGACTATTGTCATCAACCAGACTCCGTGGCTGGTACAGAGAAATTCAAAAACACAATAATAATTTGCCAGACCTGGGAATCGAAACCAGGACCTTATGCTCAGCAGTCGCGCTTGCCACCACCGACGAGGCAGCCCGCAACAAAATTATACAGTTCAAATGAAGGTATGATGGTAGTTAGTTCATTATGAACTTCTCCGAAGGAATACTAACCATTCGTTAGTACGTTCCTTTGTCAGGTAAATTCTCAGAACTTGATGTAGCGATTTCAATGAAACTTTTTATTTATGCGAGTCGTTATGATTGAATTTTGAGTTATGCAAAAATATTTACAATATCTAATATCTACGGGCGAACATTACTGAGATGGTGACCAGTGAACATATACGTAAGAAGACATGCTGTGCCGATCTCTATAAAGGATAAAGGCAGGTGAATAGTGATGAAATATATTTGCAACGAGCTATTGTCCGCGACCTCCGTTCGCGTGAAATTATTATAAAAATATTACTTTCCTTTTCGAATCGGATTTTGTTATCAATTTCAAGGGTTTTAATTTGGGGTGCGTTGTCAGAATTCCTCCTCGTGTGCCTGATGGCTGCCGGTCCCTCTCGATACGTCTGGAGGGAATACCAGCTGCTGGGCCGGTGCACCCTGGGCGTGGCCAGTATCCTTCCCCGAGGAATGGGAAGAGATTCTTATTCCTCGGGGAATGTTACTGTCCATGGCTAATATTCTGACATGGGCGGGTCCCTCATGGACCAAGGGGGCGTTGCTCCGCGTGACCCTCTGAAAAGCAGAGGGCACAGCGGAGGAGCAAGGGCGGGCTCGGTGTGCACTTACCCTGCCTCCGAGCAGACAGTGAAGGACGTGCGTTCCTCACTGTCTCCGTCGATATCGTAATCCCACCGTCGAAGTGTCGTGGAACACGTCTCGCGGCTTCGATTGGGACCGAGGGTCTTGGCTTAACCGCCCGGACCACGAGGTAGAAAACCTCTATAAAAAGTTACCCCGAATCTCAAGCGGCGGCGCACCGCGAGGAGATGTATGGCTGACGGGTTCCTTTGGAAAATCAGTCTCTAGTGCGAACCACTGCCGGGCCTGGCTATGGCTTATCTGGGTACAGGGGGCACTGCCCAGATGGACTTTTTATTTCCCCCATACTCGTGGGAACAGTATGGAAACCAATACAACCCAAAACACGGCCGATATCGGCGAAGGAAGGGAGGAGAGGGATGCGGTGTCGGAGTCCGGCGCCGCATCCAGCGAGGTGAGCGCGGGAGGCTCAGTGTGCTCCCAGCGCGGGAGGCCCGGGGCTGCTGCGGGGAACAGGGAGTTCCTACGCAAGCGGTCCAGGCCGGTAGGCGACCGAGAGTCGTCGTCAGATGGGGAGCTGGCTTCGGCTCGTAAGATCCCCACCAGCAAGCGCGGCGGGATCCGTGGCAAGGGGAGAGGCCTCTCTGCCACCGAGAGGTCGGCGCGGCTTGCCGAGGAGGGGCGCCATCCGGGGGTGGCCACCGGTCACGGGGTGGCCCGTTCGGGCTCCTCTGGCGACGAAGCGGGTGCAGATGGCGGCTCCGATGCGGAGCGTAAGGCCGGACTCGCGAAGGAGGTGGAGGCGGTGCTGAGAGCTGTCTCTTTGAAACAAAAGCCCTCTACCAGGCAAAGGCCTATAGCTGCAGCGGTCGCCTCCATTATGGCGGCAGCGGAGGCCAGATTTGTTGGGCCCCCGCCAGACGGCGTGGCCAAGCTGAGGGCGGAGGTCGCTCGACTGACGGCCGCCACGGAGCTTCTCAAAGAGGAGAATATGAAGCTCCGAGCAGACCTGGCCAGTCTGCGCGAGTCCGGCTCTCGCGAGGCGCCCCAAAATGGGGGCCAGAAGCATCCAAGCCAGTCCGTGCCGGCGGAGAACCAGGTTCTGAATCTGGTTCGGCAGGAGCTGGCTGCCTTCCAGGCGCGGTTCTCCGTCCTGGAGGGCATTGTCCTGCGCCCCCCCCTAGCGGCAAACAAGGCGCCCCCGGGCCCGACGGCGGCCTCATATGCGTCTGCTGCGGCCTCCGCACCGGGGCCGTCCAGCCAGCCCCCCGGCAGGGTTATGTCGGCCCCGACGAAACCGGCTCCGGTTAGGAAGGCGGCGGCTCTGAAACAGGGCAAGGCGGCGGCCCAAAAGAAGGGCAAGGCGGCGAATATGCCAGCGCCAGCCGCGAGACAGCCGCTATCGCCGCCCCCCCCGCCCCCTAAGCCTTCCGCGGCCGAGACCGGGTGGCAGGTGGCCGGAGAAAAAGCGAGGGAGCGATCGGCGGCCAAAAAGGCCAGGAGGCAGGAGCAGAAAGGCAAAAGGGGCGGGGCGTCGCGGTTAGGCTCAGTACCCCAAAGACCGCAGCTGTAGTGATTACACTACAGCCGGACGCGGAAAAGAGGGGCGTGACCTACCGCGACGTGCTCGCTAAGGCGAAAGCGACGGTGGATCTCGGAGAGCTCGGGATCACCGGGGGCCTCCGGCTTAGAGTCACCGCAACAGGGGCTCGAGTGCTGGAGATCCCTGGCGAAACCCGTGGCTCGTCCGCTGACGCTCTGGCTGAAAAGCTTAGAGCGTCCCTAAATGCGGACGAGGCCCGAGTGTCCAGGCCCGTCAAATGCGCAGACCTGCGCATACTGGGTCTGGACGACTCGGTGACCGAGAAGGAGGTGGTGGCCGCCGTCACCAGGACCGGTGGGTGCCCTGCCGAGCAAGTCATTGTGGAGGGCCGAAGGCTCTTGGTGGGCTGGGTTTCGGCGCAGGTGAAGCTGCTGGAACCCAGACCTCTGAGGTGCTTCCGCTGCCATGTGGGGCACCACGTGTCGGTCCGGTGCACCTCGGAGGTGGACCGCAGCGGCCTGTGCTTCCGCTGCGGCCAGCCTGGTCACATGGCCGCGGCTTGCTCCGCCGCGCCGCGCTGCGCCGCATGTGCGGCAGCTGGCAAGCCGGCCGATCACCGGGCAGGGAGCAAGTCCTGCGGTACTCCCGCCAAGGCCAAGGGCAAAGGAAGGCCCTCCGCCACCACCGCCAAAACCCCCACCGTCGCCACCACCGCAGCCGCCGCCACTGTCGCCGCCGCTGCCGCTACTGCTGCAACTTCCGCAGCGGGGCCCTCGCAGGGGGCCCGGGAGGGGGCTGAAATGGAGTGCCAGTAACGGCCCCATTACGCCTTCTCCAGGCGAACATCAACCACTGCGCCTGCGCTCAGGATCTGTTGCTCCAGAGCATGGCGCAGTGGTCGATTAACATCGCCGTGGTCGCTGAGCCGTACTTTGTCCCGCCCAGGGATGACTGGGTTGAGGACCTTAGCGGCTCAGTGACCATAATTACGTCGGTCGCCGCCGGTACCCCGACCCTTGAGAGTGTCAGGAAGGGTCAGGGGTGCGTAGCAGCACGGTTCGGGGAGATCGTTGTAGTGGGAGTCTACTTCTCCCCGAGCCGAACTCTCGCCGAGTTCCACAACTCCCTCACGGAGTTGAGTGTCGTCATCGGAAGCCATTCCCTCCCCGTGCTTGTGCTCGGGGACTTCAACGCCAAGAACTTGGCTTGGGGTTCTCGTTACACGGACGTGCGGGGTAGAATGGTGGAGGACTGGGCTCTGGAGACAGGCCTGGTCGTCCTAAAACGGGGTTCTGTCCCCACGTGCGTGCGGATGCAGGGCGAGTCGGTGGTGGACATCTCGTTCGCCAGCCCCGCTCTGTCGCCGCGTGTCGTTGACTGGCGTGTCATGGAGGGGGTGGAGACCTATTCCGACCACCGGTACATCCGGTTCGACGTCTCCACCAAGTCCTCAAGCGTGCCGGTCCTACAGGCCCCGAGTGGTCCGCGTTGGGCGCTGAAGCAGCTGGACCGGGAGCTCCTCCTGGAAGCCTCGATCGTGCAGGCCTGGGTGTCATCACCAGTCAGGCCTGCCGACATCAACAACGAGGCGGGTTGGTTCCAGGAGGCCATGTCCGAGATTTGCGACGTGGCAATGCCCCGAGTTCGGCCAGGAAGCGCCCAGCGTCAGGTGTACTGGTGGTCGCGAGAGCTGACGTCTCTGCGCAAGGCGTGCGTTGCCGCGCGGCGCCTGTACGCCAGGCATCGCAGGCTCCGCATCCGCCCTTCGGATGCGGCAGCCATTGAGGCGGAGCAGTACGAGGGGTACAGAGCGGCGAAGACCGCCCTCCAAGAGGCTGTCCGGCGGGCCAAGAATTTGGCCCGCGAGGAGATGCTGGAGTCTCTGAACGGAGATCCGTGGGGGCGCCCTTACAAGATGGTGTGGGACACTAACGCAGAGTCTCCGGCCTGAGCTCGTGGAGGACGTGGTGAGCGCTCTGTTCCCTTCGCGAGGGGAGCATCCTCCCCCGCCTATGGCTCCGCCGCCGCGTGCGGTGCCGGAAGCGGACCACACCGATGACGATGACGACGTTCCGGAGGTGACTGGGGTAGACCTAAGAGTGGCGGTACGCAGGCTGAAAGCCAGAAACACCGCCCCGGGACCCGATGGCTTGCCTGGCAAAGCCTGGGTCCTGGCCTCTGAGGCTCTCGGGCCCCGACTGGAAGGGCTCCTAAGCGCATGCTTGGAGAGAGGCCAGTTTCCGCTTCGTTGGAAGACGGGGAAGCTGGTCCTCATTCGGAAACCAGGGCGCCCTGCGGACTCTCCGTCCGCATACCGGCCCATCGTGTTGCTCGACGAGGTGGGCAAGCTCTTCGAAAGAGTCATTGCCAACCGCCTTGCCGGGCACCTTGCGGGGATGGGGCCGGATCTTGCGGAACACCAGTTTGGTTTCCGCAAGGGGCGCTCCACGGTGGACGCCATCATGCGCGTGAGAGCCCTCACGACGGGGGACGCGGTGTCCCGGGGCGGGGTCGTCTTGGCGGTGTCTCTTGACATCGCCAACGCCTTCAACTCCATGCCCTGGAGCTGCATTAGGGAGGCACTCCGGTATCACCGAGTGCCAACCTACCTTCGTCGTGTGGTCGGGGACTACTTGACGGATAGGGCCGTCATCTACCCCGGTCAGAGCGAAGAATGGAACCGGCGAGAGATGTCGTGCGGTGTTCCACAGGGATCGGTTCTAGGACCGGCCCTGTGGAACATCGGTTACGACTGGGTGCTGCGCGCCGACCTCCCTACCGGTGTCAGCGTAGTTTGCTACGCTGACGACACGCTGGTACTGGCACAAGGGAGGTCGCACGAGGCGGCGGCCGAAAACATGACACGCGGGGTTGCGATAGTCGTGGATAGGATCCGGCAATTGGGTCTCGAGGTGGCATTGCACAAGTCCGAGGCCATGTGTTTTCATGGGCCTCGGAATGCGCCACCGTCGGGATCCCTACTGACGGCAGGAGGGGTTTCCATCGGCGTCGGGTCGACGTTGAAGTACCTAGGACTCGTCCTCGACAGCCGGTGGAACTTCGTGGAGCACTTCCGACGTTTGGCTCCCAAACTGGAACGGACAGGGGCTGCCTTCAAGCGGCTCTTGCCCAACCTGAGGGGTCCAAACTCCTCCTGCCGGAGGCTATACGCGGGGGTCGTGCGGTCCATGGCCCTTTACGGGGCCCCGGTGTGGGCGCGTTCTTTAAGGCGGCAAGCCGCCCACTACCTGAACGCGCCCCAAAAGGTGATAGCCATAAGGCTAATCCGGGGGTACCGCACGATCTCCGGCGAGGCGGCTAGCCTCCTTGCCGGATTGCCGCCATGGGATCTGGAGGCGGTAGTCCTCGCGCGCCTGCACGAATGGCGCGCGGAGGCACTACGTCGGGGGGAAACTCCGCTGCCGCGGCAAATTGCCGCTCAGCGGACAGACCTCCGGCATGATATCATGGCGACATGGAGAGAGCGACTGTTGCAACCCCGTGCAGGGCACGCTACCATAGTGGCGATGAGTCCCCTCTTTGAGGAGTGGCTAGGGAGGCGCCACGGCGCCCTCACCTACCGCCTGACGCAGGTCCTCACCGGACACGGTTGTTTCGGGAGGTTCTTGCACCGAATCGGGCGGGAGGAAACGCCCGGGTGTTTCCACTGCGAGGATCGTCCGGAGGACACGGTGGAGCACACCGTAGAGGTCTGCCCCGCTTGGGCGGAGCACCGCCGTGTCCTTGTAGCGGCGATTGGCGGCGGCGATCTCTCGCGTCCGGCCCTGGTTCAAGCCATGGTCCGGAGCGAGAGGGAATGGGAAGCCGTCACCACCTTCTGTGAAGCAGTCATGCTAGTGAAGGAGGTGGCGGGACGTGAGAGGGAAAGAACCTCACGTCCCAGCCGCCGCGGGAGACGCCCTGGGCGTCGGGGGTCACGTGGTGGCTCCCGGCCACCGTAGGCGCGGGCCTGTGGACGGCGAGTTATGGGCTAGCTCGCCGTCCGGCTGTCTTATGACGACAGGCCGTGTCGACGGCGCGTTCGTGTTCCACGCGCGCCTCAAAGAGATGTCAGCAACCGAGTAGGGGTCCGCATGGGCCGATGCCTGCCAGAGCTGCGAGACTGTTCGAAAGAGACACCGTGGCTCTGGAACACAAAGGGCAAAGAAGGAACATGGATGGGTTTTAGTCAGTACAAGTCTGACACTCCCTTCCGCTCCGCCCAGAGTGGGGGGGGGTCATTTGATGATTTCCCATCCAAAAAAAAAAAAAAAAGGGTTTTAATTTTTTTTTTGCACAGAGCTCTAATTATTTTTAAAATAAAAGTAGCCTTAGTGTCTAACTTTAAATAATTCTATTACTGGCAGATAGCTAATGAGCTAGCTGCCAGTAAAAGTCCCGTCAAATCGGTCCAGCCGTTTCGGAAATTAGCCGGAACAAGCAAATAGAAAGACAGACAGACAAAAATTTAAATAAATGTATTTTTGTTATAAGTACCGTATATTATACTTTCAAAAACATTCAGTAAAACGCTGTTATTTTGATGTTACAAACAGACACTTCAATTTATTTGTATAGATATCATCTAATGGAGATCAGCAGCACTAGCTTGAAGCCTTAAAATATCGACATTACCTAATAAAAGGGTTGTGGGGGTCTGATAGACAGTCGCTCCATGTAAAATACTGGTATTCAGCTGCATCCGAGACTGGAAGCCGACCCCAATATATTTGAAAAGAGGCTAGGCAGATGATGTTAAGAGTATTCAGAAGCCCGATAGACTGACATCCAGTCTTAACAAGAGGTTTCCTGTTGACTAGACTGTAGACTTGAAGCCGATCCAAGTTTCAACTGTGTGGTGCCAGTTTCGGAGTTAAATGGCTGTGACATACAGACGGACAGAACGGATCTATAAGGGTTTCGTTTCTTCGGAAGCCTACAAAAAGATACTTAATACGATGGCGAATACATAACCACCTCCTCCTTTTTAGGGTTCCGTACTAGAAGGGAAATCAACGGGACCTTATTACTAAGCCTTCGCTGTCCGTCCGTGCGTCCGTCTGCCTGCGGGCTGTACCTCATGTTCCGTTACATGTACACAGATAAAATTTTCACAGAATATGTATTTCTGTTGCTGCTATAAAAACAAATAATAAAAATAAAAGTATATTAAAAATGAAAGCGGGCTCCGCTATTAAGATGGTACGGAAATCTTCATGCTCTAGTCTGGCTCGCACTTGGTTGGGTTTTTAGAAGTCGATTAAAATGCGATAGTTGAAACGCGTTGTTTTGGATTAAACTTATATCTGCAACTAGGCTGTTATATGACGCAAATGGGAAAAACTGAAGAAACTAAAGGATCACCAAGTTATCTATGTTTCGACTGTATGATGACCTCTTAATGGGACCTTAGAACGACTTCAGTTTAGGAGCGTATAGTGGAATTGTCATTGAGCTTAATACCCAATACGCTAGGCTCCATTGCCTTTTGGCAAACTTTCTTTAATTGTATTTGGTTCACTGATCAACATTTTCATTTATTTCAGATGCAATGCTGGCTATATCGGAGCCAGATGCGAAGTGAACGTGTGTCTTGGATATTGTTTGAAAAACGGCACCTAT
The DNA here is from genome assembly GCA_963576755.1 of Noctua janthina. Classification (NCBI taxonomy): domain Eukaryota; kingdom Metazoa; phylum Arthropoda; class Insecta; order Lepidoptera; family Noctuidae; genus Noctua; species Noctua janthina. The sequence continues at coordinate 9,475,831 of OY755080.1, read as the reverse complement.
TCCTTGGGTGAGGAGAGTGAACTGGTCTGCCAATGTTCTGATACTCACGAGGGTATAAGATGTGAAGCTATTACTCAAAAACTTGCGGATCTGGTGGCCTACCATGACGTCTTAAAGCAGGAGTAATTCCAGTGTGGGAAAGAGATGGCGCTAGACGACCAGCATAGCTCTGTCTCTTTCCCACACTGGAATTACTCCTGCTTTAAGACGTCATAGTACCCACCCTGTTGGCTTATTGGCGATAACCTGTCACTGTAATTACTATTGTTGTTGAAGTAAAATCTAATTAATTTTGCTGTTAAGTTTAAACTGCATTATTTTGTAAGTACGTATGTTAGTCAACTAGTACCTACCTTACTTATAAATGTAAACACTCACCCCAAAATTTAAACTATTACAAAAATCTCACATAACATTCGAACACTACACCTCTCTCTTTCCCGCAAACCTATTAAAACCAATCAGTGAGCGAGACAGACATATAGTTCAGGAATGCAATGAATGGCAGTAAATCACTTAACAGCTAGGGATGTGCTTTTGTCGATGAATTTAGTGTTGTTACAAGTAATGTTTCCTTTGTTATAAATTGTCGATATTTATAGAATGTGTGTAGTTTGGAGTCGTTTGTATGACGGAATTAGGTGTTATGTTTATAAACAGAATGTTTTGTTTTTAAAATATATTTTCGGAAAAATGTGGAGTTTAACTTTAAACGACATGAATGCACATTATTGCACTGTGGGAATTTCAAACACTGTTGGTTTGCCAATGCCAATGTTAAACTGCCTCTATGGTCTATTGTGCGCAAGCGCGACTGCCGAGTATGAGGTCCTGGGTTCGGTTCCCGGGTCGGGCAAAGTGTTAATGGGTTTTTCCATTAGGAATTTCTTAGTAGCAGCCACGGAGTCTGGGTTTGCGTAACTTTATTTTCGTAAGAGGAATACTTGTAGCCCTAAAACATGCAGCCAGGGTGACCTCTACATTGCTACCGACGTCGCCGAGTCAGCGAGGAAGAGGCGAACACAACAAGCTTACCACGGACGCTCTTCTTTACCGGAGAAAATCCCACTATTTCTACTAACTTTCGTCTTCAAACTTCATTCCTCTTCTAATATTAGCCGTTTCCCAAATTTTGGGGACGGCTCCCAGTCTAACCGGATGCAGTACCAGTACCAGTATTTTACATGGTGCGACTGCCTAACTGACCTACACAACCCAGTTAGTACTGGGTAATACGACACTCCTTGTTAAGACTGGTTGTCAGACTTTCGGGTCACTGATTATCTTTAACGACTGTCAAAGATCTACAAATGACAGCCGGGACCAACGGCCTAACGTGCTTTCCGAGGCACGGAGGAAACTCGGTATGTAATGATGGTCACCCATCCAAAGACCTTTCAGCGCGGCTTAACCTTGAAGATCGATCCTTGCGGCTGTTATTATTTAGCCATGAGCTTTCTTACACATAACATCACGCCTGCAATCCCCCAAAAAGTTAGGCAGAGGTGTACCTGTAGTACACCCACATTTCTCCAGTTATGTTTAAGTCCCATGTAATAGGGGGCGAGCCTATTGCCATCAACCGGGCACATATCTAGACTCCGTGGCTGCTACTGAGAAATCCTCCTCTTCTAATATTATAATCCCTAGTATATTACATCACTATTCACAATGCATCGTATGTGCTTAATAGTTGTGCCTAACGAACTGTTGATACAATCTGTGTAGGCTGCAGGGGCACGCAACATTTTGGGGACAAATTTGGTGATATACTCTGATACGTTACGGGTACGTGGACGAGACAAACGGAGTAAGTTAGGATCGTAGCAGATGGCGTTTTGTTTGTAGTTTCGGTATCGACCATGAGAGATTGTTTTTTCGACTTGGCTATGAGGCTGGTTTCTGCTTAACCGGACTATCCTGTGGGTGCCTTGACTGTAAGGCCTCCAGCCAGGGACCACCATGGGAGAATGGTGTGAGAGTATTTATACAATATGTAACGTAATTAACGCACACCCTCAGATACCCCAATTAGTATATTATGTTATAATCATAATACATACACTGAATTTTTAGTTAAACATATATGAGCATTGATTATTGATTGATTTACTTATACTAATTCCGGAAGAATGTTGTGGTCACAGTACAAAAGCAGACAGTCGCACACGTAGGTGTGAGGGTCTTGTTAGCCTAGTAGCTATTCGCTCGCGTTCGAAACGAGTTAACGAGTTTTTACTGTAATTTACGTAATTTTAATTATTTTTGGGAAAAAAAAAATACCTATAATAAAAATTATAGAAATCGATTCAGTAAACGATTCTGAACAAACTAATTTCAGGATGTGCGTTAATTATGTTACATGTTGTATACAGGGTGGAAGGTACATCAAGGCACCAACGGTTACCACGTATTCAGTACATGATGCCAATGCCAAGAAAAGCTGTTTCCAACAAATACCCATGGTCAAAATGTATAGAAGAACTGATTTAAAAAAATAAATTCTATGTCGCCCGCACAGAAATTTTTCATCGGTATTTTTTTTTTTAAATCAGCTGTTCATCGGTATTTTTTTTTCTAAATCAGAAGTTCAGAATGCTTTATTCGCTTTATTTCTTTATACCGTGTAGTTAGGTGACTGACATCCCCTTTGAGTTTAGTAGTATGGTAGAAAGGATCAAGAAGCAATCAACCAGCGACAGCCTAGTTGTGTGACCGTCGGACTGCCAAGTCATAGGTCTCGAGTTCGAACCCTATGCAAGCAACTCTGATTTTTCGGAATCGTGTGCGTACTGCGTATTGTATAATTTATCTCTTGCTTCGGTCAACGTAAACATCGTGAGAAACCAGCATGCCTGAGAAATATAACTCGACGGCGGCATATATAAGGTCTAACTATTCATATACGAAATATTTTCAGAGAATCATCTAACGGCTATAACAAAGCCATTTCAAGGGATTTTTTTTATCTGAGTATATTTTTTTTATAAAAATAAATAATTTAAAATTACTTGACCCACAAAATAAATACGGGCTCCTTATTTTTAAGCACATTACGCTAGTTTACTACGTCGTATTTACCTACTGTCATTGTTAGAATATGGGAGTAAAGGTTTGAGGCAAAAAGTCTGAAAAAATTTTAGAATTATAATGATTTCGTAAAAAAAAACACTCCGATAATTTTTTTTTTCGTTGCTAGTGCGACTTTACGACTTATAGAAGTAACTCTTAAAATATTTCGTGTATGAAAAGATAGACCTTATATATCCAAGTCAGAGGCCCATGGGCGGCATAAAAACTCTGACGCCTGTTTAGGCACTAACCACACGAAGAAACAAAGATGAAGAAGGACCAAGAAAACCAATTATGGGATTAACGTAGGTTACTATTCGATCGGTTTAGTTGGATATTTTAAAATCGTTCAACAGTACCTAAAAACTTACAAAAATATCGACGCAACAAAAAAAAACATTTTCTCTATAAATACTTTGTAACCAAAACGTTGCCCACCCCTGCCTGTAACTTGATCTAGAGATGTTATCTCAACAGTCACGGCTAGTTAGTTTATTATTACGACCTCTTGCCTTACAGGGACCGGCAGAATTCTAGGCATGCACGGAATAACCGAGTTTTTTATAGGTTAAGTACTGGAAATAGACTCGCCTGGTGCCCCCTATTACATGGGACGTAATTGACGAAGAAGGTTAAGCTGCAGTTGCCTAGGTTGGTCCTTGGATGGGTGACCACCACATACCGAGTTTCTTCCGTGTCTCGGAAAGCACGTTAAGCCGTTGGTCCCGGCTGTCATTTGTAGATCTTCGACAGCAGTTACAGGTGCCCGAAAGTCTAACAACCAATCTTACCAAAGGGTATCTTATTACCCGGTACTAACTGGGTTGTGGAGGTCTGATAGGCAGTCGCTCCATGTAAAATACTGGTATTCAGCTGCATCCGGTTAGACTGGCAGCCGACTCCAACAAAGTTGGGAAAAGGTTAGGCAGATTATGATGTTTAGCTATAAAGTTTATCGATAATTTCAGTTTAAGATTTACGTTGTGTCGCAGCTCTAAAACAAGCAATTGGCGTAGTGTCAAACAAATCATTCTACAAAATTAACACCGCATTGTATAATATTAGATAAATCATAATAATCTAATGTTTGAACTATTCATGATTTCTTGAGACCTTAGTTAGTGTTATGTTCTCCCAAGTTTACTGAGGGTCGACCGCTTTTCAACCTTATTACTAAGAGCATAAGGGTGTAAAGTGGCAGACCCTCAGTGCTCTCGGTAGTATGTAGGTATGTATGCGCTATGCACGTGGGAATAAGGCCATCCAAACTAAAATAGGATTATTATAAGCCCATATTGTCCCATTGCGGGCCTCCGCCAATTCCATCCATGTGCTTATTTCCCGAGCAGCGGTGGCCTAGTGGTGGCGGCCCCGACTTACGAACAGTAAGTCGTGGGTTCGAACCCAGGCAGGCGCATTATTTTGTGTAATTTATTTTATCACCACTGCTCTCAAAACGGTGAAGGAAAACATCGTGAGGAAACCGGCATGTCGTAGAACCAAAAATTCTAAGACATGTGACATCTACCAACCCGCACTGGGCCCGCGTGGTAGATTATAGCCCATTCCCTCTCATAGAGAGGAGGCCTGTGTCCCAGCAGTGGGAACATTATAGGCTGATTATGCTATGCTTATGCTTATGCTATGTTCTTTTCCCGTACCTCCTCGAACCAGCCCTCGTGGCGGTGCCGTCTGTCTTCCGGCAACCATCGTGTGGAGACTTTTGCTCAGCGGTCATCGTGCATGCTGACGTGACGTGGAAAAAACACTAAAAAAGTCTTCACACGTCTTTCTCTTTTGTTTCATTGAGTTTTTTGCCACCGACTTCAAAGTAAAGTTATTTTGGACTTTTTTTTAGTGTTTTTTGGAAGTCGGTTTTTTTTGCAGGAAGTTTTTTGTTGCAACATCTTACATTCTTTTCTTAAATTAAGTTTTAAATTCTAAGTAGAGGTTATTAAGGGATCTGCTGGATGAGAGTTGCTGAGAATCAAATTGAGTGGCGTGCGATTGAGGACGCCTATTTCCAGCAGTGGACTGCTGTAGGCTGATGATGCTGGCTCCTCAACACGAGGTCTACACCTAATTTTGTTAGACATACATAATCTGTACCATGTCTGTCTTCAAGCGTCCATTTCGGATACTACAATCATGAATGAAAGAATGGAATGTCTGTGTCATTGTGTGACTAAAATCGATCTGTGCAAGACGCATAAACGAACTAATGATACCTGCATTGTGTTCATCGTTAACAGTTTCTGGGTTCCGTAGATTCAGAAAATCCGTTCGCTGTTAGGTTCTTGTCATCAATGTGATGTTAAAAAACGACTGGAGTGTATGGAACAACTAGCTTGTGTCCTCGGCTTCGCCCGCGTGGAGTTCGATAATCGTGCCACGGGATAAAACTACCGAGATAAAAAGTATTCTATGTGTTAATCCAGGTTATAAACTATCTGTGTGCTAAATTTCATCCAAATCCGTTTTGTAGTTTTTGCGTGAAAGACTAACAAACATCTATCCATCCGCACAAACAATATTATGGTGCATAGCAATCACCAAGGATTCCTGCTTAACGGTCACCCTGGAGTTGACGTACGGAACCCAATTTTAAAACAAAATACACACTTGACACCCTTCTAAAATACCACATGGATTATGAAATTGGAAACGTACAAAAAAGGGTCATTTCGGGATATGGCCCAACGGGTCTGTGGCTTCAAAAATGTTATGTTACAACCGCCACAGATTATATCGAGTGTCATCTATCATCGGCGCCTGGGAAGGTCAAAGGGATCTCAGGTATAATAACAGCCCTGTTTTATTTCAATATTTAGGAAAAATTGTGTTTTTAATAACATATTATTTCATAATATTAAGTAGAAGCGTCATGGTAGCTCGCGTAATTCAATTTTTCTTACGTATTTTTGTTAATTGCACGTCACTTTCAGGTTGTATGTTGATTAAAATATGATTCGCGACCGTAACAAATATGGCTTTACAGCGTTATAATTATTAAAATCATCAATATGACCATCTAAGTTCATTTAATCCCAGGGATCCTAAGGCATCAACAGCGGAGAAAACAAGTGAAGACGCGTGTGTCGCTTGACGCTAGCTGTATCGTCCGAGGTCGTGAACAGGGCTGGACAGAGGTATGCATAAATTTCGCCACCCGTTGAGCATCCCTATAAAACATTGATTAGTAGGAATAAACAGTAATATTAGTTTCGTTATGAAAAAGTAGTAGCGCCATCCTGAGACAACATGGGGGTTTAGACCACCATATTGTCTCATCCAAATAATTTTATGCATTTTTCCCCAGTTACAAAGTTTTGGAAGAAATAAATTTTGACGTTATACAGAGTGGATTTTTGAAATGGGACTTCGAACCTAACGCTAAAACAAACATACATTTTCAGACATAAACATTACTGTTTCTGTAACTTTTGACTAAGCGTTATTTCTAACGTTTAATTAAAGTTGGTGCTAAGTAACATTTATAAGTCTCGGCTTAACTACAGGTACAGAATAAATATTAATTGTGGAAGTTCCTGTCATGTTCCAAACCATAGAAATATGAATTCTATCTATGACAAAATATAGTCTACTAAACTTATACTGTCGCTTACGGGATATCTTCCGCGATTGTTCATTATTTTGAGCTCCCGATATTTCGACGCTGTTGCAATGAACAATCACGGAAGATATCCCGTAATTGACAGTATAAGTTTAGGCGTAAACCGTGAAAGCTTAAAACAGTGTCTATAGTCTACTATCAATGAATTCATAAATATTTTGTAACATCATTAAAACATATGATTTGATTTATAAATGTAAATCTTATGAATAATTTATGTCATTTCTCTCATTAGTTATTTGATTGGCATGTTAAGTCATTTTATGTGTATGAAATATGATATATTTATGCAGAACTCGTTCGTTGTTTAACGGCAACGCAATGTCATAAGAATTAAAAATATTGATGATATTAAAAAAGTGCAACGAACGAAAACATCATCATCTGCCTAGCCTTTTCCCAACTATGTTGGGGTTGGCTTCCAGTCTAACCGGATGCAGCTGAATACCAGTATTTTACATGGAGCGACTGCCTATCTGACCTCCACAACCCAGTTAGTACTGGGTAATACGATACCCTTTGGTAAGACTGGTTGTCAGACTTTTTGGGCCACTGACTACCTATAACGACTGTCAAAGATCTACAAATGACACCCGGGACCAACGGCTTAACGTGCTTTCCGAGGCACGGAGGAAACTCGGTATGTAATGGGTGGTCACCCATCCACAGACCAACCTAGGCAAGCGCGGCTTAACCTAAAGATCGATCCGGGCGGCTCTTAGTACTTAGCCACGAACTCCTCAACGAACGAAAACAAAACGGGATATTTTTATTTATTTTTTTCCATGGTTGATAAATATCCCTTTTCTAGTGTTAATAATAATGTTAGAGACCATGGTTGTTTAAAATCTTATAATAACAACAGTAGTCGCTACTTCACTACATAGTATAAAACAAAGTCGCTTCCCGCTGTCTGTCTGTCCCTATGTATGCTTAGATCTTTAAAACTACGCAAAGGATTTTGATGCGGTTTTTTTTAATATATAGAGTGATTCAAGAGGAAGGTTTGTATGTATATATTGCATCCGTGCGAAGCCGGTACGGGTCGCTAGTGTGTGTGTATACTTATGTACAGACGCCACCACATCAAGCTACCCAAAACTGTAAAATTTTTCCAATCAACATTCAACTTGATGCTTTAGCGATAAAGTTGAAAATCTATAAAAAAAATGACAGATTTTAGTAGCTTGATGTGCTGGCGTCCGTACGTAGTTGGGAAAAGGCAAGATGATTATTGAAAATAGCATATACTCCTTAAAAATTGTTACAGCTATTTTGCACCGTCATTAGCGACTGCATTTCATATGCCTAGCCTTTTCCTAACTATATTGGGGTCGGCTGAATACCAGTATATTACATGGAGCGACTGCCTATCTAACCTCCACAACCCAGTTAGTTCTTGGTAATAAGATAGCCCTTGGTAAGATCCTTAGTCAGACTTTCATGCCACTGACTACCTGTAACGACTGTCAAAGATCTACAAATGACACCCGGGACCAACGGCTTAACGTGCTTTCCGAGGCACGGAGAAAACTCGGTATGTAATGATGGTCACCCATCCACATACCGACTGACGTTAAACGGAGGTCCCTCACCTTGAAAATAATTATGATTTTATTGCCATTCAAAATACACCCGCAACGGTAACCAATTCAAAATTCAACCTCACTTACATGACTTAACACCAATCGATAAAGTACCTACATCTCTCATCTATAGGTACCATGGAATCCTCAGGCCCTTGATCCAATATAAAGGTCCCAAGAGAGCTCATAGTATTGTATTCACCCCAACCATCCGTGATGACTCAATTATTAAATTTTATTAAAATGGGGGCATTGACCTCTCAATTGAGGACGGTTAGGTACCCGGCAATGTATGAAGTACGTACGTATCGTAATATCACGCTTGTAATCCCCGGAACTTAGGCAGAGGTGTGGGGTACCAATAACAGATTTTCGTCAGTTATGTCTTAGGCTGGGGCCAAACCAGCGTAATTATTTGAGCTGTGAGTCGCGTAAAATGAGTCGCGGAATTTACGTTCTTTTTTTTTCCACACACAGATAGTTTATAACCTGGATTAACTCATAGGATACATTTTATCCCGGTAGTGCGATCCCGTGGGACAACTATCGAACTCCACGCGGGCGAAACCGCGAGCATTAGCTAGTTGATTGAAAAACTCAAGCTTCGTCACAAAAAAAACACACACGTGCGTAAAACAGTAGTATTTAGCTGCATTCGATTAGCCTGGAAGCCGTTCGTAACACAAAAGGCAAATGATGATGTCTTTTAATTTTTTTTAGTATCAATTTAATTTCAAGAATTTCGACACAAAATGAAACAAAACTGATAAATTAATGCGTTCGTGAATCGAGTCAACGATTTTAGATTTACTTTTCGTTATTTTCAATGGATTTTAATAATTTAATTAGAAAACACACATGTACCTTAGTTATTAATATTAATAAAGACAACAAAAAACCATTTGAATATTTAATTACTTAAAAAACAAAATTATGAATAGTGTTTAAATAATAAAACCCTAGCAACACCGGGGGACACGCTTAGCAAATTGCAGCCAGGGTTTTATGAGTCCCAGCAAAAAAGATTAGGGTGAGCAGGGTGACCATAAAAATACCGTTTCAATCATATTAAAGAAGACAGTTTCGTTTTTTATTTGTTTTAAAACGTTTTTTTTTTTTGTATTTTTTTATGGGTTTGTAATTAGTTTTTAACTGTATGGCCAAGAAAAAACCACCACACATGTCGTAATTTTTTTTCCTTAAATTTATGAAAGCCGACACTTTTAAATATCAATTCCACTATAAAGATAGTAAGGTTTGTAACCATCTTATAATAATAAACAAAAAACCATACCTGGCAACGTTCTAGTTACGGATAATTGGGGGTCAAAGTAACAACTTTTTCACAAGTTTATTTTTAAATACATGTTTTTAATGTAAGATTTTTACTTTACACACCTCCACGACTCCCGTACTATTCAATCCATCCATCAGCACAATGCTTTGAGTGCGTTCTATCGACTCCTAGCTCAAAACGTGATTTTTCACCCAAAAAAAAAAGTCTTTTTTCCTTAAATTTATGAAAGCTGACACTTTTAAATATCATTTTCACTGTAAAGATAGTAAGGTTTGTAACCATCTTATAATAATGAACAAAAAACACTCTGATACCAGGTTGGTGTCCGCAGCTCCACATCCAAATGCGCTTTGGACAAAATCTGGACTATCGTAAGTATTAAACAAGCTGTAAACGGGACACCTTCACAAAGCGGTCAATTAAACATTCTGTAAATCAACTAAGTAACTCTAAGCAGAAACGACTTTTTTTCGGGCTGAAAACTCACATTTTACGGTACGACTCAATGTAACGTACTCAAAACATTGTGCTGATACATTGAATAGTACGGGGGTCGTGGAGGTATTTAAGGTAAAGTTTAACATTAAAAAATAAAAAACTTGTGAAAAACTTCGACCCCCAACAATTCTGTAAATAGCAGGTTCCCAGGTATGGTCTAAAACAAAATTATGATCGCAATGACGGGGAGAACCAGTGCGTTTCGGCTTCGTTAAGGGCATTGATATATTATTTTTTTAATAAATTAATGGTTTAGGGTAATTTTACACCCATTACAGTAAGTTTAAAAAGCTTGTAATAAGGCTTACATAATAAACCTCTTTCTTCGTGTCATTGGCACTACCACCATTATATTTTATTGGCTTAAAACTTCTATAAACACAAGATTATAATTAAACATAATACAAGATGGTATGTAAAACGTGTGCGTTTTGCGTCTTGTTTCAAGTTTTTCTTAAAATTTTGTCAAGATAAAACTTAAAATATTTTATTTCACATAGGCCTAGATAGGCAGTTATAAAACGTCGACAATAAAGTGCACGGTTCGGGTGTCCACCCTTTTAACTAACCATGGTCATCCCACACCACGTGTGCGTTCATTCACAATAGGGGATGGTCAGGGGATCACAGAGGGATGACCATTGCCGTTTTACTTTTAGTAGTAGTTTTGCATAATCCTTGATTGGCATAGTGGTGACCTCTTTGTAGGACTGAACCCGTTTTATTTGTATTTATTCTTATTTGACAGGAGTTTTTTTTTTTATTTAATGCGACTTTCGAGCTTTAGGATTTTTTTATTATTTAAAACTAGCATTTCGCTCGCGATTTTGTCCGATAGCTTTGTTAATTTGCATGATATAAATATATTTTTTAGCCTATAGCATCTAGGAATAATGTATCTTTCTACCAGTGATAAAATTTTTAGAATTGGATCATTAGTTCCGGAGATAACACCCTATACAAAAACAAAAATTATTGCTGGGTGAAAAAACACCTTTTACAGTAGGACTCAATTTTAAGAGAAACACCTTCACGACCCCCGTACTATTCAATCCATCCATCAGCATATCGCTTTGAGTGCATCCCATCGAGTCCTATCGTAAAACGTAATTTTTCACCCCAAAAATAAAGTCGATTCCCAGCAATAATTTTGCGTAAATTGACTTAGTTTGATGTACAGAATGCTTGGTTGACGGCTTCGTGAAGGTTCTGTTTACACCCTGTAGGTAGGTCGATACTATTAATATTAAACTCAGTATTTAACTTTTAATCCTCAAATCTACTGACCCCATAGACCTAGCTACCGTTCACAAAACCCCTACATACCATCGCACACACCCTTTGCCGAACATATTTGCATTAGATCTTAATTGATGGGGTCGAAACTACCCACGGGGTTCGAAATTACCCCGTAGGGTAGTTATCACCCCTGTAATTGAGTTATGTTATACATGTGGAACCCGACCTTTGAGATATGGGTATGATATGAGACCGTAGATAACCTGCTATTATATTGGCCTGTAATTTTACTGTTCCACCCCAGGATCTTTGACTCTGGATTCTTCCGTAAAACACTACATTTCGTTTAGCAAAAGCTACTTTGTGAAATTTATTTTATCACCTCTGAAGACATGCTGGAGGTCGTGGCTAAATAATAACAGCCGCTCGGGTCGATCTTTAGGTTAAGCCGTGCTTGCCTAGGATGGTCTGTGGATGGGTGACCATCCTAGCCAAGCACGGCTTGCCTAGGATGGTCACCAAGTTCACCGAGTTTCCTCCGTGCTTCGGAAATCACGTTAAGCCGTTCGTCCCGGATGTCATTTGTAGATCTTTGACAGTCGTTAGGTAGTCAGTGGCCCAAAAAGTCTGTCAACCAGTCTTACCTAGGGGTTTCTTATTGCCCAGTACTAACTTGGTTGTGGAGGTCAGACAGGCAGTCGCCCCATGTAAAATACTGGTATTCAGCTGCATCCGGTTAGACTGGAAACCGACCCCAAAATTTGGGAAATGGCAGGCACATGATGATGACCTCTGAAGACATGCTGCGCATCACTTGCCTCAAAGCTATGAACAAAACAAAAATTTGCGAAAAAAAACCAACTTACAACTACTACTTTTTTTTTAGTTGTAGTATTGAGAAAAAAATATTTTGGCCTTACTGGTAATCGAAAGTCAAAGTCAAAGTCAAAATTATTTATTTGCTGTAAATGTGGTACAAAAGATGGTAAAAATGACATGAAGTGCAATGACACATTTCGCCATAAAATAGCATGCAAATATTATTAAACACAAACATTAAATTAGCTAGCTAACTAAATAAAGTATTTATTTATAACAGCTTAGTTAGGCTATTACTAAGTTTTAACTAACATAAAACAAAATTTTGATGTTATTTAACATCAAAATTTTGTTTAACATTATTCGTTTTTAGTATTTACTAAAAACGAATAATGTTAACATATTAAAGTATTTTTAACATACAACAAATTCTTACCGTAATATAATTGTTTAAGTATACAAACACAACATCATATAATGTAGGTATTTCTTTACAATGCAATTCGGTAGTGATATGTGTGACAATTAGTTTTTTTGAGAAATTCCGCTATGGAATAAAAGCTATGTGAAATAAACCACTTTTTCAGGACTTTGCAGAATTTTCTGTACGGAAGATCAGTGATAAAGTTTGGTAGAGAGTTAAAGATAAGTTCGAACTCAAGACCTCTGACGCCCTGCAGAAGCTCTTGGCGACCACTACACCACCGAGACAGTACGGTAAAGACCGTAATCATAGAGTTCTCTAGGGAACTCACAAGTAGGTACCTCCAGCTAAACGTAGCGCTGTAGTGATAATTTGATTAGTACTGATTTGCATAATCAATTATTGGCTTAACCAGCTTTGTTTAATCGCATTGTTTGTTTTATAGCTGATTTTCTCATAACGATTGGCAGTTTCTTTATTGATTATAAGCAGAACCGGTCAAGATCGAAAGGGCATTAGCAGATCAGGGTTCTGTCACAAACGGTATGACTTGTATAAACATATTCAATTCTTTTTTGTCGTAGCCGTGAGGCACACAGCACATACTATGTATTTTCTCTTTTTAAATTAGGGCACTTAAGCACTGAGGAAACTCGGTGTGGGTGGTCACCCATCCACACTGAGTTTCCTCCGTGCCTTGGAGAGCACGTTAAGCCGTTGGTCCCGGCTGTCATTTGTAGATCTTTGACAGTAGTTACAGGTAGTCAGTGACCCAAAAAAGTTTGACAACAAGTCTTACCAAGGGATATTGTATTACCCAGTACGTGTTGTGGAGGTCAGATAGGCACTCGCTCCATGTAAAATACTGATATTCAGCTGTATCCGATTAGACTGGAAGCCAACCCCAACATAGTTGGGAAAAGGCTAGGTAGATGATAAAAAAAACAGGCTCATAAAAAAATACAACAAAAACTTTCTAAATGAAGTACACTGCTATGTTACCAAAGTCTGTGAAGTTTCTCCAAACAATTCAAAACAAAGTTGCACAAGGATGTCCTGCAGTGATTAAATTGCACTTTCCTTTTAATTCTTGGGTACGTAACAGCTGGTCACACAGCTACACCCCTCCGCGCTAGGAGAGCGCGTTAAGCCGTCAATATAAGAATACCTACCTATGTCAGACGCTAAGGGTAGTTAGAACCACAGTATAATGGCAATTGGTAAAACTCTTCTTTAAGAGCGTTCATCAAAAAACCTGGCAACATCGAAAATAACTGTCAAATATTTACCTGTTTTAATTACTGTATGGAAATAAGAATTATGGCTAACTAGTGAACAAGAATATTAATGTTGAATTGCAATTAAAACACTGAATTTGATGTTGTTACAATATTTTAGGTGTAAAAAAGGCATTTGGAAAGTTTCTAAATACTCTTTCTACATCTAAAACTAAATATTCGGTTTTACGATATTAATTATTGCATTTGACATGATACCTGAGAACCTTCTGGTTACGGAGTATTGGAGGTCAAAGTTCCAACTTTTTCACAAGTATTTAATGTTATAACTTTACTTTAAATACCTACCTCCACGTACTATTCATGCACAGTGTTTTGAGTGCGTTATATTGAGTCCTACCATAAAACGTGATTTTTCACCCCAAAAAAATGTCGTTTCCCAGCAATAATTTTTTTGTAGAGTTACTTAATTTGATGTACAGAATGCTTGGTTGACGGCTTCGTAAAGAGTCTGTTTACACCTCGTATAGGTTGATTGTGATTATGATTATACTTGGCCAATTTCTGTCGCCATTGACTGTCATGGCGGAAAAACAGTCAAGAGCGCTATAATTAATACCAATTCCTTTTGAAAGAACCATTCATCTATTTCCAAGAAAATCTCAAAAACAAACAGGTAGCCAACAAAATTATTCCATCACGTCTCAATTTCCCTTTAAGCCGGAACACTAAAGATAATCAATGAAAGAATTTCTCAATCAACGCGGACTTTTAAAATTAATGCCAAAATAAACAACCGTCTGTTTTCGTTTCCGTCTGTCTGTCAACTTTACGTTTTAGGCTAGAACTGTGAGGAGATAAAAATGGAGGGCGCAGAATCAAAGATGGCGGACGTGCTATGTTTGACAGAGTAATTTAGCGAGTCGCTTCCGTGATTCAGCCTAGCACAAATGTAAGGAGTAAACGTAATGTAGCTTCAAACGATTTTTCGACGCAAAACAATACTGTAGCATTTTGATTTCAATTTTGGCAATAAACTCCGTTAGGATCATTAAAAATATAGATAGACATAGAAAATTGAATAAATACTTTAAACTAAGTAATCATAAGTGACAAACAAATATCTTTCGAATTTAGTAACATAAATTAAACGTTAGGATTTGCATTAGGTCTACTTTTGTTGGTTAATCTCTTTACTTTACCATTTTACAATGAGTGGTAAGTAACTTTTAACCTAAAAACTTATTTCAATGTCTTACAAATATTTACTAATTCGATTCCGGAATAAAACTGAAAACCTACCATACATCGTAGCTGTTCTAAAATATTGCATCTGTTCTGTGTTAGTAATTCGGTGTACAATAAACTATATACTCTATCGAACTTATACTGTCACTTACGGGATATCTTCCGTGAATGTTCATTATCTAACAGTATAAGTTTAGTTATAAACCGTGAAAACTTAAAACAGTGTTTATACTCTGTCGATCTCTCCTTCTACGTCCATCCATAGAATTGCGGAATGTGTCAACTCCATTCCTTAATACTCCGTGTCTTAAATCTGTCTTTGAAATCTTTCAAAAGGTGTTTTCCATCAACAGCGGAAAGTTCATTTTATTTATTTTTAACAGTATTTTTCCTTTCTGGTTTTAAATGGAAATCTTTGATAGGTTTATAAATAACAGAGTAGATGGGGCATTTAACTATTTTGCGCGGGGAAACATTCATAATTATTCAAATCTATTCACCTACTTTATTTCATATCTGATCATATTTTATTACTGGACAGCATCGTTGGTGCAGTAATCGCAAGCGCGACTGCTGAACATGAGGTCCTGGGTTCGATTCCCGGGTCAGGCAAAGTGCTATTCGGTTTTTCCATCAGGAATTTCTCAGGAGCAGCCACGTAGTCTGGATTTCTGCCCGGTTGGTGGCAATAGGCTCGCCCCCTATTATATGGGACTTAAACATAACTGGCGAAATGTGGTTGTACTATTAAGTGCACCTCTGCGTAACCCTTCGGGGATTACAGGCGTGATGTTATGTTACGTTATGTTGGTTCTTCCTTTTAAATAAAGTCATCATTTTCCTTTTCCAGAAGCGGTTAAAAACGCAACATTATTATTAAGTCATAAAACCCTTGATTCATGTCAGTTGCAGAGAAATTCACACACATACGGACATACGCTTACAATGAGCTGACAACACAACATGCAGTTTAGGAGACGTGTGGGCGCAAACGGATAAACACGTTATGTTAAGGCGATGGTACTGACATAGTTTGACGCTTTTGGATTTGAGATTTTCTGTAAACGCACCGAGCTTATTGCTTTTGAAGTGGTACTCATCATATGCCTAGCCTTTTCCCATTGGTTGTCTGACTTTCGGATCACTCACTACCTGTAACGACTGTCAAAGATCTACAAATGACAGCCGAGACCAACGGCTTAACGTGCTTTCCGAAGCACGGAGGAAACTCGGTATGTAATGGGTGGTCACCCATCCACGGACCAACCTAATGGGCTAATGACATGATAAAAACATGAGGAGCTCGTGGCTAAATAATAAAAGTCGCTCGGGCCGATCTTAAGGTTAAGGCGCTCTTGCCTCCGTAGATAGGCGACCGCCCATTACATACCGAGTTTCCTCCGTGCCTCGGAAAGCACTTGTAGATCGTTGATAGTCTCTACAGGTAGCCAATGGCACGAAAATCTGACAACCAGTCTTACCAAGGGGTATCGTATTACCCAGTACTAACTGGGTTGTGGAGGTCAAATAGGTAGTCACTCCATGTAAAATACTGGTATACAGCTGCATCCGGTTAGACTGAAAGCCGACACCAACATAGTTGGGAAAAGGCTAGGCAGATGATGACATGCTAAAAACATGACATGCTAAAAACATGACATGAATCCTAAAGCGAAGCGCTTCTCCTTAACGACAGAAGTAAGGTAACAAAGTTGTGAATAAATATCTCAATTCCCGTCTCATTGAGCTCTTTATGATCATATGGTTACTCTTACCCAAGCGCTGCCGAAAGAGGTTGTGTGTTTATAAATAAGATCAATTTTTTACAACGTTAATATGTGGAAAGCTTCCAGTGTTTATTAAGAGTCTTATGAGTCTTCACCAGAGGACTTTATATTGTATAACGGGCTAGTGTTCGCAACCGCACGTCTAAGCGCGTAATTTTGCGTGCGGGTGGAAAGGGGGTTGAATTTAATAGTTGGCCTAACTTCCAAAATTTAAATTTTTTTTCAAAGTTGCGGCCACGCATAACATCTATATTGATAGTCGGTATCAATACAAACCAGTTTTGTATGAGACATAATGTTCTAAAGTGTCACGTTCCCGAGATATGAGTTATCAAAGTTAAAGTCCATTCATTGATGGCATTTTCAGCACAACTTTGATTTGAATAGTCACGTATAAAACCTGTATCTATCGATAACTGGCATCAAGACACACAAGTTTTGTATAAGACGAAATCTTCTAAAGTGTCACGTTTCCGAGATATAAGCTATCAAAGTTGACTCCCGATATTAATTATTTATATTTAGGCGCTGTTTGTAACAGCGCCTAAATATCGGGAGCTCATAATAATGAACAATTACTGAAGACATCCCGCAAGTTTATAATATCTAGCTTGTGAGCAATAATTCTAAAATTTTTTGAGACTCTTTGCATAAAACCTTTACTTCCCATATTCATTAATAATAGTTTCCTTTTAATTATATTTACATTATATACAGACTACAAATAGAACTAAACTAATGATAAAAATAAGACTAAAAGTAAGAATTAGTTTGATTTTAAATAGTACTTTCGAACTGTTACCGATATGAGACAATTACTATAAAATAGTTTCGTATTTCTACAACGAAAAATGATGAATAATTTCATCATTTTTCGTCACCAATCTAAATGAATGTGACCGTCTCGCCTGTTCGCGCGATGATCGCTTTGGTTAGGAAGTAGGGTCAAGCCCAAGAATGTAACAATTAGTCAGACGATGCAGCAATCAAAATATATTGCATTAAAAATCAGTCACACTGTCTGACCCGAGAATCGAACCCGTACTAATCAGGCCAACGATGTCTTGAAGGCAATCAAAAGCATATTTACATCGCATCTTTTATTTTAACGTCAAATAAATTATGTTTTTATGATTTGTATTATTTCACAAGTTAACTATTTGATACCACGCCTAGATTTTGATTAAATATTTTGTAATTTATAAAGATCTGATTCAAATATTTGGTGATCCGTTATCGATAGCATTTAAAACACTCGTTGGTGAAGTCGACTGCTAAGCGAGAGGTTTGGGGTTCTATTATACTCAGTTACCAAAGTGTAATTTTATTGAGCTTTTCTATCAGGGATTTCGCAGCCTGAGTTTGTGACCACTACACGACTAAACAATTAATCATGACTAACGAATTACGGGTTATAACACATACTTACCGTTCGAAGAATAAAGGGTTCTTATAAATTCATATTGTTGCCAATATGGCAGCATTGGCTTCAATTCTTACTAATGTAGCTTCAGTAAGCATCTCTTTGATTATTTAGCAATAACTAAAATTGACACAACTAATATTACCATATCATTAACAAGAACAAAAATTTGTGTGGAGTACTGAAAATACACGCTCTAATTAAATTCGGGGTTTACAAAGTAAAATCGACTCCTCCTATTGTTGAAGTCGGTTAATATGTAGCCTATGTTACCCGGGCCATAATAACGAATCGATTGACACCTTATTCATCTAAATCGGATGAATAGTTTAGGCGCTACGGTGGAACATACGTAAATACAAACATAATACATACATACATAGACAGCTAAAATCATAACCCTTCCTTTTGTCTTCACCGTAGTCGGGTAAAAACAGGACTTTACCATTTTATCGATATTTCGGCGCTGTCGCTTGCACCATGATCACGGATAAACTGAAGTTGTTGCGGGTGGGTTTTTATGAGCAGACAAATCGGTCTACCCTCTTTCATGTTCGTTGTTAGCGCTCGTTACGGCACTGTTTACTGTCACTCACAACTCAACTCGATTCTTTTCTGGACACACGAAACTTACTGTGTCCTGCTTTGAGTGTTAATGATAATGTTATTGACCATCATCATCTGCCTAGCCTTTTCCCAACTATGTTGGGGTAGGCTTCCAGTCTAGCCGGATGCAGTTAAATACCAGTATTTTACATGGAACGACTGCCTTTTCGACCTCCACAACCCAGTTAGTAATGGGTAATACGATACCCCTTGACAAGACTGGTTGTCAGACTTTCGGGCCACTGACTACCTGTAACGACTGTCAGATCTGCAAATGACAGACGAGACCAACGGCTTAACGTGCTTTCCGGGGCAGGGAGGAAACTCAGTCTGAAAATCGGGAAAAAAAAATCTCGGGAAATGTAATGGGTGGTCACCCATCCACAGACCAAACTAGAGATCGATCCGAGCGGCTGTTACTTTTTTAGCCACGAGCTCCTCTAAAAAAAAACTACGGTAAAATTACGTACAGTATGACCAATTTAAGTTTGCAGTTCAAGGTGGCGCTGCTTGTCAAGAAACAATGCATCGATATGTCAAACTTGGTACATGTATTTTAGTTCCGTGTTTTCCCGCCTGCACAGATAAGTTGGTTGACGATTGTGTAATGTGCAATTTCTTTCTTAGTAATAATTAATCAATGACTGTATGTAATAATATAATAATGACTACTCGTGGAAGCTATCTTAATTAATTAATGATATCTGCCTATACTAGAAATAAGTGGTCAAGATAATATGCGTATAATTAATTAATGAGTTCAATTAATTAGTAAGTAATGTATGCCTGAAGCGAAGCTTATCATTGGGCCATTCATTTTAATTAAGGTTTTGTTCAAACGCGCGATTTTGTTATTGATTTAATTGGCACTGAACATAAGAAACATAGCATCAGATGGGGAGATGGAAGGGTTGGGCAGTGGTGTCCTCCTGACCGTGTTCGGTCACGGCGTCCATCTTGGAAGAGATTAGGCATCAGCGCGGGAGATATATAGTGCACGAATGTATGCGCAGGCACAGGTGCACTCTCGGTTCCTTCACTCTCATAGTCCGATTGGACGGCAATTTGACACGACCGGAGCATGGAGCGACTGCCTATCTGACCTCCACAACCCAGTTAGTACTAGGTAATACGATGCCCCTTGGTAAGACTGGTTGTCAGAATTTTTGGGCCACTGACTACCTGTAACGACTGTCAAAGATCTACAAATGACAGACAGGACCAACAGCTTAACGTGCTTTCCGCCCGGGGGTATCATACCGTAAACTTTCAAGCTCAGGGCTACTTCTGAGCTGATGGAAAAACCCAAAAACACTTTTTGCCCGATCCGTATCGAACCCAGGACCCACGTAGTTGTTCCAAGCCGCTATAAAGTTTCAACCGTTATACCTGCGCATGCGCAAACCGTCACTTGCAGCTAACTTCCGAGCCGCCATAAAGTTTGAACAAACTATACAAGTCAGTGACAATAGTCGCAGAGTCGTCCGTCTGTCCGCCGCCTAACATCGCGACCTGCTGTTAATAGGTTACACATTGTCGTGAGAAATGTAAACAGGAGTCGAATAATTATCACAATGATTTAATGTTTACAATATCGATGTAACTGTAGTAATGGAGTACTGTCACCTTGTTTTAGATGTAAGAAGAGTTTCTTGGGAAAGAATTTGGGTGTTAATTTGTAAACGTAGTTTTGTGAGAGTGAATTCAGGGAGTCAACATAAGCATAAATAGGCTGTTATAGGCTCTCTGTGAGACTCAGCCCTTGAGGTCTGACGCTAACACGATTCTTCGTAGGAGGACAGGCCGGCGGAAGAGGCGCCATGGCGACCTGATGCCGCCCTAGGAGGTGCCAGCGGGCGATAGATCGGGGAGTCTATCGTCGTTGCACTGCACGGCCCTCAAGAGTGGTGGCGAAGTCTCAGATGAGCCCGGACATCGCCAAAGGAGCTAGGTGCCCGGAGGCAGGCTCCACTAGATGGGTCGCGAACGTCATGCGTATCAGTTCTCATGGCTGATCTACCAAGGCGACAGCAGGCTCGCGGCGGTGTTTTTAGTGGGTACCAACCACACATAACCAAGCCGTCTCCCCGTACGCTGCGGTATGCGTCAGACTTTTTACACCGCTTCAATAAACAAAAAATAGGTTCTCTAGCCAGTGGGCGGTAGACCGGGGAAACTATCGTCCAAATTGCACGAGCTCATGTGAGTCGGGTGATGTGACGTCAGTCTCGGACATTACTAAGGAGAAGCAGCACGAAAGCCACCGCTGAGCACTCGCGAACGTCATGCAACGTAGTGCCTACCCGTAGAAACAAACAGTTAAATACAACAAACATTATGTTGTCAATTTTCATGACAAAAGATTTGATTTGACTGTTTTGTATTTACATTGGTAAATCACAACATGGCGTAACACACTTACAATGGCAATGCATTTAATATTGACACTCCGACAACATTTATTGCGCAATTTGCATTGTCGAGCTGGCGCATTTTTAAACCTATGAAGCAATGAGTTGAGATTTTTCTTTCAAAATTCTTCACATTGAGGACGCTGGGTGACATGAGATTTGGAATTCAGGTTAATAATATCAGACTTTTATTGTCTCAATGCAGGGTAAAAGCTCTTTTATGGAGAAGGCATTGAGCTGAGCTTTGAGCATCATGCTTGCTCAAGGCTGATTGACAAACAATTCAGACTTACATTGATATCAAGTAAGAGTGGAACTCTTTGGTAAGTATTAACTGCCGCTCGGGTCGATCTTCAAGTTAAGCCGTGTGGTTGAGAGCATACCGAGTTTCCTCCGTGCCTCGAAAAGCACGTTAAACCGTTGGTCCCGGCTGTCATTTGTAGATCTTTGACAGTCGTTACAGGTAGTCAGTGGTGTGGCAGTCTGACAGCCGGTTTTACCAAGGAGAATTGTATTAACCCGTACTAACTGGGTCGTGGAGGTCAGATAGCTAGTAGCTCCATGTAAATTAATGATATTCAGCTGCATCCGGTTAGACTGGAAGCCGACCCCAACACAGTTGGGAAAAGGCTAGGCAGATGATGATGATCTGATAAGGTAGCAATCAGATGAATGTTATGTTTACTTTCGCAATTACTTATAATAATATTATGTATGGGAAGTAAAGATGTTTTATTCTAAGATTTACAAAATGCGTCTTATCAATACCAACATATTTTATAATTTTTTTTTACATTTTATTACAGTTGTTCATCGTTAACTAGGTAGTCCGTCGATAAGTGTGACTTCAATTTAATTTACTCAACGTTATTTTATTGTACTGTCTGTCTGATCTAGCATTTATTACAAAAATAAAACAAATTTTATCGATAATCCCCCACCGACAATGTGCCACATCCCTAAAGTGTCAATATTGACAGTATTCACTGTCATGTCATTTGTAAACAGTGAAGCGACTCGTAGATGTGCGAGCGTTTTATATTGTCTTTGATTTTGATGGAGGAGTTCACACGGATATTTTATTTAGAGAGAAAAGAGATTGAGCATTGGTAATTCGTATTTAGAGTAACAAAAAAGATGGTTCGTGATTAAGGTGGATTTTTAGCAACTTAAAACAGCGTCAGGTCGTATGTTGATTAAAATATGATTCGTGACCGTAACAAATATAGCTTTACAATATTATAATCATTAAAATCATCAATACAACCCTCTAAGTTGACGGCACGGTTGGCGCAGTGGCTGAGCGATTGACTGCTGCGCTTCGTGTCGTGGGTTCGATTCCCGCACGGAACAAATATTTGTATGGCCTACAAGTAGTTGTTCCGGGTCTGGCTGTTTGTGTATGTGAATTTAAATGTTTATAAACGCACCCACGGTACAGGAGAAATTCCTAGTGTGTGGCAACGTTTAAAAAAAAAAATATATATATATATATATATTTCATGAAAAAGTGGGTAAAATTAACTTAGAGGGTTGAATTTTATTGATGATTTCACGGTCACCTATCTACGGACCAATTTAGGCAAACGCGGCTTAACCTTAAGATTATCCAGAGCGGCTGTTATTATTTGCCATTCCTAAGGTCATGGTCTACCTGTGAACGAAATTTTACAGAAATCTGTGCAATTGTGAAAAGTAATAATATAATAATAATAATGAGAAATTAATGAGAACGTCATGCGCGCATATTATGGGGCTACTGAGGGGGGAAGCAACTTGACTGCGTACCGTGGTCGGATGCTCTCTCTGTTTCAGGTGCTTGAGCCAGGTGTCAGCGTGTCGGCACAACGGCTGTCGGATCAAGTGCGGGTCATACAGCGTAACCACATGTTGGATGACACCGTACTTGAGCGACTACGCTTCGATTCACGGAGTAACCTAGTTATACCTGCTTCGCCAATGATTGCGGTACAGCTACAAAATGTATCCAGTGCTCCACCGCGATCCGAACACGATGGTGAAGAAGATGATGACGAAGTTATATCCGTGAGTACCCAGTGCAACGCACAATTGAGGAGCGCTTTGGAGGGTGCATTCCGGGAGTACCGATCCACACCGCCTGAACTTAGGCCACGTCTACCTCGTTTACCTATGCACAAGAAAAACAAGGCGCTGGTGTGTGCTTTAGATTCGCAGCTGTCAAACTGCTTTGACAGCAGCAAAGACCTCACCGATACCCACTCAATATTGTACTGTGGAGCTGTAGCGGCATGTCGTGTAGCTCACGTCAAATTTCCCAACAACGACAGAGCTACACGACCAAAATTTGCTGTTCCAGCTTGGCAATGCAGGATTGAGCGGCGTATCGGTGAGGCTAGAGCACTCATCGGCAAGTTAATCTGCTTCAGGGAGGGCAATACTCGACCTAGAGTGATGCGCTTTGTGAAGCGGGCGTTCTCGGGAACTGATGTTAGTTTTCGAGACTACTTAGCCCGCGTCACAGAGCGTATCGACTTCCTGAAGCAGAAGATCTGTGCATGGGCAAGCCGTATTCGTCGGTACAAGCGGCGAGTGGAGCGTTACACTCAGAATCGCACATTCCGAAGTGATGAAAGGTGGGTATATAGGGCTTGGGAACGACCGGACCAAGGTGTGACTGATACGCGTCTACCAGATGATGACGCCATGTGTTCGTTCTGGCGCAACATCTGGTCGGTGCCTGTCAGTCACACTGAGGGTGATTGGACCCGGGAGGTTGAACGAGCGTGTGATTCGATACCTGAAATGGGGGCAATTATCATCAGCCCCCAAGATGTAGCTCGTGCAGTCCGTCCGTTGCCTAACTGGAAATCTCCAGGGCCGGATGGACTGCACAACTTCTGGATTAAATGGTTTCAGAGATCACATGTTCGCTTAGCATCCCAGTTTCAGTCAGCCTTAGAGTCAGGGTCGCTGCCCCAGTTCTTGACGACAGGAATTACCCACCTGCTCCATAAATCAGGTAGTACTGCGGAACCCAAAAATTATAGACCAATCACTTGTTTACCAACGGTCTATAAAGTTCTTACATCCATTTTGAGAGCTAAAATCAATCATCATATTGATAGTAATTCTATCATGTCTGCCTCTCAGAATGGATGTAGGAATGGGTCCCGCGGTACTAAGGAGCTGCTCCTTATTGATATGGCCATTAGCCAACAGGTTCGCCGCTCGCGAAGGGATCTGTCTACATGTTGGATAGATTACAAGAAGGCCTATGATTCTGTGCCTCATACATGGCTCATGAAAGTGCTGGAGTTGTATAAAGTTGATGCAACTCTGCGTACCTTCCTGATGTCATGTATGGGGCACTGGAGAACGGTCCTTCACTATCCAGGATGTCGACAGATCCAGGGGAACAGCGAACCGATAAAGATTGAGCGCGGTATATTCCAGGGTGATAGTCTGAGTCCATTGTGGTTTTGTTTAGCCTTGAACCCTCTCAGCACACTGTTGGAGGGTCCAGGTCTAGGCTATCGGTTGAGGAGAGGTGGTCAGGTCATATCTCACCTTCTTTACATGGATGATCTGAAACTCTTTGCCCCCAACAACTTGCAACTGATGAAGCTACTGAAGGTAACGGAAACTTTCAGTAGCGCCATCAGGATGGAATTTGGTGTGGACAAATGTGCAGTCATGCATGTGAAGCGAGGGGAGATTATGGAATCCGTGGGAACTCAACTCTCGGATTCCATACACCTTAGATCCCTCTCCTCAACAGAAACCTACAAGTATTTGGGTATGTCGGAAGCATTAGGTATCAATACTGCCGACATGAAACAATCATTGAGGGACCGCTTCTTTGGCCGCCTGAATAAAGTACTAAGCAGTCTTTTGTCAGGTGGAAACAAGGTGCGCGCCTTCAATGGTTGGGTCATGCCGGTTTTGATGTATTCTTTCGGCATACTCAAATGGACTCAGACGGAACTTGATGCCCTGGATAGGAGGGTCCGCGCACTGCTGACCGCAAATCGAATGCATCACCCGCGGTCGTCGGTGATGAGACTGTATATCCCGCGGAAGTGCGGGGGTCGTGGCTTCTTAAATGCTAAGACCCTGCACAACCGTGAGATATGCAGCCTCAGGGAATACTTCCTAGAAGTCGACGAGGGGATGCACCGAGATGTGGTCTCAGTGGACAAGGGCCTCACCCCGCTCTCTCTGGCTAACGAGAACTGGCGCAAACCTAGAGTATTAGACACTAATGATCGCAAGGAGGTATGGCAGGGCAAGGAGCTTCACGGACGCTTTTACCGGGCCCTACATGGACCCGATGTAGACTTCTTAGCGTCCGTATCTTGGCTGCGTTTCGGTGACCTATTCGGGGAAACCGAAGGTTTTGTCTGTGCAATAATGGACGAAGTTATGATGACGAATAACTACCGGAAATACATTGTGAAGGATGGCACGGTTGACATATGTCGGGCATGCCACCGTCCGGGAGAATCGATCCGACACATTATTTCTGGGTGTTCTCGTCTGGCTAACGGAGAGTACTTGCATAGACACAACCTCGTTGCCAGGATTATCCACCAGCAACTTGCTTTGAAGTACAACCTTGTGGAATCAGAAGTACCATACTATAAGTATGCGCCCGACCCAGTTCTCGATAATGGTAATATCACGTTGTATTGGGATCGATCTATCATCACTGACAGGACTATTGTTGCCAATAAACCTGACATTGTGGTGATAGATCGATTGGAGCGTCGCGCAATGATTGTTGATATAACGGTTCCGCATGACGAGAACCTCGTGAAAGCAGAGAAAGATAAACAATTCAAATATCTAGATCTGGCTCGCGAGGTTGTCGACATGTGGGACGTGAATACAGCAGTCATTGTGCCGATAGTCGTGTCGGCCAATGGCTTAATAGCCAATAGCCTCGACAAACATCTGAGGAGGCTCTCGCTTGGCAGCTGGATCAAGGGCTTGATTCAGAAAGCAGTACTTCTGGACACGGCGCGTATTGTTAGGAGGTTCCTCTCTCAAGAGCCCTGACCACCGGTATTTCGGACCCTGTTCCCGATACCAGTGGGCTACTATTTTTTATATTTTTAAATGTTTTTTATATTACTTTGTATAGAAATATTTAAAAATGTAAATTATATGTATAGAAATGAATAAAGGAAATAATAATAATATAATAATAATAATAATAATAAGCCCCCTAAACAACCACACGTCCTGATTGACCATCTAATCACGTGGGGGGCGGACACACGAATGAGAAATTACTGGCGTGGCTAACGTGGCTCTGGAAACCCACTAAAAATGGAGACTCGTTCAAAGAAAAAACGTATAGGACCGCTGCCCGGGGGCGATCACCGGGGCGCACCTGAAGCTGACGCTGGGTGTCTCAGCATGCGAACCGTCAGCGGTGAGGAGTTGAACAGGCGGGCTCCCACCGACAAAGATACTACAGCCGAAATCATTGACGATGGTGACAGACTGACGGACAGGACAGACACCCCTGTAGAACCGTATAGTCCAAGCACAGTATCATACACACCTTCTAGGCGATCATCACCATCCATACCATCGTCACCTACACCTTTATCACCCCCCATTATTAGTTTAAATACTGTTTCATCCACTCCGACCTTGAATGCTACGCGGGGGGTATCTACCTTTTTGTCCGCGTCCACCAAGGCTGGAAAAGCTAGAGTTCGCATGAAATGGAGCAAAGAAGTAAACACATTTATCATGCGAACTTACCTATACATAACTAAATTAGAGACCGATATGACCACATACAGACAACAAATGCATGCACTTTTCACCCGACAATATCCAGATATTGTGGTTTCAGAACAAAGAATTGCAGACCAAAGAAGAACCATAGTTAGGAATAAACTTCTATCTCAAGAAGTCATAGATCAGTTAAAAGAAGAAATACGAACACAATTACTACAAGAAGAAACATTAAATTATATAGATACTAACAATATTACACAAAACGTAAACGAAATTTATCATCAAGAACAACCACAATTACTTAGTCAATCACAACTTATTTATTCCCAATCTCTACCGTACAACCAATCACAAGCCCACACACAAATATCGCACACAGCCACACAAACCGAATCCTTTACCCTTACGCTGGAAAATGACATTGAGACCATAGCCATCCCAGATCAACACTTAACAACAGATACATATATTCAAGAAATTAATGACAAATTTAGAACAACGATAACACAATACTCTGGGATGGACCCAGCAGCTCGACCTAGGTTACCTAAACTTAAATACACACCTAACCTATTTCGTCTAGTAAATTTATTTAATGAGAGTATACTTACACAATTTATATCTGATGACACACAGCTTATAGACATACACCTACTTATATATTGCACTGCCGTAGTTATATCTGAAGAAATAAACTTTAAAATCACAGACCACACAGGAACTCCAAGAACAAGACAGAATTTAGCACCAGCATGGCAACAGAGACTAGAAAAAGATATTGAAAAATTAAGAGCAGACATTGGTAGACTTACTCAATATATTAACGGTTGCAGATCTAATAAACTAGTAAAAAGAGTTGAGGTCATATTTAGAAACAATTTGACACACACTAGACACGAAAAAAATAACAGAAAACCTGAAGAATTTTTAGACACCTTAAAACAAAAACTAGCACTCAAAGTTCATAGGCTCAAAAGATATAAAAAAGCACAACAACGTAAAAAAGATAACACCACATTTGCTACAAACGAAAAAATGTTTTACAGAAACTTAGACAAACCACAAACAGACACATCTGATGAAAATAACACAAACATACCTAACCTACCTACAAAGGAACAACTAGAAGAGTATTGGGCTAGCATTTGGGAAGAGCCAGTACAGCACAACGACAAAGCATCATGGATAGCAGAAGAAGAAGTAAAATGGAGAGCTGTTGACGAAATGGAATTTTTAGAGGTATCAGAGACTGACATTACACACATAACAGCCAGATTACATAACTGGAAATCACCTGGTATCGATAAAATACATAATTTTTGGTACAAAAAGTTAACTTCATTACACAAATCTTTAGCAAAAAATTTGACAGATATCATATTAGGACAACAGAACACACCCGAATTTATTGCAACAGGGATTACTTACATGCTACCTAAAACTAAAAATTCACCTCTGCCTTCCCAATACCGACCAATTACATGCCTACCCACAATTTACAAAATACTGACATCTGCAATTACAAAGAAAATTAGCTCGCATATCGAACGTCACAACATAATAGCTGAGGAACAGAAGGGATGCAGGCAGGGCCACATGGGATGCAAAGAACAGCTGATTATTGATTCCACTATTCATAAACATGCCACGTCTAAAAACAGAAATTTACATTGCACATATATTGACTATAAAAAGGCTTTTGACAGTGTTCCTCATTCTTGGTTGATACAAATTTTAGAAATTTATAGAATAAACCCGAAAATTATAGATTTCATACGCAATATAATGCTTCAGTGGAAAACAACACTACAAATAAATTACAACCACAATACTGTCACCACTCGTCAAATCTCCATCAAAAAAGGTATCTACCAAGGTGACTCCCTTAGCCCGTTGTGGTTCTGTCTCGCCCTAAATCCTCTGTCTAATCCTCCTATTTGCTGCAGGGTTGCGGGGCTGGATACTGCCTCAAACACACTACAGATGAAACAATAATATCCCATCTTATATACATGGATGACATCAAACTTTATGCAAAAACAGAAAACGACATGAAGAAATTAGTAGATGTTACAGCAGAGTTCAGTAAAGATATTAACATGCAATTTGGGTTAGAAAAATGTAAAACACTTCACATTGTGAGAGGCAAGGTACGGCCCGGCGATTATGTGGTAAATGACACGGACACTATATCAGCAATGGAACAGACTGACTTGTATAAATATTTAGGGTACGCGCAACTAAAAGGTCTTGATCATACACGCATTAAAAATACGCTTAGTAATGAGTACAAGAGGAGAGTGAACGCCATTTGTAAAACGCAACTTTCAGGTAAACATCTCATCAAAGCTTTAAACACCTTCGCCATTCCCGTATTAACGTACTCATTCGGAGTTATAAAATGGTCCAAAACAGACACTGAACAATTAGAGCGTACTACGCGAACGACACTTACAAAGCACAACAATTTACACCCTAAGTCTGCCATAGAGAGACTTACCATTAAACGACAACATGGAGGGAGAGGCTTAATAGACATCCAGCACCTATGGCGGAAACAAATTAGTCGATTAAAATCATTCTTTCATTCAAAATCCCGCACTAGTAGCATACACAAAGCCATAGTGATAAATGATCTCAACTACACTCCACTTAATCTAAGTCATCAGATAGAAACACTAAACACAAATAATGATGACCCACAGCAACATAAAATAGAAGACTGGAAGAAGAAAGTGCTCCACGGTCGACACCCTCATGACTTAGAGCAATCCCACATAAATAAATTAGCTTCAAATAAGTGGCTCAAAATAGGCAACTTATTCCCCGAAACTGAAGGATTTATAATAGCTATTCAAGATCAGATCATCAACACAAAAAACTACAGAAAATACATAATCAAAGATCCTACAGTCACAAATGATAAATGTCGCAAATGTCACAGCCAACCAGAAACCATCCAGCATATAACAGGAGCTTGTACAACCCTCACGCAAACCGACTACACTCACAGGCACAATCAGGTGGCCAATGTCATTCACCAGAAACTAGCACTAAAACACACACTCATTCATAATACCAGCACTCCTTACTACAATTATAAACCAGAAGCTACCCTAGAAAATACAACACATAAACTCTATTTCGATCGAGCTATACTCACTGATAAGACTATTCACTACAATAGGCCGGATATAATCCTACAGGATAAAATAAACAAAGTAACTTACCTTATAGACATTGCTGTTCCCAATACACACAATATACAAAAGACAATCACAGAAAAAATTAGTAAGTACGCAGAGCTCAAAGACGAAGTAACTAGAATCTGGCGACAAAAAAAAGTATATGTTGTGCCTATAGTCCTCTCCACAACAGGCGTTATACCAAATCATCTTCTCCATAGTCTAAAATTACTCGACCTAAAAGAATCCATCTACATCATACTGCAAAAAGCTGCGATTCTAAATACGTGCAGAATTGTTAGAAAATTCATGCAGATAGAAGAAAACGAAATAGGACCTCATCACAACACATAAACATTACACACCACACGCTACATTTGCTTTGGTTTCGGCCCGTAAATGTAGCTAAAACCCAGTCTAAGGGCTGAGAAGAAAAACACTTTACGAAAACAATAATAATAATATTACTTTCGTATTTTTACAATATAAGCATGGAAGCTCTTCCTACCTATCCTCACAATGTCTTCAAGGTTGAAGATACTTCTTAAAGCTACATACCCGCACTTAATTTAACTTAACGTCAAATAGACTTGACGACTATCGTATTGATCGGTTTCCTCCGTCGACTCGACTGAATAGATTTTTTATTCATGTGTTGAAATTAATTGGGTTTGAGGCCACGTTTCTAGGTAAAATGGGTCTTTGTCGAAGGTTCTATGTATTGATCTATTTATAAGGCTGTAATGAGAAATCTTTTTGTAATGGAAAAGAGCTTTTGTTTCTTCTATAAAATGATGGAATATGGATTGATCGCCACGGTGGCTTATGACGTGGTGGTGATTAGAAGCTTAAATGCGGAGGTGTATGTGTGGTAGTCCTAGCACACCTCTAGCCCCTCTCACAGAAGGAAGACACGTGTCTCTCCACCTTGTAGTGCTGAATGCTTGAAACTATAATCCATACCATTATAAGTTTGGATTTGTGCCCGATTGCTGGCAATAGGCTGTAATATCTTGGAAAAATTCATCAGCTCGACAACGCATTGATTGAACTGTCATAATGAAAGCGATTGATAGAGTGGAAATGGGTACAGGGGCTTTTTCGAAGCAGTCCGCAACCGCAGACAATGATAGACCGCACGACATGACTGATTTTCATGTGAACTCCAAGAAAACCGTAGGTTAGGTTACGTAAACTGAAGCGCAAACTCATCGACATGTGCATAGGCACTACGGGGTACTCAAACTTGGTTCCTGACCGAGTCGCAAAAGTCCAAACTCAAGGTTCCCCGAGCGGCAATGGAGTGTAGCGTGTTGGATGTTAAGCTCAGCGACGGAATTCGCAATACCACTCCAACAAAACTAGAATCGCTGATGCGGGCAATAAGACTGCTGGGGTGAAGTGGAGTTGGGTGGGTCATATCTGTTGAATGCATCAGGACCGATGGGCCACAGTCGTCACGTAGTGGGTGCCAGAAGACAAGGGTGGAATCGAAAACGATGGCGTGACTACCTAAAGGCGTTTGTGAGAGATTGGCCGGAGAAAATCGCACGGAGAGAGAAGAGTGGAAGCTTTGGGGGAGGTCTTTGGCCAGCAGCGGGGGGACATTAGAGGCGAACAATAAATGTATATAGAAACCAGTCAAGCTGCCACGGTTTGCGGTGGCGATAACCTTCGGTAGATCACTTTTATACAATTAGGCTAAACAAATCTGCTAGAGAACTTCAAAAATATTTTCTCATAACCTAAACTTAAATTAATTCAAGTCTTAATCCAGAATCTTCGTTCATTTACTGACAGCATTACGGTAAACGGCACACAGTGGAACAATCTTCATCAGTTATTAGCTTTCTACACTTCGGGGCCCGAATTGTGATGTTCGACGCACTCTAGTGGACGATCGATACGTCAATATTTGTAGTGCTAGTGTTGGAACACCGGGTATCGATAAAACAAAACTTTTTTTTAGTTTTTCATCCGTCGGACTCAGCCATACATACATCACAGCTGTTATTTTGTAGAGAAATGCGTTAAACTCTGATTTTAACTATTGCCGACTTATTACTTTGTTGAGGTTAGATATATTTTCTTTTTGGTTTTTAGTAACGACAGATGGCCGTTGCTCTTAGTTAAATAATAATGTTTAGTTGTATCTGATTACAAAAATCATAACCGTTTCCTTTTTGCTTAGCCACAGTTGGATAATATAAAAGCCGACAATGTCATGGTTGGAAATGGCTCTTTGGAAAAATATTAAGTTAAAGCATTTCACTTTATTGCTATAAAATAACATGGGCAAATATGCATCGTTTTTGAAAGATTTCAACGCTAACACTTATGTTATATCCTTTTCATATTCTTCAGCCAGCACATTTCATACATTAGCACATTTTATTTAGACTATAAAGTAAGTACAACCGAAACAGAATATCATCCAATTTAGCTAAAGCACTTCCGTATGGTACACAACACGATACTAATATCCTAGTTGACCCATCAATTTATCCGAAGCACCCCGAGCTAGAAGAGACCAATTGTAATTAAAAACACTTAACACGCGACCACACGCGGTTTTAAACTTGCAGTATCGCCACGGATATCTGTGACTGCTACAGATGTGCATTGAGAATTTGAGAACTATTAAATTAGAAGTTAGGTCTGTCTTGTCGAGTATGAGAATTTTATTTGCGGCGACATCTGCGTATAACATCATATACGAACTTCTCATTTTCTTCAAATCCATGTTTTAATCTATACTAGCTAAAGCGTTTGTTTGTTTGGTTGAACGCGCTAATCTCAGGAACTACTGGTTCGATTTGAAAAATTCTTTTAGTGTTGGATAGCCCATTTATCGAGGAAGGTTATAGAATATATTTCACGCGGACGAAAGTCGCGGCCAACAGCTAGTAATTTTATATAATTCAATGGGTTCCGCCGCCAGTTTCCAAATGCGCTTGTATTTTTTGGTTTTCAGTCGGGTTTTTTAGTTTTTACAAAAACAAAGTTTTTGTAAAAACAACCCGTGACAACTATAGTTATTTTGTTTAACATGCAGAAAAGAGATGGTAGGTATGCTAAAATTGTTTTTAATTTCTTTTTCAGCACACTGAATTGGTTGTCGTGAACCGTGTTGACTAGAAACAGATAAAAAGCAGAAACTATTTATTTTTATTGCTTTGATGTACAATAGGATTCGCTCTTTAATAAGCTATTTCACTACGTCTATGACAAAATCAAAATAAAAAAAAAAACGACAAGCCTATCGATACCCAGCACATCACTATTAACTCGAAGAGCCAATAAGCGTTCGTGTCACTCGCATTAACACGACACGACAGTTCCACACTAACTCGCTTCTTTTTTACTTTTATTTTGTCAACTGACAACACTGAACACTAATGACTATACCACGACTGACAGTTTGAGTTCATTTTTTTACCAAAATGGTGGACGAACGAGAATTTGAAAAAAAGATACGAACTTTTTTAGGTGTACTTCGTTGCTCTAATGATCGCTAATGTAAAGCTGCCCCGTATGATTATCAGGTCGCGCATAGTGACGCACAGGAGAACTCTGCCACCCACAAGTTTAAACCATGATGTTATGAATTATATTAGGAGCTAATAACAGCCGGTCGGGTCGATCTTCACATTAAGCCACGTTTGCCTGGGTTGGTCCGTGGATGAGTGACCACCCATAACATACCGAGTTTCCTCCGTGCCCTCGGAAAGCACGTCAAAATCAAAGCATTTCAAGTAGGCCAGTTACAGGCACTTTTGAATTGTGTAGCTACAGTCCCAGTCACAAGGCATAAAACTGTGAAAGTACTGTAGTTACTCCGTTGGTCTCGGCTGTCATTTGTACGTCTTTGACAGTTGTCACAGGTAGTGGCCCGGAAGTTTGACAACCAGTCTTACCAAGGGGTATCGTATTACCCAGTACAAACTGGGTTGTGGAGGTCAGATAGCAGTCGCTCCATGTAAAATACTGATACTCAGATGCATCCGGCTAGACTAAAAGCCGAACCCACCATAGTTCGGAGAAGACTAGATGATGATATATCTTAAGAGAGTAAACCCACAGGCAACGGCTAGTTTTGCCAAAAGAAAACAAATCTAGTTCAGTATTCAACACACCCTGTACATTAAAAGACTGTGAACTAACATACAAATCGTTTGTTTAGTATAAAAACGAGATAAAAAACCTTTTTAGTGTCATTCTGATGCGTCTGAGTGAGTCTCATTTAAATATTTTAATTAAATATCTGTTTTTATGATATACCTTGTTAGTAATATACACCGTGACTTTTTAATCGTCTTACAAAGGTCGTCCACGCAATGTACCCGACATAAAATAGCTCTAGGCGCTATTTTTTTTGTCTTCCATAATATTTACAAAGAAAAATAATAATAAAAAATAGAATAAAATTATGAAACATGCTGTTAATGATGTTTACGTATCAAACGGGAGAACATATACCTACCCAGAACTCGAGTCCAGTAGATCATCGCTCGCAACAAGGTATTTTAACTACGTCATGCGTCACAATACTGAATAATATTTTTATTTTTAAATTATTAAAATCTCATAAATACCATTTTTTTTTAATGAATGTTTTCATTGGCTATATGAAGTGGGCTGCTGTTGTAAGACGACTAAAAAGTCACGGTGTATACTTTTTCTTTCTGATTTGAGGGGTAGGGCGGGGCTTTTGGCTAAGCCACATGGTCTTTCGCTCAACATTAAGCTGCTGATGCGGTTGGTCCAGGGATGGGTGCCCGTGTCTCGGAAAATCAAAAGTCATTTACGCAAAGTGGTCTGAAAATCTACTCTTATTGAACGTCGTAGTAACACAAGAATGACCGAAGCCGCGGGCACAGCTAATCAAAATGTGCCTAGTCTTTTCCCAACTATGTTGGGGTCGGCTGCCAGTCTAACCGGATGTAACTGAATACCAGTATTATACATGGAGCGACTGCCTATCTGATTTAGACAACCCAGTTAGTACTGGGTAATACGATCCCCTTGGTAAGACTCGGAGTCAGACTTTCGGGTCACTATTATTACGCTATTTATTACTACTTGTGCCCTCTGCACGTTAAGCCGTTGGTCCCGGCTATCGTTCGTAGATCGTTGATAGTCGTTACAGGTAGTCAGAAGGGTCAGAAAGAGTCTTACCAAGGGGTGTCGTAGTGCTCATTATTGTGGAGATCACATAAACTTGATGTAAAATACTAATGAGCTGTGGTATTCAGTTACATCCGGTTAGACTGGAGTCTAACCGGATGTAACTGAATACCACAGCTCATGTAGCTGAATACCAGTGGCTTCCAAGCCAACCTCGACATAGATGGGAAAATACTAGGCAGATGATTATATTAATTTATTTAATAATTAATTGTCCGTTATCTTTGTTCTGGCAACACTAACTTATTCTCCAAATTACTACATATACATTTTAATGAATGAAATTAATTAAATAATTCCGATAATTGAAACCTCCAAGAATACCAATAAAGATTATATTTCTATTAGAAGTTCCGCCCATACCATAAATAATAAAAGTCGTGATGATATTCAAACTAACAAGTTGTCATAAACACAAATTCAATTAAAATATTTAAATCTAACGGCCAATTGACGCTTGTATAATGATTTTGTAATGTTTTTTTTTTATTAATGTTTTTGACATAAATTACATGATTATTAATATTGTGTGTAATGGGATAATTACTTAAGCCCTTGGCTGTCTCACTGCTGGGCTTGCCTAACTGATGAGTACAAACTACAAGGTGTAAATGGACCCTTCACGAAGCCCTCAACCAAGCATTCTGTCCAGTCTGGTCCATTCAAAATTACATTACTTACATTGTATATTTTTAGGCGTCCGTACCTTAGTCAAAAAAGAAACCCTTATAGGATTACTTTGCTGTCCGTCTGTTTGTCTGTCCGTCTGTCAAGACCCTTTTTCTCAAGAACGAGTGGAGATATCAAGCTGAAATTAATATCAAATACTCAAGTCTACTACCGCTTAGAGCAGTGAAAAAATCAAACTTGTAAGTCAACACGATCAAAAGATATGACCGTTTATGTCGCATTTTTGCGATTTCACAAGGGAATCAAAACCTATAGGGTACTACCTGTTGACCTAGAATCAGGAAGCTTGGCAAGAAGCAATGTCTTACGGCATATCTAAAGGAAAAAATCTGAAACCGTAAACATGTAGTCTAATAAAAAAATACCTACAAGTTTATATCGAAGCCTCGCCCTCGGTACGCGAGTCCGACTCGCACTTGGCTGGTTTTTTTTCAATAAATACTATTATTTCACTTATTTTCTTTTCTCTTTCTATACAGATGATCTTATCATTTCTACTTCCTCATCTATTTCTGTGACAGACAGGTCGATCTAATACGCAAAGTGATTTATATGAGCAAATTCATCTTCACGGACAAACAAACTCGCTGTGTGTTAGTAGATAGTGGCTAATTATACGGAGAGGGGATAGGGAGGAGATCATATCGATAAGAATAGATGGGGACATGTATCGATAGTTTGGCCAATGTTTTATAAGCTTATTGGGTAAATAATCTGGAAAAATATCTCGTGCTAATTAAACTGCATGTTAATGAATTTGTGAGTTTCTTACGATAGAAACAACGACACTGACTACTTCCTTCTTGTTAATTTTTAAGTTCGTGCAGGCTACCCAAATATATAAGATTTAATATTAAATGGGCCTACTCTAAGATTGTCTGAAAGATATCGTTTTCAACGGTAAGACTACATTGTATTCATATGATTTATTTTATTGTAAAAGAGCTGTGAACAATTTCATTTCTCAATGTATCTCATTCAAACACAATGCCTGCTACATACCTATAGTTGAAATGGCTGAGTGTTGATAAGGCGTAATATAAAACACATAGTAAGAAAACATACCTACACTCATTTCTAACTTCCTTACATAATAGTATATTTTGATCACAACCAACTCGATTCAAGAATCAATACCAAACACATCACGATGTTACGAGGAACCAACGACAAATCGTATTTTATCGATATTACAACCACGTTCCATCCCTACGATCGAGTAGCAACACTGCCCTGAACCGATAGCGTGTTCAAATAGTGATGTGCATACAATCTGCATAATTACGACTCGATAGACACGGTGGGTGCGTCTGCCTTGTTGTAGGTTCGAGTCCTATGTTGGTACTAAAATTGAGTTAAACGTATGGTGGTTTTACATATCTGGCGAAATGTGGAAATCTGCCTGATGCCATATGTGTAAATTATGGGAATGTGATTCAGAGGAAAGTGGATCATATTGTGAGGAAGGTTTTGAGTAAGAATGTGGTTATAAATCTCCATCGGCCATCGGTGTTCTAACCAATATGTTGATGGCAATAGGCACGTCCCCAATTAAATGCGACTCAAAGGCAGACCTCTAACTCTTTCGGAAATCAGACGTGATCTTACATTATGTTAATAATGAAAGACAAAAACAAGCAAATCTGGTCATGATGGTCAGAACTCTGAAACTACCTAGGAACTTCTTTTTTCTTTATCGATGGGTTAGTGCCTCACCTGGTGTCAGAGTTTTTAATACCGCCCATGGGCCTCTGAATTGGCTTTACATGCCGTCGAGAAATATCTCTCAAGCATGCTGGTTTGGTTTCCTCACGATGTTTTCCTTCACCGAAGTAAGTGATAATTATACCAAACGCACATGAATCCGAAAAATCAGATCTGCGTGTCTTGGGACATCGAGACCTGTAACTTGGCGGTCTGACGGTCACACCACTAAGCCATCACTGTTATTTCATCCGTCATGATGGTCAGAGCTCTGAAACCACCAAGTGATGACCATCGCTGGTTACTTTTCTATAAAAGAAAAGGTTTTTGTCCTGCAACGACGAAGATCATCATCCACAGCCCGACATCACCCACTGCTAGGTATAGGCCTCTCTTTGCTTGTGCCAAGCTCGAGGTGGCGGGACGTGAGAGGGAAAGAACCTCACGTCCCAGCCGCCGCGGGAAACGCCCTAGGCGTCGGGGTCACGTGGTGGCTCCCGGCCACCGTAGGCGCGGGCCTGTGGACGGCGAGTTATGGGCTAGCTCGCCGTCCGGCCGCCCGCGTTCGTGTTCCACGCGCACCTCAAAGAGACGTCAGCAACCACGTAGGGGTCCGCATGGGCCGATGCCTACCAGGGTTGCGGGACTGTTCGAAAGAGATACCGTTGCCCTGGAACACAAAGGGCAAAGAAGGAACATGGATGGGTTTTAGTCAATACAAGTCTGACAGCCCACTTCGCTCCGCCCAGAGGGGGGGGTCATTTGATGACATCCCATCCGAAAAAAAAAAGAAAAACGCTCCACTTTCTTGTGTCAGTCTCATCCAGGTTACGCCTCTGATGGCAACAAAGAAAATCGACAAAGATACTAAGTGATATTTATCTTTACATTTTGCTTCAACTTTTGCGCTATCATGCTAAAAGTCAAACCTGAATTTAAAATACTTTATAAATCTTATTCGCCGCGTCAAATACTTTGCGTCTAGACAGGAACACTCTCTGGTATTCGATCGAACTCAATTTCCTCACAGAATGAGGGTTTTGCTTTACAAATTGTACTGATGTGCTGTGGGATGGAATATCAATATATTTTTTATTTTTATAAGATACGAGATTTTGCATGCCACGTTGTGGTCAGGATTTATCCCACGGAAACGTAGTACCAGGATAAAAAGTTAAATCATGACCTGGATTAGGCTATAGGATTAGCCTAATCCAGGTCATGATTTAACTATCTTTATCGTGTGATTAGTGCCTAACCTAGTGTCAGAGTGGTTATCGGCCCATGGACCTCTGACTTGGCTTTACATGCCGTCGAGAAATATCTCTCAGGCATGCTGGTTACCTCACGATGTTTTCCTTCACCAAAGCAAGTGATAATTATACAATACGCACGTCATCATCATCATCATCTGCCTAGCCTTTTCCCAACTATATTGGGGTCGGCTTTCAGTCTAACCGGATGCAGCTGAATACCAGT
Organism: Noctua janthina; assembly: GCA_963576755.1. Taxonomy (NCBI): domain Eukaryota; kingdom Metazoa; phylum Arthropoda; class Insecta; order Lepidoptera; family Noctuidae; genus Noctua; species Noctua janthina. Next base: position 9,436,568 of record OY755080.1, on the reverse strand, counting down.
ATTTTACATGGAGCGACTGCCTATCTGACCTCCACAACCCAGTTAGTACTGGGTTTTTATAATTATACAATACGCACATGAATCCGAAAAATCAGAGGTGCGTGTCTTGGATTCGAACTTGAGACCGACCTGGCAGTCCGACGGAAGAAAGAAAGATTTTTTTGTGTTCCACATTTCATCGAAATTTGATCAGCCGCTCATCATCTGCCTAGCCTTTTCCCAACTATATTGGGGTGGGCTTCCAGTCCAACCGGATGCAGCTGAATACCAGTATTTTACATGGAGCGACTGCCTATCTGACCTCCACAACCCAGTTAGTACTGGGTTATACGATACCCCTTGGTAAGACTGGTTGTCAGACTTTTTGGGCCACTGACTACCTAACGACTGTCAAAGATCTACAAATGACACCCGGGACCAACAGCTTAACGTGCTTTCCGAGGCACAGAGGAAACTCGGTATGTAATGGGTGGTCACCCATCCACAGACCAACCTAGGCAAGCACGGCTTAACCTAAAGATCGATCCGAGCGGCTGTTATTATTTAGCCACGAGCTCCTCACAATATTCTAGACCATGCCAAGCAATAAACTGTCAACCATGGACTGAATTCATGAAAACCGACAAGTTGGCGGGTTTAGATATTTTTCAGAATCTAATTTGTATCACAATATCTCTTACACCTGCCTAGTCTTTGGCTTATTCTAATTAGGCCATTTTATAAAAGATGGAGAAAAAATACATTTACAATAAATAAGCATAGATAATAACAAGCTAAGGCACCCGGCACTTTATTCAGTAAGACGGCTTGTAGGCTAAAGCCCGAAATTTGATCAGCCGCTAGGACCTAAAAAGGTAACAGACAGAGACGGCAAGCACGTTAAGCCGTTGGTCTCGGCTATCATTTGTAGATCTCTGACAGTCGTCACAAGGAGTCAGTGCCCCGAAAGTCTGACAACCAGTCTTACCAAGGGGTATCGTATTACCCAGTACTAACTGGGTTGTGGAGGTCAGAAAGGCAGTCGCTCCATGTAAAATACTGGTATTCAGCTGCATCCGGTTGGACTGGAAGCCGTCCCCAATCCAGAGGAAAGGCTAGATAAATGATGATGGCACAATTACATGATAATTTCATATCTATATGACTAATCAAACACGTCATATTTTGATCCGTGGGAATGCAAATATTGATTGATAAACTTGACTTGAATAAATCAAATATTAACTGCTTATCTCAGGTAAATAGATGTCAAGATAATTTGAGCTTTAGAAGGTTATAGATAAAGTGGATTTAACTAGAATTTGAAGATAATCTGGAACCTAAAGTTAAGGAATAATGCCCGTTTTCACGAATATTAAGCAACGCGTAAATCATACTCTTGGATTTTCAACGAGTGCAATAATATTTAAACACTAGTTTTTGCCCGCGGCTGCGCCTGCGTGTATGTCGAAAAATATCCGATTACTTCCCTTCATCCCCCTTTTTAACCCTTCGGGTGTAGAATTATCAAAAACGCTGTAACACGTATAAATTAATTTTTAATCGTCAGCCTAAACACAAAATTTGAAGATCCTAACTTCAAAACTGATGGACTTTCATATAAACTTGCATCCCCTATTTTACCCCTTTAGGGGTGGAATTCCCAAAAATCCTTTCTTAGTGGATGCTTACTCTTCACAAAGAACACACTCTCCAAGTTTCATGTCTCTAGGACTAGCGGTTTGGGCTTTGTGTTGATATATCACCCAGTCAGTCAGTCAGTTAACCATTTTATATATATAGATAACCTTCTTCGATAAATGGGCTATCTAATACTAAAATAATTTTTCAAATCGAACCAGTAGTTCCTGAGATTAACGCGTTCAACCAAACAAACAAACTCTTCAGCTTTATAATATTAGTACAGATTAATTGGTGTGTGTCGGTGATAACGGGTATACGATAGATGCAGACACCAGCACATCGAGCTACCTAAAACTGTAAAATTTTCCCAATCAAGCTTGAACCTAATGCTTAAGCGATAAAGTTGAAAATCTCTTAAATAAATTTGACTGATGTGCAATTAATTAATTTAATTTTTCAGCACTTTTGTATGTCAAAATATACATGAGGCAGTTCCTTGAGTAGCCCGTCTGATTCTTTGGTCTAGTAGTCGCAAGCACGACTGCTGAGCATGAGGTCCTGGGTTCGATTTCCAGGTCGGGCAAATTGTTATTGGGTTTTCCATTAGGAATTAGTCAGTACCAGCCACGGATTCTGGATTTGTGTCCGGTTTGTTGGCAATAGGCTCGCCCCCTATTAAATGGGACTTAAGCATAACTGGCGAAATGAGGTTATACTGTTAGGTACACCTCTGCCTAACCCTACGGGGATTACAGGCGTGATGTTGTATTGTTACCGTCTCTGACTTAGCTTCACATGCCATAACAAGTGATTAAAAAGCGCCAGCGGAAACAATTACTAAAATGTTTGCGTAATCATTCTTAGTAAACAAATTTATAGGGTGACACACCCAGTTAGTGTCCGAGACAATTTTAAATTAATGCTTTATTTATTGCATGCCATTTTTATCTTAATGTATAAATATGACCTTGGTTTGTTTTTGTTATTAATCTTTGATTAATAATTTAAAGTTTGAATACTGGCAAAAAGCGAATGAATTGTCTTGACAAGGGGTATCGTATTAACCAGTAATTTCGTTTTGGAAGTCAGATAGGCAGTCGTTCCATTTGAAATACTGGTATTCAGATGCATTTGGTTAGACTAGAATGATGGAAAAACGTTTTTTTTTACAATTTTTAGATGTTTCCACCATACTGAGGACAGTCAAAAAATCGTCACACTAAGTAAAGTGACGTCACATAATCCACCTGAAAACATACAAATCTCACTATGCGTGAGCATCATCATATTCCGGTCCTTGTCCCATTCTACTTGAGGTCTGCGCAACACGTTGTCTTCTTCCATTCTCCCCTATCAGACGTCACGACATCATTTACTCCTTTCTCTTTCTCATCATTCCTCACACAATCCATCCATCTTTTCTATGGCCTTCCTCTCCGTCTCCATTCATCAAGATTCATGTCCTCCACTCTTTTAGGCACATGTGTTTCATCCGTCCTCATTACATGCCTATACCAAGTCAAACGACTTCCTTTCAATTTTTCTGTAACAGGCGCCACTTACAAACTTCCTCTAATAGACTCATAGTAATACAGTGTGTAAACGGACCCTTCACATAGCCGTCAACCAAGCATTCTGTACATCAAACTAAGTAACTTTACGCAAAAATTATTGCTGGGAAACGACTTTTTTTTAGGGGTGAAAAATCACGTTTTACGGTAGGACTCGATACAACGCACTCAAAGCATTGTGCTGATGGATGGATTTAATAGTAAAGAGGTCGTGGAGATGTTTCAAGTAAAAATCTTACATAAAAAACATGTATTTAAAAAAAAAAACTTGTGAAAAAGTTGGAACTTTGACCACCAATATCTCCGTAACTAGAAGGTCCCCAGGTATGGTCTAGAACAAAAAAATGATCGCAAAGACGGGGAGAACAAGTGCCTTTCGGCTTCGTTAAGGGTCTATTTACACCCTTTACAGTCGCTCCATGTAAAATACTGGTATTCAGCTGCATCCGGTTAGACTGGAAGCCGACCCCAACATAGTTGGGAAAAGGCAAGGCGGGTGATGATGACAGTCACTATGAGTAAGCGCGACAATAAAATTCAAACGTCACTGTCAACGAAAGCAATAATTTTTTGACGCATAACAGCGTTTAACAGCATTTTATCTTATCCGTTGTTACAAAGTACTCTTCGGGTCAAATTAATTACGTTTTAATGGTGAACAAGCGCGATTCAGTTGCACTGCAATAACGTTTTATGTTTTTATGCACATACATACATACATAATCAGCCTATTAATGTTCCCACTGCTGGGACACACCGCCTCCTCTCTATGAGAGGGAATGGGCTATAATCCACCACGCGGGCCCAGTGCGGGTTGGTAGATGTCACATGTCTTCGAATTTGTGGTTCTAGGACATGCCGGTTTCCTCACGATGTTTTCCTTCACAGTTTTGAGAGCAGTGGTGATGAAATAACTTACACAAAGTAATGCGCCTGGCTGGGTTCGAACCCACGACTTACTGCTCGTAAGTCGGGGTCTCCACCACTGGGCCACCGCTGCTCTATATTTATGCAGCTCAGTTAAATGCACTTTTATTTTCACTCGAACCGTTATTACAGGATAATATTAATACAATATTTTTAAGAAAAGGCTCACCCTCTATTACATGGGACTTTAACTTAACTGAGTAAATGTGGTTGTACTATTAGGTACACCTCTGCCTAACCCTTCGGGGATTACAGGCTTGATGATTCAGTTCGCCAGTTATGTTAAAGTCCTATATAATAGAGAACGAGCCTATTGCCATCAACCGGGCACTACTCCAGACTCCGTGGCTGCTACTGAGAAATTCCCGATGGAAAAACCCAATAACACTTTGCCCGACCTTGAAATCGAACCCAGGACTTCACGCTCAGGATGAAGGAATCAGTCACTTTCTTCTAAGAAATCTTCACTCAAATGAAGTTTTAACTGAAGTTGTTCGAAATCCCTCTAGAATATTCTTCGATCGATAGGAACTCTAAATTGTGTACTTAGACTCGAAAGTCCTGTTCGGCTGGGGTCGAACGACAAATATTAAAGAGCACATATTTGTCTAGATTGTAAAATTTGCTATTTCACACTAGTGTGTGAATTGAAGGAAAAGATTTGTCTTTAAATGTCAATATTATTTCTATTTAATGTTAGGAGAACCCTCAAGATATGTTGGCATGCAGTGACATGTTCAGTATTGGAAATATGATTTATTTCTTTTCTGATTTTTACTTTCATGGTTATTTTTTATTTAAAAAAAAAATGTTAATTGTGTCTCAAATGGTTACATTTATATTATTGTGAATCAAACAGTAAGTAAGTGTTGGGGTTGTTACGCTCATTCCCTTAATTGATAGTTGACAGTATTGAGATTTTATAAAATTAAATTTAAGTACACCATTTTTAAGAATAAAGAGAAACAATAAAGTAATTAGCAGCTCTGTGTAGTGTGTAATTGTTTATGTATGTGTGACTATAGTAGTGTGTGACGGTGAGTTTGTGTTTTTATTTTAAGTATGCAAATTAGCTCATAACATACACACAGAAACACACATACAAACACACACACACAAACATACAACACTACTTACATATAATCAGAGACTGCCTCTTTGGTCCAGTGGTCGCGATCGCTACTGTTAAACATGAAGTCCTGTGTTCGATTCCCGAGTCGGGTAAGTGTTATTGGGCTTTTCATCAGAAATTTCTCAGTAGCAAGCAGCCACGTAGTCTGGATTTATGCCTGGTTGATGACAATAGGCTTGCCTCTGCTCTTATCCCCCCCCCCCCGTGGTGTCACAGTGATCGGACGTGCTTTTTGTTCTCGCTGTATTTGGAATTGTAAATCAGTGGAAAAAGTGACTACACTCTTGAGAAACACACATCATTACAAAACCTAGTGAACAAGTGACAATCTGTGCGAAAATTATAGTGAAATAACAATTATATCACCTCCAAAATACAAACAGAAACTTTAAAACAGTCAACAAAATTTGAAAACTGTGCAAAATTTGAACTTTGAACCCATTAGCGTACACAAAGGATACGAATACGAGCCACCACGAACGTACGCACTCTTCGCAACAGATTGTGATTTTTGAGCGCCTTTGTAACGCTGTCGTAGCACTGTGGCGTAGGCCGCCTACTAGTAATCACATCGTCTCGGGTTCAAATCCAAGACCTCGAGTGATTGTACTTTTTGGTTTTTGGATTTTTTCTCTAATAATTATACATGGTATTAGACCTAATTTAAGATTGCTTTTCTTAATTTAGTACAGATTTTTTAAATCGCTAGAAAAACGCAGCACAGCTTTACAAATACAAAATAATGCCGCTACGACGCACTCCACCAGCATCACCGGCCGCATTGAGCGGGCAGCCACCTGCTCTTCATCAATCTGAGCCCAACATTAGTGTGCTTTCGGAATTGAGTGAACCTTGCATGGATACAAATATAACCAGTCGCAATAAAAGGAAACGGCACGATCACGAACTTTTTGTCAACATGAGCGAGTTCAAAGACGAAATATCAAACACACTTAAAGAGCTAAAGAAAGAGCAAACATTGTTTTGCTCAGACATTGCAACGACGCTGATGGAAATTAAAAACCAATGCACTAAACTTCAGGATTACGTTGATTTTTCTGTTGCCAAATATGATGAGATGCTGGCAAAAATGCAGACATATGAAGTGGAGAGAAAGGAAAATCGGGATTACATATGTAGACTTGAAGAAAGAATCGACCACCTGGAAAAACAATCAAAACTAACTAGTCTTGAAATTAAAAATGTCCCAAAAATTGCCGATGAATCCAAACTCGATCTGGCTAACGCAGTGAGAAATATCGGCAACGTCCTTGATACCACCATTGTTCAGTCCGATATTAAAGATGTTTATAGAATAAACTCCAAAAGCTTCATGAATAACACCATCATAGTGGATTTTACTACCGTTATGCTGAAATCAAAATTACTTAATTCGGTCAGGACCTTCAACAAAAATAACATTAACAACAAATTAAACACAACGCACCTACGAGTTGACGGCCCCAAGGTACCTATTTATATATCTGACAACCTACCTTCAAAAACCCGAAAGATATACTTTTTAGCAAGAGATTTCGCCGCTCAGAATAAATATAAACACTGCTGGTCAGCATATGGTAAAGTCTACTTACGCAAAGAAGACGGAGCGCAGCGTGTCATGGTAAACTCAGAAATAGACTTAGCCAAGTTAACTCAAACCTGACTATGTAGTCATAATGTCATTATTACAAAGACTTGCATGTCCACTTTTAATTATGATTACTATCTACTTATAGCTACAAAACTATGCAGCATGCCTAGTTTCAACTATTTAATTGATTTTTGTTACTTAATGTTGAATTTTTTTGGTTTATATAAAAAAATTTTTCATGCATACACTTTCAAACAATCACACTGGCACAAAAATACACACCATTCTACACCGTACGCACACAAAATATTTACAAGACTTACAAATTCACGATCAAGACCTGTCCTTAGAGGTGGTTCTCGCATATCCTTGGAATACTGGCGTGACTCTAATGTTACTGTAAAAATAATAATATTGAGAATTCTGTACTCTGTCCTCTTTGCTTTAAACCGTACCATTCGATAATTCAAATAATGTAAATGATATGTTAGAAAATCTGGATAACGTTACTTTTTCAAACGCGATAACATGTGACCCAGACGATTGTTCCAAGCTGGTGCCCTCTAACACATGTTTGACTATTTTATCCCAAAACATTCGCAGTGTAAATGCTAATTATGCAGGGCTTTTAACTCTATTACAAAGAATTGTGGTACCTAGTGACGTTATTATTCTATCAGAATGTTGGCTCTCCCGCAACCCCGTCATTCCGATTCTAGAGGGCTATACTTCTCATAAGTCCTCAAAAACCTTTAATCAAAATGACGGAGTAATTGTATATGTCAATAGTTTGTTAGCTAATGTGAAAGTTAAAGAACCCGTCGTATCCGAAGCGAACTGCTTGACAGTTACTTTTGGAGTGGATATAGCCATAATTGCCGTGTACAGGCCCTATGCATTTAAAGATCCTTCAAAATTTATACAATCTATGGACAGTGTTCTATGCGAGTTTAAATCTTTTAGAAACATCGTAATTATGGGAGACATAAATATTGACATTTCCCCCAATAATAAAGATGCACACTCACTGGACTATTTGGATCTACTAGGTCACCACGGACTTTTCCTGGGACATGCGATGAAAACACATGGATCTACATGCCTTGATCACGCCAATATAAAGTCTTCTTTCTCTAGCACAGTCATGGTGCTAGAATCCACCGTTACAGATCACTTTGCAGTTTTACTCTCTTTGTCACCAAATAGAACCAAAGTTATAAACTCACGCGAAATCACAAAAATAAATGAAGATGAGCTTGCTAATGACATTGGCAACATAAGTTTCGACGCCGTCTATGCAACAAAAGATCCCAATTTGGCTACCAAGCATTTAATAGAACCACTTCTCCTAGCTTTATCTACGAACACTAAAACTATTTCAACTTCATGTAGACGCAGGCCGATTAAACCCTGGATAACTCAAGGACTACTTAAATGTATGCGCCACAGAGACAATTTGTATAAAAAGCTTAGAGTAGATCCAACAAATGTGGTCCTCGTGGTGTCCTACAGAAGATATCGTAATTTCTGTACAAATCTGCTAAGAAAAGCAAAAAGAAATTATGAGAGACTAGAATTTGAAAAAGCAGGTAGAAATTCTAAGCAGGTATGGCGTGTTATTAAAAGTGTCACAAACATAGGACAACTGAAGTCTACAGCCCATGATCTCATAGCGAATTATCACGATAAGCAGGCCATTATAAATCAAATTAATGATTATTTCGCAAGTGCAGGGAGACGTCTAGCTGATAAAATACATGGAGACCCTCGATCTACTTCGCTACCCGACCCCCCGAAGGAGTCTTTTGTACTGCTTGAGACAAATGAGCATGAGGTGGAACGCCTAATCCTTTCACTTAAGAGCGATTGTGCTGTTGGCTGGGACGGTATTTCTTCTAGTTTTCTAAAACGACATAGAAACGTTATTGTACCTCCACTAACACATGTTTGCAACCTGTGTCTTAACTCTGGTGTCTTCCCTAACTGGTTCAAAAAGGCAATTCTTCACCCTATTTTTAAATCTGGAGATCGTGACCGTGTCGAAAACTATAGGCCCATATCAGTTCTGCCTGCGATGTCCAAGATACTGGAAAAAATTATAAATACAAGGCTGGTTGCATATTTAGAGGCACGAAATCTTTTGTCGATTAACCAATTTGGTTTTCGAAAAAATCTATCCACTGCTGATGCTGTCCATAAATTGGTTAATCACATAGCTCAGAAACTTGACAACGGTAAGAAATGTGTTGCATTGTTCCTGGATCTCGCGAAGGCATTCGACACAGTCTCGATTCCCATCTTATTATCTAAGCTCGAATGCCTGGGTATACGAGGTACCCAACTATCCTTGTTTCAGAGCTATCTTACAAATAGAACACAGAGTGCTAAAATTGGAAATTACTCCAGCTCTGATCTAAATGTGGCCTTTGGTGTGCCACAGGGCAGTATTCTTGGCCCCAGTCTATTTCTAATTTACATGAATGACCTGTGTTGCCTCAGCCTAGAAAGTGGTACGATATTTTCCTATGCGGACGATACAGCACTTGTATTTGCGTCGGACAACTGGGAAGAGGTATATCGCCTTGCTCAGAAGGGTTTCGATACAGTCAGGGAATGGCTTAAGAACAACTTGCTTACTCTAAACATATCGAAAACAAAATTAATAAATTTTTCGATTCGAAATACCAATGTGTCAGTTACAAGCTCACTAAACGTTGCTTCACAGTTTATACTATCTAATGATAGTAGCGACGGCAGTGGCACCCATGATCACTGTAACATTGAACGAGTCACTTCGATAAAGTATCTTGGCATAGTGATTGACTGCAACCTTTCATTCAAAGAGTACATAATACACCTATCAAAAAGAGTGCGCAAACTAATGTACATTTTTAAACAACTGCGCAATTCAGCAGATGCTGTTGTCATGAAAATGACATATCAGGCACTGTGTCAATCAATTTTGGTCTATTGTATCTCGTCCTGGGGCGGGGCAGCCAAATCCCACTTTATTCTGATTGAACGTGCGCAGAGAGCGGTTCTTAGGGTGTGTTGTTTCAAGCCAAGACTTTATCCCACCGTCAAGCTCTATGATTATTGTCAAGTCCTTACGGTTAGGCAATTGTTTGTACTGACCACTGCTATTAAGCAACACTCTATTTCTAACTATTCACAGCAAACAAATCGCCGTAACCGTATAGTTGCCTTGGCTACTCCTCTTAAAACCTCTTTTAGTCAAAGATTCTTTGTTTTTCTTGGACCCTATCTTTACAATAAATTAAACCAAATTCTTTCCCTACACGCACTGAACAAACATAATTGTAAAATCGCTTTACATGCCTGGCTACAAAGCCAAACATATACCGCCACAGAAGCTCTCTTTAATGTATTAGTCTAAACACTCATCCACTAACACTCTCTCCAACACACACACACACACTCACATTCACACACACGAACAAACACAATTCTACATTCATAAAAATCACTCAACATACTTTAACTTTTTAATTGTTTTACTTTTGTTACGCTAATACTCTCGTGTCTCTTTAAAAAAAAAAAAAATCACTAATTGCTTGTAACTATTGTTATTTATTGTGATACCAAATGTAAGCAATCAAATGTGAACCTTTAAACAGGTGGGGCCCTGGTGACCTGTAATACAGGTGTTACTACCTACCACAGGCACCAGTGATCCACAACCAAAATCGTTGGCTACTGCTGTGTCAATATTGTTTGTATATTTTGGCTTGTGGTGAAAAATAAACACTTATTTTTTATTTTTTATTTTTTTTTTATTTTTTTATTACATGTAATACAGTGGCGAAGGTTCCATACAATCCGATTCCTACCGGATTCCCTTTGAAAAATGACACAGACAGTATTCTATAGACAAATAATATAATCACATTAAAGATATGTACTCCGGCTTACCTCTTACAAAAATTGACTTTTCGCTGCTGGTGGGATATACACATCGCTGGCGATTAGTGGATTTACTGTTAGGTACACTTCTGCCTAACCGTTCGTGGGTTACAGGAGTACAACCTCATCTGATTTCGCCAGTTATGTTTAAGGTTTTTATCTATCTATTCAAACATGACTAGTTACAGATTGATCAAAGTTGAATGACCTCTCTTATCTCGCCTCTCAGATAGTAATCAGACTGGGACGATATAAAAACAAAAGGTAATCAGATTCTTTATCACTGGTCAAAAAAGATAAATACACTACAATGCAATTCTTATCGGTTAACGATCACCTTCCGCATTCGTTAAAAGAGAAAGGGAGAGCAATATATTTAGTTTTCTACTCCTTCTAACCATGAGGATAGTATCATAGGACACCACCTGTTTTTTTTTTTCGTAATGGCATCTCGCAGTTCAACCAATGAGGCTGGCTTCTGTTTAACCAGACTATCCTGTGCGAGCCTCAAGTGTAAGGCCTTCAGCTAGGGCATAAAAATGATAAAATAAGCGACAGCGCGCTTAGGGCACCCCCTGTGGGGTACAAGCCTCGGCTTAGGGCGTCACTGGGGAGGGCAGCAAAGGGTCAGACTGGATCTGACTGCAATAATTATTTAGGGGCTGATTTAAAACAACTGGCTCAGCGTCGCGGCCTGGCTCAAGCAGGGCTCGGGGGGAGCAAGGGTCTTACATACTCCTCTTGATAAGTTTACGTTCATACATCTGGTGAACACGCACGCCGTCTGCAAGTACTACGAATCTGACCTTTCTGAAGAACCTCACCAGTAACATCAGGTATGTCCTTCTAGGGCGTCCTGGCGCCTAGAGCAACCCCATCCGGCGTTTTAACTCACATCTGTCATTCCAATTTTTAGCCGACTTTAAAAAAAAGAGGAGGTCTTGTATTCTACCAAACGGTTTAACGTGCTTTCCGAGGCACGGAGGAAACTCGGTGTGTAATGGGTGGTCACCTATCCACGGACCAACCTAGGCAAGCGCGGCTTATCCTAAAGATCGATCCTAGCGGCTGTTATTATCTAGCCACGAGCCTAGAACTCAAAACAGTGAAATTTCAATGGCTCAAAACAAATAATAACCCGTTGTAAGTGCCAATCAGCATTATCAGCCTATAATGTTCCCACTGCTGGGACACAGGCCTCCTCTCTATGAGAGGGAATGGGCTATAATCCACCACGCGGGCCCAGTGCGGGTTGGTAGATGTCACATGTCTTCGAATTTTTGGTTCTAGGACATGCCGGTTTCCTCACGATGGTTTCCTTCACCGTTTTGAGAACACTGGTGATGAAATAACTTACACTAATGATAGTGCCAATGATATTCAATTTACCATCTAATTGTTTGACGCAAATCTTCCGCATTCAAGAAAAGAGAAAGCAATTTATTATATTTCGTACTTCTTCTAATTTGGCTTTTAATTAATTTTGTTGCGGAATCTGAAGTAACCATCAGCTTCAATTTATCTGTCCAAGTTTGGGGTCAGAGTCTTATTAAAATTGATGATACCAGGAGATTAAGTTAAGAATTATTGGTTTTCTAAATTTTGTATTTTTCAAAGCGGTTGCTTGGATTTATTTAATGATATTATAGTACAGAGGCGTTGCTTAATTCTAAACTCGGCAAACTTTTACGTTTGATGGCGAGAGGCGCTCTTACATAACAATGAACCACCTTACTTAAATATCTACTTCTTATAAATTCTACTTTTATGGTTTAATCATATCATAGTACATTTTGATATAAGTGGGGAAACCCTGTTACTGCATTCGAGGCGGAGTTAGCATACTACTTCAGTATTATCATCCGTGCCTCGGAAAATACATTAAGACGTTGGTCCCGGCTGTCATTTGTAGATCTTGGACGATCGGTACAGGTAGTCAGTGGCCCGAAAGTCTGACAACTAGTCTTACCAAGGGGTATCGTATTACCCAGTACTAACCGGGTTGTGGAGGTCAGATAGGCAGTCGCTCCATGTAAAATACTGGTATTCAGCTGCATCCTGTTAGACAGGAAGCCGACCCCAACATAGTTGCGAAAAGGCAGGCAGATGATTACGACTCAGAAATGTTCTCGTCTCTATCTTGTAGTTTGACAGTGACACGACTAACGCTTAGCCAAACTGCGTGCTTAGTAACGTTTATAGATCTCGGCCTTGGAGACAGAAATTAAACACAAGTTATGAAGGTGTGTAACTGTGGATATCACGTTCAAACGCGTTGAGGTCGAGAGGTTAATTCTCGGCATTAGCGTCGATGTTAATTTGAATGCATTTGATGTTTTTGACCTGTGATCTAACTCGAGTCCTTTACAAATGCTGGATGTAACCTAACATAAGCATAAACATACAGGGTGTAAACGAACCCTTCACGAAGCCGTCAACCAAGCATTCTGTACATCAAACTTTACGCAAACATTATTGCTGGGAAACGACTATTTTTTTGGGGTAAAAAATCACGTTTTAAGGTAGGACTCAATGGAACGCTCTCAAAGCATTGTGCTGATGGATAGATTGAATAGTACGAGGGTCGTGGAGGTGTTTAAAGTTAACATTTTACATTAAAAACCTATAGGTATTTAAAAAAAAAACTTGTGAAAAAGTTGGAACTTTGACCCCCAATATCTCCGTAACTAGAAGGTTCCCAGGTATGGTTGCCTTTCGGATATGTTAAGGGTCTGTTTACACCCTTTATAATGTACAGCAACAGCATAAATATCCTAGTGGTGTGACCGTCGGACTGCCAAGTCATAGGTCTCGAGTTTGAACCAAAGACACGCACCTTAATTTTATCAGATTCATATGCGTATTGTATAATTATCACTCGCTTCGGTGAAGGAAAACATCGTGAGGTAACCAGCACGCCTAAGTGATATTTCTCGACGGCATGTAAAGCCAAGTCAGAGGTCCATGGGCGGCATAAAAACTCTGACACCAGGTTAGACACCAACCACACGATAAAGTAGAAAGAAATAATGTTCCCACTGCTGGGACACAAGGCTCCACGTCTTTGAGAGAGGGTGGGCTGTAATCCACTACGCGGGTCCAGTGCGGGTTGGTAGATGTCACATGTCTTCGATTTTTTGGTTTTAAAACATGCCGGTTTCCTCACGATCTTTTCGTTCACCGTTTTGAGAACCGTGGTGATGAAATATATTCCCAGCTCTATTCGGGTCGGTCTATGTTACGTGTCCTTTTTACTCGAATCGTGACACATACATCGGTTTTTTGCCGTAACGTACGAAGTAAGTAATATCATGCCTGCGTTCCCCGAAGGGTAGGCGCACCCATATTCCGCCAGTTATTAATCGCGTATAAAATCTAGACTCGACTTTTATAAATTCGGTTTGTTTTTATATTTGTTCGGCAAATCAGCCCCCGTAGCATGACCACCGTAGACAAGGATTTCTTTGACGGACGAATCGACAAAATGACAGATTGTGTCGACACAATGACAGATTTCTTTGCACTGTCTGTCATTTTGTGGTCATGCTACGGGGGCTGATGTATTCTGCAGAACGCTTAAAGCTTGCAGAATATTTGTCGATTTTCGAAGAAATTACAATGATACTTATTATCTGGCATAACTTCACCATGAGTTAATTACCGACAGATAAAACGAAAAAAAAAAACGATTTTCAAGAAAAGATCTCATCATTTCAAGTTACTGAACTACCAACGGTTAGAAATCCATAATCAGCTAAATGTTCTTGATAATAATCTTGCTACTATTATAAATGTGCAGGTTTGTGAGGTGTTTGTTACGCTTTCGCGCAAAAACTACTGAACGGATTTGAATGAATTTTGGCACACAGATAGTTTATAGCCTTTTTTTCCGGATGGGAAATCATAGTTTATAGCCTGGATTAACACATAGGATACTTTTTATCCCGGTAATACGATCCGATGGGACAATTATTGAACTCGCCAGTGAAGCCGTGAGCGTACGCATTTTTATAATTTTGTTTTATATTCCGTAGATAATATCCATTAAGTCTGTTGAGTTTCAACAGCCAATTTGAGTTTGCATAGGTTTTCTGTCCAAAATAACAGTTACTCATGCAAGACGATTCATTGATCATTGGCTACCATCAACTAGTATCGATTCACTCTCTAAATATAACTTTGTTCAGCTAATAATAAAGCTCTTGTTGGTTTAATTCACTTTTCTGACCATTGATTTCCGGAACTAAAGTTATTTTGCACTTTCTGATGCATTGTTTGAAAATCGGTTGTTTTTTTTTGCAAAAACGTTTATTATTTCAACTCATAGACTATTTGAGTCAAGTTAATATAATTTATAAGGAGGAGAAACCTGTGAACAAAAAAAAAAGATACGCACCGAAAATATAACCTCTTCCTTTTTAGAGGTCGGTTAAAAATGCTGACTATATCAGCTAATCTCATTGACAGAAACTGGTTACTATTACATAGTTACATGGTCTGTCGACCTGTCACTACGTCTCATTGTCAGTTGTTAATGTAACAAAGAAAAAAGATTAGATTTTTTTTTTTTTGTTCTGATCTATCGACCCGGAATGGTATGTACGCTGGATTTTTTTGGGATACAATAGAGATAGTTGGTAATGTAGTTATTAGAATTGAATACGTTTAATGGGGTATTCCTCAAAGCGCAACTATTTTTAAGCACAAACAACTAAGCGCAACTAAATTATTTAAATACATATAATATTTTTAATTTGAATTTGTGCGCGCAACTAATGGTTGCGCTTCGAGGAATAATATAGATGCGCTTAAAAATAGTTGCGCTTTGAGGAATACCCGTGTGAAGGTGTGAATAAGAGTGGATTAATCCTTTCTAATATTAATACAAATTTCCAGGATAGGTCAGGACAGATGGGCCAGAATCGTCAAACAGTGGGAGCCTGAAGACTGTCGTCGTCACCGAGGCAGGCCCAAGAAACACTAGCGTGACGATTTGGACTCGTTCCTGACTGATTGGCCAGAGATGGCAAAACACTGAGTGAGTTGGAAAGGAATGGGGTAGGCTATTGCCCAGCAGTGAGACAGAATAGATTAAGCAAAAAAGATAATATGGCTAAAAGAGTGCTGATCAAAGAAAAGATGAATGGATCGTGTGAGCATTTATAAGGAAGAAAAACGAGTCAATGATAGCGGGACGAAGATGGGAGCTGAAAATGAGCTATGGATCACATGTAGGAACTCTAAGGATCAACAGCCATCATCATCATTCATCATTTCAGCCGAAAGACGTCCACTGCTGGACATAGGCCTCCCCCAAGTGTCGCTACATTGACCGGTCCTTTGCGTCTCGCATTCAGCGGATCCCTGCAACCTTTACCAGTTCATCGGTCCACCTAGTGGGAGGCCTTCCAACGCAACGTCTTCCAGATCAACAGCACTTCGCAGTATTTCCCGATCTCCGAAAAACAGTCATTGTGGTAAACCCCTCTTCTTTTCGTATAGCAGTTTTACTGCAAGTTCAAATTTTCCAAGTAAATTGAATTATTAAAGTATCTGCCTTGGAGAGCTTACATGGAGATTTGACGGCACGGTTGGCGCATTAGCTGAGCGATTGACTGCTGCGCTTCGTGTCGCGGGTTCGATTCCCGCACGGAACAAATATTTGTATGGCTTACAGGTAGTTGTTCCGGGTCTGGCTGTTTGTGTATGTGAGCTTAAATGTTTGTAAACGCACCCACGATACAGGAGAAATTCCTAGTGTGGGGCAACGTTTTATTTAAAAAAAAAAAAAAGAATTTAATTGACGGTTATTCCAGGCTTTCATCAATTTGGTTCCTCAAATATGCCAAGTAGTACACCTAGTATAAGAAAACCTCATGTCATGGCAAAAAAATGCCCGCCAGCAAGATGGTAGTGGTCTTGAATGTCCAGGGTGCACTAGAAGCACTCGTGGTTAAAAAAAAAGCTTATTTGATAAAACTGCCTCTTACCTTCTATCCTGCATTGAAACCTCTTTTTTAACCCCCGACGCAAAAAGAGGGGTGTTATAAGTTTGACCGCAATGGGTGTATGTGTCTGTCTCTGGCACCGTAGCTCTTAAACGAGTGAACCGATTTGGATGCAGTTTTTCTTATTTGAAAGCTAGTTTCTTGGCGATGGTTCTTAGATACGTTTTATCAAATCGGTGCAGCCATTTACTAGATATGGGGGATGAAAGTGGTGATGAATAATCGAATATTTTCAAATATACCCAAGTGGGGTATCAAATGAAAGTGCATGATGTGTATATTACAATTAGACATGTTTTATCAAAACCGGCTTAGCCATTTTATTGACTTTTCAAATGTTTGTTCGCTTTTCTTTTTGCGATGGGCTTTTTTTTTTAAATTTAAACAAAAAAACCCTTCGCAAAAACGCAGACCAACCAGCCATTAACATCGCCGCGCCGTTGCCAGATATTCTCGTGTTGTTTTAAAATGAGTTTAGAATAAAAACAAAAGCCGCGGTCCGTTCGAATCAATTCAGCTTTCCTTTGTTTTAAAACTAGCGCAATTCGCAGCTGTGTTTAAGTATTTTTTACGGAGTCGAAACGGTTCCGAAGAGAAAAACAGCCTTATAGTTAAGCTTTTAAAAGGTTTAAAGAGTATGCTTAAATTCCTTGTGTATTTTTTTTGCGGATTTTCTCCGGTTCAGCTGATTTCGAAAATGTGGCTTTAGTCAAATGGAAGCTAATCTTTGTTTAGATAAATTGGCTTACTTTGGATTAGACTTGAATCTTGGATACAGTCAAGTAAAATAGAGGATTAAAATATCCTCCGATAGTCAGTGAGAATGCGGTGCTCCTGACCAGACCATGGCCCATTGCTAGAACGTCTAATATGATTCCTACACGGCACATTAAGGGACTTAAAAAACGCTACAGACATCGCAATCAACGTAGCCAATTCAAGAAATTTGATAATAAAAACTTTATTGTTCAAGAGAGCATTACACAAGTTGAATATCACTAACCCCTACCCTAGGAGTCCCTTGGTCGTGAGGACCAGTCTCCTTGGTCTTACAAGATAAATAGGAAGTAAGGTACACATACAATAGTATCGTACAGGTAAGATTTCTTAGGCTACAGTAAAGATATGCAAATCCAGAGCAAAAGTTGAATTAAAGGTAAATGTAATTACGAGTGTATCGTGTGTGTGGTGTGTAAGTGAAGTAAGGGTGTGTGATGGCTGGCTGAGTTAAGTTGATGAGTCGTTACATCGACACGAAAGAAGAAAAAGATGTGAAAATATAATTCGGCATTTTGTTAAACAAAAAATTATTGCCCGGAAAGTTTTTATGATCTCATCTATACTAATATTTTATTGAGGTAAAATTTGTTTGTAAGTTTGTATGCAGGGGGTAATCTCCGGAACTAATGATCCAATTCTAAAAAATCTTGCACTGGCCGAAAGCGACATTATTCGTGGGTGCTATAGGCTATAAATCATATTTATATCATGCTGTCGGAAGAAAAAAAGATTGAAGCGCAAAGATTATGACTACATGTTTATCTAGACGATTTTCTAGCGTTTTTCTCATCTCCAGACAGTATTCTGCAAATATTTAATAATACAGACGACAGAATTATTGTTCTCCGAGGAGACTAGTCTATATCTACATAGGTCCCAGACGTTTCGTTTAAGACAATGATATGAATACGATCTTGGACTGAATCCAAAGACATTGGATTGGTATATTCTGTTATTAATAATGTCGAGTTTGGTAAGATTGAAGTGTTCTGAAGAGCATTATTAATGGCAGAGTAACTTGTATTTTGTTTGTGATTGTTATGAACATAATTCAATAACTTGGTTATTTTAATGAGCTTAATTTTTATACCGACTTCAATAAAAGGAATTTTGGTTGGGTTGTTGTATTTTTTAAATATTTTACCTCATAAGTTCTCCTTCTTTTAGGTACGAACCGATTTGAAAAATTCTTTTTTATGTGATGTTTCATCAAAATCGTTTTTTACTTCTTGGCTTATGTTGACGACATGATGGTTCTTTAATAATTTCAAGTTACAATGTCTAAAATTGTTTCGTGACAAAAATTTGTGTGGTTACACTACAACTAAAAAGGGTAACACAAAAAATTTTTGCAAAAAAAAAACAGACTTCCATAAAAGTCTAAAATAACTTTACTTTCGGAAGTCGAAAGTAGACTCTTTTTAGAAGTCGTTTTTTTGGAAGTCGGTTTTTTTTTGCAAAAACGTTTTTTTTACACGATACGGTTTCTTCTCTTGAGAAAATGAAGAGTATGGCTTCGTATTGTGTGCCTTTAATTCAAAAGGAAAACAAATTTGAATAAAATTACTTACCGTATCTGGCAATCAATCAAGGATCTAGAAAATGGTGCGGTATTGAAGAATACGGCTTTCTGCCTTCTAGTAGTTTTTTTAGAGATATTTAAAAAAAATTGTAAGATTTTTTTAATTATATTTAATTTTCACACACTTTCAATTAATTTCAAATAAGACGTCCACTTGCTACTTATTAAAAATACTTAATGAATTTGTGGCTAATTGCAGTAAAAAACCGATAAATACTATGTTTATAACTAAACAACCGCTTGCAAAAAAACAATTCACAACATCCTATAACATTCTTGGTGTATAAACAATAGAAAAAATCAACAAAAAACTACCAAAAACACGAGAAAAACCGCGATAAAAGCTCATATTTCACGTTATTTGAGTAATACGTGATCATCAAATTAGTAAGAGGGATACCAACAAGTCGTGTGAGTACTGAAATGGCTCAAATATGTGAAAACACGGAGGAATTTGACACTAAACCTTCGACGAATGCAAAACCAAAACATGTTTCTCTTAGTAAGTAAGAAACTAATTGTATTAAAAGTAATTGATTCACGTAATGCTTTTCGAAACCTTGTTTATAATCAACAAAATAAATAAATTCCATAACCATACAGAATCAAGACACGAAAATATCAAAAACAATTACGGACACAGCCATCAACTGTGCCTTTCACCCTATTAATAAAAACTGTTTAAAAAACTTACCTTTTTAAGAGAAAATGGCCAAAAAAACACTAAAATACACAAAACACAGTGGAGTACACGGCAAATTGATATAGTACACAAAAGTACACAGTTATAATACACAACACACGCGTCGTTCTCGTACCGAGGGTTAACGTAGACTGAATCCGAGCGAGCGAGCGTGGTTCGTCAGTGTTGCTGCTTTTGAAATCAAAAGCTCCCGTGAAAAGCACTGGCTTTACCGACTGTGGAAATGTGGGGTAATGGTTTTTGTTGCTTAGGTGTGTGACTGCCACATTTTCGCTTACGGGTTGAAATATTGCTGTATTTGTTAAGGCTTGATATTAGTTGAAGCTGAATGCGTTTTTTTAATGGAATAGTAACACTGGTAACTGTTTTTTGTGTCTACTAATTGCTGCTATAAAACTTCTGAAATTTATTACGAAATACGTTTTTTTCTTGGTACCTCTTATTTACCTTGTAAAGTTAGCTCTACATTCATACTAAAAAATACCACGCAACCGAAATAGAAAATGTGAGAAATTTCTTATCTTATCCATTTCATAGTACACACACATAAAATAATACCTACAGAAGATTCACAAAAAAAATACATTTTATCACATCTTTACAGATGTTTGAGAAACAATTCACAGTTTTACCGTATTTTTTTTACACATTATAAAATTTGTATTATTTATACAACATTATTTTTAGTATATGCGAAACCTGGATGTAGTTTGTTCAGAATAAGTAACTGAATCGATTCCAATAATTTTTAAACCATGTTATATTGTGTCTTAAAAATATTTAAAAAAGATTACAAGATGGACACTGAGCGACACTAAGTATAGGTACTTAGTGTCGCTCAGTGTCCATCTTGTAACGCAATCATTTAGGTACCTACTGCCAAATAATTATTTTCAATGAGCTCAAGACGACACAGGAGGCGCGCGCGTGCGCGTCGCGTGGTGATTACGTTTTTGTACGGACAACCAAATGCCAGAACAAGCTTATAACTTTGAGATTTTTCATGATACAGTTTTGAAATTTTGTACATCTATTCTTTACATAAAAATACTAGACACGTCTTTCAGGTTTCGCATATATTAAAACTAATGTTGTGTAATAATTTAACTCCATCCACAAGCCAAAAAACACACTCCCCTCACTCTACCTCAATTACCCACAACTCAGGGAGAATTTACCACTTCACAACACTCTCCTTACTACCTGTCTTACTCACACATGGACAAAGCTTTCACACGCCTCATACACATATACAAGGGCGTCACACACACAGTCAAAGATAGAAAGAGACAGCCAGATGTAAGTGTGTGAGGTAAGACAGAGATGCAAGTACAGGATTTTGTAATGTATGAAGTTGAAGGGTGAGTAGAGTTTCTAGATTTTTGGTGTTTGATGTTTTTCGTTGAGTGGCTCGTGGCTAACTGTGGGAGTTGCTGAGGTTAGTTTTGGGATGGGTGACCTTTATACAGGTTCCGTACCTGCAGGGCAATCAACGAGACCCTATTACTAAGCCTCCGCTATCCGCCCATCTGTCTGTCAGCGGGCTGCATCATGAGATGCAGCCCGCTGACAGACAGATAGACGTCGGATCCATAATAGGTAGACAGTTGAAATTTTCACAGAATGTGTATTTCTATTGCCGTTATAACAGCAAATAAAAAAAAAAAAAGATTTAAGGGGGCTCCCCTATTACGGTGGTACGGAACTCTTTATGCACGAGTCTGACTCGCACTTGGCCCGTTTTTAACATCCTTTCGTGAAAACAGGCACTGAAGAGTCGGATAAACATGACAAGACGCCTGAATTCTTCTAACGGCTAAGCAAATGTGTTCCGGTACACATTTTAAATGAGATAAATTAAATCTCTGCATGAGATTCAAATAAAGGAGGGCGACCTTCATCATCATCTGCCTAGCCTTTACCCAACTACGTTAGGGTCGGCTTTCAGACTAACTAGATGCAGCTGAATACCAGTATTTTACATGGAGCGACTGCCTAACTGACCTCCACAAACCAGTTAGTTCTGGGTAATACGATACCCCTTATAAAGACTGGTTGTCAGACTTTCAGGCCACTGACTACCTGTAACGACCGTCAGATCTACAAATGACAGCCGGGACCAACAGCTGAACGAGAGGATTTAGGCCATTTATTATTATTTTTCACGATCTGAAGATCGAACCCAGTAACACGTTCATCAGTCTCCTCAATGACTCCGTTGAACCATAAAATACTTGTTGATTCAAATGCGGCGTAAAGAACATTTTTAAATGATGATTTCTTTCAACACTAAAAATCGGCCAAGTGCGATCGTTTAGTCGTACTCACACGCAGACAGGGTTCCGTAGCACCAAACAATATAATAAAAATATTTTGAAGGCTCATTCATACGTTGTATTGTATTACTTTCAACAGCAAAACTACAATTGTTTTTCATAGTATGACAATGAAAACTAAAGTCACTGCTGAAGTTTGATGAAAAAGTCCCATATCTCAAAAACTTAACATCAAATCCTATTCAAACCAATTTTTATGAATGCTTTTTTTACGTTCTACATTCCTACATTTTTTTCAGAATTTTCCTTCTCTAACTTTAGAAATTAGAGGGGGTGACACATTTTACCACTTTTGAAGTGTCTAACTTGCAAATGATTGACTTTGAGAAAAAAAGGTTTTAGGAACCTCAGTGTTATTTTTAAAGATCTATCAGTAAGGGTTCCGTTTTTTGCCATTCGGCTACAGAACCCTAAAAAATGCGTGACTTTATACTGTTTATCCATGTAAATACTTTTTTTTGTTAAAAAAAACCGCAGTCAGAGCTAGTTATATCAAATTGCTTCTCATGCAGTCACTACTATAAATGCAGAGTGAAAATACATCAGTGTCACACGCAGTGAGCATTATTCAGATTTTCACACTGTGCTACCTGAAAACAGACTATGATCGCACTGAAATACGGGGTGGTAGGGACAGCAACGAACAAACGGTTACCACGTATTCAGTACCTCATTCTGAACATAATTTTCAAGTTTTAATTTTTATAACTTTACTCTAAATACAATGCATCCATCCCGCACGCGAAATACGTGCATTGACGTGGAGTTGCGGACTGCAGCCTGTTATACAATACAACAGTAGCGAAGGGTCAGTTTTTGTAAGAAGTAAGCCGGAGCACATATCTTTAATGTGATTTTATTATTCGTCTACAGAATACTGACTGTGCCATTTTTCAAAGGGAAGCCGGTAGGAATCGAGTAGTATGGAACCTTCGCCACTGCAATACAATGTATCCATCAGCACAATATTTTGAGAGTATTGAATTGAGTTCTGCTGTAAACCGTGATTTTTTAAAATAAAAATTCGTTTCCCAGCAATATTTTTTGTGTTCAGTGTTACTGAATGAACCTACCTTAGATACCTAGCTTCCACCCTAAGAAAATCCAATTCAACACTGTTCTCTTATAAAACCTGGTTAATACTTATTTATGTTTATCTACCTAGTCTTTATCATCAAAATAAATACACCACGCTTGCATTTTCCACCATATTTATTTCAATTTTCGCCGTGCATACGAAAAATATCGCGTTTATAGCCTTTATTTATTCGAAGGCTATAAATTTTATCAAAATGGCGGCCATCTGTCAAAAGTCGTTTGCACTCCCGTCCCTATTTACTATGGGTTCATGGGAAAATGAAAAACTGGGATATTATGATGAGTTTTATAGTTGTTGCCTTTGCTTTTACTTGTAACCTAAGTAAAAAAGGTTTTGTTTATTATCTTTGATAGCCTTTTTTCACTGCTAAGTATAAAGGGTGTTCTCCTCGTCTTTGCGGTCATTTTTTTGTTCTAGACCATACCTGGGAACCTTCTAGTTACGGAGATATTGGGGGTCAAAGTTTCAACTTTTTCACAAGTTTTTTTTAAATACATGTTTTTAATGGAAGATTTTTACCTTACACACCTCCACGACCCCCGTACTATTCAATCCACCCATCAGCACAATTCTTTGAGTGCTTTCCATCGAGTCCTACCGTAAAAAGTGATTTCTCACCACAAAAAAAAACTCGATTCACAGCAATAATTTTTGCATAAAGTTACTTAGTTTGATGTACAGAATGCTTGGTTGACGGATATGTAAAGGGTCCGTTTACACCCTGTAGAAGTGTAGATATCAAAAAAAGTTTAGATTTTACTTAAAAAAAGGAATTACCCCTTTATCGTCATCGTGTACAAATATTGAAACTCACATACACAAACAGCCAGACTCAGAACAACCATCTGTAGGTCATACAAATATTTGTTCCGTGCGGGAATCGAACCCGCGACACGCAGCCCAGAAATCAATCGCTCAGCCACTGCGCCAACCGTGCCGTCAAAAACTTGCATTTCAGTATTAGTTTTTTTTAGGTTAATTCTTGTAAGCTGAATTAGATTCCTTTAATCCCAAGAAGTTGGTTCAGTTTTGATGACAATGCAATTTAAAGATAAGCATGACTTGTAACTACACCCAGGATAGGCTCCAGATAGAGAGAAGAACTAACCAACGGTCAACAATACGATAATTTGCGAGGCCTTTTGCCAAACTCTGTTGAGGCTGGCTTCTAGTGCAATCGGATGCAGCTGAACACCAGTATCTGACACGAAGCGATTGCCTATCTGACCTCCATCACCCAGTTAGTACTGGGTAATACGATATCCCTTGGTAAGACTGGTTGTCAGACTTTCGGGCATCTGAATACTCGTAGCGACTGTCAAAGATCTACAAATGACAGCCGGGACCAATAGTTTAACGTGTTTTTCAAGGTACGGAGGAAACTCGGTTTGTAATGATGGTCTTCCATCCTTGGACCGACCTAGGCAAGCACTGTTTTACGTTGGAGATTGATTGGTGTGGCTGTTATTATTTAGACATGAACTCCTCGAAAAACAACAGCACAGGCACGAAATTTTGCACACACACTCAATAATATGATAGACGTTCTGAAGACTTCCATGACCTGGCTACTGTACCCAAGGTTGACTCCTCATAAGAGATCTACTTAACGATCTCATATCGATCATATGAACTTAATGAATGTCTATTTCACGAAATCTTGACATTTAATGTATAAATGCATAATTTTAACTTAAAGAGTTGTATTGATCATTCTTCGTGTAGCTGCCTCCTTGGTCTAGAGGTCGCGACTACTGACTATGAGGTCCTGGGTTCGATTCCCAGGTTGAGTAAAGTGTAATTTGGTTTTTGGACAGGAATTTTTCAGCCGGAGTCTGAATTTGTACCCGGTTGTTGGCATTAAACATAACTGGCCCAATGTGGATGTACGAATAGTTAGGTAAATCGTCGGTCTACAAAAATGGTGAACACTTTATGAAAATTTTTAGAATTAACTCAATTATGATAAATTTATGTTGTGTTTTGCCTATCAATCGAAAAAACGGGATGCAAGAACGAGCGTAGCGAGCTTGAAAATTTGCACCCGCCTCGAACTTAACAGGTTTTCTTTTGCCCTTTGTTATAGAAATAGGGCTAATTCTGCCTATTTATAAGGAAAAGCTTGAAAAGCGCAAAGGACATACATAAGACATCTGAACGAGCGAAGCGAGCTAGAATAATTTAGGATATTCTTGGATAAATTAGTTCATTGTTGTTCATACATCATCATCTGCCTAGCCTTTTCCCAACTATATTGGGTTCGGCTTCCAGTCTAACCGGATGCAGCTGAATACACAACCCAGTTAGTACTGGGTAATACGATACCCCTTGGTAAGACTGGTTGTCAGACTTTTTGGGCCACTGACTGCCTAACGATCTACAAATGACAGCCGGGACCAACGGCTTAACATGCTTTCCGAGGCACGGAGGAAACTCGGTATGTAATGGGCGGTCACCCATCCACAGACCAACCTAGGCAAGCACGGCTTAACCTAAAGATCGACCCGAGCGGCTGTTATTATTAAGCCACGAGCTCCTCTACAACATTGTTGTTTATACAAACAACAACAATAGGCGTACGAGCGAGTGAAGCGAGCTCGAAAATATTAATTGCTTTAGCCTCGCTCGGATAGATTGGTTTATCTATAATTATCCAAGATTTAGCACCCTCCCCTGCCTGAAGCCCTGAACATGAAAGACACGAGGCGTTAGCGACCTGTGCATGCTTTATTCACAGGAAAAGAGTAGAAGACACGAAATTGATTGACAAGATGATGAACTTGGACAGCAACCTAGACGCCTTTAGTTTTTATTAACACAGTAACATATTATTAAAATCTAAATCTTTTCTTTCCCGACAGGGAGTGGCAAGTGCACCCCCTTGCACCCTGCTGCCGGCACCCATGGCCACAGCTGCTTTTTTAAAAATGATAAATTTTCATGGTTAGAATGTGTGCACGTGTGAAACGTATGCGTTTTTTTGGTTTTTATATCAGTCCGATAATGGGCCGATTTACACCAATGCGCATAAATTCTTTTCTGAGCTGCATACCAAAATGCAAATTGTTGATACGTTTTTTTTTTTTTTTTTTTAAAGATAAAGATATATTTATTTTGTAAAACATGAGTGGTATGGTATGCACTATACAGGTCTTATAAATAAAAATAAAGTTTCTACATGTTTTGCCATATAGGAACGGCGTACAAAAAAAAAAATGTTAGGTTAAAAAACTAGTAAGTAGTAACTTAATTTAAAAAATAGAAGGTTCAACGTTCAACGTTCATTTCATTCTTTTGAATTACTTGCAACCAGCGCCATCTCGTTCTGCTCTATCATCTAAAAGAACAAACTGTTAACTAGTTCTTCTTCCAACCGATAGATGGCAGTGTTCAAAGTTTTGACGTCAGTGAACCCTACTGCGGTCTACACGGATCTTATCGCGCTCGAATGTTGTTGACATGGGGCGCTGTTAGTGTAATTTTGTGAAAAGAGTTCACCGTTGTCCTTGACAGATGGCGTTGTTCGTTACGCGCACATTTCTGAATCGCAAAGGTGGCCCGCGACATTCGTATTTTCTTAGTGTTTTTGCAATTTGCAAGTCAGTGTCGATTGTATATTGATTAAAATATGATTCGCGACCGTAACAAATATGGCTTTACAGAGTTATAAAAATTTAAATCAGCAACACAACCAAGTTCACCAAAGTCAAAGTTTTTATTTGTTAAACCAAGTAACACCATTGAATGACTTTGTCAGGAACTAGTCAGTGAATGGGATTTAATGAACAATGAAAGCTCCAAATACATAGCGTAGTCATTGCCTAAGCATATTAGTATTCATTTCACTTTTGTGTGAGAATTCTTATGTTGATGTAACAAAACAGCCAGTGTTACTCTCGGACAAGAGTCAGACACTAACGTATTTATTACATTTGAATAAATTTGGTAATAATCTTAACAGTGCTAAAAATTATTTAACATTTATTCAAATATGTATGCAGTGGGACAATATTTCTTCATTTTTCTAACGGTATGTGTTATTCAAAAACCAGTGCATTTCAAATGTCTGCGTGTGTGTTTGTGTGACTGCGAAACATGGGGTCCTGATTCGATTCCTGGTTTTTCATTAGGAAGAGGAGAGCAGCGGTGGCGGCCCCGAATTACGAACAGTAAGTCGTGGGTTCGAACCCAGGCAAGAACATTACTTTGAGTAATTTATTTCTTCACCACTGCTCTCAAAACAGTGAAGGAAAACATCGTGAGGAAATCGGCATGTCCTAGAACCAAAAATTCGAAGACATGTGACATCTACCAACCCGCACTGGGCCCGCGTGGTGGATTAAAGCCCATTCCCTCTCATAGCGGTGTGTTCCAGCAGTGGGAACATTATAGGCTGCTTGCAGAGGTCAGTCCGTGGATGTGTGAACATCCATATCTCCGAGTTTCTTCCGCGCTTTATGTCCCGGCTGTCATTTGTAGATCTTCGGCAGTCGTTACGGTTCCTCTGAAGCTCGGAAGTCTGACAACCAGTCTTTCCGTTAGCATAGGGTAGATATCAGTCGTATTACCCTATTAAAATACTGGAATTCAGCTGTCTCCGGTTAGACTGGACACTTACCCAAAATAGTGCATTGTGCGTTCAGCTTAGTAAAATTCCTAATAATCTTTCGTCTATTATCTACACAGGTATACTCTAACCTAATTGAATTGGAAGCAGTAACAGTGAGCACATTCTTGTGCCCCACGAACAAGATTTCCCCACGTCAACGGCAACCCAGTTCTTCTTCATCTTCTCCTCAAGACGATGGCACCAGTCAAGACAGTTGGAAGGTCCGGAGTCCTCGGACTTTGGATCTGATATACAACCTACTTGGCCCCAGTAGATCGCAAAGACAAATGGATCTGCTCAGTGACTTGCAGGAACAGCCCCAAGAAGATGATAGAGATGAATGTGGTAAAAGAGTAGGGTTTGGCAAAAAGGATTTAAGCTCCGGTAAGTACATTCATGGACACTTTTACTGTTCATGAATTGTAAATGTTTTCTCATAACACAAGCTATGTGTCCCAAGGAATTTATTTACCGCTAGCTGGTGCTCGCGAACTTCATCATGGTGAAATAAAAAAAAAATATTACTTCCCTATTTAAATCGTGAGGTATTTTTTTTCACGGAACCCTAATAAATTTTCTTGAATAAGTGTTGCCTTATTTACTCCTTATCACATCAGCTATCTGCCAGTAAAAGTCCTGTCAAAATCGGTTTAGCCGTTTCGGAGATAAACCGGAACAAACAGACAGACAAACAATTTAAAAACTGTATTTTTGTTTATAACAAAAAAACTTTCTTTTATAACTTCAATTTAATTTATGTGTACCTATAGATGTATTTTAACCTACCTTTTATTGGAAATGTTATATTTACTTAGGTAATAAACACAACCCGCGTCAAGCATCTCAGGCACACTCTGCATGGTAATCATTAGACTTGACCAAGATTATATATGAACTTAAAAAGTGACAGTGGCCTCCGAGTTCTTCTCAAAGTTGTCGTTTTATACAAAAAAATAGACGTGTAAAAACCAATAAACAGAATAAACATATTTTTTCAATCTTTTTTACATTTTCAGTAACGCAAAACGGTTCAACGAAGAGCTTAGTTAGACAGGATCGAAAATACACCGTTTACAATAGTCCGCCATACAGTCCTGGGCCTAATATACCTCCATACACATCGCAACGGCCTCTGAAGCCTAAAGGACCTCCAAATAATATGGAAGGTAAGCGTAAGCATATCCCCAATTATTGACAACCAAAAGTAGTATTTTACTGTTATTTTACAATATCAAATCTTTTTTTGCAGGCAACATAAGGCCCGTTTGGGAGTATATTTTAGAGCCTCCTCTGGCGGATTTTCGACCTGACCTCATTGGTGGACCTCTTGCATATATAGTAGGGTTTTCATCTCGAAGGCCCCCCACAGGAGATCCCCCTACAGAAGGACCGTTTACAGAAGAACCCCTTACAGAAGACCTTCCCAATGCCCCAATTCGATTTCCCGTAAATAATTCAAATAACACCACACGCCAAAAGAAATATCAACAAGGAAAATCTACTGGTATTATTAAATCATTTGTTGATTTGTTATTTAATTAAAATGAAATAATTTATATTTGTTATTTAATTTAATAACAATAGCCCTTCTGACCGTTTTCAGTCACGGTGGCTAATTTCAGTAGAGATTAGCCATTGGCATCTGCGCGGGAGATAGTGCATAAGAGTTTGCGCAGGCGCAGGTGCACACTCTTTTTTGTTCAGTTACTATTCCTTTACTTCAATATAAAATTACATTCCCTGTACGCAGCACTCCATTTATGTAAATAATACGGCAAGTCGTCGTCGCGCTTGCTGTTCTCTACGTGCGTTTTGCCACGGTAACGATACATTGCATATAACGAAATAAAACAAATCAAATTTATTGGATTCCCATAACATTCCTGAAATAATTTCATGTACCGGTCATCTTAGTATGATATACTGAATTCACCCCATCAGTTTGTGGAGGGCTGTCCCTTACACCCTGTATGTTCCTATTTTATTATTTAATTTGGTATTAAATTAAAATTATTTTCAGAAATACACATACTACTATTTGTCTCTGCGTCACCCAAAGATTGACTGGTACAAAATGCCTATGGCATTAAGTCCGCCTCTGTACTTTGCTTGGACTGTTAAATTAATAAATGAATAATAGACATCATACTGCCAATCTAAAACTGACTGCAACTGTCCCAATTCCAATCCAATAACTGATAAGAAAATAAAATAAAAGGAATCGAAATCAGGACCCCACGTTAATAAATTACTACCATGTTAAGAGGTTACTCCAGAAACTCGGTTGTAGTCAGGTAGGTCGTCGCTTCATGTGAAATACTGATATTAGCTGCATACGGTTAGAACTGGTTGGTTGCCGGCTTTATCTCTGTAAACTTACATAATTTTATTTAAAAGTAAATTATTAATGTGTCGCTAGCTTCAGCATGTGGCTTCGCTCGTGTGGAGGTCGAACAAAAATAGTCGGCATAGAAAGTATCCCAACACAGGTCATGGAAAACCTCTTTGCCAAATCAAAATCTGTTTAGCTAAAGACGTGAAAAGGTAAACAGACAGACGGACGTTTATAAAAATACTAGCCTGCGGCTTTGCCAGCGAGGCATTCGGTTATTGTCCGCTGGGATCGTACTACCGGAATAAAACTATCCTTTGTGTTAATTCAGGTTATAAACTATCTGTGTGCTAAATTTCATCCAAATCCGTTCTGCAGTTTTTGCATCAAAGATTAACAAACATACATCCTCGCAAACGTTCGTATTTATAATATAAGTAAGAAGTAAGATGAAGTGGCAAAGATGTGAATTTATTTTAGAATATTAAATTTGTCATATGACTACTGACATTTTTTCCATCCATTAATTTACATATTGTGTCAATATGATTAATAATATCGATATTTTGTAATTTATACCCCAGTTGGCAAAAAATAATGGATTGTTTAATCTTTTATGCAACGGTCTAAAAATACAACATCATCTTTTTTCACAAGCGCGACTGCTGAGCATGTCCTGGATTCGATTTCTAGGTTGGGCAAAGTGTTATTGGGTTTTTAGACGGCCACGAAGTCTATATAAATAAGATTTTAAACTGACATGGTCACTAACATTATCATCAGCTCGTGGCTAGATAATAACAGCCGCTCGGGTCGATCTTTAGGTTAAGCCGTGCTTGCCTAGGTTGGTCTGTGGATGGGTGACCGCCCATTACATATCGAGTTTCCTCCGTGCCTCGGAAAGCACGTTAAGCCGTTGGTCCCGGGTGTCATTTGTAGATCTTTGACAGTCGTTAGGCAGTCAGTGGCCCAAAAAGTCTGACAACCAGTCTTACCAAGGGGTATCGTATTACCCAGTACAGACTGCGTTGTGGAGGTCAGATAGGCAGTCGCTCCATGTAAAATACTGGTATTCAGCTGCATCCGGTTAGACTGGAAGCCGACCCCAATATAGTTGGGAAAAGGCTAGGCAGATGATAACACTGAAAACGGGATATTTACCATGTTTACTGATATGAGTTCCCGATATTTCGGCGCTGTTACAAGCATCGTGATCACAGATATACTGTTGTTATTACGCGTGGGTGTTTATGAGCAGACAAATCGGTCTACCCTCTTTCTTGTTCGTTTAATATCCCGTTTCTAGCGTTAATGATAAGCTACGAACTCTGCCCATGATATGGCCTCCTCTTACATGGCACTTGAACATAATTGGTAAAAGTTGGGTGTACTATTCGGACGCAACTGCCGAAACCCCTTAGGGGTTTACAGGGGATGTTATGGTATTTAATTTAGGCTAAGAAAAACATTTTGTACGCCAAAATTACTTTAGACAGTCCCCCAAATTTCCCTTCCTGCCACTCTTTCAAGAGTTCCAGCTGAGGGGACGAAGTGGCGGAACAAACTCCTCAGCAACACAACATCTGATGATGAGCAGCATTACTAAGAAATGCACATGTAGGCAAAGATAATAGTGCCAGTAAAGCCAAATTAAATATAAACAGATTTCGCATTTTTTATCGTATTACGACATTTTTTTGTCACATCATCTGCTTAGCCTTTTTCCCAACTATGTTGGGGTCGGCTTCCAGTCTGACCGGATGCAGCTGAATACCAGTATTTGACATGAGAGCGGAAAATCTCCCACCTTGACACGAGTCGCCATGGCTGACCCGGAAGTCTTTGAAGAGACTTCGTACACAGATTGGCCGAAACAAAGAAAACCAGTTCAGGTGGAGTGAAATCTTTTGTTGCCCCACAAACGATGGGATACTAGGTATAGTGTCCTGCTTGCACATCACAGGAGCTGATGAACGGTGCTGAAAGAGCCAAACGCGTCGCCAATTGGGCTGACTTAATTTAAATTGTTATCGACACGCTAAGATGATGAGGTGAGTTTATAAGAGCAAGTCTGACAGTGGCGCCGTTGACTGAAAAGTTGTGTGGTAATCGGTTGTGTTAGTATGGGCATGTGCTGGGGAGGAATGAGGAAAACGTCGTGAGGAAAGTTTTGAGTATGACTGTAACTATTTGTGTCAGATAAAAAGTGACACGGAACAAAAACTGTCTTATGAAGAGTTAGTTTAACTAAAACAACAATTTTCGTAAAAAAATATAATCAATAATAATAGGAATGGAAAGTAATAAAGAAAATACATTTATTTGGCACATGCCACAAGTACACAAAGAATAAAAAAATAGAATTAAAAAAAAAAGGAAAAAATCCTTAAAACTAACAGTCGTGTAACAATGGCAATGCGTTTTGTTCAGTAAATTTTAACTAGCGACTTTTTTCGCAAAGTTACATACTACAGTCTAATAATGTGGTGACATTGTAAAATATCGAGATCTCTAATCTAAGTAAGTAATCACGAAGCCGTCAACCGAGCATTTTGTTGCATTGCTGGGAAACGAATTATTTATTTTGGGGTGAAAAATCACGTTTTATTTTAGGACTCAATATAATGCACTCAAAACATTATGCTGGCGGATGCATTGAATAGTACAGACGCCATCACATCAAGCTACGACAATCTGTCAAATTTCTTTATCGCTAAAGCATTAGGTTCTAGGTTGATCGGGAATATTTGTCAGATTCAGGTAGCTTGATGTGATGACGTCTGTGCAGGGGTAATGGAGGTGTTCGAAGTTATCATAACATTAAAAACTTGTGAAAAAATTGTAACTTTGTCCTTCAATATCTCCGTAACTAGAAAATTCCCAGGTATGGTCCAGAACAAAAAAAAAACTCAAAGACGGGGAGAACCAGTAACTTTTGGCTTCGTTAAGGGTATTTTTACATCCATTATACCTCATTTAAAATACCGTACTGCATAAGTACTTCGAAATAAAAAAAAAGACGGTGAAAACCAAAAGCTACGTTATTTTGTAGATGATTATTTTTATGCGTGTGTTGAAAAACGTGTTTTTAATTATACAATTGCATAAAAATGTACCACTACATCCTTTTATTTTATTTATATTAGACTCAGTGCGCACTTTTGACCTTCAACTAAAAGTATTAGGCGCGCACTGTTGCTCAAAAACATTAAATAATGATTTGAGTTTAGGTAAACTCATGGTTCCACGGCATTATGGAAGCAATTTAAAAATAGCGGTCAAACAAAATGGCGACTGTAGTTCCGGTTTTGGCCACCCACGCGTCGAACGAATGACAGGCCGCCATTTTCAATAACGGTTTTTTTCAATGGCACGGGTAGCATACATATAATATTGTATGATTAGAGAGGCTTCTGTCTATAAACTATTGATGAGGTGATGACTAGTTAGGCCACACGATGCTCTCAATCCAGGGCACATAGTTGATGACCCTGGTGTAGATACCAGGTTCTCCCACGAAGCCGCAGGCTCTGCCGAAGGAAGTCACTCCTACTACGTTGTACATGCATGAGATCCTTGTGTTCTTAATCTGGATGGGACCACCGCTGTCGCCCTGGCAATAGAGAAAGTAAGTGTCAAGGATAGTTAAAAAGTTTTAAATCAAAATATACGAAGCTGATAAGAGCGTTTATCCATAAAGTTGGCAACATCGCAAAATGCTGTCAAATATTTACCTGTTTTAATTAATTTGGTAATATTACTGTACGGAAATAAGAAATATGGCTAACAAGTGAAATAGAATATTGATTATGAAATGCAATAATTAATATCGCAACACTGAATATTTAGTTTTAGAGTAAAAAAGTATAATTGGAAACTTTCCAAATGCCTTTTTTTCAACCTAAAGCGGTTACAACATCAAATGCAGTATTTTAATTGCAATTCGTTATTAATATTCTAGTTCACTAGTTAGCCATATTTCTTATTTCCGTACAGTAATATTACCAAATTAATTAAAACAGGTAAATATTTGACAGCATTTTGCGATGTTGCCAACTTTATGGATAAACGCTCTTAAAGCAAGTCGCTTGTTATCCCAGCAACAATTACACGTAACACACTTTCTATAGCAATGTGAAGGTTTTTGAAGGTAATTCCTAACCATTACTTCATTTTACTTCATTACTGCCTCGTTGGTCTAGTGACCGCAAGCACGACTGCTGAGCATGAGGTCCTGGGTTCGATTCCCGGGTCGGGCAAATTCTCAATGGTTTTTTATTTAGGAATTTCTCAGTAGCAGCCACGGAGTTTGGATTTGCGCCCGGTTGATGGCAATAGGCACGCCCCCTATTATATGGGACTTAAACATAACTGGCTAAATGTGGGTGTACTATTAGATGCACCTCTCCGTTACGTTATAATGATATACCTATTTAATTTTTATTGTCAAAAAGGCATTGCGGTTGTACATGTATCACGCAGATACCTCCACAGGACCATAGAGTAAGTACGTACGGCTACCAATCAAGCCATAAAAAAACAGTTTATGCGGATCTCTCATTGTATTGGAAATCAATACAAAGCGAAGCCATGTTATACTAAAATTATTTAGCATGATGTGTCGCTTTGTGTACCTAATTCGATAAAAAATGAAATTTCCTCGACATAGTCTTGACATTCAGTTGGGATCGAAAGATCAGCTAACATGGAGTTTGAAGGTCCTTTCCCAGCAATCATGATCATCACGAATGATACAGGCTAGCTATGTTCTACAGATTACTATGTTGTACAATTACCTGGCAAGTATCCTTGGACTCCAGCTTGTCTCCATAGCAAGTCTGAGACTGCGAATCGAACCCTTGCTTCATCAGACGAACTGGCTGGTACTTCTGCATACATTCCGATGTGGAGAACTTATGAAGGACAACCTGAAACATAAAAGAGAAATAAAGTTTATGACACAGAGGGTCTTGACCGTGACAAAGTGAACTTCTACCAGCGTCAACTCATCATCTGCCAGGCCTTTTAATAGCTATCTTGGGGTCGGCTTCCAGTTTAAATGGATGCATCTGAATACCATTATCTGACCTGCTCAACCCAGTTACTAGGGAATACGACATCCTTTAGACAGACTGGTTAAAGAGGAACTAGAAAGCTAGGACTACCCACCTTCTGCAGGGTATCGGAAACAGATCCGCTATACTGGGTTAGACCCCACCCAGTGGCTTGGACCTTCTCCTCATTGAGAGGGTCTCCTGCAGGCAGACACGCTGGTACTACGTAATCGTTTAGCGCAATCCTGAAACATAATAAACAGACAATATGATTAAAATATCCTGATAAAGTGGATGCAGAACAGCATAGAGAAGTATGGAAGAAGAAGACAGGCAGCGCCGACCCTGAATAAATTGGGATAAAGACGGGATAACGATGATGAATCAATCTTTAATGTCCCCACTTCGAGGACACAGACAGTGGGAGGCAGGAAGGAGGGTAGAAATACATAGAACTAAATCACCGATAAATATAAAATGTTGATGGATGGTGAGGGAGAGAAAGACCAATGAAAAGAAGGCTGGATTGTGTGAAGAAGGTGAAAAAGGAACAAATGAAAGCGTGGCGGCTTACAGGGGAGAATGGATGACAAAAACGTGTCACACCGACCCCACAAGAGGGGATTGTATCAAAGATGGTAAATAGAGATGAATGGAAGAACTTTATAGCCTTCTTCTTTCTTTATCGTGTGGTTAGTCCCTAATCTAGTGTCAGAGTTTTTATGCCGGCCGGGGCCTCTGACTTGGCTATACATGCCATCAGCAAATTTTCTGGACGGCATGTGAAAAAAAAGAAAAAAAAAAAAACCCCACGAAGTTTTCCTTCACCGAAGCAAGTGTCAAAATCCGAAAAATCATTATGTTCTTGTCTTGGGTTCGAACTTGACACCCATGACTTGGCAGTCCGACGGACACACAACTACGCTATCACTGCTATTGCAGCCACTGATGCCACATTCAGACTCCTTTTATTTACTTATTCTACACATCTACACATAGAGATCTATAAAGTGTATGTTTGTCTGTACTTACGTGTTCTCAGTTTCAATTAAGGCGATATCATTATATTTAGCAGGGGGGTTGTACCCTGGATGTTTGATGATGTTCTTCACCTTGTAGATCTTGGATCTGTCTGCTGCATCACTTCGCCTTAGTGCTCCGACTAGGACGTAAGTTATTGGGCCGCTGGAAATAGAGAAAATTGTCTTATAAGAGAAGATAGACGTCCAGAAGTAAAAGTAGTCTTCTAAATATTTCTAGAAAAGATTTTGATCAAAAAGAACTTAAACGTTATTCTAGTATTAGTTAGTTTATATCAGTTGGCACATGGCATGCTGGTTTCCTCACGATGTTTTCCTTCACCGAAGCAAGTGATATACAATAAGCACATTAATCCGAAAAATCAGAGATGCGTGTCTTGGGTTCGAATTCGAGACCTGTGATTTAGAATTCCTACGGTCACATCACTAGGCTATCACAGATTGGGACAGTACCAAGGTATTTCAAGTTCGCAGCACTATGGCTACTAAAATTATCCTCCAGCACTGCCGTCCAGCACTGGCTACTAAGTACTGTACTAAGTTCAAGAGTCGATACTAAAAAAATTAGTGACAAGAATGCGAAAATCACTTGGATATCAGAGGAACTTCGAAATACACAGCTTCATAATTAAGTTTGAAAAAGTAACGCAGTGAATATTGTTGAGTTGTTAGTATGAGATTTGAGATCGTGATTGTTTTAGGCTGATATCTGCGGGGTATACAAAAACAACTCTTATGACGTTCGAAATGAGTCTTGTAATGGTATAAACCTATGCCCCTATGTGGGATGTAACAATACTAGACAAAAATAGAAGGTGTTACACTCACAGGTCCCTGCTAGCGATGCAGTGTCCTGCAGTAAGTACATATCGGTCGCTGATCAGAGCTCCGCCACAGAGGAACTGTACATCCTCGATGTTTGCTCCATAGCCCACCATGACCTGTAAATGTTACAAGATGAATATTGGGTAAAAAAGAATATCGAAGAAGTAGCTCAAATGTGGGTGCCATTCAATGAATCCATCAGCAAACTGTTTTGTGTGCGTTAGATTGAATCCTACAGTAAAACGTGATTTTTGACCCCAAAAAAAAGTAGTTTCCCAGCAATATTTTTTGTGTTGTGTTACTTAGCTTGATGAACAAAATGCTTGGTTGACGGCTTCGACTAAGATAAAGAAAGTCTTTCTTTTTCTCACCATATGAGGGAACTCATACTGCTCAGCATCAGTTCCTCCGATGATGAGCCCGTCAGCGTTGTGGTGGCACTTGTTGCTCCTGCTGAGCTCGCCTGTCAGTGCGACCCCCTTCTCGCAAGGGTATACGTACTTCTCTTGGTATTCGATGCATTCTGGAAAGATTGAATAAAAATGTTGCCATGCATGTATTCTTCGAAGGGGAAAACAGGGGTGTAAAGAACAGCGACCTCACGCTAATTATTGTAAACGACTTATAAGCATCGTCTCTTTTTATCCGATTGAGGTGAAGCCCAAAACGAGGGTTATTTGTTCCATCAGTTGGTTGAAGTTGGCAAAAACATCGTTTTATTCATTTAGTGACTAGTGGTTTGGACAATTTTTTTTAAATTTAAAATTTCAAAAAGCCGATTAAATATGGCAACGTACATTGAAAATGCCCTTTTATCTGGAGGGACAAAGACTTCTATTAAACTTTCCTAAAACTATGCATAAGTGCCATGTAATAAGAGGGAGCCCGTTGTCATAAGCCGGCCATCCTGACCAAAACAAAGAAGTCTGTAAACCTTGCACCAAATGCAAAAGACGTGCATCAAACAAAATTGAAACAACGGTTTCTCCACAGTCTTTATCGCAAGATGAGTGGTACTCGAGTATTTACCTCGTGGTCGAGAGGATAACCCAGCAGTGTAGTGATGTAATGCCAAATAGTGATGTCAATGTTCATCACATTAAGCCTGGTCTCGGCTATCATTTGTAGATCTTTGATAGTCGTTACCGGTATTCAGTGGACCGAAAGTCTGACAACCACTCTTACGAAGGGGTATCGTATTATCCCGTACTAAATGGGTTGTGGAGGACAGATAGATTAGGCAGTCGCTCGATGTAAAATACTGGTACTCAGCTGCATCCGACTGGAAGCTGACCCCAATATAGCTGGGATAAGGCAGGCAGATAATGAGTGATGTAAATGGTTAGGCAGACAGACAGGGCAAGACTTCCTGGGAAGACGCAAATACTGAAAGCTGAGACCAGTAGACTAACCAAGCAGTCAAACAACTTTGAATAATGCTTCTTACGCACGTTTTATTTCGGGTTTATCCAACACTTAGTGTCGACCTTGCTTTATAATTAATTGCTATGACTAAGAGCGCTTTTCAAACTATTAGGAAGAATACTTATTTAGTCAATTTACTGAGAATTAGCGTCGGTTAAAAGTATACATAAATATTCAATTAGCAGCAGTTTTTTCTTTTAAATATTTTTGCGGTTTTTTGAGTTGGATTTACGACCACAATGTTCACCTAACATAACATCACACCTGTAATTCCCCGAAAGGGTGTACCTAAAAATAATAATCCTGATGGAAAAACCCAATAACACCTTACCCGACAAGGAATATATCCCAGGACCAGCAGTTGCGCTTGCGTTAACCTGTATTACTAAAGATCTGTAATTTTGTTTCCATCTTATAGAGAGGAGGCCTGACTCCCAGCAGAGGAAATATTATGGGGTTATTATGCTTATGCTAATATCAAAGTTAGTTTGGAGTGAAACATTATAGACGAGAGTGAGAGACGAGAATGAGTCCTCCGGCTTGCCTCATCAAAGGCACATTAAGCGTACACAAACTCCTAACAATATCCAACAGTTAATTTGCTTTAAAATAACCATAATCCAGGTAGGCAATACGATACTAATTGAATCAATACGTGATTAACCTTCAGAATATTCCATTTAAATTGATACCTTCGCGAGGACTCATTAAAGCGGTTGGTCCATAAATGTGGTGCTGTTCCACAAATGACGGGGCATTTAATATCGTGCCATGAGTGTCCTGTTGTTGGTTAATTACAGGAAGTGATGGAGGCCACTGAAAGCATCAAACTCGTGGCTCAGTTCTGAGCCATCGACAAGCTAAGCAGAATATGTAGATAGATGGCTATAAGAGTAGAGAACGGCCAAAGAAACGATGGATGGACTGTGTGAAGGATGATATGGCTAGAAAGGAGGTGACTGCTGAGATGACGAGTAATAGAGAAGTATGGAAGAAGAAGACATGCTGCGCCGACTAAAAATAAATTGAGATAACGGCAGGACAATGATGACACTGCTACGTAGATTTTGAACAGAGAATTTCGCCGCGTTAGCTGTGCAGTTCATTAGTGCTGCGCAACGCATCCGTACGTGGCCGTGGTTAGCAGTGGACGATCCCGCCTACGCTACATGTTCTATAAAGCGAAGCTAAGTACACGTGCAAAGCTTAGCCATGAGCTTCTGCAGAGAGGTGCTTTTGTAGCGGCATATTTATCAGCGCATATGAACTAAACTGACGAGTCCTACATCGCGATATTACAGTTACACATAAACGTACGTTTACGTTACGTTTAGTTATGCATAAAACCTACTTTTTAACCTTACGACTTGACAACAGAACGCCTTCTTCTAAGAACCTTACATATTCCTTTTGTTTCATCCACGTTCAATACATTTGGTCATACAAACATCGTTGCAGTCCTACGCACCAGACGTTTGACGTTTCTGAAGAATATTACCAATAAAGTCTGTGTATTTCTTTAGATGGCGTCCCCTAACAGCGAGTCCACTCACATCTGCATTGTTAATTTCTTCTGTTAGTGGCCTTTCACTTATCCTTTCAACAAGACCCACCCATCTAAGTATATCCTTTAAAATTTTCGTCACTACATCTTGTTTTTAAACTTGGCTTTTATACTTACTGTCCAAAGCCTTCTGTCCAGTCTTCTTAACGGTCAATGACTCTGGGATAGGTTCACATTTGCCTTCAGTTGGTCCCACGTTTTCATAGTCGTACACCGGTGGTATGTATTCCGTAGTAGTGGTCTGTGATGGTCTGGAATAATGAGAATTATTATGTTAAAAACAAAGAGATTTGAAGAATGGGCTCTTGGCTAAATATTAATAGGTGTACGGTTCAATTGAAGGTGACTTGCCGAAGTCGGTAAGAATTTGAAAAAAAAAGTCAACCCACCCGATTGACCATTTTTTTTTTAATTCTACTCGTACAGACGTGTATGGATGTTTTTATGCCGATCATGGACCTCGGACTTGGCTTTACATGCCGTTGAGAAATAACGTTTTCTCATAATGTTTTCTTTCACCGAAACAATTGCGGTAATTGCACAATGCGCACAGGACTCCAAAAAATCAGAGGTGTGTGACTTGGTTTCGAACTCGAGACCTATGACTTGGCAGTCCGACGGTCACACAACTCGGCTATCACTGCTCCTTGCTCGCTGTAGAGGTCAGATAGACAATCGATCCATGTATTCGGTTACATTGGAATCTGACTCCAACATAGTTTAAAAAGGCTTGGAAGATAAATATAAGAGTGAACTGACCTTCTGGTGGTGGTAGCTACGGAATTCCCAGCAAGGCCGTCAAAGCAGCATACTATGGGATCCGTATTGAGGAACGAGCATATCTGGAGAAATAGAAAAAAAAATAGTAATTAGTAGAAGAGAAGCCTGAAAGCCAGTGCTGGCCGTTCATCATCTTCCTGTCCCTGTCCCATTCTATTGGGGTCGGCGCAACATGTTATCTTTTTCCACTCTCCCCTGTCAGACGTCACGGCATCTTTTACTCCTTTCTCTTTCATATCATCACAATCCATCTGCCTTTTCTTTGACCTTCGTCTCCCTCTCCATCCATCAACATTTATACCCATAATGGGGATACTAACACGTAACATGGACATAAAGTTTAACATTATAAATGTAATTAAAATACAAATTACGGCAGTAACCTCGGGTAGTACAAAGCGTGATGTAATGTAAAAAACAATAAAAAAGCAATTAAAAGTACACACACGTGTACATTTAGTATACACCGTGAATTTTTAGTCGTCTTACAACTGACGGTACCCCTTCATGTACCCAATCAGAGGTGCGTGCCTTGGGTTCGAACCCAAGGCACGCTCCCAACGCACCTCTGATTTTTCGGATTCATGTGCGTATAGTATAATTATCACTTGCTTTTCGGTGAAGGTAAACATCGTGAAGAAACCAGCATGTCTGAGAGATATTTCTTGACGGCATGAAAAGCCAAGTCAGAGGCTGATGGGCGGCATAAAAACTCTGACACCAGGTTAGGAACTAACCACACGATAAAGAAAGATGTACCCAATAGCAATTTTGAATAGCCTTGAATGTCTCACTGCCGGGCAAAGCCCTTCCCATATCCTTCCCCGTACTCTTCTCCTGCGCCACCTCGAACCAGCCTTCGTGATGCGAGTCTAGATCATCTCACCACCTCCTTCTAGGCCAGCCTCGGCGGTGCGCGGCGCCGTCAATCCTCAGGCATCCATCGTGTTGAAACCTCTGCCCAGGGGTCGTTATGCATGTGGTTCACCTGACCCTCCCAATCCCATTTGAGCCTGGCAGCCTTTTTGCCTTCGTCTGTAATTCCGGTTTTAAAACGCAGCGTAGTGTTTCGTATTTTATCTGCTCTCTGTTCACCCAGAATGCTGCGCTCCATTACTCTTTGCCAGACTCCAAGGCGGGACTTATGCAATTCGGTGAGTGACCTCTATTCTATCTCTCAAATTAAAAATAGAAATAATTTATTCATTATTACGACACATGACGAAGTTAGAAACACCCTATGCGAGCGCGGTGCATTTTTGGTTTTCTTTGTTCCTTTTATCGTAATTAATGGTAAAAAATAATAACCGCGCCTAGAGGTACTTTATGTCGGACACATTGAGCGGACCACATTTGTTAGACTACTAGAAATACAAAGTCTATAAAAACATTAAGAGAGCTAAGCTAATACACTATCGCAATCTGTGACAATATGCATGTTATGCTAATAATGCAACACGCTTCTTATCTGCCTGGGTTCGAACCCACAATCTATAGCTCGTAAGTTGGGGTCATTACCACTGAACCCATTGCTAAGAAACTAGTTAGTAACACTGGAACATTCCTATTTACAAAACCAGTATTATACACCGTGACTTTTTAGTCGTCTTACAACGGCAGCCCACTTCATGTATCCAATGAATACTAAACAACATTAAAAAAAATGGTAATTATGAGATTTTAATAATATAAGAATATAAATATTTTTCAGTATTATGATGCATCACGTAGTTTAAAACACCCTGTTGCGAGTGATGATCTACTGGACTCGAGTGCTGGGTAGGTATATGTTTTCCCGTTTGACACGTAAACATCATTAACAGGATGTTTCATTATTTTATTCTAACTTTTTATTATTATTTTTCTTTGTACCTATCATGGAAGATAAAAAAAATCGCGCCTAGTGCTATTTTATGTCGGGTACATTGAGTGGACAACCTTTGTAAGACGACTAAAAAGTAGTATGAGCGCGATTGCAAAAGTGACGTAAATACGTCGATTTTTCAATTAAAAATACAGTTATCCAGCACACACATTCACCCAGTTATGTTTAAGTCCCATATAATATATAAAAATCAATCAAAATAGTTATAATTTTGAGTAATTTGAAATTGAAATTTTGAATATTGTAATGGTGTTATCTTGTCTCTTAATTTGGCAACATTACTGTATGAAAATAAGAAATATGGCTAACTAGTGAGCAAAATATTGATTATGAAATGTAATAATTAATATCGTAACACCGAATTTCTAGTTTTAGGTGTAAAAAAAGTATTTGGAAACTTTCCAAATGCCTTTTTTACAACTAAAAAAACGGTAACAATATCAAATTCAGTGTTTTAATTGCAATTCATTATTAATATTTTAGTTCACTAGTTAGTCGTATTTCTTATTTCCATACAGTAATATTGCCAAATTAATTAAAACGGGTAAATATTTGACAGCTATATGCGACGTTGCCAAATTTTTGGATGAACGCTCTTAAGTGTGGCAGGACAGCGTAGGTTTGACAATAAGTCGTTGATTACTGCACAAAAACGCAAAAAC
Organism: Noctua janthina; assembly: GCA_963576755.1. NCBI lineage: Eukaryota > Metazoa > Arthropoda > Insecta > Lepidoptera > Noctuidae > Noctua > Noctua janthina. The sequence continues at coordinate 9,393,116 of OY755080.1, read as the reverse complement.
AGATAATAAAGTTACTCGTCATCTCAGTAGTCACCTCCTTTCTAGCCATATCATCCTTCACACAGTCCATGCATCGTTTCTTTGGTTTTCCTTTACTCTTATAGCCTTCCACATTCATACTCTAAATTCTCCTCAAGGCATGTAGTTATGTATTGTTTATGTATGTATGTATGTATTTATAATTACCTGTGGATTTATCTTACGTTTAAGATCATCAATGGCTGTCTGGCATCTGTTTATGTTCTTGCAAACGCCGTTTAAGCCGCCCTTCATACATTCTTGTCCTGGAAAAGAAGGGAACACAGTGTTATCATTGTGCCTGTAAGTATTCTTAGAATGGGTCAGCAGAGGTGTTTACTACACCCATACATCAGCATTTACGTTTAAGTCACTGTCTTTGATCTTAAAAATAATCAAGTCCTTCCAATTTGAATGTTTGTTGTAAACGCACTGCACGGAGAAATCCCTAGTGTGGGGTAAAGTTTAAAATAAAAATAAAAATTATCTTGTTTAAATATCGATGGCCATTGTGTTAGAATTTACACGATATTAAGTACATCACCTAACGCCATCTATTGTCACTGTGTGTCAATAATCTAATGTCTCTCGTTCGTTATTTAACTGACTTCAAAACAGGAGGTGGTTGTGGAATGTCCAGCATCCTTTTTTTTATGTATGTACACTGATTTCTCAGTGGATACTGGTCTGATTTAAGTGATTCTTTTTTGATTTGGTAGAAGAAGCTCGCACCGTGGTCCCATATTAATTTTATTAAATTTGCTTCAGTACTTTATGAGTTATCCATGAATAACATTGATGCATTTTTTTCTTCTCCGTCTCTGTGAATGATATGCTAATAACTTCTTGTTCTAGTTTTAGTAAAAAATTGATACTTGACAGGGATTTGTGTGACATATCACAACCAAACACGGTAAAATAAAAACTTTTTTTGAATAAAAAATAACCGACTTCCAAAAAAAAAAACAAATAATTTTACTTTTGGAAGTCGGTGGCAAAAAAATCAGTGAAACTTCCGAAGGTAAGGTTATTTTTAACTTTTTAGTGTTTTTTTTTATCTATGCTAGATTCAGAATAAAGTTCAGTTGGGTCTATTTCAAACTCAGAAACGAGTTTTAACATTATGTCCCTGGAGTTTCGCCAGTTTTATTTTATTGATTGGTTAGTGTAATTTTCCTCAACCAATCATCACTGAACAACACAATAATTAAATAAAAAACTTGTTGTACATTAATCTATCATAATTACAGTGATGCCCAAAAACTCGAGACTAATAAAAAAAAACGACGCCATTAGCATTTTTGATTCATTTTGATACTTTACAAGTCATTCCTTCATCAATCGAGTCAGGTACCAAACTACAGTTACTAAGAGTTATAAAGTCATTGACTTGACGTTGATCTATAACTTTGTCGATTCGGGTCATTATTTATTTTATTTATTCGTTCGACCGCCTCGTTGGTCTATAGGTCGCAAGCGCCGCTGCTGAGCATGAGGTCCTGGGTTCGATTCTCAGGTCGGGCGAAGTGTTACTGGGTTTTTCAGTCAGAAATTTCTCAGTAGCAGCCACGGAGCCTGTATTTATGCCCGGTGGATGGCAATAGGCTCTATTATTTTACTAACTGACTAACTAATAAAATTAAAAAAAAAAAACCATTTATTGCAGACGAGATTTTTTTTATTTTTCTTATTTTTATTTTTTTTAAATTTTTAATGCATAATTCAAATTTATTTATTTTTTCCTTAGATCGTAAATAATTATGTAAAATGAATGGCAGAATAAGATATCAATATACTTATATTTAAGAACCTTCAGTACCATATTTAAACAAATAGATGTTTTGTTTTGGTACGGAACCCTTTTACTACGTCCGATTCGCTTAGTTGTTTTTAAGTTAAACCCCTACAGACTCACTCCTACTTACTTACGATTAAATAGGAATAAAAACATGGTGTCTTTGACTTTAGAAATACTAGGTTTATTAAACGATTAAGAACATATTAACCCTTTGACCTTAAAGTGGTTATCGGAGGAATGACTGATATTATAGTAATTTACTACATGATATTATAGTAACGTACTACATATGTACAGAAGGTCTGAAGGTCTGTCGTCTGTGGTGCAACCGATAGGCGTGTATGACCAAATGTATGAACGTGAACGAAGCAAAATGAGTGTTTATTTATTTACTAGCTGTTGCTCGATACCTTCGACCGCGTGAAATTATATAAAAATAAAAAATATAATAAATATATTATACACCGTGACTTTTTAGTCGTCTTACAACGGCAGCCCACTTCATTGTATCCAATCAATACTAAATATTCATAAAAAAAAAATAGAAAAATAGTATTTATGAAATTTTAATAATTAAAAAATAAAAATGTTATTCAGTATGCATGTAAGTATTACGCATAACGTAGTTAAAACACCCTGTTGCGAGCGATGATCTACTGGACTCGAGAGCTGGGTAGGTATATGTTCTCCCGTTTGACACGTAAACATCATTAACAGAATGTTTCTTAATTTTATTCTAATTTTTATTATTATTTTTCTTTGTACCTATTATGGAGGATAAAAAAAAATCGCGCCTAGAGCTATTTAATGTGGGGTACATTGAGTGGACTACCTTTGTAAGACGACTGAAAAGTCACGGTGTATATTACCTATTTAAATCGAATTTTGTTAACAATTTCAAGTCAAGGGTTTTAATTTTTTTCTCATAAAAGCGTAATCTTTTTTCTGAAATAAAAGTTGCCTAAGTTGCTCCTTATAACATCAGCTGTCTGCCAGATAAAGTTCAGTTAAAATGGGTGCAACCATTTTGGAGATTAGCCGGAACAAACAGACAGGCCGACAGACAGAAATTTAAAAAAAAAAAGTGTTTTTTTATAAATAAGTACCGTAAATACTTTCATATGCATTCAGTAAAAAGCTGTTATTTTGAAATTAAGAAAGAAAGAAAGTAAATATATTTATTTGTCGCAGGGACATGACGTGCATCATACAAAATTATTAAAAATAAACTATAAATTCAACAGGATGGAACAAAAAAAGAAAAAAGTCAACAGCCTGCACGTCGTGACTGCGACAAGCAGCACTCAGCATGATGCTGTGCAAATTACATACAGACACTTCAATTTTATTTATTTGTATGTTTAGATTTATTTGGTAAGTACACCAGCAGTATTACAAATACTAAAAATTAATAGGAGACAATAAATTAATATAAAATTAATGTAATAGGCGGTCACCCATCCACGGACCAAGCGCGGCTTAACCTGAAGATTGATCCGAGTGGCTGTTATTATTTAGCCACGAGCTCTTCCTTTTTGTTTTTTAAGTCGGTTAAAATGAATACTAATTGTGTCCGATGGGGTTTTCCAAGGGCAACTTCTTAGTAATCATAGGTGAATGAGTTTCCAAAAAATAATGACACAATTAATTTTAATTTAGGTATAGAGAAATTCATGTTTCTAATTTAAAAAAAACCGGCCAAGTGCGAGTTGGAATCGCGTTTATTTGCCAATAAACACACACACACACACGTCTCTATACACTTGTAGGTATTTTGTTGTTAAACTACAGATTTATAATTTTCTGTTTTTTTCCTTTACATGTGCTGTAAGACATTGCTTCTTGACAATTTTCATGACTCTAGATCAACGGATAGGCTAAAACCCCCCCTATAGGCTCCCTATAGGTTTTGATTCCCTAGTGAAATCGCAAACTATGCGACATAAACGGTAAGATCTTTTAGATCGCGTTGACTTACAAGTTTGATTTTTTCATTGCTCCAAGGGGTAGCAAACTTGAGTATTTTATATTAATTACAGCTTGATACCTCCACGCGTTCTTGAAAAAAGGAGTCCTGACAGACAGACAGTCGGACAACAAAGTGATCCTATAGAGGTTGCAATTTCGCCGACTAAGGTACGGAACCCTAAAAACAGTAAACTTTAATTTTGGAATTCGGTGACTTTTGTTTGTTTCATTGACTTTTTTGCCACCGACTTCCGAAAGTAAAGTTGTTTTCCACTTTTTAGGGCTTTTTTTTTTGAAGTCGGTCATTTTTTAGCAAAAACTTTTCATTTTACACTTTTTTGTTATGGTCACATAAAACCTTGTCAAGTATTCATTTTAAATTGTACCTCAGACCAAATAAAAAACCAAGACATACCGCTGCGAACAATACAGTGAAGTGTGCGCTAAACTACGCCACGCTCTGTGCGCACACGCTTACACGGACACATTTACATCCAACTACAACTAAACTACGCTCAATAAGTGAACACATGTTTAGGATACAATTCACATACAGGCCTCACGTCACTGTTGACAGTGCTGTCTTGGTTTTTTATTTGGTCTGAGATTGTAACTAGAAGTTATTAGCACATCATTCACATATAAAAGGTGTAAATAGACCCTTAACATAAACGAAAGGCACTTGTTCTACCCGTCACTGCGATCATTTTTTTGTTCTAGACCATATCTGGGAACCTTCTAGTTACGGAGATATTGGGGATCAAAGTTCCAACTTTTTCACAAGTTTTTTTTTAAGTACATGTTTTTAATGTAAGATATTTTTTACTTTACACACCTCCACGACCCTCGTACTATTCAATCCATTCATCAGCACACTGCTATGAGTGCTTTCCATCGAGTCCTACCGTAAAACGTGATTTTTCACCCCAAAAAAAAGTCGATTCCTTGATCATTTTTGCGTAAAGTTACTTAGTTTGATGTACAGAATGCTTGGTTGACGGATATGTGAAGGGTCTGTTTACACCCGGTATTAAAAAAAATGCATTATATTAAAGAGGATGAAACATAAAGTACCTATGCAAAATTAATAGAATTAAAATGAAACCACCGCGCAAGTTTCCTCTACCAAATGAAAAAGAATCACTTATATTGGACCAGTAATCACGGAGAAATCAGTGCAAAAAATATGCTGACCGAATACATAACCTCCGTTTTTTAGAGGTCGGTTAAAAAGAAATTAACTGCGTTATTACTGTGTTTTCCTCGGGAACAGTAATTTTTTTGGGGATGAAAGGTATTCTATGTCCGTTTCTGTACACCTGACAACGTATATGCAAAATTTCAGGATGATCGGTTCAGAGGTTTAGGCGTAAAAAGGTAACAAACAAACTTAATTCCGCATTTATAATATTAGTTATTCACAATATGCGTAAGTTCAAATAACCAGCTTACGGTCAATAGCCTCACAATAAAATAAAAAACAAAACAAAGTTGACATACCTTCAAACTGTGCTTCACTAACTAAAACGTACACAAACAAGATCAAAACTTTTGTAAACATGTTTTTTATGTTAAAAAACATATTTACACTTGAATTGTTTTTGTTTTAAACAAAGATTGAAGAACTACTGTTGATTTATAGTGTAAACGATTGAAATACGACCGTCTGACGGCAAGGACAGACCGCGAGTACAGGAAAAATATAAACAATAAAATATAAGATGGATGTAAAGGTGTGTTTAGACAACTTGTAGCATTTTTCGAAGCGGACAAAATTATTAGATGAGCGAATATACTATTGTTTTTTTTTTAATAGCATTGTATGTGCCTGCTGGGCAAAGCCCTCCCCCATAGCCCTCCAGGCTCTCTTCCCCTGCGCCACCTCGAACCAGCCTTCGTGATGGGCGCCTAGATCATCTCGCCACCTCTTCCTAGGCCGGATAGACGATAATAGATAAAGTAAATAAAGTATAGATAAAGTATCATTTTTCAGTGTAACCGAACTGAATCACAGTTTTTTACATAGAGCCACTGATAATTCTGTCCTAAACAAACCGGTTGCTGACTATCTTCCACGCCATTTTTAACCGACTTCAAAAAAAGGAGGAGGTTCTTTTATTTCGTTTTTTTTTTTGTTTTTACCTCATAACTGGGTCATTTATGAACCGATTTGTAAAAAAAAAATTGGAAGAATATTATACTCTCCGATTGGTCCCATGGAAATTTCATTAAAATCGGTTATGTAATTTGTGATTTTTTTTTCCTTTTACGTATTTTTTCTTCTTGGGCAATGTTGATAACATAAAGAACACTTAATTACTTCTAGTTACCCTGCAAAAAATAATTCATGACAAGAATTTGTGTGGTAAACTCCTGCAACTAAAAAGAGTAAAATAAAAACTTTCTTCAAAAAAAAAAAAACCGACTTCCAAAAAACGCTAAAAAGTCTAAAATAACTTTACTTTTGGTGGCAAAAAGTCAATGAAACAAACAAAGTCACCGAATGTCTATGTGAAGTCGGTTTTTTTGCAGAAAGTTTTGGTAAGAGTCAGGTCAGATTTCCAGCTTGTGACGGCAGCAAGCAACCAAACGATAGCCGAGAGCAACGGTTTAAAGAGCTGAGGCACAAACAGAACTTGAACTCATCATCGGACCGACCTAAACAGAAACCAGTATCCATACAAGTAAATAAAATTGAAGTATCTGTTTGTAATTTCAAAATAACAGCTTTTACGGTCTGTCTGTCTGTTTTTTTCGGCTTATTTCCGAAACGGCTGGACCGATATTGACGGGACTTTTACTGGCAGATAGCTAATGTTATAAGGTAACTTAAGCTACTTTCATTTTGGAAAAAGAGATAGGGTTCCGTTAAAAAAAAAAAAAAAAACCTTGAAGTTGTTAACAAAATTCGATTAAAAAAGGGAATTAATATAAACAAACAACACACAATTATTAATATTATGTTTATAATAATTTCACGCTGACGAAGGTTGTTAATGGCAACAGCTTAAAATCAGTTATTTGATAAAAAAAGAGAATCTTGTAAAAAAAAAATCGCGTGAGTAAACTCACCTTTACATCTGTGAAACCAACTAGTTTTTTTACAAGTCTTTACGAGTCTTATCTACTTGCCTCTGACTCACAGCGTATAACCGTATAAATAATAGCTAAATTAAAACAATAATTAAGTCTGATGACTTTAAAAATTAACTTTATACGGATGACAATTTGGGAATCCCCATACTTGCTTACATTTCTTTCTTCCTCTTGTATTCACGCAGTGGTAATTAACGATATGAGCAGTTCTTGTCCTCGTCTAATAGATAAACGGTTGTGTTTGGGTGTGTGAAAAAATTCACAGTGGTAGTCTGTTTATGTTACGGCTAAAAGCCGAAGTAAGATTACATCTAGTTGCCGGCTGTACCTATATATACCGTCTCCAGAGAACCGTGAACCTAACTATCCTAACTAATATTATAAATGCGAAAGTAAGTTTGTTTGTTACCTTTTCACGCCTAAACCACTGAACCGAACATCCTGAAATTTTGAATATACGTTGTCAGGTGGCCAGAAATGGACATAGGCTACCTATTATCATGAAAAAAAAAACACTGTTTCCTAAGAAAACAACAATAACGTTCTTATGATAATAGATGGCGCCACGTCTTTCGAATCATGATTGAATTATATTATTATAGAAACTTTAGTAGTGCGAATTGTTTGTCAAATTCTAAATTAACGCGAGTGAAGCCACGTGCAAAAGCTAGTCATTTAATAAGGATAGCAATAATGGTTAAAGACTTAGTTTATTTCTATAATAATGTAAATGGTAAGGAAAACTTGAAGGCAAATGGCGGTCGCTACATACAGGTAAATTCATTATAAATTACTTGTGTGTATGTGTGCAATCAGAGCTCTTTGCTAAATAATAACAGCCACACTCCGCACGGGTCGTTCTTCAAGGTTAAGCAGTGCTTTCCGACGTCGGTTCGTGAATGGGTGACCATCTTTTACATACCAATAACTAACGTCTGGGCCGTTACCAGAGGCCATCATAACATCACTCCTGTAATCCCCGAAGGGTTAGGCAGAGGTTTACCTCTAATAGTAGGCACACCCATATTCCACCAGTTATGTTCAAGAACCATGTAATAGGAGGCGAAGCTATGGCCTTCAACTGGGGACAAATCCAGACTCCGTGGCTGCTACTGATAAATACCTGATGGAAAAACCCAATAACAATTTACCCGACCCGGGAATCGAACCCAGGACCTCATACTCAGCGGTCGCGCTTGCGACCTCTCAATGCGGCCACCACTGCTCTAGAAAAAGATGAGATGATAAAAATTTGTATATTTAAATATATAAATTCGTAATTTTGTATAAGAATAAATTTAATACTCATTAGTTAAATTATGAACAAAGTGAGAAAATGAAGTATTTGTCATAAATTGAATAAAATAATTATTATAATAATGTGTAACAAGTTATTTTGAACAATGAGAAGATAATTTAAGGAAAAAACAAAATAATATCATAATAACATGTTTGTAATTTGTAAACCATAAAAAAAATGTGCGTCAAATCACCCAGGCTTAACCGTGATAAACATTTTTTTAGAAAAAAACACTGTTGTTACAACATAACTCTGCTATCAGAAACATCATCAAATAGAAGTACTTATTACCTACAGTATTACTAACTTATTTAGTTTTTACTTATGTTGGTCTCACACGAGGGTACAACAGTGAGGCAGAACAGTGGGCAGCACAGTACTGCTACTGTTTGAACGCACAGAACAGTACTGTCTTGACAGTAATCAAGGCAGAACAGTTAATAGCTCGCCGGTCTATTTTTTCAGGGCACTTTGATCGTCTCACCACCTTTCTCGCTCGTCTGTCTTGTGGCTGGACTCGTGTGAACGCGAGGGCAGTGCAGAGTTAATAGCAGGACAGTGTGAGTGCGCGCGTCCTAACTTGTTTTAAGTTTTTCTTTCCTATTTTTTCATTTTTTACAATTTCAATAATTCCAAAGCAATTGTTGCAATTTTGAGTAAGTGGCGTAAATGTTGCCGTTTCGTCGTCGACGTTCCATCGCTATCACTCGCGGACTGTCCTATATTTAAACGCCACTGTCCTCCCAAACTCTTCTGTCCCACTGTTCTGTTCTCGTGTGAAACCAGCATTAGTTCTACCAAAATGAGACAACTCCCAATGTCGTAGTTCAAACGTCAAACTGATCCAACGTTCTAAATGTAGTGTACATGTGTGTCCTACCATGACATCTCAAAACTGGAGTAATTCCAGTTTGGGAAAGAGATGGCGCTAGACGACCTGTACAGCTCTGTCTCTTTACCACACTGGAATTAAACCTGCTATAAGACATCATAGTAACCTCCCAGGGTGGACTGGACACCGGCGCACAAACGGTTGCCACGTATTCAGTAACTTCAATATTTCTCAATACTCAATACTCAATACTCAATACTTTATTGCATTCCATAATGTATACAAGGCTGGTAGGTAAATTATAGAGAAAGAATTATGGACCCTGTCGGGCACAGCAAGTTAGTTTTTAGAGGAGAGGATGAAGCGCTTTTTGTTTAAAAACATAATAATATTGAAATTAAGGAGTAAATCTTATATTTAGATATTTAAGTAGATATTATTTATGAGTAGATTTATATTAATTTTGTTTATTATTAATATTTCTATATTTATTTATTTATTATTAATAGATATTTTCTAAATTATAAATTAGGTAATTATTTTATATATTTATTTATATATTAGCTGTAATTTATTATTAACTAAATAGTAAGTAATTAAAGATATTGCACGGTAGATAAGGTAAATAGATGTATTAGGTACTACTTGGTTATTCTAATTATCTTCGTTTCTCTAGGAGGAATTTATCTTTGAAGTATTCGTCAATTGTGTAGTAGGTTTTATCTAAGAGAAATCGTTTTAGTTTATTTATAAATATATTGTTTGTTTCTGTGTTTTTTATGTGTTCAGGTAATTTATTGTAGATTTTTATTGACGTGACAAACGCACTAGAGGAGTGCATTTTTAATCGTGAAGTTGGCAGGTTGAGTCTATTTCCATGTCTAAGTTTGATTTCTGTTTGTATGTCTTCTCTTTTGCTGTAGAATTGTGGGTACTTCCTTACAAATTTGCAAATTTCAAATATATAGAGACAGGGTAGTGTTAGGATGTTTAGTTCTTTGAAGTGTGGTTTACATGAGTCGGTGTCTATGTTAATCAATGTTCTTATAAGTTTCTTCTGTATTATAAATAGCGAAGGTGCGTCTGTACTGTTACCCCATAATATTATTCCGTATTTAAGCCAAGCGAACTCGTACGCATAGTATGTTACTATTGCTGTTTTGAGATCTGTAGTTTTCTTTATTACTCTGAGGGCATATGCAAATTTAGATAGCTTTGTTTTTACTTTCTGTATGTGTGGTTTCCAGTCTATTTGTGTATCTATGTCCAGGCCTAAAAGGGTGAATTTATTAACTATTTCTAACTTGGATCCTTTGTATTTCATGTCCATTATTCACTAAAACTACACACTAAGCAAGATTACTTCTGCCCGGGCTGCGGGACTGTTCGAAAGAGATACCGTGGCGCTGGAACACAAAGGGCTAAGAAGGAACATGGATGGGTTTTAGTCAGTACAAGTCTGACACTCCCTTCCGCTCCGCCCAGAGTGGGGGGGGGGGGGGGCAATTGATGATTTCACATCCGAAAAAACAAAAGCAAGATTACTTTATGCGTTATAGTAATACACTATAGGAGGTCACTATTATTAAAGTATTCATTAAATATTGCTAATGAGTACGTCTGTACGATGCGAGTGTACAATATTCAATCGAAAACAAAGGAAAGCAAGAAACGAGCACTTTTGAAAGCACGCTGGACCCATTTCAATAATAAAAAATAAAAAAAAGGCAAGGAATGGGTGCTGTTTGAGGGAAAGAACCTCACGTCCCAGCCGCCGCGGGAGACGCCCCGGGCGTCGGGGGTCACGGGGTGGCTTCCGGCCACCGTAGGTGCGGGCCTGTGGACGGCGAGTTATGGGCTAGCTCGCCGTCCGGCAGTCTTATGACGACAGGTCGTGTCGACGGCGCGTTCGTGTTCCACGCGCGCCTCGAAGAGATGTCAGCAACCAAGTAGGGGTCCGCATGGGCCGATGCCAGCTAGGGCTGCGGGACTGTTCGAAAGAGATACCGTGGCCCTCGAACACAAAGGGAAAAGAAGGAACATGGGTGGGTTTTAGTCAGTACAAGTCTGACACTCCCTTCCGCTCCGCCCAGAGTGGGGGGGTCATTTGATGATTTCCCATCCAAAAAAAAAAAAAAAGGCTAATGTTTGTATGAAATAACTTTTTTTGTTACCGGCTCTTCATTTTATATATTTATAATATAATATAAAGAATAGAATAGAATAGAATAAGAATAGAATATTTTTTTAATGTGTAAAAACATGGTACATGGTAAGGTCTTATAAATAGGGCTGTGGACTTACCTGTTTCGCCATTTCAAATTCATTTATTCAGGCAATTTACAACCATTGTCATATTTTATCACAATCATCATTCTATTGCCCTTATCCCAATTCATTTGTGGTCGGCGCAGCATGTCTTCTTCTTCCATACTTCTCTATTACTCGTCATCTCACCAGACAACTCCTTTCTTGCCATATCATTATTTACACAGTCCATCCATCGTTTCTTTGGTCTTCCTCTACTCATATACCCATCCACATTCATACTCAAAACTTTCCTCACAACATTCTTCTCATTCCTCCGCATCACATGCCCATACCACGACAACCGATTACCACACAACTTTTCAGTCACCGGCGCCACTTTCAAACTTCCTCTCATATACTTATTTCTTATTTTATCCATTCGCGTAACACCACACATCCCCCTTAGCATTCTCATCTCCGCCACATGCAAATGCCTTTTATTCATCCCTTTTGTGGCCCAACATTCTGATCCATACAAGACAGCAGGTCTAACCATTGTTTTATAAATCTTCCCCTTAAGTTTAAGGGGAATGCGGGAGTCGCAGATTGCTCCCGTGACCTGCCGCCATTTCATCCATCCCGTATTAATTCTGTGCTTTACACTACGATCTATTTCGCCATCGCTTTGCACGAGTGAACCGAGATACCGAAAGTCGGAGCAGACAGGAAGAAACGCGCCATTAAGCGCTATGGCTCCAGAACTGGAGAGACCGCCGAAATCGCAGAACATGTATTCCGTTTTAGTTCTGCTGATTTTCAAGCCAACATTCTCCAGCTTCTGTTGCCATTTCTCCAATCTGCTCTGGATCTCAGATCCATCTTCACCGACAAGAACAATGTCGTCGGCAAACAGCATGCACCAGGGTGCCTCTTCCTGTATGTCCGACGTCAAAGCGTCCATAATCAACAGGAAGAGGTAAGGACTTAAAGCCGACCCTTGATGCAAGCGTACAGCCACATTGAACTCATCGGTGTTGCCAGCAGCTGACCGGACGTAGGTACAAGATTCCAGGTATACCTTTCTCTTTCAAGGCCCACCACAACACATCCCGAGGTACCCTATCATACGCTTTCTCCAGATCAATGAACACCATGTGCAAGTTTTTGTGTGCACGTCTGTACTTCTCGCACAATTGGCGGAGTGCAAAAGTGGCATCCATTGTTCCTCGACCTGGCATAAACCCAAATTGATTTTGGGTAATCTCACTCTCCTCTCGCAATCTTTTCTCTATCACTTTCTCCCATACTTTCATACTATGTGACATGAGGTTTATCCCCCGATAGTTGTTGCAGTCTTGCACATCACTTTTATTCTTGAAGAAGGGCACTAGCGAACTATTGCACCATTCTTGTGGGATCGTTCCTTCATACAACAACTTATTGAAGAATAAAATCAGCCACATACATCCGTCTTCTTTTAAGCACTTCCATACTTCTACTGGTATTTCATCAGGGCCCATGGCCTTTCCATTTTTCATACTTTGAACTGCCTTCCTCACTTCATCCATGCTAATTTCCCTCACCAAACCCATATTTACTTGTACCTCGTTAAGCACACCGCTCCATTCATTCTCTTCATTCATTAGCTTTTCAAAATAACCCTTCCATCTCCTTTACATTTTATCACAATATAACAAATAAAACATTAAAATTTAGATAACAATAAAATACAATACGAATAGAATAGACTCAAATACAATTGAAATTTTACTTGCTTCAATTAAAAATCAATTTAAATTTAATTAAAATTCAACTAAAATTCAATTAAAATATAATAATGTCAATTAATCCCTAACATGATAATGCATATATAATAGGCAATTAAAACGGTAGAACACTAATTAACATAGAAACAGAAAGCAAAACAAAAGTAAAACATCCACGTTGACAACATTCAATGGTTTAATTTAAATTAAAACTAATACAGAACAGTGGACAATCGAGCATACTGTCTCTCACAGAACAAAATCAAAGGCATTTATTTCAATTAGACCATCACAGGCACTTTTGAACGTCAAAAAAAAAACAAAAAGAAGCGAAGCTATAGTCACAGTCACGAGACATAATAACTTGAGAAAGTACTGCAGTTGCACATTCCAAAGCGTAGATCTCTATGGAGAAGAATGGGCAAGAAACTCCATGGACACTCTTTTAAATCACAATATTTTAACAAAATCTTGGTTACACCAGACATAATACTTATCACTTTACACCATTCGTCCGTATTTTCTTCATTAATAAATTGCACCCGTGCGAAACTGAGAGGGGTCGCTATACTTTAAGAGCGTTTGTACAGAAAGTGGGCAACGTCGCAAATAGCTGTCAAATATTTCGCTGTTTTGATTAATTTGGCACAATTACTGTATGGAAATAAGAAATATGGCTAACTAGTGATCTAAAGTACTGATTATGAAATACAATAATTAATATCGTAACACCGAATATTTAGTTTTAGATGTAAAAAAAGTATTTGGAAACTTTCCAAATGCCATTTTTACACCTAAAACTGTTGCAACATCAAATTCAGTGTTTTAATTGTAATTCATTATTAATATTTTAGTTCGCTAGTTTGCCATAATTCTTATTTCCATACAGTAATATTGCCAAATTAATTAAACCAGTAAATATTTTACAGCTATTTGCGACGTTGCCCACTTTCTGTACAAGCGTTCTTATAGGCCTACTTTTTGGATGAAGGCTCTTAAACAACTTACCTACCTACCTGTGCAGCTAGGAAAACACAGAACTAAAATAAAATGTACCAAGTTATGCTGGACTGCATATGGCAAAGTTTATCTTGATAAAGATGAACAATCACCGACCATAATGATTAAATCTGAGGCCCAGGTACATCAACTTATGCAAGGAAAATGACAAAATGAACTGCCAACTGCGAACCTGTTATTTGGGATTATTATTTACGGATTATCTTAGAACTTTTAACTTATTTCGTAATTGTCCTACACGTTTAAGTCGTTTTGCATATTACTGTTTTGTAAACATACTTACATAAGTACAAACACACACTTAAATACAAATTCGTACTACAAACCACTTCCACACACTCTCCAATCATAAACTATACAATCATAATCTATACATAAAATAATCTAGCTATAATATAAGGTCTATCTTTTCATACACGAAATATTTTAAGAGTAACTTCTATAAGTCGTAAAGTCGCCATAGCAACAAAAAAAAAAATATCTGAGTTTTTTTAAAAATTATTATAATTCTAAATTTTTTAAGACTTTTTGCATAAAACCTTTACTCCCATATTCTAACAATGACAGTACGTAAATACGACGTAGTAAACTAACGTAATGGATGCTTAAAAATAAGGAGCAAGTATTTATTTTGTGGGTCAAGTAATTTTAAATAATTTTATTTTATAAAAAAATATACTGAGATAAAAAAAAAAAAAACTCAAGAAATGGCTTTGTTATAGCATTTAGATGATTCACTGAAAATATTTCGTGTATGAATAGTTAGACCCTATATGTATAGAACATTAGTTTTAGTATATGCGAAACCTGAAATAGAATCTATGTACAAAATTGCAAAACTGTATCATGATAAATCACAAAGTTATAAGCTTGTTCTGTTACCTGGTTATCCTTACAAAAACGGTCACCACGCGGGCGGCGCCGCAGTGCGGGCGCGCCTCCAGCGTCGTCTTGAGCTCATTGATAATAATAAATTTTCAGTAGGTACCTAAATGATTACGATAGGTACTTAGTGTCGCTCGGTGTTCAACTTGTCACAGGCTTATTCAAATGTTAGGCTATATATTATCACGCTATTTGCTTAAGGGGGTGAGCAATATTGCATTAAGTCCGTATTCTTCAATTGTTTGACGTTTTAGTCATGCTAAGTACCAGAACGGCTGTTTCAAGCTGATGTCAACAGAGAAAACAGCCTAGCGGGTTCATGGCCGTTCTGTAAACTCGGGTCGCAAGTTCGAACCTTCACTTTTTGTGATTTGTTTGAATTTTTTTTTTTTGTTTGGTACTGACATCGTTTGCTTTTCCATTTTTCTCCTTTTTTTCTTCGAATGTTTCTCACCGAGATGATAGAGAAGTGAGAAGTATGGAAGAAGAAGACATGCTGCGCCGACCCAGAATACATTGGGATAACGGCAGAATGATGATGATGATTTCTCAAAGAAGTAGTACAGCGAACAGAAGTCTGATAAGTTAATATGTTCTTGCTGTACTAGAAAACTTTTTCAATCAAATGTCAATTTTGTTTTTTTTTTTAATACCGATGCAAATTTTCTTGACAAGGAACGCCACGTTGAGCTGAACACTTAAAGTGGTCATACCGTAGACAGAGAATGCAAAAAAAAAACCGTAAAACCACGTATAAACTGTATTTATAGGAAGATGATAGCTAGCTACGCGTCAGCTGTCAAACTTTGTTTAGCAAACTAGTGTGACTAACCATGAAAAACGTGGCACGCCCGATGAAACAAAACATTTCATCGTTCTATTTCATTTCTTTAGACGACATCGGCATAAGTTGTTCTTTTTCTTGTGTGAATACGACATAAGATATCACTTTGTCTATAGCATTCTCTGTCTACGGGTCATACTATACTTCGCTAGTGACGTACAGAAACTGACAGCTAGATGACAGTCGAGACTGAAGATGTGGTCTTTAAGCAGATTCGGAGACACGTTTATCAGTACTGCTGGCTCTAGACACTGCTGCGTCGTAAGTGTACACTGAGGGATAGGGTTCCTGACAGTCTTACTAAACAGTACCACCCAGGTACAACTGGGTTGTAGAGGTCAGATAGGCAGTCGCTCCATGTAAAATACTGGTATTCAGCTGCATCCGGTAAGACTGGAAGCCAACCGCAACATACTTTTAATTGGGCAGATAATGAAAGTTTTAAAATGACATGGTCACTAACACTATCCTGTCCCCCAATTTCACTAAACACACGAAGATAGTGCAAAATACAAATTGGCATGCACCTGGACAGAAGGTTGATTTGGCAGAAACATATCTGGAGTAACAGGAAAACCCTAGACACAAAACTCAGAAGCATGTACTGATTGGTAAAAAGTCTCAGTTAAACAATGAAAGCAAAATGCTGATATACAAAACTATATTGAAGCCGGTTTGGACATATTATGGAGTTGAGCTCTGGGGAACAGCAAGCGACCGCAACATCGAGTTCCTGGAAAGGTCTAGACTAAAGCTTTGAGATTCATGTTCAACATACAAAAAATAAATGCATCATCATCTGCCTAGCCTTTTCCCAACTATATTGGGGTTGGCTTCCAGTCTTACCGGATGCAGCTGAATACCAGTATTTTATATGGAGCGACTGCCTATCTGACCTCCACAACCCAATACTGGGTAATACGATACCCCTTGGTAAGACTGGTTGTCAGACTTTTTGGGCCACTGACTTCCTGTAACGACTGTCAAAGATCTACAAATGACAACCGGGACCAACGGCTTAACGTGCTTTCCGAGGCACGGAGGAAACTCGGTATGTAATGGGTGGTCACCCATCCCCGGACCAACCTAGGCAAGCACGGCTTTACCTAAAGATCGATCCGAGAGGCTGTTATTATTTAGCCTCGAGCTACTCAAAAACAAAGAAACGCATCCACAAAAAATACATCTTGCAAGATCTGAAGCTCAAAACTGTGAAGCAAGAGATCTCTGCCTGTAGCACAAACTACCAGAAAAAGCTCACCAAACACGTCAACTCACTGGCTTCTGATTTATCGGGGTCCGGAAGTATTGTACACACAAGACTTAATAGGAGCAGTGTTCCAAGATTACTAAAAGGATTCTCAGCAGAATGAGAATGGTCAATGGACAATTATTCGCTGCTAAAAAGACTAAATGCAGAAGAAATTCGAACAAAGGAGCAGCTAAATGTCTATGACAGTTTACTGTGATGAGCAGGATATATGCTAGAAAAAGAAACTAACAACATCGCTCGAAGGAGCTCGTGGCTAAATAATAACAGCCGCTCGGATCGATCTTCAGGTTAAGCCGCGCTTGCCTAGGTGACCTCCCATTACAAACCGAGTTTCCTCCGTGCCTCGGAAAGCACGTTAAACAGTTGTACCAGCTGTCATCATTTGTAAATCTTTGACAGTCGTTACAGGTAGTCAGTGGGCCGCTGACAACCAGTCGTACCAAGGGGTATCGTATTACCTAGTACTAACTGGGTTGTGGAAGATGATAGGCAGTCGCTCCATGTAAATAATGATAATCAATTGCATCCGGTTAGACTGGAAGCCGACCCCAATATAGTTGGGAAAAGGCTAGGCAGATGGTGGTGACTAACACTATCATTAACAATTAAAGCGACATTTGCCAGGGCTGCGGGACTGTTCGAAAGAGATACCGTGGCCCTGGAACACAAAATCAAAATCAAAATCAAAGCATTTATTTCAAGTAGGCCAGATACAAGCACTTTTGAATTGTCGAAACAAATACAACAGTAAAAAATATCTACAGTCCCAGTCACAAGGCACAAAAACTGTGAAAGTACTGTAGTTGCCCATTCCCTAACGTAGATCTCTATGGAGAAGAACGGGCAAGAAACTCCATGGACACTCTTTTAAATCAGAATACTTTAACAAAACCTTGGTTACATCATTCATTTTGAGATGGTACATTATGTGAGAACGATGCAGCAAGATGTGTACGTTAAAAGTGTCCATAGTAAAAACAATTCAAAAATAAAATAATTAATTCAAATAAGCCGTGGCAAATAAGAGATGACCAGTCACAACTGACAGCGCCCGTTCACGAACATGACGCATGTATCAGCACCATTCAACTCAACCATTTTGAAGGGAACTAAATGATCCGACACACGAGCCACCATCAGCGAGACATTTGAGTGAGCATGACATACTCCTAACCACCAGGGCACATTCAAGTCAAGAAAAGACGTAGGTTTCCAGCGAATGACAGTTTTCTAGTACATAGTACTCACACAATATGGGCTAGGCGGCTATATAATACAAAAGAGATTGAATCTATACAATGCAAAGATAGTTATACAATCTTCAGCAGCTCCAACAATACTATTTAATGCTATCAATTTAGGCGCCCCTGTTCTTGTGGAGCAGAACCGGCATTGAGCCAAGCATTTTTATCAGTGATATAATCGTCCAACTTGTAATATGCTTTCTTACATAGTGTGCGTTTAATGCATGTTTTAAATTTCGTTTCATTCAGTTCAAGAATACTTTGTGGAATTTTATTATAGCATCTCAAACAGTACCCCATGAAAGATGAGTCTACTTTAGCGAGTCTGAAGCCTGGCTGAACTAATTGGTCTCTATTTCTAGTACTGTAATTGTGTCTCTCACCTCTTTTATTAAAAAGATGTAGATTTTTTCTTACACACATTATGTTTTCGTAGATGTATTGACAATGTACCGTCATGATGTTAATTTCCTGAAACAGTTCCTAGAGAATCGCGCCTACGAAGATTATATATGGCTCTGATGGCTCTTTTTTGCAGAATAAATATAGACTCAAAGGGCAAAGAAGGAACATGGATGGGTTTTAGTCAGTACAAGTCTGACACTTCCTTCCGCTCCGCCCAGAGTGGGGGGGGGGGGGTCATTTGATGATTCCCAATCCGAAAAAAAAGCTCCCGCTTCAACCCGCACCAAGTTTATTCAAAAAACAACCCCTCTTGATTTATCAAACACAATACAAATAAAAACCGTATACTAAAATATGGGTCATTAAATTGTCTTTTAGATGGTCAAAGTTTCATGCAAATACGCCTGATAGATTTTGCTTGATTATCATTGTTTTGCCCGCGTTAGACATTACTTTACAAATAAATTACACTGTGTTGTAAACATATAAGTTCACATTTTCACATACCAAATTATGAAGAAAATTGTCTAGTATAACATATATTTTTTTCAAAGAAATAAGACTAGAAGCTTAGACGTGATGTTCAATTTAAAATCATTAAAAGTCGTATATCTGCGCCTTAAAACGAGATAGTTTATCCGTGATCATGGCGCTTGCAACATACAGTACCGAAATATCGGGAACTCAAAACAAATACAACATAAACAAATATGGTAAATATCCCGTTTTAAGTGTTAATGATAGAAAAACGTGTGAGTCTAAGTATGCAGTGTGAAACGCCTACAAAGTTATACTTCTACACCATCATTTTAGTGTGACCTTCTGAGTAAACAAATAAAATAAGTATTCTTTAAATAAATATTGAGTAGATATTCAATGTTTGCATTGAGCCAGACGTCTGGAACTGATATCGAATGATAGATTTTTGGAATCGTGTGTTGCTTATTTTTTGTGTATTTTAAATCAGTGTTGGTTAGAAAGTTTAAAAGGTTTGTAGTGTCCACTGTGTTTTTTTGTTAAAATGTTTTTAGTTATAAGTAACGAGTCTTTTGCCATAATCAGCGAGAAAGAAAGAAAGAATTTTGCCACAGGGCCGGATTTAGAAGGTATAAGGGCTCTCGCAAGTTTGTATGAAAGTCCTTAATTTTTGTGCTACAAACTTGAAATTTGGCCTGGAGGTTTTCTCTAATATCGAAATTAACTATTAGATTAAGTTATGATGCATTTTATTGATGTACTAGCCTAGCTGTTGCACACTTCAATTTTTTATTAATTGTATAGATAAACATTTGGTTAATTAGTAAAGAACCGGACAGTGGACAACTGACAAGACACTACATTATATTTTTCTTTTTAAGTCCCGTTTGCAATTTAAAAAAAAGGTGTTTCAAAAGTGTTTTTTTTTTCATTCTGAAATTCAAGTAAGTAACCCCACAAATTGCGACAATAAACCTTGTCATTAGCTGTAGTTATTTGAAATTAACACAACACAACATCACGCCCGTAATCGAGAAAGGATGTGCAGAAGATCCTGGGTTCGATTCCAAGGTGAGACATTAATCCGTACAATTTCTACAACAGTACAGTCCAATTTTTACAGAATAGTTGGCTTTGTTTATTATTTTACAAGTGACTAGCGACCCGCCCTTGTTTCGCACAGCGCCACCTATCGGGTCCAAAACAATATCTAATGTAGCCTATATTTTAAGTGAAGCATCTATCAGTAGAGCGGTGAAAACTGCGTTCAAATCCATGCAGTAGTTTTTGCGTGATGCGCGTACAAACATATAAACAGATTTTTTTAAATATTTTTATACGCAAACCCTGCGTAGGAAACTATAGCTGTTTTGACATGGAAAGAAAAAAGATGGAAGATGGAAGTTCGCAGGTTCAAACCCTGCTCGCACTAGAATTTTTCTTTCCATGTCAAAACAGCTATAGTTCCCTACGCAGGGTTTGCGCATAAAAATATTAAAAACAATAGTTTGGTAGTGCTACAATGTCAACTTGTTGGTTTAAGTTAGTTCGATACTTTCTTAAATAGATGGCGCCAACGTCACCGTAAGACGTTATTAATGGAACGAAACTTTCGAGAGCTGTGAGCAGGCTGCGATTGTCTAATTGGTTAAGACATCCGGTGTACTGAATTGGAAGTTCGCAGGTTCAAACCCTGCTCGCACTAGAATTTTTCTTTCCATGTCAAAACAGCTATATAGACAGAAAGACATACAGCAGGCAAAAATTCTAAAAACTGTTGTTTTGACTTCTGTTGCTCTAATAAAGACTCCCTTTTTATATTTTATTCAATATCTTCAATGTACAGACATCGGCCTGTTACAATTTTATTATAATACTCGTAGACTGCGGAACGATTATCTCATCACGACATTCGCTTCACTTGATACGATCTCGATTCTCGTTTCAGCCCCACTCTAATTCACGCAAATTTCATCTTTGATTTCTATCTTGCTAATTAAACAGCAGTGAAGTTGAAGTGTGCAACAGCAAGACTAGTATATCAATAAAGATGCATCATATCTTATCTTTATCTAATAGTTAATTTCGATTCAGAGAAAAATATTACTACTTCCCGGCCAAATTTCAAGTTTGTAGCACAATAAATGAAGGACTTTCATACAAACTTGCGAAAGCAGAGGTGGCCCAATAGTGGCGGCCCCGACTTGCGAACAGTAAGTCGTGGGTTCGAACCCAGCCAGGCGCAATTACTTTGTGTAATTTCTTTCATCACCACTGCTCTCAAAAACGGTAAAGAAAAACATCGCAAAAGAAGAAGCACTCTCTTTCAAAACAATTGCTATAGTATGTCGGTCAAAATCTTCAATAAAATACCGAAACAGATCAGAGAACTTCCAATTAATTACTTCAAAATAAAACTTAAGAAATGGCTCTTTAATAACGTGTTTTATACAATTAATGACTTTTTGACATATAAACCCATTTGTAATGGTTAAGTAGCTTTTGTTCCTATTTTTATTTTATTTTTTGTTTTTTTTTTTTTTTTTTCTAATTTTATTACATTTTGTTAAATTTTTAACTAGTACTAGGTACCTAAACCAAGAGTACATTGTGTTAGGTATTTTAATTTAAAGTTTGCATGCTGAAGGAAGTCAGCGAAATGTGTGAAACCTTTTATTTTATAAGACCATCATGCAAAATAAAGAATCTTGAATCTTATTTCATGCAAAATAAAGAATCTTGAATCTTGAATCGACACACTGAACTTTGAAAGTGTGACAGTGTGAAGGCTGGGAAAGAAATTTCTCCACGTTAACACTGGTGTGAATGTTCAGTGTGAAGGTGGGTCAGTCGTGATTTCTAGACCTATAACAGTCGTTACAGGTAGTCTGTGGCCCGAAAATCTGACAACCAAAGCTGTCCACTGCTGGACAACAGACATAGGCCTCCCTTGACCGGTATCGTGCGTCTCGAATCAAAATACCCATATTTAATTACTTTTATTTGAATACCTACTATTTTGATCGCTGCAGATTTTTTTCCCACAGGTTCAACCGACAAGCACTTTGGAACCAAAGAGTCGTATCTCCATTAACAAAATGCTCAGAAACAGTCTTTATAGATATGGAAATGAAAACGGGAGAGTTCCAGCCCACCTCAATTTTGCAAAAGAAGTGTACAACAACATGGTTAAAAATAAGAATATTCCAGCTTTGGTAAGTCTTGATTTTCAAAACGAATTTTTTATTGTGCGAACCGCCAGTCTGTGGAATTCATTGCCAGCTTCTCTGTTCCTTGATCATTATAATCTGGATCTAATCAAAGTTCGAGTGAATCGGTTTCTTCAAGGCAAGCGTGTTCCCCTAGGTCACATCATTGGTTTACATCGGCGAGTTGCGCCAAACCTAAGCATATCTATATAATAATGTAAAATGGTAAACTGACTAACTGACTGACTGGGTGATATATCAACACACAGCCCAAACCGCTGGTCCTAGAGACATGAAACTTGGAGGGTGTGTTCTTTGTGAAGAGTAAGTATCCGCTAAGAAAGGATTTTTGGGAATTCAGCGTTTTTGATAATTCTACCCCCGAAGGGTTAAAAAGGGGTATGAAGGGAAGTAATCGGATATTTTTCGACATCCACGCGGGCGAAGCCGCGGGCACAAGCTAATTTGGTATAAAAATTTGCTTGAATTCAGCCTATTGCAAGCTACTGCTGTGTCCCCCAACGTATCAAAACCCTTGTTCTGTTCCTTCCACATTTTTTTATCCTCGATGTGGAAATCCACAATGGATGTCCTCGGCCCTGGAGAGAGCGGAAGGGGTCTGTCAGACTCGTACTTACAAACCTCCCCGGTGTTCTCTCGCACACTTGCGACTTCTGCTGCTCCGGACTAGTGCCGGCCAGCTTAGAATAGAAAAGAATAGAAAAAAATTATTTCAGACCGGAGTCCATACGGTTAGTAACAATTTTACTTCACTTCAAGTGTTAGTAGGTTACAGACACACATGATAATTATAATTATTTATTTTTTTCAATGGCCTGGTATGTCCTACTGCTGGGCAAAGACTTCCCCCACGTCCTTCCAGGTACTCTTCTCCTGCGCCACCTCGAACCAGCATTCGCGATGCGCGTCCAAATCATCTCGCCACCGTTTTCTGGGCCGGCCTCGGCGGCGCTGTCCATCCTCAGGCACCCAACGTGTTGCCTTTACCCAACGGGCATCGTCCATGCGGCTTAATTGAACCGCCCAATCCCATTTCAGCCTGGCAGCGTTTTTGCCTACTTTTATATTATTTTTGCCTACTTTTATTTTATATTATTTGATGATAATATACAATTAAAATTCAGCGTGAAGCCGCATCCACCTCCACAGCATCGGGGAATCCCATCGATCTGCAAATACACTGAGAATACTGTCCGTGCGCGTGTGTGTGCGGTGTGTGTGTCCGTGTTGCGTGTCTGCCTGTTTGTGTGTACTGTGTGTCATACTGTGTGTGTCTGGCTTAACCTGCGGGCCTCGTTCCGGGGGGAGTGAGGTGTGAAACTCCCCCCGTTACGTCTAAGAGAGGCGCGCGTGAACGTCGCATTTTCTTACAAAACTGCAATACCTACACAGTCAAAACGTATTGCATAGCAGATTGTTTATTTTTATATTACCGATAGTTTTTTTTTTTTATGTGGGACGGTTTAGGTTTAGAATGATGTACTGAGCTCAAGAATACATGGGTACCTACGATTTCGTGGTTTTGGTGTATGTGCATGGATACCTACATTTTTTGCAATGACGTCATTAGCTTGGGTAAGGTCACAGCATCATTTTATCAACATTGGTCGGTACCAACCCGCACTGGGCCTGCGTGGTGGATTACACCCCATTCCCTCTCATAGAGAGGAGGCCTGCGACCCAGCAGTGGGAACATTAATAGGCTGATTATGGTCGGTCAAAAACCCCAAGATATTTGTATCCTAATGATTTGTTTTTTTATCTTCATCTGCAACTATGTAAAAAAATCTTAGAATTACATTTTGACCCACTTCCCAGCTTCCGATTGAGCTGATTTGCATACTTGTTTAGTTTGGATAACAATACATGGTTAGCTAAGTGACGTCATTCTAAATCCAACATGGCGGACTCTCAAAGATGGCGGACTAGTTATTTTTTATGCATTCCCATGATATGCGTATCAAATGAAAGGGTTTGCTGACAAGAATACGAGAAATCGTGTTTAAAATACCTGGGTTCAATACTCGAGGCAAAGTGTTATTGGGTTTATTACCAGGTATTTCTTGTGCCCAGTTGATGGCAATAGGCCTGCCCCTATTGCATTTACTAATAGGGTACACCTCTGCCTAACCTTTCGGAGAGGTGCAGGTGTGAGTTTTTTTTTTTCAGATAAATGCTGACACGGAAGAACGAAGATCATATGGAGACCTAGCTCAAATGACGGCTGACATAGCTCTCTCACTCACTCGTATGGGTGTGAGAAAGGGAGAGGTAATCTGCATCTGCAGTGGTGAGAAGAATTTCGAGTACCTACCTACTGTCATGGGAATCATGTGTGCAGGGGCTACCTTTACTCCATCAGACCCAACTTATGAAAGCTGTAAGTGGTTTTTGCCAGATTTAAACTGTTAAATGGATGTACACACAGGCGGCACATCAAGCTATACATTTCAAGTATAACATGGTCTGGCTTTGTAAAGATTTTCAATACAATGAGAGATCCGCATAAATCGGTTTGTATAGCTTGATTTGTCGCCGTATTTACGGTATCTGGTCTTGCCAAGTTGGATGAGAAGTTCTGTGAAGCTTTTTGTGGAAACCACCACACAATTTGAGTTGAGCTGTCCAGTCAGTGCACGCATTTGTCAGTATACTAGAATGGACCATGGAATGGTCCAGATTTGACCATGCTCCAATTACTAGGTAACATGAAAGCCTGGCAAAACTGGTACTTAGGTCTTTTTGAGTATCTGTTTAGACTATCAAAGATCTACGAATGAGAGCTGAGACCAGCTGCTCAACGCTGGTAAATCGTGCTTTGTTGTAGTCTTCTTCTTCTTCAATCTTTGGCTACCCAGTTCTAAGTGAAGGTCTCTTCCGAAATTCCCTACTTTTAGTGGTTTTGGGTCATGGCTATCCAGTTTCTTTCTTTGTTGTTGTATGATCTAAAACTACAACAGATTATCAGATTTTTAACAGGTCTAACTGAATTATTTCATGTTTCTTCTATCCACAGTCCCTCTTCTCCACCGCATTAAGATAGTTCGACCAAGAATCATGTTTTGTTCTCTCTCCGCTTACGAAGTCCACAAAGCGACCTTCGAAGAAGTCGGGAGCATCCAACACTACATTCTATACGGGAACGAGACAAGAGATGGTGCTGTACTCTTCAAGGAGTTTCTAACTGAGACTGTACGATTAGAGGACTTTGAAGCAGTTCCTGTCAATGGATGGGAGGACGTGGCTTTTATAGTCTACTCCTCAGGAACTACTGGTCTACCGAAAGGAAGTCCTGTAACACATTTGGCATTTTTGCTGAACGCCCAGCATATTGTTACGGAAGAGTGAGTATGTATAATTGCATTATATTAGCGCCAGCCAACAGGGCACGAGCAGCTTGTTCCACTTGTCTTCACTGTTACAGTGTCTGTGTCACACAGCTAGATGGACCGACAGCTTTAAAACATAGCTTGAACATACTAGATGTGGAAGGAGAACCGGTTGTTATGGCGCAATTTGAGAGGAAGCCTATGTCTGGAACTGGGCAATACATAGTGTCCGTTTAATGCATGTTTTAAATTTCGTCTCATTCAGTTTAAGAATACTCATCATTCTCTTGCCCTTATCCCAATTCATTTGGGGTCGGCGCAGCATGTCTTCTTCTTTCATACTTCTCTATTACTCGTCATCTCACCAGACACCTCCTTTCTTGCCATATAATTCTTTACACAGTCCATCCATCGTTTCTTTGGTCTTCCTCTACTCATAATACCCATCCACATTCATACTCAAATCTTTCCTCACAACATTTTCCTCATTCCTCCGCATCACATGCTCATACCACGACAACCGATTACCACACAACTTTTCAGTCACCTGCGCCACTTTCTGACTTTCAGTTTAAGAATACTTTGTGGAATTTTATTATATCATTTCAAACAGTATCCCATGAAAGATCTACTTTAGCGAGTCTAAAGCCTGGCTAAACTAATTGGTCCGCACTCGACCGACTGAACCTTTACTTGGATTTTTCTTGACCCAGAACAATGGTTTCCCTTCTAGGTACACAGGCGAACCCATCTACAACTCCAGAGAGTTCTACTTCACATACGGTCTGATGTACGCACTAGCTTGTCTGAGGGTCGGTGCTACAATGGTGTACAATCCCAGCGGTGGGGAGAAGCTTATGCTAGAGGCTGTTCAAAAATATAAGGTACGGGAATCATTCTTTTGATATTGTTTGAGCAACTGATGGAACACCTGGGGGGTGAACCACATAAGGGACGCACAGGACTGGGAAGTATGGCAAAAAAAAGGGGAGGCCTGTACCCAGAGGTGGGTGATTCCGGGCTAATATGATGATGAAGTACTTTGGCTAATGTCTCTTTAGGCATGTCTTTCTTGATGCCACTAACATCCGCACCGATTGAACCAGTAGACAAGAATGCTATTGGTGGCAAATAAATAGTGTGGCATAGATTTCCGTGGTCAATTGTTTTTTTATTGCATTATGGTCTGCTCTTGACCTTTCATCCATATGTAGTCTATAACGAACGTACACAGAAGATAGTTTTTACTCCTGCTTTAAAGGAGGTGGGGTCTGATGTTATATCGATTAAAGAGAATAAAGCTGGCAAACATTTCCATACTTTGGAGGAGAACTGTAGAGTACTAGTTAGGATATCAACCTAAATGCGGATGATACCCTGCAGTAGTCCGGTAGTGGAAGACTAGACGAAAGATTTATATTTATATTTTCTTCTTTTTTTTAGATAAAACTCCTGCAACTAACACCAATGATCATCAATGAGCTGATCAAGTCGGCCATTTTGGACAGCTATGACGTCAGCACGGTGGAGTATATCGTGTCCTCCAGTACTTACATCCGGGAGGAGGCTGTGAACGCTATTAAACAGAGGTGAGATAAATCTTTCATCTGTCGAGGTTCATTTCTGGGCAGAGGTCTCTACCAATATGCCCTGGAATAGCTTGTTCTAAGTGATGAGTAGTGGTGGTCTACGGGCCCTGACTTACAAGCAGACAATTTCATTTGTGTCATTTACTTTATCACCCCTGCTTTCAAAACGGTGAAAGTAAAAACGTGAGGAAACCAGCCTGTGATGTCCTAGAACCGACAATTCGAAGTCATGTGACAGCTAAGTTCAGGTGCTTAGTACGGGGTTCATCTAAAAACAGTCCACACTAAAAATATAGCCTTGTGCAATCAGATTTTTTTTTTTTTAAATATAGAGTCTCCTTATATAAGTAACTACAATTATTGAAACGATCCGTGACCGCCTTCAGTTGATCCCGTCCATCAACAACGTCCAAGTATTTCTGGTGTAGGTATTGGTTCTTGGCTTATAATGTTGTAAACGTTATTTTATTATACAGGTGGTTGATTTGCAGACCAGGGAACCTTTGGGGCCTAACCAACGAGGAGAGATCTGTTTCAAAGGTCCCAGTGTCATGAAAGGTAAGTCATCATCTTCCTGTCTTTGTTCAATATTACTTGGGGTCTGCGCAAAGCGTTTTCTTCTGGCATCCTCCTATGTGAACCGTCACGCTATCGTGCCTAAGACTTTGGCTGAAGTTTGGAGGGTTTTGGCGCTAGCGTTCTTACAACAAACAGTAGTAGATGGCCGTGTCGTCTGCAAACAGGACTAACTGAGTCTTTTTCTCTTGGGAATATCGCTAGTAAACAGCGTGAAAATGAGCGGGGAGAGGATTGAGCCCTGAGGGACTCCGGCTCGAATGGGGTGAGGGGAGGAAAGAGTTTCCCAGATGCGATAGCGGAAGGTGCGATCCTACAGAAAGTTTCGTAAGATGAGCACGAGACGGTCGCACTCCTAGTTGGTACAGCTTGTATAATAAGCCGTTGTGCCAGACTTAGTCGAAGGCTTTCGCTATGTTGAAGAACAACACGCCCGACATCACTCCTCGCTGGATGCCAGCGCTCAAATGCTCGACGATGCGGTGGACCTGTTGGATGCACGATTGTTCGATCTTGACGCCGAACTGCTCGTTAGGAATGAGACTCTTAGCTTCGGCGTAGTCTTTGAGTGGCTTATAAATATGGCGTCTCTCTTAGATTTTGCCGAGCGCATTCAGGAGCTCGAGGGCTCCGCCTTGGTTTTACCACACCTGAGGGAAGAAGTTGATGACAATTTATTCGAAGATAACTCTGCTTATAAAGTGGTTTCGGTTTACATGTGTGCATTATATCGGCTTGTAGTCTTCTGTAGATGTTGTGCAGACAACTCCTGGGATGGCGCTGGTTTAGATTATTACACACACATTGTTTATGAGATTGTAGTTGGCGTCACTTGTCTATAAGAGTTGATCCGCTCATCATAACGCTATCATTTACTGGTTTTTCTTTCATACATACACTCCTCACACAATCCATCCATCGTTTTTTTGGGATATACAAAACGATATATTTTTTGTCCAGCATTTTTGGTAACACTGGTCAAAAATTGCAAGCACACATAAACTTTGAATATACTGGCCTGCAAAGTGAGACGTCATCAGGCCAAATTGACTCATCATCTCTCTGTAGCCTTTTGCCAACTCTATCCGGGTCTGAACACCAGTATTTCACATGAAACGACTACCTGTCTAATACTATTCTTTTATTTTCAGCATACTTAAACAATGTGAACCCCGACTGTAAGGACGAGGAAGGGTTCCTGAAGACTGGAGACATCGGCTACTATGATGATGACGGATACTTCTACATCGTCAATAGGATTAAGGAGCTCATTAAGTTTAACGATTTTTCTGTGAGTCCGTTTATCTTTGACAGTTATTAATTTATTTTCCACGAGAAAAGCTAAGAGGCAGTCAGATCTTTTCCTGGAATGGCAAATATACTTAAACGGTGACTACATGATTCTAGACCACCCAGAAAGTATGGCACAACTGACTGGGAAAAAATTATGTAGTAATAGCTTCCGAGAGCATTTTCAGGAGTAATATTCCAGTATTTTTCTAAAAAATAACATTACATCACGCCTTGGTTTAGGCAGAGGTGCACCTAATAGTTTATCCACATTTTGCCAGTTATGTTTTAAGTGCCATGTAATAGGGGGCGAGCCTATTGCCATCAACCGGGCACAAATCCAGACTCCACGGCTGGTACTAAGAAATTCCTGATGTAAAAACCCAATAACACTTTGTCCGATATGGGAATCGAACCCAGGACCTCATGCTCAGCAGTCGCGCTTGCGACCACTAGAACAACGTGGCAGTCTGGCGGGGTATTGTAGTTTTTCTAAAACTACGAAAAAAAAACACGTCATTTGAAGCATCCAGTCTTCTACGTACACTTGAGATCTGAGCCGTCCATGAACGACTCTGGAGGTGGTTTAAATTGTACTTTATTTCAACTTCAGGTAGCTCCAGCAGAATTCGAAGCGTTGCTTCTACAGCACTCTTCAGTCCGCGAAGCAGGAGTAGTGGGTAAACCGCACTCAAAGCACGGAGAAGTTCCTGTGGCTTTCATAGTGCTGCAACCAGGCTGCACTGCCACTGAGGAGGAACTGGTCGAGCATGTGAATAGTCGGGTAAATTACAATCTGAATCGTCCTGTGGCATTGTGTTGCGGAGGAATATTTCTTAACGGCATGTAACGCCAAGTCAGAGGCCCATGGGCGGAATAAAAACTCTGTCACCAGGTGTGGCACCAACCACACGATAAAGAAAGAAGTAGGGGGACACAAAAAAAACGATATACTATGGCCTGTGTGATTGGATTTAATGGCTAAAATAGGGTGAGTGCTGGGATGTGGACTTAGCACTGGCCTTGGACCACCCCAAGGCAAGCTCAGACTCCACAGTCTGAGCTGGGCGCCAAAGGCGAGATACAATTATTGCGACCGAAAACTAAAATGTTGGCAGCACGTTTTGAAAGGGCACAGTTCTAACTAAACCTAAACCATTTGGTCAGGATGCCCTATCTCATTTTTGTGCAACCAGCTCGGCTTGCACGTAGTTCCTCAGAGTTCTGACCTGCCAAACCGCTATAACAACCAGGAGTCTGGTCTTGTGCCTGGTTAATGGCAATAGGCTTGTCTTTTTTCTACCTACCCTTTTTAGAAAATATAGGCTTGATGTTAGACATTTGTCTTCTTTCAGGTAGCCTACAGGCTGCGTCTGGCAGGTGGCGTTCGTTTCATAGACCGACTGCCTCGTGGTGCTGGTGACAAACTGGACAGGAAAAACTTGATGAAAAGGTGTCTTGATGAAGATGTTAACTGATGGCGTGTACTGATACTGTTTTATTTTAGGTGTGAAAGGTTTTGTGTGCAATATACTGATTACATGACACCTAAAGGAGCATGGGCATTTGTCTATGAACTCTCGGCTTAAGACCAACACAATTATAATATATTTCATATGGAAATAAAAAGTCTAGACACAGTTTTTTTTTTAACACGAAACCCCTACCTCTGATTTTATATGTAAGCAACGGAAAATTAAGAATGCTTATAATAAAGGTATAGCAGGGTCTAGTGAGCTAGCGAAGTGGGCGACCTAAGACCCCGCCATCCTAACTACTATAAGTTGATTTTTCCGATGTTCGCGAAAACGGCCTTAGCTACCAGAGATCAGGGCTTCAGAAACAGGGTCATAATATATATCAGGATAGCTCGACTGCTGAGTATGAGGTCCTGGGTTCGATTCATAGATCGGACAAAGTTTATTGGGTTTATTCATGAGGAACATCTCAGTAGCAGCCACGGACTTTGAATTTGTGCCCGGTTGATGGCATTTGGTTCGCCCCCTTTTACAGGGGACCTAAATATAACTGATAATTTCATCATCTTCCTGTCCTGGTCCCATGTTACTCGGGGGTCGGCGCAACACGTTTTTTTCTTTCATTCTCCTCTGTCAACTGTCACGCTATCATTTACACCTTTTTCCTTCATATCAACTCAACTCAAACTCAAAGCATTTATTTCAATTAGACCATAACAGGCACTTTTGAATGTCAGAAAAACAAAGAAGGCGAAGCTACAGAGACACAAGGCACAATAACTTGTGAAAGTACTCTAGTTGCCCATTCCAAAGTGTAGATCTCCATCGTTTCCTTGGTCTTTCTCTCCCTCTCCGTCTATCAACATCTATATTCATCACTCTGTTAGTCACATGCGATTCGTCCCTCCTCATCATATGTCCGTACCAAGACAATCGATTCCTTTTCAACTTTTCTGTAACTGGCAAATTTAAATTCCTCTAATGCCACCATGCCTTATTTTATCCATTCTTGTCACAAACAAATTGTGAGTGTAAATGTGATATTGCCCACAAACGATGGGATACTGGATAATATCGTGTCCTGCCTGTCCTGGTGTTAGTTCCTGTGATGGCATCACAGGACGCAACTAAAAGTGCCAAATTCGTCGCTAAATTTTGACCTGACTCAATTTGAATTGTCATCGACACGCTAAGAAGGAGTGAAATTGCAAGGCGCTTAATGATATCGGTAGAGCAGCGGTGGCCCAGTGGTGGAGACCGTGGGTTTGAACCCAGCCAGGCGCATTACTTTGTGTAAATTGTTTCATCACCACTGCTCTCAAAAACGGTGAAGGAAAACATCGTGAGGAAACCGGCATGTCCTAGAACCAAAAATTCGAAGACATGTGACATCTACCAACCCGCACTGGGCCCGCGTGTTGGATTATAGCCCATTCCCTCTCATAGAGAGGAGGCCTGCGTCCCAGCAGTGGGAACATTAATAGGCTGATTATGCTGCTATGCTAATGATATCGGTGAGTAACAGTTAGATATTACGTTGATAATAATATTATACCTACTTCAACTTAAATCATCTTATCTTTCAATGTTTTAACTAAGAATAAATAATTTAATGTAACTGAGTGCAATATCTACCATAGTTATAATGATACATGTTACTTAGGGTCGGCGCATCACGTTTTTTTCTTCCATTCTCCTCTGTCAACCGTTACGCTATCATTTAATTCTTTATCCCTCATACCACTCCTCACACAATCCATCCATCTTTTCTTTCGTATTCCTTTAAATCATTATGATGATTAGTATAAAATTAACTTGGTCTAAAATTAGCTTGATCTAGCCTTTAGGCAGATTAAAGAAAAGCCTTCGAATAACGTAAATAAAAATAGATTATTATGTTGGCTAATGTCAGTGGATATCTTGTATATGTGTATTGTATATAATTAATATTAATTAGGTATATATTTAGGCTGAGCAATGAGGCACGTGTCAAATACGGTGTGCCTCAAGGCAGCATATTCGGCCCCACGTTGTTTTTGGTGTATATCAATGACCTCTGCCAACTTCAGCTCCATGGTGGCAAAATTGTTACTTTCGCTGATGACACCGCCCTCTCTTTTTTAGTGGACAGAGCTGGGAGGATGTTTTTCATAGTGCTCAAAAGAGTTTTAACCAAGTCTGCGAATGGCTACGATTAAACATTTTGACTTTGAATTTTAACAAAACTAAATATGTCATGTTTGCACACAGGTTGCTATATGGTAGTAATATATGCGCGAATATGGTTAACAACATGAGCAGAAGGTCACAATAAGTAATAGAAAACGAAGGTTTGACTCATTATTAGTCGAATTTATTTTAATTAGTAGGCGATTATGAATCTTATTTTTATGCAAATAATGTTCTTTGTTAAGCGAATGTGAACAAATCCAAACCTTAGCAGTAAATAGGTATACAAGTTGCCGTAATCCTCATTTAAAATCCAAAACTCGTATTATTGAAAGTCAGGTGAAGTGATGTTATTGTTATGCGGTTAGAAGTTGTCATAATTTCTTACTATCTAACATATTGATTCACTTCATCTCTAATTTTACTTTGATTCAATTTATATACCTACCTACTTTGACAAATTATGTACGTCCATCCCTACCAACAAGAAAACTTAGTCTTTGTCAAAAAACCAACAACAGTGTTTTACACATTCGAACGTCTAGTATGGTTTAAAACATTCATAAGTTTGCATTAAATCATTGTATCGGCCACACAAGTTTTTTTGCTAACATACAGCCCCCACTAAATTGAAACTTTGAACAACCAATGTAATGAAGGAACATATTGGAAGAAACGAAACGGATCATTTGCTAATGACTCAAGCGATAAGCTCATTCCAACCAATACCAATGTTTATCTAATAAAAATATCGAATTATTTTATTGATTTTATTTGATTACCTTTCTACTTTTTTGTTTGAGTGATCGTATTGGCCGCAAAATATATTTTATAAAAAACAAAAAGTAGAAACAGCAAAACAAAATTACTCAACTAGGATGGAACTCACGTCGTCGAGCTTAGATCAGTAGCTATCGCAGGCGCTTACACCAATCAGCTATGGTTACCATGTTACATTTGCATAAAATGTTGGACCTTCATTGTGAACCCGATTATTTTATCGTTACCAGTGTATTTAGCATACGTACACGCACACAATAATAATGAGCGGCTGTATGAGCATTACTGGCTCGTACAATGACAGTTACCGATGTGTGTGTTAATTAGCTTTGCCGACTGTGCGTTAAGCAGTTGGTCCCGGCTGTCATTTGTAAATCTTTGACTGTCGTCACAGGTAGTCAGTGGGCCGAGAAAATCTGACTACCAGTCAACCAAGGGTTGTCGTATTACCTATTCCTAATTAGGCTGTGGAGGTCAGCTATGCAGTCGCTCCATGTAAAATAATGGCAATCAGCTACATCCGGTTAGACTGGAAGCCGACTCCAACATAGTTGGGAAAAGGCAGGCAGATGATGGTCACTAATACCATCATTAACACTTATAACGAGATAGTTTATCCGTGATCATGGCGCTTGCAAAATACAGTACCGAAATATCGGGAACTCAAAACAAGAACAGCCTAAACAAGCATGGTAAATATTCCGTTTTGTGTGAGTTTATGTATGTTGTGGGAAACGCATTCAAAATTATAATATAATAATAATAATATAAACTACAATTAGACGACAATACTATCCCACTATTACAAAACATAACCGATATTGCCCAACAATCACAAACACAACCATATACAGAATTACACCCTAGTATTCAATCTCAACTATACAATCTATCGCAAGCTGACACGCAAACATCACACATATCCACACAAACTGAATACATAACCATTACGCTAGAAAATGATATTGAGACCTTAGTCGTCGAAAATCATAACCTAAACACAGATACATACATCCAAGAAATTCATGATGAATTAAGAACAACTCTCACATAATACTCTGGGATGGACCCAGCAATTCGACCAAGGCTACCTAAAAATCAAATCAAATCAAATCAAATCATTTATTTCTTTGCAAACATGGGTAATAGGTACATAGATGTTTTTTTTTATAATAATGTTCTCCACATTTTGCCGTCACATGGGCATGCAAATAGTTGGTTTACAAAATATTATAAATTTAAAATAAGCGGCATGTCATTGGAATTATATAAAAAATAAAAAAAATAAAAATTAAAAATGTCAACATGGTCAAAACAATAAAAAATAAAAAATATTATCAATGATGTCAAACAAATAAATGGCATGTCATTGGAATTACATAAAATAAAAAATAAAAAAATAAAAAATGTCAGCACGGTCAAAGTAAAAACAATAAAATAAATTTAAAAATATTATCAATAATGTCAAACAGAATAAAATTATGCCAACTAGAATAATAATATGTCAATTAGTAGTAACAGCATAAATAGTTTTAAATCACAACTTATCTAATAAGACAATACAAATTATAAAGAAAGGCAAAAAATCTTTTTTCTTCAGAATTCTTTCTCGGTAAGGAATTCACCGACAGTATAGTACGCTTTATGCGTTAAAAAAGTTCTGAGCCTGCTTTTAAATAATGATAGCGGCAATACTTTCCATTGCTTAGGTAATTTATTATAAATGACCGAAGCCATGCAGTAGACGCTCTTGCGCATTAGTGCCGTTTTGGCGGGATGGGAACACACTAGGTTATTGTCGCGTCTATTACGTGGAACTACGTCAGTCAGACGTTTAAAACGATTTGGGTTCGTCTTCACAAACACAGCTACTTCCATTATGTACAAACTAGGTAGTGTTAATATTTTGTGCTGTTTAAAGTATGGCATGCAACTATCAGTGGATTTAAGCTTAAACATCGCCCTTAGACATCTTTTCTGGGCTTTAAAAACTGTTTCTCTTTCGGTTGAATTACCCCAGAACATTATACCGTAACGTAGGTGGGATTCTACTATGCCATAATAAGCAGTGAGAAGTGCGTCCATATATACTATTGGGGATAGTGAATGTAGAGCGTATGCGGACTTACTAATTCTCTTACATAAAGTATCGGTATGTGCTTTCCAATTTAGGCTTTTATCTATTACCAGTCCCAAAAATTTTGTATTTTCTACTTCTTCTACTACTTCATTGTTGTAGTGTATATTAGGGCTAATTCTAAGAATACGTTGACTAAAATGTACAAATTTTGTTTTTTCCATGTTTATTTTTAAATTATTTGCCTCTAACCAATTAACAACATTTTTTAAACAACTATTAATGTCGCTTTCATATGTCTCCACAGTTTTACATGGTATTGTCACAGTACTATCGTCCGCAAATAGTGTTATTGGTTGTTCAATGCATTCAGGTAGATCGTTTATGTACAGTATGAATACAAAAGGACCCAATACGCTCCCCTGCGGTACTCCAAACATAACTTCACGGTCTGAGGATCGAAATGTCTCTTCGCGCTTGCTCACTAGATTAATTTGACAAATTTCAGTTATTTGTTTTCGACCTCTAAGGTAAGACTCAAGAAGACTAAGTAAATTGCCTCTAATTCCGTAAGCTTCAAGTTTTCTTAAGAGAATCTCATAATCCACGTGGTCAAAGGCCTGTGTCATGTCACAAAATATGCCACATACGGGTATTCGTTTGTCAACATTCTGCATAACATTATAAATAAAGTCATAAACGGCCATATTGATAGTTCTATGTTGTCTAAATCCTTTCTGTTCGTCACATAAAATGTTATTTTTATCAATGAATTTATACAGTTCGTTATAAATGAATTTCTCAAAAATTTTGGAGATCACAGGTATGAGTGCGATTGGCCGGTAAAATTCCATTAATTCTTTATTATTTTTCTTAAAGATTGGTTTTATTATTGAAGTTTTTAATGCATCGGGGAAAATCCCTAAATCCGCTATAGCCCTAATCTTTTCCGCTTAGTTAACTTATTTAATGAAAACATACTAAACTAATTTATTTCTGACCAAACACAACTTATTGATATACACACACTTATATATCGCACAGCAGTAGTTATATACTTAACCTTACTACGCTTACTTAACTTTAAAATCACACAAAACACGGGAAACATAACACCAAAACAGAATATCAAGCCAGCATGACAACAGAAGTTAGTAAAAGACATAGAAAAGTTAAGAGCAAATATTGGTAGACTTACACAATACATTAACAACAACAGATCAAGTAAAGTGGCTAGGAGAGTTGAGGCTATTTTTAGAAGCCATTTGATCCATACGAGGCACGAGCATAACAACAGAATATCAGAGGAGTTCTTAGACACTATAAAACAGAAGTTAGCGCTTAAAGTTCATAGGCTCAGACGATACAAAAAAGCATAACAGCGCAAAAACGATAACGCCATATTTGCCACCAATGAAAAAATATTCTACAGAAACCTAAACAAACCAAACACTGACACAAATTACAACACAAACACAGACACACCTATAAAAGAACAATTAGAAACATATTGGTCTAGTATTTGGGAAGAACAAGTACGACACAATGAAGAAGCGACATGGATAACAGAGGAAGAAAGAAAGTGGAGAGCAATACATGAAATGGAGTTCGTAGAGATTACAGAGGCCTATATCACACATATAACAGGCAGATTACATAATTGGAAATCTCCTGGTATAGATAAAGTACACAATTTTTGGTTCAAAAAATTAACTTCATTATACAAACCAATAGCAAGAAATTTAACACAAATCATAATATGACAACAAAATATACCAGAATTTATTGAAACGGGCATAACATAAATGCTGCCTAAAACTAAAAATTCACCACACCCTTCCCAATATAGACCAATCACATGTTTACCTACAATATATAAAATATTAACATCAGCAGTAACAACGAAAATCAACAAACACATTGAACACCACAACATCATGACGGAGGAGCAGAAGGGATGCAGACGGGGCCACATGGGATGCAAAGAACAGTTAATAATAGACTCCACTATTCATAAACATGCCACCACAAAGAATAGAAATCTTCATTGCACCTATATCGACTACAAAAAAGCCTTTGACAGTGTTCCTCACTCTTGTTTGATTCAGATACTAAAAATTTATTAATTATAAAATTATTATTATTTATTAATTATTTATTTATTATTTATTAAATTTATTAATTTTTTTTATTTATTTATTGTCTCAAACACTCTACAACTACAAGAACAAAAAACAATTTCACCATCTTATTTACATGGAAGACATTAAACTAAATGCACAAACTGAAAAAGATATGAAGAAACTAGTAGAAGGTACAACAGAGTTCAGCCAAGATATAATATATGCAATTTGGTCTGGATAAATGTAAAACACTTCACATCATACGAGGCAAGATACGAACCGGCAACTATGTAGTAAATAACACAGACACCATAACAGCGATGGAACCGTCCGACTTATACAAATATTTAGTGTTGGTAGTTGGTACACACAATTGAAGGGACTAGATCACGTTAGAATTATATTTATAACGAGAACCTCGTGAAAGCAGAGAAAGATAAACAATTCAAATATCAATTCAGATCTAGATCTGGCTCGCGAGCTTGTCGACATGTGGGACGTGAGTACAGCAGTCATTGTGTCGATAGTCGTGTCGGCCAATGGCTTAGTAGCCAATAGCCTCGACCAACATCTGAGGAGGCTCTCGCTTGGCAGCTGAGTACTTCTGGACACGGCACGTATCGTTAGGACGTTCCTCTCTCAAGAGCCCTGACCACCGGTGGCTCGGAACCTGTTGCCGATGCCGATGGGCTACAATTTTTTATATTTTTAAATGTTTTTTTATATTACTTTGTATAGAAATATATAAAATGTAAATTATATGTATAGAAAATAAATAAAGGAATAATATAATATATCATTTATTTCAGGTAGCTGGGCCTTGCTGTTTCGAGCCCCAGTTGGCAGGTTCACAGCAGCTCATTATACTTCGACACCATCATTTTAGTGTGACCTTCTGATTAATCAAATAAAATAAATATTCTTTAAATTAATGATTATTAGATATTCAATGTTCGCATTGAGACAGACGTCTGGAACTGATATCTGATGATAGATTTTTAAAATCGTGTGTTTTTTTTTCTGTGAATTTTAAACCAGTGTTTATTAAAAAGATCAAAAGGTTTGTAATGTTTACTATGCTTTTTATTTTTCTTAAAATAGGATATTAATATTTTTCTCTCATATCAACTGCGCGATAATGAGATTATGATGCATTTTTATTGATATAGGTCAGTGGGTCGTCTTAGGGATACTAGCCTAGATGTTGCCCGAGACTCTCGTCACTGTGAAATTATTATTAAAATTATTATTCCATATTTGAATCGGATTTTGTATCACAATTTCAAGGGTTTAATTTTTTTACCAGTTTTCTAAAATAAAAAAAAATAAATTTAACCAAAAATTTTTTTTCTAAAATAAAAGTGATATAAGTTACTCTTTATAAAAACAGCTAACCAGTTTAAATCGGTCCAGCCATTACGGAGATCAGCCGGAACAAACAGACAAACAAACACAAAAATAAAAAAAAAAATGTTTTTTTAATACACTTTCTCGAAAACTGGTTCTTATCGCACTACGATTAGGTTCAACATGCAATGTATATCACACCCGTGGATTTTTAATTTTTTTCCGCACATGTGCGGAAAAAAAAAATCCACAGATAATTATACTAAATCCAAATGGGTTGAATGACTATAGTCGGCGGTGTTTGTTTTTTTTTAAATCTCGGCAAAGAGATATGCGTCTTTACGGCGCAAATATTTTTTTATATTTAAGTTGTGTTTATAAATAACATATCAAAGATAAACATGATTATTTAAAACAAATATTTACTTTTTATGAATAAATTAACATTTATTTGTGTTCTAAACTCAAAAATATTTGAATTTTCTATTTTTCATATTAGGCTGTTTAGCGGCATCATACCTTTGCTTCTTCTTCAACCTGGCGAAAGCAAAGCGCCGGAAAAAAGTAATTTAAATCAATTTCCTAAAATACTTTCCGTTCTAATATATTATTTCTTCGAAAGTGTATTGAAAAACGTTGTTTGATATGCGTGTCGATTTGTTACTTCAATTTCATTTATTTCTATGGATTTGGTTAATTTAGTAAAGAACCGGTATGGACATAGTACGGACCGGTTGCGGACACTGCACAGCTGACAAGACACTTCATTATAATTTTCTTTTAAGTCCGGCCTGCAATTTAAAAAAAAAAATCGTTTCCCAGCAAGTTTTTGCGTAGTTACTTAGTTTGATCAAACTAAGCAACTTAACGCAAAAAATATTGCTGGGAAATTTATTTATTTATTTATTTATTTAAACTTCATGTACAATAGTGATACATAGGCGGACTTAATGCCACAAGGCATTCTCTACCAGTCAACCTGGAAATGATTTTTTTTAGGTCAAAAATCACATTTTACGGTAGGACTCAATGTTACGCACTCAAAGCATTGTGCTGATCGATGGATTAAATAGTACGGGGGTCGTGGAGGTGTTTAAAGTAAAACTCTTCCATTAAAAAAAGAAACTCGTGATAAAGTTGGAACTTTGACCCCCAATATCTCCGTAACTAGAAGGTAGGTATGGTCCGCCGATGACACGGCCATTTATTACACCGAGCACGGCCAAGACGCCATCGCCCGTAATCTACAAAGAGCAGCCAATCTCTTATTCGCCTTCGTTCCGTAAGTAGAGAATCCCGATAAAAGTCACGGGACTGAATCGTTTCCCCCCATTCCGATCACTATGTTCGGCAAGCCTATCCCTTGGGAGAAGTAAGCTTGGAGTCATACTAGATCACTACCTGTCCTACGCGGCTCATATAAGAACAGCCCGTTACTGAGCTGCCTTTACTATGGGTCCACTACATGCTTACGGCTAAGAGCAAGTTGTCACTCAAGTGCAAGTTGCGTCTTTACACCGCAGTGATTCGTCCCATTAGGACACATGCTTGTGTCGTATTTGCCCATGCTCATCCTCGCCACATCCATAGGACGCAGACCTTGCAGAACCGATTCCCTCTTAAGTCACCGGAGCCCCTCCATATGTCCGTAATGACAGTCTTCACTTAGACCTCAAATAACCTACCGTCCAACTGTTCATGAAACATCTTTAAAAGCGATTCATCGATTTTGCTGTTAAGCATAGGAACCCCCTGATAGTATTGGCCGTCCGATACAACCCATCACGTATCAGTAGGATTCGCCGTCCACGGCATACTCTCATCGCCTCTGACGACCCTATAACCATCCTCCAGGAAAGCAGTAGGGAAACCATCACTTTAAGAAAGGACAGATACAGACCCCCGAAATTCCGACCTCGGCGCCGAGGTCCATCGCGACGTCCCCGTTCACTGCCTCCCCCGACCCTTGCTAGAGCCAGCCCGCGATGCTGAGCCAGTAGTAATAAATCAGCCCCTAAATAATCTAAATCAGATCCAGCCTGTCCCCTTGCTGCCCTCCCCAGCGACGCCCTAAGACGAGGCTCGTACCCAAAGGGGGAGCCCTTAGCGTGTGGTCGCTTAGTTTTATAAGTAGTTTTTAAGCCCCTGGCTGGAGGCCTTGCAGTCATGGCAACCACAGGATTAGTCCGTTTAAGTCAGCCTCATAGGCTGAACTGCGAGATGCCATATCAAAAAAAAAATGTCCGCAGCTCAGTTGTTTCTGCGACTTCGAAGCGTAAAGACCTTAAAAGTGATATCGTTCCTCTGTGAAGAATTGCTATTGCGTTGGAGCAAGGGCAGGTTAGTTAAATTTGTGTTAAAATATTTAAATATACAGGGTGTAAACAGACCTTTCACATAGCCATCAACCAAGCATTCTGTACATCAAAACTTTACGTAAAAATTATTGCTGGGATTCGACTTTTTTTTTGGGGTGACAAATCAAGTTTTACGGTAGGACTCGATGGAAAGCACTATAAGCATTGTGCTGATAGATGGATTGAATAGTACGGGGTTCGTGGAGGTGTGTAAAAATCTTACATTAAAAACATGTATTTAAAAAAAAAACTTGTGAAAAGGTTGGAACTCGGACCTCCAATATCTCCGTAACTAGAAGGTTCCCAGGTATGGTCTAGAACAAAAAAAATATCGCAAAGACGGGGAGAACAAGTACCTTTCGGATATGTTAAAGGTCTGTTTACAACCTTTATACTATATTATTGTGCTATTTTTGTGGATCGTGTATTCTTTCGAAGTTTCTTACACCATTAATCTTATTTAAGCCTAAGATGTAATGTCATTGCTGATTTTAAATAACACCCCGTTGAACAAAGTGCCTTAGTTTCCAATAAATTCTTGTATAATTACTCAAATCTTTTATTCCGAACACTACCCTACATAACCTAAAGTTAACTTATAGTGCAGTGTTAACAGTCTGTATACAAATTTTCAAGTCAATCGACCCCGAGAATACAAAGTTTCACAGAATTTTCACCCTTTAAGGGGTGGAATTTCGAAAAACCCTTTCATAGTGGATACCTACTCTTCACAAAAATTCCACCCTCGGAATTTCATGTCTCTAGGACTAGCGGTTTGAGCTGTGCGTTGTTTTCTCAGTCAGTCAGTCAGTCAGGACTTTTATATGTAACTAGCTGTTCCCGCAGCTTCGCTCAAGTGAGCGCGTATTCTTTTGCCACAGATTGCGGCAGTGTATTAGTTTAGCTATCTTATTGTTATTATTTCTATTTTTAAATTATTCAAATCTCATAATTCCTACCTATATTTTTTTTTATGTATGTTAAGTAGTCATCGGATACATGAAGTAGGCTGGCGTTGTAAGAGAACTAAAAAGTCACGGTGTATACTAAATTTAATGTATTTACTACTAGCTGTGCCCGCGGATTCGTTCACGTGACAGCGTGTTCTTTTGTCATTGTCAAAGTTTATGAACGAAAAATATAGATGCAACTCACGATCTATCCTGGGTACCAACAGTTAATAGCATTAAAAACTAAAAAAATCTTCTAAGTTTGGTTTTGCAAAGCGGAAAGATTTTATAAGTGTACAATGAATGCAATCATTGTACACTTATAAAGTCTTTCCGCTTTGCTCGCACTTTGTCTTAAGTTTTAAAAATATTTTAGTTATAAATCTGTTATATTCGAACCATGGTGATACATAATAGGTATGTACTCCCTTGGTTATAGCAGCTCAATGTGAATACAGGGATCCCGACCAGACCATGGCCGACCATACAGGAGTGTCCAAAGTGTCCCTACACATACGTTTTAGAGGGCTTACTGTCAAAAACGCTACTGACACGGAAGTAACGTAGCCATCTGGGTGTTAATAATTTGATAAGACGTACCATCGATTCGAAAGAAGAAGAACAACAAGGCAATGATATTAGATCTCGTATTTCCGAAGATACACCACGATTGCTGAAGCGGATACTTTTCCAAGGACACTGATCAACGGGTAAAAAAAATTTGTAGAATAGACTCAGGTATTACGCAGATCGTTGAAAAAAAGACTATTGCTATTCACCACATTTATGTTGACTATTATTAATATTTCGCTCCGAAGTTCAAATGCTAGTGCAGTCACATCTAAACGTTAAGGACATGCCCCGAGTGAAACAGTTTCTTATACGGATATTATTCCTCTTCACTCTGGGGTATCTCCACAATTGTAAATAAAGCCTGCCTAGTATCGAAAAAATGCCAAACAAACCCCCTCCCCCCTCCCTCTCCCATCCAAGTAGGCCAGTTACAGGCACTTTTGAACTGTCGAAATAAAGACAACAATGAAATGTAGCTACAGTTCCAGTCACAAGTCATAAAAACTGTGAAAGTACTGTAGTTGCCCATTCCCCAGCGTAGATCTCTATGGAGAAGAACGGGCAAGAAACTCCATAGACACTCTTTTAAATCATAATATAATACTAAAGTGATTGAATTTATACAATGCAAAGATAGTTGTACAATTTTCAGCAGTTCCAACAATACTATTTAATGCTCTCAATTTATGGGCCTCTGTCCTTGTGGAGCAGGACCGGATTGAGCCAAACATTTTTAT
This sequence comes from Noctua janthina, assembly GCA_963576755.1. Classification (NCBI taxonomy): domain Eukaryota; kingdom Metazoa; phylum Arthropoda; class Insecta; order Lepidoptera; family Noctuidae; genus Noctua; species Noctua janthina. Next base: position 9,349,335 of record OY755080.1, on the reverse strand, counting down.
CAGCGATATAATCGTCCAACTTGTATATATGCTTGCTTACATAATGTGCGTTTAATGCATGTTATGTTAAATATATATAAAAAAAACATAACGAATGGGTTGCCTAATCATTAAATTAAGAATATTTAAAATTGCGACATCCGTGAGACTTGACGGATATTACTTAGACAATCCACAGGTTATCCACAGCTTAGACTTCCAATGTGTATGAACTGGGTATCCTGCCTATCCTAACTTATGGTGCCCAGACAAGAACTTTGACGGAGGATCAGAAGTCCAAACTCAAGGTTTGCCAAAGAGCGACGGAGCGAAGCATTTTAAGGATCAAAATCACCGATCGAATACGCGACACCACAATACGCTCGAAGACAGGCATCGCCGAAAAAAGGCATGACAGGCGGGTCACATTTCCAGGATAGGTCAGGACAGATGGGCCAGAATCGTTACACAGTCAGAAGACTGTCGTCGTCACCGAGGCAGGCCCAAGAAACGCCGGTGTGACGATTTGGACTAGTTCCTGACTGATTGGCCAGAGTAGGCAAAACACCGGGAGAGTTGGAAAAGAATGTGAGAAGCCTTTGCAAATCGAGAAGGAAAAGTCTTCTAGTACAGCAAGAACATGTTAACTTATCATATCATATCACATATCTTCTGTCCGCTTTACTATTTTTTGGTGAATTCAGCAGACTGCGGACAACGCGATTTTCCGGCCCCCCTAAATAGGTCCAGGGGAGACGGATTCCGGGATTCGGGACGGGGACATCCGTCGCCTCCCATCACACTGGACCCGAGACGCGCGGTCCACGCGCGCCTCTCTTAGACGTAACGGAGGGAGTTTTACACCTCACTCCCCCCGGGACGAGACCCGCAGGTCAAGCAGCCCGGCAACTTTTATTGAAATCGTTAGAGCCGTTTTCGAGAACGTGATTACAAATAATATAGCTTAAGTAATAGTACCTATAGGATAGGATATTAATATGTCGGATCCGGTCATTAGTATGGACATAAAATTAATCGCAAGTGCGCCGTTGGTGACATCACGCGACCTTCTTACAAGCCTACCCACACGTCAGCGTGCTCTACAGAGCCCTCAATGTCTGATCGCGGCGGAGTTGAGATAGAATAGAATAATTTATTTAAAAAAAAAGTATTACAAAAAGTGTACATTTACCGCATTAGTATTATTTCTCATACTAATTGTAAGTACTTATAAGTAAACTATAACTAAAATATATTCTACAGTCGCAAGTATTCAATAGTTCAATTTAGATGTCAGTGTCCTGCCCGATCTAGGTTTATTTAAACCTGTGTTTCAGGCAGATGTCTTGGAACTGTACCCGATTCATTGTGCCTCGTGTTATTGTGTTAAGTTGTAATTTCAAGTAATTCTTTAGTTTTGCTAGAAACAGTGTATCGCACCCAGTGAGTTTTCAAAGCACGAAACCCATCGTCTGCCCACATGATGTACGAGCCTAACGGAATAAATCCTGACATATCCGAAAAATACTTAGTTTAGAACTAAGTAAATATTGTACTCTTCACAAAGCTAATAGGCTGTTCTCCCCGCTAGAGTTAGAGTTCTAGACCATACCTGGGAACCTTCTAGAGGAGCTCGTGGTTAAATAATAACAGCCGCTCGGGTCGATCTTTTGGTTAAGCCGTGCTTGCCTAGGTTGGTCTGTGGATGGGTGACCGCCCATTACATACCGACTTTCCTCCGTGCCTCGGAAATCACGTTAAGCCGTTGGTCCCGGCTCTCAATTGTAGATCTTTGACAGTCGTTACAGGTAGTCAGTGGCCCAAAAAGTCTGACAACCAGTCTTACCAAGGGGTATCGCACTACCCAGTACTAACCGGGTTGTGGAGGTCAGATAGGCAGTCGCTCCATGTAAAATACTGGTGTTCAGCTGCATCGTTAGACTGGAAGCCGACCATAAAATAGTTGGGAAAAGGTTTGGCAGATGATGACCTGGGAACCTTCTAATTGCGGAGATATTGGAGGTCAAAGTTCCAAATTTTTCAAAGTAAAAATAATACATGTTTGTTATAACTTTACTACCAGTCAGTTAAGAAAAGCCGGCGAAAACTAGTTGACCTGCTTGCAGATATTAACATAATTTTATTTGAATACCTACTACTTTGATCTCTGAAGATTTTTTTTCCCGCAGGTTTTCCCTACAAGCAGTTCGGGAGCAAAGAGTCGTATCTCCAATAACAAAATGCTCAAAAACAGTCTTTATCGATATGGAAATGAAAAGGGGAGAGTTCCAGCCCACCTCAATTTTGCAAAAGAATTGTACGACAACATGGTTAAAAATAAGAATATTACAGCTTTGGTAAGTCTTGGTTTTCATAAAGAATTTTTTAATGTGCGAACAGCCAGTCTGTAGAATTCACTGCCGGCTTCTCTGTTCCTTGATCATTATAATCTGGATTCAAAATTCGAATGAATCGGTTTCTTCTGGGCAAGTGTGCTGCACCCTAGGTCGCATCATCCAGGTCCACTATTGACCCCTCAGGTCATATGATCACCCATCCTGGGAGAGCGTAACGTAACGTCATCATTTAGCCCATGCCGCTGTTGTTACTTAACCACGACCCCTAAAAAGCCTTATATACTATACCACAAATATAAAATCACTACTGTTTTTAGGGTTCCGTACCAAAATCGGCAAAAACGGGTCGTATATTTTGCGATTTCACAAGAGAGTCAAAATCTATAGGGTACTTCCCGTTGACCTAAAATCATGAAAGGCGAGAAGCAATGTCTTACAGCACGTGTAAAGGAAAAAAAAAAACGTGAAAATGTTATGTTTAAACCGTAAGTAGTTTAATAACAAAATACCTACAAGTTTATACGGAAGTCTCGGTGCGTGTGTCCAACTTGGCCAATTTTTTTTCTTAGCTCTTAAAGTGCATCGATGCCTACAATTTTTGCAATGACGACATTAGCTTGGGTAAGGTCAGATAACATCATTTTATCAACATTAGTCGGTCAAAAACCCCAAGATATTTTTATCCTTATGATTTGTTTTTAACATGCTTTTATTATCTTCATCTGCAACTGTCTAAAAAAATCATAGAAGTTGCATTTAACCTACTTCCCGGCTTCCGATTAAGCTGAAATTTTGCATACTTGTTTAGTTTAGATGACAATGTATGGTTAGCTAAGTGACGTCATTCTAAATTCAATAAGTCGGACTCCCAAACATGGCGGACTAGTTATTTTTGGGTAATAAAATGAAAATGGGCGACTGAATCTGGGCGAATACAAATGTTTAAAACAGCGACTTGAAAATACAAATTTGAGTTACTAGTTGATCAATACGATCAGTGTGATAATTCAAGGACTCTGAAAAAATCTAAAACAAGGTAATTAACCACTAGATTGTAGATAAGGCGTAGTCAACGTAGCCTCGCTGCGCGGGATTCCTATTTCTGTTTGCAGGGTTTCTGGGGTCTTTGTTCGCTCACTAGACCCCGCCATCCCCTTCGAACCTAACCTGTCCGAGTCGGGGTGCCACAAGTCTCTCTCAGCCTTCGCTCGCTCTTGCTTCCTATATTCTCCTTGCCGCAATGACCGGATAAATAGTTAGTTACTTGGTACAATAATCGCCCGTTCAGTACGAGTATTTTGGTCGCCAATTAAATTTTTATTTACCCGATTAATAATTTCCCGTTATTTTTTATGAATTCCCATGATATGGGTATCAAATGAAAGGGTTTGCTGAGGAAATTATGTAAAAGCGTCTTTTTTAGTTTTTTTTAATCTATAATATTAATAATAAATGATTTTGCCGAAATGCCTATTGAAATTGAAGAAGTTGACCATACGGAATTTTTAGGCATAGTTATTGACAAAAATTGTAATTGGAAAAATGTATGTAATAGGCTAAACAGCTTTGCCTTAAGAAATGTCAGGAAAGCTGTTGGACGTACTGCCGCGCTATTAGCTTATCATGGATATGTCCCATCTGTGCTAAGATACGGCTTAATCACGTGGGGTAATTCCATTGACAGCAATAAGGCATTTGTTGTGTAAAAAAAAGTGTTTACGAGCTGTGTTTGGCGCAGATCCATTAGAATCGTACAGACCTATTTTTAAAAAGCATAAATTATTAAAATTAGCTTGCTTATACATACTGGAAATATGAGTATTTGTAAAAAAACAGCCTCACTAGTTCCGTAAAGCAGATAGTGTCAATGTTTAAAAGGTGGGCAAAATGTCAAGGAATCAAACAAAATTAGCAATGCCACGATTTAGCGTACCGCCATAGAAACACCAGTCGAATGGCAACACAAATATTTAATAAAATGCCGAAGGTTATTAGAGAACTGCGAACCAGCTTAATTCAAAAGCATCTCAGAGCATGGCTTATCGAAAACTGTTTCTATACTATTATGAATTCTAGGACTAATGGGAAACTTGCATGATATAAAAATTAAATTTGACATTCTTATTTTAAGCTATTGACATTTGTAATTTAATTTCTTTGGTTGTCATATGAAAGGTTATATTTAGAAAATATGTAAAATATCATATTTCAGGCAAATAAATGAATCTGAATCTGAAAAATCTAGTCTTATTTTTTACAACGCCTTGTCACTCTGGTAGTCGCAAGCGCCAATGCTGAGCGTAAGGACCTGGGTTCAATTCTCGAGTCAGGCAAAGTGTTATTGGGTTTCACCAGGTATTTCTTAGTAGCAGCGGAGTCTGGAATTTGTGCCCAGTTGATGGCAATAGGATTACCCCTTATTGCATTTACTATTAGGAACACCTCTGCCTAACCTTTCGGAGAGTACAGGTGTGAATTTTTTTTTTCAGATAAACGCTGACACGGAAGAACAAAGATCATATGGAGACCTAGCTCAAATGACGGCTGACATAGCTCTCTCACTCACTCGTATGGGTGTGAGAAAGGGAGAGGTAATCTGCATCTGCAGTGGTGAGAAGAATTTCGAGTACCTACCTACTGTCATGGGGATCATGTGTGCAGGTGCTACCATCACACCATCAGACCCAACTTATGGAAGCTGTAAGTGGTTTTAAGCTGAACTAAACTGTTAAATGGATGTACACACAGCGGCACATCAAGCTATATTTTCCAGTAGAACATGGCCTGGCTTTGTAAAGATTTCCAATACAATGAGAGATCCGCATAAACCGGGTGGTATAGCTTGATTTGTCGCCGCACCTATTCGAGTTGAGCTGTCCAGTCAGTGCACGCATGTGTCAGTATACTAGAATGCCAAGCGTGACTACAGTTTAATAGATCCAAATTTGACCATGCTCCAATTACTAGGTTACATGAAAGCTTTTGGCAAGACTTCGGGTCTTCGGGTTTTTGAGTATCAAAGAAGTCAACGTGTCAAAGATCTACAAATGAAAGCTGAGACCAGCTGCTTAACGCTGATCAATCGTTTTTTGTTGTAGTCTTCTTCAACCATTGGCTACTCAATTCTAAGTGTAGGCTCTTTCGAAACTCTCTACTTTTAGCGGTTTAGTGTCATGGCTATCCAGTTTCTTTCTTTGATCTGAAACTACAACAGATCCTCAGATTTTAATCAGGTCTAACTAAATTATTCCATGTTTTCTCCACCCACAGTCCCTCTACACCACCGCATCAAGATAGCTGGACCAAGAATCATGTTCTGTTCTCTCTCCGCGTACGATGCCCACAAAGCGACCTTCCGAGCAGTCGGGAGCATCCAACACTACATTCTATACGGGAACGAAGCAAGAGATGGTGCTGTACTCTTCAAGGAGTTTCTAACTGAGACAGTACAATTAGAGGACTTCGAACCAGTTCCTGTCAATGGATTGGAGGACTTGGCTTTTATAGTCTACTCCTCAGGGACTAGTGGTCTACCGAAAGGTATTCCTTTAACACATTTGGCAGTTTTGCTGAACAACCAGAATATTCTTACGGAAGAGTGAGTATATATAATTGCATTCTTTTAGCGCTAGCCAACAGGGCACGCGCTGCTAGTTACACTGTTCACTGTTTTTTTTATCTTAGATCCATTTGAACCGAACTTGTCTTAGACGAAGTGACTATTTTTTTTTAGCAAATTTGAATGATTTTTGGTGACCAAATCCAAAATTTTTAGATGTTGACATAGTTCACAGAATAAGTAAGCTGAAGTGGCAGTGGGCTGGTCATATTAGCCGTAGAACCGATTACAGTTTTGGTAGACGTGTTCTTGAGTTGACATGACGAGTCGGCAAACGTAAGGTGGGACGGCCACAGGCTCGTTGGAGCGACGATCTCCGCGTTTTTGTCAACAAAAATCATTATTTTTTGGTATAAAAAAACAGTCACACTGCGTCTAAGACAAATTCGGTTCAAATGGTTCTAAATAGTCTATACTAGCTCCGCTCTACGGCTTTGCATCGATCTTCCTAACATCCTGTATAATATAAAACACAACATTAACATCTTAAGTTAGGTAAGCGTTAATGTAAGTATCTTTTAGGGTTCCGTACCCGAGGAATGACCAACGGGACCCTATTACTATGCCTTCGATGTCCGTCCGTCCATCCGTCTGTCTGTCAGCGGGGTATCTCATAACCCGTAATAGGTAGACAGTTGAAACTCTCACAGAATGCTACCCTTCATGCGCGAGTCCGACGTTCGACTTGCACTTGGCCTGAAAAAGTAGACGTAGTTACATAAATATAAAGTTGTATATGGGAGCTACATCTGCCAACACACTGCTTAAAATGATGTCATCTCAATCATTCAGGTTCAGTATTTGTAAGGAGGTGTCTGTGTCCGAAGCCGCGTCCGCAATTGGTCCGTACTCAATCAACTGAACCTTTACTTGAATTTTTCTTGACCCAGAACAATGGTTTCGCTTCCAGGTACAAAGGCGTACCTATCTACAACTCCAGAGAGTTCTACTTTACATACGGTCTGATGTACGCACTAGCTTGTCTGAGGGTCGGTGCTACGATAGTGTACAATCCCAGTGGTGGGGAGAAGGCTATGTTGGAGGCTATTAAAAAATATAAGGTATGGGAATCGTCATCATCATCATCATCATCTTCCTGGCCTTGTCCCATTCTATATGGGGTCGGCGCATCACGTTTTCTTCTTCCATTTTCCCCAGTCATACGTCACGGCATCAATTACTCCTTTCTCTTTCATATCATTCTTCACACAATCCATCCATCTTTTCTTTGGCCTTCCTCTCTCTACATCCATCAAAATTCATGCTCATCACTCTTTTAGTCACATGCGTTTCATCCCTCCTCCTTACATGTCCATACCAAGACAAACGACTTCCTTTCAATTTTTTTGTACCTGGAGCTACTTCCAAAGTTCCTCTAATATACTCATTCCTTACATTATCCATTCTTGTCACTCCACAGACCCATCTCAACATTCTCATCTCCGCTACATGCAGTCTTTTTTCATCCATCTTCTCCACATTTACAGCAAATAAATAATTTTGACTTTGACACAAGCATTCTGATCGTACCGGAATCATTCTTTTGATATTGTTTTGAGTAAGTGATGGAACTGGCCAGATTTGTCTTATGTCAGCGCCTAATGTCTCTTTAAGCATGTGTTTCTTGATGTCACTAACATCCGTACAGTTTAAACCAGTAGACAAAAATGCTGTCGGCGGAAAATGAATATTGTGGCATAGCTTTCCCTGGTCAATAGATTTTTTATTGCCTAATGGACTGTTCTTGACCATGTTCTCATCTAAGGGATGGATGTGATCTGTAGCGAACTTACCCAGAAGATGCTTTTCACTCCTGCTTTTAAGGCGGTGCGGTCTGATGGGTATCGATTAAAGAGAATACAGTTGCTGGCAGACATATCCATACTCTACAGTAGAACTGCAGAATGCTAGGCTAGGCTAAGCTTAGGTTAACTAAATGCGGATACCCTGCAGTACGTCTGGTACTCCGGTACTGGAAGACTAGACGAGAGACTAATATTTATTTTTTATTCTCGTTTCAGATAAAACTCCTGCAACTAACACCAATGATCATCAATGAGCTGATCAAATCGGCCATCTTGGACAGCTATGACGTCAGCACGGTGGAGTACATCCTGTCCTCCAGTACTTACATCAGGGAGGAGGCTTTGAAGGCTATTAAACAGAGGTGAGATAAATTTTTCATCTATCGAAGTCCATTTGTGGCTAGAAGTCTCTACCAATTTTCCGCTGGTATAGCTTGTTCTAAGTGATTAGTTGTGGCGGTCTACTGGCCCAGACTTAAAAGCAGACAGTTTCATTTGTCACATTTAGTTTATCAACCCTGCTTTCAAAACGGTGAAAGTAAAAATCGTGAGGAAACCTGCTTGTGATGTCCTAGAACCAAAAATTCGAAGTCGTGTGACAGCGAAGTTCAGGTGCGTAGTCCTCGCAGTATGCGTGTATGACCTGATGAATAAACATGAACGAAGTGAGAGGATCGTAGATAGCAAATACATTATCATGATAGAAGGACAATGGTCTGAAAAATAGGCTTTTCTCTTCTTCCAGGATACCAAACCTTATATCAGTTGTCCAGCTCTACGGAATGTCTGAAGCTGGCTGCATCTGCAACGAGCAGGGATGTCCCAAGGGACCTAGACCAGGAAGTTCTGGTATGCCTGGCTTCGGATTTGTAATGAAAGTAAGTTTTTCTTTACTCACATAGAATACCTATTAGGTGTTCTATACTTTTGTTCTTTGTCGCGAGAATGAACGGCAGCTCTGTTCTTTAGCTAAAGGGATCTTCAGCATTATTGATTCATTCCACACTCAAAATAAAGCCTTGTGCAATCAAAAGTCCAAGTTAGCGATGTGCTAAAGAGAGCAGTACTTTTTTTGGGACAAGCCCACTACTATTATACCCAACCACTACAACTCTTGAAAGCCAGAATCAAAATTGTCGACCGACAAAAAAGCGCCGAGGCACTGAAGCTGTCTGAGATTTTGCAACGAAATGAATCGGAAAAGAATAACAACATATATGGAGGGTATCAAGTATTAGACAGCAGAACAAGGCCAATAGGCACTTAGGGACGTTTTCAACTGGGATAAGCCCAGCTGCATAGCATTATTGAAGCATTATTTTTGAATCAAAATACTACGGTCCCAAAAATGCCGCCAGTTGTCTGTTATATTTAGGTGGAGTAGTTCTTGCCTTATAATGTTGTTAACGTTATTTTATTATCCAGGTGGTTGACTTGCAGACCAGGGAACCTTTGGGGCCTAACCAACGAGGAGAGATCTGTTTCAAAGGTCCCAGCGTCATGAAAGGTAGGTCATAATCTTCCTATCTTTGTTCAATGTTACTTGGGGTCTGCGCAACACCTTTTCATCTGGCATTCTTCCATGTGAACCGTCACGCTATCGTATACTTCCTTTACGTTCATAATATTATCCTGCCACAAAACATCCGTCTTTTTTATCTATCTCTGTCTCACTATACCTCAACATTTATATATATTCAGTTTTCTTTTAATCACCAGCGTATCATCACAAGCGCATAGCTAGTTTTCTGTAAAAGGCTGCACTTGTTATCTTCCTCATCTTGTTTATCTCTTTTCTCCATCCTCGTCATTCCACACATCTCAATTATTCTCATGTCTGATAAATGCAACCTTGTTACATACGTCTACTTCACAATTAAGCTCCATACAGTATGACAAGTCACGATATATCTTATTTTATGTAGATGTCCATGTTACTTGGGGTCGGGGCAGGACATTTTTTGCTGCCATTCTCCTCTGTCAACCGTCACGCTATCATTTACTCCTTTATCTATCATACCATTCCTTACACAATCCATCCATCGTTTCTTTGGGACTTACAATACCATATATTTTTTGTTCAGCATTTTTGGTAACAACGTGGCCTGCAAAATGAGACGTCTTCATGCCAAAAAATGTTGACTCATTATCTCGTGGTCTGCTTTCAATCTAAACGGATGCAGCTAACTTCTAGTATTTCACATGATACGACTGCCTGTCTAATACCATTTTATTGTTTTCAGGCTACATAAACAACGTGAACCCTGACTGTAAGGACGAGGAAGGGTTCCTGAAGACTGGAGACATCGGCTACTATGATGATGACGGATACTTCTACATCGTCAATAGGATTAAGGAGCTCATCAAGTTTAATGATTTTTCTGTGAGTCCGTTTATCTTTAACAGTTATCTATTTTCCACGAGAAAAGCTAAGAGGCATTCAGATATTTTCCTGGAATGGCAATTATACTTAAACGGTGACTACATGATTCTAGACCACCCAGACTGTATGGAACAGCTGACTAAAGAAAAACTGATACAGTAATAGCTTCCGAGAGCAGTTTCAGTAGTAATATTTCAGTATTTTTCTAAAAAAAGGCAAAAAAAATCAAGCGTCTTCTATGTACACTTGAGATCTGAGCCGTCCACGAACGACTGTGGAGGTTGTATAAATTTTACTTCATTTCAACTTCAGGTATCTCCAGCGGAATTCGAAGCGTTGCTTCTACAGCACCCTTCAGTCCGCGAAGCAGGAGTAGTGGGTAAACCGCACCTGAAGTTCGGAGAAGTTCCTGTGGCTTTCATAGTGCTGCAACCTGGCTGTACTGCGACTGAGGAGGAACTGGTCGAGCATGTGAATAGTCGGGTAAGTCTGATTAAATAAATAACAGTCTGGACCGTCCTGTGGCATTGTGTTGCGGAGGAATTCATGAAATTTCGTGAGGAATCAAAAAATCAAAATCAAAATCAAAGCTTTTATTTCAAGTAGGCCAGTTACAGGCACTTTTGAATTGTCGAAACAAAGACAACAGTAAAAAATAGCTACAGTCCCAGTCACAAGGCACAAAAACTGTGAAAGTACTGTAGTTGCCCATTCCCTAACGTAGATCTCTATGGAGAATAACGGGCAAGAAACTCCATGGACACTCTTTTAAATCAGAATACTTTAACAAAACCTTGGTTACATCATTCATTTTGAATGTTTTGAGTACTAATAGCAGAACAGTAGGGAAAGCAATGCTGAGAGATATTTTCTTAACGGCGTGTAAAGCCAAGTCAGAGGCCCATGGATGGCATAAAAACTCTAATACCATAGGCACTAAAAACACGATAAAGAAAGTAGGTGGACACAAAAAAAAAACGATATATTATGGCCTGTGTGAGAAAGGTCACCCCCTTCCTCACACAGGCCGCTGGGATGGCCAGAGCTTGCCAAGGGGCGCCAAAGGCGAAATACTATTATTGCAAGCGAAAATGAAAATGTTGGCAGAACGTTTTGAAAGGGCACAGTTCTAACTAAACCTAACCCATTTAGTCAGGATGCCCTATCTCATTTAGTGCAACCAGCTCAACTTGCGCGTAGTTACTCACAGTTCTAAGCTGCCAAACCGCTATAAAAACCAGGAATTAGGACTTGGGCCTGGTTAATAGCAATAGGCTCGCCCTTTTTCTACCCATCTCTTTGGCAAATATTCTCTTGATGTTAGACATTCGTCTTCTTTCAGGTAACCTACAGGATGCGTCTGGCAGGCGGCGTTCGTTTCATAGACCGACTGCCCCGAGGTGCTGGTGACAAACTGGACAGGAAAGACTTGATGCAAAGGTGTCTTGATGAAGATGTTAACGGATGGAAATGTTCGGAGACTGGTTAATTTTAGGTGTGAAAGGTTTTGGGTGCCATATACATAGATAACATGACACCCAAAGGACCCTGGGCATTTGTCTATGAACTCTCGGCAAAAGACCAACACAATTGCAATATATTTCAAAGGGCAGTAAAAAGTCTAGACACAGTTTTTTTTTTGAACACGAAACCCCTACCTCTGATTTTATATTTAGGACAGCATAAGCCAGTAACACTAAATTAAGTAATCCTTTTACTCGGTGTTCTTACAGAACTACAAACATTCTTATATTATCGTCTTCCATTCATCAGCAAACAACTCCAATCCAGGGTTTTCCTCCATGAGCGCGTTGAGCATCGTAAGCATACGCGGTAAAGGGGAGGTGGATCGAGTTACCGTGCGACAAAATGGGACATTAAACAATTTATGCTTTCTAGAGCGATTATAATTATTTGGAACAAACAATTTACACAGCTCCGCATGTAAATCCGCGGTGTCGGTATAACCATTTATAATTTTATAAGCTGTTGTTATTTGGTCAACAGCACGCCTAACTTTAAGGGAATTAAAATTCAAACATCCTAAAATAAACTTAGTAGGATACACATATGGATAATATCCAAACACATGTTTGCACAGGCATCTGAGAAAAGCTTTTTGCTCTTTTTTCAGCATGAGTGTATAGGTAACCTCGTGAGGATTTCAACACAAACGCTGGTTTCGAGTTTACGCCGAACTAAAGAATTGAACATGAGTCTGATAACGGCCTGGTTTTTAAAACCTTGACAGTTACATAAAACAAAACCTAAGCATCTGAAAGATTCTATAATCAAGCTTATAATGTGTGTATGAAAAGTCAGTTTTCTATCAAACACCGAGGTCTTTTACTGTCGATACTCTGGCTATAGACTGATCGTTGCTTACACTGTAGTCGTACAAAGCTCATAATTTGGCCTTTCCTGTGTTAATTTCCGTTTTGTTTGTGGCGGCCCATTCAATCAAGACATCGATATCACCCTGGAGAGTTATACAGTCAGATACGGAGTTTAAGTTGCATATATTTTCAGGTCGTCGGCGTAAAGTAGACATTTCGCGTGTTTTATTATTTGTGGCAAATCGTTTACCACAATCAAGAAAAGTAAGGGACCTAAAATGGAACCCTGACTCACGCCTGCTCGTGTATGATATGCATGTGAGTTGTACGAGTATGTAGACATAATCTCGGCTCGCTAGTGCAAAATATGAGGAAAAGTTTGGTATTAAATAAATGTTCAACTATGTAATAAAATTATAAACTGTAATGAATGAAAACCAGTTATAAAAAGCAGTAAGAAAACCAGTTTCTTACGAGGTACCTACGTAGTGTATTTTTCTTGGTGTGGATGCAAAAAATATATTTTTCCTTCCTTCCTCACTCATTATAATTTTTAAACACTTCCATCTGATAAAGAATCATGTAATTGTGTTTTTAGAGTTCCGTACTTATTAGAAGGAGATCCTGTGATCGACAGACCCACGTCATTTTATAAAAAAGCTGAAGTTATAGAAGCTGTGGAAGCACCTTACTATAGGTGAGAACAATTGGATATTATGAAAAGTCGTCGGTCGTGGTGGCTTTGGCAGATAATATCAGGTAACAAAGTTGTGCTAAATAGCGTGATTTTTCGATATGACATAAGGGCTTGCGTGATGATTCACATTCTCGACTGCCAGACACTTTGTGTGGTGGAAAATCCCCGCCAGACATCTTTAAAAGTAAAAAACATTTTTGCAAAAAAAAAAATAACTGACTTCCAAAAAAACACAAAAAAGACTGCTTCATTGACTTTATTGCCACCGACTTCCGTTAGAGAAGTTATTTTTCACTTTTTTGTGTTTTTCATTCGGTATTTTTTTTTTTTACAAGAATGTCTTTATTTTTTTACCCTTTTTAGTTGAGATATCCTACACAGTCTTGTCATATTATTATTATCATTCATTTTTTAAGATGACCAAGATCCATATTAAAAAACAAAACAACAATGCATATAAATGTTACTTTGTAACGAGAAGTTATCATGATAATATCATCATACCATCAACATACATAAAGAAGAAAAAATACGTATTATAGAAGATTACTCATAAACTATCCAAGTAAAGTTAAAATAAATGCGACCACCGCGCGAACTTTCTATACCAAATGAAAAAAAAACCCACGAAAATCGGACCCGTAATCTAAAAGAATTCGGTGAACACACGTTAAAAAAAAGATGCCCTTGGAATCCATTACTCCCTCCTTCTTTAGAAGTCCGTTAAAAACGAAAAGAAAGAATGCACCTACTTTGCTTAAATTGATAGCTTTTATTGCGTTACTAGCAACCCACCGCGGCTTCGCACGGGTGCAATATATACATATAAACCTTCTTCTTGAATCACTCTATCTATTAAAAAAAAACGCATCCAAATCCGCTGCGTAGTTTTTAAGATCTAAGCATACATAGGGACAGACAGCGGGAAACGACTTTGTTTTATACTATGTAGTGATTATAGTCCTCTTACGGAACCAACAATGTGCTACGGTTTGCACTTCTTTTAATCTTTTCCTTGTTATATAGGAATGCCTAGTCATTTTCCTGTTTCCTTATAAGACGCAAATCTCTCATCACGGACGCATAAAGACAGTCAGCATACGTCACTCAGAATTACTAATTAGCTATAGCATGACTCCCATCGTTGTGAGAGCGAGACAGCCATACTTATTGTCAAGTCTTAGAATTTTCGGTTGTTGCACATGCCGGTTTCCTCACGATGTTCTTCCTCACCATGTTGAGAACAGTAGCAGTGGCAGCACAAAGTGCCTGACCTCATCGAACACGATAAGTGATGGCCAATGAGCACCAATTTATTAGCTAGATATGGTAATAATTTTAAGCTATATTATAACTATTGAACAATTAGGTAAAATATTGAGTTAGCTGACAGTCATTAGGCAGTCAGTGGCCCAAAAGTCTGACAACTAGTCTTACCAAGGGGTATCGTATTACCCAGTACTAACTGGGTTGTGGAGGTCAGATAGGCAGTCGCTCCATGTAAAATACTGGTATTCAGCTGCATCCGGTTAGACTGGAAGCCGACCCCAACATAGTTGGGAAAAGGCTAGGCAGATGATGATGATGATGAAGACTGAGCTAGCTACCTGAGCTTTGGTTTGATACAGTGCGTAAGCAGTTGGTCACGCCATTTATTTTGGTTGTCAGTCAACAATAATACGATTAGTCATTTATTCATGAACAATAAATTGTATCTGAAATTACATAGAAAATTAAAACTATACAAGAAGAAAAGAAGAAAACAAAAATATTACAACAATTCATAAACACAACAAAAAACAACACGGGAATTTCTTTATAGATCTTCAACAGCATAAAGGCACTTGTTCAACAGGAAACTTTTTAGTTGCTTTTTAAAGGAGCTTAAGTAGATAGCGCTTTTATATGAAGGATAATTCAATGTAAACAGAGTGAATTTTTCAAGTGGCTGTGGATGGAAAAATCCGAAACTATGAAGAATATCGAAAAATGCTAAAAAGAGTCTACTTTGATGAAAACAAAAACTTCATCATTGGATTTTTGAAAAATCAATATTTCTAGCCAGAAATCGAACCTGTTGACTTTGGAAAGAAAAACACATACTGTATTATTATTTCACCATTCGATAGAGTGGCTATTAAGGATCAACGTCTGGGAAGTAATGATTTACGGCAAACTTAAGGAAACTGTTGAATTTTAATTAACTTAGTCATATTTTAAATCAATGTCCTTGATGGCACCTGTAGCGCAGTCATCTTCACAACATTATGTCCTAATTTAAAATGTTTATCAGCTGTTCGCGGTTGAAGGCCACAGTAAAAGAAAAAAACAAACAAAAAAAAAAAAAAAAAAAAAAAAAAATTCAAAGATGAAAGGTACTGATATTAGCTTTGCTCCATCGGCCATTTTCGTGTTGCCAGATATTCTGACCAACTCCACTTAGGAGTACCTCCCGGTCCCCGACGTCGTAGAATTTCGTCCGCTGACGGATTTCGGTGTTACGCACTGTAAGGAAGCATCATGCAGTTAGTTCAACATCCGTTGAAGGTCTTCCGAACGAATTCGAAGGGATTCGCCGGACAAAATGAGGTCATCCGCAAACCGTTAACAAACGTTAACACCACTTTGGTCCCTAACACGGACACTTCTGCCAAGGTTTCAGGGAATACAGGCCAAATGTTATGGTGGGGTGGTACACATATGCCTAGTCGGTATGATTCGCATCAGTGCGACGGCAAAATGGAATGTAATGTGGATTTATACTTTCGGCAAAAAGCCACTAGCTTGAATAGTGTCGAGGCGATGTAATTTGAAGAATGGATTTTGTCATTTGACAAGATTCGAATTATCATCTTCTTTATTTTTTTTTTTGGACCCTGCTCCCGACACCGGCAGATCACAATCTTTTTTCTTTTTTTAAATGTATTTCTATTTGTTTTTTTTAAGAAAACATTCATTCTCCTGCCCTTAACCCAATTTATTTGGCGTCAATTATATTATATTTGGGACCAATTTATTATTTTTTTAAAGAATTATTTAAAAAAAAAAACTGGTCAATCTGGAACCGGCCAGAAACCATAAATGGCGGACCACAAAATCGTAAATCCGTTTGGTATTTCCAAAAAAAAACAACAATGAAAACAAAAACGTTGAACGAGTTAGATTTTGAATTATGAGGATATTATAATCCGGTTTTCATGTCATTTACCTAACTATAACAGGTTATTGTGAGTCAGGAAAAAATGTATGACAATAATTATTACTCTTTAGATTATGTCACAATTTTATCCTATCGCTAGTCAGTATTGGTCAGTCCTGCGGGACGGTCGTGTCCAAAAAGGTTTTAATTTAATTTCAATGTACGAAAATATTTTTTTAAGTGAAGAATTTGTGTTTTAAAATCATAATGATTTTTAAGGTTTTTATTTTGTTATTTGTAAGTGCTGTGTTTTGCCAAAACTTGTCTGAAGGTGAGTATTATTTTATTTATTTCCTTGGCATTGTCATCATCTGCCTAGCCTTTTCTCAACTATCTTGGGGTCGCCTTCCAGTCTTACCGGATGCAGCTGAATACCAGTATTTTACATGGACCGTCTGCCTATCTGACCTCCACAACCCAGTTAGTACTAGGTATTACGATACCTCTTGGTAAGACTGGTTGTCAGACTTTTTGGGCCTCTGTAACGATTGTCAAAGATCTACAAATGGCAGCCGGGACCAATGGCTTAACTTTCTTTCCGAGGCACGGATGAAACTCTGTATGTAATGGGTGGTCACTCATCCACAGACCAACCTAGGCAAGCACAGTTTAACCTAAATATCGATCTGAGCGGCTGTTATTATTTAGCAACGATCTCCTCCTATTCATTTTTCTGGTATCACTAACTACAATAACAAATTCAAGTTGAGTTTAGCATGTTTTCTATTAATAACATCACGCCTGTAATTCTCAAAGGGTTAGGCAGAGGTGTCTCTAATAGTCACCTACATTGTACCCAGATGTGTAATGTTATATAATTTACAAATGCTTCCTCTCTCCTAACTCACTTATTTGCTGTGCCCGACAGGGTCCACATGATCTAATTATAAGTCTCCAACCTAAGAATTGCATGTGGAATGCAAAGAATGTATTGAGTATTGAGTATTGACATCTCGCGAGTTATTTTGATATGGAAAGAAAAATTCGAGTGCGAGCAGGGTTTGAACCTGCGACAGTACACCGGACGTCTTAACCAAGTAAGACGAGTTTAAGTTAGTTCGATACTTTCTTAAATAGATGGCGCTAACGTCACCGTAAGACGTCATTAATGAAACGAAAATTTCGAGAGCTGTGAGCAGGGTGCGATGGTCTAATTGGTTAAGACGTCCGGTGTACTGAATCTGAAGGTCGCAGGTTCAAACCCTGCTCGTACTCGAATTTTTCTATCCATAACAAAACAGCTGTAATTCCCTACGCAGGGTTTGCGTATAAAAATATAAAAAATCTCGCGAGTTATTTTTAAGACCCATGTAATAGGGGGCGAGCTTACTGCAATTAACTGGGCAAAAATACAGACTTCGTGGCTGCTACTGAAAAATCGGAGAAACCCAACTACACTCACAAGTCACGGTACAGTTGTTCCATGAATTTATGGAACAGCTGTATCGCTAGCTAGGTCGCTAAGCGAGCCATGCATGGAGGGATCGCATCCGGAACGAGGTGATCCAACAGAGAACCAGAATTATCGACGTAGCTCACAGAATAAGTAAGCTGAAGTGGCAATAGGCTGGTTATATTAGCCGTAGAACCGATGACCAATGGGGTAGACGTGTTTTTGAGTGGAGACCACGAATCGGAAAACGTAAAGTAGGACGCCCTCAAGAGCGATGGAACGACAATCTTCGCAGGGTGGCTGGTAGGAACTCGATAAGATTTGCTGAGATTCTAGTAGAGTGGCGTCCGATTGAGGAGACCTATATCCAGCAGTGGACTGCTGTAAGCTGATGATGATGATTGACTATGCCCGACCTGGAAATCAAACCAAGGACATGTATTTTTATGAATGTGTCGGATTTTTCAGGATTTATTCCTTTAGGCTCCATTGAATGTCGCCCACGCCTTTAGCTGAACATCAGGGATCTGTAGAAGCACGCTGTGGTGTGGGTAGACTTGTAACTAGGTTGCGTGACTATTTTTTTTGGAATTTTGTTGTAACGTTCCAAAAGTACTTGATGAAAATGTAAACAACTGGTTTGTACCGGAAGACGCCATCTTGTATTGCCACTAGCAAATTGAGAAGGTAGTAGGTCGACGAATTTTCACCCTTACGCCCCATACCCTGAGTGAGAAGACGCAACGCATATTAATTTTGGTAACATAATCAAATTGATTTTAGAACAAGTTTCGGATGTTTTCTACATCCTTTTCCTTGGAGATATATTTTAATTTATGAACGAGACTTATGTCTGGTTTTCCAGAGTGTATCTAAATCTATATATATATAAATATATATATAAATCAAATTCGTTTATTTGTATCAGTTTTCTTCATAATTAAGTAGGTATTCGTTAAGGATACACAAATAGCCGTCGAAAAAGAAAAGTTATATCAATTCCATAATTATTTCGCTTTGGAGACAGTGACTGGGTCGTGGAGGTCAGATAGGCAGTCGCTCCATGTAAAATACTGGTATTCAGCTGCATTGAGTTAAGACTGGAAACCGACCCCAGACGTTGTGCAGTGGTTAGGCAGATAAAGAACACAGGTTCAGCTTCCACTCTAACCGGATTCAGCTGGATATCCACCTGGTATCCACAACCCAGCTCATGGATAGCGTGATATTCCTTAGTAAGACTGTTTGTTATTTTATTATAAGTCTGTTAGGGTAAGACTGCCTCGCTGATCTAGCACGACTGCTGAGCATGAGGTCCTAGGTTCGATTCTCGGGTCGGGCAAAGTATTATTGGGATTTTCCATCAGGAATTTTTCGGAAGCAGCCAAGGATGCTGGATGTTTGTCCGGTTTATGGCAATAAGCTCGCCCCCAATTACATAGAACTAAAACATAACTGGCGAAATGTGGGTGTACTATTAGGCACACCTCTGCCTAACCCTTCGGGGATTACAGGCGTGATGTTATTTTATATGTTGTGTAAGGGCAGCCCACCCCTTGGGAAGAAGACTTGAGTACATAATTATGTATGGTGTTACAGGTGATCGATGCTACAAAGATGGCGCTGAAGGTGTGTGCCTTAACTTGGGGCTATGCAGAGCTGCTCTGGAAGAAATTCAACAAAACAAACGACCTCAGGTAATGTTCCACTCAATGGCGTAGCTAGGCCTTATTAGCCCTGTAACAAAATTATTTGGAGGCCCTACGAAACCTAGTGCGGCGAACACCAAAAAAAAATCGATACTAAAAGTCATAATCTGCCTGCCTTTTGCCAACTATGTTGGGGTCAACCAGATGCAGCTGAATACCAGTATTTTACATGGAGCGACTGCCTATCTGACCTCCACAACCCAGTTAGTACTGGGTAATACGATACCCCTTGGTAAGACTGGTTGTCAGTCTTTTTGGGCCACTGACTACCTAACGACTGTCAAAGATCTACAAATGACACCCGAGACCAACGGCTTAACGTGCTTTCCGAGGCACGGAGGAAAATCGGTATGTAATGGGTGGTCACCCATCTACAGACCAACCTAGGCAAGCACGGCTTAACCTAAAGATCGATCCGAGTGGCTGTTATTATTTAGCCACAAGCTCTTCGATACTAAAAATATCATGCAAAAAATGAATATTCATCAGTGCAACAATCACTTACAGATAAAAACCGCATGAATATGTATTAAATATATGGTATACAATGGTGTTAAATAAAATATTAAAATGGTTGAAACAAGTTTAGCTAACGCATAACATTTCAGGATTTAGCAAAATGTTAAAAGTCATCAATATTTTTTATCCATAGATTCAATTACATTCATTTAATCCACTTGAGCATTTTAATCCTGATCCTAAATAATATTAAAATGTGAAAGTAAGTTTGTTTCTTATTTTCACGCCTAAACCACTGAACCGATCATCTTGAAATTTTACACATACGTTGTCAGGTGTACAGAAACGGACATAGGGTACCTTTCATCCCGAAAAAAGTACAGTTCCCGAGGACAACAACAATAACTTTCTTTGATAACAGATGGCGCCACGTGTCGTTCGAATCATGATTGAATTATATTATTACAAGCAGAGTACAACCCGAATTGATTGTCAAATTATAAATTAGCGCGAGCGAAGCCGCGGGTAAAATTTTGTCTTTAATAATCTTGAATTTAATATTTTGAAATGGTTTGGTATCTCTTTTATAAATACGTACGCACATTGTAAGGCAGTTCTGTAATATTTGGTAAGTCTTTACATACGTTTCTTTGTTTTCGACAAAGAAACATAATTATGTAGCTCTCCGTAGTAGTTGGTTTATATCAGTGAATGAATTTTGGAAATCATAAGAATAAGATTAGCCGTTTTGGAGATATCCTCCTACATCCAATAGGTCTCATGCCTCTTCTGTATGAGATGGAACTTTGCCCTGCAGGGGGACAGTAATGGGGTCTTTTTGGGGTCGACTGCTGAGCATGAGGTCTTGGGACCAATATCAGGGTCGGGCAAAGAGTTATTGAATTTTTCCGCAGTCTGCTTTTGAAATGAGAGGGTACTGTTAGGCACATCTCTGCGAACACTTTGGGCATTACAAGGCTTATATTATTAATAATCACATATAACGTCAATTTATTGATTTAATTTATAAATCATTCTCAATTTCCTGTTGACGTCGTTGTGGACACTAAACAAATGATTTCCTTGGTTACAGCTACATTGGTTTTCCTTATCTGAGTATACATAATTATAATTATAAATGTTATAAGCTAATTAGGCTATAGACATTGTGGATTTGATTCGCAGCACGTAGGCATTTAAGGTAAATTCAATTCAATTCAATTTATTTATTTACAGTTGGATCATATAATAAATAGCTTTAGGTACCTACATCAATTAAATAAAAAAAAATAATCAGAAAAATAAATAAAATAAGACAAAACACACACTTTCATTATTACTTACAAATTAAATTGGCAAAGTCAGTAAATTAAAATTAGAAAAAATCATACATATTAAAAATAAGTCGATCAAACCGATTTATTTCCTTAATCAATACAAATAAATAAAATTGAAGTGTCTGTTTGCAATTTTAAAATAACAGCTTTTTTACTGAATGCATACGAAAGAATATACGGTACCTATTATAACAGAAAAACAATATTTTTTAGTTTTGTCTGTCTGTCTGTCTGTTTGTTCCGGCTAATCTCCGAAACGGCTGGTACGATGTTGATGGAATTTTTACTAGCAGATAGTTGATTTTATAAGGAGTAACTTACGCTACTTTTATTTTAGAAAAATAATGGATTTTACCTCAAATTGTGACGCAGTAAATTAGCGAGTTCGAGTCGGATTTTGTTAACAATTTCAAGGATTTTAATTTTTTTGCACGGAACCCTAATTATTTTTCAACCTCCCGTCCTCCCGTCAAAAACAGTCCGGCCATTTCGGAGATTAGTCGGGACAAACAGACAGAAAGACAAAGGTTTTCTTAATTCGGCACTGTTGCAACTGCCAAGAGCACAGATAAACTATTGCAGTTACAATATTTAAAAAAAAACCGTTGGTTCCAAACTAGGTGCAGCCTGCCTGAGCTTAGGATAGCTTAACCAGACATTACTTCAAACACTGTTTTAAGCTTTCACGGTTTATAACTGAACTAGTTGTTGCCCGCGACCTTCATCCACGTAAAATTTTATAGCCTATAACCTTCCTCGATAAATGGGCTATCCAACACTAAAAGAATTTTTTAAATCGAACCAGTAGTTCCTGAGATTAGCGCGTTCAACCAAACAAACAAACTCTTCAGCTTTATAATATTAGTATAGATTAGTATAGATTTATACTGTCACTTACGGAATATCTTCCGTGATTGTTCATTATTTTGAGCTCCCGAAAAAGCGGGAACGGGTTTAATATCGGGAGCTCAAAATAATGAACAATCACGGAAGATATCCCGTAAGTGACAGTATAAGTTCAGACATTACTTCTCGAATCAAACGAGGCTATGTTCGCCTAACACTTTATATTTAGCAAGACAACGTAACGTATTTTTGCTATAATATTTGCTTCGGGCGTTTAAAACTGATGACGTACAAAAAATAAAATCTAATCTTACTACTATATAAATGCGATTGTTTGTGAGGATGGATGGATGTTCGTTACTCTTTCGGCGAAGCCACGAGCATACTTGTAGGCTATAGCTACCTACACTGCCTGCAGTTCGGCTGCTCCGAACATTGCCGAGGTTTGTCGAACCGCGCGACTTGCGGCTCGACGCGCCGCCGCCTCCTCCCCGCACAGAGAGATGCGCCCCGCGGTCGCCCACGCCAGTCCACGCTTACCAACGTATCAGTCTGCATGAATTTGTTATCGCGCCTCGAATCAGTGTTAAACTTGTATTTTTATTTTATTGTATTAAACTTATATATTTGTTAGAGCTGTGTGAGGAGCTCGTGGCTAAATAATAACAGCCGCTCGGGTCGATCTTTAGGTTAAGCCGTGCTTGCCTAGGTTGGTCTGTGGATGGGTGACCGCCCATTACATACCGAGTTTCCTCCGTGCCTCGGAAAGCACGTTAAGCCGTTGGTCCCGGCTGTCATTTGTAGATCTTTGACAGTCGTTAGGCAGTCAGTGGCCCAAAAAGTCTGACAACCAGTCTTACCAAGGGGTATCGTATTACCTAGTATAGACTGGGTTGTGGAGGTCAGATAGGCAGTCGCTCCATGTAAAATACTGGTATTCAGCTGCATCCGGTTAGACAGGAAGCCGACCCCAATATAGTTGGGAAAAGGCTAGGCAGATGATGATTTGTTAGAGCTGTGTTTATTGTGAAGAGTTCCCAAAACCACCAATACACACATAGACCATACTTATGCTAGTAATTAATATTTTTTGTTTTGTTTTTCGACAGATCTGCTCTTTCGATAAGCTTAATAAGCAAGTTCCGATCGTCTGCTGTGTGGAGGGGACGCCTAATAGGTAAGCTCACGACAAACTAACAGGTGTGAAAACACCCTTACCGGAGCCGAGAGGCACTAATTCTTATTCTTCCCATCATTGTAATCATTTTATTTGTTCTGGACCATAGCTGGGGTCTTTCGAGTTACGAAGGTATTGAAGGTCAAAGTTCCAATATGTTCACACGTTTTCTTTAAAATACAAGTTTTAAATGTTACAGCTTTGAGAGCAGGACGAGAGCAGTGGTGGTCCAGTGGGGGCGGCCCCGACTTACGAACAGTAGGTCATCATGGGTTCGAAACCAGGCAGGCGCATTACTTGGTGTAATTTATTGCATCACCACTGCTCTCAAAAACGGTGAAGGAAAACATCGTGAGGTTAACCGGCATGTCCTACAACCACAATATTCGAAGACATGTGACATCTACCAACCCGCTCTGGGCCCGCGTGGTGAAGTGTAGCCCATTCCCTCTCATAGAAAGTAGGCCTTTGTCCCAACAGTGAGAACATTATTGGCTGATTATTATAAATGGTATAGCTTTACATAAAATACCTCAATGACTCCTGTACTATTAAATGCATCCACCAGCACAATTGAGTTTTGAGTGCACTACATTGAGCGGTGCCGTTTACCGTGATTTATTACGGGCTCCGAGATGGATTTGACAATTCTATCAATTTTTCGGTTTTAAGACGAACCAGGTTGCCTATTTATGGATACATCACGATGTACTAAATCCGTGGTATAAGTTTGTGTCGCGATGTCTCTCACACCGTGAGTATTTTCTGCTTTCAGACCACCGCCACCGCCAGTAGTACATAATAACGAGGATAAATGTGAACCGATGCCTGCTCATATGACACCGCCGAAGACCGGAAAGAGGGCTTTTGACAGTAAGTATAAGTTTCTCATCATCTGCCTAGCCCTTTCCCTAATAATTCGGTGTCGGCCCCCAGTCTAACAGTATGCCGCTGAATACCAGTTTTTTACATAGAGCGACTGCCTACCTGACCTCCTCAACCCATTTAGTATTGGGTAATACGATTCTCCTTGGTAAGACTGGTTGTCTGACTTTCGGACCACTGTCTACCTATAAGGACTCTCAATGATCTACAATTGACAGCCGGGACCAATGGGAGGCTAGGAGGAAACTTGGTATGTCTAAGGAGCTAAGCAAACGCGGCTAAACCTAAAGATGGAGCCGAGCGGCTGTTATTATTTAGCCACGAGCTCCTAGATAGTTGTAAAGTAGATAATGTATGGCAATGTATAACGTGTGTTTGATGTATGGTTGTGGCGATGGATGGAGTGTCCATAGCTTAGTCCCAATCTGACCGATGAGGTCTATTTTGAAGGATACAATGACATTGACCGATTTTTAACCACTGACGATGGACGGTACGAGTTATGCTAGAGGCATACCTTTTCAATTGAGTCAGATGCTCAGATGCAGGATGCAGCACCGCCTGGATCTTTTTCACGGAATATAAACTTAATATTTTGCATAACATTTTATGATTTCCTGGTAGCCAGACCCAATTGTTTTTTTTTTAAACTTATATTGTGCCACTGCTGGGTATAAGTTAAGACCCAATTGCATACTTAGAATCGGGTATAGTCCTATGTGTGTGACCAACTCATCCATTTCTTTTCAGAATGCATTGACTATCAACAGAAGTACGTATACCCTTGTGAGGCAGGAACTGCTCTCATTGGGGCCTTTAGCAGACAAAACAACTGCCACCACAAGACTGATTCCCTGATCATCGGAGGCACTGATGCGGACAAGTACGAGTTCTCTCATATGGTAAGGTGGAAAAATGACTGGTTTTTTTTGTTTTAATTCGTTGGCCCAGCCTAGGAATTTCTCCTGTATCGTGTGGGTGCGATTACAAACATTTAAACTCACATACATAACCAGCCAGACCCGGAACAACTACCGGCAGGTCATACAAATAATTCGTGTGCAGTCGATCGCTCAGCCACTGCACCAACCGTGCTGTCAAATTTGATCTCCTGCTTTTATATAATGTGTAAACGAACCCTTCACGAAGCCGTTAACCAAGCATTCTGTACATCAAACTCGTTTCCCAGCAATCATTTTTGCGTAGGGGGCTACGCAAAAATGATTGCTGGGAAACGATTATTTTTCAGTGGAGAAATATCATGTTTTATGGTAAAACAACCAAAGATTGTGCTGATGGATTCATTAAATAGTAAACGGATCATGAAGGTATTGCAAGAGAAGATAAAATCTTAAAAATAGTATTAAAAAAAAAAACTGAAAAAATTGGAACTTTGACCCCCAATATCTCCGTAACTAGAAGGTTCCCAGGTATGGTCTAGAACAAAAAAATAATCGCAATGACGGGGAGAGCAAGTAACTTTCGGCTTCGTTAAGACTTTAGTTACACCCGTTATGCCAATGCATTTATCATAATTTTTATTTTGGTGAATCACAATTCTGTGATAAATTCAATGTATAATCTTGTTTAACAGGAACTCCTTATACTGGAGCCAGGACTACATAGATATTTGATGAAGTGCTAATAAAGAAATTATTAATTTCCTACATGCCTCTGAAAGCACGGAAAACTAGATCGTAGATCTTCGACAGTCATTACAGATAGTCAAAAACCTGAAAATCTGACAAACAGACTGCCAGGGTGTTTTTTTTTTAACTAAAATATGCTTAACAACAACGTCAAAACATCGGGAGCTCACAATAATTGAAAATCACGGAAGATATCCCGTAAGTGACAGTGTATGTTTGTAACTGAGTTTTGCAGGTCAGATAGGCAGCCGCTCCATGTAAAATACTAGTATTCAGCTGCATCTAGTTAGACTGAAGGTGAATTCTTGATGGGAAATTCCAAGAACACTGCCCAAGTCATCATCATCTGCCTAGCCTTTTCCCAACTAAGTTGGGTACGGCTTCCAGTCTTGCCGGAATTAAGCTGAATACCAGTTTTTTACGTGGAGGGACTGCTTATCTAACCTCCACAACCCAGCTAGTACTGGGTAATACGATACCCCTTGGAAAGCCTGGTTGTCAGTCTTTCAGGCCGCTGACTACCTGTAACGACTGTCAAAGATCTACAAATGAAACCCGGTACCAACGTGTTTTCCGAAGCACGGAGGAAACTCGATATGTAGCGGATTTCACCCATCCACTGACCGATCTAGGCAAGTACGACTTAGCCTAAAGATTGACCTAAGCGGCTCTTATTTAGCCACGAGCTCTTCTGAAGCGTAAGAACCCTTTCCAAGTATCACCTTATTAACATTATTTTTTAGGCAATGCTTGGTTATGGAGACTTAAACACAATCGAATGGGACTGTGGTGGTTCAATCGTCAGCGAGCGTTTCATTCTAACTGCAGGGCATTGCACTTATAGGAAACACAAGTGAGTACTCTAGTTTCATGTAGCTTTGTGAATAAAAGAGTGATGAATTTAATGGTGATGATTGGATAGAAGGAAAAAATCCAAAGAAAAGTAATTTGTTTTAAAACTATTGCTGTCAAAACGCTGATGGAAAACATCGTGAGGAAACCAGCATGTCTCAGAAACAAAAAATCGAAGACATGTGGCTACTTACCTTTACCAACCCGCAATGGAACTGCATGGTGACTACCATGCTATAGCCCAATCTCTCTCATAGAGAGGAGGCCTGTGTCCAAGCAGTGGGAACATTATTGGCTGAATATACAGCTGAACGATGACAATATTTACAATTCATTTTGAAATTTTCAGTGACCCTGTGACGTATGTCGCCATCGGTGCGTTAAGACGAAGTGACACGAAGGACCCGTCTAAGATCTACAAAGTGAAGAACATCCTCAAAAACCCGCAGTACCAGTCTCCTTCTTCTTACAATGACATCGCATTAATTGAGACTGAAAGAGTGTGAGTACTAACTTTTATTGCTTGGCCAAGCTTTTGTACACGCACACACACACACACGCACACAAGAAGAGTGCCAACATACGGCAAGCAGATGACTGTCTGTTAGAAACCTTTAAATTGTGAACAGTAGTAAATTATGAGGATATTTAGTACCGTCACTGCCTGTAACGACTGTCAAAGATCTACAAATGACAGCCGGGACCAATGGCTTAACGTGCTTTCCAAGGCACGGAGGAAACTCGGTATGTAATGGATGGTCACTTTTCCACGGAAGGACCTAGGCAAGCAAGCTGAACCTTGAAGATCAACCCGAATTATTTGAGTATCCGTAGTAGCCCGAAAGTCAAGCCTTTCCAAGGGGTATCGTATTACCCAGTACTAATTAGGTTTTGGAAGGCAGATAGGCAGTCACTCCATGTGAAGTACTGGTTTCATCAAATAATTCTTGTTTTTGTGTCCTAAAACTGCAAAATCGCTATCATACTAGACCGTATTTTAGTGATGTCCAAGTAACTGCGACAAAATTTGGAAAAAATATCTCAGTTTAAAAAAAAAACGACCATCATTAGAAAATAAACATAAACTTTGACCTTCCCAAAAGGCGATCATCTAGCTAAGCTCAAAATGTAGGATCAAAGGCTTCTTTCGCAGCCACGTCGTCAGGGCTGGTCATTGGGATTGGACATCGTCGCTGCGGTCCGCTAACAGTGTACCCACACATTTGAAGTAAACAGGATACAGGCATGATATTAAGTAATTTTTTCAGGATGGAACTCAACCAGTTTACTGTCCCAGCGTGTGTGCATACCGGAGACTTCGTGAACGACACCCAGGTGTTAGCCACCGGGTG
This sequence comes from Noctua janthina, assembly GCA_963576755.1. Lineage (NCBI taxonomy): Eukaryota > Metazoa > Arthropoda > Insecta > Lepidoptera > Noctuidae > Noctua > Noctua janthina. The sequence continues at coordinate 9,321,301 of OY755080.1, read as the reverse complement.
GGGGAACACTCAGAGCGACGGGAGACACTCGAGTGAAATTCTTCAAAGGGTACGTATCATAATTATACAAGTATGACTTACCCTGGTATCTCATCATCATGATGATGATGATGATGAAATGAGACATCATCATCATAATCATGATGATGATGTCTCATTTCAGCCGAAAAACGTCCACTGCTGGACATAGGCCTCCCCCAAGTGTCGCCACATTGACCGGTCACGTGCGACTCGCATCAAGGTTATCGGTCCACCTAGTGGGAGGCCTTCCAACGCAACGTCTTTCGGTTCACGGTCGTCACTCCAGAACTTTCCGGCCACATCGGCCATCCGTTCTGCGAGCAATGTGCCCTGCCCACTGCCACTTAAGTTTGGCTATTCTTCCCTGATATCTATAGTCAAGTTAATAATTAATTGAGTTTAAGTTATTGCTCATGAAACCATTTTCATAGACAATAATTTAAACGAAGTAAGCTCCGTCAGCTCCAACTTGGATGGGGCTGGCACAGGGACGTGGAGATTGGCACAAGAGAAAAGAGGTGTATACCCAGCAGAGCGTAAAATCAGGCGATCTATTATGATGATGATGAAGCTCCGTCAAAGAAAGCAAAGTTAAAAAGTTAAAATTCTAACTTCAAGCAATTATGGTCCAAGATCTTAAGGCCAGACCTTGTTTTCTCATTAACAAAATGTGGCATCAATTAGTGTAGCGCTCAATGTAACACACTCAATACTTTGTGCTGATGGATGCATTGAACACTACAAGGGCCATGCAGGTATTTACAGTAAAGTTATAACATTCATAACTTGTTTTTTTGTAAAAACGTGTTGGACTTTGTACGGAGATATTGAACGTGAAAGCTGGAACTTTGACCTTCAATTCCATAACTAGAAGTTTCCCATTATGGTTCAGTACAAAAACATGATCGCAATGACGTGAAGAATACGTGCTTTTTAGCTTTGTTAAGAGCGTTAACGTCTTAAGGCATTTCAAACAAACTTTCAAGTGTTTTTTTTTTTTCGAAATCACTGAACCGATTTTAATTAAACTTCGTACGCATAAGCAGGATAGATAAGTCTAAGGGTTTGACAGAGTACTTTTCGAAATGTCTCTTAAAAAAAAAGATAATTGGAAATTTCTGTTTCTATGGAAAATCTAAAATCGGTCTAATTTAGCTGTAACACTATTTTTCGAAAAGTTCTCCGTCAAATCTTTAGACTTATGTATCCTCCTTATATGTACGAAGTTTCATTAAAATCGGTTTAGTCATTTCGAAACAAAATCACTTGAAAGTTTCTATGAAATGCCGTACGACGTTAACGCTCTTAAGCGTGTTTTTACATCCGTTATAATCCCAGCTAAAGTGCAAGGGACTGGCCACGTCGCGCGGATGCACCCGGAGAGGTGGGCAAAGATGGCGGTGGACATCGCGGACGAGACCGACCTTCTGTAACGATCTGAGCATGTTTATTTATTTATTTGGTTCACCAACAATTGTTAACACTGGTAAACAACAGCAACAAATCAGAATAGAATGTAACAATCACTTACAGGTAAACTCTGCATGCGCACAAAACGTTGTCGTACCTTACAAAAAAAATAGAAATAACCTTAATTAATTTATTAAAACAAATTAAACTAAATTAAAACAAATTAAACTAAATTAAAACAAATTAAAACAAATTAAACTAAATTAAAACAAATTAAACCAAATTAAGCTAAATAAAACTAGGTAATACAAAAGGGTAATTATTATGTAGCCTTAATTCACCCACCCAGTGAGATAACGGAGAGCTAAGAAACTGAATGTTCAGGAAGATACTTATGAAAACTGGCTTTCAATTTGCCTAAACCGTCAAAATGGAGGTCGATCTGATCACTGCACTCGTTCACAACCTTGCAAAAACTCGCGTAGGGAGAATTTGCACCTAGCACCGTTCTTCTCTGCGGAGGGCAGAGTGGCGTTATAGGACTGCGAGGAATTCTGGAGGGGGCACGGAAGTCGAAATTATTTAATATTTGCGGACAGTTCAGGAGGCAAGCGTGGCTAGAAATTGAACAAAACAGAAAGGTTTGGAGGGAGATAAGGAAGGCCTTTTTCCAGCAGTGGGACACAAGAAAAGCTATGAAAAAAAAAAACTATATGGTCGCAAATTGATACCATGAATTATTATATATTTTATTTATTTAACACTTCAAGCACAAAGTACAGAGGCGGACTTAATGCCATAGGCATTTTCTACCAGTCAACCAGAGCAGAGAGAGAAGAGAAGGGGGGGTGAATATATTTTGTAACCAAAGAAAAATTTCAACCTTTAAAGATAGATATCCTAGGATAGGCCCGTCCAACATACGGCCCCTGGACTACCTACCGGCACGCATAGATCTTTCATCCGGTGCGCAAGCAATTTCAAACTTTATAAGACATAAATAAATATTGCGCAAACATTGTTGTGTTGTCAGTTATTCCAGCACCATACTTACCTACCCGCGAATTCAGAGATCACTTTGCATTTCTTTTGGCCCGCCACGGTTCTAAAATTACCTACTAAACGTGGCCCTCCATAAAATTATGTTGGACATCTCTGGTTTATGACCATATAATCAGCCTATTAATGTTCCCACTGCTGGGACGCAGGCCTTCTTTCTATGAGAGGGAATGGGCTATACCCCACCACGCGGGCCCAGAGCGGGTTGGTAGACGTCACATCGTCATATGATCGTCACATGTGCTCGAAGTGTTGGTTCTAGGACATGCCGGTTTCCTCACGATGTTTTCCTTCACCGTTTTGAGAGCAGTGGTGAAGAAATAACTTACACAAAGTAATGCGCCTGGCTGGGTTCGAAACCACGACTTACTGCTCGTAAGTCGGGGTCTCCACCACTGGGCTACCGCTGCTCTCTTACGTTTATGACCATATATGAAACTATTGGGAATTCCAGCAGTACACCTCATTCTAACCTTCGGGAATCACAGACATGACTCGCTGGAGAGTTTGTTCTCCACTTTCTGCAATGGTGGTCTTTTCGGGGGAATTTCTTGTTTTTTTTTTAAACATTTAACTTGCCTTGTCAGTTAGTTAGTTGGTTAGTTGTTACTTAATATTTATTGGTCAAATCTTGCAACTGAATTTCAAACCCGGTCCGCCCAACCGATTGAGCTGAAATTTTGCACACACTTTTGGTTCTGGTGACAATGTATTTTTATTCACAGAAAAGACTTGATCCTGCAGCCAGGATCACCTCCTCATGAGAGAATTCCTCAACGGTTAACAGCACGGTCACGAAACTTTGTACACGCGTTCAATTTTGATAGATAATCTTAAATTTCTTCTTTTCAAGTTTATAAAAGCTTTTTTTACGTTTAAAAAGTGCTGATTATAAATGACTTGATGTTAAGGTTCAATTACCTTCATGAATTTTTTTTTCTCAAAATCAAAGCATTTATTTCAAGTAGGCCAGTTACTTTTGAATTGTCGAAACAAAGACAACAGTAAAAAATAGCTACAGTCCCAGTCACAAGGCACAAAAACTGTGAAAGTACTGTAGTTGCCCATTCCCTAACGTAGATCTCTATGGAGAAGAACGGGCAAGAAACTCCATGGACACTCTTTTAAATCAGAATACTTCTTCTTTCTGCAGGTCGTCATATCCAAATTTTCAACCCAGGAGTGTTCTAGAACATACAAGGCTAGTCGCTATATGAAGAGAGGTTACGACGCCCTGACACAGTCATGCTATGGAGACAGAGATGCACCGCAGTTGTACCAGAATCGATTCAATCTGGAGAATAAAGATACCTGTGCGGTAAGACAAACTCTTCTTCTACAGTGCCTATTCATCAATCACACATTTCACCAGTTAATTTTTAAGTCCCATGAAAAAGGGGGCTAGCCTATTGCCATCAACTGGGCACAAATCCAGACTCCGTTACTGCTTCTGAGAAATTCCTGATAGAAAATCCCAATGACACTGCCCGACCCGGGGATCAAACCCAGGACCTCATGCTCAGCAATCGCGCTTAGACCAACGATACAGTCCGAGGAGTCTGGATCCGTGCCCGGTTAATGATAATCAGAGGTTGGAATTAGGTAGAGTTATTTATGTACTTGCATCGATATGTTGATATTAATATGGATCTTCCCGGGATTTCCCGGGATTTCCCGGAATTTCCCGGGATTTCCCGTGATTTATATTACAATCCCGTGTGGCCAACAATATTACAAATAAATAATATTAAAAACCTCAGAGATAGATAAGACAAATAAAACAAAGATAATTAACATACAATTTTTATTAGTATTTACATTAATTCACAATACATTTTTTTATTTACGTTGCCCCACACTAAGATTTTTTCCTGTAGCGTGGAAGCGTTTACAAAGATTTAAACTCACACATACACAAATACCCAGACCCGGAACAACTACTTGCAGATCATACAAATATTTGATCCGTGCGGGAATCGAACCCGCGACATTTTTTCATTAACTGCTGCGCTGCGTGCGCATGATGTCCGATGTCGGATGGTTTAAATTGTGTAAAAGCAAACAACTTTTTTATTTAATAAATCATGGGATTTTTCTGCTCTTTAAAATTAATCTCGGGATTTGGGGCATATCCACTTTATTCTTTCGCTGTATGAAATCCGTGTAAGTACACAAATAACTCTACCTAATTCCGACCTCTGATGACAATAGGTTCGCCCCCTCATACATGGGACTTCAACATAACTGAGTGTTGTGCGATTTCCATCTCGCTGCACTATGATACTCCCCTGCTAACGATGTTAAGTAACAATAGGATATTATGTATTCAGAATATCCTTTGTGATGAATAATATGGCAAGAAAGGAGCTGTCTCATTAGATGACGAGTAATAGAGAGGTGTGGATGAAGAAATCATGCTGCGCCGATCCCAAACAAATTAGGATGAGGCCAGAAGAATGATGATAATGAATAATAAAATATCTTTCCAGGGTGACAGCGGTGGCCCCATCCAGATTAAAGACCAGAAGATACACTGCATGTACACGATCGTGGGCGTGATTTCCATTGGGAAGCCGAAATGTGGACATCAACCAGCCATCTACACTAAACTGGCCCATTTTCTGCCGTGGATCGAGGATACAGTGTGGCCTAATTGATATGGAAATGATTATTGTATTAAGAGCATTAACGTCTTACGTCTGTCAAGTTATAACACTTATGTATCCTGCTTTCGGTACGAGGTATCATTAAAATCGGTTCAGTCATTTCGAAAAACAATCGCTTGAAAGTTTGTATGAAATGCCGTAAGACGTTAATGCTGTTAAAGAAGAAAAAAATAAAACTAAATTTATTTATTCGGCACATTCCACCAGTGTACACAAGAACATCGACACACAGACGGATACCACGTATTCAGTACATCGTTCCGGACATAGATTTTTTTTAAACAAGTTTGCCATACATTTTGAACATGTTATGTAGTATTGCTTTGTAGGAAATTACAGGTCTTTTTTTAAATTACCGCTAAAAAAATTCTTTGCCTAAGTCTTCGTTATGATGTAGGAACTGAACACGTGGTAAACGTTAATTAAGAGTCGATGACCCCTCCATCCTGTATGTTAAAATAAAAGATTACATTGTGTGCCTCACAGCTGCGCCAAATAGGCCTAGTTTTAATTTAAGTTTACGTGTAAATTTAAATAAAAATCATGCAAGCATTAACCAGTATTTTTGTTAACGCGTGACTTCGGAGCTGGGTTGTATTACCTACCAGATTAAGCAAAGTGTTATTGGGTTTTTCCACCAGGACTTTCTATATAGTAGCTGTATCTATATTTCGGTCTTGTTGATGGCATATGCTCACCTTCTTATAACACAGAAGTAAAACAAAACTGGCGATATGTGAATGGACTATTAAACTCTGCCTAACCCTTCGGAGATTCAGACTTGATGTAAAGATGGAATACTTATTATAATACTTATTTCGAATCATGTTTCACAGGAATTTTTCTCAGAAAAATTTTCATTATTTTTAACTTTTCTGCTACTATTCCTATATTTCAATTTAAAATTACATTGTCTGTCATTTATGCTAATAATACGGCTAAAATCAAAAAAACAACAATGGATGTTAAAGTACTCTAACGAACGACGAGTGAAATCAGTTTTTCACTTCCTGCCTAGCTGCTTATTTGCCGGAGAGCATTAAGCGCTCTTCGACGCCCCGCTCTTCTGCATTTTGCTTCGCCGTAGGTAGGGTAAAAAAAAATCCTGTCTTCATACAGTACAGTGATGGAACATTGAAATGGCATCATCATCAGCTGCCTAGGCTTTTCCCAAATTCCAACATAGTTTAGGAAAAGGCTACGCAGTATTGATGATAAAAGGGTAAAGACTAAACGTCTTCGACACGTCCGCATCGGGGTCGGCTTAAAGTCAAATCAGTATTTTACGAGTTTTTTTTTTATTTTACCGTCTACGGACCGACCTCGGCAAGGACAGCTTAACCTTGAAGATCAACCAGTTCGGCTGTTATTATTTAGCCACGTGCTCGTCCTCTAATCCGATGCAGCTAAGTTCTAGTATTTCATACATTTGGAGATGAAAGTAATTACCTCAAAAATTATTACTGGGAAAGGATTTTTGTTTTTGGAGTGCAAAATCACGTGTTATGGTAGTACTCAACGTACCTAACGCACTCAAGACATTGCGCTGGTGGATGGATTGAATAGTACGGGGTCGTAGAGGTGTTTAAAGTAAAAATCTTACATAAAAAACATGTATTTAAAAAAAACTTGTAAAACAGTTAGAACTTTGACCCCTAATATCTCCTTAACTAGAAGGTTTACAGGTTTAAAAAAATATCGCAATGACGGGAAGAACAAGTGCGTTTCGGCTTCGTTAAGGGTCCTGTTACAGCCTTTATAATATTCCTGTAAATATTGTTAGTCCATAGAACATTACAAACATTATTTTGGCGTTCGAAATTCATTAATTGGATTAGTCCATAAAAATGTTATAATGTACAATTGAAACTAGGATTTTTAGATTCTGATGATAATGCAATGTAATATATGAAGTGAATAATGTCAACTAACTTTTAAAGATCACTATTAATAAGTCTAGAGTTCATCTATACTATTATTATAATGCTGAAGAGTTTGTTTGTTTGGTTTAACGCTCTAATCTCAAGAACAAGTGGTTCGAATTGAAAAATTCTTTTAGTGTTGGATAGCCCATTTATCGAGGATGGTTATAGACAAAGATATATATAATATCACGCTACAACCAAAAGGAGCGGAGCATCAATGAAAAATGTTGCAAAAACTGGGAAAATAGTATTTTTATAATAATTATTACACGCGAACGAAGGTCGCGTTCAACAGCTAGTTCTTTATATTTTTCCTCTAGTCGCAGTCTGTCATTGGCGTTCGACAGACGTATTTCAAACAAACATTTTACTTTAAATAAACAGTAAATTAAAAAAAAATGTAATATTTTTTGAAACTCATAAAACATGCTTTCAAAAGTTTTGATCTTGTTTGTGTACGTTTTAGTTAGTGAAGCACAGTTTGAAGGTATGTCAACTTTGTTTTCGTTTATTTTTGGGAGGGCATTGACCTTGTACCTGTTTTTTTAGTTACCTACGCATATTTGTGAATAATTTAGTTTTGATTTTCATTCGTTATTAATTTGAAAGAATAGATTAGAAAAAAATCTTATTAGCAGTGCCCCGCGGTCTCACCCGCCGCTTCTTGTTTTCTTTTTGCTCGGCTCCTATTAGTCGTAGCGTGATGTTATATAGCCCATAGCCTTCCTCGATAATTGGACTATCCAACACTAAAATTACTTTTCAATTCGAACCAGCAGTTCCTGAGATTAGCGCGTTCAACCAAACAAACAAACTCTTCAGCTTTATAATATTAGTATATTAGTATAGGTTACTGCACAAAAAGCAGGAAAATAAACAAAGTAATAAAAACGACTGCACGCAGTCAAGTAGATCCAGGATCGGTGTGCCTCACGCTTAGAGCTTAGAGTAAATGTTACTAACACTAGTGTATAAGTTTTCATTGGTACTAACAAATATGGAGGTGATTCTGAAATAAATGTATATTTATTTATTTAAAAAACAAAAAAAAAAATTAAAAACGGCGGGACCCATTCTCTTTTTAAAATTTTCTGAAGCCGTCAACCAAGCATTGTTTACATCAAACTAAGTAACTTTACGCAAAATTATTGCTGGGAAACAAATTTTTTTTTGGGGTGAAAAATCACGTTTTACGGTAAAACTCAATGTAACACACTTTGTGCTGATGTATGCATTGAATAGTAAACAGGTCTTTATAGGTATTTATTTTTGGGGCTGTTTGTGTGTGTGAGTTTAAATGTTTGTAAACGCACCCACGATACAGGATAAATTCCTAGTGTGGAGCAAAGAAAAAAAAAAATTAAAATACCTTAAAAACTAGTACCTATTTAAAAAAAAACTTGTAAAAAGTTGGAGTTCCGACCTCCAACATCTCCGTAACTAGAAGGTTCCCAGGTATGGTCTAGAACAAAAAACTGATCGCAATGACGGGGGCAACAAGTGCCTTTCGGCTTTGTTAATGGTCTTCTTACACTTTTTAGGTATGTGTTCGGGAATTACCAAATAGATCCTTACCTCCTTATCATTACTTACCTTTATTACATAGTACAAAACAAAGTCGCTCCCGATGTTTCTACGCTCAGATCTTTTAAACTACGCAACGGATATTAATGCAGTTTACAGCAATAGTTAGAGTGATCCAAGAGAAAGCTTTATATATATAGTTCGAAGCCGGGGCGGATCGCTAGTCCTTACTAATATTACAAATGCGAAAGTAAGTTTGTTACCTTTTCACGCCTAAACCACTGAACCGATCATCCTGAAACTTTGCATATACTGTTCCCGAGGAAAACAATAATAAAGTTCTTATGATAATAGATGGCGCCACGTGTCTTTTGAATAATGATTGAATTATATTATAAAAATTACAAGCAGAGTACAACCCGAACTGATTGTCCAAATCTAAATTAACGTGAGCGAAGACGTGGGCAAAAGCTAGTATTAGCTATAAAAGACAAATGAAATAAAAAAAATAACAGAACAAGTTTTGCAACCGGTTTTAAATATGCTACCAAATGTTGTTTTTGAAATGGTTGGTTAAGGAAAATTAAAACAAGCAACCAATCATATAGTTAAGCTAACGACACTCCAGGGACACAGTGGCTATCGATGTCAAAAAACACACACATGTGACATGTGAATTTTGCTATTTTTGAGGTCAAAGACATAAACACAACTGGTGATGTGTGGGTGTACTAGACACCTCTGCTAACTACGAATACTTACAGGCACAATGAACACTGTATTCTCTTCTTTTTTAGGCGAACGATGTATGAAGGGCGGCTCATACGGCGTTTGCAAGAACATAAACAGATGCCAGACAGCCATTGATGATCTTAAACGTAAGATAAATCCACAGGTAATTATAAATACATACAGATACCTAAACAATACATACCTACATGCCTTGAGGAAAATTTAGAGTATGAATGTGGAAGGCTATAAGAGTAAAGGAAGACCAAAGAAACGATGGATGGAATGTGTGAAGGACGATATGGCTAGAGAGGAGGTGGATGCTGAGATGACGAGTAATAGAGAAGTATGGAAGAAGAAGACGTGCTGCGCCGACCCCAGATAAATAGGAATAACAGCAGGCGAATAACGATCCTCATCATTTCAGTCGAAAGACGTCCACTGCAAGACATAGGCCTCCCCCAAGTGTCGCCACATTGACCGGTCCCGTGCAACTCACATCCAGCGATCCCTGCAACCTTCACCAGATCAACGGTCCACCAATTTTTAATGGGAGGCCTTCCAGCGTTCGCGGTCGCCACTCCAGATTTTTTCGGCTATATTATTATTATTAAACGTTTAATTCAGAATATAAATCATTCATAGCATAACATAATTTACTTCATTAGTTAGTACCTTTTTCTTTTTATTCTTTTCTTACAATAGTCCTACATGTCCTACGTTCTAAAACTGTCAAAATCCCAATCTCGGCGAGGAGGGCCAGGAATCCATAGCACAGGGTGTCCTAGTTTGGATTCCTGACTCCCACAGAACTTTGTAACTCCAATATTTGGAACACCTCTATGTTGAAACTGTACTTTGTGGGAGAAAAAAAAAATTAAAAAAATCTTTATAATAATTAATTAAATAAAAAATCAAAATACAAAACGAAAAATCAAAATAAAAAAAAAACAAAATATATAACGATGATGACCTTGTATTTGTCATTTATAAACACTCGCTTTTATCCCACGAGGGCAGGCACGAACTACAGAACCACGTGCTGCGATTATTACATACTTTTTTGTTTCGTCTCCGTTCGTAAGTATATTTTAGTGCATTAAATACTGGTTTTGTAAACTGGATTGTTGACAGTGTTAATAAATAGTTCCATTTAAATATACAAAGCGAAGCTAAGACCACGTTATTATTTAATACTAGCTGTTGTCCGCGAAATTCGTCCGCGTGAAATTATTATAAAAATACGATTTTACCCGTTTTTGCAACATTTTTCATTGATGCTCCGCTCCTATTGATTGTAGCGTGATTTTATATAGCCTATAACCTTCCTCGATAAATGAGCTATCCAAAACTAAAAGAATTTTTCAATTTGAACCATTAGTTCCTGAGATTAGATCGTTTAACCAAACAAACAAACTCTTCAGCTCTATTCACCATCATCATCATCATTTCAGCCGAAAGACGTCCACTGCTGGACATAGGCCTCCCCCAAGTGTCGCCACATTGACCGGTCCCGTGCGACTAGCATCCAGCGGATCCCTGCAACCTTCACCAGGTCATCGGTCAATTGTCAGCTTTATTATATTATTATTATTATATTATAATACGTAGGCATAGATAACAACCTGTAATCCCCGAAGGGTTGGTCAGAGGAGTACAGTCATCATAACTGGTTTCTGACTAGACTAATCCTGGTTGCAGCACCAGGCCGCGTTAAACACTTAAAATATTTCTTTTACTTTGAAAAAAAAAAAAAAAAACATAATTCTTTTTACCCGACTAAGTCGAAGCCAAAAGGGTTATGATTTTAGCAGTGTATGTTTTTATTTACGTATGTTCTAAGGTGTCAATCGATTCGTTATTATGTAGATATTATTTTGGTATATTACACAAATTCTTGTTTTGTAAAGGGTGGTCAAACAGCTGAGATTTTTTTAAACAAAATATTAATATGTATATTAAAAAAACCAAGTTGAATGGCAATGCTAATTCTTTGGCCAAAGAAAGAGCCAGCCCTCAGGTCACGCGAAGTATCGATCAGTCAGCGACTGATTTCCTTTTAAAATGTGAAAGTTTGTGAGGATGGATGGATGGATAATTAGATGGATCTTTGTTACCCTGTAACTACTAAACGGATTTTAATGAAATTTGGCACCGAGATAGTTTCATGCAATAATAATAATTTCCTGGGTTAACACATAATATTTAATTTGACTTTTTTGTTCTATAAGCGACCTATCCAAATGTCTTTTCGTTGGTATTGTTCGTCGTGTCGTTGAGCTCATTGAGTTGTAAGTCGAGCTACACAATAACTGACAAATGCATCTCAGACACAAATCTGCATAGTCCTCATGTAAGCTGACCACGATTATGTCTGGACCTTAAAAGAAACTATGACCTCTGACTTTGTAAAAGTGTTTGTAAAAACTATTTGCTAAGTAAACATCATTTATCATTTACCCCTGTAGTACGGCAGGGGTAAATAATAAATGATGTGTAATGAAGTGCGATCCATTCTATTCGAAAAAAATAAAAATGTTTCTCAAATTCACCAGATATGCTCGTTTGACAATACGGACCCCATAATATGCTGTTTAGACGACAATAATGCTGCAAATCCCGGGACTATCACCACAAGCAGGTAAGTGCACTCATTTTAATCTTCTGCTTAACCTATCGGACACAACTCTTTATTTATTTAACCAACAATGGTGGTCAATACAAATTGATGATGAGCTAAAAAATAATAACAACCGCTCGGGTCGGTCTTTAGGTTAAGCCGTGCTTGCCTAGGTTGGTGCGTGGATGGGTAAACACCAATTACATACCGAGTTTCCTCCGTGCCTCGGTAAGCACTTTAAACTTTGGTCCCGGGTGTCATTAGTAGATCTTTGAAAGGTAGTCAGTGGCCCAACAAGTCTGACAACCAGTCTTACCAAGGGGTATCGTATTACCCAGTACTAACTGGGTTGTGGAGGTCAGATAGGCAGTCGCTCCATGTAAAACAATGGTATTCAAGAGTATCCGGTTAGACTAGAAGCCGACCCCAACATAACCAGTCTTACCAAGGGGTATCGTATTACCCAGTACTAACTGGGTTGTGGAGGTCGGATAGGCAGTCGCTCCATTTAAAATACTGGTATTCAGCTGCATCCGGTTAGACTGGAAGCCGACCCCAACATAGTTGAGAAAAGGCTAGGCAGATGATGATGATTGATGATACTCACTAGACGGTTCAGGCACCGACCACCGTTGCGTGCCGTGCACGGAGCGTATCATGAGTATAATATTTTGTAAGTTGACGCTCCCCATAATTTTCTATTCTAGTGGGGAAAGTACTCCGTGTCATGTTTCTTTCCGTGCCTGATACGTTAATAGCACGGCCATGGTATGGTACGGTGATGTGGGCCCTTGGGCAGACGCGAGCTGATGATTATTTCTTAAGAAAATTATGTTGGGGTCGGCTTCTAGTCTAACCGGATACTCTTGAATACCATTGTTTTACATGAATCGACTGCCTATCTGACTTGAACAACCAGGGTGGGTTACACAATACCCCTGTAGTACTGCACCCCGGTTGCATAGCACACTTTTCTGACACAATTCAAAGGATTTTGAAGCCAATTCTTAATGCTTTGTGTCGTATATGTGTGCAAGAAGTTCGTGTGCTCGGCAACGGCAAAATTCCCCTTCACTGGCAAATACGTCAGACATCATCTCATTTCAGCGGTTTATCTGTTACTGCATACCATAACATCACGCATGTGTTTTTTGCAAGTTAAGAGTCCCGTAATATGGGGCGAGCCTATAGATAGCATCCGGGCACAAAACTGTTAGAAAAGCCAGTTAACACTTTGCCCAACCCTGGGAACCGAACCCAGATTCTCATGCTGTTCAAAGATGCCTCCGTCTTCTTCTCGAATCGATGACTCAGATTTTGTCCGACCAGTAACAACCTGGACAGCTGAGTCGTTTGCCTTATTCAAGTCCTGGAGGGTATAATTAGTTGCGCACGATGGGTAGGAGAGAAGGTGTGGTATCATGTGTGATGCCTCCATAAAGTATCTTTAAATCTCTTTGGTTGTAACCAAGTAATTTTGGTTTTTTAGACCATCAGCGACCAGTACCATGGTAGAATACATACCACCGATGTATGACTATGAAACCTTGATATCAACTGATGGCAAATGTGAACCTATCCCAGAGGCATTGACCGTTAAGAAGACTGGACAGAAGGCTTTGGACAGTAAGTATAAAACCCAAGTTTAAAAACAAGATGTAGTGACGAAAATTTAAAAGAATACGCTTAGATGGGTGGGCCTTGTTAAGAGGATGAGTGGAAGACGACTAACATAATAATTTATTTCAAATAAACAGATTGTAGATTTACAACTTTTTTCTTAATTATTGACAGATAACACAGAATAAATTTAGTCTACAATAAGGTGGGAGAAGCTCTGTCCTCCTAGATAGGCTACAAAATACACTGTGTTTAGGAGACAGTTTCGATCCCTAGGTACTAATTAGCTCTGGCATGTGTTACATTGGTGCAAATTGGCAAAAGCGGTAATTAACAGACGGCTATACAAGGAAAATCTACAATGAGTAAAAGTAACAGAAGATGTTAACAAGGCAGATGTGAGTGGACTCGCTGTTAGGGGACGCCATGGACGGAAATACGCTGACCGTATTGACGAGGTTCTTAAGAAAAGCCTGGTGCGCAGCAGAAATCGGCGTGCGTGTATGACCAAATGTATGAACGTGGACGACGCAAAAGTATACGCTGGAGGCGTTCTGGAGTTCTGCCTAACCCTCATTGCAAAAAGTCGTAGGTTTATGCATGTATGTAGGAACTTTAATACCGCGATGTCGGACTTGTCAGTTTAGTTCAAATACCGCTGCAAAAGGATAGACTTTCCGCTTGGTCCTATAATTTTTTTATCAAAATCGGTTCATCAATTTGTTTTTTTCCTTTACTATATATTTTTTTCTTCTTGTCAAAAAAGTCAATGAAACAAACAAAGTCACCGACTTCCGGAGTTAAGTAAAGTTATTCTAGACTTTTTTGCGGAAAGTTTTTTTATGCCACCTCTGTCTTCCTGTACAGAATACAGGACGTGGTACTATGTTCTATCTTTCCAGAATGCATCGAGTATCAAGAGAAGTACGTGTACCCTTGCGAAAAGGGTCTCGTAGGCGAGCACAGGAGCGACAAGTGCCACAACAGCGCTGAAGAGTTAATCGTCGGACTAACTGATGCTGGGCAGTATGAGTTCCCTCATATGGTGAGAGAAAGACTTTTCCCCCATTCCCTTGTCCCGAAGGACAATTCATAGGTCTCGAGTTCGAGACCAAGACCTCTGATTTTTCGGATTCATATGCGTATGTATAATTATCACTTGCTTCGGTGAAGGAAAACATCGTGAGGAGTCTAGCATGCCTGAGAGATATTTCTCGACGGCCTGTAAAGCCAAGTCTAGGGGCCATTCGTGGCTTAAAAACTCTGACACCAGGTTAGGCACTAACCACACTATAAACGAGGAAGGAGATAGCAGCAGGAATATTAGGATATACAACAAAGAAGATAGGTCGGAGGCTCCTCCCTCTTCCTCTTCTATTCCACGGTGAGCTGGTCATCATCTGTTATTATTTAGCCACCAGCTCCTAGCAGGTATAGTGTGGGTTTAAATTGATTCATATTGTACAGTAGACGCTCAAAAGTGCACTACCATGCTAAAGATTATATTGCTATGAACTGTGCGAACGCGATACAGCAGTGTGTGTGCGTGTGCGTGTATGAGTGATGTCTCAACATTCCACACATAACACACACTAATGAACTGTCGTCATACTACGCGAAATAGCATTATATTTCTGTTGCATCTAGAATACACATTATAGTGGTGACCTGTTCTTACCATTGCATTGTTAAAATTCGCGTAGTATTAACATGGGTTGGTAGCTGTTTGGGCTGAGCATGGGTTCACAATCAATGAAGTCCAAGTTCGAATCCATGTTATTACAATGTGTGGCTGTTTTTTGTTTCTTTGAAACCTTAATAATATTTGTATTTTAAGCAGAAAGTCGTTAGGTATTTATGTTTATTTATAATGTAGTCATGCTTATTATTTATTTTTTATAAGAAGTTAAATATTAGATAGTTATTGTATTATTATTTAACCTCATTAATTGATTTTTATTTTATGTTTTCGGTGTTGGAAGGTGGAAATAAAAAAATCATGCTGAAAGATAACAAAAATGTTTATTCGTTTTATTTATTTATAAAATTAACAAACTTTTATGAGAATTGTGACGTCACATTCCCATCTAGGCAAAAAAAGTTCTCTTATCACCGTTCATAAGATTTTTTGTTGTATACCCACTTAGTCAATTCATAATAAGAATAACATAACACGGAAAGGATATTCTAAAAACACAAAAATAATTGTTGAGACCCGCTTATTATAGGTATCAGTATTCAGCAGAGTTCATTGAATACGAATATGAGTTAGACTTTATGAACGTGTTTTTTTTTATGTAAAGTCACATTGAATGTATTGAGGTTATAGCTTAAGTGTTCATTTTCTTGACGAAAAGAATATTGAAACTAAACCCCAATTTAAGATCATTAAATTTAAAATGTAATTCTTAATTTTTTTTTTTTTATTTACGGTTATGTTAATATTACTAAATATTTAGTTACCCGGTCTACTTATTAAATTAAGTATTATTATTCTTTCGCCATAAATTAAGTCTTCCTTTTGGCAACACTTGAAAGTCTTCTCGTCAGAAAATACAGGCACCTCCCAGTTAAAATCTAAATAATCTCGAGCAAAACGTAGTCTTTCCTCCCTGTGTTTTTGTGTCAAAAATGGTTTTTAGCTGGCTTCCGATGATGTAAACCTTCAACATGGACTGCATGGCGAACAGTCTGTAATGTAGTATCCAATTGCTCTGCAAACATTATAGTTGGAATGAAACCATTTGTTTCATATTCTTCCACCATAAAACGTTGCTGAGTCGGGTTAATAAGCGGCGGCCTTTCACTTCTTAGACGACTCTTCAGACTACCTTCTTCCTCAAACCTCTTTACCCAACGGCTAACAGAATTTCTAAAAAAAAAACAAAATATGATTACACACTTGCAACTAGCAATTTATTTAATAATAAGAAAATCACACACCCCAACTATCATCATTTAATTATAATTTTTAAAAATAACTTACACATTTTAAGCCAGTTTCAGTTGAAATTTGAGAAATATTAAGCCCATTTTTACGCAGTGACAATATTTGCCCTGTCATCAATACTAATATTAGCTTGCATCTTGAATAAAGACAATCAAACAATACGCTAATCGTAATAATAACACAAACGCTCGTGACAAAGTTCACCAACTAACAACGTCATAACTAACTACTTTGTTCAATCCAGAAGTTTATTTTGTTTCACATTCACGCTCATCTTTTTTGTTAATAATAAGTTCCAACTAATATTTAGAAAAACATATCTCATCGGGTCTAACGTATCATTTATAATTAAAACACAAAAAGTGTAATGTCACTTGGGTTCGAACGCACGCTACACCGTGCGAGACATTTTATCTATAGCGTTAACCGCTAAGCCAGATAGACACATAATTGTTAGTTTGAAATTAAATATCACTAACTTAATACTCCGTCGCGACATGACAGGCTTGTCACTAAGGCAAATGATCATTATATCGCACTCTTTCTGACTAGATAATTATGAAAGAGTGCGATATACGAGATCGTGTATGTGTGTAAAATGTTTGTTATGGAAAAAGGTCGTAAGTGCGACTTGTTTTGATGCGATCGTTTTGTGAAACTGCTACTGCACTTATGGTCTCTACTGTACCTTCATTCATTTTAAGTTAACTATTATTTCGATTGTTTCATTTCCAGGTCATGGTGGGCTATGGAGCAAACTTAGAGGATGTAAAGTTTGACTGTGGCGGAGCTCTGATCAGCGACCGATATGTGCTTACTGCAGGACACTGTATTTCTAACAGGGATCGGTAAGTGAAACCTTTTATTTTGGTCTATTATTGTTACATCCTCGATGGAGCAAGGCTTTGACCAAGTGGTGGTTAAGGTTAGGCCAAAGAAACCAGGGTCGTCCTCAAGCTCGTGGGGTTGAGGATATCGTCAAAGTCGCGGAAAACACCTGGATGAGGAACGCACAGAACCGAGAAGTGTGGCAGAAAAAAGTGGAGGCCTGTACCCCAGCAGTGGGTGATTTCGGGCCTGATATGATGATTGTAACATCCCACTTAGGGGCATCAGTTAATACCTTACAAGGCTCATTTCTGGGGACATAAGCGTTCATCGTCATCTATCTGCCTTTTTACAACTATGTTGGGGTAGACTTCCAGTCTAACCGGATGCAGCTGAATACCAGTATTTTACATGGAGCGAATGCCTATCTGATTTCCACAACCCAGTTAGTACTGGGCAATACGATACCCCTTGGTAAGACTGGTTGTCAGACTTTCGGGCCACTGACTACCTCTACCTGTAACGATCACTGTCAAAGATCTACAAATAACAGCCGTGACCAATGGCGTAACGTGATTTCCAAGGTACGGAGAAAACTCGTTATGTAATGGACGGTCACCCATCCACAGACCAGCGCGGCTAAACCTTAAGATCGACCCGAGCGGCTGTTATTATTTAGCCACGAGCTCCTTGGGGTCATAAGCGTTGTTTCTTTAGATAACTGCGGGGTAAATGCCTAAAACACTCACAATCTCAAACCTCATTCTATTAATACTAACGATTCAAAAATATTCACTGCGTTACTTTTTCAAACATAATTATGAAGAAGCAATGGACTACGAATTATTTTTCGCATTCTTGTCACTAATTTTATTAGTATCGAGTCTTGAACCTTGTACTGACAGGCAGTGCTGGACGGTAGTGCTGGGGTTAATTTTAGCAGTTAGTGCTGGAATCTTGAAACACCTAGTTACTGGCAAAATTTTCTGCCTGATACTAACCAACTAGTACTAGAATACAGTGTGTAAGGGACAGCCCTCCACAAACTGATGGGGTGAATTCAGCATATCATACTAAGATGACCGGTACAAGAAATTATTTCAGGAATGTTATAGGAATTAAAAAAATAATATTTGTTTTATTTCCTCAAACGCAATGTATCGTTACCGTTTCAAAAACACACATAGCGAACGGCAAGCACGACGATAAGTTTGATGAACTCTGTAGCTAGGCAGGAAGTGAACAGCTGATTTCACGCGTCGTTTGTTAGAGTATTACAACATTTTAGCCGTATTATTTACATAAATGGAGTGCTGCGTACAGGGAATGTAATTTTAGATTGAAATAAAGGAATAGTAACTGAAAAAAAAAAATCCGGATAAAAAAATCCGGTGGAATATGATTCAAAATTAGGAGCTTAATGCACCCTGTCACTTTTTGGAGGGCTGTCCCTTACACCCTATATAATTATTTAAATTCTTTTTTACCGAAATCTTTTCTAGCAATATTTAAAAGACCTTTTTACTTCCATACGGCTTTCTTCTCTTAAAAGACAATTTTCTCGACTTCCAGCGAACCAATAACTTACGTCCTAGTCGGAGCACTAAGGCGAAGTGATGCAGCAGACAGATCCAAGATCTACAAGGTGAAAAACATCATCAAACACCCGGAGTACAAGCCCCCTAATAAATATAATGACATCGCCTTAATCGAAACTGAGAAAACGTAAGTACAGACTAACATATATTTTTTGAGGTCTTTGAGAAGATGTGTAGTTACGCGAATGTATAGAATAGGTAAATAAAATGAATCTGAATGTGGCATCGGTGACTGAAAAGTTGTTCTTCCGTTCATCTCTATTTACCATCTTGGACACAATCGCCTCTTGTGGGGTCGGTGTGACACGTTTTTGTCATCCATTCTCCCCTGTAAGCCGCCACACTTTCCTTTATTTGTTTTTTACTCTCACCATCCCTTCCTCAAACAATCCATCAACATATTTTTATATTCATCGCTGATTTGGTTCTATGTATTTCTTCCCTCTTTCTTGCCTCCTACAGTGAGGAGACCTGTATCCTCGAAGTAGGAACATTAAAGTCTGATTCATCATCATAATCCTGCCCTTTTTTGGGTTCAGCGTTGGTCTTCTTCCATACTTCTCTATTACTCGTCATCTCAGCAGTCACCTCAGTAAAGGTGGATTATGCTATGTATATTATGTTTCAGGATTCCGCTAGACGAGTTCTTAGTACCAGCCTGTCTACCTGTTGTAGACCCTATAGATAAGGAGAGGGTCCGAGCCACTGGGTGGGGTCTTACCCAGGATAGTGGATCCGATACTCTCAAGAAGGTAGGTAGTCTTAACTCCCCAATTTCTACTCTTCAACAAGTCTGACCGAGAAGTATCATGTTACCGAGTAAGTAGGTCATGGAGGTCTAAGACAGTTTCACCATGTAAAATACTGGTTTTAGCCGTGGCTGACACTAATTTACGTCGTATTTCATGCTACATTTATGTAGCTTATTTTTTAGTCCTCGCTTGTGAGCACATCTTTTAAATTCTTAGATGCTTCGATTGTTCTAAGTTTTCATTCTTGTTTTACGTTTTTCTGAAGTTAGACCCACTTGTTGTGAGGACTTAAGTATTCATACAACAATATAACAGGAAGCTGAGGAGGAACTGGGCTGGCCACGTCTGCCGCATGCCCAAAGAGCTGTGGGTCAAAATAGACACTTTCAGGAGCCCTGACCCAGCCAGAAGGCGTTGCGGCAGACCTCGTAGAAAATGGCGAAACGACCTGGACAACACCAACGACCAGTGGTCCACATTGGCCCTGGGTCGAAACCACTGGAAGTTGTGGGGAGAGGCCTTTGCCCAACAGTGGGATGACGCAGGCTAACAGTTTATCACGAAAACATTATAAACCACAATAATATTTAAAAAAAAGAAACGATATACGAATTTTTAATTCTTGCCGGTTCTTCTCCATAGGAAACGACCGAAAATGCACACCCGAACCGTGCATCTACGCTTTAAGGTTTTGTAAAACGTAGGTTTTGGAAACAAAATATTTTGAGTTGCACACAAAGCAAAGCTAGTGCTTTCGGCCATCGTCGAACCATCAGTGTTAATGTTTTTTTTGCCTATTCTATTTCAGGTGGACTTACAGAAGTTATCCACATCGGAGTGCAAGCAGGAGTTTAAGCCAGTTCCTCAGATGAAGAAAGGGTTTGATGAACAGTCTCAGACTTGCTATGAAGCCAAGGACTATAACAAGGATACGTGCCAGGTATGTACAACTACACACTCAGAATATCTCAGAATCAGTTCTGTATTATTGCCTGGTTGACGGCAAAAGGCCGGCTCCTTAGTATATATCCTTTAAAAATGTCGGGCGAAAAAATTACTATAAGAATACCTCCGCCTAAACAGCAGAGGACAACAATGTCAATAGTAATTTTACCTAAAAGTTTCAAATGACTAAGTCCTAATCGAAAATGGTTGAAAAAAGAAACAATTAATGCCAATAATTTAAGAAATGCTCCAAAACTAATTTCGCTTGATTGATATATTTAATCGTGGAAACCAGTAACGACATTGATGGGTCTGACAGCCTTCATCTAACTTCAATGTCGTACTATACAGGGTGAAAAAGACACCGACGCGAAAACGATTACCACGAATTCAGTACTTCATCCTTCATACAAATTTTTCATCGGTTATTAAAAAAAAAACAGCTGTTTCCTGAAGAACAGCAATACCTACACGGTCAAAATGTATGGAACAGCTTTATTTTTTTAAATTCTGCTTCAGAATGATGTACTGAAACGTATTCAGTAACCAAATAAATAGTAAAGTAAAAAATCGGGTTTAACCGCTTTAGTGTCGCTCCCTTCCATTTTTAATTTTTGTACAGTACTAAGAAGGTAGGTCACCGTAAGACGTTATTAATGGAACGAAGATTTCGAGACCTGTGAGCAGGGTGCGATGGTCTAATTGGTTAAGACGTCCGGTGTACTGAATCGGAAGGTCGCAGGTTCAAACCCTGCTCGCACTCGAATTTTTCTTTCCATATCAAAACAGAATAGGTACTATAGCTGTTTTGACATGGAAAGAAAAATTCTACAATAATCTTTTCTTTTTTATCCATTTATTTTTATTCTATAATTTATCTTTACGGAAAAAAGGGGAAGAACGACACTGTATCACCAGACTCCACTTACAGTGGCATAAAAATATCTATACTAATAATATAAAGCTGTTTGTTTGTTTGGTTGAACGAGCTAATCTCAGGAACTACTGGTTCGATTTGAAAAAATATTTTAGTGTTGGATAGCCCATTTATCGAGGAAGGTTATAGACTATAAAATTTTACGCGGATGAAGGTCGCGGGCAACAGCTAGTCAGATATAAGGATACTCTGATATCCTACAATGATTTTACTTCATCGGCCGACTCTGTACAGTTCAGTATCTTTGACACTTTGTTTGTCTATTTCCAGGGCGACAGCGGTGGTCCCATCCAGTTTAAAAACAAAAAGATCTATTGCATGTACAACGTAGTAGGAGTGACTTCCTTCAGCAAAGCCTGCGGTTTGGTGGGAAAACCAGGCCTCTACACCAGGGTCCTCAACTATGTGCCCTGGATTGAGAGCATCGTGTGGCCTAACTAGTCATCACCTCATCAGTAGTTTATTGACATTAATCTCTCTAATCATACAATATTATATTTATACCACCAGTGTCATTAAAAAAAACGTTTTTGAAAATGGCGGCATAAGTCATTCTTTTGACGCGTGGGTGGCCAAAATCGGAACTACAGTCGCCATTTTGTTTGGCCGCTATTTTCAAATTGTTTCAGAGTGGCGTCATCATTCGGTGTCAACTAATAAAACATTGATTAACTTTTTTATAATTATGTTTATTATCAGTTTGACTAATCGCTCAAATCTTTAGCAAAATACAGGAAAAGGCTGGTATTTCACATGGCTCCGTTTCTTTTCTCCGGCGACTTAGGGTTTAGAATGAAGTGAAATTTCTAATCCTAATTTAAGGTTACTGTTTGAAATAGGGTGTTAATTAACATGACTTCTATTCATTAGCTCTCTCCTCTATTCTTGACAACAGTTTGTTTTCTTGACGTATGTAACATATTCCTGGTTTAAAACCAGTAGACAAGGCCGTAATAAATTTTTGGCCCTTTCCCTAACCCTCAAGAACTGTGAACTACCGAACGTGAAGTTCGAGTGATATTATGCGAAGCCACACCACGCCGGGAGTGCGCTTCGGGAAGTATTTTATACCAAAATTATTCTTACTATCGCATCAACCTCAAGTCGGATCGAGTCGGCCTGAAATTTGAAGACGTAACTAACATTTTTCATAGGAAAAACTGAAATTGTATTTTTTTTTTAAATCAAATTAGGTTTAATTTAAGTCAATGAATAATAAAACTTAATATTTTAAAAACAAATGCGAAAAAATTATCAGAAAGAAAGAAGAAAGAAGAAAAGAAAGAAAATGCATTTATTGGCACATGCCACAAGTGCAGACAGTATAAATAAAATATATAAAAAATAACAAATAAAAAACAAAAAAATAAAAAACTTAAAATCCTCAGCCTCACGGCTGCGCCAAATAGGCCCAGTTCAGCAAAATGCCGGACAACTAGTGCCCGACGCTGGTTTTCAACTGGACCTGAATTAGTGAGGTCCCGGATGTGAAGCAGTTTTATATTTTGTGTCAATGGTGGTAGTGAATAGGTACTTAAATATGAGAAATTGATCTGCATACAAAAAAAATAATAATAATAAAATAAAATAAACAAACAATTAAATAAACTAGAGCGACTTAACGAAGGTGCGAAACAAAAATATATAAGAAAACAGATAGATAAATAGGTCAATAAATATTGTTTTTTTTTTTTTTGACCCAGAAACCGTGTCATGCTCAAGTTAATTAGGATGCGCGTTCCTACCTTCCCAGGAACGCACATCATATTATAGATTCATTTAGAGCAATCATATCCAGTTTGCGTTGCGCTTCTATGAGAAACTGCCGCAAACGACTTCTGAAAGTGCCTATCGACTTGATGTCTTGAGTCTTATCGGTGGTGGCAGGTTATTCCATACTTTAGAAGCCGCCTAACGAAAGCTACCTCTGAAAGCAGCTGTATTATGTGACTGACCCGAGAGTTGTTGCGAACATTGTCTTCTGCCACATTCCCGCCTACTTGTTATCCAACTCAATTTATTACACAAGTAGTCCGGTTTTTGATATTTGACCACACCGAAGAAAAGGCAAGCACCTGGCTTGCCTTTTCGGCTTGTAGCTTGCGTCTGGACTTCATTTTTAGCGTGAAATGCTTGTTAAGAAAAGGTGTGACATGATTTCTACGAGGTATGTTGTAACAAAATCGAGCGCACGCGTTTTGTACCCTTTGTATGAGCCGATCTGTACGAGCTAATAAGCGCGGGCCGTACACAGTGTCGGCGTAGTTCAACCGAGACAGGACTAAGGTTTTTACAAGTTGTTCCCGTAGCGATTCGGATATTTAAGGCCTCATCTTGTACAAAACCTTCAGCCGATAAAAACAGTTTCTTACCGAGTCTGCTACGTGTTTCTCAAAACGAAGATTTTTGTCCATGGTTAGACCTAGATTACGCGCCTCATACACTCGCTCAATTGGTTCGCCCATTAGTTCTAATTCAAAAGTCAAAGGTAGTCGAACCAGCTGTTGTCTAGTACCAAATACCATATACTTAGTTTTTGTAGGGTTTAGTGACAGACAGTTCTCCTCGGACCAATCAGCGATTCGTCGGAGATCTTCATTAAGATCCTTAATGGCGCTGTTATACTCTTCCGGTCTGAAGGAAATATATAATTGTACATCATCGGCGTATATGTGGTACTTGCATCTCTGTAGACATCTTATTATGTCTGCGCAGTACAGAATAAAGATAATGGGACCTAAAATAGAGCCCTGCGGGACTCCTCTTTCTACAGGTATAGGTGCCGATCTAAGAGCAGTGCCGTCACTCAAACGCAGGTCTACTAGTTGTTCCCTATTATTGAAGTAGCTGCGGGACCATTGTACAGCTCCATGGTCGAAACCATAATATTTTAGCTTTGACAATAGCAACGGTATATTAATAGCGTCAAATGCCCTGGAAAAGTCTAGTAGAACAAGTAACGTGCACATTCCCCTATCTTGGGCCGATAAAATGTTGTCAGTAACATTCAGTAGAGCCGTAGATGTACTGCGCTGTTTTCTGAACCCTGATTGTAAATCAGCTGTCTCATACTAAATTTCAATACCTACTCGACCCAAATGTATGGGACAGCTGATATTCTTTTTGCATTTACGATATTGGACCCATGGAGAAAGTTGTTCAGTTTGATGGTCTGCAGCATATCGTTTCTTATGGCTATACCCTTTCTGTTATACCATATCTAACTTTTAATTTAATATTGTTATATATTTTTTTTTTTAATTATAGTGTTTATCATATAGTATCAGATTGGAGTTTTATTTCACCACAATGTGCACTATTGTGTTTCAAAACTGTTTCATGTTTTGTTGCGAAAACATCGTCGTTGCAAATACTTGTTTAGCTAAACATTTTTTAACCTTAGCTTTTTTAAACTGGTCAGTCGCCTACCATTATTTAATGTTTTTTGTTTGAGGCGAGCATATTGCCATCAACTGGACCCATTATCATCTGCCTAGCTTTTTCCCAACTATGTTAAAGTCGGCTTTCAGTCTAACCTGACGCAGCTGAATACCAGTATTTTACATGGAGCGACTGCCAAATCAACTGGACCCAAATCTAGATTAGAAGACCTGCTACTAAGATATACCAGGTGGAAAATCCCAATAACACTTTGTCTAATCAGGTAGTAGAACCCAGGACTCCACGCTCAAAACTCACTCGTGAACAGAAATACTGTGAAATACTTGTATGATTTATATATGAATTTACACATAAACTTAAATAAAAACTAGATTTGCACTTGTGGCATGTGCCTAATTAATGTGTATCCTCTTTATTTTTCTGCTAAAATGATCTCGTCAATTAGGCCACACTGTATCCTCGATCCATGACAGATATTGGGCCACTCTGGTGTAGATGGCTGCTTTATGTCCACATTTTGGTTTCCCAGTAGCAATCACGCCAACGATCGTGTACATGCAGTGTATCTTCTGATCTTTAACCTGGATGGGGCCACCGCTGTCTCCCTGGAAAGATAGTTGTGTTTATACATTATTATCATTCTCCTGACCTCATCCTAATTTATTTGGGGTCGGCGCAGCATGCTTTATTCTTCCGCATTTCTCTATTACTCGTCGTCTAATGAGACAGCTCCTTTCTTGCCACATTATTCATCACACAGGATATTCCGAACACATAATAAAATTCTTGTCTATTCCATAAAAATGTTACTACTTAATCTCAACCAGTATAATATAGTAAAATTAAAGTAAGTACTACTTTAATTTTACTATATTATACTGGTTTGGGCCAAAAACTCTGAGAAAAATTTTGAGTATGAATGTGGCAGGCTATAATAGTAAAGGAAGACCAAAGAAAAGATGAAAGGAATGTCTGAAAGATGAATACTGAAGAAGCAGAGTTTGTCTTACCTGGCACGTATCCTTATTCGTCGGAAATCGATCCAGGTACACCTTAGGTGGATCCCTGTCTCCATAGCAAGACTGTGTCAGGTCGTCGTAACCTTTCCTCATATTATTGCGATTAGGCTTATATCTTTTAGAACATTCTTGGGTTGGTAATTCGGATAACACGACCTGCGGAAAAAAACGCATTAAGAAATTGAAGCTTAAGATCAAAAGTCATTTATTACGGGTTTATAATCAGCACTTTTTAAACGTCAAAAAAAAGAAAAGAAAATATTTAGTTTTGTCTATAAACATTGAACATGTATGCAAAGTTTCGTATCCGTGTTATTAACCACTGAGAAATTCTCTCGTGAGGAGGTGATCCTGGCGGCAGGATCAAGTCATGTCTGTCATAAAAATGTATTGTCACCAGAACCAAGAAAAAGAAAAAATAAAATTGCAAGACGAACTAAAAATGCCTGGATGAGTTACTGGTCCATGAAGGAGTATTTTAAGGGCACTCTGCTCGTGTCTCTGAAGCGAAAGCTAATGGACATGTGTATTCTCCCCATCTTGACCTACGGTGCATAAACTTGATCTTTGACTAACATCCAAAAGTCCAAACTCACGGTTTGCCAACGTGCTATGGAGCGCAATATCTTAGCTGTAAAATTAACAGATCATGTACGAAACACTACGCTGCGCTCCAAAACGCAAATCGTTGATATGGCTCAAAAGGCTGCCCAACTTAAATGGGACATGTCTGTCGCATGCCGAACGAATTGTGGGCCCGTAAAGCTCAGGATTGGTGCCCTGAAACAGTGACACGGGGTCGCGGCAGACCACGAAGGAGATGGAGGGACTAACTGGATGTCTTCCTTGAGGATTGAAAAGAAGTAGCACAGAAGCGTGACCTTTGGTAGGAGTGGAGGGAGGCCTTTGCCCAGCAGTGGGACAATGTGGGCTAACTATAATAATAATCAGAACCAAAGGTGTGTGCAAAATTTCAGCTCATTCGGTTGGGAAGAACGGGATTGAAATTCAGTTGCAAGATTTGAACAAATACATACTAAATAACTAACCAACCAACTAACTAACTAACAAGGCAAGTTAAATAATAGCTTAAAAAAAACCTTTCTGCAAAAAAAAACAGATTTTCTCGACTTTATTTTAGACTTTTTTAATATTTTTTTGAAAGTCGGTTTTTTTTTTGCAGAAAGTTTTTTGTTTTCCCGAGACTGCCTCGTTGGTCTAGTGTTCGCAAGCGCGACTGCTGACTATGAGGTCCTGGGTTCGATTCCCAGGTCGGGCAAAGTGTTAATGGGCTTTTCCATCAGGAAATTCATTTCAGTAGCCACGGAGTCTGGATTTGTGCCCGGTGGTGGAACAAACTCTCCAGCAAGTCATGTTTGTAATTTCCGAAGGAAGAATGAGGTGTACCATGTCACTATAAAATTTCCAATAGTTCCATACATGATTCTAGCTAGACCATTAACGTTGGAAGTTTTCGTTGGTTTTTTTTTTTAGTTAGCTCTTATTGTTCCACTCTTGAGCAAAGGCTTCTCCCTTCATTCCATTTCTCACGATGGGGTGCTTCTTCCCGCAAATTCACGAGGAAGCCATTCAAGACGTCACGCCATCTTCTCTTCGGTCTTCGTTGGTTATGAAATAAAATAATTCAAGGTTGGTCTGTGGATGGGTGAGCACCCATTACATACCGAGTTTCCTCCGTGCCTCGGAAAGCACGTTAATCCGTTGGTCCCGGCTGTCATTTAGAACTTTGACAGTCGTTACAGGTAGTCAGTCTGACAACCAGTCTTACCAAGGGGTATCGTATTACCTAGTACTAACTGGGTTGTGGAGGTCAGATAGGCAGTCGCTCCATGTAAAATACTGGTATTCAGCTGCATCCGGATAGACTGGAAGCCGACCCCAATATAGTTGGGAAAAGGCTAGGCAGATGATGTGTGTTGTTCTTCTTGAGTTTCTTGAGGAAAGCAAAACTCTAAGACATACTTATACCATCATCATCTGCCTAGCCTTTTCCCAACTATGTTAGGGTCGGCTTCCAGTCTACTTGGGGTCGGCGCAACACGTTTTATATTCACGTTATTCTTTGATTCTCCCCTGTCAGACTCCACGGCATAATTTACTCCTTTTCTCTTATGTCATTCGTCACACAATAAGACAATACTGGTACCCTTTGAAGATTTTCACTTAAGTGACTCCCATCGCTCTGAGTGTTCCCCCACCCGGTGGCTAAGACCTGGGTGTCGTTCACGAAGCCTCCGGTATGCAGACACGCTGGCACAGTGAAGTGGTTGAGCTTCATCCTGTAAACATTACTTAATATCATGCCTGTATACTTCCAGTGTGTGGGTACACTGTCAGCGAACCGTAGCGGCGATGTGTAATCGTGATGATCAGCCCTGACGATGCGGCTCCGAAAGAGGACTTTGATCCTACATTTTGACCTTGGCTACATGATCGCGTTTTGGGATGTTCAAAATTTTACGTCTACTTTCTAATAATGATCGGTTTTTTTGTTTAAACTCAGATACCGGCTGAGACCAGTCTTTTACACGGAGCGACTGCCTATCTGACCTCCACAACCCGATTAGTACTGGGTAATACGATAACCCTTGGTAAGGCTTGACTTTCGGGCCACTGATTTGAATTTGAAATTAAACGACATCGGGACCTACGGCTTCACGTGTTCTGAGGCACGGAGGTAACTTGGTATGTAATGAATGGTCAGTTATCCACGGACCGACCTAGTCAAGCAGGGTTTAACATTTCAGTATCACTTATACAGGCAGATTTAATACATTAGCGTGTCTATTAAAAAAATGTTTTATGAAATCAAAGTAAGAAAGAAAGAAAGATAACTTATTTATTTGGCCCATGCCACAAGTGCACGCAACAAGCACAAAAAAAAATAAAAAATCTTAAATTTATACAATAAAAATGTTAAAACTAATAAAAGAAAAAGGAGATAATATTGTGTGTCTCACGGCTGCGCCAAATAGGCCCAGTTCAGCAAACTACCGAGCAGCTAGTGCCCGACGCTGGTTTTCAACTGGACCTGAGATGGTGATGTGATTGACATAAAACAGTTTTGTTTCTAATTAAGTAAGCGTAGGTCGGTTTGTGGATTGGTGACCATCCATTTCATACCGAGTTTCCTCCCGTTGGTCCCGGCTATCATTTATAGATCTTTGACAGTCGTTACAGGCAGTGGCTGTGCTATCATGCAAGTCTAAAAGGCTGCATTATCCTCATAACTTACTACAGTTCACAATATAAAAGTCAGAAACCTTTACATTGATAGACAGGCTTGCCGTATGTTGGCACTCTTCTGGTGAGTGTGTGTACAAAAGCGTGGCTTAGCAGTAGAAGTCTGTACTCACACTTGTTCGGTCTCAATTAATGCGATGTCATTGAATATAAGAGGAGACTTGTACTCCGGGTGTCCGATGATTTTCTTCACTTTGTAGATCTTCGACGGGTTATTTGTGTCCCTTCGACTCAACACACCGATGGCGACATACGTCACAGGATCACTGAAAAATTTAATATTAAATGTAAACATTATCACCATTCTTTTGCATAAGCATATTCACCCCACTGCTGGGACAAAGGCCTCCCCTCTATGTGAAATAATGGGGTATAGCAGTTCTACATTCATCACTCTTTTAGTCACTAAGCTACATGAAACTAGAGTACTCACTCGTGTATCCTATAAGTGCAATGCCCCGCAGTTAGAATGAAACGCTCGCTGACGATTGAACCACCACACTCCCATTCGATTGTGTTTAAGTCTCCATAACCAAGCAGTGCCTGAAAAATAATATTAATAAGGATACTTGGGCAGACTTTTTCTGCATCAGAGGAGCTTGTGGCTAAATAAGAACAGCGGCTCGGGTCGTAAACTAAGCCGTGCTTGCCTAGGTTGGTCCCCAGATGGGTGACCACCCGTTACATACCGAGTTTCCGTGCTCCGGAAAGCACGTTATGCCGTTGGTCCCTAATGTCATGTAGATCTTTGACATTCGTTACAGGTACCTAGTCGGTGGCTTAGCTAAAACTTTGACAACCAGTCTTACCAAAGGGGTATCGTATTACCCAGTACGGGTTGTGGAGGTCAGATAGGCAGTCGCTCCCTCAAGAAATTCTCAGTAGCTTTTCCCCACCAAAGTAGGTCAACCTTCAGACTAAACAGATGCAGCTAAATACTAGTATTTTACATGGAGCGGCTGCCTATTTGACCTGCAAAACTCAGTCACAAACATACACCGTCACAGTTTTGCAAATGAAAAAAGCAAAAACATAACATCAAAATAAAACATGGAGGAGGTCAATTTGACGGCACGGTTGGCGCAGTGGCTGAGCGATTGGCTGCTACGTAGTGTGTCGCGTGGTCGATCCCCGCACGGAAGAAGTATTTGTATGACCTACAGGTAGTTGTTCCGGGTCTGGCTTTTTGTGTATGTGAGTTCTAAAGTGGACCTAGGTGGACCGATGACCTGGTGAAGGTTGCAGGGATCCGCTGGATGCGAGTCGCACGGGACCGGTCAATGTGGCGACACTTGGGGGAGGTTTCTGTCCAGCAGTGGAATGATGAGTTCCAATGTTTGTAAACGCACCCACGATACAGGAGAAATTCCTAGTGATAGGCAAATTAAAAAAAAAAAACCACTCATGTTTCCACCTTACCATATGAGGGAACTCGTACTGGTCCGCGTCAGTGCCTCCGATGATCAGTGAATCACTGCTTTGGTGGCAGTTGTTTTGTCTGCTAAAGGCCCCAGTGAGAGCAGTTCCACGTTCACAGGGGTATACGTACTTCTGTTGATAGTCAATGCATTCTGAAAAGAAATAGATAGGTTGGTCACACACATAGGACTATACCCGATTCTAAATATGCAATTGGGTCTTAACTTAAAGTAAGTAAGTAAGTAAAGTAAGTAAATCATTTACCATTTTTTTTCTTTTTTTTTTATTTTTTTTTTTTTTTTATGCTCAGCAGTCGGACAATAAAAGTTAAAAATGACAATTGGGTCTGGCTCTAAGGATTTTCTTATTAGCATCTCAAGAGTCTATGTCTGTAACCATTATCATCTAATCATGAAATGTTATGCAAAATATTAAATATAAATTCCGTAAAAAAAATCCAGGTGGTACTGCATCCTGCATCCTGCATCCATGCAGGGCACATAGGAAAGGTAACTGTGAAACATATGCCTCTAGCATAACTCGTACCGTCCATCGTCAGTGGTTAAAAATCTGTCATTGTCATTGTATCCTTCAAAATAGACCTCATCGGTCAGATTGGGACTAAGCTATGGACACTCCGTCCATCGCCACAACCATACATCAAACACACATTATACATTGCCATACATTATCTACTCTACAACTATCTAGGAGCTCGTGGCTAAATAATAACAGCCGCTCGGATCGATCTTCAGGTTAAGCCGCGCTTGCCTAGCTCAGGGGACCCTATTCCATACCAAATTTCCTCCGTGCCTCCCATTGGTCCCGGATGTCAATTGTAGATCTTTGTCAGTTGTTACAGGTAGTCAGTGGCCCGAAAGTCAGACAACCAGTCTTACCAAGGAGAATCGTATTACCCAATACTAAATGGGTTGAGGAGGTCAGATAGGCAGTCGCTCTATGTACAAAACTGGTCTTCAGCGGCATACTGTTAGACTGGGGGCAGAAACCGAATTATTAGGGAAAGGGCTAGGCAGATGATGAGAAACTTATACTTACTGTCAAAAGCCCTCTTTCCGGTCTTCGGCGGTGTCATATGAGCAGGCATCGGTTCACATTTATCCTCGTTATTATAAGGCACTTCTGGCGGTGGCGGTGGTCTGAAAGCAGAAAATACTCACGGTGTGAGAGACATCGCGACACAAACTTATACCACGGATTTAGTACATCGTGATGTATCCATAAATAGGCAACCGTCTAAAAACCGAAAAAACCGAAAAACCGTCTCCATCATAAGATAAAATCCAGATCTTTATTCTGTTGCATTGTCGTCAGAACTTCATGTGTGCCAAATTTAAACAAAATGGGCTTACAATTGGAAATTCAGAAGGAATAAAATCAATCAACCCCTGTTTTTCCACCGTTAGGGGTGCATTTCTTATTTTTAATTTTAAATAGGACCAACTTTGAGATGACTTGTAATTAGTGACCGATTCTTAAACACTGATTATACTCATGACAACAAACGACTTTCCCAAAGAAACATTTTTTTTGTACCTACTCGTTCACTTTTATCTACAATAACACAACAGCCGTAGGAAATTCGCGCGCGTGCGCCTGTGACATAAATATGAGCTGTTCGCTGCGTGACGTCGTTCTGTCTCATTGCTATCGAACCGAGCAACAGTGGGTAGGCAGAGCACAGTGGAACGAAGGCGTATATTTTATACGGCTGTTGTGTTATTGTCATAAAAGTGAATGAGTATAAAAAACTTTATGAAAGTTGTTAGTGTATAATCAAGTGTTTAAGTGTTGGTCACTAATTACCAGTCACCCTATACACTCTCTTAAAATTAAAAAAGAATCATTAAAATCGGACTTCTCGGTAAAAAGTTATGTGTGGTCAGATATAAAAAAAAATCGGGTTGAATTTCAAATCTCCTTTTTTTCCGTCGGTTTAAAATGGATGAACAAGTGCCTCTCGGCTCCGTTAAGGGTGATTTTACACCCGTACATTTGTTGTAAGCTTACCTTTTAGGCGTCTTCTCCACACAGCAGACGATCGGGACTTTCTTATTAACTTTATCGAACGAGCATATCTACCAAATAACAAAACAAATAATATGAATTACTAGCATTGAGAGCAGCGGTGGCCCAGTGGTGGAGACCCCGACTTGCGAGCCGTAAGTCGTGGGTTTGAACCCAGCCAGGCGCATTACTTTGTGTAAGTTATTTCATCACCACTACTCTCAAAATGGTGAAGGAAAACATCGTGAGGAAACCGGCATGTCCTAGAACATTAAATTCGAAGTCATGTGACATCTACCAACCCGCACTGGGCCCGCGTGGTGGATTATAGCCCAATCTCTCTCATAGAGAGGGGGCCTGTGTGCCAGCAGTGGGAACATTAATAGGCTGATTATGCTATGCTATGTTATGCTAATAGCATGGCTTTTTTATCTTCAATCGCTCAGGTAGATCGACACAGTCTACTATCATACTTATAGCAGCAGAATCACTGTCTCACAAGATACAGGTTACCTAGTTTGAGAGCAGGGTTTTCCGTATTGTGTTCAGATTTTATTTCTTAGATTGCATTGTGTTACTACGAAAGCTCATTTAAACTGTCTTTATCTAAAACATGTTAAATCTGTATTTTTGCGAAATAAAGTTATTTATAATTTATTATGTTAGTGTTAGAGCAGCGTTGGCCCAGTGGTGGTGGCCCCGACTTACGAGCAGTAAGTCGTGGGTTCGAACCCAGCCAGGCGCATTACTTTGTGTAAGTTATTTCATCACCACTGCTCTCAAAACGGTGAAGGAAAACATTGTGAGGAAACCGGCATGTCCTAGAACCAAAAATTCGAAGACATGTGACATCTGCCAACCCGCACTGGGCCCGCGTGGTGGATTATAGCCCATTCCTTCTCACTGAGAGGAGGCCTGTGTCCCAGCAGTGGGAACATTATAGGCTGATTATGCTATTATGCTTATGCTATGTTAGTGTTTCATGCTTAGAGAGTAGATCTCCAGGTCTAAATATAGTTATGAGTGGAACATTACATGAGGTTGTATGCCTTGTTTGATTTTTTCCAGAGCAGTTTTGCATTGCCCCAATTTAAGGCACAAACCTTCAGCGCCATCTTTGTCGCATCGATCACCTGTACATACACAATACATATATAATGTCGGGTCCGGTCGTTAGAATAAACCTAAAATGAATTGGAAAGCGTGCCTGTGTACGGTGGTGACATCACGCGACCTACTTACCATTCACAACACAGCGTGATTCTACAGAGCCCTGATGTCTCGCGGCGAGGGCGACAGTCAATGTCTGATCGCGGCGGATTTGACATGTCTTAGAACTGTACCCGATTCATTGTGCCCCGTGTTATTGTGATAAGTTGTAATCTCAAGTAATTCGTTAGTTTTGCTAGAAACAGTGGATACACATCGCACCCAGTATGTTTTCATAGCACGAAACCCATCGTCTGCCCACATGATGTACGAACCTAACGGAATAAGTCCTGATATACCCGTCATACATAATATTCATGTCTTCATCTCAAGGGGTGGGCCGAAACTACAGAACTCCACTGCCAAATGCTCACCCTTAACATCATAACATTACGCCTGTAATCCCCGAAGGGTTAGGCAGGGGTGTACACCTCTGCCTAACACTTTGAGAATTACAGACGTGATGTTATTAATAGAAAACATGATAAACTCAACTTGAATTTGTTATTGTAGTTAGTGATACCAGAAAAATAAATAATAGAAAACTCACCTTCAGACAAGGTTTGACAAAACACAGCACTTACAAATAACAAAATAATAAAAACCTTAAAAATCATCGTGATTTTTAAACTTAACACGACGAAATTGAAGTAAAGCCTTTTTGGACACGATCCCTTGGACTGCTCAACACTGACTAGTGATAGGATAAAATTGTGACAAAATTTAAAGATCAATATTGTCTTCTTTTTTCTTGAGTCACAAAGAACCTGTTAGATAAATGACATGAGAGCCGGATTTTAATATCCTCTTAATTTAACAAAATCTGAATCATTTAACGTTTTTTTTCTTTCATTGTTGTTCTATTTTTTTTAACTGACTTCAAAAAAGGAGGTTATCAATTCGACCCGTATGTATGAAATATTGTCAGAATTGCACATTTTAAAAGGAGAAAACGTAACCCATACAGGATCACCCGCGTGTCTGTCCGTCTGTCACAGCCAATTCACTCCGAAACTGCTGGACCGATTGAGTTGAAATTTGGTACACATATGTAAATCAGTGACCCAAAGACGGACGTGTAACGTAAATTATTGAAAGCCAAAAAAATCTTTGAAACAAACAAAGAACAACGTCTTCAATCGTATCAAACGAGTAGACTACTCGTTTGATACGATTGAAGACGTCGACTGACGCAAGATCTCATGTTCTCTTACAAATTAGTAAATAATAAATTCGGCTGCAGTTAACAAAAACCTGGCCCACCGGCGCAAATTGGGATGTTTGTCCGTCTTTTACAGATTCGGTGAGTGTGCCCAAGAGCTCCACGAGCTTATTCCACCATCTCCCTTCTTCCATCGGGAGTCCAGACGTACTGCAGGTTATCATCCATACCTTGTCGATGTTCCACACATTCGCACGAAGCGCTTTTCTACATCGTTTATTATGCGCACAGCCAAGGCGTAACATTCTCTGCCTGCGTCGGTGTTCCCAAGTTCATATGACCCCAATCTATTTAAGTCGCGAGTTAATAGGCTTCTTTTGGGTTAGCTCGTACCATCGTCGACCTCATCTGTGTCCGAGGTCAAGAGTAGGCCCATAAAACTAACCTTACATTATGCCTAGATATTCTATGACTAACTTGTTCAATGATCAAACACAAATAATGGGGTGAACTCGCCACTTAACAGAATCAGTAAAGAGATGAATAATTCTATTATTAAATCCTTAGCTGTTATTGACATTTACCACGATTTCATAAAAATCTTTAAAACCCAATTACTGGATTCCCAAAAATAGTTCACAATGTTTTGTCATGTAAGTATGCATGATGTCTTTGAATTTTTATTTTTTTATACTACTTCTTCCTTATTTTTTTTAAACAGTTATGATCTCAGTTTTAATCTCTTTTTTTTTTGTTTTAGTATTAATATACAGGTGGACTGGATCTGGACCCGCCATAGTAAATTAGCATATCGTCGTTGTAGAGCGAGAAATCATTAAGTGCATAAAGCTAGTTTCGAAATAAACGCGTTTTAAAGTTTTTTTGTTCTTATAATCGGTATAACTCAATAACGTGCATAGTTACACAAATGCTTTTTATGAACAAAATATTGATATTTGTACCCTGCACTCTAATTATCAGTAAATTATGTAAACATTTTAACCGCTATTACGGTTTCGTATTACCTAGTACTAACAGGGTTGTGTAGCTCAGATAGGCAGTCGTTCTATCTAAAATACTGGTACATGGAGTTTGGTAAAGGAAAATAAAGGTAATCAGCTGCATTCGGTTAGAGTGGAAGCCGACCCTACCAAACATAGTTGGAATAAGGCTAGGCAGATGATGAAATTCCTTGCACTATTCGACGTTCGTTCGTCAGTTAAGACGTCAGGTTGTCCGCCCATACTGGCGCTCCGTAGAGCGCCAAGAAGAAGTCCCAGGTACTTTATTGTCGACTCGACACTAATGCGAACACCTCCTGACACGATGTTCGCTCTCGGAGGTGGCACTTTGTCTGTCACCAAGATTGTCACTGCCGAAACGTCTTACTTCGTGCCTTCACCAGCGTGGCATCAGCATAACAGATGACACAGACACCATGAAGAAGCGCACCGCGAAGCACCCATTCGTACCCTAGGAGCGGCCCCAGAACGGATCCCTGTGGAACACCGCGCAATATCTCTCGCCGACACCCTCTTTGTTAACCCGGGTAGATGATATCTCTAACCCTCAGGCCCTGATTATGCAGCAGAGGTTGGTACGGCATAGGTTTGGCATGGCATAGGAGTGCCTCCCATCTTTATTTTCTCGAGGTGGATATCCTCCCCTGGGGAGAGTCGAGGAGTCTGACAAACTGCACAGTTGTTTTGGGGGACATCTAAGCGGGTCCGCCCGAACCCGCGATTAACTTGATTTATAAATTAGATCTGTTGGTGGCTTTTACCGGACAACAGAATTGCCACATTAGAAATTTTTTTCAAAGCTTCTGGTCTGCAAGAAATCACTAAGAGCCATAAATAGTGGGTCGCCTCGAATTATATTGTTTGCAAAAAGTAACTAAGTGTTGTTGGTGACTTCTATCGGACATTTTATGTCGTCTAATGTAAAGCTTTCGTCTGCAAGAAATACCTAAATGAAGTTACAGGGGTTCTCGTCGAATTTCTTGAATACGAAAAGTAACTAAGTAACATTGATGAGCAGGGAAGCTTAATTGAGAAAAAGTTAGTAGGAAAAAATATTAAGTGCTGTTTGTTAATTTTCATAAGCTGTTGTTTTGCCTTAACAAGTAGTTATGTAGTTCTGACATTCTCGTATTATCTAAAATACTAAAAAAAACTGTATTTTACCTCTTTATAAGGTAGATAATCTGTGGGTTTAAAAACACTTTTACATCATTAACACATTTTGGCTAAAAATGTCACTTAGTGACTTCTCGCTCTACAACGACGACATACAGGAGGTTATTTACTAATTATTGTACCTTACTTTCCCTAGCTAAAGTTTTATAGTTTGAGAGATATGTCTCGCGTTTCTCTAGCAAACGGCATCAAAAATCAAAACCGACAAAAATACCACGTAATGGTGTTAGAACTTCAATGACGATATGGATCTCCTTTTTTATCGTGTGGTTAGTGCCTAACCTGGTGTCTGAGTTTTTAATATGGATAAGTCTATAGAAATGAAGGAAGCCTTTGGAAGCAGTGGGACATACAAGACTAATAAAAAAAAAAAACAAAAAGAAATCTATAGAAGGAAAACTATTACATTAACCGTTTCAAATGTCAGAATCCCGTTGACGTAATTAGTATCATCCGATCTTTAGGAGTTCTTATTCGTTTTATTTTATTTCATTATCCTTCCTTATGTGTCATGATTTTTAAATGAATTTAAGAAAAAGATAATTCTTGAGATGTGAGTTTACTTTTCCTTATTAATAAAGGGCAGTATGCACGATCAGCCTATAATGTTCCCGTGTCACATGTCTTCGAATTTTATTTTGGTTCTGGGACATGCCGCTTTCCTCACGATGTTTTACTTCACCGTTTTTGAGAGCAGTGGTTATGAAAAAAATTACACAAAGTAATGCGCCAGCCTGGGTCCGAACCCACGACTTACTGTTCGTAAGTCGGGATCGCCACCACTGGGCCACCGCTGCTGTCCAGGGCAGTATATTTGGCAGTATTTGTTGAAAACCAAAGCCGATCCTAAGCAATTAAACAAATGCGGTTTTAGTTAGGATCTTGTCAAAATGATGATGGATCAAGAAGGAGAGGAAGACCAAGGAAACGATGGTTGGAGATGTCTGAGCAATGATATGAAAGTACAAGAATTTGTGTGGTATACTAAAACTAAAAAACCCGACTACTGAAAAATCACGCTCTTTATTAAATTCTGGGTTTACAAGGTAAAATCGACTTCTCCTTTTATTGAAGGTGGTTTAAATGTAGCCTATGTTACCCGGGCTATAATAACGAATCGATAGACACCTTATTCATCGTAATCGGATAAATATTTTAGGCACTACGGAGGAACATACGTAACTACAAACATATAATGACTGCTAAAACCATAACCCTTCCTTTTGGCTTCGCCGTAGTTGGGTTAAACGGTGTAAATGATAGCGTGACGGTTGACAACTGAGGAGAATGGAAGAAAAGAACCTGTTGCGCCGACCCCAAGTAAAATGGGACGGGGCAGGAAGATGAAGATTCGAATCTTGTCAAAATGCAAACTTCATTCTTCAACTAACATCGGCTCGGCACTATTCGAGCTAGTGGCTTTTTGCCGAAAGTATAAATCCACATTATATTCTATTCAGCCGTCGCGCTGATGCGAAACATACCGACCAGACATAATATGTACCAACCACACCATAACATTAAGCCTGTATTCACTGAAAACTCAGGCAGAAGTGTCCGCGTTCAAGACCAAAGTGGTGTTAACGTCAATGGTCTACTTGTCGCACCTTCGGTTTGCGGATAGCCTCCTATTTTTCGTCGAATCCCTGGAAGACCTTCAGCGGATGCTGAACTAACTGTTTGATGCTTACCTACAAATTGGCTTAAGAATGAATATGTGGCGATCCTTAACAACATTTACATTACACAATTCGTATCTTACACAACAACATTTACATTATAGTACGATCTCGCTCTCACGACGCGAAGCCCACGCAACTCCGTGCTATCCACGTATTCCCGATTCTATCGCGAATCCTTCGGGATTAGTGAAATATCCGAAGTTTTCCTGTGTATGTACAATCTGTCTGTCTCAACGTGTATGTCGAACTTAAGTGTTTTTGTGAATGTGTCCGTGCCAGTTGTGAGAACATTATAATTGTGAGTACCGACATCATCTTTTACTTACTGCCGCTCACCACACAGACACAATAATTAGTGTACCCTACCACTAAATTGGTGACCCCGCCTAGAACACGCTAGCCAGAAAGGCTCGATAACCACGTGCGGTCAGAACCCAGA
Source organism: Noctua janthina (assembly GCA_963576755.1). Classification (NCBI taxonomy): domain Eukaryota; kingdom Metazoa; phylum Arthropoda; class Insecta; order Lepidoptera; family Noctuidae; genus Noctua; species Noctua janthina. The sequence continues at coordinate 9,281,895 of OY755080.1, read as the reverse complement.
AAGTTCCATATTTAATCAGGCCAAGAAAAAGCACTACATTAGCGCGATGAGTGATAGCAGTGACTCCGCAAAATCGTATGGAAGTACCCGTTCTCGTCCAAAACCTCGTCGTGCAAAGTGCGTGTCCATTGACGAGCCATCCGACATTTGCCGTATAGCGGTACGAATACCACCATTTTGGCCGGATGACCCAGAGGTTTGGTTCGCACAAGTGGAGGCTCAGTTCGCGAACGCCAACATCACCAGCGACACGACGAAATTTAACCACATCATCGGCAACCTCGAGCACCAGTACTCCAAACATGTAAGAGATATTTTTCTTCACCCACCTGAGAACAACAAATATGAGAAGCTCAAACACGAGCTCATAAAGAGACTGACGGCGTCACACGAGAAGAAAGTGAAGCAGCTTCTCATTCACGAAGAGCTCGGAGATCGCAAACCCTCACAGTTCCTGCGACACCTTCAAAGTTTGGCCGGACCGAGTGTCCCAGAGGACTTCCTCCGGACAATATGGAGCAGCCGTCTGCCGAGCAATGTCCAGACCCTGCTGGCTTCACAGCCACTTACTTCTCTCGAAGGATTAGCAGACCTGGCGGACAGGGTCCAGGACATTGTGACCCCAGGCCAAGTCGCAGCAGCATCGGCGTCGGGCCCTAGCATGCTCGAGATGGCGAACGAAATCGCCGAATTAAAGAAGGCCGTGAAGAATCTGACGACGCAGCTGAGTAGGAGACCTCGTTCGCAATCGCGTTCGAACCACCAACAGCGTCATCGATCCAGACAGCGATCCGAGTCCAGCCACCAGAAGCAACCGTTTTGCTTTTACCACTCCAAGTTCGGGGCCAACGCTCGCAAATGCGTTAAGCCATGCGACTACGACAAGTCGGGAAACTCCAAAGGCAGTCGGTAATGGCGGCTGACGACTGTCTGACGCCTACCGGTCGCCTCTTCGTCACGGACCGAACATCAAAGACACAGTTTTTAGTGGACACTGGTAGTGATTTATGTGTGTTTCCGCGACATGTTCTACGTGAACAGCGTGTCAAGTCGAACTATCAATTATCGGCCGCTAACGGGTCTATAATTGATACTTACGGCTATCTACAACTAAATTTAGATTTAAGTTTGCGCCGTAACTTTCCATGGCGGTTTATTGTAGCTGACGTCACCAAGCCGATAATCGGTGTAGATTTTTTAAGCTTTTACGATCTGCTTGTTGACATCAGAAATCATCGTTTGGTGGACAAAACCACCTCAATGTTTGTAACAGCTTCCATTGCAAGGGCTTCGTCGACGTGTTCAGTGAAGGTCTCAGTTGGTGATTCGAGGTATCACTTAATACTTAATAAGTACCCCGAGATCACACGACCCGCGGGCACACACCGAAAAATCACACATCACACAGTACACCACATACGCACCACACCCGGGCCGCCCATCTCTTGTTCCCCTCGCAGGCTAGCCCCAGATAAACTGCAGATCGCTAAGCAAGAATTTGAGATCATGCTTAGCAACGGCACTGCTCGTCCATCAGAGAGCCCTTGGTCTTCACCCCTTCATTTAGCGCCGAAAAAGGACAACAGCTGGCGACCCTGCGGTGACTACAGGCTGCTCAACGCGAGGACCATACCCGACAGGTATCCAATTAGGCATGTCCACGACCTTACCCATAGCATAGCCGGTTGCAAGGTCTTCTCAACTATTGATTTGGTCAAAGCGTACAACCAGATACCGGTCAGCGAAGACGACATCCAGAAGACGGCGATCACAACCCCGTTTGGCCTGTACGAATTTCCTTATATGACCTTTGCTCTGAGGAATGCAGGTCAAACATTTCAGAGATTCGTCGATGAAATGACGCGTGGGCTTGATTTCTGCTACTGTTACCTTGACGATTTTCTTATTTTCTCGAAGGACCAGGAGCAGCACGAGGACCACCTGCATCAGCTCTTCACCAGGATGCAGAAATATGGCATCGTCATCAACACCTCGAAGTGTGTATTCGGAGTTGACGAAGTCACATTCTTAGGTTACCGCATATCTGCAGCCGGAACCAGACCTTTGGAGTCCAAGGTGGAAGCCATCAAGGACTTCCCCACGCCTAAAACAGTTAGGGAGCTCAGGCGTTTCTTAGGGATGTTGAACTTTTACAGACGGTTTATACCCAAAGCCGCAAAATGTCAAGGTCCCCTTAACGCCCTGCTAGTCGGCTCCGTAAAAGGTCAACATCCCGTGGAGATAACAGGCGAGGCGCTCACCGCCTTTAATATGTGCAAAGATAGCCTCTGCAACGCCGTATTGCTTGCACACCCTGACTACCAGGCAAACCTCGCCCTAGTTACAGATGCGTCTGATCTGGCGATGGGTGCAGTTTTGCAACAGTTCAAAGACGAGCAGTGGCAACCGCTTGCCTTCTTCTCGCGCAAAATGAGCCCCGCTCAGCAGAAGTACTCGCCATACGATCGTGAGCTACTCGCGATCTATGAAGGCATAAAATACTTCCGCCACATGTTGGAAGCGAGGCACTTCACTGTCTATACTGACCACAAGCCGTTAATATACGCTTTCCATGAGCGAAAGCACAACTGTGCTCCGCGTCAGTATAGACACCTTGATTTTATTTCGCAGTTTACAACGGACATTCAACATATATCCGGCAAAGACAACATCGTCGCCGACACATTGTCCCGCGTCAGTGAACTGCAAACTCCAGTCGATTTCGAAGTTCTCGCCAAATCCCAAACTTCAGACCCGGAACTGTTGCATCTTTTGCAGTCAGAAACGTCTCTTCAACTAAAGAGGCTTAAAATCGACGATAGTCCCGTCGAGTTACTCTGTGTTGTGAGTACAGGCATTCCCAGACCATTCGTGACCAAAGCTTTACGACGGCAAATATTTGAGAGCCTACACAGCCTCAGCCACCCGGGAGTAAACACGTCCGCAAAATTAGTTGCGCAGCGATACGTTTGGCCTGGAATCCGCAAGGACTGCCGACAATGGTCACGAACGTGTCTCAGCTGTCAACGCACAAAGGTTAATCGCCATGTGTCTTCACCATTGGGCACATTCGAATTACCCCGTGCTAGGTTTGCCTTCGTCCATATTGACCTAATAGGTCCTCTTCCTCCATCACAGGGCTACCGGTACTGTTTGACGGCCGTGGATCGTTTCACTAGGTGGCCCGAAGTTGTACCGATTGTAGACATTACGGCTGAAACAGTCGGTAAAGCATTGCTGACCAACTGGATCTCCCGCTTTGGTTGTCCAACGGATATCGTCACAGACAGAGGACGGCAATTTGAATCCGTACTGTTCCAATATCTAGCCAAAATAGTCGGATTCAAACATCGAAAAACCACAGCCTACCATCCAGCATGCAATGGCCTAGTGGAACGATTCCACAGACAACTCAAAACGGCGATAATGTGCCACGCTGACCATAACTGGACAGAATCTCTGCCCTTGGTTCTATTGGGTGTCCGGAGCGCTTTTAAAGAGGATCTACGGACTTCTTCTGCGGAACTCCTATACGGTGAGCCTTTACGACTTCCGGGAGAATTTTTCAACCCTGGTGACGGCGGCACCACCGACATCTCGGAGTTCACCACTCGCTTACGCTCGTTTGCCGCAAAATTGCAGCCCACACCAGCTGCACGTCATTCCAAGGACAAAATATTTGTCCACAAGGACCTCGCTACCTCAAGCCACATATTCCTCAGGGACGATGCGCTTCGAGGTTCATTGCAACCAGCATACACCGGGCCTCACGAAGTGGTACAAAAAGGCGACAAAACCTTTACTATAATGGTCAAAGGTAAGAAGGTCAAAGTTTCCGTGGACCGCCTCAAACCCGCCTACATATTGGCAGACACACCAACCGACCAAGACGTCCACGTAGAAAAACAACCCACGGACACTCCCGTCAGAACTACCAGGTCTGGTCGAAGGGTTCGATTCCCAGATTATTATCGCCCGTAGGACGGTCTCTGGAGGGGAGTGATGTGGCGATCCTTAACAACATTTACATTACACAATTCGTATCTTACACAACAACATTTACATTATAGTACGATCTCGCTCTCACGACGCGAAGCCCACGCAACTCCGTGCTATCCACGTATTCCCGATTCTATCGCGAATCCTTCGGGATTAGTGGAATATCCAAAGTTTTCCTGTGTATGTACAATCTGTCTGTCTCAACGTGTATGTCGAACTTAAGTGTTTTTGTGAATGTGTCCGTGCCAGTTGTGAGAACATTATAATTGTGAGTACCGACATCATCTTTTACTTACTGCCGCTCACCACACAGACACAATAATTAGTGTACCCTACCACTAAAAATATGTTCAAGACGAAGGTGATGTCAGGTATCCCGGATGACTCTGCCTCAGATGTTATGGTTGGCAACGAGCATCTGGAGATGGTTGATCAGTACCTTTATCTGGTGGATGTTCTATCTTTTGACAAGGAGCATTCCAACAAGGAAATTTCCAGGAGAGTACAGCTCGGGTGGGCGGCATTTAGTACTACATACTTTTCGGTCCAAGAGAGAGGAGCTCGTGGCTAAATAATAACAGCCGTTCGGATCGATCTTTAGGTTAAGCCGTGCTTGTCTAGGTTGGTCTGTGGATGGGTGACCACCCATTACATACCGAGTTTCCTCCGTGCATTGGAAAGCACGTTAAGCCGTTGGTCCTGGGTGTCATTTGTAGATCTTTGACAGTCGTTGCCCAAAAAGTCTAACAACCAGTCTTACCAAGGGGTATCGTATAACCCAGTACTAACTGGGTTGTGGAGGTCAGATAGGCAGTCGCTCCATGTAAAATACTGGTATTCAGCTGCATCCGGTTAGACTGAAAGCCGACCCCATTATAGTTGGGAAAAGGCTAGGCAGATGATGATGATTTTTCGGTCCAAAAAATATCCTAGAGTGCCTTAACACCTGCCTCTTCAACCAATGTGTTCAGCCAACGGTCTACGGTGTCGAGACATGAACGCTCATAAAAGAAAAACGGTGCGTAACACCGAAATTCGTCGTCGGTCGAAAGTCTGCGATTGTACGCCTCTAAGAGTTGGGCACAACATCTAGCAATACGGAGATGGCCGAGAGAGAAAAGCACTTCTCACCTTTGAATTGTTATCTTTTACCGCGAAGATTTAATTAAAAATAGAAATTATACAATATTGTGAAGATGACGACGCTGCGGACGTCATCAAGGACATTAATTTAAAATATAAATCGGTTTATTAAAATTTTACATTTTCCTTAAGTTTACCGTATTTCATTACTTCCCAGAAGTTGATTCGTAATAGCCACGCTATCGATGTAATTAATACAGTACGTGTTTTCCTTTCCAAAATCAACGGGTTTGATTCCTGCCTACGCATTTTGATTTTTCAAAAATTCAATGTGAAGTTACTAAGGACCTTTTTTTCACCGCTAGCGTAGTCACGCGACCTGGGGCCGGTGATGATACCCGGATGGGTTCGAATCCCGTTTCGGTCAAAGTGTTATTGAGTTTTTCCATCAGCAATTTCTCAGTAGCAGCCACGGATTTGTGACCAGTTGATGGATTACATGGGATTTGAACACAACAAGCGAAATGTGTGTGTACAGTCACGAGCACCAATATGTATACACTTTCCATAAATTTAAAAGCAATTTTTCGACAAATAACGATTGTAACTTGGAGATAGGATCTTTTTCATACAAATATAAGTTCCGAAATACTATGTTCGTCTAATCAGTAGGAGACACTTTTAAAAGTTGTTAATTGTTTACATATTGGCGCTCGTGACTGTACTATTAGGAACACCTCTGCCTAACCCTTTATGGATTACAGGCGTGATGCTATGTGATGTGTATTTTTTGTAATCTCCAGCGCGTAGTGACCTAAAGTAACAAAAAAAAAATTTTTTTTCGTATTGGAAGTCATGAAATAACATTCCCCCCACTCTGGGCGGAGCGGAAGGGAGTGTCAGACTTGTACTGACTAAAACCCATCCATGTTCCTTCTTTGCCCTTTGTGTTCCAGGGCCACGGTGTCTCTTTCGAACAATCCCGCAGCCCTGGCAGGCATCGGCCCATGCGGACCACTACTTGGTTGATAACATCTTTTTGAGGCGCACGTGGAACACGAAGGCGCCGTCGACACGGCCTGTCGTCATGAGACGGCCGGGCGGCGAGCTGGCCCATAACTCGCCATCCATATCATTTTGCCTTACATTGCATGTCGAGGAGTTCCCATTTAGGCATAGAAAATGCCTGTAGTTGAAGACTCCGTTCTACCCTTAAAAACACTGTAGTAACATTTTATATGATAAGAGGCTTTTATGCTGCAAACAAGATCCAAGCTGATCCGACTGCAAAGTCGTCCTCATCATCTACCTAGTCTTACCTCGACTATGTTGGGGCCTCCCAGCAGTAGCGAAGGGTTAATTTTCGTAAGAGGTAAGCTGGAGTACATACTCGTATCTTTAATGTGATTTTATTATTTGTCTTTAAAATACTGACTGACTGACTGTGCCAGTTTTCAAAGAAAAGCCGGTAGGAATCGAGTTGTATGGAACCTTCGCCACTGCCTCCCAGTCTATTTTACATAGAGCGACTTCCTATCTGACCTGTATGACCCAGTAACTACTGGATAATAAGATACCCCTTGATTTTTTCCGTCTGGTTGTCAGTCATTCGGGCATCTGACTACTCGTTACGACTGTCAAAGAAAGATTTAATTTTTTTTTTTTTAGCAAATTAAGACGCTATAACACCAATTACAATAATTAACATAGAAAAACGCTATCAAAAAAAATATATCTATACAATATAAGACATACAATTGAAGTGTTTGTTTGTAATTTCAAAATAACAGCTTATAATGAATTCAAAAAAAATATATGGTACTTGTAAAAGAAAAAGAGCTAAGAGCTAGACTGACCCGACACTATACCGAAGACATTCCGGATGTCAGCCTGTACGAGATTAGGATGGCTCTGAAACAGCTTAAAAACAACAAGGCACCAGGTGATGACGGAATTACGGCCGAACTCCTGAAGGCAGGTGGAAAACCGGTACTTAAGGCCCTTCAGAAGCTGTTTGATTTTGTCATACTCGAAGGGAAAACGCCGCAGGCATGGTGCAGGGGTGTGGTGGCACTCTTCTTCAAAAAGGACGACAATACCTGGCTGAAGAACTATAGGCCCATCTCACTTCTAAGTTGTCTCATGTCTACAAGTTGTTTTCAAGAGACATCACGAATCGTATCGATTATCGCAGGTAGATATCGCAGGTTTGTCGATTTTCAGCCTCCCGAACAAGCCGGATTCCGAAAAGGCTTTAGCACCGTAGACCACATACATACGCTGCGGCAGGTTATACAGAAGGCCGAAGAGTATAACCTGCCTCTTTGTTTGGTGTTTGTGGACTACGAGAAAGCCTTCGATTCGATCGAGACTTGGGCTGTACTGCAGTCCCTCCAACGGTGCCAAATTGACTATCGGTACATTGAGGTGTTGAAGTGTTTGTACATAAACGCCACCATGTCAGTCCGACTTCAGGACCAGACCTCGGAACCTATCCTTCTGCAGCGAGGTGTGAGACAGGAAGACGTCATATCTCCGAAACTATTCACCGCTGCACTGGAGATGTCTTCAAGGTTCTGGACTGGAGCAGGCTAGGCATCAACGTCAATGGCCTGTACATCTCTCACCTTCGGTTTGCCGACAATTTAGTAGTCATGGCTGAGACCATGGAGGACCTCAGCGAAGACTCTACACTCGAAGTTGTAGACGATTATGTCTATCTGGGACAAACGATCCAGTTAGGTAGGTCTAACCTCGAGAAAGAGGTCAATCGTCGAATCCGACTCGGCTCGGCAGCGTTCGGGAAGTTGCGTGGTATCTTCTCGTCCAACTTACCGCAGTGTCTCAAGACGAAAGTCTTTGACCAGTGTGTGTTGCCAGTGATTACCATACGGGACCGAAACGTGGTCGCTCACAATGGGCCTCATCAGAAGGCTTAAAGTCACCCAAAGGGCAATGGAGAGAGCTATGCTCGGAGTTCCCTTGCGTGATCAAATCAGAAATGAGGAAATCCGTATGAGAACCAAGGTTACCGACGTAGCCCGAAGAATAGCCAAACTTAAGTGGCAGTGGGCAGGGCACATTGCTCGCAGAACGGATGGCCGATGGGGCCAGAAAGTTCTGGAGTGGCGACCGTGAACTGGAAGACGTTGCGTTGGAAGGCCTCCCACTAGGTGGACCGATGACCTGGTAAAGGTTGCAGGGATCCGCTGGATGCGAGACGGGACCGGTCAATGTGGCGACACTTGGGGGAGGCCTATGTCCAGCAGTGGACGTCTTTCGGCTGAAATGATGATAATAATGATGTAAAAGAAAACATTTTTTTTAATTTTTATCTGTCTCAGTTTGTTCCGGCTAAACTCCAAAATGGCGGAACTGATTTTGACGGGACTTTCACTGGCAGATAAAAAGTATTAGGGTTCCATGCAAGAAAAATTAAAACCCTTGACATTTTTAACTAAATCCGGTTCAAATATAATTAATATTTTCATAATTATAATTTAACACGGACGAAGGTTGCTTATGCTTAAAAACTTAAATTTCAATGATTTGACCTCTGCCTAACCCTTCAGTGATTACAAGCGATAAGATATCATTTTAAAATGTCTGTACCATTTTATAAACAAAGCAACCGTCGACCTCGTTATTACTTTAACACCATAAGGCTGAATATCCCATGCAGTGCACAAAACGACAAAGTCCATTTCTCTATGCGAAGTCTGCTAGATTCAACCTTATAAAACTTTCAATTTTATAGGAATAGACCACTAAAGTATGATTACCCCATCTCATTTAAGTATTGATCGTAATTCTAGACTTGCGCAGTGGAGCTAGTCTTATTTCTAGACTAGACTTACTATGTCGATCTAGCCAGAGCGCCTCCCGCCACCTTCGAAGCAAGTCGACTTTGGTCCTTTGAGCCTCTGCTACACTAGTACTTGGCTTGAAGGACCATATTGTTCCCTGGTGCTTTGCCGTTCCCCGTATACAGTTAAAGGATGCAGGTTAGTGTTTTAGTATTTACTTTTATTAATTTTCTTATTGTAAAATTACTTTGAAATGTTTTCTTAAGATAATAAGATACAAAATTGTTGGTACCTACACCACGTAACTTTTAGCTTCGGAGGAGCGAGGTGACCTGACACAGGCAATTTTTGTCCTAAAGGTCACTTCAACCACCAGATGTAGTACATAACTTGCGAAAGAAAATATTTTCATTTTTTTTTATTTATTTATTTATAACCAACTTATACTTACAGTTTACACCACACATACAAGTTATCGGTTGAACATAAAAATCAGAATAAAAAATAAAAAATAGTAATAAAATTATTAAGTAAACAATATGGTAGGCGCGAAGAATAAACAAAACATTTTTAGTAGACAGAATAAACACAATGAAATAACAATAAAAATGAACAAAACTCGTGTCATCATAAAACTATATATTTTTTAATAGGGATACAATTTGTTTACCCCGAGGAGATAGTACTGGGAGTGGCAATGGACTCCAGGTATCGAGAAACAGTGTTGAGGAGTCTCAGTTCAGTACTTGCAAAAGTATCCATGGATTCATCAAACATTAAAATGTTATTAATATGGTTAAGAGCTAGAAATAGCGGGCTTGTCGTAAAGGTTATGGTGCTGGTTTGAGGAATCGAAAAAAGTGGACGTTGGCGTGGGCGAAGAGTGTGTCTGATAGGTAGTGGGATGTTAAAGGAGATATATTGCAATAAATGCGAATTAAAATGGGAGCCACGAATTAGGCGAACAACATATTTAATGAGAGCAAGATTTCTCTTGACCTCGAAGCTCTGGTATGTCACCATACCTAACACGAATGGCGTAGGGTACCTATATGGGTAAAACTCATATAATTTGAAATTATTTGTAAATATTTGTGTTTGTAAAACATTTAACGTCATCATGTTGCTCTTGTCTCATGTTATTTAGTGTCAGCGCAACACGTTTTTTTCTCTAATTCTTCGCTGTCTGTCGTCACCCTATCATTTACTTCTTCTTCTTTCATATTATTCTTCAAACAATTCAGCTATTTTTAGTTTTCCTTCATTTTTAAAATTTAAATCCTTTGTTAAAATATCAAGTCTGTCTTACCTTATTATTTTTGCGAAGGGCGTAACCTCTTCGTCATAAATCTAAGTGAACTATCTAGTATTTTTATCTAGTATAACATCACGCCTTTAATCCCCGAAGAGAAAGCAGAGGTATAGACACTTACAGTACACCCACATATCGCCAAAGTCCCGTGAGAGCGAACCTATTGCCTTTGTCTACACTTTTTCAATAAACGACTGGATTTTTAGAAAAAATATTTAATCATATTTATTTTTTAAATTTTTCAGGCCCTCGGCTGACAATCAGCATCATCTACTCATCTTCACGTCTCTGGTGTGTGGTTTTACCAAATCCAATATTGCATTAAATCGGGGTCACAATGGGGCGTTGCCCATTACAGCCGCCATCTTGGATTTCGACTCATCGGTCCTGCAATAGCACATATAAAAGAATAAGGTCAGTATTTTATGAATATATTTCGTTTTATTTTATGGTTAGCGTTCTTGAGCGGAGACCCCGAGGCCCTACAGCTGGATGAAGCGAGGAACTTCGCAGATGATGTAAAGATGGTTAATATAATGTGTGATGGTGATGACTGATTAGACTTGTGTGCACATAAGCGACTTTAAAGTCGCGCGCCATTCTGCCCTTCTGCAGCTGTGGAATGCTATTGGCTGGATATGATTATTTAGCTGATTTAAGTGTTTTCCGAAGTTTAATTATTAAGTTTAGTAGTATAAGACCTTGAGTATCATCCTTGCTTCGAGCTGTAAACGTCACGGTTCTGTAGAAGCACACTTAGGTGTGGGTAGACTTGTTAGAAGGTCGCGTCATGTCACCACTGGCGTACTTGCGACTCATTTTCATAATCATTATTACATTATTACACATTGTATATTGTTGGTGGTATTTCAACATACGAAGCATATAGAGGCCTGTGCTAGGAGGCACCACTCTTTAACGTCTTACAAAGTGTAAGATGTCACTAAACAAAAGTTTATGAATTTTTTATTATGCTTATTCTTTTTTGCACACAAAATAACAAATATACATACATATTGCAATAATATAGCTTATGTACAATGGCGAGCTTAACCTAGAATTGGATTATCATTATTTTATGTCCGTACTAACGACCAGAGCCCGCATATAGATATTGTCTTATTATGTAACACTTGAAGAGCTGGGCTGAGGACAGTGGCTGTAGTTACTGAGATTTCTATCTAGATATATCCAGCCTAACCCTACATTCTAACGCCTGTGGATATATTTGTTATTTAAACAACTTTCTAAAGTAAGAATCTTTTGTTTCCACAGATTTCTGAAGCACAACCCGCCTCACACTCTCGTCTCTCAAAGCTGAAGCGAAACCAAAGCCGGAATACTGTTCCAGTATTCACGATGGGGTGTAAGTGGCTCTACCACAACCTGCAGAGCCAAAGTCAACCTCACCTGCCCGCGGTGCACCCTGCTGACGACCAACGAGGCTCTGGCATGTCCCTGGTCTCCCCAACGGAGCTGAATTTAGCGAGAAGGACACAGAAATGCGGTGGAGAAAGACGAATAGACAAGCTTCATTCAGCAAGCAGGGGACTCCAAGGAAAAATCTCCAGCAGGGACGGATTCAACGGAGGGTGGTTGAGGTGCCAAAGCTTTTGCACCCCTGACTTCCTTCCTTGCAACTTTGAGTCCGTGCCTGTGCCCCTCAGAAATAATTTTCTGCCAGCTAACTTGTGAATTACAGACTGTAATAGTATTTTATTCTAGCAATATAATGCTGCTACATCATGATAGAGATAAGATAGATTAAGTTAATTCTAAGCAAAGGAATAATTGGTGTTTTTCCTTACGGTTAGAAAGATAAGCTTACATTACCAAATACAAAATGTTATAAAAATTTCGTTGTTTGCATTTGAAGGGAGCCCACACAAAAATAGTTGCAACAAATCAAGACACACATGAAGGGTGTAAATAGACCATTAACATAGCCGAAAGGTAATTTTTCTCCCCGTCTTTGCGATATTTTTTTTTGTTCTAGACCATACCTAGTTCTAACTTTTTGATAAGTTTTTCTTTTTTTAAATACATGTTTTTAATGTAATATTTTTACTTTACACACCTCCACGACCCTCGTACTATTCAATCCATCCATCAGCACAATGCTGTGAGTGATTTCCATCGAGTCCTACCTTAAAACGTGATCTTTCACCCCAAAAAAAAAAAATCGATTCCCAGCAATAATTTTTGCGTAAAGTTAGTTAGTGATGTACAGAATGCTTGGTCGACGGCTATGTGAAGGGTCTGTTTACACCCTGTATACACTATTTCCTACTACTATACCTCTACATAATGTATCTAGCCTTATCACTATGTTGGGGTCGGCTTCCAGTCTAACTGGAGACAGCTGCAAACCAGTATTTTACATGGAGCGACAGTCTATCTGACACACACTATTTCCAACCACAGTAATTCCGAAAAGTGTCTTTTAACTCGCAACGAAAAAAAGATGAACGACGACAAACGACGACGGTGTTTAATGATGACGATTCAGAAAAGAACAGATGCTGAGGAGTATGAAATTAAAATATAAATTGTACTAATCTTTATAATAAATATTAAAAGCAAGTAAAGATAAATAACTGGCCAATAAGCACATAAGGACGTTCACCTCTGGAATAAGCCCTCAGATTCAAATATTAAGTGGATCATAAATTGACTGTAATAAGACAGGTATCCGGTAAGACTGGAAGCCGACCCCAACATAGTTGGTAAATGCTAGGCAGATGATGATAGAATTGGCTATAAATGAAAGCCATACCTTTTTTCGCTCACCCTTTCAATACTTTTATAGCTTGCCATAATTTAATCAGCAAAATAAGATGCAGCATTTACACACAGCGACACATCAAGGTATATACTTCCAATATAACATGGCCTTGATTTGTATAGATTTGAGAGATCCGTGTAAACTGGTTTAGTGTAGCTTGATTGGTTATCGTGTGTACCAGGAACCCTGGAGGAGGGAGGGGGTCAGTGTACTGCGCATTGAGTGCTGCACCACTTTGTTTATTTATGTTATCTACATGTTCAACAAACTGCATTGCAGATGAAGTATTGATCGTGACCTGCGCAGTGCAGCTAGTTTTTCTAGACTGTTCAGTGTAACGCGCACCCTCTAGCGTGCGTTTCCATCTCATCTTTCGGGTCATTACCCTTTTACTCGGATATCACACCTTTACATACAAGACCTCAACAGACCCTTCACGAAGCTGGCAACCATGCATTATGTACATCAAACTAAGTGATTTAACGGAAAAATTGTTGCTGGGACACGAATTTTTTTTTTGGGGTGAAAAATCACATTTTACGGTATGACTCAATGTAACGCACCTAAACCTTTGCTTGTGGATGACTTGAATTAAAGACTTATCAAAATTATTTTATGAACTAAACTTGTAGACCATAAATTATGACCAATAACAAAAAAGAATTTGAAAAAAAATAATTCCAAAAATATTTAAAAAAAAAGGAAAATACTTGTAAAATAACCCATTGACTATAATTTACATTTACTTATACCCATACCCATAAATCATAATTGTCTACTTATATTAACAAAACACTCAAAGTAAAGTAAATAAATTATATGTTAGCTGTGCCTACATATTGTTGACCACAAACATACGGTATCTAAAGTACTAACGTTAATAAAAGTAGGCAAACTGCGATTAGAATAGTGTATTAAGGAATATATTTGTCGAATATTATGTGTTTCTGTTTTCAAAATGGTCGAATTGTATACCGATTACTTCAAAAAAATCAAAAATCAAATAATCAAAAAACACACTCACACACGGGTGTGTGTGAGTGTGTTTTTTGATTATTTGATTTCTGTTTGGGTACACTCACACACCTCACCTCACCTTCTCGTTGTGTTCACTTGTAAATATAAAAAAGTAGTCACAAAGTAGTAGTAGTAGTAGGTTTCATGTCACGAAATCATAACACAGTAGCTAGATGCTTGTCACCACGAAAACTGACGCAAGACAATCTTGAATAATGAAGAACATACCTAACATATGACGTATTTATTTTAGACCGTGGTTTTACAGATAGCTTGGTTATCGAAGCTTGGGGCTGTAAAAGCTTTGTACCAACCAACAAAAAATAATCGAGGACCACAACTCCCGACAGCACAAGCAACTGAAGCACGAGCTGTTACAATGCAGTGGTGGGTAGTGGAGGTGGTAAACGCAGATTGAAGCTCATGCAGCAAAAATATTTTAATAGAGGTCTTCTTTCTTTCTTCCTTTTCTTTCTATTTATTGCTGGACATGATATTAATTAGGATAAGTGAACTAACCATTGCTTATTATAACTCATACACCACACCATCTCACTACTCACACTCACACCCATACTCACTCACACACTCACTGGTGACACTCATACCACACGTACACGCGCAATCAACAAGTTGCCAAAGTCAGTTATTGAACTGACCGATGGAAAGTTCAAAAACTAGTAGTTTTAGTCTTGCATGTTTACATTGTCTACATTTCAATTGCATAAAAACATGATAAGTGGAAGTGTGGAGTCTCCTAATACAAGCAATTCCTTGCTTAGAAGGTGACCTACAATAATATGTATCGAAATGCCCATTGTCATTGAAATAAACATTTTTTATTCTTTTTATTTTAACTAAATAAAAAAAATAACATTTAATGTTTGTTTTGTGTTTCGCTCTAAAGCGCTGCCCCACATGTTTTATGAGCCAGGATTCACTGCTGTTATCGACGAATTTCGATTTTGACGATGTTTTGTTTTTGATGTCAAGCAAAGTAGAATTCAATCGCATGTACTGTCAAAATCTCCTCACACAATATTTGACCATTTATTCCTTACGTTAACTTACCTTAACACTCATAGAAAAAGCTACTAAAACTATGTTTATTGAGGATATATTCGTGCATCATGGAACCATAATTCTTTTTGAAAATAAAATAAGCTTAAATAACTCCTTGTAACAGAAGCTATCTGCCAGTAAAATTCCGTGAAAATAGGTCCGACCGTTTCAGAGACTATTAGCCGGAACAAACAAACAGACAGATAGACAAACATTTAAAAAGAAATGTGTAATAGGTACCGTATATACTTTTACATGTATTCAGTAAAAAGATGTTATTTTAAAAGCAAATATTAACTCTTTTTTTGTTTTTTTTTTTCGGATGGGAAGTCATCAAATGACCCTCCCCGTCGCTCTGTGTGGAGCGGAAGGGAGTGTCAGACTTGTACTGACTAAAACCCATCCATGTTCCTTCTTTGCCCTTTGTGTTCCAGGGCCACGGTATCTCTTTCGAACAGTCCCGCAGCCCTGGCAGGCATCGGCCCATGCGGACCCCTACTTAGTTGCTGACATCTCTTTGAGGCGCGCGTGGAACACGAACGTGCCGTTGACACGGCCTGTCGTCATAAGACGGCCGGACGGCGAGCTAGCCCATAACTCGCTGTCCACAGGGCCGCGCCTACGGTGGCCGGGAGCCACCACGTGACCGCCGACGCCCAGGGCGTCTCCCGCGGCGGCTGGGACGTGAGACTCTTTCCCTCTCACGCCACTAGCATGACTGCTTCGCAGAAGGAAGTGACGACTTCCCATTCCCTCTCGGAAATATGAAAATATTAACACTTATGACTCTTTTGTTTGCTTAATATTACATTCCAGCAGAAACAATAAATGGAGTTAGTGTGTGAGCATCTATGTGTAAAATGGCGGACTTTGGGATCTATCCTAAGATCTCACACATTAGTCAGAATGGAAATCATGACGTAACTGTAACCGCCATCGTTTTGGCAATATACAGGGTGTGGCGTAAGTAGTGGTCCACCGTTCAGGATTCGATGAACCAGATAATTAACTATAACAATTAAAATTTTTAACCATTTTTACCCAAGGGTTACAAAAATATTTCCTTTTTGTCTTTTATTTACGAAATTTCTATCTTTTTTTTCAAATTTGTTTGTAGTTTCAACAAAAACCATTATTTTTTCATTTTGATTTCTGTTAATTACTGCTGAATACTAGAGCTATCATGATAAATTATGATTTTTTATGTAAATTCAGCTCTTTTGAAGAAAAAGTTGGTTCTTCTCTAATTTTAACCCTAATTTTTAAAACACCTTCAAGTTCAAGAGCGATTTTTGTAAAAAAAACGTTCTACATTGTCAATGCCCATGCATTTAATAATATGCCTACTAAATACCAATTTCAAAATGATATCACTATAACAGATCCAATAATTTAACAAAAAGATATTCAATTTTAATTGAAGAAAAGAAGATTTTCATGAAACTACTTTTTTAAATTTTGTTGCGTTAATACTATTACAAAACGTATAAAAACTCAAAAAACGGATACAATGTAACTTTTTACAATTCAAATGTGACTTGTGTTTTTTTTTTTTTTTTTTCCGGATGGGAAATCATCAAATGACCCCCCCCACTCTGGGCGGAGCGGAAGGGAGTGTCAGACTTGTACTGACTAAAACCCATCCATGTTCCTTCTTTGCCCTTTGTGTTCCAGGGCCACGGTATCTCTTTCGAACAGTCCCGCAGCCCTGGCAGGCATCGGCCCTTGCGGGCCCCTACTTATTTGCTGACATCTCTTTGAGGCGCGCGTAGAACACGAACGCGCCGTCGACACGGCCTGTCGTCATAAGACGGCCGGACGGCGAGCTGGCCCATAACTCGTCGTCCACAGGCCCGCGCCTACGGTGGCCGGGAGCCACCACGTGACCCCCAACGCCCAGGGCGTCTCCCGCGGCGACTGGGACGTGAGGTTCTTTCTCTCTCACGTCCCGCCACCTCCTTCACTAGCATGACTGCTTCGCAGAAGGAGGTGACGGCTTCCCATTCCCTCTCGCTCCGGACCATGGCTTGAACCAAGGCCTGACGCGAGAGATCGCCGCCGCCAATCGCCGCTACGAGGACACGGCGGTGCTCCGCCCAAGCGGGGCAGACCTCCACGGTGTGCTCCACCGTGTCCTCCGGACGATCCTCGCAGTGGAAACACCCGGGCGTTTCCTCCCGCCCGATTCGGTGCAGGAACCTCCCGAAACAACCGTGTCCGGTGAGGACCTGCGTCAGGCGGTAGGTGAGGGCGCCGTGGCGCCTCTCTAGCCACTCCTCAAAGAGGGGACTTATCGCCACTATGGTAGCGTGCCCTGCACGGGGTTGTGACAGTCGCTCTCTCCATGTCGCCATGAGATCACGCCGGAGGTCTGTCCGCTGAGCAGCAATTTGCCGCGGCAGCGGAGGTTCCTCCCGACGTAGTGCCTCCGCGCGCCATTCGTGCAGGCGTGCGAGGACTATCGCCTCCAGATCCCATGGCGGCAATCCGGCAAGGAGGCTAGCCGCTTCGCCGGAGATCGTGCGGTACCCCCGGATTAGCCTTATGGCTATTACTTTTTGGGGCGCGTTCAGGTAGTGGGCGGCTTGCCGCCTCAAAGAACGCGCCCACACTGGGGCCCCGTAAAGGGCCATGGACCGCACGACCCCCGCGTATAGCCTCCGGCAGGAGGCGTTTGGACCCCTCAGGTTGGGCAAGAGCCGCTTGAAGGCAGCCCCTGTCCGTTCCAGTTTGGGAGCCAAACGTCGGAAGTGCTCCACGAAGTTCCACCGGCTGTCGAGGACGAGTCCTAGGTACTTCAACGATGTGACTTGTGTTAAAGCACAAACATGTCAGGAAAAAAAACCCTGACCCTTTTTTTACCTGAGACATGTTTGTTTTGTTAACAAAAACCGGTTGAAGCTCTCGCAATCGAGTTACGCACAATAGGAGTGATAAGGAAGAGATATGGTAGGGTATTGCTATCTCTTACATTACTAACGTTGAAATCTTCAGAAATCTCGAAATGATTTAGTACGTTCTCGTCACTCGTGTCGTGCGTCGTATGCGTTTCGTATTTATTCTGCCTGTGTTTACCTCCGCTATTTTTTTACCCCTGGCTGCCCCCGGACTCTGTTTAATTAGCCTACTGATTGGACTTGTTGTTTTGGTGATCTCTGCGATATTGGCTACGTGTACTGGTGACTTTGGCTTGCTCAACGATTTAGACAAACGTGCAGTGGAGTGACAATTAAAAAATGTCTCGGTACACACCGCGCGAATATGCATTTTATTTATGGCGAATGTCGGTAGAGAAGCAGCTCGACTTTATCGAGAGAGATATCCCGATCGAAGACATCCAGACCACCGAGTTTTTGGAAGAGTGCACAAAGCATACACCAAGGGAAGGATACCTGGCACAGGCGTAGGCGGTGCAGGTGAAGGACGACCGCGACGACACAACGATGAAGAGGTAATGAATTTAGTTACAGAAGATCCTTCAACATCGGTCCGTGTCTTAAGTCGCAGAACTGGCATATCAACTAGATCTGTACATCGAATACTCAAAAGACATGAACTGTACCCATACCACTATCAAAGGGTACAGTCATTGCTACCAAGAGATTATCAATTGAGAGTAACATTTTGTAGAGTAATGCTACGCAGAATAAGAGAAGACCCGCAGTTTTTTAATAAAATACTATGGAGCGACGAGTCATCCTGCAAAAAAGATGGATATTTAAATCTACTTAATTTGCATAACTGGCAGCTAGAAAACCCGCATCTCATAAGGCAAGACAGATCACAGTATCAATTTAAAATAAACCTTTGGACCGGAATCATTAACGGACAAATAATCGGTCCACACGAGCTGCCAGAAACATTAAATGCAGAAAGATATTTAAGTTTTTTGCAAATTGACTTGCCCTTGCTTCTGGAAGGTGTCGTTCCTGAAGTCCAAGAAGACATGTGGCTGCAGAACCATGGCTGTCCCGCTCACTACGCTGTTAGAGTACGAGAGCACCTTGATACAGCGTATCCTAGATTTCTTTTATTGGGGTTGCCTAAAAGAAAAAGTCTATAGCAAAGAAATCACTAGCATTGACCAATTGAGGACTAGAATCCAGGCAGCAGCTAGAGAAATCAGCGAAAGCGGGTTTGCCCGACGAATTTAAACGGTCGTTTATTCGACGTTGCAGAGCGTGTATAGCTGCGAATAATGGCCATTTTGAACATTTTGTTTAATTTTAATGATTGTAATCATGACAAAGATTAATAATAAATGATAAATAAAGTGATTTGTTTTTTTTTTATTCTTTGTTCAAATACCTAAAGTAACAAGTTAGGTCTAGATAACTCTGCAATAGTAGTTTTTTTTATACAAATGGGCACTGACACTGTAGTGTATTTTTTTGCAAATATCGTAAGTATTAACGCAGTAAAGTTTAAAAAAGTAGTTTAATGAAAATCTTCTTTTGTTCAATTAAAATTGAATATCTTTTTGATAAATAATAGGATCTGTTATAGTGATACCATTTTGAAATCGGTATTTAGTAGGCATATTATTAAATAAATTGGCACTGACAGTGTAGTACGTTTTTTTTACAAAAATCGCCCTTGAACTTCTTTTAATTAGCAGAAATCAAAATGAAAAAATAATGGTTTTTGTTGAAACTACAAACAAATTTGTAATAAAAGGTAGAAATTTCGTAAATAAAAGACAGAAAGGAAATATTTTCGTAACCCTTGGGTAAAAATGGTTAAAATTTTTAATTGTTATAGTTAATTATCTGGTTCATCGAATCCTGAACGGTGGACCACTACTTACGCCACACCCTGTATGTTAGACTGCATTTAAAAATAAATAAAAAAAATGGTATGGCTTACGATATTTTTATTAAACATTCATATTTTGAAGAAAATGGGGAACAAGGAACCTTATTAATTGGTCGATGAAATATAACATATTATATTCAAGAAATGACTAATACACTAGGCAGGCAGCCCAGTGTATTAGTCATTTCTTCAATTGATCTAGTGGTCGCAAGCACGACTGCTGAGCTTGAGATCCTGGGTTCGATTCCCAGGTCGAGCAGTCTTATTCCTTTTTATCGTGTGGTTAGTGTCTAACCCAATGTCAGGGTTAAGTGTTATTGTGTTTTTCCATCAAGAACTTCTCAGTAGCAGCCACGGAGTCTGGTTTTGTCCGGTTGATGGCAATAGGCTCGCCCCCTATTACATGGGACTTAAAAATAACTGGCGAAATGCGGGTGTACTATTAGGTACACTTCTGCCTTACCCTTCGGGAACTACAGGCGCGATGTTATGTTTAGTGACTAATACATTAACAGGATAAAAATAACTATATATGTATAGCTTAAGTATATCGAACTGATAGATAAAGAGCCAATGAGCTGTTGAGGCCCAATTGCTGCACGATGAGACAAAGTAATGTGTCATAGATTGTAGTGCCTATCGTGTGGTACACGGCTTGGAAAGCCACTGTGTATGTTATATAATAAGTCCTTACAGTTAGGAGTTATTTTAATAAATATAGGTAGGACAAATAACAGTATAATTTATTAAAATAATTGTTAATGATTACATTTTGTTATTTATTTATCATATTTTGAATGTATAATGAGACTTTTATTGAATCAATTATGGAATCAATTATTGATATTTGCTCATCTAAAATAATGTATCGATGAATAATAAATTCTAATGAAAAAGTAACTAATTAGGTAGATATTGAAACATTTAATGTCAAGATGCTAAGTAAAATAATTCAATTGAATAACTCTATTATGTTAATTTTAGTTAAATTTAGTGCTTATCTTTATGTTGCATGTGATTTTAATACTGCATGACATAGTTATTAAAAAAACTGTTATGAAAGTGTAATATGTTAAACTTTGGGAGATAAATGGCTTTATTATTATTATTTATTATTTACAGTTAGGAGTATTCCCATGTAAATTACTGTTCCATGTAAAATACTGGTATTCAGCTGCATCCGGTTAGACTGGAAGCCGACCCCAACATAGTTGGGAAAAGGCTAGGCAGATGATGATGAGTTAGGAGTATTCCCCGACGAATGTAAAAAAACGCTCGTGTTGTGCCCGTGCAACAAGCGACTCTACAGACATCAGAAACTATCAGGCAGGTCTACCTCTAAACATGTTTCTCGAAGTCTTTCGAATGTTTCGTTGTTCCAATGGCCTCTTCACCGAAACAAGTGATAATTACATAACATTACATATTACATTACATTATTACATTTTTTTTTTATTTACTTTTAAAAGAAAACTGCGTAACCACTATTTAAGTCAGAATAAATAGCTCTCTCTCTATTTAAAGTCGAGTCATGGTAATTATTATTAGGTTTCTCGTTTTTAATTTTGGTATTTTTTTTATATGTATTAGTTATGTGTTTGTGTGGTGTTGTGTTATTTGTATATAAGTATTAGTATCATTATAAGTGCCTATATAAATTTTCGATAGCAAGATGTTATTTTTATATATTTATTTTGTACCCTATCACAATGTTTTTTTATTTAACCCAAAGGTTGACTGGTAGATAATTAAGTCCGCCTGTGTACCACTTTTGTACAGTAGACGCTCAAAAGTGCACTACCATGCTAAAGATTATATTGCTATGAACTGTGCGAGCGCGATACAGCAGTGTGTGTGTGTGTGCGTGTATGACTGATGTCTCAACATTCCACACATAACACACACTAATGAACTGTCGTCACACTACGCGAAATAGCATTATATTTCTGTTGCATCTAGAATACACATCATAGTGGTGACCTGTTCTTACCATTGCATTGTTAAAATTCGCGTAGTATTAACATGTGTTGGCAGCTGTTTGGGCTGAGCATGGGTTCACGATCAATGAAGTCTAAGTTCGAATCCATGTTATTACAATGTGTGACTGTTTTTTGTTTCTTTGAAACCTTAATAATATTTGTATTTTAAGCAGAAAGTCGTTAGGTATTTATGTTTCTTTATAATGTAGTCATGCTTATTATTTATTTTTTATAAGAAGTTAAATATTAGATAGTTATTGTATTATTATTTAACCTCATTAATTGATTTTTATTTTATCTTTTCGGTGTTGGAAGGTGTAAATAAAAAAATCATGCTGAATGATAACAAAAATGTTTATTCGTTTTATTTATTTATAAAATTAACAAACTTTTATGAGAACGACATTCAATGTGACGTCACATTCCTACCTAGGCAAAATAAAGTTCTCTTATCACCGTTCATAAGATTTTTTGTTGTATACCCACTTAGTCAATTCATAATAAGAATAACATAACATGGAAAAGATATTCTAATAACACAAATACAATTGTTGATACCCACTTATTATAGGTATCAGTATTCAGCAGAGTTCATTGAATACTAATATATGAGTTAGACTTTATGAACGTGTTTTTTTTATGTAACGTCACATTGAATGTATTGAGGTTATAGCTTAAGTGTTCATTTTCTTGACGAAAAGAAATATTGAAACTAAATCCCAATTTAAGATCATTAAATTTAAAATTTGGTTTTTTTTTTAATTACGGTTATGTTAATATTACTAAATGTTTAGTTACCCGGCCTACTTATTAACTTTTCGCCATAAATTAAGTCTTTCTTTTGGCAAGACTTGAAAGTCTTCTCATCAGAAAATACAGTCACCTCTCAGTTAAAATCTAAATAATCTCGAGCAAACCGCAGTCTTTCCTCCCTGTGTTTTTGTGTCAAAAATGGTTTTTAGCTGGCTTCCGATGATGTAAACCTTCAGCATGGATTGCATGGCAAACAGTTTGTAATGTAGTATCAAATTGCGCTGCAAACATTATAGTTGGAATGAAACCATTTGTTTCATATTCTTCCACCATAAAACGTCGCTGAGTCGGGTTAATACGCGACGGCTTTTCACTTCTTAGACGACTCTTCAGACTACCTTCTTCCTCAAACCGCTTTACCCAACGGCTAACAGAATTTCTAAAAAAAAAACAAAATATGATTACACACTTGCAACTAGCAATTTATTGAATAATAAGAAAATCACACACCACAACTATCATCATAATAATTATAATTTTTTAAAATAACTTACACATTATAAGCCAGTTTCAGTTGAAATTTGAGAAATATTAAGCCCATTTTTACGCAAAGCGACAATATTTGCCCTGGCATCAATACTAATATTAGCTTGCATCTTGAATAAAGACAATCAAACAATACGCTAATCGTAATAATAACACAAACGCTCGTAACAAAGTTCACCAACTAACAACGTCATAACTAACTAGGTACTTTGTTCAATCCAGAAGTTTATTTTGTTTCACATTCACCCTCATCTTTTTTGTTAATAATAAGTTTCAACTAATATTTAGAAGAACATATCTCATTGAGTCTAACGTATCATTTATAATTAAAACACAAAAAGTGTAATGTCACTTGGGTTCGAACGCAGGCTACAAAGTGCGAGACATTTTATCTATAGCGTTAACCGCTAAGCCAGATAGACACATAATTATTAGTTTGAAATTAAATATCACTGACTTAATACTCCGTCGCGACATGACAGGCTTGTCACTAAGGCAAATGATCATTATATCGCACTCTGTCTGGCTAGACAATTATGAAAGAGTGCGATATACGAGATCGTGTATGTGTGCAAAATGTTTGTTACGGAAATAGGTCGTAAGTGCGACTTGTTTTGATGCGATCGTTTTGTGAAACTGCTAATGGACTTATGGTCTCTACTGTACATGAAGTTTAAATAAATAAATAAATAATAATTTATTAAACAATACGCCAATAAATTCGAAAAATCAGAGGTGGGTGTCCTGGGTTCGAACCAGAGACCTATGACTTGGCAGTCCGACGGCCACAACACTAGGCTATCACTGTTAAGAACAACTGCAGTAACACTTGCTTCGGGGAAGGAAAACATCGTGAGGAAACCAGCCATGCCTGAGAGATGTTTCTAGTCGGCATGTAAAGCCAAGTCAGAGGCCCATGGGCGGCATAAAAACTTTGACAACAGGTCAGGCACTATTTAACCACACGATAAATTCAAATAAAAAAAACCTTTCCCAAAACTTAAAAATAATACGTATTTGTACTTCTTGTGGTGCGTCACGGGTTTCTTTGTTCGAATCAACAGGAAAGTATTTTTGTTACTTACCTAACAGAGCAAAACACAATCAAATTTTAATTAAAAGCAGTTATTTGACCCTGGTTATACAAGAAAACTATGTTGACTAAACTATTATGGCTATAAATGGTATGCCTAAAACAGCTTCAACTGAGTAATATTGTTGAACCTTAAGTATTCAAACCATTAAACTTGGAAATCTAAACGGAACATGAGAGAACCAAGAGCAGCTATTTACTTTGCCAGCTGCCAAATGCTAAGCAAACCAACGGGGCAATGCCAGTTTCTTGAGCAGTCCACCTATTTATTTCTTTTTTTCTTTAAGCAGTGATAGCTTAGTGGTGTGACCGATGGCCCCAGATACGCTTCTCTGATTTTTGGCGTTTATGTGCGTATTTATCACTTGCTTCGGTGAAGGAAAACATCGTGAGGAAACCAGCATGTCTGAGAGATATTTCTCGACGGCATGTAAAGCCAAGTCAGCCCATTGGCGGCATAAACACTCTGACACCAGGTTAGGCACTAACCACACGATAAGGACAGATTTCATTTCTGTTATGGCATCATAATTGATATTGTTAGTCAAACAAACGCTATACCAAAATCATTTTAACTATCTTTCCAGCCATATTATTAATCCATATAATTATCACAACCTGATCAAATCTAATCTTCACGAGTGGCGCCTCTTTAATGTACATACGTCCAGCACATCCTGGACAGTGGACAGTCAGCCCTTGTTGACACCGACTTCACGAAGAGGAGGAGCGCGAGTTGTCATTGTGGAGATACTAGGTCTAAGTCTGCGCACGGCCTGTCTCGCGTGTCATCATCATCTGCCTAGTCTTATCCCAACTACGTTGGGGTTGGCTTTCAGTAGTACCGGATGCAGCTGAATACCAGTATTTTACATGGAGCGACTGCCTATCTGACCCCACAACCCAATTAGTACTTGGTAATACGATACCCCTTGGTAAGACTGGTTGTCAGACTTTCGTAACGACTGTCAAAAATCTACAAATGACATCCGAAACCAGCGGCTTAACGTGCTTTCCGAGACACGGATGAATTTCGGTATGTAATGGGTGGTCACCCATCCACAGGCCAACCTAGGCAAGCGCAGCTTAACCTGAAGATTGATTCGAGCGGCTGTTATTATTTAAGCACGAGCTCCTCCTATTATTTACTCACAGGCCTTTTTTGCGTGTACAAAATATAAAGGCTCTGTCAAACCGCTACGGGTAGACTGCGGGACGCCTGCAGACACCCAGCATTGACTGATACTTCAGCACCACATTATCTGCCAGAGTTCGGTGCTAAAGAGCCCGCAACTTAAACAGTTTCACGGGAAGCTACAGCGTAACTCAGCAGGAGCTACGCCGTAACTCACCAGCTGCTACGGCGTAGCTCACCGGGTGCTACGGCGTAGCTCACCTGTTGATACAGCGTAGATCACCGGATACTACGGCGTAGCTCGCCTGCTGCTACGGCGTAGCTCGCCTCCTGCTACGGCGTAGCTCACCTGGTTCTACGGCGTATATCACCCGGTGCTACGCATTTGCTTACACTGTGCTATCTGAAATTGGATTCGATAGTACAACGATATTCTTCATTAGTCGGTTGCTAAGTCAGACAGCGCGTGGCAGTCGCTCTGTGTACTATACTGACAGTCAGCCACGAATGGTCAGACTAGAAGTCTACCACAACATAGCTGGGGCAAGACTACGACAAATGTACTACGATTTGTGGACATTTTTGTATTTGGTTCTAAGGCTGTATGCAGCAATAGTGAGGGAAGCTGGACTTGTGAGCAAGAAGTATTACATTGACAGTTTTAAAGATTTTATTGCCAAAGTGCCCTGAGTAGTTGCCACGGAGTTTGGATTTGTGCCCGTTTGTTGATAATAGGCTTGCCCCCTATTACATGGGACTTAAACAGACGAAATGTGGGTATACTATTATTTAAACCTCTGCCTAACCCTTCGGAGATTACAGGCATTACCGCAGGCGGTACTGTTTGTGCGTCGATGTTCCACACTGTATAAATGTTAGTTCAGTGTAGAGCTCCATATGTTACGTTTCCGACACTGAAGAAAGTTTCAAATGATACCTACTGCCATATTTGGCCGCCCGGCTGCCCTGATACAATATGTTCCTACATTATGTATAATTAACCACATTGTTATAGCTAGCACTTAGCATTTACAGTGGTGTAACTATTATAATTTGGAGGAAATTAATAAAAAAAAGAATGATTATAAAAGCGACAGCGAACACTGTTTGTCACTGATTTCAGTTTATTTTGTACATATAGTTGCACGACTGTTAGTGTTATTAGCCATTTTTATGTAGAGTTAATTTTCGTCAATCAAAGTTACTTATTATTTATAGTAGTTTATTCCCACAAAACGGCACGGAAGTGACAAACATCAAGGAGTCGAAAGTGCGCATCTTCGACGGAGACACCATGGCTTGTTTGCGAGGAATAGAGTTTCCTCGTGCCTCTAGCAAATCTTCGTACAGCAGGTGTAGATCGTTATGCTAGGACAGCAGCATCCTCCGCAGCCGCCACAGCAACATCCGCAGCCTCCGCACATGGTAACGAGTACTTAAGAAGTCTAAAATAGGTTTAAAGTAGAGGATTCTAAAGATGTGGAAAGTCACAATTTTTTAAAGTATTACGAGGTTTTTCTGGGAGTTTTTATATATATTATTATAATATGTGTACCACGCAAGTGATTTGATTGTACTTAATTTTATTAACATAAACATACAGATGAGCATTGACTTTGTTCTGTTGTTGTCACTACTAACTATCAGTTTGGCTGCGAAAGTGACCGTTTATAATTATTTTGAGAATCGTAAGTTTTTTTTTTTTTTTAAACTTTGCCCCACACTAGGAGTTTCTCCTGTATCGTGGGTGCGTTTACAAACATTTAAACTCACATACACAAACAGCCAGACCCGGAACAACTACCTGTAGGCCATACAAATATTTGTTCCGTGCGGGAATCGAGAGTTGCGGTGGCCCAATGGTGGAGACCCCGACTTACGAGCAGTAAGTCGTGGGTTCGAACCCAGCCTAGCGCATTACTTTGTGTAAGTTATTTCATCACCACTGCTCTCAAAACGGTGAAGGAAAACATCGTGAGAAAACCGGCATGTCCTAGAACCACAAATTCGAAGACATGTGACATCTACCAACCCGCACTGGGCCCACGTGGTGGATTATAGCCCATTCCCTCTCATAGAGAGGAGGCCTGCGTCCCAGCAGTGGGAATATTAATAGGCTGATTATGCTTATGCTATATGCGGGAATCGAACCCGCGAAACGAAGCGCAGCAGTCAATCGCTTAGCCACTGCGCCAACCGTGCCGTAGTTTCTACACTTATTTTGGATGTTAAGAGGGTGTATCATGAAAGTTAGCCACGGCGCAAAAGGTTGCAAATATTTTGCTCATTTTTTAATCAATACTAAATGAATTTATGAAATAGTACTCTATTTTGCACTTAAATATTGCCTGAGTATTCCAATAATAATACTGAATATTTTATTACACTTTATTGCAATTTTCAAAATTGAAGTGCCACAAACAGTGACATTCCGTTTTCATTCAGTACCTTTCAACATAACAGTGATATATTTGCGACGTTGCCAGCTGTCAGAATAAACCCCCCTACTAATTTTATTTATTAAACCACTGTTTGTGTTTTGAAAATTCATGCCCAATGCAGAGCGTTCGTTGGTCTAGTAATCACAAACGCGACTGTAGAACATAGGGTCCTGGGTTCAAGTTCACGTTTGGGAAATAGCATAGCATCATAGCATAATCAGCCTATAATGTTCCCACTGCTGGGACACAGGCCTCCTCTCAATGAGAGGGAATGGACCACGCGGGCCCAATGCGGGTTGGTAGATGTCACATGTCTTCGAATTTCTGGTTCTAGGACATGCCGGTTTCCTCACGATGTTTTTCCTTCACCGTTTTGAGAGCAGTGGTGATGAAATAAATTACACAAAGTAATGCGCCTGGCTGGGTTCGAACCTACGACTTACTTTTCCTTGACTTTGGGAAATGTTATTAGATATTTCCGGTTAAGAATTTCAAGACAGTCGCCCGAGGAGTCTGTACCTATTTGTGCCACGTTGATGGCAATGGATACTTACTCCTTTTGTTGCATGAAACTTACTAATAACTGGCGGAATAAGGGTGTATGAGGTAGGTAGATGAGAAGCACTACACCTCTGCCTTACCAATTCATAGACACAAGCGTACAATAGTGGCAGCGTATATACATATATATATATATATAAATATATATAATTGTACAAAAACACTCTTAACAAAGCCGAGAGGCACTTGTTCTTCCCGTCATTGTGATATTTTTTTTTGTTCTGGATCATATCTTGGAAACCTTCTAGTTTCGGATATGTTTAAGAAAACAAGTTGTAAATTAAGGGATTATATCAATTTATTGATAGCAATAACATAAACACTTAAAAATTAAAATAACCTAAAGTAACTAACTTAAAAATAAACTAAAAAATGGCATCAAAAAACTCCTCCTCAACGCTGTCAACTAGTAAAAAATAACTTTCTGCAGAACATTATTTTGGTGTCGCACTATAGTTGATAATGTATTGAACAGATGAACAAAACTTCGAGTTGATTTTTAACAAATTGTTTCTTCTTACATAACAGGTACATATGCATGCAATGCAATGTAAGTACTTTCATATTTTAATATGTCGCACAGCTAAGATTCCTTTAATATTTATTTAATTGATAGGTCAACCAGAACATAGGACAGCAGAACAGGAGACTGTGAAACCACGTGCAGTATCGTAGTACCCCTGGAAATTTAGTTCCAACCGGAGACGTTTGAATTTGATGAAAATTGTATTAAAAAATGTGCCTCCGAGTGTGACCAGCCTCGAAGTCACATGTAATAAAGGTGAGCTTCAATCTTCCTTAGAGTAGACGGAATCTTCTTTCTCGAATTGAGGTACAAACAATCTATAGTAAATTAACCACTTCTGTACCATTATTTCAGAATGTTACATGTAATTTTGATCTTCTAATATGTTTCAGGTCAAGGAAATTTGACGGCGGATAAGGATCACAATGGTTATAACTGTTTATTTGGACATTTCCCACACTCTAGTAAAAAAGTCTATACTGGGTTATTTGTAAAATACCAACAACCTCGCTGCAGTAGAATACTAACATCATAAACAACAACATTTATTCTACGACTTTTTCGAAAACAGGCAAAAAAAACGACTTTTCATACAAAACTCGATCAGCTGTTCGGACATATGTATGAAGAGTTGAATTTTTTTTGTCTGTTTTCGAAAAAGTCGTAGAACAAATGTTGTTGTCTATGATGTTAGTAATCTACTCATGCGAGGTTGTTGGTGTTTTACAAATAACCCTGTATAAACTTGTTTAGATCCAAGGTCTTGTGTTCATCTCTACTCGTAGCGGAAGGGAGTCTTATTGGGCCAGAGGATAACGAACGTCCATGTAAACAATAATGAGAGCTTTAATATAACTGTTCTTGTGGCGTTTTGAGTAAATTGCTAAATGAAAGTCATCAGTCAACTGATCATGATAGATGTCACTGGGAACATTGATATTTCATTGCAAAGTAAAGTATCTATTGATTGTTGTTTTTTTATCTTTCAGATTGGAAAATTTGTGGAGACCCGTGTACGCTAGAAGTAGACCTCACAAATGAATGTGACGGTAAGCCTATCTCTATTCACTACAACCTTCATTATACGGAGATCCATATCATCCATTCCCTTCCCGGACCCAGAATGTTTTCGTCCGCACGGTTGGCCCAGTGGCTGAGTGATTGGCTGCTGCGCTGCCTTTCGCGGGTTCGATTCCCGCACGGAACAAATATTTGTATGGCCCACAGGTAGTTGTTACGGGTCTGGCTGTTTGTTGTATTTAAGATTAAACATTTTTGTTATTCAATCTAAAAACTGGAGAAATTCCTGGTGTGGGGCAACATTAAAAAAAAAACGCCTTTGATATCGCGGTAAGAAACGTTACAGCTGAGCGTTGTTCTGGGTTCGATTTCCAGGTTGAAAAAATTTTCATTAGGTTTAGCCATTTAGTATTTCTCATTAGTAGTTACCAGATTATATGCAGCATAAAATTTAAATAAGAACTGTGAAAAAAAAAAGTATATATATAAGTACTTAATTTTTGACGAGATACTATATTTTTTTTTGTTTAAATATTTACTAACCGAGTATTATTTCAATTGCTCGGTAGTACCATTGGCTTTTTATTCATTACCATAGTTTCGTTATTTAAAGTGGACCATTCTAAATCCTCTGAGATTAGACTCACTGTTTGAATGTAGATGCTTTATGTGCAAGTATCGTTTTGAAATTGCCACAACGTGAAGTGGTCGACTTTTTCGTTCAATGAGCGTTTTCGGCCTTTGAGCCTTACATAAGTACATAATCAAGAATATTCTATTCTATTCACAGCAGGTCTTATTTTTTATGTGAACACAAATTAATATCATCAAATAGTTTCTCATGAAAAACGAATTAAGTATTTATTGCAGGCGCCCCTTTAGATACCGCATCAGAGAACACAACGACAGTGAAGGCTGTTTTGGAGAATGTTATATCAGCACATGATATCACAGAAACAACAACTATTAAAGTCACTACAAATGGTACTAGTAAGTATCATTATATTACATTAATCTTATCAGTAATTTTTGCTGACTGGCTAATCTTTTTCTCCATACACTTATCTTGGATACTAAGATCCTAACCGTTATAATATCTATTCGATATCTTGCCGTGGCAATCGAGAGAGCAGTAAGGACGTTCAAATACACAAGCTTACTACAACAGTGGACAGTAGGTAGGTCATCGCCTCACTACCTTCTTCATTGAAATTAACAAATTCCTACACAAATTAGCAGTATGTCTCACTGCTCTTTACATTAGTATAAATTAATTTCTCATAATGTACCATTATACAAGTACAGTATTACCCCATTCGGCTATCAAAACGCAGCATAAAATAAAATAATCAAACAGATTTTTTTTTTTTTTTAAACTTTAAAAAAAAAAAAAAAAAACTGTACAGGATACAGGAAAAATCCTAGTGTTACCAACGGGTAACACTAGGTTTTTTTCCTGTATCGTGGGTGCGTTTACAAACATTTAAATTCACATACACAAACAGCCAGACCCGGAACAACTACCTGTAGGCCATACAAATATTTGTTCCGTGCGGGAATCGAACCCGCGACACGAAGCGCAGCAGTCAATCGCTCAGCTACTGCGCCAACCGTGCCGTCAAACATAATATTACAACTAAAAAGAAACCAAAACCGTAAGAGAACCAAGGTTACCGACGTAGCCCGAAGAATAGCCAAATTTAAGTAGCAGTGGGCAGGGCACATTGCTCGCAGAACGGATGGCCGATGGGGCCGAAAAGTTCTGGAGTGGCGACCGCGAACTGAAAGACGTTGTGTTGGAAGGCCTCTCACTAGGTGGACCGATGACCTGGTAAAGGTTGCAGGGATCCGCTGGATGCGATACGCACGGGACCGGTCAATGTGGCGACACTTGGGGGAGGCCTATGTCCAGCAGTGGACGTCTTTCGGCTGAAATGATGATGATGATGATGATGATTACAACTCAGGGGGCAGTGTTTGTTACTGCGCTACAGACGCATGTAAGCGAACGAATTATTCGCTACCTCACTCTGAGCTCTCTTTGAGCGGCTCTAAAAACTTACATTTCTGTCACGTGTAATATCAAAACTTAATATCTCAATACGGTACATAGCTTTTAGAGGCTCTTCATCTTACTCAATATTTCCAATGATTGATAGTTCCTGAGATAAGTGCTTTCAAACATACAAAATACTTAACTGCACACTATTATAGAAGGAGCGTGTTTGCCTTTAGAGCAATCTTATAATGCATGAAATAAAATAAAGCCGGATGTGCTGTCCACCCGACCGTACCTATGGATATCTGCTAAAACTTTGTCAAATGTCCGCCCATCCATCCTCCAGAAGTCATCAGCTACAGGTTAGTGTGACCCGCACTTTATATCAAACTAGAGACCCGACACCCGCGTGAGGCCGGGGCGGGTTGATAGTTGATATAAATTTAATTTGATGCCTCCACGCGCTCCTGCGAAAAAGGGTTTGACACACAGATACACACAACGAAGAGTTCCTAAAACGGTTCCGTTTTTTTTCCCCCTTTTGAGGTACGGAAACATAAAAACAGTTCTCCAGTATTTTTTTAAATCTTTATTTACACAACATTAGTATATGCGAAACCTCAAAAACGTGTCGAGTATTTTTATGTAAAGAGTCTTTGTACAAAATTTCAAAACTGTATCATGAAAAATCACAAAGTTATAAGCTTGTTCTGTTACCTAGTTGTGCGCACAAAAACTTGGTCGACACGCGGCGCGCCGCGCGCGAGCCTCCAACATCGTCTTGAGCTCATTGATAATAATTTGGCAGTAGGTACCCAAATGATTGCGATAGGTACTTAGTATCGCTCGGTATCCAACTTGTAACCTTTTTTAAATATTTTCGGGACAAAATATAACAGGGTTTAAATTATTTTAATCAATTCAGTTACGTATTCTGAACAAACTGTATTCAGGTTTCGCATATACTAAAAATAATGTTGTATAGGAGCTTTTGGTCTTACTTATTTAATGATAACAATGTGAATGTTTCAGATGCAACAGCTTCTGACAATTCGACTGTCAATATCACCTGCGCAACATTTGGAGTGGTGTCGGTCCTGGTCATTAGTATTATTGTGGTTTGGAAATGTTGTTGGACCAATAAATCAGGCACACCCCAACTACCAACAACCGCAGTAAGTTTATATACTATATTCTTGTGATACCTATTAACCGACGAGTTGTGGTGGACACGGGTCCATCATCAGTAGAATCGCTATAACCACAGAGCTTGTCATCATTAATCTCACACTGTTTTATCATGACAGTAAGTTGAAACTACAGATCGCCGCGCAAGTTCCGACGAACACCTTCGAACCCTCATTGTATTACTACTCCCAGCGGAAATCGATGGTGTTCGTCAACTACTTGTAATTAAATACATAACATCACGTCTGTAATCCCTGAAGAGTTAGACAGAGGTGTATCTAATTATACTACACCGACCAGTACTAGCCTATTGCCATCAACTGGGCAAGAATCTAGACTCCGTGGCTGCTGTTACTGAGAAATTCCTGATGGAAAAACAATTACAATTTGCCCGACCCGGGAATCGAACCCAGGACCTCATGTCCAGCAGTCACGATTACAGCCACTAAACGAGGCAGTCTCTCTATGTAATTATACCTCGAAAAATACTAAAATAAATAATGACAATAGTTGTGATAATAAGCCTAACGGCTGACTGACATTCACATATAACGAGAGGTGAGCTACGCCGTAGCAGGAGGCGAGGTACGCCGTAGCAGAAGGCGAGCTACGCCGTAGTATCCGGTGATCTACGCTGTATCAACAGGTGAGCTACGCCGTAGCACCCGGTGAGCTACGCCGTAGCAGCAGGTGAGTTACGGCGTAGCTCCTGCTGAGTTACTCTGTAGCTTCCCGTGAAACTGTTTAAGTTGCGGGCTCTTTGGCACCGAACTCTGGCAGATAATGTGGTGCTGAAGTATCAGTCAATGCTGGGTGTCTGCAGGCGTCCCGCAGTCTACCCGTAGCGGTTTGACCGAGCCTTTATATTTTGTACACGCAAAAAAGGCCTGTGACTAAATAATAGGAGGAGCTCGTGCTTAAATAATAACAGCCGCTCGGATCAATCTGCAGGTTAAGCTGCGCTTGCCTAGGTTGGCCTATGGATGGGTGACCTCCCATTATATACCGAAATTCATCCATGTCTCGGAAAGCACGTTAAGCCGCTGGTTTCGGATGTCATTTGTAGATTTTTGAGAGCCGTATTTAGTAGAATATATATAATACAAGCTTGACTTAGTTTAGGAGTTAGAGAAAACCATAATTCTATGTGATAGCGTACAACCTCTAAACTAAGATATAAATTGTTATTAGATTAAGACATTTTTGTACCTACCTTGATGGAAATAAAAATATTATATTATATAATATTAATTTAGGTGTTTATTATTATTTATTTATTTTAACACTTCAAGTACAGAAGTACAGAGGCGGACTTAATGCCATAGGCATGTATTTTCTGTGAACATAAATAAAGAACGAAGCAAACACTGTAAACTGTAAACATAGAAAAATATTCATATTTATGTCAAGAAAGTGCAGAATGCATTGATATAAATATAAATATTAAATATCAATAAAATCAATGCAGAATGCGTTGACATAAATCATCATCCGCCTAGCCTTTTCCCAACTATGTTGGGGTCGGCTTACAGTCTAACCGAATGCAGCTTAATACCAGTCTTTTACACGGAGCGACTGCCTATCTGACCTACACAACCCAGTAAGTACTGGGTTAAACGATACCCCTTGGTAAGACTGGTTGTCAGACTTTTTGAGCCACTGTAACGACTGGCAAAGATCTACAGCCCGGACCAACGGCTTAACATGTTAAAAAATTATGTAATGGGTGGTCACCCATCCACAAGCCGACCTAGGCAAGCACGGCTTGCCATAAAGATCAACCCGAGCGCCTGTTATTATTTTGCCACGAGCTCCTCCTTTATTGACATAAATCATCATCATCATCGTCATCATATTAGCCCGGAATCACCCACTGCTGGGATAGACCTCCCCATTTGTATGCCACACTTCCCGGTTCTGTGCGTCTGTGTGTGTTTGTTTGTTAAACATGGAAACATAAAATCTGAGCATTCTCAAATCTACGTTGTATAGCTGTTGCAAACGTCCAATACTTATTTAATTTAAGTTAGAAACCTCCCAAACAAATACTAAACTATAAACTAATTTTAAACTGGCGGCACAGCAAAATACTAGAAGGAAACTTTCCAATATTTTGCATTCACGTGCAGAAGGGAGTGGTTCCAAAACAATTAAAATGACTTTATTTTTATTCACCTCTCTCCAGCACACTACCGCTATCTGCACCGACAATCTGAAGACCACTCTTTCTAACTAATTAGCCGTTTCGTAAGGAAGAAAGAGACGGAAACATGCAAGTAGCTTTCTACTTTATAATTCCTGTATACTCTGCAGTTGCATACGAATAAAATTTAAGGCACTAGTGGTTTCATTATTTTTAGATCGATGAAATGATAGCCCGCGAAATTGAAATTATTTGGCGTTTTTTTTTAATTACAGCTTTTATGAGGTTCTTTTTTATCCAAATGTGATCTGCACCGATAAGGAATGTAATTTATGTATTGATTTACTCTACATAAGATCTAAAACCGTTTAACACCGTTTAAAACCGTTTTAAAAGCAATTTTGAATTTCGCGCATTTGCCGCGCAGAGACCCTGTAGCATGACCAGCGTAGACAAGGATTTCTTTGACGGAAGAATCGACAAAATGACAGACAGTGCAAAGAAATCTGTCATTGTGTCGACACAATCTGTCATTTTATCAATTCTTCCGACTAAAAAACCCGTTTCTACGGTGATCATGCTACGCGTGCTAGTATCGCTACCGGTCAAGATTTTTGATGTGATACATCTATAGCCGCACGTAAAACCGATTTCTGTCGTGGCGACGAATGCCGTGGCGACGCGTCGCCACGCTATATGATGGTATATATATACAGTCTATATGCAGTAGTGTGTACGGTGCGTCACCTGCTGGATGTATTAATTAATTAATTACGTTTCTCCAAGAAGAATTTCAATTCCAAATTAATAACAATCCATGAGAACCTACCACCAGATACGGAACAACAATAGATGCTATATTTATTAGATATCTTGATAATGTTATGTCCAATACTTTTGTAACATACTTCAGTTACCATCGACCAATTGTCACAGTAATACCGTCCTCAGAGGCAACATCGAATATAACTATTACCGAAGTCACTGATTAAACGAATTAAGTAGTCACGATTTGAAATAAATTCGTAAATTTTTGTATTTAATGAAAATAAATGTTTATTCAATAAATAGTCATCGTTATCTGGAAAAAAATCGTAATATTTTATTTTATCATTATGACATATTTAGTTCCTATCACAATCTGTTCTTTTCTGCATATTACTTTTACAAAATAATGTCGATGTTTCACATCTGCCAGGCGTCCCGTGACGGCTCGCATTTTTTTTTCAGAATATGTTTAGAGCCCAAACTTCACCTGAGTAATTGTTGGGCGCCAGTAAGAAATATTGGCGCCCACCTTGGGACCCACCTTATTTATTTATTTTATTATAAACAGTGTACAACACAGGAAAACAAAATAACAACATTTGTGTACAAAGGTACTTCTATTTCTTAAGAAATTTCTGCTAGAGAAATGAAGAAAGAATAGATATACAACGTGTTCCGGACGATATACATACACTTGACCAGATGTTCAGACCACGGAAATACGCATTTTTCATTGTGGACACATTAATAAATTCTTATTTCTTTTATTTTTGTTTTTATTTACTCTCGGGTTCCTCTCGTACGTGCAAATGAACTGCATACAGCATTTTATAATTTAATTGTACTAAGCGGCAACATAGGCCAAATTAAGACCCTTTCTTACCGCATATCTCAATTAAATTACATTAAATGAATTTCAAATATCTTTATAACGAAGCCTTTTTTTTTCTTCGTAACATTTGATTTGTTAAAGCTACAGAAGCGTTTGCCGAAGTTTATGAATAACGTGAAGAACACGGTGTATATCACACGTGGGTTAGGGATACTTTCACCAGTTACGTTGAAGACCTATGTAATAGGGAACGAGGCTCTTGCCATAAAATGGGCACAACTCTAGACCCCGCTGCTATTCCAATTCCAATTATATTTACTTGAAGATGGATGGGACCTTTCGGTTTTCAGTGGCGCTTGCGACAAAAAGACCCAACAACGTAGTCAACCAGCAAGGAACACTCACCAAATAAAAAATCTTAACATTTTAGTTAATGAACCTTCGGCATTTCTTTAATACCTGGCATAATAAACACAGCATCCTATACCACATATCAGCGAATCAATCGTTACTTCATGACCTGCGTACAGCAACAAGTCTAGGGCTCCTTTGTTCCCGCATTGCGGCACCCGCCCTCTTCCGTACTGGTGGCCTCATGAGGTGCTTCTTGGTTACCCTTTTGCACCGCTACTGTTTGTGTTTCAGGATCAGAGATTAAGGTCAGTGATTATTAATTCTTTTGTCATCTGTGAAGCTGTTACCTTACTTTGTTTTGATCGGCTTTCAAGCTAATTTGATGTAGTTAAATACCAACATGCGGATCGCGTTCAGTTGTTCTATTGTGTGCTTCATTTACTGGGTGATGAGCTAAGCTGACAATTGTAATTAAAATATCAAGATTGCAAAATTGAATATGCACGCGACGAAACTGCATCAACCGTTTTAAATTACCTTTTTACGATCTCACTGATTTGCTCATCATCATCATCAAGCGGAAGCCAAGCCCAACATAATGGGGAAAAAGCTTGGCAGATGATGATGATGAGTGAATCAGTGAGGTCGTAGGCTGTAACAAAATAAATCTGTAAATAGAAGATTTTTGTCAATACTGTTTATTTTTGGAAGGGGTTTGAAGGAGCAGAAAGGGGGGAGGATAGAGCAAGGGAAGAAACTAAAAGCGTGCGTCTCTTATGAAGAGCTCGGCGTTGAAGTAGTGCATAATAGTATAGCGTTTGAATTTAATCCGTTTAGTCTTG
Source organism: Noctua janthina (assembly GCA_963576755.1). Classification (NCBI taxonomy): domain Eukaryota; kingdom Metazoa; phylum Arthropoda; class Insecta; order Lepidoptera; family Noctuidae; genus Noctua; species Noctua janthina. The sequence continues at coordinate 9,243,836 of OY755080.1, read as the reverse complement.
CAGTTGCTAATGTGACGGCTAAGCGTTCGGAGTCCAATCCCCAGATTGGGTAAAATCTTAGTTGTATGTTATGGTTTTTTATTTTATTTTATAGAAGCCTGTTTTTTTTTAACCCTAGAACCCTGCACTAGCCAGCCATACCTGTTTTTCCTACACAGGGGTGCTGAGGTACCCCATACTGAAATACCTGTTACATTTAGCCATAGGTTTTTCGAATCACTGCAATAATAGACTAATTTATATCCCTCTTCAAAATCGGATGTCCTTAAATTAATCTTTATTTTTCAAAAAAATGCATCGTAGCTTTATGTCTGGCTATATTATTAGCGCCTAAACAATTTTAGAATATCCAGGAATGAATATCACTTCCCTTCAATACCTAGTCATATTCTTCTTCATTTAAGCCTGTACTGACATCCATCTAAATCGAAAATTATACCATTAACTACTTTTTACTTCTCAAAAAAAGTATCGTCGTATAGTAACTTAATTAGTAATAAACAAAACATAAGTACATTAAATAGATAGAGAAAACTTACATAAAATACTTACAGCTTTCTTACACTGGGGTACTGCGGTACCCCACGTCATTTGAATACACATCCACACAGCGCGACTATCACCGTTAATTGATTAATCAGTAGCAGGCAGCCCTGAACTAAAATGTACCGATGCTCAAATCTGTTCAATCAGTCGGTATACCACAAACCGAATAAAAATTGAACTGCCCTCGGGTGTCCCAGGACCCCATGAAGGGTTCTTTTAGGGGTAGTAGGGTTAACTCAATAGGCTCAGTGTGGACAGTGTGACACAATCATAACGCTGATAAATTGATAAAAAATAATAAGCTAATGTGAGCAAGCGAATATTTATGATTATTGTCAACTTTATTTTGATTCTTAGTGGGTCGACTAATATACTGAGTTGGGCCAAAAAAAAAAAAAAAGTAAAAAAAAAAACGGGATGGTTACGGACAGACGGGACGGTTTACAGTTTTGTAAATAGTTACGAAACGGGACTTTTGTTTAGTTGGCAAAACGGGAAAGTTACCAAACGGGACGTAATTAGTAACAAGTTTGGCACTATTACAGCTGGGACACAGACCTCAGCTGTATGAGGCGAAGTAGTTTTTTTTTTGTAAAACATTATCTTTAACTTTTTCAGGTCCAGCCTTCCTAGCTTACCTCTTCACTCCAAAGATGGTTTCTGCCTTCACTAGGCGCAGTCTTCGCACGAAATCCAAAAAGAAACAAGGAAGCCGTTTGTTGGGGTTACTAGTATGTATATTACTCACTGTTTTCCTAATATATATTATGTTACGGCTAATAGCCGAAGTGCGGCTACACCTAGTTTTAGCCAGTGCAGGCACAACTAGGTGCAGCCGATTAAATTTAGATATATCCTACTTATCTTCGGTAAGAACATGCAATCAATTTGGATGTAGTGCTCGCCGGCCGCGGCACCGCTCGCTGCGCTCGCTTGGCTCGCGCGCGTTTTGTCACAGTTCTAACCTAACCTAACCTAACCTACTCCTTTTGGTCGGTGTGTCCTAGCAATAAAAAGGATACACAACCATTACCGGCCGCACCTTTTTGAAAATCATGCATAATTATGGTATTAAATTAAATTATTGCCTTTTCGAGAGCAGCGGTGGCCCAGTGGTGGCGGTCCCGACTTACGAGCAGTAAGTCGTGGGTTCGAACCCAGGCAGGCGCATTACTTTGTGTAATTTATTTCATCACCACTGCTCGCAAAACGGTGAAGGAAAACATCGTGAGGAAATCGGCATGTCCTAGAACCTAAAAATTCGAAGACATGTGACATCTACCAACCCCCACTGGGCCCGCGTAGTGGATTATAGCCCATTCCCTCTTATAGAGAGGAGGCCTGTGTCCCAGCAGTGGGAACATTATAGGCTGCTGCTATGCTATGCTATTGCCTTTTTCCAACTATGTTGGGGTCGGCTTTCAGACTAACGGGTTGTAGCTAAATAACTACCAGTATTCTACATGAGGCGACTGCCTATCTGGCGTCCACAACGCAGTTAACACTGGGTAATACGATACCCTTTGGTAAGACTGGTTTTCACACTTTCGGGCCACTGACTACCAGTAATGTCCGTCAAAGATCTACAAATAACAGCCGAGACCAACGACTTAACGTCCTTTCCAAGGCACGGAGATAACTGGGTAAGTAATGGATGGTCACCCATTCACGGACCCACCTTGGCAAGCACAGCATCACCTAAAAATCGACCCATGCGTTATTTAGCCATAAACTTCGCTGAACTAAAACTTTAAATAAATGGTCAGTGTTACTTTTGCGGTAAATTGTTGTACGGCCTATGTTTTCAGCTGATCTTCTTCTTAGCTTGTCTATGGTAATCTAAATTGTGTTGGCCCAGAACTGAGCCACTAGTTTGTCGCTTTCAGTGGTGTCCATCAGTTCCTGTAGTGAACAAACAATAGGACACGCAGGTCACGATATTAAATGCCCTGCTTGTAGAAAAGCACTGTGTCAAAATTTTTTTAGCTGTTAATCAAAGATGTGATATGAGGTGTTTTCTTCGACTGCTAACCTTTTTTTTTTATTTACAGAGGACGACGTATGAAGAAGTGGATGGATATGACGTCGCAGATAATATGTTGACGAAGGTGCCAGAAAATAAGCGAGCAATGATGGAAGAGTTTTTGAGAATACTGTTAAATGTGATGGATACCGAAGAGAGCTTTGATTTAATTTTAACATTTAAAGATGGATCAGAAAAACAGTATAGTTTTTAAATCTCATTATGATAAGTAGAGACAGGATGCTAACGACATAAATCGTCGAAATATGCACACATGCCAGAAAATGCAACAAACCTGCGAACATATGCAAAATAAAATTGAAATAACTACTGCAAAATAATGTGTTTACTGCGTTTTCGACCAGACATTCTGTTCCTAATTATTAATTGTATGATTGAGCCATCTATTAATTCTTTCTTTCTTTTTCGTGTGGTTAGTGCATAACCTGGTGTAAGAGTTTTATGCGTCCATGGGCGTCTGACTTGGCTATGCAATGCTTCTATTAATTAAAATATTTGTATAACTTGAAAACAATCGTTCTACATCCACTTAGGCCAATGGGCATTATTTTTATTTAGGTGCTTTTTGCGTAATGCAAATATGCATTTGCAGGCATTAATTCAGTCTCTAGTGATTAGGTTGCAATGCCAGACGTGGATTTAAGACGAGAGAACTGATGGCTGACTTTTAGAGACTGATGTGGTCTTTTGATCTAAAGGCCATTCTCACACACCATACTCTAATCCGTGCCCGAACTAGTAACCGCGATGACCCATGTAACTGCATATATACGCGGGCCTGTGGACGGCGAGTTATGGGCTAGCTCGCCGTCCGGCCGTCTTATGACGACAGGCCGTGTCGACGGCGCGTTCGTGTTCCACGCGCGCCTCAAAGAGATGTCAGCAACCACGTAGGGGTCCGCAGGGGCCGATGCCTGCCAGGGCTGCGGGACTGCTCGAAAGAGATACCGTGGCCCTGGAACACAAAGGGCAAAGAAGGAACATAGATGGGTTTTAGTCAGTACAAGTCTGACACTCCCTTCCGCTCCGCCCAGAGTGGGGGGGGGGTCATTTGATGATTTCCCATCCGAAAAAAAAAAAAAAAAAAAACTGCATATATAGCAACCCAATATGTATGATAGATGGTGATATTGACGCCTGTTGCCGTATTTATATGATAAAAGACGCCAGCAATTCAGCTACTACAATATGTCAAATTTCTTTAATAGATTTTCAACTTTATCACTAAAGCATTAGGTTCAAGGTTGATTAGCAAAGGAGATGTTCCAGAAATGTATGGAGCCTGGGCCAGCACTATGTTCACTATATGTAAATATCGCTATAAAATACAATAACCGTTGTCTATTGTTAATTTTCTTTAATTTCACTTCGTTTCAATGTACGTTCAAATTCACTTGGTCAAGGAAAGCAACACGACATAAAATTAAACATGGTGGATCCGATCAGCAGTTTGCGTAAAATGTCATTTTGACAATGACATTTCATTGACGTATATCGTAATATCTGCGATAACAAACAAACAGAAACCATAAAACAAAGCCGGGGTCAGCAGAGAAGCAATCAATCAATGTCCGTGGTAGTAACCTGGGCCGCAAAATTAAAACAATCACTTAAAACACCGAAACACATACAATTCAAACTCAAAGCAAACAAAGACTCAAAGACGTCACTTCTTAAAACTGTCAAAGTCATCAAACGGCGTGTCAAACACAATACTGTCATGGCTGCCCAAAAATAATGTTATCTTATTCAAAAACCTTTCAAATGATCTTTTTTATACGCCTGTACCCTTCTTCAAATTAATTTGGTAGTATTTTTTATGAAATTCCCCTATTTTTTTTTCTATTTGTCTATGTAGTGTACAGTAGAGACCATAAGTGCAGTAGCAGTTTCACAAAACGATCGCATCAAAACAAGTCGCACTTACGACCTTTTTCCATAACAAACATTTTGCACACATACACGATCTCGTATATCGCTCTCTTTCATAATTATCTAGTCAGAAAGAGTGCGATATAATGATCATTTGCCTTAGTGACAAGCCTGTCATGTGGCGAGGGAGTATTAAGTTAGTGATATTTAATTTCAAACAAACAATTATGTGTCTATCTGGCTTCGCGGTTAACGCTATAAATAAAATGTCTCGCACAGTATAGTCTGCGTTCGAACCCAAGTGACATTACACTTTTTGTGTTTTAATTATAAATGATACGTTAGACCCGATGAAATATGTTTTTCTAAATATTAGGTGGAACTTATTATTAACAAAAAAGATGAGGGTGAATGTGAAACAAAATAAATTTCTGGATTGAACAAAGTAGTTAGTTATGACGTTGTTAGTTTTTGAACTTTGTTACGAGCGTTTGTGTTATTATTACGATTAGCGTATTGTTTGATTGTCTTTATTCAAGATGCAAGCTAATATTAGTATTGATGACAGGGCAAATATTGTCACTTTGCGTAAAAATGGGCTTAATATTTCTCAAATTTCAACTGAAACTGGCTTAAAATGTGTAAGTTATTTTTAAAAATTATAATTATTATGATGATAGTTGTGGTGTGTGATTTTCGTATTATTAAATAAATTGCTAGTTGCAAGTGTGTAATCATATTTTGTTTTTTTTTAGAAATTCTGTTAGCCGTTGGGTAAAGAGGTTTGAGGAAGAAGGTAGTCTGAAGAGTCGTCTAAGAAGTGAAAGGCCGCCGCTTATTAACCCGACTCAGCGACGTTTTATGGTGGAAGAATATGAAACAAATGGTTTCATTCCAACTATAATGTTTGCAGAGCAATTGGATACTACATTACAGACTGTTCGCCATGCAGTCCATGCTGAAGGTTTACATCATCGGAAGCCAGCTAAAAACCATTTTTGACACAAAAACACAGGGAGGAAAGACTACGTTTTGCTCGAGATCATTTACATTTTAACTGGGAGGTGACTGTATTTTCTGACGAGAAGACTTTCAAGTCTTGCCAAAAGGAAGACTTAATTTATGGCGAAAAAATAATAATACTTAATTTAATAAGTAGACCGGGTAACTAAATATTTAGTAATATTAACATAACCGTAAATAAAAAAAAAAATTAAGAAATAAATTTTAAATTTAATAATTTTAAATTGGGGTTTAGTTTCAATATTCTTTTCGTCAAGAAAATGAACACTTAAGCTATAATACATTCAATGTGACGTTACATTAAAAAAACACGTTCATAAAGTCTAACTCATATATTAGTATTCAATTAACTCTGCTGAATACTGATACCTATAATAAGCGGGTATCAACAATTATATTTGTGTTATTAGAATATCCTTTCCGTGTTATGTTATTCTTATTATGAATTGACTAAGTGGGTATACACACAGTATGACGTCACATTCTCATAAGTTTGTTAATTTTATAAATAAATAAAACGAATAAACATTTTTGTTATCATTCAGCATGATTTTTTTATTTACACCTTCCAACACCGAAAACATAAAATAAAAATCAATTAATGAGGTTAAATAATAATACAATAACTATCTAATATTTAACTTCTTATAAAAAATAAATAATAAGCATGACTATATTATAAACAAACATAAATACCTAACGACTTTCTGCTTAAAATACAAATATAATTAAGGTTTCAAAGAAACAAAAAACAGCCACACATTGTAATAACATGGATTCGAACTTAGACTTCATTGATCATGAACCCATGCTCAGCCCAAACAGCTACCAACACATGTTAATACTACGCGAATTTTAACAATGCAATGGTAAGAACAGGTCATCACTATGATGTGTATTCTAAATGCAACAGAAATATAATGCTATTTCGCGTAGTGTGACGACAGTTCATTAGTGTGTTATGTGTAGAATGTTGAGACATCACTCATACACGCACACGCACACACACTGCTGTATCGCGCTCGCACAGTTCATAGCAATGTAATCTTTAGCATGGTACTGCACTTTTGAGGTCTACTGTACATAGCGGTGGCCCAAAATCAAACATCTCCTTTGACAGTTTGGGGTAGCTTGATGTGCTGCCGTGTGTACATAGAAACTAGCAATGCATTTGCGATCTGTCATACAGATCACACATTGCTAGTTTCTTCCGATTGAGCGACGTTAGTTCCGAACATGGCCACGCGCCAAAAGAATCTTGTAAAACTATAGATCTAAGTTTTTAAACTGTCATGGTCACTAACATTAACACTAGATACGAGATCTATACTAATATCATAAAGAGGTAACATTTATTTGTAAGTTTGTATGTAAATGTAAGTGGTGTGTATTGTAACAAAAATTAATAGCCTTTGTTTAGAGCAAAGGTCGGAAATTAGGGTCGGGATATATTTATAAATTTTTATTTACGATAGTTGTAAACTAACTATTTGCAGCAAATTTTTTGTTGAGATAATATTAATGTAATAATAATGTTTAAGCTAATTTAAGTTTAGCTATCGATAGAGCTCCAAAAGCTGTAAGTTAAGATGTATACAACATTATTTTTTAGTATATGCGAATCGATTCCAATTATTTTTAAACCATGTTATATTTTGTCCCAAAAATATTTAAAAAAGGCTACAAGTTGGACACTGCCTATCGCAATCATTTAGGTACCTACTGCCAAATTATTATTAGCAATGAGCTCAAGACGACGCTGGAGGCGCGTGTGCGGCAGCACCGCCTGGTGACCACGTTTTTGTGCGGACAACCAGGTAAACTTATAACTTTGTGATTTTTTTATGACACAGTTTTGAAATTTTGTACATAGATATTTTACATAAAAATACACGTGTTTCAGGTTTCGCATATACTAAAACTAAGGTTGTATACATATTATTAAAAAGTGGTATCATTTGAAATTACCCCATCCAGCAATGCTATAAATGAAATGGCTATAAAAGTATCTTTTGGCAATTCCATCATTTGGATTGCGTCGTTGTTCTTCACTGCTACTGTTAACCATGAGGTTCGATTCCCAGGTCGAAGAAACTGTAGTTAGGTTCACCTTTCAGGATTATTTCAGTCAACCGTGTGGTTGCTGTCAGCAAGGTTACTCAGTTCCGCTACAACCTTGCTGGCTTCTTTAGTCTTCTGTGTTGTTCTCATAGCTTGTCAAATGAAGTAGAGAAATCTCTCTTTCTTGTATTCCAATGCTCCTGTAGCGGTACTACAAAGAATACTGTGCAACATAGAACAAAAAGAACTACAGCGCCATCTATGACACCTATGATGAACTAAACATCGAATTACATCTAAATCCTACATCGCGCAAGTAAAGTTATCCGCGACTTAAGACTCCCACAACAACTGTCGGACAGTAGCCCACCAGACATAACACCCGTCTGGTCGGAGGATCCTCCCTTTCCTATGGGGTAACGAAGAAATTTACACCCTGTTCTCGTACCCACAAACTCCTAAATAGGAACGTATATATTTAGGCTTTAGCATACATTAGTAAGTAGCATCATCAGCCCATAGCGACCTTTTGCTTGGAAAAAAGCCTCCTCTCTGTGAGATGATCCTGAGTGTCTTTTAATTACGGTGACCGAGGAGTTGTGTGGTAATCGGTTGTCATGATCCATACTGTGCCAACATGCAATGTGGAATGGCTGGACCAGCCATTCCACATGATTTTTGCCTCAGAATTTATTCTGACACTGTCGCACTACTGTCGACCTACAAGTGCAGAAAAAAGACGGAATCACATGTAAGCCAAATCACAGTATGGCCCCAGCTAATGCAATTGTGCACCATCGTCTACCACTGCATGGCCTAACATAATGTGCGAGAACAGATGTCTAACGCGACCTCCAAATCTTTTGACAATTATTATTTTCACGTACTTATGATTTTTATGTAGGTAAATATCAATCATAATCAAAATTTAAATAAATAATTTCTTTGCAAAACATGATTTGACAATAGTAACACAAATGTTTTTTACAGTGCGGCAACTCAGTAGATTCTTAACAGTTGCAACATTTAATACCGCATTGCAGATAAGTTGGCAGACAAAGGAAGATTATGACCTGCGCAGTGAAGTTTAGATTGAAGAATGAATGACTGACTGATGACTGCATAAATAAAGGTTCTCATGTTCTAGTTTTCCGTAGATCCGTTTTCAGTCACCACAAGGCGTCACCTTAAAGCACACTGTTGGATTTTGAACACACGACTCATAGCCGTGAGTTGAATTTCCAAAAGCAACTTTCAAAACGGGCTATATTACATTTATAAAATAGGAGCTGCGCACTGCAGTTTAGAATTTTCTAGAATGTGTTCCTTTACAATAATATCGCAGAAGTTTCATATCGTATGAGAATATGCTATCTCACAGATATGTTTTATGGTCGGTTGTTCACTTCCATGCCGTCGAAGAAACGGACAGAAACAAAATGATAAATAAATATTGCTTAATAACGGTGGGCTCAGTGGCGGTACCTGCATAGAAGCCTAAAACCTTGACTTGCCAATATAATGTAGTAGGTACTCTACTTAATTAATACGTTCCTGCCCCCGTAGCATGTCCACCGTAGACAAGGATTTCTTTGACGGAAGAATCGACAAAATGACAGATAGTGCAAAAAAATCTGTCATTGTGTCGACACAATCTGTCATTTTGTCGATTCTTCCGTCTGGGGCTGAAGAGTCCGTTTTCACTATGTGCTTGTCCTAGCTTGTTGTTATGTTGACCCCTAGTCACTACTTATCTTCTTCAATTTGGGCCTACGGTACATTCTTGTTGCGTAGCTCAAAATAAACAACTGCATCGTATATCACACTTTGTGACCTGCGCAGTGCAGCTAGTCTGTTCTAGACTAGACTTTCTTTGTGCAATGCCGCAGTGCGCTACCCGCCATCTGCCGTGCATGACGAGTTGGTGGTTCCATCCACTCCAGACCATCTCGAGTACCAATTGCCAGCAGTTCTGCCGTGTACCACATCTTAAATGATGAAGGTCAGTGTTTTAGTTTTTAGTTTATTTAGGTACTAACCATTCTTGTGAAAATGATGAAGGGCTCGTAGAAAGCTATAACAGCCATAAGAGTCCACTGAAGCAAGTTCACAGCATTAATGCAGTGAATACGCCTTTATTAATAAAGCCGAAATTTTATCAGCTGAATAATCATGACGAAAAAAGAATTAATGATTAAAATGTCGCTACTTTACATTTCAGGTGCCGTGTGGACGAACCTCGTAGTCCCCCACTGGTCACTGATGGCGGGTGACGTGCGTATCCGATCACCACAGCCTGCGCACTCCAGTCCAGCCCAGTCGTCAAGTCCCCACCGAAGGGCCTCTATATCCAGATAGTAAGTATGTGAATTATTATTTCTTTGCTAGTTGTTTGAAAGACATCCGACACAGCGACGGGTGAAGGTGCAAAGGTGAATGAAGTCATGGAACACCCCGCAGCTAGATGGACCGCCAAACTTTAAAAGTTGTCTGCAACACACTGGATGCTGAAAACGGAGGACATGGTGTTGTGGCGCAGCCTGGGAGGGGCCTATGTCTTGCTGTGGACTGCAATAGACTGTGTGTTCTTGAATTTTTCAATTAAGAATTTCTCAGTAGCAGCTTGAAGTTTGTGCGCGTTTGATGGCAATATGCTCGCCCCCTGTTACGTAGCTGGCGAAATGGGGGTGTACTACAGGTCTGTCTCTGCTTAGCCCTTCGGGGCATACAGGCCTGATGTTATTTTATACTAACATTAAGTTTATAAAATATTGTTTTTCTGTTCTAGATACGTCTCGAGAGGCTAATGACTGTCACGGCGCTGCAGCGACCATACCAGCCATGTCGCACATCCCCTGTCCAACAGTGAAGATTCCACTTCCAGCTTTCACAGACTACTTATATCTGACAAATAAGGACTTCGTGAAGGCAGTTAATGTGTTTAATTATTTCAAATCACAACATCACCAGAAAGATTAATAAGTAATGTAGCAACATGAGTATTTGCAATATTTCTTATTAGATTTTCGATTTATGTTTTGAAAAAGTTATTTTTGTCTGAATGTTGGGCTTTTAAAATCTCATTGTGATTAGATAACAATGACGGGCGTGGATTTAAGACGACAGGATCAAAAGACTGATGATCGCGGTACAAAAATTGGTCTTTTGATTATCTCTCATAGCTAATCTCAAATCCGTGCCTGAACTAGTAACCGCGATGACCCATGTAACTGCATGATATTTTAGTAAATATAATGCAGTTACACAAACTGTGAGAATAGTAACATTACATGGTTATATTACTATTGTAGTGAGCCTACTCCTCACTGAAGGAGGGGAGAAGAGAAGTTCCCAAGAACATCAGTAATGTGCGACACTTGGGGAGATGCATATTTGGCATTACTGGTATTCTTACTCTGATTTTGTAATACAAACTCTCTTCTTTCTTCCAATTAACTAAATATTTATTTGTGATTATCTTATATAATAATTAAAATACTGTTAATGATAACACTGGTAACATGTCTAAAGTTCTAATAAATAAGATACTACAAGTTAATAAAATTAACAAGTGTTTTATTCACTACTGTCAAAACCTCTTTCATCATTCTCTTGCCCCTTTACCAATTTATTTGGGGTCGGCGCAACATGTCTTCTTCTTCCATACTTTTCTATTACTCGTCATCTCAGAAGTCACCTCCTTTCCAGCCATATTTTTCCATCCATCGTTTCTTTGGTCTTCCTCTACTCTTATAGCCGTCTACATTATAGCCACTGGGTTCGTTTGTGAATTTTAATTTTTTCATGAATGAAAAGGTAAAGTAAATCTTCTCCCAGCATCTGGTTTTAGAATTATTGCTGTCGTTCCCAATAGTTAGCAATCAACTATAAATACAGGGTGTATGGGACAGCGCTCCACTAACTGACAGGCTGCATTTAGCTCCTTACTTTGAATCATATTCCACCAGAATTTTTCGCCGGAACTTTAACAAAAAAAAAATTTTTTTTTTTTTAGTGACTATTTCCGGTACGCAGCACTCCATTTATGTAAATAATACGACTAAAATCAAAAATCCAACGATGGATGTAGAAATAATCTAACTAACGACGCGTGAAATCGATTGATCACTTCCTGTCTAGCTACAGAGATCATCGAACTCGTCGTCGCGCTTGCCGTTCGCTAAGTGCGTTTTGCCACGGTAACGGTACATTGCGTATGAGGAAATAAAACAAATCGCATTTATTGGATTTCAAACATTCCTGAAATAATTTCATGTACCGGTCATCTTAGTATGATATACTGAATTCACCCCAGCAGTTTATGGATGGCTGTTCCTTCCACCCTATATTCACCTACAATGTCGTTTCGAGCGAGAAAATAGTGGATCACTTGTCGCTTTCTCAGGGACGGAGGGACAATTACCTATGCTTAGGTAAGAGTGGTTAAAAGTAGATATATCTCACACCGAAGCATTGATCGTGACCTGCGCAGTGTGGCTAGAGTTCTAGACTAGACTTATTTTGTTCAACGCCGCAGTGCGCCACCTTCCGTCTGCCGTGCATGACGTGTTAGTGCTACAAACCAATACAAGCGCGACGTTGTCAACGATGGTTCGGAGGATCAGCTCTGCAGTCCTAGAGTAAGAAACATCGCATGGATACACATAAAGGTGAGTTTTGCTGTTCTACTTTCTATTCATTCACAATTTTTGAGCATGTAACTTGTGACGCGATTTGCTTCGAGTGCACCCGCCCACTTTATTTATTTCCTTCGCATGGTCCTGTTGCATTTCTGTGCCTCGTGATATGCTACAAGGAACTTGTTGCATTCGTTTTCTTGGCATCGCTGTCCACAGTCGCAACAAGCGGGTCCATTTTTCAAAATCATCAAAATCAAAGCATTTATTTCAAGTAGGCCAGTTACAGGCACTTTTGAATTGTCGAAACAAAGACAACAATAAAATATAGCTACAGTCCCAGTCACAAGGCACAAATACTGTGAAAGTACTGTAGTTGCCCATTCCCTAACGTAGATCTCTATGGAGAAGAAAGGGCAAGAAACTCTATGGACACTCTTTTAAATCAGAATTCTTTTACAAAACCTTGGTTACATCATTCATGTTGAGATGGTGACATTGAGTGGATGACTCGTGCTTAAACGTTTAGCTCAAACTACGACGGTCTTATAGCTGCCTGTGTCATAACTGAGATCCAAGGAAAGCAAGCGCATCTTAAAGGGAAAACATAATAAATCCTGTTGGTTCACCTCACTTCATCTTCTCTTCTTACTAATATTCTGATATTTTTTGGAATATGTTTTGTTAAATATCTTTACCATATTTTTTCAGGTCTCTGGTGTACATGAATTGTCCTCGAAAGCGGCTGATGTATCCCTTGGCAGTCAGCATGGTGGGCTGGTCCGTCAAGACGCCAATGGCGCACCGGGCTTGGAAAACTTTAATTATTGGCCAGGTAGGTTTACTTGAAAGCCAACAAATTTGGCATTTTAGCTATTGCTTTGGCAAGGGAGTAGGCGCGGCCCAGTGGTAACAGTCTCGACTTACAAGTCTTAGATCGTGGTCTCAAACCTTTACTCCTTGTAATTAGTTTATTACCACACCCGAACAGTGAAGGAAAATATTGTGAGGGATCTGGAATATCTGACGCATGTTTCACATCAGTGGAACCGTTAAAAGCTGGTTGGTGGCAAGATGGTTGTCAGAAATCAAGAGCACAGGGCTGGTCGATTTGGCTGCGCTTGTAGGAGGTTTATGTCCAGCTGTCCAGCAACCCAGGATCTCACGGAGAGTACCTAGGTTACCGAAACACTTTGCCCTGCTAACTACCCGCTACTGCTGTTTCTCCCTGTTCTTCTCGTCCATTAAAAGGTTGGCTTTTAGTGATAAGACCACTCATTGTGTCACCAGATGTGAAATGCTTTCTTTTGAAAACTGAAATTTGTATGGTAACAATGTTTGCATAACAAAGAAAATTCAATCTATCTTGCCATCTACAAAATAATTTTTTATCCGCTAATACTACACGAATGTAAACCTATAGTAAAGAACTGGATCTTTACTCTTGATTATGAGGATGTAGAGAAAATAATAAATAATTAATCTCGTTACGAACATACTCTTCTTTCACATACCTACTTATACACAAACACGAACGGGAACCCACGCACACGCACACGTACATACCTCCCACATATACACACACACACATACACACACACAGCGCGTTATATGTGTTAACTTTGAATAAATTATTTTTTGGTGTTTTTTCATATTTTATCATACTCTTCATATCTGTTTTTGTATTTTACTTAATTTTAATTTATCTTTTCTTTTAAAATTGTGTTTTTGTAGCACATGTTTGTCTATTCCTATGTTAAAATTAGTATCTAAGGCAAATAAAGTGGGAGAGGAAGCTGACTCCTGACATACAGGTACCCTACACCTAGTTCAGGAGTTAGAGGCTTCAAACAAGTTTCTGTAACCTATTATGTCAATAAAGAATTTGAATTTGATTATCTACACTATCTGTGTTGATCTTCGGCCATTTGAAACAAAACTCTTAATTGCCTTTATCAAAGAATTTTCTGAGACGGTTTAATCATCATTTTTATCTCACTTTTCAGGTACCTGTGAGATGAGCAGCCGCATCTACTCATCTTTGAAGATGATGCTGTCTGACTTTCAGCCATGTATCCTCGAGCATACACCTGAGGTATCATTTACAACACCACGTAAGAACTACTCCACACCTGAGGTCAAAATCCTACAACGTGCAAGCAGAGTTATCCGCGAGATTAGGATACATACAACAGCCGTCAGCCAGGTAGCCCACCAGACACAACACCCGTCTAATTGAAAGATCTTCCCTTATCAATAAAGGATGAGAAACTTACACGGCTCATCATACCTCTATATACCGATGGGGTGCAAGTGGCTCTACCACCATCTGCGGAGCCAAAGTCAACCTCACCTGCCCGCGGTGCACCCTGCTGCCAACAAACGAGGCTCTGGCCAATCCCTGGTCTTCTCTGAGGTGGGGAGATCATGGGTTACTCCTTATAAATAAGTTAAGTCACTTAGTAATCGGCTCTTGAATCTTATGCGTAGATCATATTATAATATCATGTTATACGTTTAGGTTAAGTTCTTAAGGAGCTTAACAACAATAAGACTATCGCATCAATAAATACATCATAATAATAATAATAAATTGTGTAACCAAATGTGTCGTTTTATTTTGGAATAACCCAGACATTCCTTATCGTGAGATTTGTCGTGGCGTCCATGGACTGGAAAAAAAAGTATTGGTCGTCCATTGCGGGGACGGTGTGATAACAAACGACATGGATCAGCTTTGTCCAGAATTTCGCACAGGAACGCGGAGCTCTCACAAACAAAGAGAGACCTGTACCCAACAATGGGTGAAGTCGAGCTGTTGAAGATGATGATGACGACTGTTCTCGAAGTCGTAAGAGGCAACTGAGTTGATATCGTACAGCTGGGGAAAAACTTATAAAATTCATCACCACTGCTCTCAAAACGGTGAAGGAAAACATCTTGAGGAATCCCGCATGTCCTAGAACCAAAAGGTCGAAGACAAATGTGATATTTAGCAATCCGCACTGGGTGCGCGTGATGAGTTACCGCCCACTCCCTCTCACACAGAACTTTTCATGAAATAGTCATTCAATGGGATTAAATGAACTTAGAGGGTTGTGTTGATAATTTTAATGATTGTAACTTTAGTGTTACGGTCGTGAATCATATTATATCATATTTTGTTCAAAATACAGCCTGCCCTGCAAATTGCATAAAATGTAAGTAAATTTGAATTTTGCGAGCTAGCTTAGTGCTTCCACCTTAAGAGTGTGCATTCTGAAAGTTGGCAACGTCGCATAAAACTGTCAAATATTACTCCGTTTTCATCAATTACTTTAATGTTACTGAACCAAATTATGAAATATTGATAAAAATATTCGAAACATACCGCCTATCATTATTTTATTTATTTCTGTACAAATCAATTATATTTTTAAATATTCCTTACAAAAAAAAAAAAAAAAAAAACATTTATAAATATAAAAAAAATTGTAGCCCACCGGTATCGGGAACAGGGTCCAAGCTACCAGCGGTCAGGGCTCCAGAGAGAGGAACCTCCTAACAATACGAGCCGTGTCTAGGAGTACCGCTTTCTGAATCAAGCCCTTGATCCAGCTGCCTAACGAGAGCCTCCTCAGGTATTGGTCGAGGCTCTTGGCAATTAAGCCATGGGCTGAGACAACTAGACAACTATCGGCACAATGATCGCTGAGTCCACATCCCACATGTCGACAACCTCGCGAGCAAAGTCAAGATACTAAACTTGATTTGCTTATCTTTCTCGGCTTTCACGAGGTTCTCATCATGTGGGACCATAACGGTCCCATCAACAATCATTGCACGCCGCTCTGATCGATCCACCACCACTATATCACCGCCTATCATTTATTATTAGGCTGGCAAGACAGCAAATATTTTAGGTTTGCAATATTCTTCATGTGCAGTGGGGTGTGGTTCCAATACAAAATGGCGTGGCTTATATTCACCACTCGCTCGCACACTATCGGTGCCTGTACTGGCAATCTGAAAAGCACTCTTTCTTATTCACACGATATTTCATAAGGAAGAAAGAAATGGCAATATTTTAGTGACTCTCTTCTTTATAATTCCGTTATACTCTGAAGTTGAAACCCGCGAAATTGAAATTTTCTTATCATATTTTTGCAAACAACAGATTTTATAAGGTTTTTTACCATAATTAAGACCTACCTCGGTAATACCAATATTTTTACTGATTTGATCTACGTAGATCTTGAAACAGAGATGCAATTTGCTAAAAAAACTCAGACATATTGAATTTCGCGGGCTAATTACCTATTTGCCCTAAGCTCCGCCAGGTGGCGCTGTCAGTCAAGAACATGTTTTTAATTTTCAAAGTCCCCCGAGCCCTCACTCTCCCTTTGTGTCCAGGAAGTTATAATGATGTTCATCGTGACAGTAACAAAACTGCAGAAGGTTCATAATAATAATGTCTCTCAGTTTGTGAGAAAAAAAAGGTCCTAAAAATGAAAGTAGAAGGAATAAAACGAATTTCAACAAAATTATGTGTCACAGCAGATGTTGACATACAGATTTTTTCAGTTTTGTATAGCAAATTCCAGCTGAGTAATTGTTGGGCGCCAATAAGAAAATATTGGCGCCCACCTTGGGACACACCATTTTTTTATTTAATTATACACAGTTGACAACACAGGAAAAACAATATTATAATATTATTTTGTGTATAAAGAAGTGTAAACTATACTTGTATCACCTTACCTTACAATTCATTGCTTGTTAGGTATATATCAACGAAGGGAACACAAGAGGCGAGCGCCATGCCATAAAAAGGGCGCAATTTCTTGCTGCTATTTCAATTCAAATTTGGTCTTTTAGAAAATGGATCCTTGAGCCTTTTGATTTCAGTGGCACTTGCGCATCTAAACCAAGGAGGCAGTCAACCAACTATTTGCTGCATAACAGTCGATAAAATAAAAATCTCTAAATTAATTAAATTTTTGAATATCTTTATTACGTGCCATAAAAATATATTACAGCCTCGTACATCACACGTATTGATCGTTTTCCGGGACCTGCGTAGTGCAACAAGTCTAGTGCTCCCTCGTTCCCGCATTGCGGCACCCGTCATCTTCAGTGCAAGTCCTGTGATTTAGATCTGCTTTGATCTTCCGTGCTGGTCCTGTAGGGCGTTTCCTGGTTACCTGTTTCCAGCAGTATAGTTTCGTGTATCTTAGGATTAGAGATAAAGGTTAGTAATCATTCTTTATTACATTATCTGGTGAGACTTTTCTTTGACTTTTTGTGTCATCTTCCAATGTAACCGAGTGCAACTGAATAAGTAGTTTTAACAATGAATAGTGAAATAGTAATAAGAAAACAAATGATGGGACACATAATAGTGTCCTGCGTGTCCTGTTATTTGTTCATTAAAGGAACTGATAGACACTGAAGGCGCCAAACTGTTGACTCAGTTCTGGGTCGACACAATTAAGATTGCAATCGACACGCTAAGAAAAATAATGAATATTGAAGCGGTATCATCGAGTTTTTCTGGAGCCCATTCAAATAAATCTTAAAAGCTTTGTCCAGCTTTTGTCAATACCAGTTATTTTTGGGATTCAAATGCAAAAAATTAATGCAAGGGAGTTCAGCGCACATCATTATTTTTATACTGAAAGTCATTATCATTATCACCATTATTCCTCATTATTTATTTGACATGGGAAAAATAGTAACAATTTTGTTACTATTTTCTCCATGTTAATGTTAGCTAGTGCCTTACTGGGTTCACCTGAAGTCAGCCAGTATGCGTTTTTTACAGGAAGCGACTCAGCCAGATCAAAAGCAACCGCTCTATGCATGTGTGTGTGTGTTTCGTTTACTGGGTGACGCACTAACCTGATTATTGTAATTTAAATATTAAGATTGCCAAAATTGAGAATTTCCGTTACGAAAGTGCATTGCTGTTTGTGTGTGTAAGTTTAAATGTATGTAAACGCACCCACGATACAGGAGAAATTCCTAGTGTGGGGCAACATATATATTATATTAAAAAAGGAGAAAGAGAGAATCGATTGAGGATGCATTTTTACGACGAAATCTTTGAGATTGTAGGATCTAACATCACATCTTTCTAACCCAGCACGATGAGCTAGGAAGTTGGGATGGCGCAAGATAATCGACACAATCTGTTGCGTCTCACACTAATGACCTACCCATCTTCCATGGAAACAAAGAAATGCCGTCCGGTCTCTTGGCATCGTCACGTGCCAAGCCATTGGGCTCTAATAAAGCTGGAACGCCATCGATGAAAAGAGCTCGTCGGATGATGTCGTTTAAGTTCAATCTAAAAATGGTTGATTTTTATCAATCCAGTTTATTTTTGGAACCCCTTTGAAGGGAGTGAGAGGAGGGCAGAGACGGAAGAGGGACGGGACGAAAGTAAAAGCGTGCATCCCTGATGTAGAGCTAATAATGTAGTAGTAAAATAGCATTCGACGTTAAGGCAGTTGATCTTGCAGTTGCTAACGCAATGGGTAAGCATGATATTCTGAGTGCAATCCCCAGATTGGATAAAATGTTAGTTGTATGTGACTAGGTCTTTTTTAAAGAAGCGTGGATATAGTATTTTAAACGCAACAGACTCAGTGTGGACAGTGAGACGTAATCATAACATAACATCACGCCTGTAATCCCCGTAAGGTTAGGCAGAGGTGTGCCTAGTACACCTTCATTTCGCCAGTTATCTTTTAGTCCCATGTAATAGGGGGCGAGTGTATTACCATCAACCGGGCACACGTCCAGACGCCGTGGCTGCTACTGAGAAATTCCTGATGGAAAAACCTAATAACACTTTGCCTGACCCGGGAATCGAACCCACCAACCTCATGCTCAGCAGTCGCGCTTGCGACAACCACACGAAGGTAATATAATTATTGAGTTAGTTCACAATTTAGCAAGCAAGTGCGGCACTATCACTAGTGTTTATGATATAAGACCCTCTGTGGGTTCACAGCTGAGACCCAGACCTCGGCTCTATGAGACAGAGCGGGAAATATTTTCTAAAACATTATCTTTATCATTTTCAGGTCCAATCTTCCGAGCACACTTCCTCGCCCCAAAGATGGCTCCTGCCCCAGCACCTGCTTCTAACTCGAAGGCCCAAAGGAAACAAGAACGCCGTTTACGCCGCAAGAGAGAGGCAATAAGTGACGTCGCAGCAACCCTCGCACTAGCCATGAAGAATTTGAAAGCAGCTATGCTAAAACTTCCAGTGGATTTCGAGTTTGAGGTAGACCTGCCCGAATTTGAGATAGAAATGCCCCGGTTTGAGGAAGAAGCACCCATGCCACTGAGGGATGCGATCCCAAACAATGCTCAAAGAGAAAATTAAGTATTCAAAGTGTAGGCTGCGTTTCCACCTAAAGTTTCGATTTTCACAGCCACGGAGTCTGAATTTGTGCTGGTTGTTGGCAATAGGCTCGCTCTTTATTAAATGAGCCTCAAAGATAACTCATGAAATGTGGATGTACTACCTAACCTAACCCTTTGGAAATTACAGGTGTGATGTAATGTATATTTATGCAAGGATGTGCAGCGATGTGCATAAATGTAATAAATCACATAGCTGTGAAAAAAGCGATATTATTGGTTAGTTTCACACACAAGCAACCTTGATAATTTCTGGTGGAAACGCAGCTTAAGCTGAATTAGGAAAACAACATAGGCATGATGGGTTAAGATTTTACAAAAAATCTCAGTATTTCTAGTAACTTTATTGAGCACTATAATAGCTCATTGATAGAAGCCGAACTCACATGTCGTAAGTTCAAACTTAAGCATGTATTTTACCATTAATTACTTTCAAAGCATCATCTCGTCTGCCTACCCTTTTCCCAACTATGTTGGGGTCGGCTTGCGGTGTAATCGGATGCAGCTGAATACCAGTATTTTTCATGGAGCGACTGCCTATCTGACCTCCACAACCCAGTTTGTACAGGATAATACGATAATCCTTGGTAAGACTTTCAGCTGACTACCTGTAACGACTGTCAAAGATCTTCAACCGACTGCCGGGACCAACGGCTTAATGTGCTTTCCGAGGAACAGAGGAAACTCGGTATGCAATGGATGATCACCCATCCACGGACCAACCTAGGCAAGCAAGGCTTAACCTAAATAATTGACCCGAGCGACTGTTATTGTTAATTACTATCAAAGCGGTGAATGAATATTTCGTGAGAAAACCGTGCCCTAGAACCAAAAATTAGAACAGATAAGACATCTGCCCATATGGGGCACGTGGTGGGTCCCAGCCCACAGAGAGGAGGCCTGTGGCCCAGCAATGGGAACATTACAGGTTGAATATGAACTACCAGCGTCTTTTCACCCCGTCAGCAGTAGTCTCGTGAAATTGGGAGTTTTTAAATCCTTTTCATTAATTTTAGTCATGTTTGTGAAGTTGTACTAGTTAATTTATTTTGACCTTGAATTTGTGTATTTTTTATTTCTTAGTCTTATTTTGGAGCTGTAAAATTGAAGTTGAAGAGTAAATATATTTATGTGGTTGTTTTGTATGTACTAGCGGAATTTGGAGTAAAAGATCTGAATTTTTTATGTAAATTAAAAAAAAAAAATTAGATGTGACCATAGTTCGTGAAGATTATCCTATAGATCTTATCTTTTTTAAATTTCTTATTAAATGTCTAAACGTCAAATAATTTATCTTAATAAATGTCTATTACAGTGTACCTAAGTTTTGTTTCATTTTATTAAATCATTTTTAGTCCACCTGAATATTACATGAATGTCTTCGATGTGGGAAGGAGATGGAGCTATACAGGCGCCTAGCCCCATCTCTCACTAACACTGAAGTAAGATGAAAATAATACTGCTGTAAGAGGTGATAGAATCGCTCTCTTGCAGGGGCCCAAGACTGCTATTTTTATAAATTCGTCATTCCAAGACGATCCCATTGTCATTTTGCTAAAAGTTCGTAATCTGCTAAATTCAGAATTGGACGGTCAATGGTCTCGTAATAGAATTGTGTTATAATGACATTGTCGTATTGCCATTATTATACGCCACGACACATGAGAAATTCCTAGAGTGAGGCAATGTTTTTTTAAAAAATATATAAAACCCGTTAGTAGAAATGACTTTTAAAAAACTATTATTAAAGAACATTTATTCATGTCAGATTTTATTTTTACATATTACTTATTATTTATTAGGAGGAGCTCGTGGCTAAATAATAACAGCCGCTCGGGTCGATCATTAGGTTAAGCCGTGCTTGCCTAGGTTGGTCTGTGGATGGGTGACCGCCCATTACATACCGAGTTTCCTCCGTGCCTCGGAAAGCACGTTAAGCCGTTGGTCCCGGCTGTCATTCGTAGATCTTTGACAGTCGTTAGGCAGTCAGTGGCCCAAAAAAAACCTGACAACCAGTCTTACCAAGGGGTATCGTATTACCCAGTACTAACTGGGTTGTGGAGGTCAGATAGGCAGTCGCTCCATGTAAAATACTGGTATTCAGCTGCATCCGGATAGACTGGAAGCCGACCCCAATATAGTTGGGAAAAGGCTAGGCAGATGATGACTTATTATTTATTAGATTACAATTCTATGCCATTTTTTTCAATGGAGTGTCAGTGGTTGACCTTTGGAAAGACATAATGACGCCATTATATTAGTAGATTACCAAACTTGTCAAATTCAACAACAATTATGAAATCAATGATAGACCATTCTGACAAAATTGTAATAGCAGACTTGGGTACTATTCCAGACTAATTTTATTTGATTTTATTTATTCGGAAGAACCAACAATACTCAATACTCAATACTCAAATTTTTATTGAATTCCATAAGTATTACATAGATGGTGTAACAAGGTAAAAGATCATTATGGACCCTGTCGGGCACAGCAACATTAGGAGAGAGGAAGAGGGCTAAGCAGCAATTCAATAATATCATATAAATTATTAGAAATTATAAATTTAATTGGATGTATAATTATGAATATATACATAATACATTGTTAGGTTTGTTCATATAGGTATAGTATATTAGTTATTTTTAATAATATATTGCATAACAATAATGTAGGTAATTATTATGAAATTATTAAAAGTATTTAATTATTATTAAATTATGTTATTATTTGTTTCAATTACACATTTTATATTACAAAAAAATAGAACAAAAGGAGTTATACAAATGTGCAACCAACAACGTTCTCCATAGATACAGCACCATACACCTGTGCCAAATTTCATCCAGATTCGTTCAGCTGTTCTGGTGTGATTCAGCAACAAACATTCATTCATCCAAACTTTCGCATTTATAATAGTAATATATAAATCTATACAAATAAATGAAATTGAAGTGTCTGTTTGTAATTTCAAAATAACAGCTTTTTACTGAATGCACATCTTCTTCTCTATCGTGTGGTTAGTTCCTAACCTGGTGTCAGAGTTTTTATGCCGTCCATGGGCCTCTGACTTGGCTTAACATGCCGTCAAGAAATATCTCTCAGGCATGCTGGTTTCCTCACGATGTTTTCCATCACCGAAGCGAGTGATGGTTATACAATACGCACATGAATCTAAAAAATCAGAGGTGCGTGCCTTGGGTTCGAACTCGAGACCTATGACTTGGCAGTCCGACGGTCACACCACTAGGCTATCACTGCTTATACTGAATGCATACATAAAAGTCATATAATACGGTATTTATAACAAACAAAAACTAATTTTTAAAATGGTTGTCTGTCTGTCTGTCTGTTTGTTCCGGTTAATCCCAGAAACGGCTGGACCGATCTTGACGGAACTTTTACTGGCAGATAGCTGATGTTGTAAGGAGTAACTTACTAACTACCT
Source organism: Noctua janthina (assembly GCA_963576755.1). Lineage (NCBI taxonomy): Eukaryota > Metazoa > Arthropoda > Insecta > Lepidoptera > Noctuidae > Noctua > Noctua janthina. The sequence continues at coordinate 9,220,791 of OY755080.1, read as the reverse complement.
TAATTTTAGAAAAAATATTAGGGTTCAGTGCAAAAACAGTAGAACCCATAACATTAACATTACTGCACGGTTACTTTTGCGAGTGGCAAAACACAGAACCAACGACGACATTATGTTTTTCAATACAATACCCACAGTCAGTTTCATAAATGTTTACTAACAGCGCTCTCCCAACGTTTTATTATCCTTGTACCGCTGTATACTTGAATAGCCATATGTAGTATCGGAGTATTGATCGTCAATTCGTGACCTGCGCAGTACGGGAAGGAATTATCTAGACCAGACTTCCTTTGTGCCCTCAGAACGCCGCCCGTCGTCTGCCGCGACTAACGAGTTGGTCCTTTGAGCCGGTTCCTACGTCCCAGGGACCTCAGACTTGGACAAATTGAGGCAGGTGTTGTTGGTTTTGGAAGAATTGGAAAATCTTCGTGTTGTGCGTGAAGTGTGTGGAGATGGACGAAGTAAAAGGAGTGTGTTAGGATCGTAGAAGGTGGCGTGCTATACCTGGGTTCTGCTTACGCCTATTAGACAAAGGTGTGAGTACATTTATGTAGATATGTGTGAATGCATCTTTGTGGAAAAAATCGTAGACATGTGACATTTACAAGTCGCACTGTGCCCGCGTGGTGGGTAACCCACGCTATCTCTCAGAGGTCTGACGTGAGAACGTTGGAGACAGTGCGTGTGCTACAATCTTGAGAACATCATAGGCCGGTGGTTTTTGTGGTGGGTTCAACATAAGCTTGAGATGGCGAGGGGATGGGGTGGAGGGGGATTGAGAGCCGCCATTTTGTGTCCGCATTGCACCAACGCGGGGGTAACATCTTAGGGGTGAATATCTATTCGCTGTTCACGCAAAGGGGACAATATGAAGTAATAAATCATTTGACGCCTCCCCTACATATTTACGAATAATACAATAGGAGCTTTCTAAAATGTCATTGTTAACACCGGGAGGTCAGGAGGAGACGCCCTAGAAAGACATGTACTGATCCTATTAGTGACGTAGTTCAGAAAAGTCAGGTGCGTGCTACACGCAATCGGCGTGCGTGTTTGACGGGTGTATGAACGTGGATGAAACAAAAGGAGTATGTTATGATCGTAGTAGTTTCACCCTCGTGAGAAAAAACTGATTTTAAGTTTTGTTTTTTAAATATTATCGTCATAATGTTTCAGGGACTTGAAGGACCAGCAGTGTCACCCCTTGTCTGACACTTCACCCCATTCGGCGTTCGCGATACCTACTCGTCGCGCCCCGCGAGTTGCCTTTGTGTACTGAGAGCGCCCATCGTCTGCCGTGCTAGACAAGTGTGATCATTCCAGCCACGGCCGCCAGGATAAAGAACCTTGCTATATACTTAACATGGAGGTAAGCGATCTTGAATTTTCGTAACAGGTATTTAGGCAGACTGTTGATCAAAAATGTTGACTAGCAAATTTCAACACGGTTTTCATTTCATGGAGTTAGAGTAGTATGAGCACTGTGGAGCTGTTTGTCTTGGACATTATTCATACCGGTGTAGGAACAACATCGTGAGGCCTGGACTTTCCATAAATGAAATTCTGACATCGGCAGTCCGTCTTGCGCACGCGTGGTGATCAATGCCTTCTCTGTATGAGAAGGGGTTTTTGCACTGCAGTGGAACAGTAATAGGCTGGTATTATTGTATTTTTTATTCATAAATAAATAAACTAAATATTTATTTGTATTTTACAGATCTCTGTTGGACGATTATCGACGCGTACTCATATCGGGATGCGGCCATGTCTTTAGTGCACCACTCTTCAGCTACTGTATATGAAGAGTTGGTCCATCGTGGCAGATTCTTCACATCTGCAGCCCTGTACTACACATACTACATAACACCAGGTCAGTGTATGAGCTGTTTTGTCGTAATCTTTTTCTACGACTGTCAAATTTATCAATTACTATTTCATATTGTGGTCGCATATCATCATCAGCCTAGCCTTTTTAAAGTCTGCTTCCAGTCTAACCGGATGTAGTTGGTTACACCGAGATCGTCCAAGGGGTAGTCGTCAGTTTTTTACACAGTTATGAAAAGTGACCAAGGCGAAGTTAACGAGTTGAATTTCTTGAGTGTTTGATTCACAACAGCCAACAGCCGTGAGACATGGAAGGAGTAGAGGCAGTCTCTTCCCCAGCAGTGGGACAGGATAGGCTAATAAGTTAACAATCAGTTCATGCACGAAATAACTTGGCGTACAATCTGACAATTCCATGTGTAGGTACCAATATTTTTTAACACACAACCTTTCACATTACAGATCCTGTCTGATAAACATCTACATCGATGGGGTGTAAGTGGCTCGATCACTACCTGCGAAGCCAAAGTCAACCTCACCTGCCCGCGGTGCACCCTGCAATTGACTAACGAGGCTCTGGCGAACCCCTGGTCTCCTCGATTTGCCTACGAGTTGAGAGGACTGGGTTTTGTTATATTAAAAGATTATATTTTAATATATAAAACGGATGGATTATGAGTTTAATGAAAGCGAGTTGTTGTTAATAGATGTAGGAAGTTCAGAAAGAAAAAAAATCACTTAGGCTAAAATTTAATATAAGTTAGGTTAGGTATTTGGTTTTTTATTTATCCTCATCATCTACACTATTAGTTTTAGTATATGGGAAACCTGAAACACGTTTTTATGTAAAGAATCTATTTACAAAATTTCGAAACTGTATCATGAAAAATCACAAAGTTATAAGCTTGTTCTAAGGTTGTTATAAGGTTGTCCGCACAAAAACGTGGTCACCACGCGGCACGCTTGCGCGCGCCTCAAAGTCGTCTTGAGCTCATTGATACTAATAATTTGGCAGTAGGTACCAAAATGATTGCGATAGATACTTAGTGTCGCTCGGTGTCCCAACTTGTAGCCTTTTTTAAATATTTTTGGGACAAAATATAACATGGATTAAAAATTATTGGAATCGATTCAGTTACTTATTCTGAACAAACTATATTCAGGTTTCGCATATACTAAAAATAATGTTGTATAGACATCTACAATATGAAACTCATGTGACTAAAAGATGGATGGAGAGAGAGCGAAGAAGGCTAAAGAAAAGATGGATGGATTGTGTGAGGAATGATATGAAAGAGAAAGGAGTAAATGATGCCGTGACTTCTGAAACCAAAATGGAAGAAGAAAACGTGCTGCGCCGACCCCGAGTAGAATGAGACAAGGCCAGGAAGATGATGATGGTCTTATAGACAACTGTAGTAGAGAAAAAAAGACAAATGCTACTCCGCATGAATGATGTTGATTAATATTAAACCTTCGAAATCATCATCATCATCCTTATCATCTGCCTGCCTTTTCCCAACTATCTTGGGGTGGGCTTCCAGTCTTACCGGATGCATTGTATGTAAATACTTTTAAATATCTTGGACATTTATTGACCTCGGACCTGGAAGACGATGCAGACATTGAAAGGGAACGTAGGGCGCTGTCTGTTCGTGCGAATATGATAGCCCGCAGATTTGCTCGGTGTTCGAGGGGCGTCAAAATAGCCCTATTTAGGGCTTTTTGTACGTCCTTTTATACCGGTAGTCTGTGGCTGGATTACACGCAGAAACAGTACAGCGCTCTACGTGTCCAATACAATAACGCGTTCAGGGTGCTCTTGGGGCTGCCTCGCTTTTGTAGTGCGGCGGGGATGTTTGCCGAGGCGAGTGTGGATTGTTTCTACACAGTCATGCGCAAGCGGTGCACATCCCTGGTCCGAAGGGTGCGGGCCAACCGCAACAGTATCCTGAAAGCGTTTGCTGAACGTTTCGACTGTCAGTACGTGAACCACTGCTGCATGGTTCACGTGCTGACTAATGTTAATATATTGTTTTAATTTTGATTTTTAATTTTGATTTTGTATTTTATTTCCTTTTGATTGTTTTTAATTTTAATTTGGATATTGTTTTAAATTTTATTTTGATTATGTTTTATTTTGATTGTGATTTTAATTTCGTTAATTGTACCTATGATCCAAAGTTGATTGAAATAAAGAAATAATAATAATAATAATTATCATTAACACTAGAAACTCTTTCGGTTTTTACACAGTTTTACCACTGGATTCTAGGCTCTCGACAGTTGAAACCCATCCTCCCGGTTGAAGTTCCTATATCTGGTATTCTCAATAGCACAGCGCTGAAATTTCGAAAACTCAAAACAATCAGTAAACATGGCAAATATGCCGTTTCTACGTTTCTAGGTTTAATGATAATGTTAGTGACCACGACAGTTTAAAAACTTATATTTTACCGGATGCAGATGAATACCAGTATTTTCCATAGAGCGACTGCCTGTCTGACCTCCACAATCCAGTAAGTACTGTTTAATACGATACCCATTGGTAAGACAGTTGTCAGATTTTCGGGTCACTCACACTACCTGTAACGACTGTTAAAGATCTGCAAATGACAGCCGGGACCAACAGCAATTAAAATTTTCGAAATATGCATCATGAAGGCTCGAAATATGCAACTGAAACTGCCAAATTCACAAAAAAAATTGAAAAATAATGTTTTTTATCTTAATTTACTACATTTTCGACTAGATATTATAATTTTTTTCTTGGAAAGCGAATACATTGTAAAATTATTAGTAGGTAGTACCATTGAACCTCCTGTTATTTGAAATCTTCTTTTATATAAAAATCTCGTGTCACTGTGTTTGTGGTCGCACTCCTCCGAAACGGTTCGACCAATTTTTATGTTTTTTTATGTATATTATGTGTAGGTAAAGCCGCTAAGCTGAAATGGGACTAGACTGGCCACGTTTGCCGCATGCCCAATGAGCTGTGGGCCAAAATAACCACTTACTGGAGCCCTGACACAGCCAGACGGCGTCGCGGCAGACCTCGTAGAATATGGCGGGACGAACTGGACAAAACAAACGACCAGTGGCCCATATCAGGCCTGGATCGTAGCAACTGGAAGTCACGCCTTTTTCCAGCAGTGGGACGACGCAAGCTAACATTATCAGTATCAGTATTTGGTAGGTATGAGAATAAGTCGTAAAGTATGTTTCACTCCGCTAATCTCACGCGGATAAAGGTTGTGGGGCACAGCTAGTATTTTTATAATTTAAAAACAATCGTTCTACATCTGCTCTGGTCAACGGGCACTATTTGAATTGAGATGTTATCATCTGGCATATTTTTTCCATTTTTCCAATCAGAAACAGTTAAAATAAAAGGAAACATGCTCAAAAACGCACGATATGCTGATTAAATATAAAGCATCTTTAAAAAACCAGCCATACCAATATGCATATGCAAATGTGCATTTGCTTATAATCTGATTTCAAATGATGGTTCTTTTACATCAGCTTGTAATCCTATGTTAGGTGGAGGCGTACAGTCACGAGCACCAATATAGTTATGCGCACGGACTCAATAAAATATCTTGGAGTCTGGGTCGACGGCACGTTGACATGGAGTGAGCAAATCGATTCGCTGGTCTCTAGGGTAAGAAAATTAATTTTTGTTTTTAAAAATCTAAGGACGTCCGCCAATTTCTCTACTCTGAGAACTGTGTATTTTGCTCTTGCCCATTCCATTTTAACGTACTGTATTTCGGTCTGGGGTGGTGCTGGTAAATGTCTTCTGCTGCGTTTGGAGAGGGCGCAGAGGGCTGTCCTTAAGGTAATGGCCTTCAAACCTTATCGGTTCCCTACCAGCGAACTGTACGCGCTATGGAAGCTACCCACAGTAAGGCACTCTTTTGTGCTAAATACAGAGTTGCGAAAACACTCAAACTTGTCTTTTGATCCAGAGTTTGGAAGACACAAACGTAGAACTGACAGAGTCTGCCCGACATCAAGTGTTAAATTGGAAATTGTCCGCCGTCAGTTCATTTTCTGCAGTCCCGTGCTTTATAATAGAATAAATAAAGTGCTTTCTATTTATCCATGTACTCTCCGGGATTGCAAAAGACTTACTGATGGCTTCATAGTCGCACATACGAAGAATTGGAGAACTTAGTCAAACCGTAAAGATCTTTCTTCCGTAGACATGCACACCAAATACAAATAGCGCGGAGTGTGCTTGTGGGGTTCCACAAGCACACACTCTACACTTACATTCCACAGACACGCACTACACTCACATACAACACTCCCACATGCACATCAATTAATTTATTTTTTGCTATGTTAATTTTTTACTATTTTAATTGTTTACTATTTTATTTTTTACTATTTTAATGTTTGTATCTGGAACGTTGTCGTCTCCTTCCTAGAGGTGGGCGTTAATAGCTGTGACACAGTTTTTAACTAATGCAGCTATTTACGTAAGCAATTACTTTGTGAAATGTGTTTTTGTTCCAATAAAGATATTTGATTTGAATATCCACCACCACCATATACTTTCCATAATTAAAAAGCAATTTTCGCGAGAAGTAACGATTGTAAATTGGAGATAGGATCTTTTTCATAAAAAACATGACTTCCAGAAAACTATGTACGTAACAACATGAAATTATAATCCGAACAGTAGGAGAAAAACACTTTTAAAAGTTGTAAAGTGTTTACATATTAGTGCTCGTGACTGTACCTAGTATGTATAGACGCCAGCACATCAAGCTACCCAAAACTGTCAAATTTTCCCAAGAAACCTTGAACCTAATGCTTTAGCGATAAAGTTGAAAATCTATTAAAGAAATTTGACATGTCGTAGTAGCTCGATGTGCTGCCGTCTGTACATCCCATTTCTCCAGTTATGTTTGTAGTCCCATGTAACATAATTCCTACACCTTGACTGCGGACTCAACTACGAAATTCCTGATGTAGAAACCCAACAACTTATTCTAGGATTAGCTTGGACATCACTGACATTGAAGAAGAAAACAATATCGAGAGCACGCCTTTTTTTATTCGGATGGTAAATCATCAAATGACCCCCCCGCCCCCACTCTGGACGGAGCGTAGGGGAGTGTCAGACTTGTTCTGACTAAAACCCATCAATGTTCCTTCTTTGCCCTTTGTGTTCCAAGGCCACGGTATCTTTTTCGAACAATCCCGCAGCCCTGGTAGGCATCGGCCCATGCGGACCCCTACTTGGTTGCTGACATCTCTTTGAGGCGCGCGTGGATCACGAACGCGCCGTCGACTCGGCATCGAGAGCATGCCTCAGGGCCTGGACAAAGTTAAATTCTATCTGATGTTGATCTTTTGGGGGTATGAAGAACTGGGTGTAGGGATCTTCTTCATCCCCCATAGAAAAGGGAGGATCCTCCGTCCAGACGGGTATTATGTCTGGCAGGCTACTGCCCGACAGTTAAATAGTCTTAAGTCGCGGATACATATATATAGCCATAATAAATGGCTTCAGACACCCGACGCCCTTAGCATTTAAATACTCTCGTGTCGCAAAGGTTAAAAAATCAAAACAGCTTTCTGAAGTGTGTCACCCCACTGACTGGCGAGCGGTCTACAAAAAGACTGAACCTGTGGGCGAGGTAGTGCATCCTTACCTAATTCATTTGTTTCACCTGCTAAAAATCTCCCACCTGGACATGAGTTGCCATGGCAGACCTGGAAGTTTTTAAATAGACTCCGGACCCAGGCTGGCCGCAGCAAGGAAAACCTGCTCAGGTGGAGATTCATTAATGACTGCCCTGGAGTGCAAATGTGGTGCTGTTCCACAAACGATGGAGCAGTTAATATTGTGTCCTGCGTGTTGTTTGTTCATTACAGGAGCTGATGGACGCTACTCATCTGCCTAGACTTTTCCCAACTATATTGGGGTCGGCTTCCAGTCTAACCGGATGCAGCTGAATACCAGTATTATACATGGAGTGACTGCCTATCTGAGTTCCACAAACCAGTTAGTACTGGGTAATACGATGCCCCTTGGTAAGACCGGTTGTCAAACTTTTTGGGCCACTGACTGCCTAACGACTGTCAAAGATCTACAAATGACAGCCGTTACCAACGGCTTAACGTGTTTTCTGAGGCGCGGAGGAAACTCGGTATGTAATGGGCGGTCACCCATCCACAGACCAACCTAGGCAAGCACGGCTTAACCAAAAGATCGACCCGAGTGGCTGTTATTATTTAGCCACGAGCTCGTCCTGCTGATGCTGATGGACGCTACTGAAGGCGCCAAACTAGTAACTCAGTTCTAGGCAGACATAATTGAAATTGTCATCGACACGCTAAGAAACAGGCTAAGGCCGCGTTTATTGCAGCGTCAGAGGTGTTGTTCCGCACGTCAAGGGTGCAGGTGAAAAGACATTTGGGACACTAGCAGGTGGAACATGGTTTGATCAGAATCACCTCCCTCACACTTGGTGTTGGATGGATCAACAATACTCTATAGCACCATAGTAGTTATAGCCTAGTGGTGTGAACGTCGGACTGCCAAGTCATAGGTCTTTTGTTTCGGATGGGAAATCATCAAATAACCCCCCCAGTCTGGGCGGGGCGGAGGGGAGTGTCAGACTTGTACTGACTAAAACCCATCCATGTTCCTTCTTTGCCTTTTGTGTTCCAGGACCACGGTATCTCTTTCGAACAGTCGCGCAGCCCTGGCAGGCATCGGCCCGTGCAGACCCCTACTTGGTTGCTGACATCTCTTTGAGGCGCGCGTGGGACACGAACGCGCCGTCGATACGGCCTGTCGTCATAAGACCTCCGAACGGCGAGCTAGCCCATAACTCGCCGTCGACAGGCCCGCGCCTATGGTGGCCGGCAGCCACCACTTGAAAGTCATAGGTCTTGACCTCTGACCCACACTAAGAATTTCTCCTGTATTGTGGGTGCGTTTACAAACATTTAAACTTACATACTCAAACAGCCAGACCAGGAACAACTACCTGTAGGCCATACAAATATTTGTGCGGGGATCGAACCCGCGCAGGTGGGCACCCTCGCTCTCAGGCGCCAACCGTGTTTTTATGTTGCGTATTTTTGCATATTTCGAGCAATTATGATGCATATTTCGAAGATTTTAAATTGCATATGATCCGGTCTCCCTCGAATCATTATTTATCATTCTCCTACCCATAACTCACTTTATTTAGGTTTGACGTTTTTTCTTCTAACGGGTGTAAAAGTACCCTTAACGAAGCCAAAAGGCATTTATTCTCCCCGTCGTTACCATCATTTTTTTTTTGTTCTAGACCATACCTGGGAACCTTCTAGTTAAGGAGATATTGCGGGTCAAAGTTCCAACTTCTTCACAAGTTTTTTTTTTTTTAATTCACGTTTTTAATATTGCAACTTTACTTTAAATACGTCCACGAAGTTCGTACTATGCAATGCCACCATCAGCACAATGCATTGAGTGCGTTACATTGAGTCCTACCGTACAACGTGATTTTTCACCCAAAAAAAAAGTCGTTTCCCAGTATAATTGTTACGTAGAGTTACTTAGTTTGATATACAGAATGCTTGGTTGACAGCTTCGTTAAGGGTCCGTGTACACCATGTATACTTCTCTGCTACTGCCTATATGTCTATAGGATGATGAGGATAAATAAAAAACCAAATACCTAACCTAACTTATATTAAATCTTAGCCTAAGTGATTTTTTTTTTCTTTATGAACTTACATCTAATATACTAGTCATTTTTTAATGGATCATCCTTTTTATATATTAAAAATATTAATCTTTGAATGTAACAGTAGCTAGTCTTCTCAACTCGTAAATCGAGGAGACCAGGAGTTCGCCAGAGCCTCGTTAGTCAATTGCAGGGTGCACCGCGGGCAGGTGAGGTTGACTTTGGCTTCGCAGATAGTGATCGAGCCACTTACACCCCATCGATGTTGGTGTTTATCAGACAGGATCTGTAATGTGAAAAGTTGTGTGTTAAAAGTTATTGGTAGTTACAGCTACACATGGAGTTGTCAGATTGTACGCCAACTTATTTCGTGTATGAACAGATTGTTAACTTATTAGCCTATCCTGTCCCACTGCTGGGCAAGGGCCTGCCTCCACTCCTTCCATGTCTCACGGCTGTTGGCTGTTGTGGATCACTCAAGAAATTCAACTCTCTATCTACGCCTTGGTCACTTTTTATAACTGTGTAAAAAACTGACGACTACCCCTTGGACGATCTCGGTATAATCACTAAACTGCATCCGGTTAGACTGGAAGCAGACTTCAAAAAGGCTGGTCTGAAGATGATATGCGACCACGATATGAAATAGAAATTGATAGATTAGATAGAGCTAGAAAAGAAAACGAAAGAACTGACCTTGTGTTATGTAGTATGTGTAGTACAGGGCTGCAGATGTGAAGAATCTGCCACGATGGACCAACTCTTCATATACAGTAGCTGAAGAGTGGTGCACTGAAGACATGGTCGCATCCAGATATGAGTAGGCGTCGATGGTCGCCCTCCAGAGATCTGTAAAATGCAAATAAATAATAAGTTTATTTATTTATACAATAATACCAGCCTATTACTGTTCCACTGCAGTGCAAAAACCCCTTCTCATACAGAGAAGGCATTGATCACCACGCATGCGCAAGTCGGACTGCCGATGTCAGAATTACATTTATTAAAAGTCCAGGTGTCCTCACCATGTTGTTCCTACACCGGTATTAATAATGTCCAAGATAAACTTATAATCGTTTTGACATGGAAAGAAAAATTCGAGTACGAGCAGGGTAAATAGGGGGAAATTTCGAGAGTTGTGAGCAGGGTGCTATGGTCTAATTGGTGAAGACATCCGGTGTACTAAATCGGAAGGTCGCAGGTTCAAACCCTGCTCACACTAGAATTTTTCTTTCCATGTCAAAACAGCTGTAGTTCCCTACGCAGGGTTTGCGTATAAAAATATTAAACTTACAATATTAATCACAATTAAATCAGCTCCACAGTGTTCATATATCTCAAACTCCTTGAAATGAAAACCGTGTTACAATTTGAAACAGTCTGCCGAATTACCTTTTACAAAAATTCAAGATCGCTTACCTTCATTGTAAGTAGACTGCAAGGTATTTTGTGCCCGGCGGCGGAAAGATCACACTCGTCTAGCACGGCAGACAATGGGTGTTCTCAGTGCACAAAGGAAACCCGCAGGTCGCAACCAGCAGGTGACGCGAACGCCGAATGGGGTGAAGTGTCAGACAAGGGGTGACACTGCTGGTCCTTCAAGTCCCTGAAACATTATGACGATAATATTTAAAAAACACATAACTTAAAATCAGTTTTTTCTCACGAGGGTGAAACTACTACGATCATAACATACTCCTTTTGTTTCATCCACGTTCATACACCCGGTCAAACACGCACGCCGATTGCGAGTGGCACGCACCTGTTTTTTCTGAATTACATCACCAATAAGATCAGCGCATGTCCTTCTAGGGCGTCCCCTCCTGACCTCCCGGTGTTAACAATTACATTATAGAAAGCTCCTATTGTATTATTCGTATATGTAGGGGAGGCGTCAAATGATTTATTACTTCATATTGTCCCCTTTATGTGAACAGCGAATAGATATTCCACCCCTAAGATGTTACCCCCGCGTTGGTGCAATGCGGACACAAAATGGCGGCTCTCAAACCCCCTCCACCCCATCCCCTCGGCCCCTCAAGCTTATGTTGAACCCACCACAAAAACCACCAGCCTATGATGTTCTCCAGATTGTAGCATAAGCACTGTCTCCAACGTTCTCACGTCAGACCTCTGAGAGATAGCGTGGGTTACCCACCACGCGGGCACAGTGCGAATTGTAAATGTCACATGTCTACGAATTTTTCCACAAAGATGCGTTCACACATATCTACATAAATATACTGACGCCTTTATCTCATAGGCGTAAGCAGAACCCAGGTAGGTATAGCACGCCACCTGCTACGATCCTAACACACTCCTTTTACTTCGTCCACCTTCACACACTTCACGCACACCACAAAGATTTTTCAAATATAATTTACAATTTCAATAACTTATAGAACCAGAAGAAACTAAAACACCTACCTCAATTTGTCCAAGTCTGAGGTCCCTGGGACATAGGAACCGGCTCAAAGGGCCAACTCGTTAGTCGCGGCAGGCGACGGGCGGCGTACTGAGGGCACAAAGGAAGTCTGGTCTAGATAATTCCTTCCCGTACTGCGCAGGTCACGAATTGACGATCAATACTATGATGCTACATGTGGCTATACAAGTATACAGCGGGACAAGGATCGTAAGGACGCCGAGAGCCCGCTGTTGGTAAACATTAATGAAACTCGTCTGTGGAAATTGTATTGAAAAACATAATGGCGGCGTTAGTTCTGTTTTTGGCCACTCGCAAAAGTAACCGTGCAGTAACTTTTTTTTTTTTTGGCCTGAATTGTCCCACTCCTGGACAAAGGAGAAAACCCATTCCTTCCATTTTTCTCGATGTTGCGCCTCAGTAATATTTACAGATTTTGAATGTTGGTACACTTAGACCTCGCTCTGGGGGAGCCGCCTCTTTGTTCGCGGTACGATGACAAATTGAAAATCTGGTGTTGCCAATTTATTTGGCAAAAAACTATTAACTTTAAGGTGAAAACGTCAGGGTAGCCCGCGAAATTCAAAGTTTCTTACGTTTTTTTGCAATTAGCAGGTCAATGTAAGGCTGTATGTTGATTAAAATATGATTCGCGACCGTAACGGGTATGGCTTTACAGAGTTATAATAATTAAAATCGCCAATACAACCAAATGATATTAATAAATAAGAAAATGACATAAATAATTCCTTTCAATATAATAATTAAATGGTTATAAGATGAGCGGTACAAGACATTATTTCAGGAATTTTATGGGAACCCAATAAATTTGATTTATCGTTACCGTGGCAAAACGCAGGTAGCGAACGCCAAGCGCGACGACGAATTCGATGAACTCTGTAGCTAGGCAGGAAGTGAACAGCTGATTTCACGCGTCGTTCGTTAGAGTATTCCAACATTAATTGTTGGATTTTTGATTGTAGATGTTTTATTTACATAAATGGAGCGCTGCGTACAGGGAATGTAATTTTACATTGAAATAAAGAAAGAAAGAAAGAAAACATATTTATTTGGCCCATGCCACAAGTGCACACAACAAACACAAAAAAAAATTAAAAAAAAGCTTAAATTTATACAATTAAAATGTTAAAACAAAACAACAAAAAAAAAGGAGATAATATTGTTTGTCTTACGGCTGCGCCAAATAGGCCCAGTTCAGCAAACTGCCGAGCAGATAGTGCCCGACGCTGGTTTTCAACTGGACCTGAGATGGTGATGTGACGGACATAAAACAGTTCAATAAAGGAATAGTAACTGAAAAATAACACAATTTCAGGAGAAAAATTCCGGTGGAATATGATTCAAAATAAGGAACTGAATGCACCCTGTAAGTGCCTGTGGAGGGCTGTGTGGGCTGTGTGAGGGCTGTCCCTTACACCCCATTAAATCATCATCCACCTGCCCTAGACCCATTCTACTTGGGGTGGGCGCAACACGTTTTCTTCTTCCATTCTCCCCTGTCAGACGTCATGGCATCATTTACTCCTTTCTCTTTCATATCATTCCTCACACAATCCATCCATCTTTTCTTTGGTCTTCCTCTCCCTTTCCATCCATCAACATTAATATCCATCCTTTTTTTAGTGTCATGCGTTTCATCCCTCCTCCTTACATGTCCATATTTTTCTGTAACAGTCGCCACTTTCAAACTTCCTCTAATATAGTCGTTCCTTACTTTATTCATTCTTGTCACACCACACATTCACCTCAACATTCTCATCTCCGCTACATGCAATCGCTTTTCATCGATCTTTTTCACTGCCCAGCATTCTGATCCATACAGTACGACAGGTCTTATCAAGTACTAGTATATTTTCCCCTTTAGCTTGAGGCCCTATCCGTGGGTCGCAAATTGTTCCAGTGACCAGTCGCCATTTCACCGATCCTGTGTTGATCCGGTGCGTTACGTCCTGGTCTACTTCGCCATCCCCTTGCTCAAGCGACCATACATAATTAAATTCATAAAATCGCGCCTGTAAAATATATAGTTGGGTAAAGGCTAGACAGATGTTGATAATGTTTGAGTGTTGAAATAAAACTACATTTGGCCTACTCACTACTTTATTCTAAAATCCTTATTATACTTAATAACTATCTATGAATGTTGTCAATATTAATGTCGTCTGTGATCGTAGTAGTAATCTAAGTTTTTTTTTTTTATATAAAAATACGTAATGTTCAAAATCTAACCTTCTTACACACATATTGGTAGAAAAGATAACACTTTTAAACAGATATTTGCAAGTATGACAGAAATCGGAAGCAACTGGACTTGCTTCCTTAAAGGTGAGAGGATCTTTGTCACCCTAGTCAAGTTACATGAGAAGATCCAGTCAAATTTCCACCTGAATTCCTCAAGTTGAAACCTAGTAGTTGGTTCGATAGGACCAGTGGCAGTTGGTGATTCCTCAACTGGAGACCCTTGGATCTGAGGAAGGGTGTGGCCAAAGGACGCAGCAATTGGTGAATTCTCCACGCTAGGCCTCTGTTCTTGAAGTAAGGTTCTCCTCTTGGATGAATGCTCCGCTGGAGACCCATGGATCTGAGAAAAGGTGCCTTCAAAGGAAGAGACCGATGGTAAGCTGATGGTGGCTGATGTTCTTTTAAACTGGTTAGAGGTGTACGTGGAGTCCCTGCCCATAGGTGAACCCAATGGCCCGGCTTGGCGAAAGATGTCGGTCGGACCGCTGCCAGCGGTCCCTGGTGGTTGATGGGCTAGGGTTCTCTGAATCTGATGCAAGGATCTGACAGGACTAGTGTCTCTTGATGAATGCTCAGATGGGATGATGTAAGGCTGTTGTGCATGGGATGAAGTTTGAGTGCGAGGAACAGCTGGTGGGTCGCTGCCTGAAGGAGTAGGACCTGAAAAGTGAAAAAACATTATGGCAAGTGTCTGTTCATCCGGGGCTGCGGGACTGTTCGAAAGAGATATCGCGGCCCTGTAACACAAACGGCAAAGAAGGAACATGTTTTAGTTAGTAAAAGTCTGACACTCCTTTTCGCTCCACCCAGAGCGGGAAGATAACCAATCTCAATTGAAAAAAAAAAAAAATGTGGGTACACACCTCGTCTAACCCTGGCAAATAGTGCAACGTGAGGCCGCCGTGCTCGAGGCCCCGGTGGCGGCTCGAAGGCCCACGTCTCCATGTTCAGCGACATCGGGGACGAGCGGGTGATGCTTCTCGCTCTCAGAGGACCTGGAAATTGATAACGTTAATGTTTTAAAACGTTTTTAATTCTTGATTGCACATCACATGTGTTCTAGTTCTGCATAGATAATACATAAATTATTCTTTGAGACCCTGATATATAGTGTAGTTTTTATCAGTCATTATTTTTTTGCAATCAGACCTGTGCTTCCTGAGATTACTCTTACAAAGAACGAACTAATTCACCTCTTGTTTATCAAAAACTTGGAGGTTCATGAACAACTCGAAATGAACACAGTGAAAGAGGAAGTAGCCTCATATCAACACTGGAAAGGCACCTAAATCGTCTGGCCATCAGTCTAGCCAAGCCAGCTCATAAAAAGCGCCTGAAATGACCTGCTATAATGGACTTAGCAACTGACGATGACAGCTAAAGAGTCGATGTTTAAAAGAGGAGAGGGTGCCACAATCAGGATCCTCCTCGACAAGACAAACCCGAACCAAAACCCTACTTCAACTCATCTGCTATATAGTCACAATCACAGTGCTTATAGTGCTGTGTGTGCATAAAGTATAACAACATTTTTTTTCTGATGGGAAATCATCAAATGACCCCTCCCGCTCTAGGCGGAGCGGAAGGAAGTGTCAGACTTGTACTGACTAAAACCCATCCATGTTCCTTCTTTGCCCTTTGTATTCCAGGGCCGCGGTATGTCTTTCGAACAGTCCCGCAGCCCCGGCAGGCATCGGCCCTTGCGGATACCTTTCATTTTGTTGACATCATAGTCTAACAACTGATTGCCAGATTTTCATTTTATTTAATCACCTCTTACTAACAAACTAACACTAGTACCTCTTCATAATACCATAACTTGGTTTAGATTACTGAACTAGTAATTGCTGGAACAGTTGGTTATTACTTTCAGGGGCGGAGTCTAACGGTATATCGAAGTAGGTCAACCCTGAGCTTAGCAATAAAGTACACAGGTCCAGCGGCTTATGGGAATACGGGGGCGTGGCGGATACAGCACGGTATTACGTAGTGGAGAAAATACCCCATTGGTTGGTGTTTGACGTTAATGGCTTTTTACCCCATCGATGTACAGCTATGCGCGTGTTCACTAGACCAATACGGACATAGAATGAGGCTACAATTTTATTGAGCACAAGCAAACAACGTCCTGACTCTTCATATAATAGGAGACATATACATACTATAGCAGAGATAGAGTAGAGAGGAAATGCCATACAGAAATGTAAGGCCACTTACACAAATGCCATAATCGACAATTTTCTCATGTCCGGCCCCAGCACCAGTGCGCGGTGTAGAGTTCATTCATTTAGGTAACATACACCATCCATTCCATCCATCCATTAATTTAACAAAAATGATATAGCTTAATTGTATTTTTGATTCAAAAATCGTCTGTCGTAACTATCGATACAGACGCCACCACATCAAGCTACGTCAACTATCAAATTTTCCCAATCAACCTTGAACCTAATGCTTTATGGACGATGCACTTACCTTAGGTAAGCGGTGAAGCTCAAGTCAGGTGGTGGTTCGAAACACAACTCGTCCTGCAAGGCAGGCGACGCGTGACGCACTGAGGGCACAAAGGAAGTCTAGTCTAGCAGGCTAACTGCACTGCGCAGGTCACGATCAATACTTCGATGTGATGTATATTTTTAATTGGTGCAATATGTACAAGGGCTTACCGGACCCTTCACGATGCTGTCAAGCAAGCATTCTGTACACCAAACTAAGTAACTCTAACCAAAAAATAATACTGGAAAAAAAATATTTTTGTGGTGAAAAATAACGGTTTACGGTTGGATAGGAGCACACTCAAAACATTGTTCTGATTGAGATGTTACGGCTAAAGGTAGTTGTGAACATAAACTTAAGGTTAGCCGACTAAACTTAGCCTAAGCTAAGTTTAGCCGGCTAAGCTTAAGAGGCTAACTTTAATCGGCTAACCTTAAGTTTATTAATTATTTATTTTTGGTCTAATTGGTTAAGACATCCGGTGTACTGAATCGGAAGGTCGCAGGTTCAAACCCTGCTCGCACTAGAATTTTTCTTTCCATGTCAAAACAGCTTAAGTTTATGTTCACACCTAACTTTAGCCGTAAAAAACTTAGCCTAAGCTAAGTTTAGTCGGCTTAGCCGTAACATATACATTGAATAAAACATAAAAGTAATGACATTAAAAACTTGTATATTTCACTCTCACATCTCTGTAACCAGAGGGTTCCCGGTACGGTAATACAAAAAAAAAGTATCTCAAAGATCGGGAGAAAAAAAATGCGTTTCGGCTTTATTACGGGTATTTTTGCAGCCACCAACATGTTCTATCTTACAAACGGTGTTTGTACTGAATTTACAATTTAGTTTCCAAATGATTTAAAAAAAAACTAGTTTACACACATCAAAAAAGTCTAGGGAACACGCCAACTTTAACAATTTCATCATCATCTGCCTAGCCTTTTCCAAACTATATTGGGGTCGGCTTCCAGTCTAACCGGATGCAGCTGAATACCAGTATTTTACATGGAGCGACTGCCTATCTGACCTCCATAACCCAGTTAGTACTGGGTAATACGATACCCCTTGGTAAGACTGGTTGTCAGACTTTTTGGGCCACTGACTACCTAACGACTGTCAAAGATCTACATGACACCCGGGACCAACGGCTTAACGTGCTTTCCGAGGCACGGAGGAAACTCGGTATGTAATGGGTGGTCACCCATCCACGGACCAACCTAGGCAAGCACGGCTTAACCTAAAGATCGATCCGAGCGGCTGTTATTATTTAGCCACGAGCTCCTTCAACCAACAACCTCCAACTTTAACAATTTATGTAAGGAAATTCTCAAACGAAAGCACTGGCTACACAACTTGATATTTTGAAAATGCAATATAAAATCTAGGAAACATAGGTACTATCGCACCATATTGATTCTCAGGACCATAAGGACTATTTTTGCTTGCAGCATCCGGCCGCAATAGAACTGCTTATTTACGGTCATCAACCAATAGCATCGCAGCGTCTGATTTTTGCTGTGCCCCTTGATTTTTTAAGTGAAAAAAAGGCCGAAAGAAAAAAAATACAAGTGGTGTTTTACTACTCCAGCTGAAGTTGCACGGTCTGTGGCTATTGTAATCCTTCAAACACAAGACAAAGAATTTAAGGAAACATTACTCAAAATATAAAGGGTGTAAAAAGACCCTTAACGTACCCGAAAGCTTCTCGTTCTCCCCGTCATTGCGATTAATTTTTTTGTTCTGGACCATCCCTGGGAACCTTCTAGTTGAGATATTTAAGGTCAAAGTTCCAATTTTTTCACAAGTTTTTTTTTTAAATGTGTGTTTGTAAGGTTATAAATTGACTTTTATTACGTCAATGACCTGTTTACTATTCAAAGCATCCACCAGCACAATGTTTTGAGTGCCTCACATTGAGTTTTACCGTAAAACATCTTTTTTCACCCCAAAAAAAAGTCCTTTCCCAGCAATAATTTTTGCGTAGGATTACTTAGTTTGATGTACAGAATGCTTGGTTGACGGCTTCGTGAAGGGTCCGTTTACAACCTGTATTTACAGATGTGACATCGAGACATCGTGTGGACGGGATTTTGTTTTAAAAATGAGTAGATTCAAGATGGTCTGAGTGTAACTGTCATTTCAACTAAACCACAAACTGTAGGATAGCAAACGGGTTACCAAAAAGTGCCTCACGGGACCGCAACGCGAGAACAAAGGAACCTTAGACTTGTTGCGGTACGCAGGTCCCGAAGTAACGATTGATACGGTGATGTGTGATATAGGATGCTGTGTTTATTATTTACTTCAGGTAATAATGAAATGATGAAAGGAATTAAAATGTTGAGATTTTTATTTTGGCTAGTATTCTTATTTGGTTGCGTTGTTGGTCTTGTCGTCGCAAGTGGCACTGAAAAGCGAAAGTTCCCAAGATTCAGCTTCAAGTAGAACTCATTGAAATCGAAGTAGTTGCGTGGTCTAGAATTGTATCCATTTTATGACAAATGGAGTAAGCTCCTTTTCACATGGGCGTTCATCATAACTTGTGTAAGTTAATGCCTAAACTTTCTGTGATATACATGTTATAATTACCTACTACGACCAATGCGACACACACAATTTTCTACACTTAGGAGAAATTTCTTAAGTAATAAGCAGTACTTGTGTACATAATTTATTATTATAATGTTGTTTCCTGTGTTTTTTAACTGTTTATAAATAAATAAGTTGTGTCCCAAGGTGGGCGCCAATATTTTCTTAATGGCGCCCAACAATTACTCAGTTGGAGTTTGGGACCTATACATAACTGACAAAATCTGTATGTCATCATCTGCTTTGATACACAATCCTGTTGAAATTCGTTTTAGAAATACGAAACGCTTGGACGATAAATTATTAATAAAGTGTGTCCCAAGGTGGGCGCCAATGTTTTCTCATTGGCGCGTCATGAAGCGACTTCTTTAGCTATCGACTGGAGATTACTTTTCTAGCATAAACAATAAAATAAAAAAAATCATAAATGATTCCAGAGGCTCAAACAGTACTAAATGAAACACATTTTCATTGTTTAAGTAGGGTGATTTTTTTTGATATAATGTTGATGTCATCATACCACTTATTCCATACTATATAGATAATCACAAATAATATTGGTATATTTAAGAACACATTTATTTTTGAACAACAGTTGTTATGAAAGAAGAAGAAAGTTGGTTTTAAAAAATTAGAGTAAGAATACCAGTAATGTCAAATGTTGTAAAAGTGTTGCACATTACCAATGTTCTTGAGAACTTCTCTTCTCCCCTCCTTCAGTGAGGAGTAGGTTCAATACAATAGTAATATACCCATGTAATGTTACTATTCTCACAGTTTGTGTAACTGCATTATATTTAACAAAATATCATGCAGTTACATGGGGCATCGCGGTTACTAGTTCAGGCACGGATTTGAGATTGGCTATGAGAGATAATCAAAAGACCAATTTTTGTACCGCGATCATCAGTCTTTTGATCCTGTCATCTTAAATCCACGCCCATCATTGTTACCTAATCACAATGAGATTTAAAAAACCCAACATTCAGACAAAAATAACTATTTCAAAACATAAACCGAAAATCTAATAAGAAATATTGCAAATACTCATGTTGACATGAATGTTGCTACATTACTTATCAATCTTTCTGGTGATGTTGTGATTTGAAATAATTAAACATTTATCTGCCTTCACGAAGTCCTTATTTGTCAGATATAAGTAGTCTGTGAAAGCTGAAAGTAAATTCTTCAGTGTTGGGCAGGGTCGCTGCAGTGCCATGACAGTCATCAGCATCCAGAGACGAATCTGGAACAGAAAATCTATATTTTACAAAACTTAATGTTAGTATAAAATAACATCAGCCCTGTATTCCCTGAAGAGTTAAGCAGAGACAGACATGTAGTACACCCTCATTTCGATAGTTATGTGTAAGCTTCATGTAATAGGGGGCGAGCATATTTCCACAATCGCGCACAAATCATTCTGCTACTAAGAAGAAATTCTTAATAGAAAAATTCAAAAACACACAATCTATTACAGTCCACAGCAGGACAAGCTCACCCCTCCCAGGCTGCGCCACAACACCGTGTCCTCCGTTTTCGGTATCCAGTCTGTTGCAGTCAACTTTTTAAGGTTATCGGTCCATCTAGGCGGCGGGTGTTCCATTCTACCCTTGATGATACTTAGACTCCACTCCAGGACACTTTTGCACCTTCACCCGTCGCTGTGTCGGATGTCTTTCAAACTACTAGGAAAGAAATAATAATTCACATACCTATTATCTGGAGATAGAGGCCCTTCGGTGGGGACTTGACGACTGGGCTGGACTGGAGTGCGCAGGCTGTGGTGATCGGATAGGCACGTCAGCCACCATCAGCGACCCGTGTTTACGAGGCTCGTCCACACGGCACCTGAAATGTAAAGTTGCAATATTTGAATCATAAATATTATTTTTTCCTTCCACAATCTAATTGCTGGTAACAAAATATCCTTTGGTAAGCCTGGTTGCCAGATTTTTGGGCAAATTCTAACGACTGTCAGAGAGTGACCCCGGCAGGCGAAGCTTAATCTTCAGTCGACCTTTACGGCTGTTATAACTTTAGCGAGCCCCATTTTTTCCACAAGAATGGTTAGTACTTAAGTAAACTAAACATTGAAACACTTACCTTCATCATTCAAGATGTGGTAAGCAACAGAACAGCTGGTATCTGGTACCCGAGATGGTCTGGTGCGGATGGAAGCACCAACACGTCATGCACGGCAGACGGCGGGTGGCGCACTGCGGCATTGCACAAAGGAAGTCTAGTCTAGAACAGACTAGCTGCACTGCGCAGGTCACAAAGTGTGATATACGATGCAGTTGTTTTGTTTGAGCTACGCAACAAGAATGTACCGTAGGCCCAAATTGAAGAAGATAAGTAGTGACTAGGGGTCAACATAACAACAAGCTAGGACAAGCACATAGTGAAAACGGACTTTTCAGAAACGTATTAATTAAGTAGAGAACTACATTATATTGGCAAGCCTTTTTGGGGTTTTATGTAGGTGCCGCCACTGAGCCCACTATTATTCTAACTAATATTAGAATATATGCAAAAATGAGTTTGTTTGTTACCTTTTCACGCCTAAACTAATGAACCGATCATTCTGAAATTTTCTTATACGTCGCAAGGTGTACAGAAACGGACACAGAGTACCTTTCACCCCAAAAAAAAGGAATACAACAATAACGTTCTTATGCCCCTAGATGGCGCCACGTGTCTTTCTAAAATGATTGAATTACAGACCCAATTACAACCCGAATTGATTGTCAAATTCTAAATTAACGCGAGCAAAAGTTAGTTAAGCAATATTCATTCATAATTTCTATTTCTCTCTATTTCTTCGGTAGTATGGAAGTCAACTACTGACCATAAAATATATCTGTAACATAGCATATTATTCTCATACGATATGGAACTTCTGCGATATTATTGCAAAGGAACACATTCTAGCAAATTCTAAACTGCAGTGCGCCGGTCCCGTTCTGTAAATATACCTACATAATACATACAAGCCCGTTTTAAAAGTTGCTTTTGGAAATTCAACTCACGGCGTTAAACAAAGCGTTGAAAATCCAACAGTATACTTTAATTTAAATTTAATTTAATTTATTTATTTGCATCAGACACAACGATCCATAATTTAGTTAGTAAGTACACTTAAAAATAATGTTAGTTTAGATTACATAATCAAAGACAAAGACAAAGACAAATACACACCACACAATAATGTTTATAACTAAGTAGTACACAAAATAAAATTACAATCATTTTTCGTCAAATAACAATATGCAATGTAAAAAGTAATAATCAAATTTAAAAAATAAAATAAATTAATGTCATTACCCTCAGCGCGTCAAACCATTATTATAAAATAAAATAAAGGCTCTGGGGTGACTGAAAATGGACCTATGGAAAACTAGAACATTAGAACCTTCATTCATACAGTCACCAGTCAGTCATTCATTCTGCAACCTAAACTTCACTGCGCAGGTCATAATCTTCCTTTGTCGCCCAACGTGTCTGCAATGCGGTACTAAATGTTGCAACTGTTAAAAATCTACTGAGTTACCTCGCTGAAAAAAGATTTGTGTTGCTACAGTCCAAATTATTTGTAATGTAATTATTTATTTAGTTTTTGATTATGATTGGTACTTACCTACATAAAAATAATGGTCAAAGATTTTGAGGTCGCGTTGGACATTTGTTCTCATATAATATGTTAGGCCATGCAGTGGTAGACGATGGTACACAATTGCATTAGCTGGGGATATACGGTGATTTGGCTTACATACGCTCCGTCTCTTTCTTTCACTTGTAGATCGACAGTAGTGCGACAGTGTCAAGATAAATTCTAAGGCAAAAATCATGCTAATCAATGATTTTTTATCTCGTCATGTGTGGTCCAGCATTCACCATTCTCCTGCCGTTATCCAATTTTATAGGTGTCGGCGCAGCATGTCTCCATCTTCCATACTTATTATTAGTCGACATCTCATGACCCCACCAGCCATTCCACCTTTCACACAGTCTATCTATAGCTTCACCACGATTGTACTGGAACTGACTGACCTTACTGACAGCCATTCACACACGGTGGACCGAAATAACCCTGAAGGATGAACCTAACAACAGTTTATTCGACCTGGGAATCGAACCTCATGGTTAACATAGAGCTACACTGATGTGTTAGTAACATCAGTGTAGCTCTATGTCTAATCACCTGTTAATAAAGATTTTTTTTTTTAACGTAGAACAACGACGCAATCCAAATGATGGAATCGCCAATAGATACTTTTATATAAAAAAAAAAAAATGTTTATTTCAATTACAATGGGCGTTTAGATATTATTGGAGGTCACCTTTTAAGCAAGGAATTGCTTGTATTAGGAGACTCCGCACTTCCACTTATATTTTTTTTTATGTAATTGAAATGAAGACAATGTAAACATGCAAGACCAAAAATAAAAGGGGTAACTTAAAATTATACAAACAGCTCTGCAAATGAATGAGCGTTATGCAGAGAAAAGGCCAGATTGCGCGTGTTCATGTGGTATTTGTGTCACGAGTGATTGTGTGAGTGTATGAGTGTATGAGTGAGTATGGGTGCGAGTTTGAACATTGAATAGTGAGGTTGTGTGGTGTATGAGTTATAATAAACAATGCTTAGTTCACTTATCACAATTAATATCACAAGATACTTCCAACCCGACACCAACCATGGGATGGAGACCAATGCTGGTAAGACCGAATGGCGATGCCAGCATAGGTAGGTGTAAGCGTGGGTTCAAAAGTAGGTTGTCGGTTGCCGGTTGGCGGTTAGCCCTGTGTCTTGGGATCGAAAGAAGCGAAACAAGTCTACTTTCACCAACCATACGGACAACAACCCAAGTGTGACTAATTTGGTTATTGTAAAGTAAATACAATAGACTCAACATCTTCGTAGGTTTTAGTTTTTATAGCATTTTATAGCATTGCTGGATGGGGTAATTTCAAATGATACCACTTTCTGATATTTACATTTTTTTTTTTTAATATGTACATATATACATCTTAACTTAACTTACAAATAGTTGGAGCTCTAACGATTGCTAAGTATAAAGTAGCTTAATAGTTACATTAAATATCTAAGGTTCTAAGCAATTAATTAGCTGTAAATAGTTTGGGTTACCACTATAGTAAATACCTAATTCATGTAAATAAACTGTATTACTTTCGCAACGTAAGGACAATTACCAACGTCCTCACCGTCACTAAAATGGAAAAAAAAAGCATTAAATCAAAATTTGTCTCCATTATGATTTTTGCAGGGACGTACTCAAGAGAAGGCCTGTACCTCGACCGCATATAGCAATATTGCTTTAATGTAACTCCAGTTTGTGTCTCTGAAGTGACGTTAAATAAAAAATAACACAATATTGCTTTAAGAGATGGAGGTTCAGAGGTCCAAGTGTATCAGTGATTCCTTTGACTCCCTCCGCTTGAATCCTCCCATGTTCTGACTCCCCAGAATCAGGCTTCATATTTTGGGACGATGTTGTTTTCCCTGCTTCTCTTCAGCTATGTTGCCTTCAACTTGGGGAGACACGCCAGAGCCTCGTTGGTTGGCAGCAGGGTGCACCGCGGGCAGGTGAGGTTGACTTTGGCTCTGCAGGTTGTGGTAGAGCCACTTACACCCCATCGAGGGCGGTTACGTGGGGTCATCAAAGAGAGTGCTGGATGAACAGCTTTCAGAGATCTGAAAAGATAGAGAAGTGTTTCTTATAAAAATCTTAAATAGAAATAGGTTTTATTGCTCTATTTTTTTTATGGAGGTCCTAATATAAATAAAGATTACCTAAAGATGATAAATGATAAAATTAATCCTAAATTTTATATTTGTAACTTGTTTTTTTACAAACACCAGCTCGTCAAAAATAATATTATGTTTCAAAACTAGATTTGTTTGTTTCGGCTGTTTCTTTTCAGATTAGCAGAATCTGAGAAGAAACAGCCGAAACAAACTCAGATGTCCCAGTCTCTTTTGAGGTCCAGATATAATCTCGACCACGTCTCGATCCCGGTCATGTGAGGATTATGCAGATGACTACTGTACCGCGGCGCTGCAGTCTAATACCTCTCAGGTCGGGAAACAACCTTCTGGAAACAGTCACATTTTTTTTCTCTCAAAAATTACGTAATAAAAACTATTTAGCATTTAAAAGCTCAGTTATAAGAAATGCCTAAATAAGACTGCCTCATTGGTCTAGTGATCGCAAGCACGACTGCTGAACATGAAGTCCTGGGTTCGATTCCCGGGTCGGGCAAAGTGTTATTGGATTTTTCCATCAGGAATTTCTCAGTAGCGGCCACGGAGACTGTATTTACGCCCGGTTGATGGCTCGCCCACTATTACATGGGACTTGAACATAACTGGCGAAATATGGGTGTATATTAGATACACCTCTGCCTAACCCTTCGGGGATTACAGGCGTGATGTTATGTTATGTTTTATGAGATACTCAATCTGACCTTGTGATACTGAGCAATGTGGTGTGCGTCGTGGAAGGCTGCCGAAGAGTTTAGCCAGTTTGCTCGAAGGATCGACAACATCATGCACAGCAGATGAGAAATAGACTTTTATTCTTGCAGTTACTGCAGATATCCGTTTTCAGAAGCAAGTGGGTGTCCGCCGAAGAACTGAAAAGCACAACGAAATGATTAGTTTGTTTATAATTATCTTTATTTGATTTTTTTTTCTGTAATAACATTTTACTTATTAATTTAATTTATTTTCAATGTTATTAATTTTAGTTTTATTTTAATTGTTCTTTTTTTTTCTCTACGTGTATTTGCAATCAGCCCTAAGACTATGAGCAAATCTTTTCTGTGATGTCATGTGGAGTGGCTTCCCAATGGAAGCATTTACTCATCTGCTGCCCAGAGCTACTGCTGGTCTTCTAACTCTAGGATATCATGACGTTTTAGTCGTCTCACATACTGGTCCATGGTGAGTTGGTGAGCAAGTTCGTAAGGGTGATGAATTAACCGCTCTTTGTATTTAGCTGCCAAACTCCTAATTTCCTCTTTGGTTTTTCTCATTTCAAGGTGCTCGTAAACTTCATTGTTGGTTATGTACCATGGTACTTTTGTAATTGTTCTTAGGATCTTGTTCTGTTAGCGCTGGAGTATATTTATGTTGGAATCGCTCGCGCTGCCCCGTAGTTGCAGAGCATATCGCACGTCCTCTAAAAAACTGTCATAACACAAAATATGTTGATTTTTAGATAACACTCGGCCCCCACTCGGCTTCAATTTTATTGTCCTTGCTCTATAATTGATAAAAAAAAAACCACCATAAATATATAAAACTAAGTCGCCGAATGGCACAAGCGCAAAGTTTTTTACGCAAAGCATCCTTAAGAACACAAAAATCTTTAAATACGTACATCTTAAAACTGCTATTTTTGTGTTAAAACAGTTTTTTAGAGGATGTGCGATACGTCCAAATGGGGTGTGTAATATATACCTTAGTAACAGATAATATATTATCTCTTGAAATAACGTTCACATGATATAATTTTCATACGCTATAAAAACAAATAACCTAATTTCATGTGATCTAATATTACATTTCATATAAACTTCTTTTGCTCTAATAACATTTAGTATAACGTTCAACTCATATAATTTTCAATTAGTACATTGCTCTTTTTATATAACCTTCAGTTGACCTAATTTTCATATTTACTCATTTTCTGCCCAAATTCTGTAGTAAATAAGTAAATATCAGAAAACATCATACTGTTATAACCTCATCTAAATTAAATGATTCACCAACAATAGAAGGGATCTGGCGCTCGGCGGCCGCTGCCGCGGCACGCTCGCTGCGCTCGCTCGCTTTCGCGCGCTAATGGTCATGGTTCTAACCTAACCTAACCCACATGATTCACCAATCATAGAGGTGATCTGACGCAGGAATATATGAGGTGAATATGAAAGAACAAAAAAATATATTAATTCGTAGTTATTTATTCATACAACAATGTTATAAGTGAATTTGAATATTATACTAACTAAATATTATACTAACTATTAGTTCAAATGTGCATTATAGAAAAATGTTTATTAAAGCATATAAAATTAGGTAAACTGAAATTATATCAATAATTCATTATATCATTTCATCGTTATACTAAAAAAATTATATTAAATGAAATTAGGTCATGTGATCGTTAGAACTTTTGTTATTATGTCAAATGGTACGCACCCGTCCAAATGGGCTTTAGGATGACTTTATACAATGAGCAGCTTGTTGTCCAAAGATAGTCTTGAAGGAAGGTTCTCCTCTTTGTTGAATGCTCCACTGCAGACCCTTGGATCTGGAGAAAGGTGTCTTCAAATCAAGAGGCCGATGGTTAACTAAGTTTGGCACCTTTCTGTCGGCGTATTATAAGTGCCCATCTATCTAGGGCGGAGCGGAAGGGAGTGTCAGACTTGTACTGACTAAAACCCATCCATGTTCCTTCTTTGCCCTTTGTGTTCCAGGGCCAAGGTATCTCTTTCGAACAGTCCCGCAGCCCTGGCAGAACCATATTACGCTACAATATAAATTCGTCGAATTTCAAGTTATTCAAAAACGACAAAAAGTTCTTAAGGAAATACAAAAAAAAAAAGTGGAGCGCGGCGGAATATTTTGACTACTATATCTTAACAGTTCAATGTTTTGTCTAATTAGACTCGACTAATGGAGGCACGCTGATATACACTTTCTGAGTCATCATCTGCCTAGCCTTTTCCCAACTATGTTAGGGTCGGCTTCCAGTATAACAGGATGCTACTGAATACCCGTATTTTACATGGAGTGACTGCCTATCTGACCCCCACAACCCAGTTAGTACTAGGTAATACGATAACCCTTGGTAAGACTGGTTATCAAACTTTTTGAGCCACTGACTACCTGTAACGACTGTCAAAGATCTACTAACGACAGCCGGGACCAACGGCTTAACGTGCTTTACGACGCACCGAGGAAACTCGGTATGTAATGGGTGGTCACCCATCCACAGACCAACCTAGCCAAGCACGGCTTAACCTAAAGATCTATCCGAGCGGCTGTTATTATTAAACCACGAGCTCCTTATACACTTTCTGAGTTGATAAAATTAATGTGTCCGAAAGATCGAATAAAAAAACAATCGAGCTTCTTTTTTGAAAAAGGCATCAAACGAGTTATAACTGATTGTTGTTTCTTCCGTTTGTGTTAATACAGGGTGTAAACAGACCCTTCACATATCCGTCAACCAAGCATTCTGTACAACAAACTAAGTAACTTTATGCAAAAATTATTGCTGGGAATCCACTTTTTTTTTGGGGTGAAAAATCACGTTTTACGGTAGGACTTGATGGAAAGCACTCAAAGCAGTGTGCCGATGGATGGATTAAATAGTACGGAGGTATGTAAAGTAAAAATCTTACATCAAAAACAAGTATTTAAAAAAAAACTTGTGAAAAAGTTAGAACTTTGACCCCCAATATCTCCGTAACTACAAGGTTCCCAGGCGAGAACAGGTCTAGAACAAAAAAAATGATCGCAAAGACGGGTACAACAAGTGTCTTTCGGCTATGTTAAGGGTCTATTTACACCCTTTAGTTTCACCCTCATATTTATAACTCGTATCTAGTAGAGATATCCCTACAATGGATCTATCCCTACGCTGTGTGGATAGAACTTTGGGGAAACAAAATGGCGTCCCTCTGCATTGCAGATGGAACGCCCCCAAAGTTACCCCCCGGGCCCTGCACCTCTTGCACCGTCGCCATAAACTCCTGCCAGAATGATATTTTACTATAAGCTATCCGATCATGGCAGTCGCTCCATGTAAAATACTGGTATTCGGCTGCATCCGGTTAGACTGGAAGCCAACCCCAACATAGTTGGGAAAAGGCTAAGCAGATGATGATTACGACATTTCGATTTCCCCACGATGTTTTCCTTCACCGTTTTTAAAGCGGGGTGAGTGAAAATATTACACAAAGTAAATTGGCTGCCTGGGTTCGAAGCGGGGTAAGTGAAAATATTACACAAAGTAAATTGGCTGCCTGGGTTCGAAGCGGGGTAAGTAAAAATATTACACAAAGTAAATTGGCTGCCTGGGTTCGAAGCGAGGTAAGTAAAAATATTACACAAAGTAAATTGGCTGCCTGGGTTCGAAGCGGGGTAAGTAAAAATATTACACAAAGTAAATTGGCTGCCTGGGTTCGAAGCGGGGTAAGTAAAAATATTACACAAAGTAAATTGGCTGCCTGGGTTCGAAGCGGCCTAAGTAAAAATATTACACAAAGTAAATTGACTGCCTGGGTTCGAAGCGGGGTAAGTAAAAATATTACACAAAGTAAATTGGCTGCCTAGGTTCGAAGCGGGGTAAGTAAAAATATTACACAAAGTAAATTGGCTGCCTAGGTTCGGTAATTACGAGGTGAGAATTACTCATGAGGGAATGTTAAACACTTACCTTAATTCCAAACACGCCTCACTATATGACTATAAACCCAGCACGAAGCCCTAGGGCCCCGGTGGCGGTCCAAAGCACCAACTCGTCACGCACGGCAAACGGCGGGTGGCGCACTGCGGCATTGCACAAAGGAAGTCTAGTCTAGAACAGGACTAGCTGCACTGCGCAGGTCACAATCGATTCGACGTGTGAATAGCTATGCAGTTTTTTAACAGCTGCTTTGCACACCGACAGCAACCTTATCGTCGAGAAAATAAAGAGCAAGATATAATTTTGACAGACTTGTCAGTGATGCATTCAATAAACAATGTTATTACTAGGATGATAGAGATCAATTTGATTTTGACAGCGATGCAAGGGGTCACTTGTCGCTTGAACTACAGTGAAACGGTGGAGCGCTGTTGGCAAACATTTGTGAAATGTATAAAAAACCAGATTATAGTATTAGCATGAGGTCCTGAGTTCAATTCCCAGGTCAGGCAAAGTGATATTGGGTTTTTCCTTCAGGAATTTGTCGGTAGCAGCCACGGCGTCTGAATTTTTGCCCGATTGATGGCAATAGGCTCGCCCCCTATTACATGGGGCTTAAAAATAACTGGCGAAATGTGGGTGTACTATTAGGTACGACTTTACATAACCTTCGGGGATTCCAGGCAGGGAATTCGGGGATTGATGTTATGTTATATAGTTTTAGTTCAGATTTCTCCACTCACCAAAAAACCCTTATGCAGCAATTTTTGTATTTTTTTTTTTAGCTTTTACTATTCCACCGATGGGTAAAGGCCTCTCTCATTACCTTCCACTCTTCTGTCCGTGCGGTATCCCCCGGCCAGTCTTTCAAACGCCTCTAAGTCGTCACGCCAGCGTTTACTAGGTCTCCCTCGGCGACGACGCCCGTCTCCAGGCACCCATTGATGATGACTCTGGCCCATCGGTCAGACATGGCCCGCCCAATCCCACTTCAACCTAACACTCTTATTCCCCACATCCAGTTTTGGAGTGTAATGCGAATTCTGTCGCTGAACTTAATACCCAATACGCTACGCTCTCATCATCTACCTAGCCTTTTCCCAACTATGTTGAGGTCGGCTTCCAATCTAACCGGATGCAGCTGAATACCAGTATTTTTACATGGAGCGACTGCCTATCTGACCTCCACAACCCAGTTAGTACTGGGTAATACGATACCCCTTGGTAAGACTGGTTGTCAGACTTTTTGGTCCACTGACTACCTATAACGACTGTCAAACATCAAACAAAGACCAACGGCTTAACGTGCTTTCCGAGGCACGGAGGAAACTCGGTATGTAATGGGTGATCACCCATCCACAGACCAACCTAGGCAAGCGCGGCTTAACCTAAAGATCGATCCGAGCGGCTATTATTACTTAGCTACTAGCTTCTCCTTAGCCACGAGCTCCTGTACGCTACGCTCTATCACCCTAATAACAGCCACACAGGTCGCTCTTCAAGTTCAAGCAGCGCTTCCATGGTCAATCTATAGATGGGTGACCAACCATTACATAACGACACCTCTCCTTACCTAGGAAAGCTCATTAATGGTTGGACCTCATATAGCATCATTCAGTAATTTGCTCCTAAACTTTTCTGCCGCGGAGAACCGTCTTATGCTAGAGAGAGAAACATAGTGAGCTACCGACCCCATCGTCGATGCTGCCGCGTGCGATAGTATTCCCGCTCTATTTCTTACTCTAGAAAATGACGGTTCTGAGCGTCAACCTGCCGACAACCAAGCGTCACCGCAACCCCAAGCCATTGAAAAAACCAGAAACCAGCCAGAAACCATAAAAAATTTGAATGTTGCACAATTCAAAAAAAAATTAAAACTGTTATTAATTGAAAAATGTTATTATACGACTGATGAATTCCTGAATGATAAATTAATGTAGACTTATTTATTTATTCGGCTGGAGAATACACAAATTTTTATTTTTTATTTAATTATGAGACTAATTGGAATTTATGATTATTATTTTAGCATTGACTGTAGAAATTACTCTATATTCTCTTATAATTTTTATTTTTATTTAAATTTTTTTTTTTTTTTATTTGTCATCATTCTATTAATTTTGACATACCTACCAAATAATTGGTGTTTAATCTCTCGCATGATTCATAAATTTTTATTTTATTTGCATGCAACCATATATTTGTACGCCTCTTGGCATAACATAGCGACCTATCTTTAATTTAAGAACTGTTTTCAATTCCTTTGTTACACAAATAAAAATGATTTTGTTTTTTTTTTTTTTTTATTGGTCCTGGCTGTCATTTGCAGTCAGAAGACAGAACGTCTCACAACAACTCTGGCCAAGGGGTTACGTGTTACTGATAAATGGGTTGTGGAAATCAGAAATGGGCAAGCTGAATAATATATTTACATTTTACTGGAACCGGTTCAACTGGAAGCCGACCACACCATAATTATTATGAGGCTAGTGGCTAGCTTGTAGCTAGTCAGATAATGATGATCATAGGATGATGAGGTGTCATAAATAAAAACAACACTGATAACCTAACCTAACTTATATTAAATCTTACAAACTAACAAATAACGTGTTTAAATATATTACCTATTCTAACCCACAAACGTCTGTCCACGGTTTTAAAAATTTTTGATAAAGATTGGAGTGAAAGTTTTTTATTTGAATGTTTTCATTATAGATCTGATCTCCGAGAAGACCAGGGGTTCGCCAGAGCCTCGTTGGTCTATTGCAGGGTGCACCGCGGGCAGGTGAGGTTGACTTCGGCTCTGCTGATGGTGGTCGAGCCACTTGCACCCCATCGGTGAAGGGAACTGGATCTTGACTAGCAGTGAGGGTTGAACGAATTCAACTCGTTAGACGGGGACCTGAAAAGTAAAATAACATTATCATCTGCCTAGCCTTTTTCCAACTATTTTGGGGTCGGCTTCCAGTCTAACCGGATGCAGCTGAATAGCAGTATTTTATATGGAGCGACTGCCTCTCTGACCCCCACAACCCAGTACTTGATAATACGATACCCCTTGGGAAGACTGGTTATCAGACTTTCGGGCCACTGACTACCTGTAGTCATCATCATCATCATTTTAGCCGAAAGACGTCCACTGCTGGACATAAGCCTCCCCCAAGTGTCGCCACATTGACCGATCCCGTGCGTCTCGCATCCAGCGGATCCCCGCAACCTTTACCAGGTCATAGGTCCACCTAGTGGGAGGCCTTCCAACGCGACGTCTTCCAGTTCGCGGTCGCCACTCCAGAACTTTCCGGCCCCATCGGCCATCCGTTTTGCGAGCAATATGCCCTGCCCACTGCCACTTAAGTTTGGCTATTCTTCGGGCTACGTCGGTAACCTTGGTTCTCTTACGGATTTCCTCATTTCTGATTTGATCACGCAAGGAAACTCCGAGCATAGCCCTCTCCATTGCCCTTTGGGTGACTTTAAGCCTAAGGCCCATTGTGAGCGACCACGTTTCGGTCCCGTATGTAATCACTGGCAACACACACTGGTCATAGACTTTCGTCTTGAGACACTACGGTAAGTTGGACGAGAAGATACCACGCAACTTCCCGAACACTGCCCAGCCGAGTCGGTGCGTAGTACGCACAACCAGATGTATGAACGTGGAGGAAACAAAAAGAGCATGATGGAAGGATCGTAACAGGTGGCGATCTGTAATTTCTGCCTTACTCAATGAGAAAAAGGCGTGGCTTCATACATGGTGTAAACGGACCCTTCACGAAGCTGTCAACCAAGCATTATGTACATCAAACTAAGTAACTTTACGCAAATATTATTGCTGAGAACCGAATTTTTTTTGGAGTGAAAAATCACGTTACACTGTACAACTCAATGTAATGCACTCAAAACATTGTGCTGATTGAACTAACTAAATACATTATTAATTAAAAATATTAAATAACCTAAAATAAATAAACTAACAACAAACTACAAAAGGGCATCAAAAAACTCCTCCTCAACGCTGTCAGCTGGTAATGTGCTCAAGAGACTGGCGGCGTTGCCACGTTTTATGGCAACACTTAGCCTCTGGCCAAAGTCATCCATTGTGCAGATGGATGCATTGAGGTGTTTAAAGTAAAAATCTTAAAAAGATTAGAAACGATTAAAACCATGTATTTAAAAAAAACTTGTAAAAAATTTGGTACTTTGACCACTAATATCTCCGTAACGAGAAGGTTCCCAGATATGGTCTGCGACAAAAAAATGATCGCAATGACGGGGAGAACAAGTGGCTTTCGGCTTCGTTAAGGGTCTAGTTACACCCTTTATATGGTGTGTATTTATTAAAATACGTACTTTCATTTAAACTCTGGGGTCCGCGGCGCAGTAAGGTTACAGAGCCCGTTGTCGAAGTGGCAGCGCATAGTACCAACATCGAAGCCATGACTGCTAGCAGAGAGGAACAGGTGAAGCTGCTCCTCAACAATGGACCTGAAAATGACGACCAAATAATTATTTTATTTGCAGACAACTGTTCAAGTTAAAAATTTTATTGGGTACCACCGAGATTTTGTCAAGAATCCGGAGTTTAGATGATCTCAGTTGATGGGAAAACGCTTGCCCCCGAAGTCATGGGACTTAAACAGGATTGAAAAATGCAAAATGCGTCTCTGCCTTACTGTTCAGGAATGTTCTCTTGCCTTTTAAAAACTTGGAAATAAAAAGAATTAGATCAATGCTTACCTTTATAATTATTAGATCCTTGGAGAAGCGGTGCTGTAGGGCTCCAGAGCCCGGAGCCCCGGTGGCGGCTCCAAGCACGAACACATCATGCACGGCAGATGGCGGGGGGTGCACTGCGGCACTGCACAAAGGAAGTCTAGTCTAGAAAAGTGTAGCTGCACTGCGCAAGTCACAATCAATAGTGCAGTTCGAGCGTGTGGTCTGATTTGCACCTTCAGTTTAGTGCTGAAGGGTGAAAATGTAATAGCACGGCCAATGCCTCTTGCGGCTTTTCCAATTTCTACCATAGATTTAGTTAGGTAACATTATCATAATGTTGCAACACCACAAATCTGCAACAAGTATTACCAAATTATAAATTAACACACAATAATCTTTAATGGAAAGATTTTCAACTTTCTTCCGTTGAAAATAAGATTAGTTTATAACTAGTTTTACTTTATAATTTTTTGGTTGAATAATGACAACTAAGAAATAGCGCCATCTAGCGACCAAACACTGAAGTTGTTTTTTGTAGTTCACTACATTTTCATTATTTTGATTATACTAATGGGTATAGAAAGACCCTCAACGAAGCCGAAAGATATTTGTTCTCCCCGTCATTTCGATTTCTTTTTTATCCTGGAAAACTCTGGGAACCTCCTTATGGAGAAATTGGAGGTCAAAGTTCCAACATTTTGTTATTTATATTTTTTTTAATACAATATTTTTCAACTTTAATTTAATACCTCCATGATCTATAGCATATAGTACACTACAGCCGAATGTTTTTTGTGCGTTACATTGAGTCACTCCATTCACCACAAAAATATCGTTCATCGCAGTCTACAGTATGACATACGCCTCTCGCTAGTTGGGCCACAACACTCTGTCCGCCTTGTTCCACAACCATTTTTTCCCAGCCATCCTGGTAAGGTCGTCCCACTGTTTGCAGTGGGAACGAAAAGTTCAGAAGTTGCGCCAGTTACAGAAAAGTTGAAAGGGAAGTCGACTGTCTTGATATGGGCATGTGATCAGGAGGGATGATCATAATTATTAATATTGATTGATGGAGACGGAGAGGAAGACCAAGGAAACGATGAATGGATTGTGTGAGGAATGATATGAAAGAAAAAGGAGTAAATGAAAAGGACGGTTGACAGGGGAGAATGGAAGAAAAAACGTGTTGCGCCGACCCCGAGTAACATGGGACAAGGCGGCAAAGCAAGCTGATGATGTAGATACCAAAGAATAATAATAGTTTATTTTCCAAAAAACTTAGTACTAGTTTACAATGGTAATGTGGCCACAATTACAATTAAGGCAACGAGATTAGCGTCTGTAGCCGAACTAGGCATAGCCTGTATTTCGACTATCAGCACCATTCCTCTCGAGTATTTATAATAAAACAATACGTGCCAAGCAAGACTAGAAGAAAAGAATGCCTGTCGCGTTACCCATTTACTGAGTTGTTGTGGTCAGATAAGCAGTCTCCCCATGTTAAATACCGGAATTCAGTTCCATATGGTTAGACTGGATGCTGACGTCAACATAGTTGGGAAAAGGCTTGGCCTAAGGATGAATGGATAGGGTTTTAAAATAAAATAGAAGATACTTAACCTAACTGATATTACCTGTCCTCTACCTAAAATGTTAAATAAATGTATATGTGTGTGTTGTGTGTGTGTGTGTGTGTGTGTGTGTGTGTGTCTGTGTATTGATGAATTGCAATAAATGTTAGTTACTTACTGTACTAACACATAGAATCTTTAATTCTTAACAACTATTTGCCAAACCCTGGTCTCCAGAAAAAGATTCAAATTCAAATTAATTTATTCATTTTGCGAACAAAGGGTAAAAATATACAGATTTTATTTGTAAATAAATGTTGTCTCTTACTATGTCCTGTGAGAATTCTTACAAAATAGCGTAGGTAGGAGAGCTAGGAAAAGTTTGTCAGAGCCTCGTTGGTGTTTCAGCAGGGTGCACCGCGGGCAGGTAGGTTGGCTTTGGCTCTGCAGGTGGTGGTAGAGCCACTTACACCCCATCCGTGGTAGGACGATTTGGTTGTAAATCCAGGCTGATGCAGCATCAATCGAAGACTGCTCGAATGCTCGTCATCCAAGGACCTGGAAAAAGAAAAAAAAAATGTGTCTGTGGCGGGCGTTTCTATTACATACATACACACACATACATTACACAAACACACATACAATACACACACACATTACACATACACAATACACACATGTACTGTGTAATGTGTGTGTGTATGTGTGTAATAGAAACGCCTTGGCAGAAAACAAACTGCTTTCTCTTATTGTAATCTTTCAGCCTTAGGAAACGACTAGATCTATCAATGTTCAATTGACAGTTGGAGTATCTCACAACGTTACAGTGATGTCACCACGTCATTACGATAGTTTCTTGCCCGTTCTTCTCCATAGAGATCTACGTTAGGGAATGGGCAACTGCAGTACTTTCACAGTTTTGTGCCTTGTGACTGGGACTGTAGCTATATTTCATTGTTGTCTTTGTTTCGACAATTCAAAAGTCCCTGTAACTGGCCTACTTGAAATAAATGTTTTGATTTTGATTGATAAGACCGTCATTGTAACCATAGAATAAGCAACATTATAAAAGAGCTGCGTTATAATTCCCGTGTAAAATAAAGTATATTATATGTATCTATTCAAAGTTTCTCCATAGTTACACCCCCATCTTCTATCTTGCACTGCATACCGCTGGTTCGGTTTATTTTTTAGATTCCAATCACCACCAAGACAAATGAAACATAGTTCTAATAGTGAATTGGCAAAACCTGCAAAGTTTACTACAATTAAGTGAAACTGAATCACATAGGTACCTTCTTTTACAACTCGGGATATGCAAGGCTGCCAAGTCTGGTATCCTGGTACTCGAAGGACAAAATGGAAGGCCAGTAATACTGCATGGCTGATGATGATGACAGCATTGAAGACGGCCGCTTTCAGAGACGAATGGATGAGGTTGCTCCGCCTGATACCTGAAAATGAACATAGTTTTTTTTTATTACAAAATGGGCCTGCTCTTGACCTCGATCACGCCTGAAAGAAACCGATAGATGAGGTCTATGATGGGACAACCGTGCCCAGAAGATACCTGTTCACTCTGTTCAGTCGTAAAATAATAATTGACGACTGCTGCGACATAGGCCTCCTCTAAGAGAGGGAGTAGTGCGGGTTGGTTTTTGTCACCAATGTCTTGAATTTTTCAGGACATGCCGTTTCCTCAGGATTATCCTTTACCGTTTTGAGAGCAGCGGTGATAACGTTTTGAGACCCCGTAGGTCACGAGCTATTACACTAGGCTGACACTTTTCTTCATGATTTCTCCAAATATCTTACTTCTTCCTAGATACTATTATAAATGCAGTGTTTGTGAGGATGGATGGATGTTTGTAACACTTTCACGCAAAAACTGCGAAACGGATTGTGATTACGAAAGACAAGTGGCGCCATCTATTTTCATAAGAACGTTTTTGTTGTTTTCCTCGGAAACATAACTTTTTTTCGGGATGAAAACTGGCCTATTTCCGTTTCTGTACACCTGACAACATATATGCAAAATTTTAAGATGTTTGGGTCAGTGGTTTAGGCGTGAAAAGGTAACAAACAAACAAACTCACTTTCGCATTTATAATATTAGTAAGGAGTAAGGATAAGGAAGTAAGGATGTATGAACTAATAAATGGTTAGCAACATTTACCTTCATAATCCTTGGGTATTAAACGGTAGGGCTCCAGAACCCAGAGTCCCGGTGGCGGCTGGAAGCCCCAACTCGTCACGCACGGCAGACAGGCGCGTGGCGCACTGTGGCATTGCCCAAATGAAGTCTAGTCTAGAACAGTGCTAGATACACTGCGCAGGTCACGATCAATACTTGGATGTGTGATATAAGAAGCAGTTATGTAGTATTCTTGCCACTAAATAAAAATATCACCGAAGGTTCTCACTTCCAACGATCAGATCATCATCTGTTTAGCCTATTCCCAACGTTGAGGTTACGTGACAGTGTAACAGGATGCAACTGAATACCAATATATTACATGGAGCGAATGCCTATCTGACCTCCATAATCCAACTTCTTCACAAGATTTTTTCTTTTTTTTTCTTTTTAACAAAGTTTTTAATGTGTAGCTTTTCATCAGCACATTGTTTTGAGTGCGGTGTTCACCGCAAAAAAAAAGTTGTTATTTGGTGTACCGAGCGGTGGTAGTCCCCTTCTGGCGCTTACATAATTAATTTAAATAGCTGATAAATGGCGTCCTAAACCTAATTTGGAACTAATAGGCGTAAAAATTCCCACAATGAAGCTGAAAGGCACTTGTTCTCCACTATATTACGATTACTTTTACCTGATGAACACCTGAACCTGAATACTTGGGAACTTTGAAGCGCGTAGGTACTTGCGAAGTACGTAGCAGTCGAGCAAAGTACTACGTGCTTGCTTAGTGGGTGACCACTGAGAAGACTAATAGAGCAATATGGAAGGAGAAGACATGCTGTGCCAACTACAAATACATAATAGATTAGGATAAGGGCAGGAGAATGATGCGTCACATAGGTGACTCAGGAACTAGCCACGAGTCCCATTGTATAAAGAATATTTGGTTTTTTTTCAAAATAAAACGATGCATTTGGTTACATAATTCATATTTATTAATATGATGTAATATTTCCTGATACGATAGTCATTTATTTCTCTTAAGTTTTAAAGAACTTATCCTAGCCGATTACATGATTCAAGTGCCGATTATTAAGTTAACTTACGTGTAGAGAGAGTAACCCCTGTTCTCCCCACCTCAGAGAAGACCAGGGATTGGCCAGAGCCTCGTTTGTTGGCAGCAGGGTGCACCGCGGGCAGGTGAGGTTGACTTCGGCTTAGAAGGTGGTAGTTGAGCCACTTGCACCCCGATGTTTGCTCGGTTGATCATGTTACGAGATGGTAGGACGTGAAACAGCAGCTGCAGTTCCCAAGATGTTGTTCGACTGGTAATACTTCGGTCTTCAGGCTCCAGTTTGACCATGAAGACGGTAGTGTACCATGGCAGTGGTGGTGACTTGACCCGACTGCGAACCGACCATATGCGACCCTCTTATGTCAGTTGCAATCCGAGACAAGTGAATAATGCTGCCCGTCTATTTGGGATCTGTAACGTTAAAGAAAAAACATTATGTTAGCACCTCTGCAAAATATGCATGCATGTAAAAAACTGGTATTTAGCTGCACTCGGTTAGACTGGAAGACGACCACAAAGTAGTTGGGAAAAGGCTAGATGACCTAAGTGAGAATATGATAAACAGTTGTTCCACCGTAGCGCAGTATTCAAAGATTTTAAAAAGGACAAATAATATAGTACTTGTAGGAAGGCGACTGTAATAACTAGCCATCGGCATACTGTCAGTTTCTGTTGGAGAATATTTAGGCCTCAATAAACTGAATAGAAAAACAATACACAAACGCTTACCTTACGTCCTGTGGGGCGAAATCTCGGTCAGATCAGCATGCGTACCGCCACAATACATGCAAACCCGGCAGGAAGTTCACACTAGGCATCTTAACTGAAACAGAATGGAAACTTCAAAGACATTGATATTGCAGGCACTTACTAGCTGGCTTTTGGAGTCAGAAATCATCATAATCATCAAGAAAAACGTCCACAGCTGGTTATAGGACCCAAACGGCACCACATCGATCGATCTTGTGCTTCTCGTATCACGAGGATTTTCGTGATTTTTATTTCCTACCTCGACAGAACGGTAGAACGATGTAAATGTAACGCTGTGTCGTAAACTATGCTCCACCTCCTGTCCTGTCTGAGCCAAACATGCAGCTACAACCATGACCTTCTTCTGCAGCCATGACATCTGCGCTGCCACGGACGATGCCGTGGTAGTGACGAAGTGATGAGCCAACATAAAATACTGTAACGCCAGCGACACGAAGAACAATTATAAAAAAAAACACTCACCTGCTGTTAGGGCTGCAGTCTACCGGACAGAGATACGGTAGGGGCAACCAGGACCAACTCTAGCAAACACCCAGTCCACCGCCCACCATCGTCGGTCCATCGTGCACCAACCGCACGACCGAGGGCGGCCGGTGAACTGGCCCAGCCAGACAAAGGAAGTCTAGTCTAGAAAAAGCTAACTACACTGCGCAGGTCAGAACGATAGTGAAAATATGAAATAACGTAATGAATACTGAGCAGGCTGTTGTATTTTCAACTAACGGTTCTAAGCTGCGCTTCGCAAATACAAGAACACTCTCAATGTCACTTACGGCATTTCGAATTGCCACTGTCGTCGAATTCACGACCAATACAGACCGACAAAGGATTTTGCGTGTGTAATGGCGGCGCCACTCGTTAAGCAAAGCTTGTTGATTACAGTATATTTTATTTTAGTTCTGTATTTCGCCACTTGCGTTAATAAACGTGTCTTGTGAGCAATACTACGATGTGAGATATACGCCGGTTGTGAGTTGTTGGACTTCCGAAACTCCTCTCGGCGCTGAAAGTTAAAAATCCTACTAAGTGTGCAGTAATGTAGTGTTAGTAAACGCGGGTGATAGAATATTAGATAGGTATGTAGACTGACAAAGACTTGTGAATGTAAAAGTGGCGCTGCTTGTCAAGGTTAGGGCTGAAAATATCAAAACCACATACACATTTCAATTTAGTTCCTTATTTTTTCACCAAACGGCGATAAAAATGACAGTATTATACATTGTTTCGAATTTATTTCCAGATAATCGTTCAAGTAAGAAAGAGTAGAGATAGTTTTGTCTTTTTCACACAATAAGCTACCACCACATTAAGTACCAATAATTATCTGAATTGAAAGTTTTTTTACGAAATAAATAAATAAGAATGACCAACAACTTATTTTATTATTATGACTTTAAACTTAAACATTTATTTTATTATATCTTACAGCGTCAAATTCAAATGTTGGATGTCAACAGAAAACTGTTGGTTTTGTTGGCGCCCAGCGTGGGACGACCTTATTTTGTAATATTTTCTACATCAGCCCATCTGGACCTACATCAAGAGGTCATGCAGTCCTCTCAAAGTTATTTAGACCTCGGATCTTGCATCACAGTCAAACTGTGACTTTATCTTCTTAGCAATAAGGTTGCTTGTGCGTTTCTGATTGAAATAAAAACTGTTGGCAGTCGACACTAGTAATGGAATAACCTGCCGGTTGTTTACAGTTCAATATTCCATACGACAAATTTTAAGAAAAAAGTTTCACGAGTTTACCCTTCGATTCACTAGATGGCGTTTGCATCGATTAGATTGCGATTCGCTTCTGTTAAATAGGTATGATCTTATCAAAATTTCCAAAAAAAAATAACTTGAGGAAGTTGGAAACTACCCTTGTGTGGAGCAGCGACAGCCTTCTTTTTTAAATTCATGCTGAATTGTAATCGTGCAAAACTAATTTCACAGGTATTTTTATCTTATGTAATCTTCGGAACTCCGGATTCCGAAATTTTTTTCACTAATGGGAAGCTATATTATCCGCGCGTGTCATAAGACATTAATGAAAACGTTCCCATGGGGGTAACTTCGGACCAAAACGGTGACTGTGTCTCGGTTTTCCAAAATAAAACAAAACATTTTGTTACAAATGTTATTTACTTTATTCGTTTTTCTAACACATTATTTACATTTTTGAATATTTCTTAAATTAAAAAAAAAAACATTTAAAATATAAAAAAAATAGTGGTCCGCCGGTATCGGGAGCATGATCCAAGCTACCGGTGGTCAGGGCTCCAGAGAGAGGAACCTCCGAACAATACGAGCCGTATCCATGAGTACCGCTTTCTGAATCAAGCCCTTGTTCCAGCTGCCTAACGAGAGCCTCCTCAGGTATTGATCGAGGCTCTTGGCAATTAAGCCATGGGCTGATACAACTATCGGTACAATGATCGCCGAGTCCACATCCCACATGTCGACAACCTCGCGGGCCAATTCAAGATACTTGATTTGCTTATCTTTCTCGGCTTTCACGAGAGACTGGTAATACTTCGATCTTCAGGCTCCAGTTTTACCATGAAGACGGCAGTGGTGGTGACTTGACCCGACTGCGAACCGACCATATACGACCCTCTTATGTCAGTTGCAATCCGAGACAAGTGAATAATGCTGCCTGTCTATTTGGTATCTGTAAAGTTGAAGAAAAAACATTATGTTAGCACCTCTGCAAATATCCATGTAAGTAAAAAAACTAGATTTAGCTGCACTCGGTTAGACTGGAAGACGACCACAAAGTAGTTGGGAAAAGGCTAGGCAGATGATGACCTAAGTGAGAATATGATAAATAAAGTTTAAAAAGGATCAGTATTCTCTGTCTCTAACTACCATTCAATGTTTCATAATTTTTACATTCTCCAAATGAAGGACAAAATTACCTTCATATTTTGCTTTGCAGCTTGGATCCGGCTCGAAGGACCAGCTAGAAGGCAATGTTGCGTGTAGAGAGATGTATCATTGGACGTCTTCAGAGACAAGCTGCTCGCCCACCAGGCACCTGAAATTGTTCAACAGTGATATTTGAGAATATTGCATAACAAAAGGACATGTCATTACTTTTTAGTAATGACATCTTCTTTTGTAGATGTCATTTTATTTAAGTCCGCTTTACTTCTCCAAATCACAGTAACTCCTTACAGATAGAATCAACCGTGGTGACCAGACCACGACACCAGTGCTGAAGCAATGCAGCTCGACTTGTAACGAAGAAACGATTTGATTGTCTTGGATCCCACAATGAAATAAAGCCAAAGAGGGGGCAGAATAAAATATTACTGACAAAAAAAAGAGAAGAATAATAGAAAAAAAATATACACCGTGACTTTTTAGTCGTCTTACAAAGGTCGCCAGTCAATGTACCCGACATAAAATAGCTCTAGG
Organism: Noctua janthina; assembly: GCA_963576755.1. Classification (NCBI taxonomy): domain Eukaryota; kingdom Metazoa; phylum Arthropoda; class Insecta; order Lepidoptera; family Noctuidae; genus Noctua; species Noctua janthina. Next base: position 9,177,372 of record OY755080.1, on the reverse strand, counting down.
CGCGATTTTTTTTATCTTCCATAATAGGTACAAGGAAAAATAGTAATCAAAATTAGGTTAAAACTATGAAACATCCTGTTAATGATGTTTACGTGTCAAACGGGACAACATTACCTACCCAGCACTCGAGTCGAGTAGATCATAGCTCGCAACAGGGTGTTTTAACTATATCATGCGTCATAATACTGAATAATATTTTTATTTTTAAATTATTAAAATCTCATAAATACCAATTTTTTTGTTTTATGTTAAGTATTCTTGGATACATGAATTGGGCTGCCGTTGTAAGACGACTAAAAAGTCACGGTGTATAGTCCAAGCTCTCCTTAATCTTAATGGCGTTCTACCCCAAACCGCCATGTTCGAATCTTTAGCCCAATAAGACGTCACACTTCTATTGATCGCATGATCACTCCTTCCTGTCTCCCCGCCCCCTCTGCCACCCTTCCTGTCCCCTCCCCTTCCAACCTACTCCCCCTACCACGTATGGCTAGTTATATTTGCATCTACACAATAATATAATACGTAGTAACCTAACTAATCATGATAATATTTATCTAAGCTACCCACAACGTGAATAAACAAAAAAAATCCTTCTCAATACGCTTTTACTTCTTAGCGTATCGATGGCAAAAAGTTCTAGTCTATTTGACCCAAAAGCTACGCGAACTCGTGACACAGTCATAAATAGGTCACCATGAGTGCATAAGGGGCAGGGCATGCATGAGGCGCGATATGGATGGAGGGTAGGCTAGTAAGTTTGACCAAATCAATAACGTAACATGACATCACGCATGTAAACCCTGAAGGGTAAACCAGAGATGTACTTAATAATAATTTAATAGGGGGCTTGTAATCAACTGGGCATAAATCCAGACTCTGTAGCTGTTATTGGAGACCCCTAATGGAAATGTCTAATAACACTTGCATGACCTGGAAATCGAACGCAGGACCTCATACAAATAAATAATATTATTGTCAAGGAATTACTAAACGTTTTACGTAATGTAAAATATTTAAAAAACGATAATCTATGCTTGGAAGAAATACTAAATCACTTACGTTCCTATAAGATCGTTGTAGACGCGGTACTGTAGGGCTCCAGAGCCCGCAGCCTCGGCTCGAAGCACCAACTCGTCATGCACGGCAGACGGCAGGTGGTGCACTGCGGCATTGCACAAAGAAAGTCTAGTCTAGAAACGTGTAGCTGTACTGCGCAGGTCACGATCAATACTCGGATATGAGATATACGATGCAGTTATTTTTATATTTGTGGTGCAAAACAAAAAGCCTACCGAAGTTTCTTACTACCGCTACGAGGTCACTGCGGTGATGCGGCGTCCTCGTAGCGGTGATTGGCGGCCGCGACCTCTCGCGTTCGGCCCAGGTTCAATCCATGGTCCGGAAGAGACAATGGGAAGCTGTCACCTCCTTCTGCGAAGCAGTCATGCTAGCGAAGGAGGTGGCGGAACGTGAGAGGAAAAGAGCCTCACGTCCCAGCCACCACGGGACACGACCTGGGCGTTGGGGGCCACGTGGTGGCTCGCGTACGTGGCGCGGGTCTGTGGATGGTGAGTAATGGGCTAGATCGCCGTACCACAGTGATCAATTTCAAAAATTTAGGGGAACGAAATTATTAAATACTAGCTGACCCGCGCAACTTCGTCTGCGGCACATAAGAGAGAGTGTTAGAGAGAGTGTGAGTCAACTTTAAAAGATAGACATATGCTATCGCGGACTCATGATTGTTGCGTAACTTTAACCGTTTACACAGCGCACGCAACGGAAGCTCTCAAAAGGAGCTGTTTTTGCTATATTTTTCATTGATGCTCCGCTCCTATTGGTTCTAGCGTGATGTTATACAACCTATAACTATAATAAGCCTTCCTCGATGAATGGACTATCCAACACTAAAATAATATTGATGCTCCGCTCCTATTGGTTGTAGCGTGATGTTATACAACCTATAACAATAATAAACCTTCCTCGATAAATGGGCTATCTAACACTAAAATAATTTTTCAATTCGCACCAGTAGTTCCTGAAATTAGCTCGTTCAACCAATCAAACAAACAAACTCTTCATCTTTATAATATTGGTAAAGATTAAATATTAGCATTAATCGCTAAAATATTCTACTTATGTTTTTCTAAATAATGGCTTCCCTCGACAGCCTTAAGTCTTCTAGACACTCGATGACAGTCACACTGCAGCTAGGTCGAAAGTTCTCATCAAGGTGCATGAAATGAGCCGAGACACGATTAAGCTTCTGTAAACTGTTGACCTCAGTCCTTCGATGACAGTCATACTCCAGGCAGGTTTTAAGTCCTCACCGAGGTGCATGAAATGAGCCCAATAACAATAAAGCTAATCTGTTGTAGCTGTAATCTGTTGAGGACCTCTTGCAACTGCCTTCCGCCTCCATCGTTAGACCGTCGATGAAAGTCATACTCTAGGTTAGGTTTAATGTTCTCATCAAGGTGCATGAAATGAACCCAAACACGATATAGCTGCTGTAAACTGTTGCGGACCTCTTGCAACTACCTTCCTTATTCAAAGCGCATGGAAAGCGATCGAACACACACTCTACAGGGTATAGGCTATGTAGATTTTCAAAGCAGTGTCATGTAGACTAATCTAAAGTACGCTATCATAACTTTTTAACAAAGCCGGTCAGTCAATTTTAAAGTTATCTTGTGAGCACATATTTATTCATTACTACCATTTTGGTTCAATAGATGTCGCTGCATGTATCTTACATATTGATGACAAGTTCTTCTTGAACACTTAGTATATTACTGCTACATAAATACCCTTGATAATAAAACTATTTGAATAAGAATTAATACTACGATACGAATGTAACCGACTTTTGTTTCTACCGGGGCAATCTAATTAAATTTTAGAACACAAAAGCTGTTATTGAAACTATACTATGATAGTTAGATATATGCTCTCGCGGACTTTTTTGTAGGTAATAATGAGTACTTTATTCATGTAGTACATCATTTTTAAGTATCATCAACAGTTTTCTCAGCGCACGCCAAATAATGAATTTTACAGGCAAAATTTTGCTACATTATTGTAATTTTCTTAAGGATCTCAAATCTTTTTGAAAATAAATTATAGCCTATGTTACTTCCTGATAATTTAGCTTTATATTGATGAAAAAATGATTAAATCGGTCCAGTAGTTTCGGAGCCTATACGGTACAAACAAACAAATAACAAAACAAAAAAATATTTCCTCTTTATAATATTAGTATAGACTGAAATCGTGAATCAAAGGTATATTTACAACATTACTACTTGATACTATATAGTATCGAAAAATCGTTTTCACATAATTTAACTTAGTAATTAATATTATAGGTACTTTGTTTTAATTTGTTATATTATCCTCATTCAAAGAGATTTAAAATACTGAATTAGCGGAATTTAGGAATATTTTCACACAAAATTTTTGATCCCGAACATTTTCGATTTTGACACACGAATGCTACCTGACAAGAGGGCGTATGACACTAGACAGAACGATTTATTAAAATAAAATAAAAAATAAAATAAGTTTATTTCATATCAATTTGGCTTACATTGCATATCGAGGAGTCTCCATTTAGGCATAGAAATGCCTGTAGTTGAAGGCTCCGCTCATTCCCTTACAATATAAATATACAATTACGTAATTAAGAAAAGAGTGTGTGTGTATGTGTGTGTGTATGTGTGTGTGTGTGTGTGTATGTGTGTGTGTATGTATGTGTGTGTGTTATGGGTTTTCAGTATTAAGTCACACGTTGCAAAAGTAGCTCTGTATCATCATAATTTAAACTATGAAGCCATGTTATAAGTTTCTTTTTGCATTCAATTAGTTTTTTATCATAGATATATATATTTTTATTTATTTTACTAAGTAGTAAAAATTTTTGGATTACAATTTTCTTCGTCTTGACCCGTCTATCGCTCATAAATAATTGAATGTCTTTAGCCTCATCTAACACAACTGCTGGTTCTTGTAAAAGATTAAGTACCTCAATTGGCTTTATGTTTTTTGGTTTACAGGTAATATTCTGATGTTAGATATTACAGGATGTGACGATATGAGCAAAATTTTCATTAGATCTTCATTAGTTTGATTCCTGATCTTCTTCCTGGTGTTACACTCTCTGTAATATCTGATATCTTTGCGGCGACTGTCTTGTGCGTCTTCTCCAACCAAATCTAATAATATTAAGGTAACATTTTTCCGAAAACCTTGAAGTTGCTACAGTAAAGGTTTTAATAACATTTTGAAGTCTATCCCTGCTGGAGTAGGCAGTTGCTTGTATGTCTCCAAAATATAGCTAAGTAGTTTATCTTTATTGTCCTTTGATAGCAGCTATACTGGTCGATGTAATGACAAAAATATTTTGTTATTGAGGCACTATTACCTCAAAAACACTTTTTACGATAGAAAGCGGTAATAACTGGTAAAAAAAATGCAAATTTTTATATAGCTAGCTAGTCTCTGCTATATAATGGAATCAAAATGATAGTGTACTAATTTGGACTTTCAAACTTAGAAAAGTTAGTAAATATCAGTACATTAAGTTACATTTTTTTTTTTATAATACAAATGGATCTATTTTAGTTTTTATTTATATTTTAATAAAAAGTATAGACATTCCTTAATGTGCACCATTTTTTCAATTCACAGTTTACACTGATAACTTAGCCAACTTAACTTGAATAGGAGCGTAAAACAACGATCAATCAGTCTTATAATAATAGTTTAGCTTTCGAGATAACTTTGAAATGGCATAATTATCTATTAAACTACTGTCTGCATAATGTTGACAGTATTACTACCGACACATTGACCAAAAAAAAATATGGGACGCTGTTTTTCGGATGGGAAATCATCAAATGACACCCCCCGCTCTGGTGAAGTCTGACACTCTCTTCCGGAGCGGAAGGGAGTGTCAGACTTGTACTGACTACAACCCATCCATGTTCCTTCTTTGCCCTTTGTGTTCCAGGGCCGCGGTATCTCTTTCGAACAGTCCCGCAGCCCTGGCAGGCATCGGCCCTTGCGGACCCCTACTTGGTTGCTGACATCTCTGTGAGGCGCGCGTGAAACACGAACGCGCCGTCGACACGGCCTGTCGTCATAAGACGGCCGGACATTATGGGACACTAACTTTTAATAATTGATCTCTGTCACGTCGGTAATTCCCGATCAATACTCACGCACAAAGCATTTCGTGTAATGATGGCGCCACTTCAAAGATGTTAAATACTGTACATTTCATGTTAGTTTTGTATTTCGCCGCACGCATTAATAAGTGTGCTTTGTGACGAATACTTCCATTTGAGACATTCGCCTGTTACGGGCTGATCGATTTTCAACGCTCCATACGGTGCTGAACGTTGACAGTCCTACAGTACGATTTTAATTAGAAATTGGTTTAGTGTAGTGTTAATGAACACGGGCGATACAATACTATGTAGACAGGTATGTGACTGACAAAGATTTTTAAATGGATTCTTCAATGATTGGGGTGAAGAGTTTTTTTTAGGTAATTTTGATACTTGCAGCCTGGCAGTCTGTCAGAGGTTCTGAAAAGATCAAATTCACATTTCGAAGGGTAGGTGCATGAATGGCGCGCGGAGGCACTACGTCGGGGGGAAACTCCGCTGCCGCGGCAAATTGCCGCTCAGCGGACAGACCTCCGGCGTGATCTCATGGCGACATGGAGAGAGCGACTGTCGCAACCACGAGCAGGGCACGCCACCATAGTGGCGATAAGTCCCCTCTTTAAGGAGTGGCTAGAGAGGCGCCACGGCGCCCTCACCTACCGCCTGACGCAGGTCCTCACCGGACACGGTTGTTTCGGGAGGTTCCTGCACCGAATCGGGCGGGAGGAAACGCCTGGGTGTTTCCACTGCGAGGATCGTCCGGAGGACACGGTGGAGCACACCGTGGAGTTCTGCCCCGCTTGGGCGGAGCACCGCCGTGTCCTCGTAGCGGCGATTGGCGGCGGCGATCTCTCGCGTCCGGCCTTGGTTCAAGCCATGGTCCGGAGCGAGAGGGAATGGGAAGCCGTCACCTTCTTCTGAGAAGCAGTCATGCTAGTGAAGGAGGTGGCGGGACGTGAGAGGGAAAGAACCTCACGTCCCAGACGCCGCGGGAGACGCCCTGGGCGTCGGGGGTCACGTGGTGGCTCCCGGCCACCGTAGGCGCGGGCCTGTGGACGGCGAGTTATGGGCCAGCTCGCCGTCCAGCCGTCTTATGACGACAGGCCGTGTCGACGGCGCGTTCGTGTTCCACGTGCGCCTCAAAGAGATGTCAGCAAATAAGTAGGGGTCCGCAAGGGCCGATGCCTGCCAGGGCTGCGGGACTGTTCGAAAGAGATACCGTGGCCCTTGAACACAAAGGGCAAAGAAGGAACATGGATGGGTTTTAGACACTCCCTTCCGCTCCGCCCAGAGTGGGGGGGTCATTTGATGATTTCCCATCCGGAAAAAAAAAAAAAAAAAAAAAGGGTAGGTGCATTAAAAAAACATTTCTTAAAAAAAAAACATTTTACTTTCTTGAAAAAAGAGTTTATTTATTTATTAATAGGAGAACCAACAGCTCCACCATACAGGGTGGGTAAACATTCGTAGATGAAACAAAACAGAGCGATAGTTGGGGTTATATGCAGTAAAAAAAAAAAACTTAAATGATATGACTATTTGTTATTTATATATTTACATTATATACAGACTACAAATAGAACTAAACTACAGTTTTGAGCCGTTTGGAGTCGAAACGCTCGGGTCATGGGGCCCGAGTGCGCGTCTCCTTTTTAAGGAAATCTCTCGCCGACTGGTCGACACTTCGCGTGACCAGAGGGCTGGCTCTTTCTTTGGCCAAAGAATTAGCATTGCCATTCAGCGTGGCAATGCTGCCAATCTTCTGGGCACGTTTCCAGATGACAGCGATGCGGAGGAGTAGAGAGATTGTTTAGATGTTTATATTTTCTTACTTTTAGTTATTTATTTTATTTTATTGTGTTTGGGTGGCTTACAGCTAGCAATACAAAAATTAATTTATCACTGGTTTAGTTCTATGACGATTTAAGTGTTTTTTTTAAGAAATTATCAATATTTATAATAAATTGGTAATTAAGAGTAAAATGGATATCTACATTTTAAAACAATAAATGGTGTTTAGTTGCTTGTAGGAAATGTATCATCATTACAAAAGTGGTTTTCTAACAGTGGGTTCCATGATTTATGAGTATTGGCACTTTTTTCATCATCTTTATGTCTCACGAAAAATGATTTGATACTTTTGAAAATTACCGTAAAAAAGAAATGTACTATCAAAAAATTACCCTGATAGCCTCGACTATCGCCCTGTCTCGTTTGATCCACGATTTTTTACTCACCCTGTATTAGGATAACAATTGTGTATTATTATGTAACACAGAGACAATTCAGGTTCTTACGAGTAAAAACAGACAAAGTAGGAGAAATCTTAGGATCACGAAAGGAACAATACAATATACATAATTACACACTCTGACACCAGGTTAGGCACTAACCACACGAAAAAAGCACTATGGGCTTTAAAAAAAATCGTGTCTTCTTCTCCTAGTTTTGCCAGAGGCTGAACTAGAATTCCAAATTTTCGTTACGCTCAAGCCTCGTCAGGCCACACGATGCTCTCAATCCAAGGTACGTAGTGTGAAATCCTGGTAAACATCTGGCAAAATCCAACTTTACAACCACGAATTATAATAGAAAGTCCTATAGCGGTGTGCACACAGCTTGAAAATTGTGTGGTAATCATCAAAGGAGTGTTCTCCACCACCTGGAAACATTATTTTGAATTGAAAACTAGTTATTCACAAATCCAAGCTAAGGGGATGTGGGTTGGTGGTGTTTTATAATGGCATCTCGCAGGTCCTATGAGGCCGTCGTCTGCTTAACTGGACTATCCTTGAGTGTAAGGCCTCCAGCCAGGGGCATGGTATGTGGACCGAGACCGTGAGCAGAAATAGTATCGAATGCCTGCCCGATGGTGATAGATACTGTGAAACTACTGGCGCCAGCATAGGCAGTTCCAGACATCGTCATTGCACATTGTTTGCAAATTAGTTATAGTCATTATATTTCAAAATAGCTTAACAACATTTCTCAGACTGGAACGTAGCTATGGACACACCTCACAACTGGACATAGACTCCTCATAATTATTTTACCATGAAAACGGGATATTTCCGGTCCACTCGCTAACTTTTTCGGTTTATACGCAGTTCGCGAGCGGACAAAGTGAGTTTCGTGTGTCGGGAACAGAATTGAGTAGTGAGTGACAGTGGTAGCGGTACTGAGTGCAAAAAACAAACAAGAAAGTGGATAGACCGATTTGTCTGCTCATAAACACCCACCCGCAATAACTTCAGTTTATCCGTGATCATGCTGCTCGCAACAGCTCCGAAATATCGAGAACTAAAACTAGATAGTAAACATGGTAAATGTCCCGTTTTCAGTGTTAATGGTAGTGTTCACTAACACCACCATGTCAGTTTAAAAACTTATATCCTCATAATTATGTTGTACTAAAATAACTGAAGGCCAATTTCCGTATATAAAAACGTTTAAAATCGAGTCACAATCTCAAGTCAATGACTATCAATGTAATTTGTCAGAAACGATTGTAAATTTTTTTTTTTTTCAAATTGACACAAAAATATACCGGAATTGTCCCTTTGCGACTTAGTCTTTTGTTTTTTTTTAAGTACTTCTCATCTACGAGTGTAGCTAGAGAGGCGTCCCACGCTACACGCCTCGTTCAATTGGCACTCCAACAGATCTGTATGACCCACTGTCACTTCAGCTTGCCAGCTCTGCGAGCTATACAGCGTGACATCACCGACGTGTCTATCTACATATTTTCATCCATTAAGCCGTCTGACCCGCCGGTCCTTCGTAGACGTTTGACAGTCTTTGCGTAGCCAAAAGACTGAAAGTCTGGTAATCAGTCTTACCAGGGGTGTCGTGTTACAGAGTAACTGCGTCATGGAGGTCTGATAGGCAGTATGTACAACATTATTTTTAGTATTGTCGAAACCTGAACATAGTTTGTTCAGAATAAGTAACTGAATCGATTCCAATAATTTTTATACCGTGTTATATTTTGTCCCAAAAATATTTTAAAAAACTTACAAGTTGGTCACCGAGCGACATAAAGCAATAATTTAGGTACCCACTGCCAAATTATGTTTATTAATGAGCTTAAGACGACGCTAGAGGCCCGCGCGTGGGCGCGTTACATGGCGAACACGCTTTTGTGCGGACAACCAGTTAACAGAATAAGCTTATAACTTTGTGATCTTTCATGATACAGTTTTGAAATTTTGTACATAGATTCTTTACATAATAAAATACCCGACACGTGTTTCAGGTTTCTTATATAAAAACTAATGTTGTATGTGTGTATTAAATCCTGGTATTCGGCTGCAACCGGTTAGCCTCGAAGCCAACCTCACTCAACACAGTTGGAAAATAACTTGGCCGATGATGATCACTCTTGCGACCATAACCTTCAGCCATTGAACACTCCGAGCATAGTTCGCTTTACGACGCTAAAAATATTAATCGAATAGAATAACTACCGTGCAATCTGATGGGAGACCCATCTTGACGGTTTCACTGCCATAGCATATCTGTGTCTCGTGATCAAACGATACGATATTGTTGAAAGTAGCATTGCATTCGTCCTTGCTGAATTCCCTGAGCTTTATCTGAAAATTTAGTTTTTATGTTGAAAAGTGTGTCCACTTTATGGCCTGCTGCGTGTAAGGTGATCTGCAAGACAAGAAGAATCACGCGGGCATTACCACCCCAGAGGCATTACACCCATTGTAGGTACAAGTATTTATTCAAAGTATTAATACTTGTACCTATAATGGGTGTAAAAATACCCTTAACGAGGCCAAAAGACCTGCGAACCTTCTAATTACTTATACAGGAAGAAGGTTTTTATCATTGTTTTATCAAATTTTAATCATACCGTTTTCATCACAGATTCGATACGGTCTGGGGAATTACTAGCTTCATAGCACGATTCCTCCAGTGTAGTGATGGCTTCCTCAACAGAAGCATCTTCGTCCACGTGTAGGCAGGCTGGCAGAATATTCTCATTGAACTTTATCCTGCAATAAAAGTTTGTCGATCAACTCTGCATCCTGCTCTGTATGAGAACCTCTTCTCAGGCATTTGCCTTGTATCAGGATATACAATGGAGATGGAGGAGTACAATGGAGAGGGCAACTGTGAAACTAATGGCGCTAGTCGCTTGTTCGACTCATCATATTGAGACCTTCCTCAAGGAAGAGTTTTGGCCGAAGGGTGCAATAAGTCGGGTACAGTTCCAAGACGTCTCAACTCCGCTGCGATCAAACATTGACTGTTGTCCTCCCTCGAGTTGGACATCAGGGCTCCGTACAAGCACGCTGTGTTGTCACCACTGCACACAGGCGCGCTTTCCAATTCATTTTATGTGCATTCTAATGACCGGATCCGACATATATAATATTTTCTTTTGAACATTAATTGCGTTTTTTTTTTCTGTTGTGTGGTAGGAAAACAGCTGACAATTTTATTTCGGGTTGTTTAAGTTGTTTGAAAGAAAATTCTAGTTTTATACTTACGGCGTCACGGTCTCAATAAGTGCGATGTCGTTGTAGAATTGTTTGAAATTGCTAAATTCAGGGTGTGGGATGACTCTTTTGATTAACTGGCTCTGCCAAGATCCTGGGTCCCAGCGGTTGCTCACTCCTACTGCTACGAACTGCAGCTTTCCCCTGAACGTATTAAAGACATTACTTTGAGCAAATCTATGCAAAATATACCTTTCAATTATGCTGCGCGGTGGGTAAGGTATAAGCAGAACGCTTACAATGTTCTGCGTGTTCAGTATAATATGCACTGAGGATGTTGTTGGGGCTGCCTCGGTATTGAAGCGCATCAGGCATGTCTGCTGAAACGAGACTGGACGACTTTTATGCCGTCATGCGCCAGCGATGTGCACCTATGCTGCGGCGATTGGGGGCAATCCTTATAATATTCTAGCTACATTCATCACTGGGCGGGTTGACATACGCACGCAGACATCCATGTCGCAAATAAAATGTATTGTTTATTTATTGTAATTTTGTTATTTACTAACATAACACTCACTTTATGGTCTGAATAAAATAAATAAATACGAAAATCTCGAGGAAACATTTTTTTTTTTTTTTTTTTTATTTATGCTCATAATATACAAAGGCGGACTCATTTTCTGCCAGTCTACCTTAGAGTTATGCAGAGACAAAACAGTAGGTGCAATAGTACAGAAAAAAAACACGGTACATTAAGGTGTTTGATAGATGACTTACCAGTTTGTCGATGCAGCGGTGAGTATGTATTTATCGCTGATGATAAATCCTTCTGATTCCCGAGAAATGAACCCTTTATTAGAGAAGCCCAGTAGCACCTGATAAAAAAAAATTATGTACAACACACTTGTCATGGTACTTTAGGCACTTGTTACGCATTGCTATAAAACTTGTATTAATTAATAGCTGGCATCAATACAAACGAGTATTGAATGAGACAAAATATTCTTAAGCATCACATTCCCGTAATCTAAATACATACACAACTTGTAACAGATTAAGCGCAATACCTCAGACACCCCAATTAGAATATTAAATTATAAGTCTAAAACAACATCCGTAATTAAATAAATTTAAACCAAACTTAGTCTTTTTTTATAAAATAGTTATCCTTACTAAACGCAACACGTATGTGCAACAACATCCCTGCACACACACTCATGCAATGTTAGCGGCCGACGCGACACGCACACTCGAGCGCCCGCCAGCTGACCATAGCTGTAGGCATTAGATGTGCGTTAGTTCAATGAACGAAATTTACGTACCTAAAATGTCAGACTGATATTATAAATAACTTTTGATACTTTATTGAGTTTACCGTGTAATGATTAATAATTTTCTAGTAAGTGAAATTATTAATACGAATCACGACTAACGAAGGGCGGAGCGCCCGGAAAGATTTGAATCATAATATTTACAGTGATAAGAATACAATCGTATTGATAGGAAGAAGTAGGTACAGAACTGGACTATTTACACTTTACACTTAGGTTATTAATTTGCACTATCATTAAAGTTTCAAAATGCACTGCGATCCACTTTCATTAAAGTTTCAAAATGTCCACCGCCCTGTTCTATGCACTTATTTGCACGCTTTCTTAAATTGTATTTCAATTTTGTAAGCACTTCAGTATCACTTTTCACCGTCACAAATGCTTGTTCAATTTTTGTGTTTACTTCCTCGACACTTGTAGATTGACTGACGTACTCGAGCAATTTGGTTGTGCTGGTTGTACATGCCAACACGCGTGAAAGTACTCTCGTCCGTCCAAAGAATGTTCTGTTGCCAGTTCTCCAACAACCACCACGGCCGGCGTTAGGTCTTGACACCATCGAAGATGGAATGGGTGTTCACCATCAGCACGCAACGTTCGCCACACGTACATGTGGCTGCAGTCGAACTGGGGTGCTGCTTCTCTCGAGTTGTGTCCTCTGGATGTTCGTCGAAATGGTCGAGAATACGCTCTTGCACACGAGTAGTCCGCACATTCGTCCCTCTGTCCAAAGCCGTATTAGGAAGGAACGTCCCAGAGTCCCTCAGTCGCTGCGTTGCAGCCAGCATCCTCCTGTCGCTCACACTGCAGCCAAAACGGTTATTGAACTCCCGACAAGCTAACGTGACATTATCAAGACAGCGAGCCAGGGTCCTCACCATCTCCGTGTATTGTATGTTGGTATACCGGAAAGCCATCGCGCGCGGAAACAAAAATGTCACGAAAGTAAATAAAAGAACAACTACACTAGATCACTACCGGCGGATGACTAGCTTTTGTGCTTGTTATTCGGCGGTAGCGGCGGCGTGTGTGTCGGCATTTCACATAAACGTCAAAGAGGTTGCCGACAAATGCTTTATCTCTTTGCAATAAGTTCTAAATTTCTTCAAATTAAATAATTTTATTTTGTAAAATGCCTAAAAATTGTTTGTTATTGTGTAGGGCTACTCTGATGACCAACTAAGTTTAGTCGTGCATTCAAATAAGCCTTACTCATTGGAAATAAAGTTTGAATTCCTTTAAATTACCTATTTATTTGACGAACACTACTTTTAATGTAAAACGCATTGATATTATTTAAGTATTACGAGCTATGAGCGAACTACAAATATTGTCGTGCGTTTTAGTTGCCTTTATTGCTCTGAGTTAAGGTTTCAATTTCCTTAAATTAAGGATTGTATTAATTTGTCATGATAGTGTGTTTCTAATTTAAGTTATTTAAAAGATTTTTCCGTCAAAATTTAACAACTATTTTTTATGACGGAAATCGATTCAGAAGCCGATTCTGGACCAACTACTTTCAGGAATTGCGTTTATTCTGTTACACGTTGTATAAAAGCGAAAGGTCACTCACTCAAGTATAATCACGAAATATCGAAAACCGCTTGACGTATAAAGATGTAATTTGGCAGGCAGGTAGTTTGTAGTTAGTAGATGTTCCGCTAAGAACGGATTTTGCGACAGGGTCGGAATAAGGAGTTCTAAGGGCTCTCGCAAGTTTGTATGAAAGTTCTGTTTTTTTTTTGTACTACCGATCTTAAATTTAGCAAGTCTAGAGTTTATGAGTAGGAGACATTAGCTAAGAAATAATTTTGTGACAGCCTGGAGTAAGGGCTCTCGCAAGTTTATATGAAATCCTTGGGCATTTTGTACCGGAAAATTGGTAGAGATATATAATATAGTTAAGACTAGACTACGACGTCAGGTAGGAACAGATTTTATGACAGGGCCGGTTTGAGGGAATATATATCGCTTTCGCATGCTATGTGTTCAAAAAACATTTATTTATGGCTTATAATACAACAAACAGAAAATACAACTAAATTAAATTCAAACGTCGGCGTCGAGCCGAATCTCACCCAACCTCACGAGGGAGAGAGGGGGGTCTCGGCAAATATCACGTAATTTTTTTCCCCGCTAGAAACTGTAAAATTGCGACTAAACTGGGTTTAATTAAGTAAACATGTTTTTCTACTAAAATATGGCCAAATATGGAAAAAAAATGGAAATAGTTATAAATTATTATTTTAAAATGAATTCAACGCAATCAAGCATAGATTACTGTATTTATACTTAACTACGCATTTTGATAAATCTAACATGAGATTAGGAGGATTAGGGGGGTAAGAGGGTCAAGCCAAATCTCGCGACATCTCACTAAGGGGGGAGGAGGGGTCGAAAAATCGCCAAAATTGCCTCACGGAATTAATGGACGCTCCCTAACACAAGCATCAACTTGCTTAAAAGGTGATCTCCAAATCATGAGTGTGATAACTTTATGTAATTGAAATCAACATTTTTTTAACACTTCAAAACTTCCACGCGAATGAAGTCGCGGGCAACAGCTAGTATAATATAAGCTGTAAGCCGTCACAGTGGTGAAGATGGCTTATATCTTGATAACGTGATGCATTAGAAGGTTTTAAGTCGTACAATACTTATTTGTTTTGATGCCAGCTTTTGATTGATATAGGTTATATGCATGGCTATTAAAATCAAAGTTGTACATATATATGTGCCATCACCTCAACCTTCTGCACAGTTCAATAGTGGAACATTCTAGACTCGAACCTAGAGTAATCTAGAATTTTCTCGTAAAACAGCCAACGTAACATGTTCAAACGCGAATGTAAATTCATGTTAAACACATCAGAAATACTGAATATGGCTTACTAAAATACTAATACTAATAGGTAATGATTGCGGGCGACTACAAATAGTGAAGACGGTGTCTTGAAAATACAAATTTGATGCATCTAACTTGGATGTAGCGCTTGCCGGCCGCTGCAGCGGTACCGCTCGCTCAGCTTGCGCGCGTTTCGTCACAGCTCCAGCCTAACTTAGCAAACCCATTTGCTCGGGGTGTCCTAGCTTAATTATTGCTACCATCTTGAGTCGCACATGGTTGGTGATGGTTCTAACCAAACTAACCCATTTGGTCTCTCAGTTTAGTATTACAGTATGTCCTCATCAGTCGCCACATATTTTTTTAACCCCCGATGCAAAAAGAGGGGTGTTGTTTAACCGCAGTGTGTGTGTGTCTGTCTCTGGACCCATAGCTCTTAAATGAGTGTACCGATTTGGATGCAGTTTTTTTTATTTGAAAGCTAGTTTTTTGGTGATGGTTCTTAAATACTTTTTATCAAAATCGGTGAAGCCATTTACTGGTTATGGGGGATGAAATTGGGTATGAAAAATCGAAAATTTTCAAATATACCCAAGTGGGGTATTAAATGAAAGGGCATGATGGGCTCAGCCGTTTGACTTTTCAAATGTTTGTTCACTTTTCTTTGTTGCTATGGAGGTTTATTAAATTTTAAATTTATTTTTTATAAGTTAAGCATCTAGCAGTAGAGCGGTGAAAACTGCGTTCAAATCCATGCAGTAGTTTTTGCGTGATGCGCGTACATACAGACAGAAAAACAAAATTCTAAAGACTGCTGTTTTGGCTTGCTCTAATAAAGACCTATATACATTTTTTATTCAATATCTAAAATGTATAGACATCATCGGTCTGTTGGTTTTGTATTGTATTGTATAACGGGCTGGTGTCCGCAACTCCACGTCAAAGCGCGTATGTTGATTATCGGATCATCGGCCTGTTACAATTTTAAAGATTTTTATTAGATCACTAACTGTCGCAAGCGCTTACACCAATAAGCCATGGAGACCATGTTACATTTGTATAAAATGTTGGGCCTTATTCTAAACCCGTTCATTCAATATTTACCCGTGTACCCTACACGGATAAAGATAAAAAAATAAACCCCGTGTAGGGTAGTATACGTATACGCACACAGTAATAATGAGCGGCTGTATGAACATTACCGGCTCGTACAATGACAGTTAGCGATGTGTGCGATGTAAACTATTTAGCTGGGCCGATTGTACTTACCTTATGAGGAAACTCCGCTGTAGGCTTTTTGTCTTCAGGTGAGCTACTGTCCGCATCCCACTCACTGTATTCGTAGCACCCGTTGTCGTCATCTAAGTCTCTCGTAATCCCCGCGTGGAAGCTATCTTCCTTACACTTATATGGCAGGTCCTGTAAATACTGCAGACAATCTGAAAATAACAAAACCACGACCTCTTAGTATAGCCGCGAGCGCTGGATCAGGATCGGTAAAAAATGAAAGAAAGAAAGAAGATCCTCGGCTGCCTCTTTGGTCTAGTAGTCGCAAGCGTGACTGCTGACCATGAGGTCCTGGGTTCAATACCCGGGTCGGGCAAAGTGTTATTGGTTTTTTTTTATGACGAATTTTTCAGTAGTAGCCATGGAATCCGTATTTTGTGCCCAGTTGATGGAAACAGGCTCGCGCCATAACAAAAAAATAACCGGTGAAATTTGTGTGCACCTCTGCTTAGCTCTTCGGATTACAGGCGTGATGTTATGACGATGATGATGATGAAAGAAAGATAAAAAGAAACAAGGTAAGAAGATAAAACTTTTTTCAAAATAAAACTTTAAACCGTGGAAAATAACGGCACAGGCCACGGGCAGTTTTCTACTGGCCAGCAGTTGATCTCAAAACTTAGAAGATTTTTTTTAGTTTTTAATGTTATTAACCGTTGGGACCCAGGATAGATCGTGAGTTGCATCTATATTAATCGTTCATAAACTTTGACAATAACTAAAGAATACGCGGTCACGTGAGCGAAGCCGCGGGCACTGCTAGTTATGATTACAAAAATATTACTTTCCTATACAACTCAATTTAAAAAAAAAAAATATTAATAACCATAACCTCCTCCTTTTTTAGAAGTCGGTTAAAAAGAAGGAAATAATTAACAGTGATGACGGAATAACTCACTGTCCCTTGCTTTCTGACCATTTTTCCATATAAGTCCTGATGGTGGTATAAATATTGCGTTTCTAAAACAAAACAAACTAGTTAGGTACATATTATGTTTTAAAGCGTTGTCATATGTTATTAGTTCTGAAATGTCCCAATATTCTTCTCGTATGGTTGTACGGTCAGCAACGAAACATAAAACAAACAAAAAAAAAATTATAATTAACTTACTTGGTGCTATTAACGAGATTACAATCCGTACAGCATATGATTCTTTCCCCTAAATAATTGGAACATACCTGAAATGATTACAAACATAGGTATACGCCATTAATTAATAGAGGGCCAAACTAAATAGCGAACTGTCACACACTTGACAGGTATAGCTGTACAGTAGTGTAAGGCCCCTCGCCCACAGCGACTTTTTGTAGCGATACTGTCGCGCGTTTTGTAAACGCGCTTCTGCATCGCGATACTAGCGATACAGAACTGGGCAAAGGTACACAGCCAGCGACAGCATCGCGGCTGTATCGATACTCATGCGCGGCAGCATCGCTGTGCGTTTTTTCCGTGTACAGAGAGGCGATGCGTGCAGCGGCCAGGTTTATCACACGCGCAAACACAAACTTACAATGTACGATGTTGTTTACGCAGACGCCTGGTGTGAAGCGGTGCCTGCAACACCGCTTGGGACACCACGTTCGACGACGCGTGCTCCGTCGTGGGTAACACTACGTTTCAAACGCCGCTTCTCCGTGATCAAAGCATCAAAAGGGACTGGTTGGCCGGTTGAATGCCGCAGCGGTGCCATGTGCGGGCTCCACCCAAGCAAAGCTTCATTTCATGCAAACGCGCGTAAATTCGCTTCTTCGTAAACGCTCTCATACATCACCACATGTTTGAACTGGAAGCGGGCCGCGCCGTGTCCTGATGAATGTGCCCTAAGTGTCAGCAACGCGCACACTTTTACTATGAGTGTAGTAAATGATTCTAAAGTCCCAGAGTGGAAATATCATCATCATCATTTCAGCCGAAAGACGTCCACTGCTGGACATAGGTCCCCCCAAGTGTCGCCACATTGACCGGTCCGCGTGGAAATATACTCAAAGTGCTGAAAGGAAAGGAAGGAAATAGGTGAATACTTACAGGATGCTTCGGGCTGTCGTCATCAAGTATGGTGAGACATCTTGTCTCCTTCACACATTTCCCCTTCAGCCCTTCCCACTCACATTCGTCTCCTGAAAAAAGTAAATGTAGTTATCACTAATGAATTTCGCTAGTTGGAGCTTGTTGTAAAAATTATCGTCGTTTCCCGTTGTCCCAACAATGTTGGGGACCGCCTCGTAGTATTTTACATGGAGCGGCTGCCTATCTGGTTTTCGATATTGGAAATTGAATTTAGGTTGTGTATGATGATGATGATGATGATGGCTGCCTGTCTGACTGGTTCACCCAGAGCTTAATATGCTATTGTACTGCTGGAAGTTCAGCTCTCGACGCTAAGCCAATGCAACAGTGTGCAGGTATTCATGTAGGTGCCACTATATAGTTGTTCGTTTAAACAGGCGACCTGGTAGTTTTTTAGGTATTTGTAAAAAGAATTGCCATGTTAATGATAAATGATGTTTTTTTGAAAATAGATTTTTGCAAACACTTTTACAAGTCATTATTTATTTTTTTTTATTAAATGTGGCCGGTGTCTCGTACCTGACTACTCTGAGAAGAAACAACCAAAACAAACTCAGACGTCATAGACTCTTTTAAGGTCCAGACATATCTTGGTCGACTCACATGAAGACTATGCAGATTGCAGATTAGTGTCTGAGATAGGCTTTTGAAGAAAGATCCACACAGATTTGAGTGGGCTTGTCCAGTCAGCGCCAACAAATTGTCAGTTATCGTGTAGCTCTATGAGGAAAATATAACTTTTTAACTAGTTTTAAATAATAATTAATTTCGGCGAACGCAGACGAAACAAGTTTTTTGGCGACTTATACTTTTAAGTTGACAACGATCGCCGCCGACCGGACCTACGTGATTGTCAGCCGGTTCACCAAACATGATTTTATTTGAAATCGAAATGATCAAAGATACAAGTGTGAATTATAATGAATTAATTAGTAAATGACTGCCTCGTTGGTCTAGTGACCGCAAGCGAGCCTGCTGACCATGAGGTTCCGGGTTCGGTTCCCAGGTCGGGTATTGTGTTATTAGGTTTTTCCATTAGAAATTGGTTCAGCCCCTTCATGTGCATTCGGTTAGACTGGAAGCCGACCCCAACACAGTTATGAAGGTCAGGCAGATGATGACACAATTAATATTGACTGATTTACATAAATATATGACAAATACGAGCTGAAATATGACCACACCTTTCTGGTCCTCACTGTATATAAATAGTATAAAAACCAAGTTGCTGGACGTGTCAGTGAATTTTGATGCTGTACTCATCATCATTAAAAAAATTGATTCCCGAAGCTTTATAGTATAAATACATGACTACTAAATTTAAATGTAATAAAGAAATCTAGATGTCTGGCGGGTCGATACTTTAATAATATAATTTATTTATTTCTCACCTTCATTCCTATTTATAAATTCACAAAGCACGGCACTCAAACTGACGCACAGACACAATGCAATATATTTATTCATGTTGACGAAATAAGCGTTTATCTTGAACAGTGAGCGGCGACCAAAGAGATTTGAACAGCATCTTATTAATATGCCTATGTATACAGAAGTCGTCTTCAAAATGTTAAAAACCGAAACAAGATTTTTGCATAATCATAATCAGCCTTTGAGAGCCTTTGAGGAGCTTGTGGCTAAATAATAGCAGCCGCTTGGGTCGATTGTTGGGTAGCCGTTCTTACCTAGGTTGGTTCGTGGATGGGTGACCACTAATTACACATCGAGTTTCTTCCGTGCCTCATTAAGTCTTTTTTCCCAGCTGTTGTTTGTAGATCTTTGACAGTCGTTAGGCAGTCAGTGGCCCAAAAAGTCTGACAACCAGTCTTACCAAGGGGTATCGTATTACCCAGTACTTACTGGGTTGTGGAGGTCAGATAGGCAGTCGCTCCATGTAAAATACTGGGTTTCTTTGACTCGCACTCGTTTGGCCTAGTACCTATAGCTTCCGTACCGAATTTTTTAGAGTGTATCAAAAATTGATTAATATTCCGAAGGTCATCTCACAGTGTTAATTTGAAATAATTATTCTACGTCGACAAAATATTCAATATTATAGTTTTAAAATAATTATTGTACTTTTTTACAGTTTTTTTTTTAATATATAGTTTAACCTTTTCACCGCCACGGACTTCAATAGAAATTTCAGATTTCCGTGCCACCAACGCCACGACTTCATTAGAAGCTCTTAATTTTTAACTATCTATTAAAAATAAATGTACTGTATCTGAAACCTTCGTTTCATTTTATTATTAAATATAGCACTGTCTAATACCCTGTTTTTTACTTTACCACACAAAAGTTATTTGTCTTAAAATCGGCAAAAACAAAAACTCCGAAAATTTTTAATCACCCCAGACTTGATATATTGTATAGTCGGCCAGTGATATAACGCGAAAGTTATCACTGTTTGATATCGCCCGTTGAAATATTTATAAAAACTACTATTGAAAACAATTTGAGGTCAGTAAAGTAATCGAACTTAGTTAAGTTAACTACTTTATGACAAAAGCAAAATAGACAATTTCGACCTTCAGATAGTTGAAGATCCGGAATTACATAGTTGTTATCAATTCTTGTCGATAATTATATTCCCATCTCTACAAAACAATTGGTTTTCCGTGCCCTTTTTTCTTTTTCTTTTTTTTTCGGTTGGGAAATCATCAAATGACCCCCCTCTCCCCCACTCTGGGCGGAGCGGAAGGGAGTGTCAGACTTGTACTGACTAAAACCCATCCATGTTCCTTCTTTGCCCTCTGTGTTCCAGGGCCACGGTATCTCTTTCGAACAGTCCCGCAGCCCTGGCAGGCATCGGCCCTTGCGGACCCCTACTTGTTTGCTGACATCTCTTTGAGGCGCACGTGGAACACGAACGCGCCGTCGACACGGCCTGTCGTCATGAGACGGCCGGACGGCGGGCTGCCCCATAACTCGCCGTCTACAGCCCGCGCCTTCGGTGGCCGGGATCCGCAAAGACCCTTAAGTTGAGAGGCCTATAAATGTTACTTAGCACGGCGTGGGTAAGCCTTATTCCCGTCTCTGTCGCAGAACTGCCAAAGTACAAGTTGTAGCGAAATAAAATGCCGGTTCACCACTTTTATACTTATTTAGTAGAACCTTTTAACCGCCAACGTACACAGAACGCGATGCCTCGCCAGCAGCAAGCTATAAATGTATAACGAAGTATTCAGAAAACAGTAGTGATGATGGTATCGTCATATCGTTGAATTTAGTCAGTACAAGTCTGACACTCCCTGCCGCTCCGCCCAGAGTGGGGGGGTCATTTGATGATTTCCCATCCGAAAAAAAAAAAAAAATGGGTCTTTGCGGAGCTGCTTGCTGTTCTCCATGGAAAACGACCAACTCGAATCGTGCACCTCTGCCGCCATAAAGAAAAAAGAAGTTTCGAAAATTTTTTTGAAAATTGAGTTACACATATTCGAAATCAGTAAAAAATGGCATCAAATATATATGTAACTCAATTTTGAAAAAAATGTTAGATACGTCTTTGTTCCTTAAGGCGAGGTTATCCAGATAAACGTCGTTTTGTATTGTGCTTTATTCCTATATGGCACGGATTTAAATTCTGAAAAAAATATATTACATATTTCACACTTCGATCTAGATATTTCGGCACAGCGATACACGATTACTTGCACTTTGTTGCATCCAATTAAATCGCAAAGACAAGTCTAAATGATGGTTTTTAATATTACTTCATTTGAGTTATATTAGGTTTTTAACAATAAAACTTATACCATTATAAAGGTCGTAAAAAATGTGACAGTACACGGCGATCATAATTTGAAATATTAAAAAAACCTATTCCACCATTTCCAAAATGTGCTGTTTTCATCATTTCATACTCGCATCGCGTGCTTCAGTCCCGAGCGGAAAGCGTTGGAGGTCGGACGTGTGCCAAATTTTCGGACACGCCACCACACCCCCGCTAAGTTCTGTTACGAACTGAGCCAAAAATAGTTTGTAAAAAATAATACTTAGTAAACACCGAGCCTAGGTTTATTTGAAATGTCATTTGTTCACAAAAGTCCAGTAGGTACCTAATAGGGAACGTAGTCAGAAGGTATAAGATAAGAGTTACGCATTAGAAAGAGAGGCAGCTTCTAGGAGAATATAACTGTAGATAATTAGCGCTGCGCGGCCTGAATTGAACTTTATTGTGTCGTTTCAAAAGTCGCTATTTATGATTTCGCAATATTATTTATAAATTTCGGTAACTTTGGAATGGGCAACTACAGTACTTTCACAGTTATTATGCCTTTTGAATGGGACTGTAGCTTCATTTTATTATCTTTTTTTCGACAATTCAAAACTGCCTGTAACTGGCCTACTAAAATCAAAACATTTATTCCAATAATTTTTTTTTGTAAGGAGTTCTAAAAAAGTTTTGTAGGGAGCCCGGTAAGCCGAAGATTATCGAGTTCGACATGGGCAGAAAAAGAAAGTATGTAGGGGAGAACGAGATAGAATGAGTAATGGTCGATATTGTATTTTGTACGCACGACGACCGATCAAGCTGTCGAAAACCAGTTTAAGCCGATCTCTCATTGTATAGGAAATCTATACAAGGCGAGGCCAATTTATACTGGAAATGACAGCTTCATGTGCCGCCTACACACGGCGGCCCCGAAAACCATGAAAATGACACCCATGACGAAAAATCCAAAAATTTTCGTCGGCGCCATCTTGGATTTTCTTTTTGACCTAATTTTCATTATTAGCGACCCCGAAAACCATGAAAATGACACCCATGACGACAAAGCTGAAAATTTTAATTGGCGTCATCTTGAATTTCAATTTTGACCTAATTTTCGTTATTAGCGACCCCGAAAACCATGAAAATGACACCCATGACGAAAAAACCAAAAATTTTTGTTGGCGCCATCTTGGATTTTCATTTTGTACTCATTTTCGTTATCAGCGACCCCGAAAACCACGAAAATGACACCCATGACGACAAAGCTAAAATTTTCATTGGCGCCATCTTGAATTTTAATTTTGACCAAATTTTCGTTATCAGCGACCACGAAAACCATGAAAATGACACCCATGACGAAAATACCGAAAATTTTCGTCGGCGCCAGCTTGGATTTTCATTTTGACCTCAGTTTCGTTATCAGCGACCCCAAAAACCACGAAAATGACACTCATGAAGAAAAAATCGAAAATTTTCGTCGCCGCCATCTTGGATTTTCATTTTGGCCTAATTTTAGTTATCAGCGACCCCAAAAACCACGAAAACGAAACCCATGACAACAAAACCGAAAAAAAAGTAAAGCATAATTTTTTTAAAAACCGAATTGCGCGTGGCGTTTAGTTTTGAATCATACCCGTATTCATGATCTTAGTGTCAGTCAGATTTTAAATTCACCTTATTCACAAAAATAAATAAGTATACCTTCTTATTTTTAATTATATCTACTTATTTTAATTGTTAGTAATTAGGTTCACGTTCATAGAATACGTAGGTTCCTAATCTATCTATAACCAATACTTTCTATAAAAATAAAACAAAGTGAACTTATACATATCAATTCAAGTTGTTTTACTGCATCGCTCTACCCTGTAACGCAACTTAGTACCTATCCGAGTTCGTGAACTCTTGACCAGTGCGCTAAGCGCCCGCGTTTTCGCGCCGCGTAATTTGTTACGTATCGCCTCTCCGTGCGGGGGCTGGGGTAAGCGATTGATGCATACGGCGCTCGGGGTAACCTCGCCTTAAGGCGGCAGACCTGTCTTCTGACGCATCATGATTTCCCATGTAGGTTTAAAACTGAACTAAAAAATTTTTCATTTGAAGTGTGCATTCCGAAATTTACAGCATTATGCTTAGAGTTACATACAGCAGCAAGTAACTACACACATGCATTTCATTTTCAAAATCATTATTTGTCTTTTCCCAACTACATACATTGAGTTCAACTACGGGTCCAACCGGATATCTCTGCACACCAGTATTTTGTAGAGAGCGACTACCTGTCTGAACTCCATAACTAGTTTTAAGCTCACTTCAATTTGACCTTTCCTCCAAAATTTTTGCATAATGTACAATCGGCCAAGCTAATTAGTTTACATCGCACACATCGGTAACTGTCATTGTACGAGCCAATAATGTTCGTACAGCCGCTCATTATTATTGTGTGCGTATACGTATTCTACCCTACACGGGGTTTATTTTATCTTTACCCCTGTAGGGTACACGGCCCATATAAGGCCCAATTTTATACAAATGTAACATGGTCACCATAGCTGATTGGTGTAAGCGTTTGCGTCAGTTAGTGATCTAAGCTCGACGACGTGAGTTCGATCACAGCTGAGGAGATATTTTTGCTGTTTTTAACTTTTTGTTCTTTATTAAAACTAATTTTGTGACCGTTAAAATCACTGAAGCAAAAAGTAAAAAAGTAATTAAATAAAACCAATAAAAAAAATTGATTTTTTATTAGATAAACATTGGTATTTGGTTGGAAAGAGCTTATGGCTTGGGTCATTAGAAAATGATCCGTCTCGTTTCTTCCAATATGTTCCTTCCTTACATTGGTAGTTTTAAGGTTCAATTTGGTGGGGGCTGTATGTTAGCAAAAAAAACTTGTGTGGCTGATACAATTATTTAATACGAACTGGTTTTAAACATGTATAGGCTATAGCTATCCATACTAGACGTTCGAATGAGTAAAACACTGTTGTTTACCAGTTTTTTTGACAATAACAAAGTTTTTTGTTGGTAAAGATGGACGTAAATAATTTGTCAAAGTAGGTAGGTAAATAAATTGAATAAAAGTAAAATTAGAGGTGAAGTGAATCAACATGTTAGACAGTAAGAAATTATGACAACTTCTAACCGCATAACAATAACATCACTTCACCATACTTTCAATACTTTACGAGTTGTGGTTTTGAAAAGAGGATCAGAGGAGGAGATTATTAACATTTATTAAAATCCTAATTATTGCTAAGGTTTATATTTGTTCACATTCGCTTAACAAATATGAACATTATTTGCATAAAAATAAGATTCATATTCGTCTACTAATTAAAATTGATGTGTGACCTAGCAAAGTGTAGTCAGTTTAGTCGGTGTGCCGTGGACAGCAACGGTACGCGCTGGCTTACTGCCACGTAATCCAGAAGAATGTAAGTGATTTCTCACAGTGTGTAAGCACATAGTTTGTGCTGTTGCTTTTACGCGGGTGGACAAGAAGGGATCAGCCTTGTGCCTTGCCACGATGTCGTGGTGTCGAGCCGATGAATTTGCCTTTGGTTTTGGCCTACGTCTCCAAAATCCGCATATCGGCGGACCCATAACTGCACGGTTCTCCTCTGTGGATAAAAACAGTATTAATAACAGCTATTATTATAATAAATATATACTACATTTATATACTATATATACACTATGTTTATACAATATACTAATGTATACCCAACTAATTTGATAATAATACAATACAATCATAAATACAAGATATATACTCACATTAGCTTTTCTTAAACTGTCTAAGGGCTAGATCAAGCTAATTTTGGACCAAGTTAATTTTATAGTAATCATCATAAGATAAAAAATTTAAAAAAAAACTATAATCGAGTTATGATAATATATTATTATAACTATGGTAGGTATTGCTCTTAAGTTACATTAATTATTTATTCGTAGTAAACATTGAAAGGTGAGAGGAGTTAGTTAAAGTGAAGTAGGTATAATATTAACATAATAAATGTAACTGTTACTCACCGATATCATTAAGCGCCTTCCAATTTCACTTCTACAAAGCGTGTCGATGACAATTTAAATTGAGTCAGCTTAAGATTTGGCGACGAGTTTGGGACTTTCAGTAGCGTCCTGTAATGCACATCACAGGAGCAAACAACAGCACAGGCAGGACACGATATAAAGTGTCCCATCGTTTGTGGAGCAGCACCACATTTACACTCACAATTTCACATATAGATACGTTTTTCTCATCCAAAACAACGATTTCTGCCCTTTTGAACATTGATAAATGTTGCATGGTTGGATCCACAGAAATAAATCGGCACACATGCGCATGAGTAGTAATCAATAAACTCAGTAATGAAAATACTCGTAGATTGACAACTAATAACGCTCATTTTTATAATTGAAGGTGTTTGAAAACAATATTTTTAAATTGTCGGTAGTTATTTTCTAAACAGTCAAAATAAAATGACCCGAGAGTTCCGTGTTTATCTCAAATGTTGGAAACTTCATTACACAACTATGAACGGGATCGAATCGTTATAAATTCTACTTTAAGTAATGTTTTAACAAAATAAACAATACAAAAACAAAAAGAATATATTGTTGCATACATGGTTTAAAATTACGGTTTCTCGTTCACTGACCAAAGACGATAGCCAATGTGCCAAGGTTGCTACAGTAATATTATGCAAAATATTATCTCCTTCAGTATCCTAAGTGAATGATGACTATATATTGGTATATGGTAATTGATGTGCCACACGCACACTAATAAAAACCGAGCTCGCTCGTTTTATTTAGTGTTTATAACTATGACTTCACCCACACATATAGACTGTAAATCAATTAGTTGGTTCAATCTTATCTACAACATTTGAAGCCCACGCGGCGGGAATACGCTTATTAAATACATTTAATTTCTTGTTGTATTTTTTTTGCAATAAAATTGGTAAATGGTAAATTGGTAATTGGTAATTGGTATTGGCTTTTATCTACTATAGAACCATTGCCCTAATTCCCATATTCTCAAAAGTCATCGAAAAGATAATTTGTGAATCAATCAATAAGTTTTTATGTAAATATAATATTTTATGTGATGAATAAAAAGTATTCAGGAAAAACAAACGCATAAATATTGCTTGAATGTTGATAAAAAAACTACCAATCTACGCAATCCTCACAGATATGACAAAAGCTTTCGATTGTGTCCATCACGAAACCCTTCTTAATAAGCTTGACATGTATGGAATAAGGGGAAACGTACTAGATCTAATTAGGTCATATCTAAGTGGCCGTAAACAATACACGGAAATCTCTAATATTTGCACTAGCACTAGGCGTGAGATAAAATATAAATTCGGAGCAAGACTTATAAGACATAGCGTACCTCAGGGTGGGGTTCTTAGCTCACTCTTATTCTTGCTATACATAAATGACCTACCTAATCATGTTAAACACCCTACAGTCTTATTTGCTGACGTCAGTACCACACTAATTAAATATACAGACATGAATAAATACGAACTGGACATAAGGACATTGTGAATTGACTTGACAAAAATAATTTAGTAATTAACCTGCAAAAAACTAACGTAATGCACTTTTATCAACGCACATCAGTACCGAATACAGTGATAGAATATAATAACTGTAGTATAGGCCAAGTAAAAGTTGCGAAATTTCTAGGTATACTGATAGATAGCCAGTTGACTCGGAAACCTCAAGCAGAAGAAGTCTATAAAAAACTGAGCGTATCCGCGTATGTCCTACATAATCAAAGGTAAACATCACCACAACACTAGTTGCATAGTATGGTCTAGTCGCGTCCATTTTAAGATATGGAATAATCTTTTGGGGAAACTGTACCCTACGAGAACAGATGTCCAAAGCCCAAAAACGATGCATAAGGGCAATACTTAACATGCAAGTGACGGATAGTTGCGTTCCTGTGTTTAAGTCTCTAAAACTTTTAACTTTCCCGTGTATATATTAAAAATAGCACTCTTTGTTGTATCTAACATGAAAAAAAAGAAAGAAAGAAAGGAGAAAGGATTTAAGCTGCAAATCGCTTTTAAAGATTGGTTTAGTGATCGGATGAAAGCATGAGGTTCTTCTTGGGTTAGATTCCCGGGTCGGCAATGTGTTATTGAGTTTTTCCACCAAGAAATTCTCAGTAGCAACTACGAAGTCTGGTTTTGTGCCCGGTTGATGGCAACTGGCTCGTCCGATATTTCATGGGTCTTAAACACAACTGGCGAAATGTGGGTGTACTTCTAGGTACACCTCAACTTCACCCTTCAGGTATCACCGGCGGAGTGTTGAACTAACATAACATCACGTCTGTAAGATCGAGCTTCAGTCTTCTGTCTACCGAATGAAAACAATATTTTTGCCAATCGCAATTACCTTTTATTAAAATTAACGGAACTAATGTTTTTTTCCAAACTAAACACAATCAAAATTGAACGAACGTAAAAAATACATCCCCAACATCGGCGATGTCTGTCCTGGAGCGTATCCGATCGGTGACTTGGATGTTTAAAATGCTACGCTCCACCGCTGTTTGGCAAACCTTGAGTTTGAAGTTCTCAGCCTCCGTCAAAGGCCATGTCTGGGCACCATAATTTAAGATAGGCAGGATCGTAGAAGATAGGAGGTCGACGAGTTTACGCTTAAGTGAGATTGGAAGGTATAACGTTGTCGAAATAAAATCGGTGAAGCCACACCGTCACGGCAGTCGTAATTTTAAATATTCTTGACTTAATGATTAGGCAACCCATTCGTTATGTTTTTTTATGTATATTCAAAATATGTTTCATTCGGTAAATAGGCAGGCTTTATTTACAAATGTGGAGATGAGACCCCAGAGGGAAGAGGTGGAAGAGGACTGCATTAGCATTTGAACTTCGGAGCAAAGTATTAATAATAGTCAACATAAATGTGGTGAATAGACGAAGGGCTTGCTTCAACAGTCTTTGTTCCATCGATCTGCGTAATACCTGCGTCTATTCTTCAATTTTTTTTTTTTGCCCTTTTGTCAGTGTCCTTCGAAAAGTATCCTCTTAGGCCATCGTGGTCCATCTTCGGAAATACGACATCTAATGTCATTGACCTGTTCTTCTTCTACTTTCAAATCGATGGTACGTCTTATCAAATTATTAACACCCAGATGGCTACGATAATCGTGTGTCAGTAGCGTTTTGGACAGTAAGCCCTCTAAAACGTAGGTGTAGGGACACTTTGGACACTCCTGTATGGTCGGCCATGGTCTGGTCGGAAGCCCCGTATTCACATTGAGATGCTACAACCATGGGACCTATTTTGTATCACCATGGTTAGGGGTCGTCCATTAATCACGTGAGGCTGGAAAGGGGGGGAGGGGGTTTCGGTAAAAATCACGAAATATCACTAGGGGGAGGGGCAGGTGTAGTGAGATATCACGTGTATTTATTTTTTCTTTGAACGCGCGATTTCTAAACCGAAAAGCGGTGCGTGACCTTGACATTTTTATCACGGTGCTTATTTTTCCAGAATTAAATTGGATTATACCTGTTAACCTGTATTTAAAGATAATGATTTTTTTTAAGATACTTTGTACCAAAAAAAAATACACGTGATTTTGGGTGGGAGGAGGGAGGGGTAGTCTAAAACTTCACCACGAATCACCATGGGGGAGGTAGGGGTTAAAAATTTGTTAAAAAACATCACGTGATTAATGGACGACCCCTTAAACAGATTTACAACTAAAATATTTTCAAAACTTTGATTAACATAAATAAGACAAAGTGCGACCAAAATGGAGAGACTTTATAAGTGCGCAATGAGTGAAATATAATGCGTTGAAAAACCAAACTTAGAAGATTTTTTTTTAACTTTGAATGTGATTAACCTTTGGGACCCATAGATCATGAGTTACATCTATATTTTTCGTTCATAAACTTTGACAACCACTAAAGAATACGCGGTCACGTGAGTGAAGCCGCGGGCACAGCTATTATTATATATTATGTCGACGCGGAATTATTATTTCAAGTTAACACTGTGAGATGACCTTCGGAATATCAATCAATAAATGTAGCCACACATTCAAAAATTCGGTACGGAAACTATAAGTACCAGGTCAAAGGAGTCAACGAAACAATGACATATATTATGAAGAAAAATAAAACAACACTTTTAAATTTTTGGGGTTCCGTACCCGAGGGTAACCAACGGAACCCTATTACTAAGCCTCCGCTGTCCGTCCGTCTGTGAGCGGGCTGTATCTCGTGATCCGTAATATTTAGACAGTTGACATTTTCACAGAATGTGTATTTCGGTTGCTGCTCTAACAACAAATAATAAAAAACGCATACATTTCCGTTATAAAAAAAAAGTGCGAGTCGGACTCGTCCATGAAGGGTTCCGTAAAATAAAACAATGCGTAAAATGTAACAGATACACTATGAAATCAATCGATCATTTGATCTCTGCAACTTGCTAGTACTTCCTGGTGTGCAGCTGCACGGCGAGTGGTAGGGGGTGAGGACTGGACTGCTCTGAACGCCTGACTGAGGAACACAGACTCTTTCTCCACTACTATCGTCTTCATACCCGCTTATACAAGTCCTCTGCCAGACAGAAGCCTTCCCAAAGAATCTCCGCAACGCCAAATCCAACGCTACCCGCATCTGTCATAGCATAATCAGCCTATAATCTTCCCACAGCTGGGACACATGGCTGTCCTCCCGAGAGCGAGTGAAAAAGCAAATCTCAATACACCACGAGTGTACACAATGGCCGGCCACAAAAGAGACGCCCACGATGCAACGTATTGATTTTTTTTTAAATTAATTGTCACACTTTTAAGAGGTGCTAGGCCCGGTGTCTCTATGATGACTCTAAGGACCAATTTGCCAGGTTTACCCATCTTTTTAGGACTATGGATGTCACTAGGAGCAGTGATGTCAACTCGGAAGACGACTTGTAGGTCGTAGGTTACGACCCAGGCAGACACTTTATTTTGTTTAATTTTATTTCATCACCACTGCTCTCAAGACGGTGAAGGAAAACATCGTGAGGGACTGGAATATCCTGGAACAAAAAAAAACGAAGACGTGGGACCTCCACCAACCTGTCCACAGTGCCCGGGTGGTGAACTACGGCCCACTCACACTCTCAAAGGCTGATTATCATCATCATCATCTGCCTAGCCTTTTCCTAGATATATTGGGGTCGGCTTCCAGTCTAAGCGGATGCAAAAGAAAACCAGTATTTTACATGGAGCGGCTGCCTATCTGACCTTCACAACCCAGTAAGTATTGGGTAATACTATACGCCCTGGTAAGACTGGCTGTCAGACTTCCTGGCGACTTACCTGTAACGACTGTCAAAGATCTACAAACAACAGCTGGGAAAAACGACTTAATGAGGCACGGAAGAAACTCGATGTGTAATGAGTGGTCACCCATCCACGAACCAACCTAGGTAAGAACGGCTACCCAACAATCGACCCAAGCGGCTGCTATTATTTAGCCACAAGCTCCTCAAAGGCTCTCAAAGGCTGATTATGATTATGCAAAAATCTTGTTTCGGTTTTTACCATTTTGCATTTTGTTTTTCTTTCTACATAGGTATATTAATAAGATGCTGTTCAAATCTCTTTAGTCGCCGCTCACTGTTCAAGACAAGCGCGTATTTCGTCAACATGAATAAATATTTTGCATTGTGTCTGTGCGCCAGTTTGAGTGCCGTGCTTTGTGAATTTATAAATAGGAATGAAGGTGAGAAATAAATAAATTATATTATTAAAATAGCGACCCGCCAGACATCTAGATTTCTTTGTTACATTTAAATTTAGTAGTCATGTATTTATACAATGAAGCTTCGGGAATCAATTTTTTGAATGATGTTGAGTACAGCATCAAAATCCACTGACACGTCCAGCAACTAGGTTTTTATACTACTTATATACAGTGAGGACCAGAAAGGTGTGGTCATATTTCAGGTCGTATTTGTCATATATTTATGTAAATTAGTCAATATTAATTGTGTCATCATCAGCCTGACCTTCATAACTGTGTTGGGGTCGGCTTCCAGTCTAACCGAATGCATATGAAGGGGCTGAACCATTTCTAATGGAAAAACCTAATAACACAATACCCGACCTAGGAACCGAACCCGGAACCTCATAGTCAGCAGGCGCGCTTGCGGTCACTAGATCAACGAGGCAGTCATTTACTAATTAATTCATTATAATTCACACTTGTATCTTTTATCATTTCGATTTCAAATAAAATCATGTTTGGTGAACCGGCTGACAATCACGTAGGTCCGGTCGGCGGCGATCGTAGTCAACTTAAAAGTACGAGTATAAGTCGCCAAAAAACTTGTTTCGTCTGCGTTCGCCGAAATTAATTATTATTTAAAACTAGTTTAAAAGTTATATTTTCCTCATAGAGCTACACGATAACTGAAAATTGTTGGCACTGACTGGACAAGCCCACTCAAATCTGTGTCTTTCTTCAAAAGCCTATCTCAGACACTAATCTGCAATCTGCATAGTCTTCATGTGAGTCGACCAAGATATGTCTGGACCTTAAAAGAGACTATGACGTCTGAGTTTGTTTTGGTTGTTTCTTCTCAGAGTAGTTAGATACGAGACACCGGCCTCACTTATAAAAAAAAAAAAATAATGACTTGTAAAAGTGTTTGCAAAAATCTATTTTCAAAAAAACATCATTTATCATTAACATGGCAATTCTTTTTACAAATACCTAAAAAACTACCAGGTCGCCTGTTTAAACGAACAACTATATAGTGGCACCTACATGAATACCTGCACACTGTTGCATTGGCTCAGCGTCGAGAGCTGAACTTCCAGCAGTACAATAGCATTTAAATGTGGTGCTGTTCCACAAACAATGGGGCACTTAATATCGTGTCCTGCGTGTCCTGTTGTTTTTCACTTCAGGAACTGATGGACGCTACCGAAAGCGCCAAACTAGTAGCTCAGTTCTGGGCTGACTCAATTTAGATTGCCATCGACACGCTAAGAAGAAGAATAGCATTTAGGCATTTAATTAGAAGTGTTCATTAAAACGGGCATTAATTAGTACTCACTGCATGTTCCATACTATTAAGCTCTGGGTGAACCAGTCAGACAGGCAGCCATCATTATCATCATCATCCACAACCTGAATTCAATTTCCAATATCGAAAATCAGATAGGCAGCCGCTCCATGTAAAATACTACGAGGCGGTCCCCTACATAGTTGGGAATAAGCTCCAACTAGCGAAATTCATTAATGATTACTACATTTAACTTACTTTTTTCAGGAGACGAGTGTGAGTGGGAAGGGCTGAAAGGGATATGTGTGAAGGAGACAAGATGTCTCACCACACTTGATGACGACAGCCCGAAGCATCCTGTAAGTAGTCACCTATTTCCTTCCTTTCCTTTCAGCACTTTGAGTATATTTCCATGCGGACCGGTCAATGTGGCGACACTTGGGGGAGGCCTGTGCCCAGCAGTGGACGTCTTTCGGCTGAAATGATGATGATGATATTTCCACTCTGGGACTTTAGAATCATTTACTGCACTCATAGTAACAGTGTGCGCGTTGCTGACACTTAGGGCACATTCATCAGGACACGGCGCGGCCCGCTTCCAGTTCAAACATGTGGTGATGTATGAGAGCGTTTACGAAGAAGCGAATTTACGCGCGTTTGCTTGAAATGAAGCTTTGCTTGGGTGGAGCCCGCACATGGCACCGCTGCGGCATTCAACCGGCCAACCAGTCCCTTTTGATGCTTTGATCACGGAGAAGCGGCGTGTGAAACGTAGTGTTACCCACGACGGAGCACGCGTCGTCGAACGTGTTTCGTGTTTCGTGTTTGGTAAACTAACAACGTGATGTCATCTCAACGTTAAGTCACGTGGTCAAAACAAACGAATAGTAAACTCGTAGACAAGTTTACAACTTATCTGAGCGTTCAAAATGATAGAATGAAATATAATCGTTTCTACAATGTTGATCGCTAGATCCCATATAAATCGTGGCCAAGCTACAGTTTTGACAAACGCTAACGAAACGATGTCGAAGTTTTTGAACGACCACTGAGCGATCGCCGACACCCAAGAATTAACGATAACAATAGGCGTCTATATGATTCAGCTGTGTCGTGTATCACGTCATTGTTTATGTTTCAAACTTTCAAGTGCCCGAGTATGATAGACTTCCGAATAATACAGGTGTTAAGAAATAACTATTAATTTTTGTACCTTTCTATGAATTCCAATAAAGCTGCGAACTTCCTCGAGATCTAGATTGCATCCTATAAAAGTTATCACTTCAATTATGGTATCTTTCATTTAAATGCAGGATCACATCATATCATTTCGAGTCACAGTAATGTTTAAAATTACATTCCGCACTGTGATATTATAATAAACCAATTATAAGAAGAACTTGTTCCTTATTTCGCTTACTTCTTATCACTTAAAAGAATTATTCCTTTCTTAACAATTCAAAACAAAAGTTCAGCCCGCGCCAAAGTAAACAACTGTGACTTTGATGTTAGTTTGACGTGGGTAGGAACGCTCACCATAGACTAAAGTATGGGTTTTTTCTACAAACATTGGAGAACGAGCGATCGACTGAGTCGTGTCAAGTTGGCTACCAACTTAGCGTTTTCTCAAATCGCTTACGCCGAGGCGTCAACGATTGTAGAAAGCGATTCGATAAGAAACGTTTGTAACTTGGCTAGGCCTGCTGGGCTGCTGCACACGTCGCCTCTGTGTACACGGAAAAAACGCGCAACGCTCCGTGTTTCCATAAATGAGCCCTTAGAGGCCTGGCCCACGGCGACTTTTTGTAGCGATACAGTAGCGATGCTGTCGCGCATGTGTAACGATACAGCCGCGATGCTGTCGCTGGCTGGATACCTTCGCCCAGTTCTGTATCGCTACAAAAAGTCGCCGTGGGCGATGGGCCTTACACTACTGTACAGCGATACCTGTCAAGTGTGTGACAGTTCGCTATTTAGTTTGGCCCTGTATTAATTAATGGCGTATACCTATGTTTCTAATCATTTCAGGTATGTGCCAATTATTTGGGGGGAAAAATCATATGCTGCACGGATTGTAATCTCGTTAATAGCACCAAGTAAGTTTGTTATATGTTACTGTTTCGTAGCTGACCGTACAACCATACGAGAAGAATATTGGGACATTTCAGAACTAATAACTTATGACAACGCTTAAAAAAAAATAATACGTACCAAACTAGTTCTTTTTTGTTTTAGAAACGCAATATTTATACCACCATCAGGACTTATATGGAAAAATGGTCAGAAAGCAAGGGACAGTGAGTTATTCCGTCATTACAGTTATTTCTTTCCTTCTTTTTAACCGACTTCTAAAAAAGGAGGAGGTTATGATTATTATATTTATATTTTTTTTTTAAATTGAGTTGGATAGGAAAGTAATATTTTTGTAATTATAACTAGCAGTGCCCGCGGCTTCGCTCACGTGACCGCGTATTCTTGAGTTATTGTCAAAGTTTATGAACGATTAATATAGATGCAACTCACGATCTATCCTGGGTCCCAACGGTTAATAACATTAAAAACTAAAAAAAATCTTCTAAGTTTTGAGATCAACTGCTGGCCTGACGCCCAGGTTTCGTAGAAAACTGCCCGTGGCCTGTGCCGTTATTTTCCACGGTTTAAAGTTTTTTTTTTTGGAAAAAGTTTTATCTTCTTACCTTGTTTCTTTTCATCTTTCTTTCGTAATCCGAAGAGCTAAGCAGAGGTGCACACACATTTCACAGTTATTTGTTTGTTATGGCGCGAGCCTGTTGCCATCAACTGGGTACAAAATACGGACTCCATGGCTACTACTGAAAACATCGTCATAAAATAAAACAATAACACTTTGCCAGACCCGGAAATCGAAACAGAGGCAGTCGAGGTTCTTCTTTCTTTCTTTCATTTTTTACCGATCCTGATCCAGCGCTCGCGGCTATACTAAGAGGTCGTGTTTTTGTTATTTTCAGATTGTCTGCAGTATTTACAGGACCTGCCATATAAGTGTAAGAAAAAGAGCTTCTACGCGGGGATTACGAGAGACTTAGATGAGGTCAACGGGTGCTACGAATACAGTGAGTGGGATGCGGACAGTAGCTCACCTGAAGACAAAAATCCTACAGCGGAGTTTCCTCATAAAGTAAGTACCTACCAGAAAAATGGGCATTTATTTACTTAGGAATCACATGGCAGCCACGTATTATCACATGCATTATACTTATCTGTGACTATCTTATTATGTAAAGAGGAGCATATCTCAGGGCGATCGCCCTTTAATCACGTGAAGTTAGAACAGGGGGGAGCGGGTCAGAAAAAAAAGATTAAGCAAGGGGCAATGTGACAATCACGTATTTTTTGATGTGGGACGAAAAAAATAATGTAATGTGTGCTATGCAAACCAAATTAAGCTGATCTCTCATCGTACGGTAAGCTCATACAAAGCGAAGTCAGGTTATACTTGATGTGCCGCCGTGTGCACCAATTATGAACTAAATACCCGAGCAAGGGAATTTTTATCTAAAAGCGATAAACAAACTGATAACAGGAGATTTTGATATCGCGTATGAGAATTTTGAGTAGTAGTTTGTCAGGACATTTGTTTTGGTTAATAAGGGTAAGCAAGTTCATTTGTTTAATTTCTGTGACACTTTAGTTCGGAATTCACAAAAAAAGGATGAGTTAAAATTCGATATTAAAATGGTCGGTTATTGCTTCTAGAATTAGAACACAATACCCCTAACTTCAGGTCAAGTTGCTTAAACTGTGTTGCTTCAGAGTAAGGGCGAACGCAGCGAGAGATTGCTGAAACTTTAAATGCACCGCGAACTAGTCTCAGGTACGCCTTAACAAGGCACTACCAGACCGGCCGGACCGGGAGAATGGAGGAATGGGATCTGCGTGCTCAAAGACCAGCTCGAGGTCCAGAACTGCTCCGGCACTATCGCGTAGCTTTACTACGGTTCGCTCGCGAGCAGTGGAGTAAAGTTCTATGATATAACAAATGCAGGCTGGCCTTAAGATACACAGATGAGCGGGAACGTGTGTAGAGCAGGCATGGGGAGTAGTTTATGCCAATCACACCGTCACCGTCAGTTTGCGTCGTTCAGGACATTCTTCTTAATGCGCGACCTAACACAGCACGTTGTGTGGATGATAACCTGTCGGAAGTGAGAATTGGGCAAAGAAGGAACATGGATGGGTTTTAGTCAGTACAAGTCTGACACTCCCTTCCGCTCCGCCCAGAGTGGGGGGGGTCATTTGATGATTTCCCATCCAAAAAAAAAAAAAAAAAAAAAAAAAAAAAAAAAAAAAAAAAAAAAAAAAAAAGTGGCCAGCCCGAAGCCCGCATATGCTAATACTAGAAAGAGGCATCAGATCCAGTCCAATCTATTGAAAACCGCTCTAGTGGCCACATGGGAAGAAATACCGCATGTGGACATTAACACCTTCACTGCGGATACGGTGCCGCTGATGAGCACGGTGAAAACTACATCTTTCTCGCGGGTGCGGAACGATTATCTTCGATATTTGTAGAAGTTCGACAAAGATAAATTTCCATGGTTGATTTCTCATTTTGTGTTTGGCTGATCCAGGGGTGAAACGAATGTAAAGAAATTGGGTTCAGGATCATTTTAACAGTATCAGAACAAAA
This sequence comes from Noctua janthina, assembly GCA_963576755.1. Classification (NCBI taxonomy): domain Eukaryota; kingdom Metazoa; phylum Arthropoda; class Insecta; order Lepidoptera; family Noctuidae; genus Noctua; species Noctua janthina. The sequence continues at coordinate 9,139,754 of OY755080.1, read as the reverse complement.
CAAGGTATACTACGTATTCGCAAAGTTAGAGCTATTAGCTCCAAAAGGACTGAAACGAACTGTCCAAAAGGTCGATGGATGGGCATTCCGACGCCAACGCACCAGATGAAAGATTATGATTTTTTTTGCCGCAGCCGGCGTGTTGAAAACATAATCCATAGCATGCCTGGCCAGAGGTAGAACCCGCTATTAATTTTAAGTACCATAGCTTTATTTAGTCAATTTCAAATAGAGCTTAATGCCTTTTTTTGGAATTTTATAAAAAAATTATAAAGTTAATCATTCGAATTTAAAATCGAATAAACATTTAAGTTTTACAACAAAAAAAGAGACCCCGCGTTGCGTTTCATTTTGATAATTAACCACATAACGCGCTTAGGCCACACATTCCGTGCCGCTGAGTGTCTGTGATCATTTCTGTAATAAAACATACATGTGATGCTTGGAAGAAGGAGGAGGGGTAGTCTAAACCCTCACGACCTATCACCAAGGGCGAGAGGGGGGCTATAAAAGTGGCCTAAAAAACCCCACGTGATTGAATGGCCCCAATTGTGGCGTTCACCACAGTTATTATTATTTATTTATTTGTTTAGGATCTCCAACAAAGGATATAGACAAACACACGAAATAAAAAATCGACGACAAAAGTATCACGTAGGTGTACTCCTTCACTTATAGGAGACCACCGCATGCATAATAAGATGTACAACTAAGCCAACAAAGTTATAGTAGCATTTAAAAATTCAAATCAAAACACAAATTTAAATTACAAATATAAAATTAACACATAGTAGCAATTAAAAAATCGAAACACATTTGGTAATAAAATAAGGAAAATAAAAAAAAATAAAAAAATAAAAAATATTACATGTGTACGGTGTGCTACCCAGTTTTGTTTTAGGTAACAAACTAAAACAAAACTGGGTAGCACACCGTAAAAAATTGGCAAATTCCGTATAGGTCGCCCTAAAATAAGAAATAAATTTTAAAGATTTTAAAATTGTAACAGGCCGATGATCCGATAATCCGCACGCAACATACGCGCTTTGACGTGGAGTTGCGGACACCAGCTCGTTATACAATACAATACAAACAGACCGATGATGTCTGTACATTTTAGATATTGAAAAAAAAATGTATATAGGTCTTTATTAGAGCAAGCCAAAACAGCAGTCTTTAGAATTTTGTTTTTCTGTCTGTATGTACGCGCATCACGCAAAAACTACTGCATGGATTTGAACGCAGTTTTCACCGCTCCACTGCTAGATGCTTAACTTATAAAAAAATAAATTTAAAATTTAAAAAACCTCAATTGTAACAAAGAAAAGCAAACAAACATTCGAACAATTTGCTGAGTCGGTTTTGATAATACAAGTCTAATTGTAATACAACGTGTAACAGAATAAACAAAGACCTGAAAGTAGTTGGTTCAGAATCGGCTTCTGAATCGATTTCCGTCATACAAAATAAGTGTTAAATTATAAATACAAACAATAAACTGTACCTAAACACGACTTATCAGGGGGTAGTTGATATCGCGAAAGTTACGCATCTGAGATACACTTTTTACCCGCGTGTGCCGCAGGGAGTCCGGGCGCTTCGCCCTTCGTTAGTTTCGTGGTTCGGGTAAAAAGTCGCTGTTTTAAATGCATCCCCGTTACTAAGCCTAAAGTGTTAGATTTAAATTTAATTAAATTCAATTCATTCATTTTGTATCCCTAATAAAAAATATATAGTTTTTATGATGATACGAGTTTTGTTCATTTTTATTTCATTGTGTTTATTCTGTCTACTAAAAATGTTTTGTTTATTCTTCGCGCCTACCATATTGTTTACTTAATAATTTTATTACTTATTTTTATTTTTTTGTTCTTTTTTTTATGTTCAACCAATAACTTGTATGTGTGGTGTAAACTGTAAGTATAAGTTGGTTATAAATAAATAAAATTCGTGTTGATAATTTCACTTACTAGAAAATTATCAATCATTACACGGTAAACTCAATGAAGTATCAAAAGTTATTTATAATATCAGCCTTTGACAGTTTAGGTACGTAAAATTCGTTCATTGAACTAACGCACATCTAATGCAGCAATACAGCAATGGTCAGCTGGCGGGCGCTCGAGTTGGCGTGTCGTGTCGGCCGCTAACATTGCATGAGTGTGTCTGCAGGGATGTTGATGTACATACGTTTTGCGTTTAGTAAGGATAACTATTTTATAAAAAAAAGACTAGGTTTGGTTTAAATTTATTTAATTACGGATGTTGTTTTAGACTTATAATTTAATATTCTAATTGGGGTGTCTGAGGTATTGCGCTTAATCTGTTACACGTTGTATACACACCATTCGCTTTTATTTGATACCCCAGTTGGGTATATTTCAAAATTTTCGATTTTTCATACCCACTTTCATCCCCCATAACCAGTAAATGGCTGCACCGATTATGATAAAACGTATCTAACTATCACCAAGAAACTAGCTTTCAAATAAAAAAAAACTGCATCCAAATCGGTTCACTCATTTAAGAGCTACGGTGCCAGAGACAGACACACACACACACACACACACACACTGCGGTTAAACTTACAACACCCCTCTTTTTGCGTTGGGGTTTAAAAAAATATGTGGCGACAGATGAGGACATACTGTAATACTAAACTGAGAGACCAAATGGGTTAGGTTGGTTAGAACCATCACCAACCATGTGCGAGTCAAGATGAAAGCAGTAACTAAGCTAGGGCACCCCGAGCAAATAGGTTTGCTAAGTTAGGCTGGAGCTGTGACGAAACGCGCGCAAGCTGAGCGAGCGGTGCCGCTGCAGCGGCCGGCAAGCGCTACATCCAAGTTAGATGCATCAAATTTGTATTTTCAAGACACCGTCTTCACTATTTGTAGTCGCCCGCAGTCATTACCTATTAGTATTAGTATTTTTTAAGACATATTCAGTATTTTTAATGTATTTAACATGAATTTAAATTCGCGTTTGAACATGTTACGTTGGCTGTTTTACGAGAAAACTCTAGATTACTCTAGGTTCGAGTCTAGAATGTTCCACTATTGAACTGTGCAGAAAGTTGAGGTGATGGCACAATATGTACAACTTTGATTTTAATAGCCATGCATACCTATATCAATCAAAAGCTGGCATCAAAACAAATAAATATTGTACGACTTAAAACCTTCTAATGCATCACGTTCCCAAGATATAAGCCATCTTTTTTTTTTTTTCGGATGGTAAATCATCAAATGACCCCCCCCCCCCCCCCTCTGGGCGGAGCGGAAGGGAGTGTCAGACTTGTACTGACTAAAACCATCCATGTTCCTTCTTTGCCCTTTGCGCTCCAGGGCCACGGTATCTCTTTCGAACAGTCCCGCAGCCCTGGATATAAGCCATCTTCACCACTGTGATAGTTTATATTATATTTCGGGAATGTGATGCTTTAGAATATTTTGTCTCATTCAATACTCGTTTGTATTGATGCCAGCTATTGATTGATATAGGTAGGTTTTATGCGTGGCTATTAAAATCAAAGTTGTACTTGTTGTGCCATCGGTGAATAGATTCTAACTTTGATAGCTTAAACTGTTTTAAGGTTTCACGGTTTATAACTAAACTAACACTGTCACTTACGGGATATCTTCCGTGATTTTAAATTATTCTGAGCTCCCAATATTTCGACGCTGCTGCAAGCTAAAAGGCAAGTAGGAAGATATTCCGTAAGTGACAGTGTACATTTGACAGCTTATGTCTCGGAAACGTGACGCTTTTTTGTCTCATACAAAAATTGTTTGTATTGATACCAGATATTGATACCTTAATGTACCGTGTTTTTACACAAATAAAATTATTCTATTCTATAACACGATGTTTGTTTCACAAATACAAGTTTTTTTTTAACTCTTTTCAAAAGAAGAGTTTCAAAATGGATACAAGACCTACAGTTTTGGAGAAGTCACATTTTCTCGAATTTTTGGTTCCAGCGCATGTATGATCATGTCATCGGTCGCTCTTAAAATGGTTACCCATCAGACAACGCAGAACGCTACGGGCTTTGACAACCTTGTTTCAAAATTTGTTTTTTTTTTTTTTTCTGTACGATTGCACCTACTGTTTTGTCTCTGCATCACCCTAAGGTAGACTGGCAGAAAATGAGTTCGCCTTTGTACATTATATGCAAAAAGTTAAAAAAAATAAAATAATAATAATGTTTCCTCGTTATTTTCGGTTATTTTATTTTATTTATTTATTTTATTCACACCATAAAGTGAGTGTTATGTTAGTAAATTACAATAAATAAACAATACATTTTATTTGCGACATGGATGTCTGCGCGTGCATGTCTACCCCGCCCAGTGCCCGATAAATGGCCCATCAATTTTGTCCGGCAGTGTAGCTAGAATATTATAACAGTAGGAGAGTCAACTGCAAAATTTCCTACCTACTTGATACCGATGCATTACTTTGTGTAAGTTATTTCATCACCACTGCGCTCAAAACGGTGAAGGAAAACATCTTGAAGAAATCGGCATGTCCTAGAACCTAAAATTCGAAGACATGTGACATCTATCAACCCGCACTGGGCCCGCGTGGTGGATTATAGCTCAATCATAGAGAGGAGGCCTGCGTCCCAGCAGTGGGAACATTAATAGGCTGATTATGTTATGCTTTCTAAAGTTATAGTAGGAGAGCCGACTGCAAAATTTCCAACCTACTTGATACCGCGATAAAATGCACAATGGGTTCTCATAAAAGTGATGCTAAGTCCGAATTTGATAGTCTGCCACGGCGGAACTTGCTGGAAGTAAAAAAAAAAACATTTTCGGTGCGAAAAAGTGGGCGATACTTTACCCATCTGATACTGAAATAATAGTTATGGCATCAGTTACAAATTTACTGGTAGATACAGAAAAGCTAAATCTGTCAGTATTTTTTTTGCCGGAAGTGCTTGGCAGACGCTCTCAAAGGTGACCATCGGGACCCCTAAATATACCCATCTGATACCAGCATGAAACCAATTCCTGTCGGTAGGTATGAACCCTCATTTCAGGAATATATAAGTCTGCCAACGCTTTTTCTGCCGAAACACCTTGACAGACGAGATTATGTAAGCAACATCCGTAGAACCCGTATTTTGGAATTGTACAGATTACGGACATTTTAATTACTGAAGGCTTATTGTATTACATATATAATCATTATGAAGGTCTGTCTTCTTCTTCTTCTTATCGTATCGACGTTCCTTCCATATTAGACGGTTTGGGCCCAGTAGGTGGCCACGTTTATTGCAGCGTCAGAGGCGCTATTCAGGTCGTCAAGAGTGCAGGTAAACGGACACCTGGGAAACTCCAGCAAGTGGGGCATAGTTTGATCCGGAGCGCCGCACTAGCACTCAGTGTTGGAGGGACCAATAATACCCCATTTTGCCAGATTATGTTTGCAGCGGCCTAATTGGGTACGCAGTCGATTCAGAGCTTTCCAAATAGGCCACTGTAGTTCACTGCCGGGAGCCAGGTGTTCTTGGGGCTTTAAGAAGTCGTGGGGAGGTGGACACTTCTCTTGCCATAACTTGCCGCGTACTTTGGGTGGCCTGTCTTGGATTGCCTGAGTGGAGCGTAAGAAGCTTTTGCGGCTTTTTAGTCTTCCCGGGTTAGGTGTGTGGTTGTAGAGGGGATGTCAGGAATCGAATTCTTGGTTCTTTTTTTCCAGCGCGCATGCGACATCCCTTCGTACAGCAGGTGGTGCGATACCTACTAGGTCTGGTTTTAGGCAGCCCGATATTATCCGAACGTCTCGTTTAGAGCAGTTTCTACTTGCTTTGCGTCAGCGAATCGACGCCACACTGGGCACGCAAATTCGCCAGCAGAAAAACATAGGGACATGCCGGTTGTTCGAAGAACTTCGGGTGCTGCTCCCCAGCTCATGGAAACTAGGCGACGTAACAAGTTGTTTCGGGTCGCGACTTTCTGTTTTGTACTATGACAATGTGACTTATACGTTAAGGCCCTGTCCAACGTGACACCTAGATACTTTGGAATGTCTATGTTAGGTAATAAGTGATAAAAATATCTACAGATTAGTTTTTTTTCACTAGCTGTTTTTAATATTAGCAATTCTGGTTTAGCAACTAGTTTGGTATATCCTCTTTATCGCGTTCCCGAAAGTTTTGATAGTAATTATATAGACATGACACTTTTTTATTTTATTTTTTTTGGATGAGAAGTCATCGAATGACACCCTTCTCTGGGCGGACCGGAAGGGAGTGTCAGACTTCTGCTGACTAAAACCCATCCATGTTGCTTCTTTGCCCTTTGTGTTCCAGGGACGCGGTATCTCTTTCGAACAGTCCCGCAGCCTTGGCAGGCATCGGCCCTTGCGGACCCCTACATTGTTGCTGACATCTCTTTGAGGCGCGCGTGGAACACGAACGCGCTGTCGACACGGCCTGTCGTTATAAGATGGCCGGACGGCGAGCTAGTCCATTACTCGCCGTCCACAGGCCCGCGCCTACGGTGGCCGGGAGCTACCACGTGACCCACGCCGCCCGGGGCGTCTCCCGCGGCGGCTGGGTAGTGAGGCTCTTTCCCTCTCACGTCCCGCCACCTCCTTCACTAGCATGACTGCTTCGCAGAAGGAGATGACAGCTTCCCATTCTCTCTCGGTCCGGACCATGGCTAAAACCAGGGCTGGACGCGAGAGATCGCCGCCGCCAATCGCCACTACGAAGACACGGCGGTGCTCCGCCCAAGCGAAGCAGACCTCAACGGTATGCTCCACCGTGTCCGGTGAGGACCTGCAGGAAAGTGAGGGCGCCGTGGCGCCTCTCTTGCCACTCCTCAAAGAGGGAACTTATCGCCACTATAGTGCCATGCGGGTTGCGACAGTCGCTCCCTCCATGTCGCCATGAAATCGCGCCGGAGGTCTGTCCGCAGAGCGGCGATTTGCCGCTGCAGCGGAGTTTCCCCCCGACTTAGTGCCTCCGCGCGCCATTCGTGCAGGCGCGCGAGGACTATCGCCTCCAGATCCCATGGCAACAATCCGGCAAGGAGGCTAGCCGCATCGCCGGAGATCGTGCGGTACCCCCGGACTAGCATTACGGCTACCTTTTGGGGCGTGTTCAGGTAGTGGGTGGCTCGCCGCCTCAAAGAACACACCGGGGCTCCGTAAAGGGCCATGAACCGCACGACCCCGCGTAGATCCTCCGACAGGAGGCCTTTGGACACCTCAGGTTGGCCAAGACAGAAGACACTTGAAGACAGAAAATACTCCACGAAGTTCCACCAACTGTCGAGGACCAGTCCTAGGTACTTCAACGTCGACCCGACGCCGGTGGAAACCCCTCTTATCGTCAGTAGGGATCCCGACGGTGGCGCATTCCGAGGCCCATGAAAGCATATGGACTCGGACTTGTGCAATGCCACTTCGAGATCCAATTGCCGGATCCTCTCCACGATTATCGCAACCTTGCGTGTCATTTATTCGACTGCCGCCTCGTGCGACCTCCCTTGTGCCAGCACCAGCGTGTCGTCAGCGTAGCAAACCACGCTGATGCCACTAGGGAGGTCGGTACGCAGCACCCAGACATTCCAAACAACCAAACATTCTGTCATTGTAACAAAACAGTTCCCAGTACCAAGTCAAGCGGCAATGCAAATGGCGGGCGGTGGCGTTAACCGTCTGTTTTTTTTTATGGCTATACCTAAAGATTAAGCCAGGTATCATGTCGATATAATTACAATCAAAACTTTGCGGGAACGCGTTAAAGAGGATATACTAAACTAGCTGCTGAACCAGAATTGCTAATATTCTCCAAACCTAAAAAAAACCTGAAAACTAAAAAAAAAAAAACTCACCTGTAGATATTTTTATAACTTACTACCTAACACAGACCTTCATAATGATTATACATGTAATACATTAAGCCTTCAGTAATTAAAATGTCCGTAATCTGTACAATTCCAAAATACGGGTTCTACGGATGTTGCTTACATAATCTCGTCTGTCAAGGTGTTTCGGCAGAAAAAGCGTTGGCAGACTTATATATTCCTGAAATGAGGGTTCATACCTACCGACTGGAATTGGTTTCATGCTGGTATCAGATGGGTATATTTAGGGGTCCCGATGGTCACTTTTGAGAGCGTCTGCCAAGCACTTCCGGCAAAAAAAATACTGATAGATTTCGCTTTTCTGTATCTACCAGTAAATTTGTAACTGATGCCATAACTATTATTTCAGTATCAGATGGGTAAAGTATCGCCCACTTTTTCGCACCGAAAATGTTTTTTTTTTTTACTTCCAGCAAGTTCCGCCGTGGCAGACTATCAAATTCGGACTTAGCATCACTTTTATGAGAACCCATTGTGCATTTTATCGCGGTGTCAAGTAGGTTGGAAATTTTGCAGTCGGCTCTCCTACCATAAGGGCTGCCCCTAATCGCCGCAGCATAGGTGCACATCGCTGGCGCATGACGGCATAAAAGTCGTCCAGTCTCGTTTCAGCAAACATGCCTGATGCGCTTCAATACCGAGGCAGCCCCAACAACATCCTCAGTGCATATTATAATGAACACGCAGAACATTGTAAGCGTTCTGCTTATACCTTACCCACCGCGCAGCATAATTGATACATATATTTTACATAGATTTGCTCAAAGTAATGTCTTTAATACGTTCAGGTACAGGTGGAGGCTGCAGTTAGTAGCAGTAGGAGTGAGCAACGGCTGGGAGTCAACATTATGGCAGCTCCATACTATCAAAAGATTCATCCCACACCCTGAGTTTAACATTTCCAATTACATCTACAACGATATCGCACTTATTGAGACCGAGAAACCGTAAGTATAAAACTAGACAAACAACTTCAACAACCCGAAATAAAAATGTCAGCTGTTTTCCTACCACTCAACAGAAAAAAAAACGCAATTAATGTTCTAACAAAAATATTATACATGTCGGATCATAAAATGAATTGGAAAGCGAACCTGTGTGCAGTGGTGACAACACAGCGTGCTTGTACGGAGCCCTGATGTCCAAATCGCGGCGGAGTTTAGACGTCTTGGAACTGTATCCGACTCATTGTGCCCCAAATTATTGTGTTAAGTTGTAATCTCAAGTAATTTGTTAGTTTTACCAGAAACAGTGTATCGCACCCAGTGTGTTTTCATAGCACGAAACCCATCGTCTGCCCACATGATGTACGAGCCTAATGGAGTAAATCCTGACATATCCAACATAAATATATTTAATTTGCTTGAATTTTTAACGTTTTTTTTTTCAAATTCAAATATTTTATTTGTAGAACACAGGTAAACAAAAGTACAGATCTATGTCAACATTAATAAATGAGCGCTGCGTCTTGCCGTCAACGGCGTACAAATATTCTAATTATAATTTCATAGGGGTAATTAATAAAAATAACAAAAATAATAATATAAGTTTTATTTATTTATTTATTAATGTGTTACAAAACTCGTCTACACTTAAGCGCAGCAAAATCATTAATTAAATTCAAATTCAAATTCAAATATATTTATTTGAGACACATAGGTAAAGTAAATACACGGTGTTATCAAAAAGAGTTATGTTTCACTATGTGCTGCCTTGCAAAGGCGTACAAATAATGTCTACACATTAAGTCGTGCAGGTAGTTTTTATAGGTATGTATAAAAACTGAAACTTAAATAAAAACTAAAACTAGGTACTGTCATTACAGCTAATTACCTAATATTAAATCTTTAATAAAACCTTTTATAAAATATACTTTAAACAGAAACAAACAATACAAAGTAAGTAAACAATTAAATTATTGAGTTGTAAGTAATAATCATAATCTTATGAACTATAGCTAATAAAAGTAATAAAAATATAAAATAAAAACAGTCATTTTTCTTCAAGGTATTCATTTATAGAAGCTGGCAACACTTACGTCAAGCAAACGTCTTCAGATCAGTTCTACAAAAAAAAAAAAAAATTAAATAGTTATAGTATACCGGAAGATTTAAATCATACCACGTTTTATAATAGCAATTTTTATTACAAGAATCAATGAAGAAACAATATCAAAATACAATAACAATATCAAATGAAAATAAATAGAATAAGAAAGAACCACACCATTGATTTGACACGTCTGTCAATGTCTGTCGGAAAATTTTAGTAGAAGCATAAAAAGCAATGAAGATATGTTGACGAGATCAGCTGCACGACGCGCACGCCTATCGCCTCTGGACCCGTCGCTCAGCTCCGCCTCGCCGCCGCCGGAATCCAGCCCCGACGTGAGTGCTGTGACACCGGCAGTTGCGTCGAACTCGAGTGACGAGTATTTCTCGGGGAGGACGCCGGCCGCCGGACGGTTTAGGACCTCGAGACCCACCGGCCGCTGATAGGGTCCCAGCTCCCGGCGGGAGTGTGCTGCGCATGCGATGGACGCAATCCATTAATGTAAATGTCATGCGCGCATACTATGGGGCTACAGAGGGGGGTAACAACCTGACCGCGTACCGTGTTCGGATGCTCTCTCTGTTTCAGGTGCTTGAACCAGCTGTCAACGTGTCGGCACAACGACTGTCGGATCAGGTGCGAGTCATCCAGCGTAATGGTATGTTAGATGACACCGTACTTGATCGCTTGCGGACTGAAATGCAAAGTAGCCATGTCATTGCCACGCCGCCGCAGGCTGTGGTACCACCACAGTCTACCATAATACCAAATCGCGATAACGACGTGAGTAATGACGTGGTTACTAATGTAAGTACCCAGTGCAATGAGGAAATGAGGAGTGCTTTGGAAGGTGCGATTCGAGAATATCGGTTCATGCAACCCGATCTTAGACCACGCATAACAAAAATAGGGTGCTGGTGGCTGTTCTGGATTCGCAGTTGTCAAACTATTTTGATAACTGCAAAGACCTCACCGATGCTCACTCAGTCCTGTATTGTGCGGCTGTAGCTCATGTCAAATTTTCTGATGACAGAGCTACACGACCTAAACCAGCCATACTGCCATGGCAGTACAGGATTGAACGACGTATTGGTGGGGCCAGAGCACTGATCGGCAAACTGATCTGCTTCGGGGAGGGCAATACTCGCCCTAGAGTGATGCGTTTTGTAAGGCGGGCGTTCTCGGGGACTGATATCAGTCCTCGAGACTATACGTCCCGTGTCACAGAGCGCATCGACTTCCTGAAGCAGAAAGTGTATGCATGGGCAAACCGTATTCGTAGGTATAAGCGGCGGGTGGACCGATACACTCAAAATCGCACATTCCAAAGAGATGAAAGGTGGGTTTGTAGGGCTTGGGAGCGACCGGACCAAGGTGTGGCTGACACGCGCCTGCCGGATGATGATACCATGTGTTCGTTCTGGCGCAGCATCTGGTCGGTGCCTGTTAGCCATACCGAGGGTGAATGGACTCGGGAGGTCGAGCGAGCGTGTGATCTAGTACCAGAAATGGGGGCAATCACTAACAGCCCCCAAGACGTAGTTCGTGCAGTCCGTCCGTTGCCTAACTGGAAATCTCCAGGGCCGGATGGGCTGCACAACTTCTGGATTAAATGGTTTACAAGGTCGCACGCTCGCCTGGCGATCCTGTTCCAGTCAGCCTTAGAGTCAGGGTCGCTGCCAGAGTTCCTGACAACAGGTATAACCCACCTGCTCCATAAATCGGGTAGTACTGCGGAGCCCAAAAATTATAGACCGATTACCTGTCTTCCGACGGTCTATAAAGTTCTTACATCCGTTTGAGAGCTAAAATTAACAAACACATTTATGACAATTCCTAAATGCCTATGGCATTAAGTCCGCCTCTGTACTTTTGTGCTTGAAGTGTTAAATAAATTAATTCTGTCATGTCCGCTTCTCAAAATGTATGTACGAACGGGTCCCGCGGTACTAAGGAACTACTCCTCATTGATATGGCCATTAGTCAACAGGTTCGCCGTTCCCGAAGGGATCTGTCGACATGTTGGATAGACTATAAGAAGGATAATGACTCGGTGCCACATACATGGCTTATGAGGGTGCTAGAGTTGTATAAAGTTGATACAACTCTGCGCACCATCCTGATGTCATGTATGGGGCAATGGAGGACAGTCCTTCGCTATCCAGGATGTCGGCAAATCCAGAGGAATAGCGAGCCGATAAGGATAGAGCGAGGTATATTTCAGGGCGATAGTGAGTCCCCTTTGGTTCTGCTTAGCCTTGAATCCTCTTAGCACGCTGCTGGAGGATTCAGGTCTAGGCTATCGGTTGAGGAGAGGTGGTCAAGTTATATCTCACCTCCTTTACATGGATTACCTGAAACTCTTTGCCCCCAACGATTTGCAACTGATGGAGCTACTGAAAGTAACTGAAACTTTCAGTAGGGCCATCAGGATGGAATTTGGTGTGGACAAATGTGCGGTCATGCATGTAAAGCGAGGGGAGATTGTGGAATCTGTGGGAACCCAGCTCTCGGATTCCATAAATCTTAGATCCCTCTCAGCAACCGAAACCTATAAGTATTTGGGTATGTTGGAAGCGCTGGGCATCAATGTTGCTGACATGAAGCAATCGTTGAAGGAGCGCTTCTTTGGCCGTCTGAAAAAAGTATTTAATAGTCTTTTATCAGGCGGCAATAAGGTACTGCTTTCAACGGTTGGGTCATGCCGGTTTTGATGTACTCTTTCGGCATACTCAAATGGACTCAGACAGAACTAGACGCCCTGGATAGGAGGGTCCGTACATTGTTAACGGCATATCGAATGCATCACCCGCGTTCAAATTCAAATTCATTTATTTGTTAGAATGTGGTACAATAAATGGTATTTCTAATCAGTGGTCTCATCACAATCTGCCACATGTGGCGTGCAAATATTTGGTACATAAATTACAAGACAAAAAATAAATAAAAATAAAACAGTAACAATTTGTGGCAGTTAAAAATATTATCTGGATTATATTAAAAATATTATTTAATGTCAAACTATTAAAGAGATATGTCAAAGTTAATAAGATTACAATTCAATTAGCATGTTAGTGTCATTCAAACAGTCGTTTAAATTATAATAACATTTTTTACATAACAAGTCTTTGAATTCCTTTTTAAACGCATTTAAATTTAACTCTTTGATTTGTCTTGGGATTTTATTAAAGACTTGCGGGGCTATGCAGCAATATGCTTTTCCACATTAAAGCTGTTTTGGCCCTTCGCCCGCGTAACATATCATACCGCCTGTTTCGTTTAACAGTATCTGACAAGTTAGGAAACAGGTGTGAATTCGACTTAACAAACAAGGCAGTTTCATAGATGTATAACGACGGTAGTGTTAAAATTTTGTACTTTTTGAAAAATGGTTTACAACTGTCCGTCACCTGTAGTCTAAACATGGCTCTGATGGATCGCTTTTGCGCTTTAAACGCGGCTTCTCTATTTATGGAGTTACCCCAGAATATAATTCCATATCTAAGTACAGATGCTACAAGACCATGATAAGCTGTAAGTAGTGCATCTGTGTTAACTGTTGGGGCAAGTTTATATAAGGCATATGATGAACTACTAATTTTCTTACACAGAGCTTCAATGTGATCCTTCCAATTGAGCTGCCTGTCAATTATCAAGATCGTTCTTCGGTTATGAGACTGTATATCCCGCGGAGGTGTGGAGGTTGAGGCTTTTTAAACGCATTGTTTATTGTTTTTTTTTTCGGATGGGAAATCATCAAATGACCCCCCCACTCTGGGTGAAGCGGAAGGAAGTGTCAGACTTGTACTGACTAAAACCCATCCATGGGGATGCATCAAGATGTGGTCGCGGTGGACAAGGGGCTCACCCCGCTCTCCTTGGCTAAAGAGAACTGGCACAAACCTGTAGTGCTTGACATTAACGACCTCATGGAGGTATGGCAAAGTAAGGAGCTTCACGGACGCTTTTTCCGGACTCTGCATGGGCCCGATGTAGACCTATCAGCGTCCGTAGCCTGGCTACGTTCCGGGGACCTTTTCGGAGAAACCGAAAGTTTTGTCTGTGCAATTATGGATGAAGTTATGATGATGAATAACTACCGGAGATTTATTGTGAAAGACGGTACGGTTGACATATGTCGGGCATGCCACCGTCCAGGCGAATCAATCCGTCACATTATCTCCGGGTGTTCTCGTCTGGCTAACGGAGAGTACTTGCATAGACACAACCTTATAGCCAGGATTATCCATCAGCAACTTGCTCTAAAATACTATCTTGTGGAATCGGAAGTGCCGTACTATAAGTATGTGCCCGACCCAGTTCTCGAAAATGGCAGTATCACATTGTACTGGGATCGATCCATCATCACTGACAGGACTATTGTAGCCAATAAGCCTGATATAGTGGCGGTGGATCGGTCAGAGCGGCGTGCAATGATTGTTGACATAACGGTCCCGCATGATGAGAATCTCATGAAAGCCAAGAAAGATAAGCAAATCAAGTATCTTGACTTGGCTCACGAGGTTGTCGACATGTGGGATGTGGACTTAGCGATCATTGTGCCGATAGTTGTATCAGCTCATGGCTTAATTGCCAAGAGCCTCGACCAATACCTGAGGAGGCTCTCGTTAGGCAGCTGGATCAAGGGTTTGATTCAGAAAGCGGTACTCCTGGACACGGCTCGTATTGTTAGGAGGTTCCTCTCTCTGGAGCCCTGACCGCCGGTAGCTTGGACCCTGTTCCCGATACCGGTGGGCTACAATTTTTTATATTTTTAAATGTTTTTATATTGTTTTTAGTTTTAGAAATATTTAAAAATGTATAAGATTTGTATAAAAATAAATAAAGGAAACAGTAACACAATCAAAATTAATAATTAAATATTTCAATACACTTTTACGAAAACTGGTTTTTATCGCACTACGATTAGTGAAAAACAAAATTATTAAAAATCCACGTGTGTAATGTGTGAAATTACACACAAAATTCTGTAACACTATTATATGCTTTTTGTGTTAAAAACAATTTCATTGTTTGTTTAAATTTAAGTATAGTTTGCTCTTTCCAAGTTTTGGACAATTTGTTGTAGATAATTGGTGCCATGCAAAAAACACTTTTGCGCATAAGAGCAGTTTTTGATGTATGTACACACAGTTTGCTATCGTCACGTCTACTTGGAAATTTGTCTGCCATACGAGAAAATAAATGTGGATTTGTTTTTACGAACATTGCTATTTCTAATATACACGGTTATTTTTTGGTCGTTCTGGAACCGAAAGCCATAAACTCAATCATCGATTTCGAAACGATTGGGACTATTTTTTTCAAAAAGTAAAAATAAAAAAAAATCACGAAAAATTTAATTTAATGTTTTTTTTGTGAAATAATGAGAACTCGAAGTAACGCTTCCTTGCGGTAAATGCATATGTGTGTGTAAAACGTATTCACGATCGGCAACACATGCGAACGGTACCCATTGAAAAATCCATTCATCGATCCGTAAGCCACGCCCCCACCGCTTACACAGTCTAGCCGTCGCGCGGTTCGTGTTCGGTCACTCACGCGCAACCTAATAACATGTTAAAAATGAGTCGGCAATACGCGTACTCCAACGTGGAGTATTGGGCAATGGTGGATTTTTATGGGATGGCGCACAATAACCTGGAAGAGGCTAGACGACTTTATGCTCAGCCGGAACACCTGAACTCACTGCGCGCACGTGGAATCACCGACCCTCAAGTTCCCTTCACCTCCACCATCCTGCAGTGCGTGCGTACCTTAACAGTGAGTTTGGTGAGCAGTGGATAGGTCGTGGTGGCCCTGTGGCTTGGCCCGCAAGGAGCCCTGACTTAACACCACTGGATTTTTATTTGTGGTCCGAAATTAAAATACTAGTTTATTTCGAAGAGCATACTACTCGAGATGAGTTAAGAAGTGCGATAGTGAAAAGTGACAGATACACATTAGGAAAATTAAAAGACAATGTGATTAAACGTGCCCGTTTGTGTATCGAGCAAAGTGGACTCCATTTTGAGCAGTTGCTTCGATACAGGGAAGTGTAAATTATTTAAAAAGTGTTTAGTCTTAGTTAGTTATAAGTTGATTATGTTTGTAGATAGCTCCAATTTTTTAAATACGCCTGCGCCTGCAATACCTTTTCTTGATAATAAAAGAGTACTTACAAAGTTAGTAGGTAGGTACCGACTTAGACGTAAAATGTATTACTAACGCGACGGTCCTAAGCCCGTAAAAAGTATGAAGGAAAAATTAGAGTTATTTAACTGTTAAGTACGTAAACATAAACGCAATTTAGATCAAACACAACAAACAACACAATGGTCATGAATGCGGAATCAAACGATTTATTATTGTCGTGGGTAGGTATCTACTGTAGCAACAACGTGGTTGGTAGGTACTGACCACCGCAACCATAGCAAACTCATGATTAGCAAACCTTCAATACAAAGCTAGAGCTATGCGTTAGATACCTACATAAACAAAAATAAAATATTTAGTATGAATTTGTGCCCGGTTGATGGCAATAAGCTCGCCCCTTATTACATGGGAATTAAACATAACTGGCGAAAAATGTGGGTGTACCATTAGGTACACCTCTGCCAAACCCTTCGGGGAACCAAAGGATCGGTCGCGCAAATAGGTACCTACGCGATAGATAAATTGGTACACAAATAAAAATACGAAAAGCGAATTTAGACTTTATTTCTTAACCGTAAACGGTGAAAATTAGAAATTTTACCCAAACTAGGTACCTAAGTAAAATACGCAGTTTACTAAAATTATTCTGAGAAACCTATTGTCTCGTGTCCGACCTGACTGTTACAAAGATGCACAACCGAATTACACGGTTCACTTTATTAAAATAAGGTCTTAATTCCAACCTAATACCTCCAATACCTAATAATACATCCAACTAATAATGAACTCTATTCGACAGACGAAACGATTCATTTTTCTGTGCGAATTGTCTGCGTTTGTAACAGCCGCCAGCATTACCGCAAAAAAAATGTTTTAGGCAGTATTATTTTATGAATCAGGTAGGTAGGTTCGATTGGTCGACACTCGATTTAAGGCCTAATTCCCAAGCGTACTGTCGTCGTGTCGGAGTCTAGTTCAATAGGTACGAGTAGTAGTGATTTCGTGATGCGAGAGTGGTGAATTAAATGCCAATTAATTTCTCTCGTTAACAAAGAGATGTGATAGTGGTAAACACCGTGCTGTGCTTCTGATACGAACGAGAAATGATGTAGGTAAATGAACCTACACCAACCTAAATCGGACCTGAAATGAAATACTACTTGCAGTCGGTTAATAAATTCGTCCGACGTCCATTGACCCGCTCAACTGACTCGCAGTTGAGCGGGTCAATGGACGTCGGACGAATTTACGCATAGCTGAGCCGCGCTACGTCAACATCGAGCGGACCGCGTACGTTATTGCGTTTATGAATGAAATAGTGGGAGCCCTACTAAGATTTAACTCGAATGACAGAAAAAATGTGATAAATTTCTAACTTCTATATTAGACGTCATAAAAAAAAAAAGAATATGCCAATAGTAACTATTACTCGACTGGAGTTACTGTGTTTCGGTTCCAGAACGACCTAAAAGTATTCGTGTATAAAGTGAAGGTAATGTTAATATATGATATTTAGTGAAATAATTTTTGAGATAAGTTTTGAGATTAAACATAGATCTCAAGCAACACTTTTGTCTTTTAAAGATGATATCCCTATCGGTTGAGTTATCCCAGAGGCTAACACCATATCTAATGACGGATTCAACTAAACCATAGTAGGCCGTTAATAGCGCTTCTATATTTAGAGTGCGTGATAATTTATCTAACGCATATGCACCACTGCTTTTTTTTTTTTTTTTTTTTTCCGGATGGGAAATCATCAAATGACCCCCCCCACTCTGGGCGGAGCGGAGGGGAGTGTCAGACTTGTACTGACTAAAACCCATCCATGTTCCTTCTCTGCCCTTTGATGCACCACTGCTTATTCTTTTGGCTAAAGCCTCAACATGCGATTTCCAATTTAAGTTTCTGTCGATAGTTAGGACTAAAAATTTTGTAGTATTAGCTGTCTGTATTTTATTATTATTATATTCGATGTCAAGCCTAGAGAATAATAATGATCGTTGGCTAAAGTACATAATCAAAGTTTTATTTATATTAATTTTCAAATTATTATTATTCAGCCACTTTACCGCTTCAATCAAAGTAAAAAAAAAAGTTTAAAACGTAAAAAAATTTAAACGTTATAAATCGTTGGGTGATACAATTTTGACTTAGGCAATAATAGAATCAGGTCGACGAAATGCAATGGGGAAGACCGTTAAAACCTTTAGCGATATGGAGGGGTATTTCGCAGTTTAGTTCATCGTATGTGTCATAGATGGCGCTGTAGTACTTTTTGTTCTATGTTGCTTAGTACTTTTTGTAGTACCGCTACAAGCTCATTGTAGATGGCGCGACCATAGCTAGGTCCCATCTGACCAATGAGGTGAAAATATTTTGAAATATAAAATGACACACCAGATTCTGAACCAATGACGACGCTTGGCACCAGTTATGCTAGCGGTTCAAAGTTGCCCTCTCCATTGTACCTCCTCCATCTCCATTGTATATCCTGATACAAAGCAAAGGCCTGAGAAGAGGTTCTCATACAGAGCAGGATGAACAGTTGATCGACAAATTTTTATTGCAGGATAAAGTTCAATGAGAATGTTCTGCCAGCCTGCCTACACGTGGAAGAAGATGCTTCTGTTGGGGAAGCCATCACCACACTGAAGGAATGGTGCGGTGAATATATACTTGCTTACACGGCCAGTGTCGAAACTCCGATGCAAACGGTACGATTCAAATTGGATAAAACAATGATAAAACTTTCTTCCTGTATAAGTAATTAGAAGGTTCCGAGGTCTTTCGGTCTCGTTGAGGGTCTTTTTACAACCGTTACAGGTACAAGTATTTATACTTTGAATAAATACTTGTACCTATAATGGGTGTAATGCCTCTGGGGTGGTAATGCCCGCGTGATTCTTCTTGTCTTGCAGATGTCCTTAGTCCTTACACGCAGCAGGCCATAAAGTGGACATACTTTTCAACATAACTACGTTTTCAGATAAAGCTCAGGGAATTCAGCAAGGACGAATGCAATGCTACTTTCAACAATATCGTATCGTTCGATCACGAGACACTGATATGCTATGGCAGTGTAATCCCCATGGGAGACCCAGCTGATGATTGCATGGTAATTATTCTATTCGATTACTATTTTTAGCGTCGTAAAGCGAACTGTGCTCGGACTGTTCTTAAGGGCTGGAGGTTATGGTCGCAAGAGTGATCATCATCGGCCAAGTTATTTTCCAACTGTGTTGAGTGAGGTTGGCTTCGAGGCTATCCGGTTGCAGCCGAAGTATTTTACATGGAGCGACTGCCTATCGGACCTCCATGACACAGTTACTCTCTAACACGACACCCCTGGTAAGACTGATTACCAGACTTTCTGTCTTTTGACTACGCAAAGACTGTCAAACATCTACGAAGGACCGCCTGTTCAGACGGCTTAATGGATGAAAATACGTCGATAGACACCGACGTGAGTGTCCCTGTCACGCTGTATAGCTCGCAGAGCTGGCAAGCTGAAGTGACAGTGGGCCATACAGATCTGTTGATGCGCCAATTGAATGTGGCGTCACTCGTTGACCAAAAGACTAATCGCAAGAAGAAAAGTCGCAAAGGGACGTTCCCGGTTTTTTTTTTTGCTTCATTTTGAAAAAAAATAACAAAATTTACAATAATTTCCAACAAATTATATTGATAAGTTATTGAGTTGAGATTGTGACTCGATTTAAAATGTTTTTATATACGGAAATTGGCCTTCAGGTATTTTAGTGCAACATAATTATGAGGATATAAGTTTTTAAACCGACATGGTCATTAACACTGAAAACGGGACATTTACCATATTTACTATTTGTTTTTAGTTCTCGATATTTCGGCGCTGTTGCTTGCACCATGATCACGGATAAACTGAAGTTATTGCGGGTGGGTGTTTTTGAGCAGACAAAACGGTCTACCCTCTTTCTTGTTCGTTTTTTGCACTCAGTACCGCTACCACTGTCACTCACAACTCAATTCTGTTCCCGACACACGAAACTCACTTTGTCCGCTCGCGAACTGCGTAAAAACGATCGGGAAATATCCCGTTTTCAGAGTTAATATAATTATGAGAAGCCTATGTCCAGTTGTAAATCGGAAAGGTCTGTCTAAGCTCGTTGTAGATGGCGAGTCCAAAGCTACGTTCCAGTCTAAGAAATGTTGTCAACCTATTTTGAAATATAATGACAATAACTAATTTGCCGTCCGGTTAAGCAGACGACGGCCTCATATGTTGACCTGCCAGATGTCATTATAAAAAAAACCACATCCCCTTAGCTTGGATTTGTGAATAACTAGTTTTCAATTCAAAATAATATTTCCAGTTGGTGAACAACACTCCTTTGATGATTACCACACAATTGTCAAGCTGTGTGCACACCGCTATAGGACTTTCTATTCCAATTCGTGGTTGTAAAGTTGGATTTTGCCAGATGTTTACCAGGGTTTCACACTACGTACCTTGGATTGAGAGCATCGTGTGGCCTGACGAGGTCAAGACTAGGAGAAGAAACCCATAGTGCTTTTTCCTGTGGTTAGTGCCTAACCTGGTCTCAGATTGTGTAAATTCCATTGTACCTTTCGTGATACTAAGATTTCTCCTATGTGTTACATCTTATATATAAAATTCTCGTGTCACAATGTTCGTTCCCGTACTCCTCCGAAACGGCTTGACCGATTCTCATAAAATTTTGTGAGCATATTGAGTAGGTCTGAGAATCGGCCAACATCTGTTTTTCATACTATTTATATGGCAAAACAACGTTTGCCGGGTCAGCTAGTAATAATATACAATTGTTATCTTTAAAAAATCGTGAATCAAACGAAACAGTACGATAGTTGAGGCTATCAGATAATTTTAAGATAATTACATATTTTTTACAGTAATTTTCAAAAGTATCAAATAATTTTTCGTGAGACATAAAAGATATTGAAAAAAGTGCCAATACTCATATATCATGGAACCCACTGTCATAAAAGCACTTTTGTAATGATGATACATTTACTACAAGCAACTAAACACCATTTATTATTGTTTTAAAATAGATATTTATTTTACTCTAATTCGCTATTTATTACAAATATTGATATTTTCTTAAAAAAAAACACTCAAATAGTCATAACATTTAAGGAGATCAAGTTAGGGCTCTGCCACACACATATTTTTTTACTGTAAATAACCTTAACTATCGCTCTGTTTTGTTTCATCCACGAATGTTTACCCACCTTGTATGTTATAGCTGTTGGTTCTCCTATTAATAAATAAATAAACTCTGTTTGCAAGAAAGTAAAATGCTTTTTAAGAAATATTTTTTAATACACCTACCCTTCGAAATGTGAATTTGATCGTTTCAGAACCTCTGACTGACTGCCAGACTGGGAGCAAGTATCAAAATTACCTAAAAAAAACTCTTCACACCAATTATTGAAGAATCCATTTAAAAATCTTTGTCAGTCACATACCTGTCTACATAGTATTGTATCGCCCGTGTTCATTAACACTACACTAAACCAATTTCTAATTAAAATCATGCTGTAGGATTATCAACTTTCAGCGCCGTGTGGAGCGTTGAAAATCCATCAGCCCGCAACAGGCGAATGTCTCAAATGGAAGAATTCGTCAAAAAGCACACTTATTAATGCGTGCGGTGAAATAGAGAAATAACGAACTAAATGTACAGTATTTAACATCTTTGGTTCATAAGTGGTGCCACCATTACACGCACAAAACAGTTTGTGGGTGGGTATTGATCGGGACTTACCGACGGTGGAAATTCGAAATGCTGTGACGACATTGAGCGTGAGCATGGATTTGCAACGCTTGACTCAGCGCTGAAAGTTTAAACTTCCACAGCACGTTCTACGTCCCCTTCGTTGCTTCATAATTTCCACTACCGTTCAGACCTGCGCAGTGTAGTTAGGTTTTTCTAGACTAGACTTCCTTTATCTGGCTGGGCCAGTTCACCGCCCGCCCTCGGACGTGCAGGTAGTGATGGTGGGCGGTGGACTGGGTGTTTGCTAGAGTTGGTTCAGGTTACCTCTACCCTTCTTTCTTTCTGTCTCCGCACGGTAGACTGCAGTCCTAACAGCAGGTGAGTGTTTGATATTCTCCTTAACTTAATCATTTTGAAATATTAATTATAGTCTAAATACGTAACGATTGATGAGAAAGGCGAGGCAGCCATTTTGTTAGGGAATGAAGAATTGTAGGAACGCGTGAAGTAGAGTACACGCTTGGGGGAGGCATAATATGTCCAGCACTGGACATATTTCGTCCGAAATGATGATTTTTGTCTCCAAAAGCTGCCTATTTTGTGCCTGTAATATCAATGTAGCACGCATGCATGCATGTGTATGTGCGTATGTGTATGTATGAGGCTTCCATTCTGTTTCAGATCAGATGCCTAGTGGGTGAACTTTCTGCCGGCTCCCATGCTGCATAGTGTGGGTGGCATGTGAGCTGACCGAGACTCCGCCCAATAGGACGCAACGTAAGCGTTTTTGTACTGATTTTTCTGCTGTTGCATATATGTCCGCCATTTTGTGTTCCATAGATTTTGACCGTGTTGGTATTGCACTTTTGTAAGAAAAAGCTGTTTAAAAAAAAACCGATGAAAATTTTCTGTGGGGTACCTTCCACCCTGTTAAAGTCTCCAGGTCACCCTGTAGAGAGTAGTTACCGTTGTGTACAAACAACCTACATGCTGCAACAATAATAATTGTTAAAAATTATGATTTTGACATTTCAGTCTTTCAATACACGTCACGGTGTACCGAACCGCGCCCATATTCGTTCTGAGATGTGGATATTTTTTTTTAACATAACGTATGTTCTACTTTACAGATCCCAGATAGACGAGCAGCATCATCCGCTTAAATCTCAACTGCCAGAGTTCACTACAGTCCTCAGAATAATGCAGGTCCTGAAGACTGAAGTGTTACAAAGCGAACAACATCACGGTAAATGCAGCTGCTGTTGAACGCCCTACCATTTCGTAACATTATCAACGGAGCAAACATCGGGGTGCAAGTGGCTCAACCACCACCTTCGGAGCCGAAGTCAACCTCACCTGCCCGCGGTGCACCCTGCTCACGACCAACGAGGCTCTGGCTAGCGCTAGGGACACCTTTGGCCATCAAAAAGTAATGGGGTAAAGGTAGCATTTTCAACGCCAAATGTGTCTTTAGATTTAGTTTACGGTTAAGTTACGTTAATAGACACTGTTATATATAAGGAGAAGAACATAAATAAAATAATTAATAATATGCTTCGTTTTATTTTGATGAAACACAGTCGTGAAGCATACAACCTCAGACAAACAGCCAAGCACCACAACCGAGTTCATATGGCCAAAATTATTTAAGTCCCGTATTAATAGGCTTCTTTTGGGTTAGCTCGTTCCATCGTCGACCTCACCTCTGTCCTCAGGCAAGGTTGAGGTCAAGAGTAGGCCCATTAAAATTAAAAAAAAAGAAACTCAGTGAATTCACATTGCTGAGACTCAAGCTTCCTCTGGTGGGATGGAGTAAGCTGTAATACACCACGCATGCCCAGTGCGGTCTGGTAGATATCAGATGTCTTCGAATTTTTAGTTCTAGGATATGTCGGTGTCCTCACGATGTTTTCCTTCACTGTTTTGAAAGCAGTGGTGATAATATTAATTACAAAATGCCACTCACGATCTCATCATCATCATAACATCACGCCTGTAATCCCTGAAGGGTTAGGCAGAGGTGCTAATCGTACACCCACATTTGGCCAGTCACGTTTTAAGTCCCATATTATGTAATAGGGGGCGAGCCTATTGCCATCAACCGGCCACAAATCGAGACTCCGTGGCTGCTACTGAGAAATTCCTGATGGAAAACCCAATAACACCTTGCCCGACCCGGGAATCGAACCCAGGACCTCTAAAAGGCTAAAAAAAAAAACAACAAAATGCAAAATGTAACTATATTCGTACATTGCCTGCCTTTCCCAGCCGTGTGGAGGCTTTCAATCTAACCGGATGCAGCTGAATACCAGTATTTAACATGGAGCAACTGCCTATGTGCCCTCCACAACCCAATAACCGGGTAATATCATACTTCTTGGTAAGACTGCAAGGATTAGGCCACTGACTACCCGCAACGACAAGAGCGCGATCTAGAAATGACAGCCGTAGTATAGTTTATGATAGATAAGGAATGAGAGATGGGATGTTATTTAACACCACGCCTGTTTCTCCCTAAGGGATTAGTCCAAGGTGTGGTAGGGACACCAACGCACAAACGGTTAACACATGTTCAGGGGGGTTACCATGAAAGAGACAGAGCTATACAGGTCGTCTAGCGCCATCTCTTTCCCACACTGGAAATACTCCTGCTAAGACGTCATGGTAGGCCCCCAGCACATCATCCTGAACCCCCACAGCAGAAATTTTTCATCGGTAATTAATAAAACAAACTGCTATATCTTACAAAAGTTTAATACCTACACGGTAAACATGTACATATTACACCACATTTTGTAATAGAGGCGAGCCAATTGCCATCAGCGTGATCCGTGCCCAAATCCACACTTCAAGCTGCTACTCAGAAATTCTTGATGGTAAACCTCTGGCCTCCTCCTGATAGCACTAGGGCTTGCGTCCACAGGACAAGCACTAATACAGGGATAGTTTAACCATAGTTGAAGCAAAAAATAAAAACAAAAAGAAATAAATTTAATCATATTTATTCTCCTTAACATTTTATAACTACTCCCAACAACACAAATTTGACCTACGAATACTCGATTGACACTTTATTTTTATGTTATTTCTGTCCCTAAAGCAGTGGCCACCCTTAACGACGAGGAATCTGCTAGAGTCGATCAGAAAGACCTTTAAGTCCAGGCAATAAAAGCGAATAGTCCGACGCGGTGTCGAATCACGTCGTGATCCGAACCGAAACGAAAGGAATGGCGTCTTTTTCGCTTCCATCCAAAGGTTGTCTTGGAAAGATCACTTTTCACGATAAGATCATCCATTGTGTTATTTGAATGTTGTACATTATAAATAGCATTCTATGTACAAACTACTTCCGCGTCGAAAAGTGTGGTCACTCACTCAAGTATAATAGAGTTAACAATTTAATATACAAAAATAGACTTAACCACGACTTAAAACTGAGTCCTTTTTGAATATTCCACCAGAGAAAAATTTGGAAATCTTGAAAGTCGAAGTTTACTCCGAGTCGCTGGAGTCGGAAGCGGCTTCGGCGACTTCCGCTGTAAACTTGTACTCCTGATCAGCTCCCAGGTAAGCGTCGGACATGAAGTATAAGGTGTACGTGTGTCTACCTGAACTGCCGCATACGAAGTCGAGTCGAACCTGAGGAAGGAACAATAGAAACTGGTTTTACTAACAAAGAAATACCATTATATAGAGGACTAGCTATTGTCACCACCTTTGCTCGCGTTTGGTCGTAATTTTTCCCACAGGAACGTTAGGTTTTTTTGCAATTTGCAGGTCAGTATCAGGTGATTGTTGATCGTTATCGCTTATAAAATGTCACTTTGCCTAGAACTTGACTTTTAAACTTAAAACCTAAGTGACCCACGATGGGCGCCACTAAGAAATTCGTGTTGGCGCCCACCGTGGGATCATTTTTTTTAAGGAGTTTTAATATTAATATACAACTGCAAATTAGTTATTATTAAAGGGTGTAAGAGACGGCGACATGCAAACTATTGCCATTCAGTGTATGATTCTAACTAAACCTGTCCGAGTTGAATATAATTTAGATCGTGTAGGTATTTCTTTTTTTATAGCTATGCAGAATTTATTGTTACAGTTTGCGCGTCGATGTTCCTTGAACCTGGACACGACAATGTCTAAAATTTAAAAGAAACTGACGTGAGTTTGTTTACTTCTGAGAGTATTCAGATAG
Organism: Noctua janthina; assembly: GCA_963576755.1. NCBI lineage: Eukaryota > Metazoa > Arthropoda > Insecta > Lepidoptera > Noctuidae > Noctua > Noctua janthina. Next base: position 9,113,721 of record OY755080.1, on the reverse strand, counting down.
GAAACACCGACCTCATCTTGTTTATATAAAAATGACGAAGCGTTTTTAATAACCTCTTCACAAAAATCATATAATTTAACTTCACCGACCCACGTTGGGCGCCAATAAAGAAAATCTTTTTGGCGCCCAACTGGGACCAAAAATATTTCAATCACTGTAGACGAGCAAGTATCTTACCTTAGCACTGCGAGCCAGTGAGACCCTCTTGATAGAGAGAAGAGTATTGCTCTTAGGGTCACCGATGACCACCCACCAGCCTTCTTCGCGTTTCTGTAATTATTGAAAAAAGGATTTAGTATAAAACAACGTGTAGACTACTATCAAAATCTTTAAATAGAAGGTAGTTCGACCGCATTTAATTAAAATCTTATCGTTAACTCAGTTTTTTATTTATTTAAAACTTTAAGATTTGACGCCACTACGCCCACTTCCCATTTTCGACATGTTTTTATGTGATTCGTCGCTCTATTTAGAAGTATATAGGAAACTTTTGAGTGGGTAAAAGAGTAGAAGAAGACTAAAGAAACGATGGATGGACTATGTGAACGAAGATAAGGCAAAAAAGACGTGTCTGATGAGATGACAAGTAATAGAGAAGTATGGAAGAATGAGAACGAGAAGTATGCTGCGCCGACCTCAAATAAATTGGGATAAGGGCAGGAGAATGATGAATTCAGAAGTATATCTGCAGGCGTACGGCGATATAAATGTAAGCCATAGCATCTACACCCCGGTCCACGTCTTCTCTATTCAAGTTGCCCTGGAATGAGCACGCCGGATTGAAAAGTGGACTGCCAATCCAGTAAATGGACTGGATCCAGTACATTCAAGTGATGGGTCAGATTATTTCAGTTGCAATTCAGCGCTGGATTAGATCACTGAACTGGAATAATGTGAACCGGACATCATCATCGTCCTGTCCTTGTCCCATGTTACTTGCGGTCGGCGCATCACGTTTTTTCTTCCATTCTCCCCTGTCAACCGTCACGCTATCAATTACTCCTTTTTCTTTCACATCATTCCTCACACGATCTATCCATCATTTCCTTGGTCTTCATCTCCCTCTCCTTTCAAACTTCCTCTAATATGTATACTGATTCCTTACTTTATCCATTCTTGTCCAATGTGAACCGGGCATAAGGTTTTATGGTAATAGGGAATATGCGAGAAATACAAAACTTTTTTTATTTCTTAAAAATGCCTTGTACTGGCCCATAAACACTGGTTTAATTTTCTAATACAACAGTTATTTTACAATTTAATATTTTATGTAGCGTGTTTTTGGAGAAACGGAACGCAAACTCAAAACGCATCGTCCCTCGATAGCGCCGGTAGTGACGTCAAAGTCTATGTGTCAAAGAAACACTTTTATTTGAAAAGTACTTAAAAGTTTTACTTAGATTTTATTATAATATTGTTATTGCAATGTTTGCTTGAAGAAAGCACATACAATTAGCAAAATTACAATATTAATAGTAAAAAATTAGATGTAAACAAGGCAGATAGAGGTAAATGACGTCGCATAACATGACATGAATGGGCGCGACAGTCACGGATGTTTGAACTGTCGTAGAAAATAGTAGTTTAAGTTTTTTTGAGCGTCAAGCAGTATTTGAATTTAACTTTTATTTATTTTTTGGGTTGATAGTACTGTATTTTATTGATTTAAGTGAATAAAAAAATTACATGCATATTCAATATCAGTGAGAAGAGATCTCTTAAGTATCTCACCTGCGGGAAGAACGGCGCGATGACAGGTCCCACGATATCGTCTTCTCGCTCTAACGACACTTCGACCACTATCGGCTTGCCGGCGCGGAGGTGACGCTCGTTTATTACCTGGAAAGTAAAGTATTTGCTTTTATAACAAGTCGATTTGCAAAAGGACAAAAAGACTGATATTCGTGAAAACTCTTCAATAGATTTATTATTGGTCATCTACGTCTTATCAACAGGATTAAGCGCGTGTGCTACACAAATATTCGGCTTTCATTCGGCATACTTCGTTCGGTATCAACTAGTTTAGCAAAACTTGAGCTAAGCCGTGCAGATTTTTTTGCGAACGTATCAACATGTTATAATTACTTTTTTATTATTTTTTGACTTATTTAAATGTAAACTGTTTGTCCCCAATAATTGTGTAATAATGAACGTAAACTGAGTTTGACGAAAACAATCGTAACGGACAAAATGTGTAAAATTTGTATTGTTATTTTTTTTTTACATGATTTTGACATACAACAGTAGCGAAGGGTCAATTTCTGTAAGAGGTAAGCCGGAGTACATATATTTAATGTGGTTATATTATTTGTCTATAGAAAGCTGACTGTCCCATTATTCAAAGCGAATCCAGTCGGAATCGACTTGTATGGATCTTCGCCACTGACATACATACAAATATACACACATCTCATGGGTATGTTACAGTGATACAATAACGCTAATTATAAGAACTGTCTTTTCACCTGTGGCAAACAATAAATAAATGAATTATGAATTATACTATTAATGTTGCCGGTATGCGCAATGTAACCGATGTGAATTTTAAGTGTAACACCTCTCAGTATTCACCGCAGTCGAAGGTATGGCCGTCGCGATGTCATGTCACACTATATTGTTATCTCATAGGTGTGCCTACCTCATAGGTGAGCTCTACGTTCGGGTATCTGTTGCAGAAGCGCGCCACGTCCGCCATCTCTGTCGGTGACAGTTGTAAAAGCTTGGCGCGCGCGTTGTCTTCTAGCTCCATGACATCGAACACTGTCTCAACGCCCTGTGGACGAAAATATTAAGAATATTAGACAGAATAAAATAAATAGAAAGAGAAGAAGAAAAAAGAATAAGAAGAAGATGGTTTAGAATTTTTTGTTTTGAATATTATTGTAATTTTAGATATAGTAGACTCATATTTTCAATATATTATTTAATAATTTGTATGCCCAAGTGGCTGATTATGGAATGAACATTTTTATTTCCTTTATTTATTTTTGCACAAATCTTATACATTTTTAAATATTTCTTAAACTAAAAACAATATAAAAAACATTTAAAAATATTAAAAATTGTACCCCACCGGTATCGGGAACAGGGTCCAAGCTACCGGCGGTCAGGGCTCCAGAGAGAGGAACCTCCTGACAATACGAGCCGTGTCCAGGAGTACCGCTTTCTGAATCAAACCCTTGATCCAGCTGCCTAACGAGAGCCTCCTCAGGTATTGGTCGTGGCTCTTGGCAATTAAGCCATGGGCTGATACAACTATCGGCACAATGATCGCTGAGTCCACATCCCACATGTCGACAACCTCTTGAGCCAAGTCAAGATACTTGATTTGCTTATCTTTCTCAGCTTTCACGAGGTTCCCATCATGCGGGACCGTTATGTCAACAATCATTGCGCGCCGCTCTGACCGATCCACCGCCACTATATCACTCTTATTGGCTACAATAGTCCTGTCAGTGACGATGGATCGATCCCAGTACAATGTGATACTGCCATTTTCGAGAACTAGGTCGGGCACATACTTATAGTACGGCACTTCCGATTCCACAAGGTTGTATTTTAGAGCAAGTTGCTGATGGATAATCCTGGCTACAAGGTTGTGTCTATGCAAGTATTCTCCGTTAGCCAGACGAGAACACCCGGAGATAATGTGACGGATTGATTCACCTGGACGGTGGCATGCCCGACATATGTCAACCGTACCGTCCTTCACAATAAATCTCCGGTAGTTATTCGTCATCATAACTTCATCCATAATTGCACAGACAAAACCTTCGGTTTCTCCGAAGAGGTCCCCGGAACGTAGCCAGGCTACGGACGCTGATAGGTCTACATCGGGCCCATGCAGGGCCCGGAAAAAGCGTCCGTGAAGCTCCTTACTCTGCTATACCTCCATGCGGTCGTTAGTGTCAAGCACTACAGGTTTGCGCCAGTTCTCTTTGGCCAAGGAGAGCGGGGTGAGCCCCTTGTCCACCGCGACCACATCTCGATGCATCCCCACGTCGGTTTCAAGGAAATATTCCCTGAGACTGCATATCTCGCGATTGTGGAGAGTCTTAGCGTTTAAAAAGCCTCGACCCCCACACCTCCGCGGGATATACAGTCTCATAACAGAAGAACGCGGGTGATGCATTCGATATGCCGTCAACAATGTACGGACCCTCCTATCCAGGGCGTCTAGTTCTGTCTGAGTCCATATATAATTATGTAATGAACACCTGCATGTTACCCATGTCTCACAAATAAAAGATTTGATTTGATTTGATTTTTTTAGTATTTTTTACATAATACAGTGTTGTGTTACTTAAAAAAAAAAAACAGCTGGTCCATACATTTTAACCATGTAGGTATTAGCTGTTTTTTTTTTTTAAATGACCGAAGAAAGATTTCTGTGGGAGGGTTTAGAATGATGTATTGAATACATGATATTAGTTTGTGCGTCGATTTCCCGACCCTTATTAGCCATGGAGAAAAAACGGTAACAAACGCCATCATCATCTGCCTAGCCTTTTCCCAACTATATTGGGGTCGGCTTCCAGTCTAACCGGATGCAGCTGAATACCAGTATTTTACATGGAGCGACTGCCTATCTGACCTCCACAACCCAGTTAGTACTGGGTAGTGATACCCCTTGGTAAGACTGGTTGTCAGACTTTTTGGGCCACTGACTACCTAACGACTGTTAAAGATCTACAAATGACACCCGGGACCAACGGCTTAGCGTGCTTTCCGAGGCACGGAGGAAACTCGGTATGTAATGGGCGGTCACCCATCCACAGATCACCTAGGCAAGCACGGCTTAAAGATCGACTCGAGCGGCTGTTATTACTGAGTCACGAGGTCCTCCCGGTAAGAATCGCCATTGTTACTATTTTAAATCATGTTAGTTAGGTTAAATATGGGAGCACAGCATAGGCCTGACAAGTGTGTCCTTAATTTACAAAAAAAAGATGAGGGGAAATGGCTCATACTAGAAGAATTAATGCCCCACGCTTGCACACAAAAGGCCATGTTAACAAACCCTTACCTTCTCCGAGCAGCGCTGCACGAGGTCGGCAGTGAAGTGCGGCAGTTGCCGGAGGTAGGAGTCCTTGGCCCACATGGCCTGCGTCACCATCTGCGCCAGCTCCATGGCGGCCACGGCCGGCGACAGCCAGCCGCTGCTGGACACCACGTCCACGCAGGCGCAGATCAGGCGGATGGCCTGTGGGGAGGAAACGACATATTACAAAAAAAAAAACAAAAAAAAATTGACGCCTATTAAACTTATACTTGTGACAGCCTCGTTGGTCGAGTGCTCGCAAGCGCGACTGCTGAGCATGAGGTCCTGGGTTCGATTCAAAGGTCTATCAAAGTGTTATTGGGTTTTCCATGAGGAATTTCTCAGTAGACAGTCACGGAGTCTGGATTTGTGCCCGGTTGATTGACTTAAAACATAACTGGCGAAATGTGGGTACCCTATTAGGCTCACCTCTGCTTAACCCTTCGGGGTTTATAGACCTGATGTTATGCAATGTATTAAAGTTATAACATAAACAGCCTATAATATTGAAACAATTTTTCTCTCTGTTGTAAGGAGTGGACCCGTAATCCATCACAAATCAGATCATCAAGACGTGACGCGTCTAAGTTAATAGAGTTTAAGTTAAACAAAATAAGTTTGTCATTATGTAATGTTAAATAATAAACAAAAAAAATCTACTGTCCAACATATAGCATACTGTTAGAGCTCCTGCAGCCTGTGATACAGAATTATCCTAGTACAGGCTTCATATATTATTATACCTAGTACCTTTTGGGATTCTGAATAAAGATTTATTAATTATTATTTATCAGGTGACGGACAGTCGTAGAGGTCGATCGACCAGAGTCAAGCTACGCGATATTTACCCTAGCTAGTACAAGAGCGGTGTCAGCTTGCAACTCAGCGGGTAGCTGCATCCTGGAGAGGTGAGCTTGTAACAGCACGTGCGCCTTCACGTGCGGGTCGTTGTACTTCACGTTGCCGCCAGACGGCGCTGTCGGCTTGTGTGGTACTCTGCGGAAAGAAATGTTGACATTGAATGAGGGAGAAGCTAGACGTATTACAGGGTCTGATAATTGAGCTAATAACTGTAATAAAGGGTGCAAAAGTACCCTTAACGATGCCGAAATACACTTGTTCTTCCCGTCAGTGCCATCATTTTGTTCTACTGCCATTTTTTTATACCTTTTAGTTACGGAGATATTGGGGGTTAGAATGCTTGGTTGACGACTTCGTGGTGGGTGTACACGGACCCTCCGTTTACACCCACCACGAAACTTGTGATTGCCTGTGTAAAATAACATCAGTCAATCGAACCAATAGTAGTTAATCACTCAGCTGGAGAACCAACGGTGTCTTTGATAAAAATTAGTTTGGTCAAGTACTTAAAAACAGTAGAGGAGCTCGTGGCTGAATAATAAACAGCGCTATACTTTTTGTCCGTCATGCCGTGATACTTTCTGTGCAGTATGTAATTTAACTTAATATATGTTTTATTCAAGAAGCTCATGGCGAAATAATAACAGCCGCTCGGGTCAATCTTTAGGTAAGCCGTGCTTGCCTAGGTAGGTCCATGGATGGGTGACCATCCATTACATACCGAGTTCCCCCCGTGTCTCGGAAAGCAACTTAAGCCACTGGTCCCGGCTGTCATTAGTAGAACTTTGACAGTCGTTACAGGTATCAATGGTCCGAAAGTCCGACAACCAGTCTTACCAAGGGGCATCGTATTACCCAGTACGAACAGAGTTGTGGACGTCAGATAGGCAGTCGCTCCATGTAAAATACTGGTATTCATCTGCATCCGGTTAGACTGGAAGCCGACCCCACATTGTTAGGAAAAGGCAACCAGATGATAAGTACTTGAAAACAGTCTCCTACTGTGATATTTCGAAGCATAACAAATGAGAACTTATAACTTACTTGGCCGCTAAAGCCTTGATAATGTTCTCCTCGCGGTGTCTGATGCATAGCTCGGAGTATTCAGCAGCCGAGGAGATGATCTCTAGCAGTCCACGGATCTTCGTCTTGTTTGTGAGGGATAGACTGAACAGTTCTGTAACAAAATAATTATAAAGGTTGTAACTAGACCCTTAACGAAGCCGAAAGACACTTATTTTATTTAGGCCGCTGTCAACAGAGGCCTAGTTTACAAATTTGGCAACTATTAATGAAAAAAGAAAACATAGGAACACAGGATATACCCTTCTTATTCAGTTTATGAAATATTTATTTATTTAAACTACATGTACAAGAGTGGTACATTAGGCGGCGTATCTTTTAAATTGGTGGAATATTGGAGGAGGAAACAATCGAGAGCCAAACCTCGAATTATGACTTTTTACTTAGGCTATTCAGTCGGATCTGCAGTTGTCCTTATCGCACCAATGTCGAAATGGCAGTCGCAGTGCGACAGCGATAGTATCTTCAAATACCTAATTTTCAAAAGTTTCTCCGACCGCGTTTCTTCTTAATTTAGTTTTAGTAGCGAAGATCAATATCTTATATATTCCTCCATCCTTAGCTACTAAAAAATGTTTAATAAAATTCCGGAAATGTTGTCACATGTCGGGAATTGTTACGTCTTCCAACTTCTGTACCTAGTGATGTTCGTAGTTCTCGATTTCTAGCATTATACAAAAAATTTTTGAGTAAACGATGGTCTACAGAGCGAGTACTGAGACCCATTTAAATGTTCAGTTGATTCTTCAAAAATACGTTGCACTGGCTCTAAAGATGTGACAACCTTTTTTTTACAAGAATATAATGAAAATTCATGTCATTACGACCAAAATTTTGCAAACACGTTAGGTTCTCCCTAAGAATAGAGTATTTATCGTTAACAGTCACGGAAGCATTACAGTTGCTGCTATGACTGCAGTGAGAATTTAAATAGCCACTATTTTTAGCATCAGCAATACAATATTTAAACCCTTTTTTTTTCCGGATGTAACTGACTAAAACCCATCCATGTTCCTTCTTTGCCCTTTGTGTTCCAGGGCCACGGTATCTCTTTCGAACAGTCCCGCAGCCCTGGCAGGCATCGGCCCTTGCGGACCCCTACTTATTTGCTGACATCTCTTTGAGGCGCGCGTGGAACACGAACGCGCCGTCGACACGGCCTGTCATAAGACAGCCGGACGGCGAGCTGGCCCATAACTCGCCGTAACCCTTTATAACCTCCCGTGTGGTCTCTCGGATCATGAAACTGAACAACTTTTATTCTATGAGTTCTAGAAATTCGCAAAAAAAAAATGGATTTTCGAAATCGACGCGATCCGCTGATCAACATGTACGGTAAAACAAAAAAAAAAAAGTTATGAGTTTGCAAAAGTCATAGAACAAAAGCTGTTTAGATTCATGGTCTGAGAGACCACACGAGAGGTCTTGCGTTTATTATGTTACACTCTGTATAGGATACACAGTTTACCTTTTGTATTAATCAGTTCAAAATCTTCAGAGTCACCGAGATCCATTTTTCTTGTAACGCAATATATTCAAATACACAAATATATCCTACACTCGCAAGGAAAACATAAGTTCTAAGAAACAATTTGCGATTTAATAAACATGAGATTGACTCACAGTGACTGAATAATAGTAGCTCATTAAATAAAATAAGCGGCCAGGTACATACACAGCGATGACTAATAACACAGTCAAGGAGTTTATTCACTACATTTTCCTCATTTCTCTGCATCACATGGCCCTATTGGATTAAATGTTATATAAAGGCTGTATGCTGCATGGCTGTATGCTTGTTAATTTATCTATGGTAAAACTTGACAGCGCTATACTTTTTGTCTGTCATGTTGTAATACTTTCTGTGCAGTATGTAATTTAACTTAATATATAGAATAGAATAGAATATTTATTTGCGTAAAACATGGTATACAAGGGTGTTAAATACAAATTGAGTCACAAGCATGTTTAGCTAGGATAAAACATAGCATGCAAAATTTTAAACACAAGTTAAAGCAACAACAATCTTTTTTTTTTTTTTTAAACATCAACATTTTTTATCTTCAAATTCTTTTAAACTATAAAAACTACACTCGAGTAACCACTTATGAAATTTAATTTTAAATAATTTTGCATTTAAAGCTTTGAAATGCCTAGGTATTTTATTATAAATGCGCACACACATTGCCAAGCAGTTACTATTGTATTTAGATAGTCTAGGCAAATCATTTAACACTAGTTTATATGGATCTCGTCGGTTCCTAGGATTGACATCATTTGCAGTCTTAAATAGTTGCTTATTTTTCATAACAAACACACATATTTCGTGAATGTAAAGCGACGGTAACGGTAACAAACCAAGTTTTTTAAATATTGGTCGACATGAGTCGTCGGGCTTAAGTCCACAAATTGCTCTCATGCACTTTTTTTGAGCGATGAATGCTCTTTGGAAGTCAGTGCTGTTACCCCACATTATTAGCCCATACCGTAAAAACGATTCGACGTACGCGTGGTATGACATTACAGCAGTTTTTATATTAGTTACTTTTTTAACTTGTTTTAATGCATAAAAAAAATTATTGATTTTAGTGCTAACATTGTCTATGTGCTCTTTCCAGTTAATGTTTTTATCTATTATTACACCTAAAAATCTGGTACGCGTTACTTCATTGATTCTTCGTCGGGGATAGTGCAAATCCGCGAACCTACCATACGTAAAGTGCGCGTATCTGCACTACGAGTAGGTTTACAGGCGAAGGTTATAAGTTTATATATTATTTTTATTTCAACGATTTTTGACCTCATTTTTACATGAATAGTAACAATTCATGTGTTATATGTATTGTTAACAGTAGAAATCTATTAAAGTCATTAACTTAGTCGTTACGAAAATGCGTAATTGAAATTGGCTACATTTGTCAGATACGCAGAATTATCCAATGCTAGTTCCGCGGTTTTGCACTATGCCCGACGACATGTTTTATTCAAGAAGTCTTATTTATTAACTTACCTATTGTCGTGTAGTTGATATAGTAGTACGAAGCGATCATGCCCAAGTTAAGAGGTTGTACATCCATGTCATCTTCTATAGCGATGCACTTCGACTGCTCCAGGTCTGTCAGCGTCGTTTCCACGAGCTCTGATAGGTGGTCTGACAGATGTCTGTGGAGAGAAATCGAAATCAAAATCAAAGCATTTATTTCAAGTAGGCCAGTTACAGGCACTTTTGAATTGTCGAAACAAAGACAACAGTAAAATATAGCTACAGTCCCAGTCACAAGGCACAAAAACTGTGGAAGTACTGTAGTTGCCCATTCCCTAACGTAGATCTCTATGGAGAAGAACGGGCAAGAAACTCCATGGACACTCTTTTAAATCAGAATACTTTAACAAAACCTTGGTTACATCATTCATGTTGAGATGGTACATTATGTGAGAACGATGCAAAAAATATTTTATTAATTTTCGAAAGACAAATACAAAATTGACAAAACAAATTTAGGGGTTTGAAGAACAGCGTGTAAAGTTCATCATCTCCCATAGAAAAGAGAGGATCCTCCGACCAGACTGGTGTCATGTCTGGTGGGCTAAAGACCCACCTGGTCTCACTTAAGTCGCGGGTAACTTTAACTGCATAATCATTCTCCTGTCCTTATCCCAATTCATTTGGGGTTAGCGCAGCATGTCTTCTTCTTCCATACTTCTCTATTACTCGTCATCTCAGCAGTCACATCCTTTCTAGCCATAATTTTAACTGTGCGATTTATAATTTGAACAATTAGCTGCACACGCGAGCGCGTGCTACCCCGGTGCGCACGCGCAGCCCGTGTAGCGGCCCCCGCCCAGCGCCAGCCTGCACGCAGCTCGGCTTGTGTCTTACCTGTGTGTAACTCCCTGCAAGTTATAATAATTGGGGTTCTGTGTCAGTCGTCGGTACAGGAACGTCCATGTGAGGTAGTCCACAGCATCCTGTTTGTTCTCTATGGTTTTAGTGACGATCTCCGCATTCATGTGGTCATGTAGTCTGTGGTCGAGGTGGCTCTGCAAGAGAAAAGAAGGTAGTGTTATGATTATCTACATCTAGAAACAACAATTGATCCATGAAGGTCAATGCAGGCCCATGTTGGCCGACAATGGCCCGTGATGGACGACAGTGATCCATCCTAGAAACACGAAGTGGTCGAATTCGGTCTTCAGAGGACCAGGATAGTCGACAATAGCCCATGCTGGCCCATAATGGCCAATGCTAGACAACAATGGCCCTTGCTGGCCGACAATAACCCATAAAAAAAACGTGTTACTTTACCTCTAGTGGCAAGCAGTCGTTCAGCAGCTTGGTGAAGAACGTCTTATGATGCGCCACGCACATCAGTACTGCGACCGCATGCTCGTCTTCTAACGGCCGGCAGGCTCGACCAACCATTTGAAGAACCGTAGTGATCGGATATTGCTCGTACGCGTGCAGTTTGCCGTTGTAACTGTGTGAGAGAGAGCAAATTAAATAAATAGGAATAGATGAAAGAGAAGAGAAATCTGTTATATGACCGCTTACACTAACACTGTTGGAATTTCAACAAATAATATTTAAGATTGCCTCGTCGTCGCAATCGCGACTGATGAGCATGAGGTAGGGCTCGAATCCCGGGTCGGGCAAATGTTATAGGGTTTTTACGCAAGATAGCCGAAACTGGCCATTACTAGAAACTCCAAAAGGGCCTGAACTGGCTTTTGAAGGCCGACAATGGCCAATGCTGGTCAACAGTGGTTCATGCTGGTCGACAGTGGGCGCAGAAGCTTTTTAGTACTCACACGTGTGTATCGGCGATGATGACAGTGTGCACGTGCGCGGCGAGCGCCCAGGCCAGCTCGGCGGCCACCACGCATAGCTGTACTGCTCCCGACTCCACCAGCTGCTGCACCAGGCGCCGGTCGCCCGGCTCTACGCCCTCGTGCAGGTATGCTACACCCGCTGCGAGGGTTTCTTTTAACATCTGGAAGAGTAATAGTAGTTAAGTTACTATTTTCTTGATTTACATAATTAGTATCCGCGATAGTGGAAGGTAATTTACATAATTAAATCTCATACAGTGGTAGTATTTTCTTCCTTTCTTAGCCATGATGGCTGAGTATCATTTATCAGAAAACCATACAACTAGCGTACTGAAAACCATGCATCTGTCTTCGACAATCAAACTACCAAAAAATAAAAAATAAACATCAAAATAGGCTGTAGTGGCAAAGCTATTTAAAGTTTATTTTTATTTTAGATTTGCTTAACATGGAATATGCAAACCAAATCCCTGCGTGCCATGACAGTCAATAAATAACAACCCTAAGTACACCATGAAATTGCTTCTGGCCTCATACGAACTACGCTTGATACCTGATGATACGCAAAATCACGCATCCGCACGAATAACTCGTCTTCCCTTTTTAATGGAGGATGAGTTACTTCCCTATCTTTCCACCCTGTATCTTATAGCCATAAAGCCTCCTTGCTGGCACCCGCCAGGACGATACGAGGTCCGCGCACGGCTTCATCGGTGTACAGAAATTACACTCGTCAAACAACCTACACGATGGCTCATGATAGTCGACCATGGCCCTTTCTAAAAGCACTTATGTATCCATACTGGACTACAATGGCCCATGTTGCCCATTATGGTCGACGATGGCAGTTTCTAAACCGACTTAGGGATGCTTGCTGGCCTATAATGGTCCAAAATGGTCGACAATGGCCCATGCTAGCACACGTGACTTCCGTACCTTGTCGTGCACCCTCTTGAGGAACGGCTGCAGCATGTCGGGCCTGGCGCGCAGGAACCTGGTGGGCGAGGAGTGCGCGGCCGCCAGCGCCAGCAGGTCTGCTAGCACACGTGACTTCCGTACCTTGTCGTGCACCCTCTTGAGGAACGGCTGCAGCATGTCGGGCCTGGCGCGCAGGAACCTGGTGGGCGAGGAGTGCGCGGCCGCCAGCGCCAGCAGGTCTGCTAGCACACGTGACTTCCGTACCTTGTCGTGCACCCTCTTGAGGAAGGGTTGCAGCATGTCGGGCCTGGCGCGCAGGAACCTGGTGGGCGAGGAGTGCGCGGCCGCCAGCGCCAGCAGGTCTGCTAGCACACGTGACTTCCGTACCTTGTCGTGCACCCTCTTGAGGAAGGGTTGCAGCATGTCGGGCCTGGCGCGCAGGAACCTGGTGGGCGAGGAGTGCGCGGCCGCCAGCGCCAGCAGGTCTGCTAGCACACGTGACTTCCGTACCTTGTCGTGCACCCTCTTGAGGAAGGGTTGCAGCATGTCGGGCCTGGCGCGCAGGAACCTGGTGGGCGAGGAGTGCGCGGCCGCCAGCGCCAGCAGGTCTGCTAGCACACGTGACTTCCGTACCTTGTCGTGCACCCTCTTGAGGAACGGTTGCAGCATGTCGGGCCTGGCGCGCAGGAACCTGGTGGGCGAGGAGTGCGCGGCCGCCAGCGCCAGCAGGTCTGCTAGCACACGTGACTTCCGTACCTTGTCGTGCACCCTCTTGAGGAAGGGTTGCAGCATGTCGGGCCTGGCGCGCAGGAACCTGGTGGGCGAGGAGTGCGCGGCCGCCAGCGCCAGCAGGTCTGCTAGCACACGTGACTTCCGTACCTTGTCGTGCACCCTCTTGAGGAAGGGTTGCAGCATGTCGGGCCTGGCGCGCAGGAACCTGGTGGGCGAGGAGTGCGCGGCCGCCAGCGCCAGCAGGTCTGCTAGCACACGTGACTTCCGTACCTTGTCGTGCACCCTCTTGAGGAAGGGTTGCAGCATGTCGGGCCTGGCGCGCAGGAACCTGGTGGGCGAGGAGTGCGCGGCCGCCAGCGCCAGCAGGTCTGCTAGCACACGTGACTTCCGTACCTTGTCGTGCACCCTCTTGAGGAAGGGTTGCAGCATGTCGGGCCTGGCGCGCAGGAACCTGGTGGGCGAGGAGTGCGCGGCCGCCAGCGCCAGCAGGTCTGCTAGCACACGTGACTTCCGTACCTTGTCGTGCACCCTCTTGAGGAAGGGTTGCAGCATGTCGGGCCTGGCGCGCAGGAACCTGGTGGGCGAGGAGTGCGCGGCCGCCAGCGCCAGCAGGTCTGCTAGCACACGTGACTTCCGTACCTTGTCGTGCACCCTCTTGAGGAAGGGTTGCAGCATGTCGGGCCTGGCGCGCAGGAACCTGGTGGGCGAGGAGTGCGCGGCCGCCAGCGCCAGCAGGTCTGCCGCCAGCAGGCGCGAGTGGCGGCGCGACGGCACGAACACGCAGCACGGCTTGTTGCCGGCGTAGCGGATCACGGCGTTGTAGATGGGCTTCGTCATGGCCGCCAGGCGGGAGGCTGCGTGGGAGATGTTGAAGCCCTGGGAAAGAAAAAGGTAATTAAGAAAAAGCATTCACAATGCGTTTCAAATAAGAATAGATATCGACATTATGCTGCCAAAAAGTGCTGATCAATAATATCGGACTCTGGCAAATCCAAAATGGAAGTTATGCTTTTATTTAAAGGTTATACTTTGACAATGGAGGAACTCGTAGCTAAATAATAACAGCAGCACGGATCGATCTTCATGGTTAAGCAGCGCTTACCTAGGTCGGTCAGATTACAAACCGAGATTTCTCCGTGCCTCGAAAAGCACGATGAGCCGGCTGTCCCGGCTGTCATTTATTTTGTAGATCTTGACTGATAATCAGTGGCCCGAAAGTCTGACAACCAGTCGTACTAGGGGAATCATACTACCTAGTACTAACTGGGTTGTGGAGGTCAGATAGGCAGTCGCTCCATATAAAATACAGGTATTCAACTGCATATTATATTCAATTCAATAAAAAATAGCAATGTCAAAGCCATAGAGCTGGGACAAGAACGAATGAATGAGCAAATAAATGTTTTCAGTTCAGTTAAATAGCTGGAAAAAAAGGCTAGGCAGATGACGATCCAGTTCACAATACCTGTATGTGCAGTTGCAGAGGCAGCGGCCTGACGCTGGGGTGGAAGTTGAACGAGCAGTTCGCGTTGCAGCCCAGCCACTGCGACACGTCGCGAGCGTCCGCCAGCGGGAGCGATAGCGCTACGATACGGATTTGACGACCTGGGGACCAGGGGAACTTACGTTAGAAGATGGCTTTCAAAAGAAAGCAGTCTCACTAATCCAGCACTATCAAAAAACAAGGGACCGGGTTATTGGAATGCTCGGATTACATACTGTAATGTATGCATAATCAGCCTACAATGTTCCCACTGCTGGGACACAGGCCTTCTCTCTATGAGAGGGCATGGTCTATAATCCACCACGCGGGCCCAGTGCGGATTGCTAGATGTCACGTGTCTTCGAATTATTGGTTCTAGGACATGCCGGTTTCCACACGATGTTTTCCTTCACCGTTTTGAGATCAGTGGTGATAAAATAAATTAAACAAAGTAATGCGCCTGCCTGGGTTCGAACCCGCGACTTACTATTCGTAAGTTGGAACCGCAACCACTGGGCCACCTCTGCTCTCCTGTCAGCGGGCTGTGACAGGTGATGCGGCTGTCATGTCTGTCTCCATTAAACCGAGCTATAATATTATACTGGATTCAACCAGTTTTATTCATATATCTCATTTACGACGAGGATTAAAAAAAGGAAGCGTGCAAAAATTATTTATTTATGTACACACAAACAAATAATAATTTAAAAAAAAAAAAACAAAAAAAAAACTAATTTTATTATTTTTATAATAATTTTGTATTATATTCAAATTTCGATCGAAAAATTGACAGAATTCAATACAAGATCGCGTGATTGGACCTTGTATGTGGAACGAATGGAGATGTTCCTAATGGTGAAGGAAGAATTTTGGTTACCTACCATGATGGCGGTTATGGGTGACGAAGCGTATATACACATTCCCATGAAACAAGGGACGAGCCTATTGCCATCAACCGGACACAAATCCTAACTCCGAGGCTGCTACTGAGTAAATTCCTGATCGAAAAACCGAATAACACTTTTACCCGACCTGGGAATCGAACCCAGGACCTGACGCTCAGCAGTCGCACCTGCGACCACTCAATCACAAGGCAGACATAAAAGATAGTAATACTCAAAAAGTAAAGCACTCAATAAACATCTCAACTCACCAATCTGTGAAGAAATATATCTCATCCTGGAGCAGACGACCTCGAGCACAGGTCCCTCTTCACCGCCCAACAGCTGTAGAGCATCGACGATGAACAGCGATACACTTTGAACGCTCTTACGGACTTTCCATCTGGTGAAGGAATATTTAAATGTCAAAATCGTCTAGACATCAAAAATCTCGTTTTTGGTTTTGCACATATTTTAAAAAATGGACTATCCCCATTCGCTTTTTATCTTATCTTACTAATATTATAAACGCGGAAGTTTGTGAGGATGGATGGATGGACGTATGTTTGTTATTCATTCTCGCAAAGGGACATGGATAAATTAATAAATACGATACTTTTGTGTGCTTGGTGGTATTTATTCATTCAGGTTATCACTACATAGTATAAAACAAAGTAGTTTCCCGCTGTCTGTCTGTCCCTATGTATGCTTAGATCTTTAAAACTACGCAACGGATTTTGATGCGGTTTTTTTTAGTAGATACACTGATTCAAGAGGAAGGTTTATATGTATATATTGCACCCGTGCGAAGCCGGGGCGGGTCGCTAGTTAACTATATAACCCAAATTAATAAATAAGATACTCGAAATTCCAAGTAAGCTATTCTTTGGTTTGTACCGATATCAGCAAAATGCTATACAACTCACCTTCTCGACAGGATATCCCATTTATCAGCAGTGGTGATGATGATCTGTCCTTTATTCAGCAGCTTGTGATCGGTAGCGGTCTCACCCGTTAGTTGTACAACCTGTAAATAGAACAGAGAGTCAACATGTTAGCCTTCAATGTCCTGCACGTCCTAATTAATAACGCCTTCAGGATGCTGTTGGGACTGCCATGGCGCTGGGAATGTTCGCGTAGGCTCGCACGCTATCATGCGAAAGGAAGCGGTCTTCTTAATACAGCGCCTGCATGCTGGTGACAAACAGCAATTTGAAGATGATTGTTGCCAGAAGGGACTGCCCCTTCCACTGGTCGAAATCCGCATCGCGGGTCTCGTCTCTCCTGTGATTGATCTTAAGACCCTAAACAATCAGATGAACTCACCTTCAAGTTGAACCTAGTGCCGAACTTGTGGTAGACGTCAGCGAACACGATGTCGGCGAGCGCGTCCTTGGGCAGCAGGTAGACGGCGCGGCCGGCCGGCGAGCTGCCCAGCATGCGCAGCAGCGCCAGCTCGGCGACGACGGACTTGCCCGAGCCCGACGGCGCGCCCACGAACACGTTGTCGTCCGAGTTGTACACTGCGTTGAACACCTACAAAGAAACGAACGAATTGTAATAAGGGGCCATCCGTAAATTACGTCACACGAATTTCATCATTTTTTGCACTTTATGATTTGTTATTTCGAATAACCGACTTTACATCATTATAGATCCTAGATGAGCATTCGAAATGAAAAATGGCATGAGATACCTAAGATGATTTTCAGATACCTATTGTATGTTACCCCAAGTGGGATAACAGTTCGTCGCCTTCATTTTTCACAATATGGCCTCTCAATATAAATTATTAACCCTACCATGTTTATACATTTTAGAAATGGCAGTATTCGTAAAATTAAACCCGGATCGCTTCGCACGAATGGCTGACGTATTTCCACGGAATAGGCGTGACAATAGTTGTCTGTGTATCCCTAGTGCTAGAGCAACTCTGATGCGCAAGAGTGTCTGCTGCATGGCACCGGTGATATATAACAAAATACCAAGTTGTTGGAAGGACTATAAATTGACATTATTCAAAAAAAAGGCTTAGCAATTTTCTAGTAGACAAAGTTTATTATAGGGTTGAAGATTTTTTATTGGAGAAAGAAGTTGTTTGACTTTTTTATACATATATTGCATTTAAATAACTATTAGAAATTGTGATATTAATTTTATTATTGACTGATTATTTTTATTAATGAATTGTGAATTCATCATCATCATCATTTCAGCCGAAAGACGTCCACTGCTGGACATAGGCCTCCCCCAAGTGTCGCCACATTGACCGGTCCCGTGCGTCTCGCATCCAGCGGATCCCCGCAACCTTTACCAGGTCATCGGTCCACCTAGTGGGAGGCCTTCCAACGCAACGTCTTCCAGTTCGCGGTCGCCACTCCAGAACTTTCCGGCCCTATCGGCCATCCATTCTGCGAGCAATGTGCCCTGCCCACTGCCACTTAAGTTTGGCTATTCTTCGGGCTACGTCGGTAACCTTGGTTCTCTTACGGATTTCCTCATTTCTGATTTGATCACGCAAGGAAACTCCGAGCATAGCCCTCTCCATTGCCCTTTGGGTGACTTTAAGCCTTCTGATGAGGCCCATTGTGAGCGACCACGTTTCGGTCCCGTATGTTATCACTGGCAACACACACTGGTCATAGACTTTCGTCTTGAGACACTGCGGTAAGTTGGACGAGAAGATACCACGCAACTTCCCGAACGCTGCCCAGCCGAGTCGGATTCGACGATTAACCTCTTTCTCGAAGTTAGACCTACCTAACTGGATCGTTTGTCCCAGATAGACATAATCGTCTACAACTTCGAGTGTAGAGTCTCCGATCTTGATAGGAGTGGGTGTTACATGGGCATTCAACATGACTTTGGTTTTGTCCATGTTCATTCTAAGACCCACTCTTCCGGAAGCTCTACTGAGGTCATCGAGCATAGTACTGAGGTCGTCCATGGTCTCAGCCAAGACCACTATATCGTCGGCAAACCGAAGGTGAGAGATGTACTCGCCATTGACGTTGATGCCTAGCCCTGTCCAGTCCAGAACCTTGAAGACATCCTCCAATGCAGCGGTGAACAGTTTCGGAGATATGACGTCTCCCTGTCTCACACCTCGCTGCAGAAGGATAGGTTCCGAGGTCCAGTCCTGAAGTCGGACTGACATGGTGGCGTTTTTGTACAAACACTTCAACACCTCGATGTACCGAAAGTCAATTTGGCACCGTTGGAGAGACTGCAGTACAGCCCAAGTCTCAATCGAATCGAAGGCTTTCTCGTAGAGAAAATTATTAGAATATTATTATGTATCATTAGTAAATGTATATTTTAATTGTACCTAAACCCTATACTTTTGCATGCCTTGTAATTGGCAAAATATGGCTGTTTCTGTATTTAAATTATGTAACACCTTGACTTGAACCCGTACTTGCAAAATAAAATATCTTTATCTTTAATCTTTATCTGACTGTCGCCATATTGAATTTTAATTACTGCAATGACTTTAGTGACACTCGCAAGATTAAGTCAAATCGATTAACGTAAAAATTATCATAATAAGCCCACGTTTTTGGTATCTAGAGTGCCACAAAGAAACAAACAGACATAGTATAAGCTAATAAACACATTACCCTCAGTGGGGTAAAAATAGGTTTTCAACATACCTGAGTTTGAACAGGGTTAAACTGCGGGAAGGTCTCATTATACAGCTCTTCGTACTTCGGGTTCCGAAGTGCCGATATAGGGAGCGGCTGTAAGTCCAGCAGTTCTGTG
Organism: Noctua janthina; assembly: GCA_963576755.1. NCBI lineage: Eukaryota > Metazoa > Arthropoda > Insecta > Lepidoptera > Noctuidae > Noctua > Noctua janthina. The sequence goes on along the minus strand of OY755080.1, from coordinate 9,094,130 downwards.
GGGGGCAGGTTCTTCTCTGGGAGTATGAGGTGGCGGAATGAGACCGGCAGCTGGGTCTCTGCTGCTATCCATCTGTAAGAGAAGGTGATGGTTAGGTGTGAGTTCTAGATGCCCTAAGGCAACGTTTCAAGTGCTTCTTTACTTTATGGTCACCTAGCAACCGGCAGACCTCTCCAACCTACTTCTTGGAGATTGACAGGATTCATATTGCAAAGTATGTTCCCTTTTATGATAAATTTCTCACTTCTCCTTTTACCATCACTCGTAGATATCAATGCTGGACTATCGTAGGCCATCATGAGCCAGTATGAGCCATCATGAGCCAGTATGAGCCAGCATGGGCCACTGCACACTAACCTGTCGGACACGACGGTGAGGAAGTACTGCGGCGGCAGCGGCTCGAACACGGGCACGAACAGCTTGACGTGATGCTCGTCCTTGCAGTACTTCTCCTTCAGCAGGAAGTACTCGTGGTGCAGCACCACCTCGCCGTCCACGTCCTCCACGAGGATCCAGAACGCTTCCGACTGCCCGTGAATCTATATGAGATAATATAAGATTTTAAACTATCATGGTCACTAAACCGGTAGAGGAGCTCGTGGCTAAATGATAACAGCCGCTCGGATCGATCTTTAGGTTAAGCCGTGCTTGCCTAGGTTGGTCTGTGGATGGGTGACCACCCATTACATACAGAGTTTCCTCCGTGCCTCGAAAAGCACGTTAAGCCGTTGGTCCCGGGTGTCATTTGTAGATCTTTGACAGTCGTTAGGGAGTCAGTGGACCAAAAAGTCTGACAGTCTTACCAAGGGGTATCGTATTACCCAGTACTAACTGGGTTGTGGAGGTCAGATAGGCAGTCGCTCCATGTAAAATACTGGTATTCAGCTGCATCCGGTTAGACTAGAAGCCGACCCCCCCCCCCAACATAGTTGGGAAAAGGCTAGGCAGATGATGATGGTCACTAAACCGGTAAATATTCCGTTTCTAGTGTTTATGATAATGGAAGAGATAATGTTCTTGACTAACAGAAACTGATAGTCCATGGGTTTTTCTACATTTTATTTATTTATTTATTTTATTTGGCTCTTCAACAATGAGTACACTATTACATATAATAAAGTAAAACATTGCAAACTTAAGTATAAGTGCCCCATTACTTAAAGAAGAGCACTACATGCACTATGTTATGCGCCTAAATATCTAATTAAACAATGAAAAAAAAAAAAAAGAAGAACTGATTAAAAATGCAAATAAAAAAGAAAGAAAAGAAAACAACGTCAGTATCGATACTATTACGTTAGTTAAGGAAGGTAAGGTAAGCCAAACAGAATTAAACTTAAAACTTAATTATTTTTCTAATTACATTTAAACAGTTTACAGAGTAGGCACTTTTATTTCTTTTTGAATATGGTAAACTGAATGGATCAAGATTTTATTTTAAAATTGTCCTAGTAGGACCTAAAGTCCCCGTCACGAGAAGCTATAAATTTTATGAACACACATTCAGCGGTTCGCAACCTTAGAAAACTAACTGATTAGAAATGACAATAACAAACAATATAACCTAATCCGCGAATACAGCACAAACTTACTTCAAAAATGTTTACGTTCCAGGTTGAACGATTCAAATGTTTCGTGAGTCAGACGCGTTCCAGTACCACAAAACATTAGACGACAGCGCTTTATATCGCTAAATATAACCCGACCAAGTGAAATTGCTCGTTAGTTTCGTATTACAAGTATGATTACTTTGAGTTGATTGAATTTGGGATTATTCGTTGTTGATTGAATTGTCGCCACGTAACTTGGTAGAAGTTCTTTATTTACAAAATTTATAGCTCCTCGTGACGGGGGACTTTAGAAGGAACAGTGGAAAGAAATGGTGTCACACGCCAAAAATCCGACTACTGCTGAGGGGCTAATATTTAATTTTATGTGGTGTGAAAATATTGTTAGTGAATCGAGTACTTTTAATTTTAAAATAGACGTACATATTTAAGTTAAGTTTACACCGCGTATTTGTGATCAGGACTATGTAAAGATGCAAGAGCTAATACTGATTCATGCTGGATGTATGCCTGTAATTGTTTCTTCACTTTAGTCAATAAAATATAGAACTATCAACCCAAGAAAATAACTAAAAGTTAAGACATAGACTTCGACGTCACTACCGGCGCTATCGAGGGACGATGCGTTTTGAGTTTGCGTTCCGTTTCACCAAAAACACGCTACATAAAATATTAAATTGTAAAATAACTGTTGTATTAGAAAATTAAACAAGAGAGCAGAGAGAACAGCGGTGGCCCATTGGTGGAGACCCCGACTTACGAGCAGTAAGTCGTGGGTTCGAACCCAGCCAGGCGCATTACTTTGTGTAAGTTATTTCATCACCACTGCTCTCAAAACGGTGAAGGAAAACATCGTGAGGAAACCGGCATGTCCTAGAACCAAAAATTCGAAGACATGTGACATCTACCAACCCGCACTGGGCCCGCGTGGTGGATTATAGCCCATTCCCTCTCATAAAGAGGAGGCCTGCGTCCCAGCAGTGGGAACATTAATAGGCTGATTATGTTATGCTGCTATGCTATGCTGTACCACAATGTTTCTATGGGCCAATACAAGGCATTTTTAACAAATAAACAAAGTTTTGTATTTCTCGCATATCCCTATTGGCATAATTAACGCAACACTGTTTTAAGCTTTCACGGTTTACAACTAAACTTATACTGTCACTTACGGGATATCTTCCGTCTTGTTTCAATCGAGAGGATGGCATCAAATTGTCAAGTACGTGGAATGCAGTTTTGAGTAGTCTCAAAAGTAGCAGCCGGCATCGTAATAAGGACTCCACAAAACCTGGTGATACTGTGAGTGTGTTTTGCCGTGACTTAGTGTCGAGTTCCAGTAGTGCGCGTAGCAAAAGAAAGAGGGTAGATAGATTTGTCTGCTCTTAACAATTTATTTTCCATCCACCCGCATTCTGCAGTCAACCCGCGATCATGGCGCTTGCAACAGCAAATATCGGGAGCTCAAAATAATGAACAATCACGGAAGATATCCCGTAAGTGATAGTATAAGTTTATAATTATCTTACCTTCTCGTCCCAATGGAAGTCAGGAGTGATGGTGAGCTCCACCCTCAGGGTAGACCTCGTGATGGGCTGGATATGCGTCGCCAGCTCCAGCTTAGGGAACTGATGCACATACTTGTGTATCATCTTGCCGAGTTTAGGAGCCCGGACTAATTCACCAATCTCGTTGGGACCGAGCTCGTACAGTTTTTCCCAGGGGAAGTTCTTCTTTTCTAGTTTTTTTATTACCTGTTGAAGAGGGTAAGCTATTTAAACAATCATTATATTAATTCTAATTTGATTTGATTATTTCTTATTTTAATTTGTTGACTTTGGCAATTTAATTTGTAAGTAATAGTGTAAGTGTGTTGTGTTTTGTCTTATTTTATTTATTTTTCTAATATTTTTTTTTATTTAATGTTCCTAATGCTATTATATGATTCAACTGTTGATTAAAATAAAGAAATTGAATAGAATTCACGTTCGACTAAATTAATAAAAAAACCTAACATATAACATCAAGCCTGTAATCCCTGAAAGGTCACGTAGAGGTGTGCCTAATAGTATACCCACATTTCGCCAGTTATGTTTAAGTCCTATGTAATAGGGGGCGAGACTATTGCCATCAACTGGGCACAATTCCAGAGTCCGTGGCTGCTAATGAAAAATTTGTGACTGAAAAACCCAATAACACTTTGCCCGACCTGGGAATCGAACCCAGGACCTCATGTGTAGTAGTCGCGCTGGCGATCACTAAACCGACGAGGCAGATGAGAAGGCAAAATAAATCGTAAATATAAGGTCTAACTATTCATACACGAAATATTTTCAGGGAATCATCTAACGGCTATAACAAAGCCATTTTAAGAGATTTTTTTTTTATGATATATTTTTTAATAAAAATATATAATTTTAAATTACTTGACCCACAAAATAAATACTGGCTCCTTATTTTTAAGCATCCATTACGGTAGTTTACTACGTCGTATTTACCTTCTGTCATTGTTAGAATATGGGAGTAAAGGTTTTATGCAAAAAGTCTCAAAAAATTTTAGAATTATAATAATTTCGTAAAAAAAAAAAACACTCAGATAATTTTTTTTTTCGTTGCTATGGCGACTTTACGACTTATAGAAGTTACTCTTAAAATATTTCGTGTATGAAAATATAGACCTTATATAGCTGAGTAAAAGGAATACCTGTAAATACTTTTAAATCTTTTCAGAATCTGTAAATATTTCAATGATTTTGACATAAAATGTATGAAATAAACTGTTTTTTACATTTCCACATTTCAATAAATTGATTTATTGAATTAGTTGATTTTCAATCAAACATTCATTAATATTTGTTGTTGGAATTTAGGCTCGGCCCTATTACGGGATATTTCATTTGTTTATTTATTTAGGACTGGCTGTGCCCCGCGGTTTCACCGGCCGCTTCTGATTTGTTTTTTTTTTTTTGCTGGGCTCCTATTGGTCGTAGCGTGGCGTTATATAGCCTAGCCTTCCTCGATAAATGGACTATCCAACACTAAAAGATTTTTTTAATTCGAACCAGTAGTTCCTGAGATTAACGCGTTTAACCAAACAAACAAACTCTTCAGCTTTATAAGTATAGATTTCCAATAAAAGTGAAACACATGACATTTAAATAATAATTAAAATAAGGTATTGAGTAGGTGTACTCCATGTGTGTGCACTCCTTGTGTGCGTTATTCAATCAGGTCTAAAAGTACGCTGACAACACTTACTTCTTCCGGCATCTTCCTGAACTGTCTGAGTGGAGACATAGACTGCCACATTCTTCTATCCACCATCTTGCACAAAGCCAAACATTTGTCCACTAACTGCGCCCAACCTGTTAAGAAAACAAAATAATTTACACCTCCTAGCTAGAAGAACATCTCATTATTTGTATTTTTCTAAACAACTTTTTAATGCAATAATATAAGGTCTATCTTTTCATACACGACATATTTTAAGAGTAACTTCTATAAGTTGTAAAGTCGCCATAGCAACGAAAAAAAAAATATCTGAGTGTTTTTTTTACGAAATTATTATAATTCTAAAATTTTTTGAGACTGTTTGCATAAAACCTTTACTCCCTATATTCTAACAATGACAGTAGGTAAATACGACGTAGTAAACTAGCGTAATGGATGTTTAGAAATAAGGAGCCAGTATTTATTTTGTGGGTCAAGTAATTTTAAATTATTTATTTTTTATAAACAAAAAAATACTCAGATAAAAAAAAATCCCTTGAAATGGCTTTGTTATAGCCGTCACATGATTCCCTGAAAATATTTCGTGTATGAATAGTTAGACCTTATATAGGGTATTATGGACCAGGACGCACCGTCATGGCCACTGTGGGCCAGTACAGGCCATTAATGGCCATCATAAGCTATCACAACAAAGAAAAAGGAGTTTCTTTTCTCTTGTAGAAACACGTTGATCTTAAATTGACCAACAAGGGACACAGGTCCACCATGGGCAAGCATTACCACTGTGGGCCAGTATCGGCCACTGTGGGCCAAAGAGGCCGACGATAAAACAAAAGTAATATTTATTACCTCGATGCAACACAATTTCAAAGATAGCTCTCAACAGCCGACAAGCAGACTGGGTGACGTACACCATGTCGGCCATCAACGCGAACCCTTCCAGCTTCAGCTGAGATATGTACGCTTGTAGCAGCACGTTGATCTTAGCTGACGGTTCCTCTATGCTCTCTTTTATCGGGATCGGTACCTGTGGAAGACCATAGAGGGTTATTACATTATAGGCAATTGTGTAAAATTACGGAAAACGCGTTATTTTCTATGTCTGAGGCAAAGAGGAACTATAATGTTTAGTATTAGTAGTTGCTCGCATGTTAGTGTCTAGACTTTGCCGTCTACGCTCTGCTTACAATGGGGAGGATGGTAGATGATACTATGTTTAAAAGTATGAATAAGTTAGGTTACATTCAAATAATTTATAAAAAGAACAATGGGAAACTACTACATGTCACTTTTTCATCACCATGTGTTTCTTTAGTGTGAACCGACAGTGACATTGGTGCCACAGTAAGATTAGTAGTGGTTAGTGGTTAGAATTTTCGATAGCAAGAAGTTATTTTTTATATATTTATTTTGTACCCTATCACAATGTTTTCTTATTTAACCCAAAGGTTGACTGGTAGAGAATGCCTTGTGGCATTAAGTCCGCCTATGTACCACTATTGTACATGAAGTTTAAATAAATAAATAAGTAAATTCAGTGTCACTCTGGCTGGTGTCATCATTTGTCACGTAAGACTTTGTGTGACACTTTTAGTGCCCTTTAACAGACTTGTGTGTAAGCTAGGTGTGTCAGTCAGCTGTACTACATAGGCTTGAACTCGGCAGACACAGAGAACACTCTAAACAGGTCGAATTCACCCAAAGTCGGCTTTAGAAGCTGAGAGTAGCACTGCATCGTCTTTTATGCGCAGTAGAAGTGCAGGGTGGTATTAACGCGGCCCAGAATGGATCATTGTAGGCCACTATGATCCAGCATCGGCCACTATAGTCCATCATGGGCCACTATAGTCCATCATGGGCCACTATAGTCCATCATGGGCCACAAAGTCCAGCATGGGCTGCTATGGGGAAAAATCACTCACCCTCTCCATAAGCTTGCACAGCTCAAGTTTCTCCTCCTCTCTTACAGCAATATGCTTGAACTCGGCAGACAGCGAGAACACTCGGAACAGCTCGATCTCGCCTAAAGTCGGCTTCAGAAGCTGTGAGTAGCACTGCATCGTCTCGTATGTGCAGTAGAAGTGGGACGCTATGCGGCCGAGCTCGGTGGGCTGGAAGTGGCCAGATTTGCGCTCGTATCTTATAAGGCCAGCCCTGGAATAGGAATTAAATCCGGAGATAGTAAAGATACAAATAATTATAGACCTGTATCCGTGTTGCCAGTTTTTAGCAAAGTGTTTGAAAAGATAATGCTAAATCAAATGCTCAATCATTTTAACACCAACAGAATCTTACACGATCAACAGTATGGTTTCACCAAGGGACGTTGTACAACTGACGCCGGTGTAACCTTATTAAAGCACATATTTACTGCGTGGGAAGAGTCCCAAGACGCCATTGGAATATTTTGTGACCTCTCCAAAGCATTTGATTGCGTAAATCACGACACATTACTTTTGAAACTTGAGCATTACGGACTAGGGAAACTTGCACTTAGTTTGGTAAAATCTTATTTGAGTGATAGACAACAACATGTGCAAATAAATGGTGTTAATTCACAGGGTTTAAAAGTAAAAATGGGGGTACCGCAAGGCTCAATATTGGGTCCTTTCCTCTTTCTAGTATATATAAATGATCTCCCCTATTTATTGAAAAACCAACCTCAAAATATGGTGTTATTCGCTGATGACACTTCCCTAATTTTTAAGATAAATAGACGGGCCCAAAATCTAGATGACGTGAATAATGCCCTACTTCAGGTCCATAATTGGTTCACAGCAAACAATTTAGTGTTAAATGAAAAAAAAACGAAATGCGTAAGATTTGCTTTACCGAATGTTAAAAGTAGCGATTGTGATATAGTATTGAATAAAGAGAAACATGAATTTGTAGATAAAACGGTTTTCCTGGGGATTACGCTTGATTCAAGGCTACAATGGGGTTCTCATTTAACATCTCTTGCTGGGCGGCTAAGTTCAGCAGCGTATGCTATAAGAAAAATCCGTCAATATACTGATGTAGATACCGCTAGACTGGTCTATTTTAGTTACTTTCATAGTATTATGTCTTATGGCATTTTAATGTGGGGACGGGCTGCAGACATTGAGTCTATATTTATTCTGCAAAAAAGAGCCATCAGAGCCATATATAATTTTCGTAGGCGCGATTCTCTAAGGGAACTGTTTAAGGAAATTAACATCATGACGCTACATTGTCAATACATCTACGAAAACATAATGTATGTAAGAAAAAATCTACATCTTTTTAATAAAAGAGGTGACAGACACAGTTACAGTACTAGAAATAGAGACCAATTAGTTCAGCCGGGCTTCAGACTCGCTAAAGTAGACTCATCTTTCATGGGGTACTGTTTGAGATGCTATAATAAAATTCCACAAAGTATTCTTGAACTGAATGAAACGAAATTTAAAACATGCATTAAACGCACACTATGTAAGAAAGCATATTACAAGTTGGACGATTATATCACTGATAAAAATGCTTGGCTCAATGCCGGTCCTGCTCCACAAGAACAGGGGCGCCTAAATTGATAGCATTAAATAGTATTGTTGGAGCTGCTGAAGATTGTATAACTATCTTTGCATTGTATAGATTCAATCTCTTTTGTATTATATAGCCGCCTAGCCCATATTGTGTGAGTACTATGTACTAGAAAGCTGTCATTCGCTGGAAACCTGCGTCTTTTCTTGACTTGAATGTGCCCTGGCGGTTAGGAGTATGTCATGCTCACTCAAATGTCTCGCTGATGGTGGCACGTGTGTCGGATCATTTAGTTCCCTTCAAAATGGTTGAGTTTAATGGTGCTGATACATGCGTCATGTTCGTGAACGGGCGCTGTCAGTTGTGACTGGTCATCTCTTATTTGCCACGGCTTATTTGAATTAATTATTTTATTTTTGAATTGTTTTTACTATGGACACTTTTAACGTACACATCTTGCTGCATCGTTCTCACATAATGTACCATCTCAAAATGAATGATGTAACCAAGGTTTTGTTAAAGTATTCTGATTTAAAAGAGTGTCCATGGAGTTTCTTGCCCGTTCTTCTCCATAGAGATCTACGTTAGGGAATGGGCAACTACAGTACTTTCACAGTTTTTGTGCCTTGTGACTGGGACTGTAGCTATATTTTACTGTTGCCTTTGTTTCGACAATTCAAAAGTGCCTGTAACTGGCCTACTTGAAATAAATGCTTTGATTTTGATTTTGAATTTTTAGTTTAGTAATGTCTCGAGTCACAGTCGCACACACAGTGCACCAGAAATCACTTGATAACGTAGGACTGCACGGTTAGCGTATTGGCTGAGCGATTGGCTGCTGCGCTGGGTGTCGCGGGTTCGAACCCCGTACGGAACAAATATTTGTATGACTTATAGTTTTTCCAGGTCTGGCTGTTTGTGTATGTAAGTTTAAATGTTTGTAAACGCATCCACGATACAGGAGAAATTCCTAGAGTGGAGCAAAGTTTAAAAACAAAATTAAAAAAAAATAAGTTTAACGCAAAGATAAAATAATATTAGATTAAAATAAAACCTGAACTTCATGGAATCTACCTTACGACAGTTTAAAAGTGTGACTTACTTGTCCAACAAACTGGCAGCTGTGTGCACCAAGTCAGCTCTATGCAGCTCCAGCAGGGAGTCTTCTGCGAACTTCTCTTGCGTGATGCCATATAGTGCTGGTTGACGCAGCATCCGGATGTACAGGTACGTGTAGCCTGTTGGAAACGGAGATGATAATGAAATGAGTTTTACGAAGTTCAGTTTCACTAACGACACCTAAATTAAGAGGGATATACAGGGTGTAAACGACCCTTCACGAAGCCGTCAACCAAGCATTCTGTACATCAAAGTAACTAACTAACGAGTTGTTTTGGGCTGAAAAATCACGGTAAGGGGTCGTCCATTAATCACGTGATGTTTTTTAGCAAAATTTTAACCCCCACCTCCCCCATGGTGATTCGTGGTGAAGTTTTAGACTACCCCTCCCTCCTCCCACCCAAAAACAGGTGTATTTTTTTTGGTACAAAGTATCTTAAAAAAAATCAGAATATTATCTTTAAATACAGGTTAACAGGTATAATCTAATTTAATTCTGGAAAAATAAGCACCGTGATAAAAATGTCAAGGTCACGCACCGCTTTTCGGTTTACAAATCGCGCGTTCAAAGAAAAAATAAATACACGTGATATCTCACTACACCTGCCCCTCCCCCTAGTGATATTTCGTGATTTTTTCCGAACCCCCCCCCTCCCCCCTTTCCAGCCTCACGTGATTAATGGACGACCCCTAAACGGTAGTACTCGATGTAACACTTAAATCATTGTGCTGATGAATGCATTGAATAGTACAGGGGTCATAGATGTATTCAAAGTTGTAACATTAAAAACATGCAGTTTTAGTACTTATAAATAAAGGGTGTAAATAGACCCTTAACGAAGCCGAAAGGCACTTGTTCTCCCCGTCTTTGCGATATTTGTTTTGTTCTAGACCATACCTGGGAACCTTCTAGTTACGGAGATATTGGGGGTCAAAGTTCCAATTTTTCACAAGTTTTTTTTTTTTATATACATGTTTTTAATGTAAGATTTTTACTTTACACACCTCCACGACCCCCGTAATATTCAATCCATCCATCAACTCAATGCTTTGAGTGTTTTCCATCGAATCCTACCGTAAACCGTGACTTATCACCCCAAAAAAAAAAGTAGTTTCCCAGCAATATTTTTTGCGTAAAGTTACTTAAGTTTGATGTACAGAATTAAACAAAACAGAATGCTTGATTGAAGGCTTCGTGAAGGGTCTGTTTACACCCAATATATATCCTACTGCCACCTTTAGTATATTCCCACTGGATTCTAATGGACCACTGCAGACCATGTTTTGAGAGGAAAACTCACCTAGCCAAGTGACCGCATCCCTGACGCTCTGCACAGATCCGAGCACAATCTCCGCGTTCAGCATGTCGGGTAGTTTGCTCACCAGCTGCGACTCTATCGGCAGCTGCTGGTTTAGCAGGGAGAGGTAGTACTGCAGCTCCGAGTGGTTCGTAATGAGAATACCTGAGGACAAACATTGGATTAGATAGAAGTTGAGGCTTGGTTAAATAATAACGGCCGCACGGGTCGATCTTCAAGGTTAAGCGGTGCTTGCCGAGGTCAGTCTGTGGATGGGCGACCATAATTATACACTATTACATGCATTTGTATATCTTTGATAGTCGCTACGGGTATTCTGTAGTCGGATAAACAGTGACCCTAGGGTATCTTAGTTACTGCGCTGCGGAAGTCAGATAGGCAGTTGCTTCTTATTTATTTATTTATTTATTTAAACTTCATGTACAATAGTAATACATAGGCGAACTTAATGCCAAAAGGCATTCTCAACCAGTCAACCTTTGAGTTAAATTAGAAAACATTGTAAAATCTATATCATATATATTTGTATGGCCTACAAGTAGTTGTTCCGGGTCTGGCTGTTTGTGTATGTGAGTTTAAATGTTTGTAAACGCACCCACGATACAGGAGAAATTCCTAGAGTGGGGCAATGTTTAAAAAAAAATTAAAAAAAATTGTATCTTCTTGTAAAATAGGTACTACACGATATCTACTCAGTCTAGTTAGACTGGAATCCGAAACCATCGTAGTACGGTAAGGCCAGGCAGATGACGAAATTTTTCAAGTCAGCCGCTTTAGTATGTGCTCCAACATGGGCCATGATCATCCTACCTACATGGACCATCGTATTCGAGCACATGTATCATGATAGTCCAACATGGTTCATTATACTAAATCGTGGGTCACTTAGAACCAACGTGGGCCACTATGGACCATCATGGGCAACTATGGGCCATCATGGGCCTCTATGTACCATAGTGAGCCACGATAGACCATCATGAGCCAGCATAGGCTATCTTGGGCCACGACGAGCAAACAATAGCGTCTATAATAAGTCACCTTCGCCCTTAGTATCGTACTGCGGGCGGCCAGCTCTGCCCAACATCTGCAGCACGTCGAGCGCGCCCAGCTCGCTCCAGCGGCCCTTCTCGGGGGAGTACACCTGGGTGCCCTTCACGATGACCGTGTGCGCGGGCAGGTTCACTCCCCAGGCTAGCGTGGCGGTGGATACTAAGACCTGTGGACGAACATATTAGATCAGCACACATTCTGAGTTAATTTCAACAGATATTGATAAATTTGAAATAAAAATACACAGCTCTGCGTGACATATAGACTGATAGTCAGATAGAGACACAGTGAGGTGACTTGGGGTTATAGGGTCCTGTTAGACAATTAGAAACCTTGGAGACACAAACCTTAAAAAAAGTATTTGCAAATGCCTTGTTTTTGTATGCTGTTTAGGGTCCTGTTAGACAATTAGAAACCTTGGAGACACAAACCTTAAAAAAAGTATTTGCAAATGCCTTGTTTTTGTATGCTGTTATCTAGAAGTAGTTCAAATATTCTATTTAGGTACTACTGACACCTAACTACCCAACCGAAAAGCGGTATAGGAGAGTCCCTGTGACAGAAATCACATACATCATGACGTTGTGAATGCGGTCTTTTCTTATGCGGCTATTTTTTAGTATATGAAAAGACCGCATTCACAACGTCACACTTGCATAATTTAGGTAACATTTAAGATTCATTTTATTTGCTTGAAATATGGTATTTTACAGATTTTATAACATTTACGTACACAATAGTTTAGCATATTCCACCTACTAAATTCGGCATGCGAATTTTGTGACAAAATAATTAAATTCAAATGTTAAAAAAAAAAACAACAAAGAAAAAAGTACTAAATCAAGAATTGTCTAAATACAAATGTCAAAAAAAATAATTTAATTACAAATCTAAATATGAACTTTCAAACAACAACCAAAGAAATTAAATTACAAATGTCAATAGCTTAAAATAAAAATAAAAATGTCATAAGGTTATATTTAGAAAATAATAAGGTCATATTGTAGTCACACTATGCCCAAATTCTAATGGCAATGAAAAATGGCCACCTTATAGTCAAAATACCGTCATTTCAATATTACCTGTATATGCCTATCAGCGAACAGATCCTCCACGAGCGTCCTGTCCACCCTGCTCATACCGGCGTGATGTATGGCGAACCCGTACGGCAGTAGTTCACGAAGCTCCGGGTTCTTCACCTGTTCAGCTTCCGTTCGCAGTACTTCCATACTTGCTGAGCCTTCCCTGTGAGCGAAGGATAATAATGTAATCAAATGAGGCAAAAGTTTTGACAATTTTTAGTATAGCCCCGATGAGTTAGCGAGAGCTAGCCTTTTTCCAACTATGTTGGAGTCAACTTCCAGTTTTTTTTTATCACCACACTATTCCCATACCACTGCAGCTCCTGTGCGCCAGAATCAACAGTTGCGAACTGTTGTGAGTTGTGAGCTGTCTTGGTTCCCGCAACAAAATGATTCAGAAAAGAATAGCGGAATCAGCTTCCAGTCAACCAGATGCTGCTAAATACCAGTATTTTATATGGAGTATCTGACTATCTGACTTTCACAACAGAAGAGCTATACCTTTATTACACCCACATTCCATTCTTTATATATATCCCATGTTATAGAGAGCCAGTCTATGGCCATCAACCGGCCCAAATCCTAACGGTTCAGAAAATTCCTGATGAAAAAAAACGCAAAACAAACTTGTCCCGGCCTAGGAACCGAAGCCAGGACCTCATGCTCAGCAGTCACACTTGTGACCACTAGAAATAATGGCAAAGTTATGTAATCACGTCTATTTATTTGATAATAACTGGCGAATTGTGGGTGTACTATTAGGTACACCTCTACTTAACCCTTCGGGGATTAAAAGCGTGGTGTTATGTTGCTATTAGTGGATCTTACCTTAGAAACTGTCCCAGCGTATCCTTTTCCAAGCACATATCGCGAATAGCGCGCGCAGTCTTACCGGTTTCTTTGCGGGAATGAACGAACACAAGGATCTGGAAAAAAAAGAAGATTATTTATTTGTCGGATCCGGTCATTAGTACGGACATAAAATGATTCGCAAGCGCGCCAGTGGTGACATCACGCGACCTGTTTACCAGTCTACCCACACCAAAGCGTGCTTCTACACACCCCTGATATTTACAGCTTGAGGCGAGGATGACAGTCAATGTCTGGTCGCGGCCGAGTTGTTTTTGTAATCTTTCTTAGTTATTATTTACGAACTACCTCACAATTTGTAATTAATTACATGTTAACCATAAAAGTTTTAAGATAACTTGTGTCTCAACATCCGGACAAACCTATTGAGGTTTTTGTGATGTTCCTGTTTGTACATATTTTGTTTTGTTCTTTAATTTATAAACAATAAAAAAAAAGCCTGAACTCCTCCAACGCTGGGTACCACGATACCCCCTTGCACACTTGCCGTAAAATAATATATGTGTATCTCACCTGATTTCTTCCAGCATGTTCCATGGTCTTCTCGTAGACAATATCGTTCATAACTTGGAATCGTTTCAGAGCCTTCTTCTCTGTCACACCGATGTATTGCTGTTCTAGGGCTACGGGTCTGTAAAATAAATGAATCTGCACTAGTAAAATAGAAGTTTAAAAAAAATACCGGCCAAGTGCGAGTCGTATTCACACGCACACAGGGTTCCGTAGCACCAAACAATATAATTAAAATATTTTGAAGGCTCATTCATATGTTGTATTGTATTCAACAGCAAAACTAAATTTGTTTTTCATAGTATGTTAATGAAAACCAAAGTTACTGCTGCAGTTTGATGAAAAAGTCCCATATCTCAAATTAAACATCAAATCTTATTCAAACCAAATTTCGTTGGAAGTTCCATCCTACATTTTTTTAGAATTTTCCTCTTCTTGCTTTAAAACTTACTTTAAGTCTTTAAAAATGACATTGAGGTTCCTAAAACCATTTTTTCTCAAAGACATGACGAATCTATAAGGGATCCGTTTTTTGCCATTTGGCTTCGGAACCCTAAAAATTGAAAAATCCTATTTCATGGTCACGGTGGATGTCACATTTCTTCGAATTTTTGGTTCCAGGACATGCTGGTTTCCTCACGATGTCTTTTAAACTAATAAAACTTACCTGAAGGAGTTATCGAAGTAGAACAGCCCATGTTCTGGCTTGACTCTCAAGAAGGCAGCCACATCTGTGTAGTTCGGCAGCGTGGCGGAAAGGCCTACTAGACGAACCTGTAACAAACGTTAATATCTATAAAACTGAACAATAGAGTCTGGAAACCATATCATCATCTGCCTAGCCTTTTCCCAACTATATTGGGGTCGGCATCCAGTCTAACCGGATGCAGCTGAATACCAGTATTTTACATGAAGCGATTGACTATCGGACCTCCACAACCCAGTTAGTACTTCGTCAGACTTTCGGACCACTGACTACCTGTAACGACTGTCAAAGATCTACAAACGACAGCCGGGACCAACGGCTTAACGTGCTTTCCGAGGCACGGAGGAAACTCGGTATGTAATGAGCGGTCACCCATCCACAGACCAACCAAGGCAAGCATGGCTTAACCTAAAAATCGACCCGAGCGGCTGTTATATAGAACTTAAAAATGGACCTAGTGAATATACTCTACACCTGGTTTCCGGAACGAAATTTACATAAAGATTAGCTAATACAGGGTGTAAACGGATCCTTCACGAAGCCGTCAACCAAGCATTCTGTACATCAAACTAAGTAATACTAAACAAAAATTATAGCTGGGACAAGACTTTTTTTTTTGGGGTGAAAAATCACGTTTCACCGTAGGACTCAATGAAATGCACTCAAAGTACATTAAAACATGCATTTAAAAAAAAAAAACTTTTGATAAAGTTGGAACTTTGACCCCCAATATCTCCGTAACTAGAAGGTTCCCAGGTATGGTCTAGAACAAAAAAAATGATCGCAGTGACGGGGAGAACAAATGCATTTCGTCTTCGTTAAGGGTTTTTTACACGGATAACGGACTTAACATTCATCTGCCTAGCGTTTTTCTAACTTTGTCGGAACTATGGTTAGTGTTCAGTTGACCAGTCCTGACCTGCACAGGACTGGATACTGTACGCTGTTACCGTACTAGGGTGTGAAGCTCAAATAGGCAGATATTGATGTCACTGGGTCATTCGTCTACTTGAGGAAAAAACTATGTTAAAAGTTCGCAGGAAGAAATCGTCTGGCCAGACCTGACCAGTTGTGGACGTGAGCAAGTGATACAACTTACTTCTTCCTGTGTCTGCTCCACAGTCCTCAATGTTCTAGCGACCAGAGCTTCTAGAACTGGTCCTCTCTCGTCGTGGAGAAGGTGGACCTCGTCGATAATGATCAGGCGCACCAGGTTTGTGAAAGAGCGCTCGCCACCTGAGAATAGAAATCAGGATTAGATATTTATTCGAAAAGGAAGTAGTATTCCTTAGCAGTCGGACAAAAGAGTAGCCATGAAATTTTAAGGGTTCCTTAGGAAATAATCGGCTGCTGCGCAACGTGTCGCGGGTTCGATCCCCTCACGGAACAAATATTTGTATGATCTACAGGTTGTTCCGGGTCCGGCTGTTTGTGTATGTGAGTGTAAATGTTTGTAAACGCACCCACGTTACAGGAGAAATGCCTAGTGGGGCAAGGCTTTTAAAACAAAAAAATAACCAATTGGAAAATCGCTTTATATAAACACTGTTTTAACCTTTCACGGTTTACAGCGGAGCATTACGTCGCGGGCTTGTGAGCCGCGGGTACTCTGCCTACCCACTGTAGCACGGTACGATAGTAATAAGACAGAACGGCGTCACGCGGCTAACAGCTGATAGGTCACAGGAGCGCGCGCGAATTTCATACGGCTGTTGTGTTATTGTGATAAAATTGAATGAGTATTAAAAAAAAAATGTTTCTTTGGGAAAGTTGTTTGTTCACGTGTTTAAGTATCGGTCACTAATTACCAGTCACCCTGTATACCCTACAATGTCGTCAGTGGCGTTCTGACAAGTCCGCTTTGTGCTCGGAGTTTCTGGCCAAAGTTGGATATGCTAGCCACTTGAGAGCACATGATAGAGCAGCACACCAAAGCTCTCGACAACGTCCCTAGGAAGCCATCGGACAAATAAATTCATTAATTAAAATTTGTACTATGCAAGACACATTTTTTTTTAACATAACCCAGCTCCATTAGTGCGGCAGTCGAAAGCGCGACTACCGAGTGTAAGATGCTAAGTTCGTTTCCTCAGTCGGCCAAACAACAGGAATTTCGTAGTAGCAGCCCGAAATCCGTATTTTACCCGGTTGATGGCAATAGGCTAGTTCCCTATTAGTGTTTATACTACACACTTCTGCCAGTCCCTTAGGTATACAGTCGTAATGTTATCTTACCTTTCCTAGTAATAATATCCCACTTCTCGGGCGTGCACACGATCAGCTGTGTGGCTTCGATCTGTTCTCTCGTTAGCTGGTGATCTCCTGTCAACTCGGACACTTTCATGTTGTACGCGGCCAGGCGTTTGCTGAAGTTGCCCACCTGGAGAAAAAGCAAGAGTGAACAGTTATCTTCTGGGCACGCTCGTTCGACACGACACGCTCGTGGCGACCTCATCTATTGCTTTCCATCAGGCGTGATCGAGGTCAAAAGCAGGTCCATTTTGAAATAAAAAAATTTAAAAAAATTAGCTGATTGGTAAAACGATTTTTTATCGCTTTTGACAACGTGCTAAATAGCGCAATTTCTCTAAATTTTCCGATCCTGTGAGTTGTGTCACGCTCATATGATGCGGCTGGAAGATTTGTCTTTTCAGTCATCATCTCCAGCTCGACCGAGTTCATCGGCGTCACAATGTTTCTTATATCGATTGCACCGCACAATTGCAATATTTTTCTCTAAAAAAACTCTGTTAGTGAGAAAAATATTGCAAAAAAACTTTTAGATTTGGGGGGTACGAAGCGCCCAGTTTTCTTTTCCAGCTACGAGGTTAACCATGCGCCTGAGTCGATTCAAGCGCAAAATTTAAAAAAAAATCACGCTATATTTAAAAAAAAATAAGTGTAAGCTCACCATCTCCTGCACAAGCGACCTCATAACTCTGTTAGTGAGAAAAATATTGCAAAAAAACTTTTAGATTTGGGGGGTACGAAGCGCCCAGTTTTCTTTTCCAGCTATGAGGTTAATCATGCGCCTGAGTCGATTCAAGCGCAAAATTTAAAAAAAAATCACGCTATATTTAAAAAAAAATAAGTGTAAGCTCACCATCTCCTGCACAAGCGACCTCATAACTCTGTTAGTGAGAAAAATATTGCAAAAAAACTTTTAGATTTGGGGGGTACGAAGCGCCCAGTTTTCTTTTCCAGCTATGAGGTTAATCATGCGCCTGAGTCGATTCAAGCGCAAAATTTAAAAAAAAATCACGCTATATTTAAAAAAAAATAAGTGTAAGCTCACCATCTCCTGCACAAGCGACCTCATAACTCTGTTAGTGAGAAAAATATTGCAAAAAAACTTTTAGATTTGGGGGGTACGAAGCGCCCAGTTTTCTTTTCCAGCTACGAGGTTAATCATGCGCCTGAGTCGATTCAAGCGCAAAATTTAAAAAAAAATCACGCTATATTTAAAAAAAAAATAAGTGTAAGCTCACCATCTCCTGCACAAGCGACCTCATAACTCTGTTAGTGAGAAAAATATTGCAAAAAAACTTTTAGATTTGGGGGGTACGAAGCGCCCAGTTTTCTTTTCCAGCTACGAGGTTAATCATGCGCCTGAGTCGATTCAAGCGCCAAATTTAAAAAAAAATCACGCTATATTTAAAAAAAAATAAGTGTAAGCTCACCATCTCCTGCACAAGCGACCTCATAACTCTGTTAGTGAGAAAAATATTGCAAAAAAACTTTTAGATTTGGGGGGTACGAAGCGCCCAGTTTTCTTTTCCAGCTACGAGGTTAATCATGCGCCTGAGTCGATTCAAGCGCAAAATTTAAAAAAAAATCACGCTATATTAAAAAAAAAAATAAGTGTAAGCTCACCATCTCCTGCACAAGCGACCTCATAACTCTGTTAGTGAGAAAAATATTGCAAAAAAACTTTTAGATTTGGGGGGTACGAAGCGCCCAGTTTTCTTTTCCAGCTACGAGGTTAATCATGCGCCTGAGTCGATTCAAGCGCAAAATTTAAAAAAAAATCACGCTATATTTAAAAAAAAATAAGTGTAAGCTCACCATCTCCTGCACAAGCGACCTCATAACTCTGTTAGTGAGAAAAATATTGCAAAAAAACTTTTAGATTTGGGGGGTACGAAGCGCCCAGTTTTCTTTTCCAGCTACGAGGTTAATCATGCGCCTGAGTCGATTCAAGCGCAAAATTTTAAAAAAAATCACGCTATATTAAAAAAAAAAATAAGTGTAAGCTCACCATCTCCTGCACAAGCGACCTCATAACTCTGTTAGTGAGAAAAATATTGCAAAAAAACTTTTAGATTTGGGGGGTACGAAGCGCCCAGTTTTCTTTTCCAGCTACGAGGTTAATCATGCGCCTGAGTCGATTCAAGCGCAAAATTTAAAAAAAAATCACGCTATATTTAAAAAAAAATAAGTGTAAGCTCACCATCTCCTGCACAAGCGACCTCATAACTCTGTTAGTGAGAAAAATATTGCAAAAAAACTTTTAGATTTAGGGGGTACGAAGCGCCCAGTTTTCTTTTCCAGCTACGAGGTTAATCATGCGCCTGAGTCGATTCAAGCGCAAAATTTTAAAAAAAATCACGCTATATTTAAAAAAAAATAAGTGTAAGCTCACCATCTCCTGCACAAGCGACCTCATAACTCTGTTAGTGAGAAAAATATTGCAAAAAAACTTTTAGATTTGGGGGGTACGAAGCGCCCAGTTTTCTTTTCCAGCTACGAGGTTAATCATGCGCCTGAGTCGATTCAAGCGCAAAATTTAAAAAAAAATCACGCTATATTTAAAAAAAAATAAGTGTAAGCTCACCATCTCCTGCACAAGCGACCTCATAACTCTGTTAGTGAGAAAAATATTGCAAAAAAACTTTTAGATTTGGGGGGTACGAAGCGCCCAGTTTTCTTTTCCAGCTACGAGGTTAATCATGCGCCTGAGTCGATTCAAGCGCAAAATTTAAAAAAAAATCACGCTATATTTAAAAAAAAAATAAGTGTAAGCTCACCATCTCCTGCACAAGCGACCTCATAACTCTGTTAGTGAGAAAAATATTGCAAAAAAACTTTTAGATTTGGGGGGTACGAAGCGCCCAGTTTTCTTTTCCAGCTACGAGGTTAATCATGCGCCTGAGTCGATTCAAGCGCAAAATTTAAAAAAAAATCACGCTATATTTAAAAAAAAATAAGTGTAAGCTCACCATCTCCTGCACAAGCGACCTCATAACTCTGTTAGTGAGAAAAATATTGCAAAAAAACTTTTAGATTTGGGGGGTACGAAGCGCCCAGTTTTCTTTTCCAGCTACGAGGTTAATCATGCGCCTGAGTCGATTCAAGCGCAAAATTTAAAAAAAAATCACGCTATATTTAAAAAAAAATAAGTGTAAGCTCACCATCTCCTGCACAAGCGACCTCATAACTCTGTTAGTGAGAAAAATATTGCAAAAAAACTTTTAGATTTGGGGGGTACGAAGCGCCCAGTTTTCTTTTCCAGCTACGAGGTTAATCATGCGCCTGAGTCGATTCAAGCGCAAAATTTAAAAAAAAATCACGCTATATTTAAAAAAAAAATAAGTGTAAGCTCACCATCTCCTGCACAAGCGACCTCATAACTCTGTTAGTGAGAAAAATATTGCAAAAAAACTTTTAGATTTGGGGGGTACGAAGCGCCCAGTTTTCTTTTCCAGCTACGAGGTTAATCATGCGCCTGAGTCGATTCAAGCGCAAAATTTAAAAAAAAATCACGCTATATTTAAAAAAAAATAAGTGTAAGCTCACCATCTCCTGCACAAGCGATCTCATAACTCTGTTAGTGAGAAAAATATTGCAAAAAAACTTTTAGATTTGGGGGGTACGAAGCGCCCAGTTTTCTTTTCCAGCTACGAGGTTAATCATGCGCCTGAGTCGATTCAAGCGCAAAATTTAAAAAAAAATCACGCTATATTTAAAAAAAAATAAGTGTAAGCTCACCATCTCCTGCACAAGCGACCTCATAACTCTGTTAGTGAGAAAAATATTGCAAAAAAACTTTTAGATTTGGGGGGTACGAAGCGCCCAGTTTTCTTTTCCAGCTACGAGGTTAATCATGCGCCTGAGTCGATTCAAGCGCAAAATTTAAAAAAAAATCACGCTATATTTAAAAAAAAATAAGTGTAAGCTCACCATCTCCTGCACAAGCGACCTCATAACTCTGTTAGTGAGAAAAATATTGCAAAAAAACTTTTAGATTTGGGGGGTACGAAGCGCCCAGTTTTCTTTTCCAGCTACGAGGTTAATCATGCGCCTGAGTCGATTCAAGCGCAAAATTTAAAAAAAAATCACGCTATATTTAAAAAAAAATAAGTGTAAGCTCACCATCTCCTGCACAAGCGACCTCATAACTCTGTTAGTGAGAAAAATATTGCAAAAAAACTTTTAGATTTGGGGGGTACGAAGCGCCCAGTTTTCTTTTCCAGCTACGAGGTTAATCATGCGCCTGAGTCGATTCAAGCGCAAAATTTAAAAAAAAATCACGCTATATTTAAAAAAAAATAAGTGTAAGCTCACCATCTCCTGCACAAGCGACCTCATAACTCTGTTAGTGAGAAAAATATTGCAAAAAAACTTTTAGATTTGGGGGGTACGAAGCGCCCAGTTTTCTTTTCCAGCTACGAGGTTAATCATGCGCCTGAGTCGATTCAAGCGCAAAATTTAAAAAAAAATCACGCTATATTTAAAAAAAAATAAGTGTAAGCTCACCATCTCCTGCACAAGCGACCTCATAACTCTGTTAGTGAGAAAAATATTGCAAAAAAACTTTTAGATTTGGGGGGTACGAAGCGCCCAGTTTTCTTTTCCAGCTACGAGGTTAATCATGCGCCTGAGTCGATTCAAGCGCAAAATTTAAAAAAAAATCACGCTATATTTAAAAAAAAATAAGTGTAAGCTCACCATCTCCTGCACAAGCGACCTCATAACTCTGTTAGTGAGAAAAATATTGCAAAAAAACTTTTAGATTTGGGGGGTACGAAGCGCCCAGTTTTCTTTTCCAGCTACGAGGTTAATCATGCGCCTGAGTCGATTCAAGCGCAAAATTTAAAAAAAAATCACGCTATATTTAAAAAAAAATAAGTGTAAGCTCACCATCTCCTGCACAAGCGACCTCATAACTCTGTTAGTGAGAAAAATATTGCAAAAAAACTTTTAGATTTGGGGGGTACGAAGCGCCCAGTTTTCTTTTCCAGCTACGAGGTTAATCATGCGCCTGAGTCGATTCAAGCGCAAAATTTAAAAAAAAATCACGCTATATTTAAAAAAAAATAAGTGTAAGCTCACCATCTCCTGCACAAGCGACCTCATAACTCTGTTAGTGAGAAAAATATTGCAAAAAAACTTTTAGATTTGGGGGGTACGAAGCGCCCAGTTTTCTTTTCCAGCTACGAGGTTAATCATGCGCCTGAGTCGATTCAAGCGCAAAATTTAAAAAAAAATCACGCTATATTTAAAAAAAAATAAGTGTAAGCTCACCATCTCCTGCACAAGCGACCTCATAACTCTGTTAGTGAGAAAAATATTGCAAAAAAACTTTTAGATTTGGGGGGTACGAAGCGCCCAGTTTTCTTTTCCAGCTACGAGGTTAATCATGCGCCTGAGTCGATTCAAGCGCAAAATTTAAAAAAAAATCACGCTATATTTAAAAAAAAATAAGTGTAAGCTCACCATCTCCTGCACAAGCGACCTCATAACTCTGTTAGTGAGAAAAATATTGCAAAAAAACTTTTAGATTTGGGGGGTACGAAGCGCCCAGTTTTCTTTTCCAGCTACGAGGTTAATCATGCGCCTGAGTCGATTCAAGCGCAAAATTTAAAAAAAAATCACGCTATATTTAAAAAAAAATAAGTGTAAGCTCACCATCTCCTGCACAAGCGACCTCATAACTCTGTTAGTGAGAAAAATATTGCAAAAAAACTTTTAGATTTGGGGGGTACGAAGCGCCCAGTTTTCTTTTCCAGCTACGAGGTTAATCATGCGCCTGAGTCGATTCAAGCGCAAAATTTAAAAAAAAATCACGCTATATTTAAAAAAAAATAAGTGTAAGCTCACCATCTCCTGCACAAGCGACCTCATAACTCTGTTAGTGAGAAAAATATTGCAAAAAAACTTTTAGATTTGGGGGGTACGAAGCGCCCAGTTTTCTTTTCCAGCTACGAGGTTAATCATGCGCCTGAGTCGATTCAAGCGCAAAATTTAAAAAAAAATCACGCTATATTTAAAAAAAAATAAGTGTAAGCTCACCATCTCCTGCACAAGCGACCTCATGGGCGCCACGTAGATCATCTTAAAGTCGTGCACGTTGACCGTGCCGTCGTCGTTGACGTGCTTGCCGACCTCGCGCAGCACGGCCAGCAGCGCCACGTTGGTCTTGCCGGCGCCCGTGGGCGCGCACACCAGCAGGTTCTCGTCCGTCTCCAGGGCTGCTTTTGATATGCGCGACTGTGGGGAGAGAGGACTAATTAACATCATAAAATATACAGCCTGCTGTGATATATTATTGACTGCCTCATTAGTCTATAGTTGCTGCCAGTTAAGATGGCAATATCGGTCATTGCCCTTTCCCTGATATCTCTTTACACGAACTGAAACCATAAACCGTGTACTTATCGTCTCTTCTGTTCATGTTCAGGATCACAATCAATGTCAATTCAGGGGCTGTTAACAGGTTTGTATACGTTTTTTTAAAAGAAGATATTCAATAAATGTATGTGGTTCAATGACCGCTATTGCCATCTTATCTGGCAGCAACTATAGTAGTCGCAATTGCGACTGCTGCACGGGTAGCATGACCACCGTAGAAACGGATTTTGTCGACGGAAGAATCGACAAAATGACAGAACAACAAAAGAAAGTAACAAAAGAGGTAATCCACAAAAGAAAGCTGTCATTTTGTCGATTCTTCCGTCGACAAAACCCGTTTTTAACGTGGTCATGCTACACGTGCAGATCGAACCGTGTTATTGGGTTTTTCCATCAGAAAGTTTTACAGTAACAGCCACGGATACACTTGGACAGCCACAGTTTGGACTTTTGCCTAATTCACATCAGCAGTACACCAGCCTCGCCTCCTATGACTTGGGATTTAAATATAATTTGCGAAATGTAGGTATAATATTAGAAAGGAGCTTGTGGCTAAATAATAACAGCCGGGTCGATGGTCTCGGTTAAGTCGCACTTGCCTAGATCGATCGATCCCTAGGTGGGTGACCGTCCATTGCATAACGAGTTTCCTCGTTGCCTCGGAAAGCACGTTAAGCCGTTGACAGTCGTTACAGGTAGCCAGTGGGCCGAAAGTCTGACAACCAGTTTTACCAAGGGGCATCGTATTACCCAGTACTAACTGGGTTGAGGTCAGATAGGCAGTCGCTCCATGTAAAATACTGGTATTCAGCTGCATCCGGTTAGACTGGAAGCCGACCCCAACATAGTTGGAAAAAGGCAGGCAGATGATGATGGGTATACTATTAGGTTCACCTCTGCCTAACCCTTTGGGAATAGCAGGCGTGATGTATCATTATGTCAGTTATGAGTATTATCTTACCTGTATCCTATTCAGCGACTTGAATCCGTCGAAGGCAGGCTGCACATACTTGGGCAGCTTGTCCACCGACACCAGGGTCTCTCCCTCATCAAACGGCTTCGGCTTCAGAGCTGGCACGTGGACTTCTTCGTAACCTGATGATGGAGAAGAATTAGGGTTTTAGAATGTCCGGGAACATTCTAAAACCCTTGTGAAAGAACATTTTCTGTGTTTTGGTTGTGGGTGCGTTTATAACGGGCACTTAACGAAGACGAAAGGCATTTGTTCTCCACGTCATTGCGATCATTTTTTTGTTCTAGACTATACCTGGAATTCTTCTAGTTACGGAGATATTAGAGGTCAACGTTCCAACTTTGACCTCTAAAAATAGTTTACGTTAAATATCTCGACGACCCCCGTACTATTCAATGCTCCATCAGCACAACGTTTTGAGTGCGTAACATTGAGTCCTACCGTAAAACGTGATTTTTTACCCCAAAAATAAAAAGTCGTTTCCCCAGTAATAATTTTTGTGTAGATTTACTTAGTTTGATATACAGAATGCTTGGTTGACGGCTTCGTGAAGGGTCCGTTTACACGCTGTATAATCAGCGTAATGTTTCCAAACACAAGCCTGAGCCTTTCCTTTTTGGAAACACAAGCCTCCTGTGTGTGAGAGGGAGTGAGCCATAATCTACCACGTAAAAATTAGGGCATAACTTTCTATACAAAATAGTCATTAAATGGCATTCAATGAACTTAGAGAGTTGTGTTGATGATTTTAATGATTATAATTCTGTAACTACATACGTGTTGTCGCGAATCATATTTTGTTTCACGTAGAGCCTGAAACTGACCTACAGATTACAAAAAAACCTAAAAAAATTTGAATTTAATGGTCCTTTTTAAAATAATCACGCATTTGTCCCACTGGAGTGCAAATGACTCTTCTCATACGAGGACGGCATGAGCCATGATCACCATGCTTGCTGGAGCGCTATACAAAAACTGATTACAAAACACACTTATGGAGTTAAGTCGAGTGCCATTGAAGAAGTCTCTGCCCAGTAGTGGACTGCTGTAGGCTGATGACGCTGGCTAAACAAAAAACTAAGTCATCTTCTACCTTTCCTCTGCTTCCTAAAGGATCCAGGCGGCAGCTGGCAGCGCTTGTTGGCCATGAAGTGCGCGCCGGCCGCGAACATGAGGTCCTCCAGCTGCAGCACCCTGCGGCTGCCCGTCACCTGCCCCGCGCCGCCGCCCTCGGCCTCCGCCTTGTGGCGCTTGCGGGGCGCTTCGGACGACTGTTGGGCTGTCTGCTGGACCAGAACACGGATATTTTAAAGATTGTAAAAGATTATTTCGTTTATTCCGTGTTTGACATTTAAACACTGTGATACAGCAAAACTGCGAAGCGATATAAAAAAAGACATCATTACCTATTACGTAGGTAATGATGTCTTTTTTTATGTTTTCAATACCGTGGAGTTTTGAAAAAGGTGTGGCGAGAAAAGTGTTTATTTATGTCCAAACAGCATCCTTAATGTCGTGAGTAATTAAACTCTTTAATAACATCCACTGCGACGCAAGGAGGAGTCTCTGTATGTTAAGGACGGTCACCCATCTACGGAGCGACCTCGGCAAGCGTTTCTTAGGCTTGATGATCACCCCGGTAATCCATTGACATAACACAATACCAAACTTTGGTCACCTGTGGAGACAGTTCTAAAGCTCCACAATTTTCTTTATCGTGAGGTTAGAGTCTAACCTGATGTCAGTTTTTATGCCACCCATGGGCCTCTGACTTGGCTTTCGTCGAGAAATACCTCACAGACATGCTGGTTTCCTTCACCGAATCAAGTTATAATTACAAAACGCACATGAATCCGAACAGTCAAAAGTGCGTGTCTTGGGTTCGAACTCGAGACCTATAACTTGGCAGTCAGACGGTTCATCATTAGGCTACCACTGCTCCACATTTAACATCACAAACTCAGCATACCTCATCATCCCCCTTGCCGGTCTCCAGCTGCGCCAGAATCTTCTGCAGATGTGGTTGTTTAGACATTTCCTCTCTGATGGCGGCGCGCTCGCTTTCTGACTGAGATGAAGCTAGCTTCGTGCAGTATAGTACTGTGGACAAAATGGTGGAGTTGAGGAATTATACAGGGTGTAACAGAAAGGGTATAGTCATATGAAAGGATATGCTGCAGACCGTCAAACTGAACAACTTCCTCCAAGGGTCCAATATCGTAAATGCGACAAAATTATCAGCAGTACCATACATTAGGGTCAAATAGATATTAAAATTTTGTATGGGACAGCCAATATTTTTGTCTTGTGCGTCATATAACTTGTAAACACATCCAGTTACAATCCTCACCATGCGTTGCGTAAACTTACCCTACCCCAGCAGCAGCACTAGCCTGTTCTCCAGATCTCGGTCATCGTCAACCCATCCGATTCCACACCTAACCGTAAGTTACAGAACCTAGCCACTCACCGGTGTAGCGGTACTTGTTGAGCAGTTTCACAAACTCGAAGCAGTCGTATCCCAGGAGTAGGACGAGCCTGTTCTCCAGGTCCCGGTCGTCGGCCGCGTCTCCCAGCGCCGTCAGCACCTCCACGGACTTGGCTTGCGACAGCATGGCGTCGGGGAAGTGCCGCGACAGGCGCCGCTGCAGCCAGTACGCGTCGATGTCCATGGGGTGCAGGGTGGCGTCGCGACGCTTTTGGGATTGTTCTTCCGTTAGCTTTTGGGGGGAAATGGAGAGATAACATTATAATTTCAGATTCTCTTTATCGCCAGGAACCTTGACTAACTTCTGAAAAATACGCCATGTTTATTTTGTTTAGCCTGCGCTCATACTTTCATATTTTGATGTGAAACATCTATAGCCGCACGTAAAACCGATTTCTGGCGTGGCGACGCATGCCGTGGCGGCGCGTCGCCACGCTATATGGTGGTATACAGTCTATATGCAGTAGTGTGTACGGTGCGTCACCTGCTGGTTGTATTATTAGAGGCATTTTTTTTTTTTTTTTACTGTTCTTTTCTGCATATTACTTTTACAAAATAATGTCGATGTTTCACATCTGCCAGGCGTCCCGTGACGGCTCACATTTTTTTTGTATGGTTTTTTATATTTCCTATAGTTGTTTTATATTATAAAATCCAAGTACTGTATATTTTATTTTCTTATTTTTATGTAATCTAATATTTATGCTGTCTTGGCTTTTTTTTTTTTTTTTTTTTCCATGTTCCTTCTTTGCCCTTTGTGTTCCAGGGCCACGGTATCTCTTTCGAACAGTCCCGCAGCCCTGGCAGGCGCATGCTGTCTTGGCTTCCGTACGTTTTTTCACGGGTGACCACTGACCAGCGCTGTGCTGTGGGCCCACCTAGCACAGCATCATGCTGAGTGGTGACCTGCTTGTCGCAGTCACGACGTGCAAGCTGTTAACTTTTTTTTTTTGTTTCTGTCCTTTTATATTTTATAATATTTGTTGTTTTGTTGTATGATTATTGTTAATCTTTTTTTTGCATGCACGCCATGTCCCTGCGACAAATAAATATTTTTTCTTTCTTTCTTCCTCTTTCAAAAAGCCTGTAGTGTAGACACACTGCAGGTCAAAGGCCACTGTTAGGGCCGGACTCAACCGCAGCGGAGACATGAATACAGATTTGTTTTGAAAACCAATTTCGTTTTTTACACTTCTCGTCTCCAAGAGACCTTGTAATTGTTTAGGATAGCGGAGACAACAAGAGACACACCAAGATCCCTTGCAGATGTCCTGAGAAGACTGGGAATTTGATCTTCTGGTGGGAGGTGGGCTGGTTGGAGTAACGGCCACCATGGCTCACGTACAATGGTGCAAAGACTAAGTGCGGAAACCAAAACCCTTAACATAGAACATACTTCTCAAAAGTTGTTGACCTAGTTTTAAATATCAACTTACATTAGCATGTATAGCATTTTTCTTGCCCTCTCCATCGCTGTCTTCATCAGCACTGCTGTCCTTCTCCTTCTCATTCTCTGAACCTTCTTCTCCATCTTCTTTGTCTTCTTCACGGACCTAGAGAAAAGAAATAACCAGTCAATAATTTTAAATTACAGAATGACAGAACATGTACTTGGTATTACGATACCCCTTGGTAAGACTGGTGTCAGACTTTTTGGGCCACTGACTACCTAACGACTGTCAAAGATCTACAAATGACACCCGGGACCCAACGGCTTAACGTGCTTTCCGAGGCACGGAGGAAACTCGGTATGTAATGGGTAGTCACCCATCCACAGACCAACCTAGGCAAGCACAGCTTAACCTAAAGATCGACCCGAGCGGCTGTTATTATTTAGCCACGAGCTTGTTTCCTGTATTGCACCATAATTTGGAGTGCTGTCAAAAATATTATGCTAGATATAGAACTACTTTATGACTGTTCCTCACCTCTCCATAAGCATCCTCATCGTCTTCCTCCGAGGACTCCTCAAACTGTACATTGATGCCATATGTCTCGTCAATCTCGGTGTTGCCCTCAGCCGCTGAGCTTATGTTGAAGTCTGTTATTTTCTTGCCTGTGGAAAAAATACATTGTGGATACGTGGAACCTGACTTGACTAAGAGGATAGTCTGTTCAGTCAACCTTCGGAATAAGCTGGTCCCCTATTCTATGGAATTTCTTTATCTATCTTTTGTAACTTGATTGCTCTTTAAGTATTTATTTATTGGTATGAGAAAAAGAGTTTGTGTGGTAAACTTCAACTCAAAAACCCGACTACTGAATAATCACGCTCTCAATTAAAATTTGGGTTTAAAATCGACGACTCCTATTGTTGAAGTCGGTTAAAATGTAGCCTATGTTACCCAGGCCATAAAATAAATAAATTGACATCTTATTAATCAAAATCGGATGATTAGTTTAGGCGCTACGGAGGAACATACCGTAACTTACGTAAATACTAGTATACATACATAGACTGCTAAAATCATAACCTTTCCCTTTGGTTCCACTGCGGTCGGGTAAAAAATGTACAATATAACAGACAAAATCAAGCTATGGCACGGACTAAAAAAACAAATTAAAAGAAATATAATTACAATAAGGAATGATAAAAATATTAAATAAAATACTTAAAAATAACAAGAAAAAAAATCGTTTATCCGTGATCATGGTGCTTGCAACAGCGCCGAAATATCGGGAACTCAAAGAAAACAATAAACATGGTAAATATCCCGTCTTCTAGTTATAATAACAAGAAAAAAGTATCAGTAGGTATGTGTCTAACTCGTCTAATCTATACTTGTTTAGCAGTCTTCTTTCTATTTTCGTGAGGTTAGTGCCTAACCCGGTGTCAGACTTTTTATGCCGCCCATGGGCCTCTGACTTGGCTTTACACACCATCGAGAAATATCTCTCAGGAGAGAGAAAACCAAACCAGCATGTGGTTTGGTTTTCTCACAATGTTTTCTTTTACCGAAGCAAGTGATAATTAGACAATACACACATGAATCTGAAAATTCAATGTCTTGGGTTCGAACTTGAGACCTATGACTTGGCAGTCTGACAGTCATACCACTGGGCTATCACTGTCATGTTTAGCAGTAGACATACCTTTTTTATATGAATATGCTTGCTGGATTAGTATAATATCTACAAACTGCAGCGTAGATTGCATACGTCGTCTAAGCATTTAGACTAGGCATGCAATCGAGAATAAAACTTTTTGTCAGTTCTACAAATAGACAAGGTCCATTATTAATTGTAAAGAACTATCAAAAAAGAATTGCAGAACTTACCCAAATTAACAAGCAACGCAAATCTCTCATCGGCAACAGGTCCCAACAGCATTTCAATCTCCTTCTTCTTATCTAAGTCCTTCAGCTTATCATTCTTTAACACAACCAGCACTTCGTCACATGCTCCGCACAAGATATCCCTCGGTTGGTCTCCAAGAGCACTCTGCATGAACGTAAGGAGCATCTCATAAGCATGTCTCGTGTGTTGTGCCCGTGGACGGTAGAGCACGCCAGGGGTGTCATCAGCCCAGGCGACACGGGAGGTCTTTGATTTGGAGAGCTCATAAGATGCTTCATCACGCTTTTGTCGCCTAGAATATTGATAAAACAGATTTAACTTTGAGCGAAGGTCATAGGTGGTCTGTCAAAAGTGCCCTAGTACATTATGTACATTAGTATGATACACCCAGCAGAGGCATTATTGAGGCTGATCGCAAAAGTAATCCAAGTATAATGAAAGAAAATATCTGCTGAATTGATGAGGATTTATATGTGCATAGGCTAAATAAAACACTTTTATAAGATTTTTTTGCAAATTACAGATATTCGTTGAATGCAACTGTTTATACACATGAGATTGGCACTATAAAGGACTCTAAAATGTCCCCAGGATACGAGATAAGTGCTACGGATTATCTGTTTCAAAAAAACAGGAATGCAAAGACTTACTTGACTTTCCTCTCCTCAGTTTTGTCTGGCTTGGTGCGCTGTGCTCTGTCGCCCATTCGGGTTCCAGTGAGCTTCCCCGACAAGGACAACACCTCTCCAGTGGCCTCATCACGACCACGTCGCTCTATGAGCCTCACATCAGCTTGCAAGACCAAGTTCGAGTTCTACGAAAAATATCACGAAAAATATTTTAGCAACCTTCAAAAGTTAGATTATCTTCATATTTTGGGGAAAAATAAGTATAATAAGAACTGGGATAAGTTTATTGTTAAAAAAACTTAGTTTTGAAACGGAATACGTGATAAAATTGCACAATAACAAGCAATAATTTTGTCAAAATAATGCGTATGATAATATTTTACATACGGCTTTGTATTCATATTGCAACTGTCTCGCAGCCGCATCAGCCATGTCGATTTATTTATTTCACACCGAATTCGGTATCGTTTAATCACTTTATAACGCTTTATGTAGTAAAATTCTTAAAGATAACACGACAAAACAAAATTTGGTAGGTTATGCCGCCGTCGCCATGTTTGACTGTTTCACACAGATAAAAAAAAACGGTCTGAGTACCTGGTTATTTACCTTCTCTGTAAACGATGATCCGTCGATAAAATTACGGGAAATGAATGAGTATTAGTAGTAAAGTAAGTTCCATGGTAGTAACTCACGAAATTAACTCCGGAAAGTTGGCATTTATTTATATTTTTTACTAACTAATTTCGACGCAGGCCATGATGTAAACTGACGCAGTCTGGTTATCATATAGGGGTCATGTAAGCAACAACAACGCTGATTCCTAGAAGAGTGACCCAGCCTGGGCGTTTAGCAAATTTGTGCTAATTGCATAATAAATCTGAGCATTCTAAACTTATTAATACAATCAAAATAAAAGAAAGTTTGCATAATCAACGAAAGTCTTCAACTATTATGCCTTTATTGTCTAGAAATGTCTAGAATCAATACCTTCTTTATTAAAATCATTACTACTTAGTACATAACGTATAATATCAATATTACGAAACGGTCGTTGACCCAGGTTGATAACCGCTAAAGAGTAAAAACAATAATATGGCGCTGACTCGCAAAATTTTTGTATGACGTGACTGTCAGTCAGACGTCACAAAAAGATATCGTTGGTTATGTTGTTATGTTATGTCTGTCACACTTTTCCAATATTCAGTGCAGTCACAGAGCATCATTTATGGTGCAGCCCACGCATCAAGAACCTTGATAGGAAACAAGATTGTTATTATAACTATAAGACGGGATATTTACCATGTTTATTGTTTTCTTTGAGTTCACGTTATTATATCCCGTCTTCTAGTTATAATAATGTTGAAGTGACCATGATAGTTTAAAATCTTATATCAAGATTGTTGTTTTTTATTTTCCTTATGGTTTATTTTTACACCGGCAGTTTGTAATTTTTTTTATGTATGTAAGTTATTTGCTCCACGCCTCTAATGTGCTATGATGCACAAGTTTAACAAAACTTAATTAAAACTAGCTAGGTATTACCCGCGACCTTCGTTGGCGTGAAATTATTATTAAAAAATATTACTTTTGAATCAAATTTTGATACCAATTTCAAGGGATTTAATTTTTTTGCACGGAACTCTAATTATTATTCCATAATAAAAGTAGCCTTAGTTACTCCTTATAACATCAGCTATCTGCCAGTAAAAGTCCCGTCTAAATCGGTCCAGCGGTTTCGGAGATTAGCCGTAACAAACAAACTGACAAAAATTGAAAATGTGTTTTGTTATAAGTACCGTATGTACATACTTTCAGGTGCATATAGTAAAAATCTGTTATTTTGATATTACAACAGACACTTAAATTTTATTTATTTGCATAGATTTAAACCATTTAAAAAACTCGTCGAAGGAATAACCTCTTTCTTTGTTAAAGCCGGTAAAATATAATTTCATTTAAAATCGTCATGAAGCATTTTATGTTTCACGGGGGTCCGTGTTAAACATAAACTACAAAGTACCGCTGCTACGAATTCATTTGAATAGAAGGAAAAATAAAAAACGGACCGTTGAATGGGAACGACGGCATGGCGGAAGGCCCGGCCTCCGACAGGTGAACACACGAGACCAAATGAAGGTCGCGGGCCGCCGGCCCTCGCAGGATGCCAATTGCCAATACATGCGAACGGGCAATTTAAAAATCTATTAAATGTGAAGAAACTTTCACACAAAACAATTTAGAAATCTCAATTTTTCCCTCTCTTCTCATAATTGAATCCTTTATCTCATCCATCAGACAGCAAGTCTATGCAAATGTTTCATCATTCATTCATGAATGTATACCTACCTGATGAAAATATAGGTAGGAAGGTTATTGAGAACCTTAGCACTAAAACAAAATTATAGTAACGAAGTCTCACATAAGCGTATAGATACGCAAGACAAAGGTATGTAAACATAAAATGTGTTCCACAGCCCATAACACAGTAATTTAAAATCCATGACATGAATGGAAAAGACTAGGAAAGTTTGATTTCAAGTGAAAAGTTATACCTATGTGAAGTCCATGCTTCAAAGTTTACAAACATTGTGGGTCACGTGATGTAAACATTGACATGCGCTCGAGCATCGAACGACGCAACACGACGCGGTCGCGACAGCCCACGAATCATTTTGTTTCTATAAGTTGTCAGCACTGCGAAGCCCTATTCGTCCTCATTCATTGGGACTTTTTTCATTGGGATTTTTTCTCCTTCTGTGGAACTGTCTCATAGTCAAACCATGTCTATACACATTTGGATTCAAGGTTTTTTTTTCGACTTTTGCATGGCTTATGTCTCGTTAATTTAGTTTCGGTCGGCGTCTTTTAGATTATTAAGGTCAGTTTGGCCTGTTTGTTATGCAAAAGACCATGTCCGCATCTGTTCTTTCTCAAAGTTTCAATTTTTGACTGACAGCTTCATCTTCATTTCCGGGAAAATGATCACGGCAAAAAACAGCCTAATTTCCGCACCAGCCCTAATTTTATTGATCTCTAAAAAGAGACAGAAATATCATTAGCCAAAGTGCGAGTGAGAGGGCACTAACGTGAATGTGGTGGTAGTGTTGTGCGTGAATCATACGTCTACCTACAAAATAATATGGCTCACTTCACTTCTGTCATGGGGGCACATAAACAAACAGCAGCGAACTAAATGCGACGCGAAAATGGCGGCACCGTCAAACGGGAGTGGTAATCTAGTGGAGGAATTTGAAGAATCATTTCAGGTGAGCCCAATTTACTTATTTTAACTCTTGTTTTCACGAATATTTCGATATAATTGCATTTCATTCATAACCTCAAAAAATAGGTTTATTCACAAACGTCAAACTACGATGTGGTTCTACCAACCTAGCAAATCTAAACTAATCGTGGCCCGGTGTTGCTATTTAGTAAAAGCTTCATATGGTGAATAAAATCTTTCTTCGGGAAATGCAGAACAACTTTCGTGTGTACGTGACCCACATTTGCTTATGTAGCTTCTACTAACGCACGACTGTCGTGAAGGGATTTTGTTGCAAGCGCATCTCGATCAAGTCGGCCATTTTACTGATAATGTTTTCACATCATTACGAAAGGTTTATCGCGTGTTTAGTAATTCAATTAGCGGACTGAGAACTGTAAAATATTATGTTGTGTCGCGTAATTCATAAATAAAAACGAACAATTAGTGAACGATGGTGTAATAGTGACTGAAGTGTGATGAAACTTTGTTGATTGATTTTTGGTGTTTGTGATCGTGTAAAAGACCATGTCTGTGGCTGGGGAAGAAGTTAGTATGTCTTCGAACGGAATGTCAATACAGGTATTCCGCCCAACATGGGAGGAATTTAAGGATTTCAACAAATACATACAGTACATGGAATCAAAAGGGGCTCATAAGGCGGGCCTTGCGAAAGTGATTCCTCCGCCGGAATGGGTGCCTCGGAAGTCTGGCTACGACTTGGAGCAGCTAGACGTGACGATTCCTTCGCCTATATGCCAGGTAGTGACTGGCAAGCAAGGTTTGTTTCAACAAATAAATATTCAAAAGAAAGCTATGACCGTCAAGCAGTTCGCAGTAATGGCTAACTCTGCAAAGTACTGCACCCCTCGTCACACGGGTTTCGACGATCTTGAGAGGAAATACTGGAAAAACGTCACTTACGTGGCCCCGATCTACGGAGCTGATGTCAATGGTAGCATAACAGACCCTGATGTCAAAGAATGGAACATAAATAGCCTTGGCACAATCCTTGACTTCGTAAATTCAGACTATGGTATTGAAATTGATGGAGTTAACACCGCTTACCTGTACTTTGGTATGTGGAAGACGACATTTGCTTGGCATACTGAAGACATGGATTTATACTCTATCAACTACTTACACTTTGGTGATCCTAAAACTTGGTACTCAATCCCACCGGAACATGGTAAAAGATTTGAGCGGATAGCCTCTGGTTTCTTTCCAACTTCAGCCAAAACTTGCCAAGCGTTCCTTCGACACAAGATGACATTAATTTCTCCTCAAATTTTAAAACAATATTCAGTTCCTGTAAATAAGATCACACAAGAGGCGGGCGAGATTATGATTACATTTCCGTATGGCTATCATGCTGGTTTTAATCATGGATTCAACTGTGCGGAATCTACAAACTTTGCAGCTCCTAGATGGGTTGAATATGGCAAGCGAGCTACTCAATGTACCTGCAGTAACGATATGGTTAAGATATCAATGGATACTTTTGTGAAACGGTTCCAACCCGACCGCTATGAACTATGGTTGAAGGGACAGGATATTGGTTGCCATCCAGAGCAACCAGAAAAGATGGTTCCTGCACCGCATCCCTCAGGCCAAGATATTTTATGCAATAAACATAATACAGAGCTACCGGAATCATTTATAGAAGCAGAGATAGAAGGGTTGAAAAAGAAAAAGCGGCATCCTTTACATTTAAAGCGAGCAATGGCTAGTAAAAGCATATCTGAAGGTGCTATTGCTGTTTCTATTCTTGGTCATGATGTCATGGATGATGATGAGATGACCATGGCTGAAGGTGACCTAGACATGATGACTTCAATGAAGAGACCAAACTTGCCTTTACAACCAGATGAGACACAGCTTGATGCTCTCGAAGATATTTGGCTGAAAGGAGATGAGATGGACCCTTCAGAAGCACAACTACCTGATGTAGGATACATAGATTCTGATAAAGATTCTGACTATGAAGCACCAAAGAATAAGAAAAACTCTAAAACACGTAAAAAGCGTAAGGACAGTATAAAGAAAGAGCTTAAAGTAAAGAAGGAAATCAAAGAAGAAGATACCAATCCTAAAGAAGGGGAAGAAGATAATGGAACAGAGAAGGAAACGGCAGAGAAAAAGAAGGCCCCAGTGCAGAAACGAGGCAAAAAAGTGAAGTCAAAGAAATTATCAGAGGAACAACTGGAAACCATGGCAGCTCTAGTCTCTAATTGGGAATCTCCTCCTCACGTTGAGGAAGAGATACCGATCCTCAATCCAGCGCCAATTACCAATGATCCTCTGACAACAGCAGCAGGTAGTGTGACTACCCACACTACATTAGTACAAGCCCATCCATCGCCAGCAGCAACTACAGTTACACCCCCCGCCGCTAAAAAAGAAACGAAGAAACGGAAATCTCCTAAAGCAGAAGGTGAGAAAGTCGAAAAACCTAAGAAAGAAAGGAAAAAGAGAGAACCTAAACCTAAGAATCCAGATGCTCCTATCAAAGAGAAAAAGCCACGAAAGCCTAGGACACCTAAGAAGACTACTTACGAGTATAGTTCGCCGGTTGAACCAATCATGGCGAAGCCTCAGCAGTCGTACCGGCCACCGCCGATGACGAAGCTTACCTACTCACTCGCCGATATACCTATACCAGCTACATCAACCTCTACGTCAACCATATCACCAAAAATCGAGCGGAAACCTAGTCCGCCGAGACCACCTAAAACGTACTCCGCCATTGTATTAGATCCCAGCTTAAGGGTACCGAAAGTGGTACCGCCAATAAATAAGAATCCAAGTGCATTTGAGGGCGAGTTTCATAAGTTCATGTCAAAATCAAAGCAAGCTCCTTCTCCGCGGGCGCCGAGGATGATTCAGATTCCTCGGAAACTTTCGCCGAAAGTGTCTCCGCCAGGCGAGAAAGTAGTCGTTGAGAGTAACGAGCCGCCGCCAATTCAACAGCAGAGAGACGGCTGGTCAATGCCTGTAGGGCAGTATAACGATTCTATATTCCTCAACTCACCTTTAGATTATAGGACATATCCTGGTGCTGAAAGACTCCAACCTCCTGTGGATAGGAGTCAGTGGAGGCCAGAGTATTACCACCAACCACCTATGCACAATTCTCCGATGCCCGCGCCTCATATGTACCCTCAAATGACAAATAATTACTATAGGAGTCCATACCAATCTCCGTGGCAGTATGGTTATCAGAAATGAGCAGTATTTTTTTTAAATTAGGTTATAGGCAATGTCCACGATTTTGTCTCAATTGTGCAATGTTTTGAAGTCTAGTTTTATGTTGAGTATTTTTCAATGTTGATAGTACTTAGGCAGTGTAGTGCAGTCATATTGACTGCTAATTCAATCTCATATATATCGCAGCAATTTCTAATAATTTCTTTAGGATTTTCGTAAAAATCTTGAACAAGCTCTGCCCAATGTCCATTGTTATGAAGTTTTCATATTCAAGTCTTTAAAACTTTTGAGTATGTATGTCCTACATACACTTATAACCAATATTGTTGACATTTTAGCATAATTAACACTAACCCATTGTGCAGTATGAAGACACAATTCCACAAACTTTTGTACCTATGTACATAAATTGTTGAATTTACAATTCTCATATTTATATGATAAGTTGCAAATATTAGGAGAATATATTTATAAAATAGATAAATAAAGAAATATATATATTAGTTGTGGTAATACATAGATATTTGAAGGCAGCAATACTTTATTAGATTTCTAAACACTGCATAGTGAGACTCCACTTGTTCGTATCGTAAGTTCTACTTTTGGTAAACAAAAGAATTTAGAATGTTGCTAAGATTTATATTTAATGTGTATAGAAAATGTTTTATTTAAGAGAAATACTAAGATACATAACAGCTCTTTTTCTCTATTATTCTCGTTTTAATCGATCTCGGTACGCCTACTCAGATACCCGAGAGACGACAGATAACATCCAATGGTTGACCAGAGAGTACTATGCTACCCAATAATAACTGGACTATGAATGTCAAAAAGGCGGTTATTCCAAATTCTGCCATTTAAAATTCTGGTAGTCAGCTGCACCGGTTAGACTGTAATATCCAAAGTAGAACTTGTGGTGTCGTATTAGAATAATTTATTTATCTTACAATTAAATTCAATATAGAGTGAAGAACACCGTAATTATTGTAAATTCTATTAGCCATTTATGACGACTGATTAAAGCGGTTCATTTTAAGATCATCTATGAGTTTTTATTTAAGTTTGTAAAGTACTTGTAGGTTTTCGTAC
Organism: Noctua janthina; assembly: GCA_963576755.1. Classification (NCBI taxonomy): domain Eukaryota; kingdom Metazoa; phylum Arthropoda; class Insecta; order Lepidoptera; family Noctuidae; genus Noctua; species Noctua janthina. The sequence continues at coordinate 9,055,595 of OY755080.1, read as the reverse complement.
TTACACTCGTCCAATTTACACCCGATGTTAAGGCTTGTAGATCATTTTCGATACTAGGCCTAACTTGCACTGCGGGTAGAAATCGCGCGATTTTAGCAGTTGCCTGAAAAACAGTTGGTAAAAAAATTTGGTGAGCAGGTTAAAAGTTAAACATCATTAGTCATTACCCCACACTAGCTTTTTAACATAAGACACTTTCAGCACACACAACATGGCCATAAATAAGTAGTAGCTCTCTGCCTGCAAATTTAGTTTTTTCCGACTGCACGATTATAAAAACTTCGTAGTCAGCCTATAATGTTTCACTGCTGGACCTCCGGTCCCTCTGTAAGAAATTTACCTCGTAAGCCCAGTGCGGTTTAGTGTATGTCATGTCTTTGAAATTTGTTCTTTTACTTGCTGGTTTCCTCACAATGATAAATTCCTTCATCGTTGTGATAAAATACTTTACTTTTGGTATGACAAAGATTGGTGTTGAAAATCACGCGATATTTTATCATAGTGTGGAGTAGGTCTTAACAAAGTTAAGTTAGAATCGTATCCTATAATATGTTGATTGGGTGTAATATTGGAACGTATGTAGGGCTCTAGATATAGTCAGGCGGGTTATATGTCAAACGAGAAGTGGTTTCCATTTTATTTTTAAAAATATTTTCATATATTATTAGAAAAAAGGTACGCAAGATATTCAAAGAATATTGGCGCGTTGGGCATGCGCAATATTGAAGGTTGACTGGTAGTAAATGCCTATGGCATTATGACCGCCTCTTTACTTCTGTGCTTGAAGTGTTAAATAAATAAATATATATTCCCAAAAAGGGCAAAATACAGTTTTCTCATTACATTCAAGATTTGGGGACTAATTTATATTACTGTTTAATTAATGATACAATTTGACATGTAACTCGCTCTCTACAGCTTTATTTTAGACATAATTATGATATAAGATGTTTTTTTTATGTGATTCGTTCATAATATCGAAGTGAAATCTTTTGGTTATTATAAATTGCGCAAATTGTAATTAATTGATTATTAAATATTGTTTTTCTAAATCGGAGTATTATCAAGAAAAGTCCTGTAGTGTGGATGTTACCTGAGTGTGTTTAAAATGTATAAAACCACATTATTTGGTCGAAATTAGTTTAAATGTGTGGACTACTTTGTGTTTTGCGCAGGAATATTGAATTTTTAATTTTTGTCTAACGGAAATCTGAGAAACTTTTGATTTAATTTGTATTATTATTTTACCAATAAAAAAAATGTGTAGTCGAATACGTTTTTTTTTTTTCGAAAATTAAGTTTCGGTTGAACTAGTACGGACCGATTGCGGAATCGGCTTCGGGCAATACTGAAGTATCTATCGGTGTCCGATATCCGCAAGATGTCCGAACTTTTACAAAATGGATCGTGTGTAATACTTAAAATCACAAAAATTTTACTCCATTGGATATGGAAAAATACTTAGCCCTATTTGGCTGTATCAAAAGTATTAGATTTGCGCTAGACACAACATGAAGCTGTTAATTTTAAAATAATATTATGATCTGCACACACTTAGCGATTTTGTGAACTCAAGATATTGTAGAATTAGTGAGACTTACAAGTGTAAGAGGACACTTTGATCCTCTTTACATATAATAATCAGCCTTTAACTTCCCCACTGCTGGGACACCTGGCTTCCTCTCTATGAGAGGCAATGGACACAGTTCAAGTCTGTGGGTATCGCACGCATTCGATGTTTTCGGCCGGTTTTATAGACGGATTCTTAGCAGTGGCATTCATTACTATAAGAACTTCACAATTTAGAGGTTACGGTTTATACGTATAAACTTTGGTCATATTACGCTTATAATATGCATATTGCCCTATAGATACAATTATTTATTGCAAGAATACTCTTGCCATCTACAACACTTGAGCTCACAAGTAACCAGGGTGTCAGAAAACGTGAGATATTGTATAAATGATAGTCATAGATACTAAAGTATATTTGTACTCGTGGTTACTTGGTCAGAATCCATTTATTTTTTTAATATTTCGCTCACTTTTAGGAGTGGTTGTAAGTAGATTATGGCACTGATCTCTACTGTCGACTTAATTATTTTGCAGCCGCCCCCAGATCTACGCACGTCGCTCAGTGCCTATCGAAATTAAACGGGCATGGTCCGCAGGTACACACGGCAGCACATCAAGCTATACGTTTCCAGTATAAGAAGGCCTCACTTGGTATAAATTTCCAATACAATGAGAGATCGGCATAAACTGGTTTTGTATAGCTCGATTGGTCGCCGGGTGTACGCGGGAAAGGTCTCCCGCACCCCGCAGATATGCGGGCGGTTCGCAAAGTTGTTAATGATATAAAAATAAGATTTAAATCGTTGAATTCGCCCTATTGCGTATAAATTCACGTCTCTGTTTCGTTGACATTTTGAATAGTATTTTGTCTCGCTCAGTTATGCTGAAAATGTTGTGGTCACTCTTTTCAGTATTGACAATTTTTCGCGCAACCAAAGTAAGATCGGCAAATCTAACGATTTGAATCTTTGAACAAAATGCTTATCACACAAATTGCTAATTATTACAGGAAAATAAATAAATACATTCTATTTAATTAAGTAGAAACATGTATAGATATATATTTATGTAAGTTACAGTTTGGTACAGCCAGTGAAATGTATTGTTTGTGAAATTGATACATTACGTCAATTTATCTATTTCATACTGATTTGAATAAATGGACAAATTAGTAGGTAGTCAATTTTCTAAATATCAAAACGATTAGTTTCACTGACTTGACTGAGACTGCAGAAATTTTGAGCGAAACATCGTAAGATTAGACATTAAACAAGTAACCACGAGCAACTGTTCACTGTAGATTTATTTGATAGCGTATAATTTCAAATGCTGTTTTAAAAATGACGTTCTTTCAAATAAAATAATGATGAGTATTACTGGATTTTATTTTTGGACCTGAAACAATTTCTTCTGCTTCTGCTTTGATGCGATAGAAGCTATACAAAAAGGGTAAAAATAGATCCTTAACGAAGCTGAATGGCACTTGTTCTCCCCGTCATTGCATTTTCTTTTTGTTGTGGACCGTACCTGGGAACCTAGTTGTAGAAAAATAGTCGTTTCCCAGCAATAATTTTAGTGTAGAGTGTACTTAGTTTGATGTACAGATTGTTTTGGTTGACGACTTTGTGAAGGGTCCGTTTACACCTCTGATAGGAAAAAAAAGGATGTTCAATAGCATAGCTATATAGCTTTTAGCATATTCTATTTTGATCACCATGCAAAATAGAAGGCTCTTTTAAAACTGACATACAAGGCAGGTACTATTACAGAGGCGACTGAAAGCCGTTCAATCTTAGAGTTAGAGGTATACCGAGTTCATTGACGGTCGATTCAAGATTCTTTATTTTGCATGAAATATGGTACATGATGGTCTTATAAATAAAAAGGATTCACATATTTCGCTGACTTCCTTCAGCAAGCAAACTTAAAATTAAAATACCAAACACAATGTACTCGTAGTTTAGGTACCTAGTTAAAAATTTAACACAACATTTAAGAAACATTAAATATTATCTTTGACAATAATATTATTTCAGAATTAAAAATACTCGTGTGTAGGATAACGTAATAAAATTAGAAGAAAACAAAAACAAAGACAGAAGGCTAGTTATCATCAATAAAATAGGAACATAAGCTACTTAACCATTACACAAATGAGTTTATAAGTCAAAAACTCGTTAATTGTGTAGAACACGTTATTAAAAAGCCATTCCTACAGTGTCTTTTTGAAATAATTAACTGGTAGTTCTCTGATGTGTTTCGGTATTGTATTGAAGATTCTGACTGACATGCTGTAGCAATTGTTTTGGAAGAGAGTGCTTCTACATCTTGTTACGGCCAGTTTGGTGGGATCTCTCGAGATAAACTTTTTATTTTCTATTATTTTAGTGAACAGGTTTGGGTGTTTTTTTAACAAACATTCCTACTTCTAAAATGTATAAGCTAGTAAGAGTAAGCCCAGATTTTCTAATAGAGGTCTACAAGAATCTAGAAGTTCAACGCCGTAAATGGCTCTGAGACATTTCTCAAGGTAGAGTTACCCCATACAAGCACACCGTATTTGAGTACTGAGCCAACGTAGCCATGGTACGCAGCCGATCACTTTTTAACCTTATTACTTAAGCCCTAGGTTTGAAACGTGGTCTTCACTTAAGTCTTAGAGCTAAGAGTGAAAAGAAGCCGACCGTCAGTGTACTCGGTGGTGCATAGAAACCTTGCTGTAGTTTAATTTATCCGACTATGTCGAGACGACATTAACAAACAAAATGTAGGAAACTAGCAGTGCCACGATGTCGTGTCGTTATCGTTATCGCCTAATGAGAAAACGGCTATTGGTAGAATTACATTAGTAACATTATTGAATTAAATGAACAAGTCAAAAGTAAAATGCACAATCGATTTAGAATAAATTAATTATGATATTCTTAAAACATGAATTACAAAATGTGAAATTATAAGAACGATTAAAAATGTCAAATTAATAAGATAACAGCTATTAGACCTGAACAACATGGCGTTACAACAGTGCCTCGTAAAGGGACGATCAAGTCTCCCCGCAATCATTGTACGGGAAATGTATACAAAAGCGAGGTTATGATAACATAACCGGAAACAACATAACATTTCCAGTATAAACTGGAAATGCATAGCTTCCAGTGGCGAAGGTTCCATACAACTCGGTTCCTACTGGCTTCCCTTTGAAAGATGGCACAATCAGTATTTTATAGACAAATAATATAATCGCATTAAAGATATGTACTGCGGCTTACCTTTTACAAAAATTAACCCTTCGCTACTGATAGTTTCATGTGTCGCCGTGTGTACAGTTTACAGTCAAATCTTCTTTCTTTATCGTGTGGTTAGTGCCTAACCTGGTGTCAGAGTTTTTATGGGCCTCTGACTTGACTTTACATGCCGTCGAGAAATATCTCTCAGACATGATGCAAAGCTATACACAAACGCTTCGATTCGACATGTACTATGTCTTATCTTTTTTTGGAATTACGAAAGCGAGCTAGATAGAAATACGACTTTCCGAATCGAAGCGTTTGTAAGCTATGCTGGTTTCCTCACGATGTTTTCCTTCACCGAAGCAAGTGATAATTTTACAATACGCACATGAATCCGAAAAGCACCGAATCAGAAGTGCGTGTCTTGGATTCGAACTCGAGACCTATGACTAGTCAGTCCGACGGTCACACCACTAGACTATCACTGCTACAGTCAAATAAATCAACATAAACAAATAAAATTATGTCAGTCTTGTACAAGGTCAAAAGGCCCCTATATCAGCATGTCGCTGTGACATTTCAAAATAAATGTCGCAGCGCTGGTATTTCTGATGGGCCCCCCTATTCCTCAAATACGAACGTACTGTTAGAACAATGGAACACTTCATCACCCGAAGAGTCTTTCCAGGCATGTCTGAACGTGCTAACGAAGCAAGAAGCGTCTCCGTGCGTGGAGAAGGAAGAAGTGAAGGTGGAGGTGGAACGATTCATAGACCTGGCTAGACAGATGGAGGCGTTCTTCTTGCAGAAGAGGTTTGTAGCCTTGGAAGTGTAATTGGGACAAAATGGTGGTGACATGTAGGATTTGATTAATTCTTCGAATTTTGTGACTTATCGAAGGACTGGGGGCCTAAAATAGTCAGTTTCACAGATTCATAATAAGATAATAACATGAACCTCGTTAAAATTCCTAAAATTGTCACAGACGCAGTTAATTATCGCAAACGCGACTGCTGAGATGAGGTCCTGGGTTCAATTCACGAGTCGGGCAAAGTGTTATTGGGATTTTCTATCAGGAATTTCTCAGTAGCAGCCACGGAGTCTGGATTTGTGCCCGGTTGATGAAAATAGGCTGGCCCCCATTACATGGGATTTAGACATAACTGGTGATCCCCGGAGGGTTACGCAGATATGTACCTTATTTTTTTGCACGAAATCTGGATTTGTAGTACACCTCTGCGTAACCCTTCGGGGATTACTGGCGTGATGATATGATGATGAGCAAAAAGTGTTGAAAACACGTTACACATGTTTTTGGTTTGGTTAGCGGTATTAATGACGCAGACTATCAGTATCAGTAACAATACTATTAAATAATAATTATGTCGCCAAATGGTGCAGATAAGATACTGGTATCAGTCAACTTGTAACGTGTTTTGACAATCTCATTAGTAGTGACGGTTGGCGCAGTGGCTGAGCGATTGGCTGTTGTGCGGCGTGTCGCGGGTTCGATCCCGCACGATATAAATATTTGTATGACGTACTTGTAGTTGTTTCTGGTCTGGCTGCGCGTGCGTTTACAAACAGCCAGACCAGGAACAACGCGTGCTTGCGTGTTTGTTAACGCACCCACGATACAGGAGAAAATAGTGTGAGGTCGTTTTTTTTTTTAAGTACACCAATTTATACATGGTTTGGTGGGATGCTGGATATAAATACTCCTTGCTCCGAATTTATGTTATTTGGAATTATACAGGGTGTAACAGAAAGGGTATAGTCATATGAAAGGATATGCTGCAGATCATCGAACTGAACAACTTTCTCCAAGGGTCCAATTTCGTAAATGCGACAAAATTATAAGTGTATTGATATTTAGTATGTGACAGCACATACTAAATATCAATACTTACTCGACCCTAATGTATGGGACAGCTCATAATTTTTTCGCATTTACGGTATTGGACCCAGGGAGGAAATTGTCCAGTTTGATGGTCTGCAGCATATCCTTTCATTTCATATGACACCTTTCTGTTACACCCTGTATAATGGTATTATTAAAGTTGGATTTAATAAAGCTTGCACTTCAGAAAAAATATTTGAAGTAGCGCAAATTGAGCTTTATGTGTGGGCGGTAAAGTTGTTTCTCTTCGAACATATTAGGTCTTTACCTATGAAATTGGAGATTTGTATGAAAATTTTAAAAACAAAAATTTTTGTTTTTTTTTTTATTATTTTAGCTTATCTAGCTTTTTTATCTTTCTGATTTGACACATGTGCTTCAATGTCGTTTTGACACAAACTCCAAGGCCCGCAGCAAGCTCAGCCGTAGATTGAGTTGGATCCGTTTCCACTACCGCCTTCAATTCGTCGTTGTCGACAATGGTTACCGGCCGACCGCGAAGCTCATTCTTCAACTCAAAATTTCCAGATTTAAAACGATTGAACTAATAATGGACCGTGTTATGCAAGCAGTGTTAGGCCCGTACACGTCGTTAATGTTTCGTGTTGTTTGCGCAGCGGTATGTCCACGTAGGAACTCATATTCGAAAATTGTACGATTTTTCAGTTTATCCATGGCGCCAAAAACTACCACAATTTCACAAAAACAAAAAACTATCTAAAAACAAATGACTAAATTTGAAATTAAAAGAACACGGCTTTCGAATAAAATTTATTTGAATGTCGAATTGCGCGCCAATCCACAGATAATTAAATCTGAAAATGCTGATTATTAAATCTCCAATTACATAGGTAAAGACCTATTATTTGTTTACTTGTTTGGAAACTAAAACGGGAACGCAGTTTACAAAACTGTTTTGCTGATTCCACAAAGATAAAAAGTAGATTATTGGATTAGACTTGTTTATTTTCCGTATCTTTATCAAGAAAAAATGCTATCAGATAATTGCCTGTTGGTTTAGTGATTACAAACGCGCCTGCCAGGCGGTGAGGCCTTGGTTCAATTCCCAGGGAACAAAAAGTTTTCGGATATCAGTTAATGTTATTTTTACCTAGAGAAATATCAAGTTAATGCTATTATGTGAGAAATGTTGCAAAAACGGGGAAAATAAAGGGTGTAAATAGACCATTAATATAGCCGAAAGGCACTTGTTCTCCCCGGCATTGCGATATTTTTTTTAGTTATGGAGATCTTTCCTTTCCTTTCTCCAACTTTTTCAAAATTTTTTTTTGTTTCGTATACCTATTTTTAATGTAAGATTTTTACTTTACACACCTCCACGACCCCCGTAATATTCAATCCATCCATCAGCACAATGCTTTGAGTGCTTTTGAATAGATTACGTCTATACGAGAATGTCCGTTTTTCCGACTGCAGCGGAACCCAAATTGAAAATATTTTTTTTCATTATATTTTCTTTCACTCACCTTCTAGATTCCTTCTATCAGCAATGAGGCCAGAACTATTAGTAAAAGAAGACAATAATGAACTGAAATGTGAACTACAGAGGAAAGAAGAATTGTTAAGAAGACATTACGAAAAGATCAGCCAGTGGCAGAACTTGCTCGCAGATTTACAGGTTGGTCTGAATTCTGGAATATTCTGGGTGGAGGTAATCCCTGTAAGACGGCTGCCAAATCTCACGAAAGTCTAGGTGTACAAGGATATTTTGGCGCGTGGCTGATATTTTGTTTTTTCAATAAATTTCCCAAACTAATTTCGCAATGTCACATAATAAACAATTGGTACTAGTGTACAGAAGATACACTCCTTTGATGTTGAAGAAAGCTACTTCCTGCCCACGCGCAAGCTAAATTGCACTTAATCGCAGCGCTTGAGAGTCGTTATTACTTTAGTACCTTTCAATGAAATTCAAGCGCCAAATTATCCGTGTAGCACTGCAGCTTATTTCACGCTTTTAGGTAACTGCCTGCTCTTGTTGGTCGAGTGGCCGCAAGCGCGACTGCTGAGCATAAGGTCCTGAGTTCGATTCCCGGGTCGGGCAAACTTGTTGGGTTTTTCCATCAGGATTTTTTTATTAGCAGCCACGGAAACAGGTTTTGGGCCCGGTTGATGGCAATAGGTTCGTCCCCTATTACATGGGACTTAAACATAACTGGCGAAATGTGGGTAGAAAGGGAATTGGGTACACCTCTGCCTAACCTTTCGGGGATTACAGGCGTGATGTTATGTTATGTAGGCAGGTAACCTTTCCGTAAAATAAGGTAAAAATGATCGTTTTATACGTGTCACAGTTACCACAAACTGTCAAAATTCTCCAAATGATTTTAAACCATAAAATGTTGACTGTTATATTCAAAATCGAATGAGAATTTTTTTTTTGACAATTTGTGGTAACTTGATGCGCTGTCTGTCGCACTTAAGTGCAAAAAAGGCAATTGGAAATGCTTTTTTTTTACATCTGTTACAACACTTTATGCAGTGTTAATATTACAATATTTTAGTGCATTCAGTAACATTGATTAAATAATCATAACATTGAAATATTTGACAGCTATTTGCGATGTTGCCAGCTTTCAGAATGCATCCCCTTATTCGCTTGCTGCATCCGGGGTACAGGTGGAAACAAAATGTTCTAGAATAAGTCTCAATATATACGTTTTATTTTTTGATTTAGAACATTTCTGCCCAGGGCCACACGGTATATAACAAGTGTCAGCAACAGAACACTCAGGCGCCGCCGGCCGTGCAACAGGCGCCCGCGCCGCAACATGTAGTGCAACAGAGCGTGCAGGTACGTTGCAAGGGATTTTAACGACAAGAAGGAAAGAGATGCAGATACGTGTCTTGTATATATATTTTTCTAACACATGAAAATAATGCTGCTTTAAGTGGAGGTGGTATGTCCCCAGAGAATACCGGGTCAAATTAAATTGACTAGAGAAACTAAAGACTTAAAAGTAATTTTACGAAAACACAATAAAACAAGAAATAATGTGATGATTGTTTAAGTCTTTCCTTGTGTAAACTTTATAGTCGTTTAAATATCGGTTTCGCTAGTTAATTTAATTAAGCCTTGTATTATGAAGGTTGCAAGATCATCAGATGTACCGCGTCGATTTTTAAGGTGAGGCATTGCTTTCCGAAATCAGTGGATGGGTGACCATACATCACATACCAAAACTCCACCGCGCCTCGGAAAGTCGTCGGTCCCGGCTGTTATTTGTAGATCTTTGACAGTCGTTACTAGTAGTCAAACGCCTGAAAGTCTGACAACCAGCCTTGCCAAGATGTATCGTGTTACCCAGTGACTGGGTCGTAGAGGTCAGATAGGCAGTCGCTCCATGTAAAATACTGGTATTCATCTGCGTACGTTTAGACTAGAAGCCGACCACAACATAGATGGGAACAGGTGGCCTACCATGGCAGTCGCTCCATGTAAAATACTGGCATTCATCTGCGTACGGTTAGACTAGAAGCCGACCACAACATAGATGGGAACAGGTGGCCTACCATGGCGTCTTAGTAATTCCAGTGTGGGATAGAGATGGCGCTAGACGACCTGTATAGCTCTGTCTCTTTCCCACACTGGAATTACAACTGCTATAAGACGTCATGGTAACCCCCCTCGCTTCACAGATGGATGGAGGAAATGTTGGCAGATATAGCTACAATGTTTTGACTCAGCAACGCAACACGCTGCCTGAGCGCCTGTTTACTACGATAGTAATAATATTTAGACTAATGGCGCCGAAACTGTTCGTAAATATGTGTGAATTCTGTCAATACGGCAGCTTCGCACGTTTGCTGGCGATCTGTATATTGTCCAGTAGTTTATGATATCTATAGGCTTTTGCCCGCAGTTTCAATCGCGTTATGTTATGTTGATCTTGCGAAAAATAGCTTTTTTTTATAAAGGGTGTAAATAGGCCCTTAACGAAGCCGAAAGGCACTTTTACCCCGTCTTTGCGATCATTTTTTTGTTCTAGATCATACCTGGGAACCTTCTATTTACGGAGATATTGGGGGTCAAAGTTCCAACTTTTTCATAAGTTTTTTTTTAAATACATGTTTATAATGTAAGATTTTTACTTTACAAACCTCCACAACCCCCGTACTATTTAATCCATCCATCAAAGCACAAAGCTTTGAGTGCTTTCCATCGAGTCCTACCTTAAAACGTGATTTTTCACTCCAAAAAAAAAAGTCGTTTCCCAGCAATAATTTTTGTGTAAAGTTACTTAGTTTGATGTACAGAATGCTTGGTTGACGGATATGTGAAGGGTCTGTTTACACCCTGTATATTAAATGGACTTACTCTTGACCTCGATCTAGTCCTGAGGACAGAGATGAGGTCGACGTTGGAATGAGCTAACCCAAAAGAAGCCTATTAACTCGCGACTTAAATAGATTGGGGTCATATGAACTTGAAAACATCGACGCAGGCAGGGAATTCCACTCCTATCTTCTCATTAAAGAAAGAATTTGTGGGATCGGATCAGTATTTCCGAAGATTACCCCCTACATCGAAACACAAACTTTACCTCTTTATAATATTAGTATAGATTATAAATTTTTTTGGTTAGAAAATGATCAATTTACAGAAGATGTAGTTAATTTAATTGAATTTCGCATACAAAGAAGGCTTCATTGTATCCCGAAAACACAACAAAATTTCAATACCTACTGGACCCAAATGTATGAGACAGCTGATAATTTTTTCGCATTTACGATGTTGGACCCAAGGCGAAAGTTGTTCAGTTCGATGGTCTGCAGCATATCCTTTCATATGACTATATCCTTTCTGTTACACCCTGTATATATTCATTTATTTAGTCAGATAACCAAGATCCATTGGGTTAGTAACAATATTCTTAACCTATGTTAGTACTCAACTTAAAACACAGACAGTGTACAGGTGACTAGTGACCTCACAAACGGGCTGTCCTGCCTCCCGACTACGGCGCAATGTTTTGTGTGCGTTTCATTGAGTTTTACCATAAAACAAAATATTTCACCCTAAAAAAGAAGTCGTTTCCCAGCAATAACTTTTGCGTAGGGTTACTTAGTCGGATGTACAGAATGCTTGGTTGACGGCTTCTTGAAGGGTCCGTTTACACTCTGTATGGCATGATGTCAGTGTGGCCATGGGAGGTGCTCGGTTGTGCTTACCCACTGTACGTATCTACTTTGCTAACACTTAAATCGTGATTTAGCGCAAGTGAAAAGGTTCATAAAATAACACTCTGAACTACATGTTACAGGCCCAACAGATGGCAGCGGCGGCGGCCGCGCAACAAGCCGCGTTACAGCAACAGGCGGCGTTGCAGCAACAGCAGGTACCACGTCCCCCGCACCCGCCCGCCTACCCCGCGACCGTGCAACGTCGGTAGTAACGTTAAACGGGAAAAGTGTTTGGATCTGAAATACTGAACTTTTGTATCGAACAATATGGTGGATTAGAAGCCACCTGTTGACTTTGAAAGGTCGTCCTGTGAAGTTAGAAGGATGATTTATAAATAGATGGATAGTATGTGTGTCTATCGGTGTTGTATATCTTTTGGAACGTTACAGCAGTTTCGAAAACTTATTAATAATGTCCAACTTTCGAGGTTCATATAAGCAAAAATCTAGCAGTTGTTCCGGAACACCATACAGACAAACTATGTGTGAAGACATACGGGGTGGAAAGGTCATCGACGCTAAAACGGTTACCATTCAGTACATAATTCTGAACCCCCACACAAAATTCAAATTATATGGGTAGTATTTAAACGAGCGAAAATAAATTCAAATTAAAGGTGTCAAAAATATTGAAAATGGGCGACTGAAATAGTTCGTGAGCGACAAACAGTGGGCGAATACAAATGTTTAAAACAGCGACTTGAAAATACAAATTTGAGTTACTAGTTGTTCAATACGATCAGTGTGATAATTCAAGGACTGAAAAAAACCTAAAACAAGGTTATTAACCACTAGATTGTAGATAAGGCGTAGTCGACGTAGCCCCGCTGTGCGGGGCTCCTATTTCTGTTTGCAGGGTTTAAAGTAACCTAACACGAAGGGGATCGCTCACTAGACCCCGCCATCCCCTTCGAACCTAACCTGTCCGAGTCGGGGTGCCACAAGTCTCTCTCAGCCTTCGCTCGCTCTTGCTTCCTATATTTTCCTTGCCGCAATGACCGGATAAATAGTTACTTACTTGGTACAATAGTCGCCAATTCAGTATATTGGTCACCAATTTAATTTTCATTTACCCGATTAATAATTTCCCTTATTTTATATTTTTTTATTTTTTTAAATTTACCATCGATATCTAATTAAAAAAAAAAACAGCTGTTCTATTGAACGTCAGTGTACCTTCCACCCTGCAGATCCATACTACTATCCATTTAAGAATACTTTCGAAAAAGGGCATAAAGATAAAAGATAACTCAAAACTGTAAGATTTTGAAACTCACCTACGTCTAATAAGTGATTTAAAAGTAGGTAATTATTTAAGCATTAATTCAATTCCGTTTTCTTTTGTTTAGTAGATAGATTGCAACTTAATTTTAAGTTTTAAAAAAATATAAAATTTTGATTTTTTATTATTTTTTCGTTTTATTTATTTTTTAACCTTTCCACACCGCTTCAGATTTTTTGACTTGGCAGCACACGCAAGGTATGTAGTTTTTTATTATTTTTCGCGTTAGCTTTTACACACAATATTTTAACTAATCTACATACTTGTGGTTGATTGATTTCTGCCCGAAGTCGATTAATCGACTGTCGTTACAATCTTCAGCCGAAACCAAAAGTTTACTAACCCTAAGATATTCAGTTCAAGATTGGTTAAAATTGTAGAGAATAATCTTTTTAATTACAAATGCATATTTATGCAGTCAGTATTTTACACTACCTACGTAAGTATAGTTAATATCCATATTTACATAGCGTAAAATACTTAGGGCCAATTAAATTAAACAATAACAAACAGTCATAATAATATTATCGGCTTCAATATGTCCACCCATATGCGTTTAGCATTAAGATTGAAAAGTAGTCATACGTCGACTTTGTCGAATGTACATTCGTTACATTTTTAAATACTATAGGTAGAGAGTTTTAGATATTGTGTGCAATAGCTTCTTTAATTTTGTTTTCTGCACTTGTAGAAGTAATTGATAAAATCACCTGTTATTGTCTCACGGCAGAACATATCTTTAGACAGGGAACGAGCGTTACTCACCACGCTTGAAAGATAACGCTTGTGTCGCTTTTTATTCTTTAGCTTTAGGCACAGCTTTAAGGACCTCCTCTGGTAGCATGGAGTCGCATAGAAACAGGTGGACTACGATGACGTCTTTTTGTTTTTTTTTTCGGATGGGAAATCATCAAATGACCTCCCCACTCTGGGCGGAGCGGGAGTGTCAGACTCCTACTTCTTCTTTTTCTTCTTCTAGTTTTTTAGTATGTAGTGTGAGAAAGAGATGGCGCTAGAAGTACACGAATTACTCCTGCTTTAAGACGTCATAGTAACCCCCCAAGAGGGGCTCGTGGCTAAATAATAACAGCCACTCGGATCGATCTTTAGGTTAAGCTGTGCTTGCCCAGGTTGGTCTGTGGATGGGTGATACCCATTACATACCGAGTTTCCTCCGTGCCTCGGAAAGTACGTTAGCCGTTGGTCCCGGCTGTCATTTGTAGATCTTTGACAGCCGTTACAAGTAGTCAGAGGCCCAAAAAGTCTCACAACCAGTCTTACCAAGGGGTATCGTATTACCCAGTACTAATTGGGTTGTGGAGGTCAGGCAGGTAGTCGCTCCATGTAAAATACTGGTATTTAGTTGCATCCGGTTAGACTGGAAGCCGACCCTAACATAGTTGGGAAGAGGCAGCTAATGAGTAACCCCCCAGAGCGTGCTGCCGATCGCACCGTTCCCGCTCTGTTCCTCTCTTTAGCAAATGACGGTTCTGAGCGACAGAAAAGGATAGGAACATGGCAAAGCGCCATTCCGTGCTACCAGAGGAGGTTCAACTAGTGGCCGCCACATAATCCCTATGGTTGACCTACTTACTTGCTTTTGCCCGTGGCTTCGAACGGGTTATGATCGGAAATAATTCCACGAGAACGTTTTAAATATAGCTTGAGAAACTCCGGGATAACGTAGCTTCCCTTTAGTAATGATGGTTAAGTTAAACCAGCAATACATACATCACGTTCTGCAGATCCATTGTATTAACATCTCCAACTCCTGACAGATGCAGAACAGCCTCGCACAGGGCATGTTCCTGGCAGGGGGGAGGGGTGCGTACGCCGGCACCCCCCTGCAAGGACCCCTGGCGTACCTTGAGAAGACCGCCACCAATATAGGTAAGAAAAAGAAGTTTCGTGAACTAGACAAATAGATTTGATGCTGTATTGTAATTGTAACAAAGATCAGCAAAGACCTTCTTTTTAAGTATGTTAGTATTATCATTAACTAGAAACGGGATATTTACTCTTTTCTTGCACTCAGTACCGCTAGGTATTGAGTGCAAAAAACGAACAAGAAAGACGGTAGACCGATTTGTCTGCTCATAAACACGCCACCCGTAATAACTTCAGTTTATCCGTGATCATGGTGCTTGCAATAGCGCCGAAATATCAGACTCAAAGAAATCAGTAAACATGGTAATTATCCCGTTTCTAGTGTTAGTTTAAATCTTATATGTTAGTATTGATATCTTTTGTCCCAGTTTTTCTTTGTTTTTAAATCCTGTATTAGTTACGCTGTTTCTCAATTCGAAAGCCAATATTCGGCTTGTAATTGCATGTGCATTGATGCTCTTACTAAAGTTAACACCACAAAGCGCCCCGACTTTTGTGGTTCTACTGTAGTTATGTGGGTAAAATGCGGATATTTGGACATAATACGTTTTCTAGTTTTTAAAAAAACTAAGAGCCGCCATTCAGATAACGGAAAAATCCTCACACAATTCTGGGTGCATTGAAAATAAGACCGTACTACCATTGTTTGAGTTAGAAAATTGTATGAACATCGACGCGCAAGACTAGCGTCGCCTCGCTTATGCTCGGGATTATTTCTTGTTGTGACCCCTGTTATTAAAATGTTGCAGACATGGTGGGACTGGGTGACGGAAGAAGGTGACGCGGCCGCGGGAGGGGCAGGGGCAGAGGCCGCGGCAGAGGCCGAGGTACGTACACACAGTAACTTTATACAGGCGTCCTAACAAAATGTACCTACGAAATTCTTCTTTACGCGTCGATGTCGCTCTAATTTTGTTCGACCATAGCCATCTTAGCACGTATCATTGGCTTCAGTCAATCCTGGAAGGTTCAGGTGGAAGGAGATGTGGCATATCCTGAAGGGGGCGGTCTCTACCTACACTGGTATTATCTGGCGTACCAACTTTACATTTTTATAAAGCCATGGTTAGACCTGCTGTCGGCCCAAAATTCAGCTATGCGAACTCCGCTCGCTGGTGCAGTCATACGATCGTCAAGAGCGCAGGTGTCAGGGCAAGCAGCGCAAGATAGAAGATGGGCCATTGTCTGTGGAGACACGCCGCATACACATTTGAGATCTGAGCCGTCCATAAACCCCCATCTGAAGAGATTATCTTTGCCACGGCCCTGTCCCCTGTCCTGTATGGATCAGAATGTTGGGCCACAAAAGGGATGAATGAAAGGCAAATGTGAATGAAATGAGTATGCTAACAGGCATGTGTGGTGTAACGCGATTGGATAAAATAAGGAATGGGTACATAAGAGGAAGTCTGAAAGTGGCGTCGGTGACTGAAAGTTGTGTGGTAATCGGTTATCGTGGAATGGACATGTGATGCGGAGGAAGAAGGAAAATGTAGTGAGTATGAATGTAGATGGCTATAACAGTGGAGGAAGACCAAAGAAGCTATGGATAGACTGTGTGAAGGATGGTATGGCAAAAAAGGAGTAATAGAGAAGTATGGAAGAAAAAGATATGCTGCGCCGACATCAAATGAATAAGGGCAGGAGAATGGTGATGGCGAACTTGATACATCTAATCATATTTGATGTCACCCAATTTTTTTTAAAAAGATTCTTCTTTCCATGTTGCAGGTCGTGGAGCATCCCCTGAGTATGGCGGCAGCATGACTCCTCCATAGCGCGCCCCCCTCCCGGCGGCGCACGCGCCGGACACAGACACATACACACAAGCAAACGAAAAAGCACACACACAATCATGTTATACGACATTTAATGAATATTGATGCAAGGTGTTTATTTAGTCGGTGACTCGGTTTAAAACTCGGTGATCAATGAAGTCTTAGTTTGTAAGATTCCTTAAGACCGCGTCTTAACTAAAGCGATCGTCGCGCTTATTTTTAACCGACTTCGACTATATTATTAACTTTTTTTTAGTAGTAAAAAGTGTTTGGAAACATTCCAAATGCCTTTTTTACACATAAAATGGTTACAACATCAAATTCAGTGTTTTAATTGCAATTTATTATCTATTAATATTCTAGTTCACTAGTTAGCCATATTTCTTATTTTCATACAGTAATATTGCCAAATTAATTAAAACAGAAAAATATTTGACAGCTATTTGCGACGTTGCCAACTTTTTGGATGAACGCTCTTACGCTTACGGTATTCCGAACAATTGAGTGAGATTGGAACGTATATTCACGCGACCCATCGCTTTGGTTTGGACGCGGGATAAAACTTGACTTTTTGATCTAATAAAAAACGTCGAAGAAAATCAGTTATCCGTATCCACATAATTCAAAGCTCAATATTTCCCAAACCAAATAAACACCTTGTATACATATTTGACTTTATTAACAAACTATAATCAAAGAACTGTATTCATATATTATTGAAATACAAAACGAACATACTCTCTTAATCATAAAACCTAAGAAAACGCTGACTGTTGCCGTCTCTCTCATTTGTCGTGGAATAAACAAGGACGGTGTTAGTAATAAGCGTTTAAGTGTCAAGTTTTTATGAATAAGGGGGCTAAGATTTAAACATATTAAATTAAAGATTATTAACGAGAAATACGAAACATATAATCAGATTACAATTATACACCGTGACTTTTTAGTCGTCTTACAACGGCAGCCCACTTCATGTATTCATTGACTACTAAACATTCTTAAAAAAAATAGGTATTTATGAGATTTTAATAATTTAAAAATAAAAATTATTAAGTATTAAGACGCATGACGTAGTTAAAACACCCTGTTGCGAGCGATGATCTACTGGACTCGAGTGCTGGGTAGGTATATGTTCTCCCGTTTGATACGTAAACATCATTAACGGGATGTTTCATAATTTTATTCTAATTCTTTGTACCTATTATGGAAGATAAAAAAAAATCGCGCCTAGAGCTATTTTGTGTCGGGTACATTGAGTGGACTACCTTTGTAAGGCGACTAAAAAGTCACGGTGTATAATAATATCCAGAATAAAAACTGGCTAATGTAAAAATGCTCCATAATACTAATAGTATTTTGGTTCGATTGTCTTTCATTAAAATTATCTATTTATCCGTAATACTATTTAGTGCAATATAACACCGAATACTCAAACGATATTTAACTTTAAGAGCGTTTATACAGAAAGTGGGCAACGTCGCAAAAAGCTGTCAAATATATCGCTATTTTGATTATTTTTTTGCCAAATTAATCAAAACAGCGAACATTTTATGACGGCACAGTTGGCGCAGTGGCTGAGCGATTGACTGCTGCGCTTCGTGTCGCGGGTTCGATTCCCGCACGGAACAAATATTTGTATGGCCTACAGGTAGTTGTTCCGGGTCTGGCTGTTTGTGTATGTGAGCTTAAATGTTTGTAAACGCACCCACGATACAGGAGAAATTCCTAGTGTGGGGCAACGTTTTTAAAAAAAAAAAAAAAATTTAGACAAATAGTGTTACAGCTAAATTAGACAGATTTTAGATTTTCCATAGAAACAGAAATTTCCTATCATCTTTTTCTTTAAAAGACATTTCGGAAATGTTCTCTGATAACTTTTTAGACTTATGTATACTGCTTATGCGTATGAAGTTCCGTAAACTCTGTTCAGTCGTTGGCGAAAAAGAAGGACTTGAAAGTTTATATGAAATGCCGTAAGTCGTAAACGCCATCAAATTGAGTAGGACAGCCTCGTTCGTCTAATCGTCGCAAGCACGACTGCTGAACACGAGGTCCTGGGTTCTATTCCCGGTTCAGTCAAAGTGTTATTGGGTTTTTCCGTCAGGAATTTCTCAGCAGCTGCCAAGGAGTCTGGATCTGTGCCCAGTTGATGGCAATAGGTTCGCTATACCACAGGACTGGCGAAATATGGGTGTACTATTAGGTACACCTCTGCCTAACCCTTCGGGGATTACAGGCGTAATTTTATGTATGTACGTTATGTTAAAATTGTGTAGTGTTTCAGAATTCGTCTTTTACTAAAATAAGTAGACATAAATATACACATACGTTCATTGTTAATGCTTAGCTAACTATATGAATGTTTATTAACGCTTAGGCTAGTGCAGTTCAATTTAATTCATTTTTTTAATTTCATCACCGTTTTCGCTAATACTAAGAGCAGACTAAATATAGGGGACTTGTAATTAGTGACCGATACAGATACAAACTTTCCCAAAGAAACATTTTTTTAATACTCATTCACTTTTATCACAATGACACAACAACGCAGCATTATGGATAGGGCTTGCGAGCCGCGCGGGTGCTCTGCCTACCCACTGTTGCACGGTACGATAGTAATGAGAAAGAACGGCGTCACGCGGCTAACAGCTGATAGGTCACAGGAGCGCGCGCGCGAATTTCATACGACTGTTGTGTTAAAGTGAATGAGTATTAAAAAAAAAAGTTTCTTTGGGAAAGTTGTTTGTTATCATGAGTACAATCACGTGTTTAAGTATCGGTCACTTATTACCAGTCACCCTATACAACATTAGTTTTAGTATATGCGAAACCTGAAACACGTGTCTAGTATTTTTATGTAAAGAATCTATGTACAAAATTTCAAAACTGTATCATGAAAAATCACAAAGTTATGAGCTTGTTCTGTTACCTGGTTGTCCGCGCAAAAACGTGGTTACCACGCAGCGCGCGCCTCCAGCGTCGTCTTGAGCTCATTGATAATTAATTTGGCAGTAGGTACCTAAATTATTGCGATAGGTACTTAATATCGCTCGGTGTCCAACTTTTAACTTCTTTTAAATATTTTTGGGAAAAAATATAACATGGTTTAAAAATGATAGGAATCGATTCAGTTACTTATTCTGAACTCACTATATTCAGGTTTCGCATATACTAATAATAATGTTGTATATGCCTAATATACAAAAACGCATACATACCGAGTTTTCTCCGTGCCTCGGAAAGCACGTTAAGCGGTTGGCCCGGCTGTCATTTGTAGATCTTTGACAGTCATTACAGTTAGTCAGTGGCCGGAGAGTCTAACAACCAGTCTCACCAAGGGCTATCGTATTACCCAGTAATAACTGGGTTGTGGAGGTCAGATAGGCAGTCGCTCCATGTAAATACTCTATTCAGCTGCATTCGGTAAGCCTCTAAGCCGACCCCAACGTAGTTGAGGAAAGGCTAGGCAGATCATGATGGAAAAGTGAAGTATTTGATTTGCATTCATGATACAAAACACGCTTGCTTTTATTACAATCAACTACCTAATTTAAAGAATTTTAAAAGTAATATTATATGTCCCACATTCCTTATACTTTGATAGTAGGTACTCCTTGTAAATAAATGATTAGGTCATGGTATTATAATATACTTCGCCTGGTATTCTCTTCCCACGATGGCCCAAGATTACGTCACGATAAGTGTTACCATTGATTGTTTTTTTCAGTAAATTTGGAGACTCATTTAGTGAATGAAAATAAAATAAATTACTAACTATCTTAACTTTTTAGTAACTCGTGTGATTCATCTATTTAGTTTTAAATTAATTTAAATATTGAATGATTAGTTCATAATTGCTTTGTTATGTTAAAAAATGCATTTTGCTCGGGTAATTCAATCACACACCGTGGCAACACATCGACCACAACTGAGACGTATTCTTGGGCCAATCACGTGGCCCAGCTGTCACGGGAAGAGACTACCAGGCGAAATATATTAATATACCATGGATTAGTTAAGTAAATTAATATTAAAAAAATCACATCTTGCTTCTGAAAGCCTGTTCTATGTGTAATCTCCGACATCTCAACACGAAAAAAAAACGCGTTAGGTCGCAAATATGCTATGTAATCACCGGTTCAAATCATAGGAGGATTCATAGATTGTACGCGCGTTAAATTTTTTGAAGCGCAAAATAGGCCGCGCGTGTACGCGCTGAAAAAACGCTAGTCTGAAAACGCTCTAGAACATGATTTGACAGCAGATTTACTGACTGACTTTATACTTAATCAGGCTATCAGAAACCGAGTGACTGCATGGTAGATGTATTTTTGACGTATCAATAAATAAATATATGAAATAAACAGAATTTGAGTGTGCATTTAACATTGTTTTATTTTAATGTGAAAGCAATAGACAAACGACTATTTAATAAAGAAATCTCCATGTTTTATCAACTCGTAAAAAACCGTGCGAAGCACGGGCGGTCTCTAGTTTTATAATTAAAAAAAAAAACTGGTAAACTTTGAAACTGTTTATTCCTCTCAATAAGAC
Source organism: Noctua janthina (assembly GCA_963576755.1). Classification (NCBI taxonomy): domain Eukaryota; kingdom Metazoa; phylum Arthropoda; class Insecta; order Lepidoptera; family Noctuidae; genus Noctua; species Noctua janthina. Next base: position 9,034,184 of record OY755080.1, on the reverse strand, counting down.
CCAGGCCACACGATACTCTCGATCCAAGGCACGTAGTGGTGGACGCGCGTGTACATGCCCGCGTCCCCGGCGTACCCGCACGCGCGCCCGAATGACGTCACGCCTATCACTGAGTACAGACACTTGGAGATCTCGGACGTCACTTGGAGAGGACCGCCGCTGTCGCCCTGGGGAATTAAAAAAGATACAGAAACAGCCCGTCACAGCTAATCTACATTTGCCAGCAGCAAGCTTTTTGTAACAAGAATATAGAACAAAGATCAGTCATTTTAACAGTAACAGTAACACAATTAATGTCTGGCAAACAAATGAACAGCTACCTTGCTCATTCTAAGTAACTAAGTTTAAAAAATTAAAACTATTAACCTTAACAGGTCTTTTCATAATGCAGGCTGGTATATTTGTGAAGGAACACTCAAAATTTTTTATAGCATGTGACCTGCATTCGAAATACACTCGTCGAAACCCCACAAGATTGCGAATACCTTCACACCAAAGCACATTATGTCAAAAAAATAGTTTAATCACTGCAATAAAAAATTTTAACAACATACCAAAAGAGTTAAGAGAACTCCCTTTAAAATATTTTAAATCCAAATTGCATAAATGGCTTGTTGACAATTGTTTTTATAGTTTAAAAGAATTTCTTGATAAAAAAGTATCCGATAGATATGGCTTCTGAGTTCTTTAAGTTGATTTAATTTTTCTTTTATTAAATGAGTCTATTATTGTTATTTTTATTAACTGGACATATAAAAATATAAATATATACACTAATAATTGTTGTTGTAATAAAATTCTATGTTTAAGATGTTCAAAAATTTGTATGCCATTTTATGGCGAAACATGTAAGTTCACAAACCTATTTATAAGACCTTAATGTACCATGTTTTTACACAAATAAATTATTCTGTTCTATTCTATTCTATTCTACATAGCAGTGGACAGTGGATGGCCGATTTTACCGATTCAACTTATGATTTGCGAAAGACAACTGTTTAAGGTGAAAACAGCATTTTTTATTTTTTTTGCAATTTGCAGGTCAGTATTGTTGATTTTAATAATTATTATCATTCTGTAATTTATACATACTTGTTACGGTCGTGAATCAAATTTTTTTCAATATAGAGCCTGGCCAAAATAAGAGTAAGAAAATTTGAATTCCGCGTTCTACCCTGGCGGTTCCACCTTCACGTGCTTTCCTAGGTATGGGAGTATACCGCTCACTTTTCAAATATCTGACTGCTGCTGAGTTTGTCATTATATGGTAATTAGTGACCGTGCTTAATCACTTAACTTTTTTTTTATACTCGTTCATTATTATCCCAATAACACAACAGCCATATGAAATTCGCTCGCGCCTGTGACCTATCAGCTGTTAACCGCATGACGCCGTTCTGTCTCCCACTGTGCTCTGCCTACTAACTTTTCCACGGTACGATAGTAATGAGACAGAACGTTATTGGAATAAAACTGAACGGGTTGGTATAAAAAAAAATTGTTTCTTTGGGAAAGTTGTTTGTTATCATGAGTACAATCACGTGTTTAAGTATCGGTCACTAATAACCAGTCACCCTATATAGTTACTCAATTTAGCCGAATTACACTATTACCCAGTACTCACTGGGTTGTGGAGGTCAGATAGGCAGTCGCTCCATGTAAAATACTGGTATTCAGCTGCATCCGGTTAGACTGGAAGCCGACCCCAACACAGTTGGGAAAAGGCTAGGCAGATGATGATGATGATGACACTGAGCTGGGAATAGATCCCATAGGACCCCACGCTCAACAGTCGCGCTTTCAGGTCAAAGATAATGCAGCTTATGGCTATTGGCCATCCATAAAACCAAGTATTTTACCTCACAAGTATCCTTGGGGTGCGTTTCGTCTCCGTAGCACAGCTGTTTGCTTGCACTGTACCCTTGTTTTAGAAGTCTGTGAGGGGGGAAGTGCTTCAGACAGTTTTCCTTCGAAAACAGTTCTAGGCTCACCTGAAAATAGACAAAGAAAATGTTTTAATATAGTAAAGATTATTTAATAAGGTACTTTTTAAAACAGCTATTCCATACATTTTGACCGTGTCGGTATTGCAATTTAGTAGGAATCAGCTGTTTTTTTTCAATAACCGACGGAAAATTTGTGTACTGTATACGTGGTAACTGTTTTAGCGTCGCTGGAATAATGACTTTCACTCAAGTAGACACTTTGACTTGTTTATAGATACGGGTCAGACGGTCAGACTTAAAAAACCATGTGTCTAACCCTTCTTGGACATAGGAATGATGGTACGCTATTAATATATACAGGCATTTGAAGAACCCCTTACCTCTTGTAGATTATCAGCAAGCGGCCGGTTCTGACCGAGCTTGCCCCAGCCTGTCGCGAAAGCTATTTGCCGTTCGTCGCCAGAGTAGTCCAGACATGCGGGGAACACATCCTTGCTGAATCTTACACTAGAACAAATAACTATACTTTTAAATTGATATACTAGGTGGAACATGGTAGTTTCACGGTGAATAGGATTCAACAAACAAAAAAAAATCGCGACTCGCTTTGGTTAGAATGCGGTCATACGTTCACAAATACTCACAATCGATTCTATCTATCAACAATATCATATCCCAGTCCACTATCATAACAGCTTAGTACTGTCCCACTGTTGGGCAAAGGCACGAGCAATCAATCAAGACGGGTTGGCGATGTCAGTCCAGGGGGGTTACTATGACATCTTAAAGCAGGAGTAACTCGAGTGTGGGAAGGAGACAGAGTTATACAGGTCGTCTAGCGCCATCTCTTTCCCACACTGGAATTAATCCTGCTGTAAGACGTCATGGTAGGCCCCCAGGATTCTTCACGATGTTTTCATCCACCGATGTCTGTGATGTCCAAGTTAAACTAAGAAAGTACAACATTAATTTTATTGAAAGACTCGCATAGGCCTTTAAGTGGAAGCGCCAGGGTAGCCCGTGAAATTCACATTTTCTTACGTTTTTTACAGTTTGCAGGTCAGTGTCCGGTTGTATGTTCATGAAAATATGAATCGCGCAAGTAACACGTATGCAGTTACAGAATTATAATCATTAAAATAATCAATACAACCCTCTAAGTTCATGTAACCCCATTAATTGACTTTTTCATGAAATAGTCATGAGACATGAAAAAACGTAAGAAAATTTGATTTTCGCGAGCTACCCTGGCACTTTCACCTTAACCTCAGGGCCAAAGAGATTATATTAAGAGTATAATTTATTTATTTATTTAAACTTCATGTTCAATATTGGTACATAGGCGGACTTAATGCCACAAGGCATTCTCTACCAGTCAACCTTTGGGTTAAATAAGAAAACATTGTGATAGGGTACAAAATAAATAAAAAATTACTAGAAACAACACTCACTCTTTCTAGATGACTAGAATATTTTCATACAGAAATTTTGATGTCAAACATTTTAGCTTTTGACACACAAATGCTATCTGACAAGCGGGTATGACACTACACAGAACGATTTGTTACTAAGTTGTACCAAATATTGGATTACGATTATCTTCGTCCTGTCCCGTCTATCGCTCGTAAATATTTGATTGTCTTTGCTCAGGGCCTATTTACCCACTCCACCACTAAATAAAGATAGACCTCTCCTTACGAAGATTCCGCTTTCCACACCCAGTCTGCCCGAGCCACTTTTTTACGGCGATCGGTCTATACTAGGGGGGTACTTTATAGCTAGGGGTTGTCACACTACGCTTGCCAAAACGAAGTTCTTCACTGCAGACTTCAAGACTTGTTTGTTATAAAGCAGCTGCCGCTTCTAAACGTTTTAGTATACTACTAGCGACCCGGCCCAGCTTCGCACGGGTGCAATATATACATATAAACCTTCCTCTTGAATCACTCTATCTATTAAAAAAACCTCATCAAAATCCGTTGCGTAGTTTTAAAGATCTAAGCATACATAGGGACTGACAGACAGCGGGAAGCGACTTTGTTTTATGCTATGTAGTGATGGCGTATTATATTAACTGTGCTATGGGTTTGTTTGTTAGGGAGAATCACTGACTCCTAAGACATAGGCACATACACCTAGTTTAGGAGTCATAGTATTAACATTATTGTGACCTAGTTATAATCTCCAATGCTCTTAGTCTGTGGATCTTGTACTGTGATGGCGTTTTTGGTGAGAATAAGAAGTATAAAAGTAAGTACTCACGTTTTATCAGTTTCCAATAACGCAATGTCATGGTACTTGGAAGGCGGCTTGTGGTCTGGATGTGCAATAGCCCTCTTTATATTGTAAATTTGCCAGAGTTTGGCAGGGTCTGAGCGCTTGAGGATGCCCATAGCTACGAAACGTACTCGTCCTCTGTGGAGAAAATGTGATGTCATTTTAGTGAGAAGGATGAAAAAATATTCTGTTTAGGACAAGTTATGGCTTTGATTGAAAAGATTGTAACTGAAATTGTCCGGTTTTTGAGCATTTCAAGGTATGTTGAAGCATCGAATAATAAGCTCTAACGTTCCCGCAACTGGGGCACAGGCATCCTCTTTATGAGAGGGAGTGGGCCGTAATCCACCACAAGGGCCCAGTCCGAGTTGGTGCTGAGTATCACATGTCTTCGATTTGTTAAAAGACATCCGGTTACCTCACGATGTTTTTGTACCCCTTTCGAGAATCCCGAACATACCTACATTGAATCATTCATTACATCTCCTATTCCTCAGGATCGGAAACTTTATTAAAAGCAGTCAAGACTACCTAAAAAGACTTACAACTTTAAAACAGAGAAATTTAAGGGAAAAGAATATAAAAGTCCTTGCTTACATGGCAGTCTCGGATATGCAGTGCGCGGCAGTTAGCACGAACCTCTCGCTGATCAGCGAACCTCCACACAGCCACTGAGCCGAATGCTCATCTTGGCCGAATCCTAGCAACGCCTGGAATGTATACAATACGTATTTATGTGAGAAGAAAAAACTATGTAATGGGTCATAAACAGAGGAAACCGGCTTCACGGCAAGCCTAGCACAGGAGATTCTGAAATAGAGTGAACCCTTCAAAGGACTGGCCTCTTTTTGGAGTGAAGGAGTCTTTGTGGATTCTTTGTGGTGGAGGACCACCTAAGAACAACTGAGGCTTATGTCGGATTTCTACCGATCAAAACCCGACGGTTTCTACTTAAACCATGAGTCGGGGGTCGAGAGATTCTGGTACGCTATTTACGAGAACCCAGGATAACTATAGAATTTAGTCATACCGATTCCCATTTCTTTTGAAACCGCAACTCAGAATGTTACTTTATGGGAAAAAATATTATGTTTTACATTTGGCTAAATAATAACAGCCGCTCGGATCGATCTTTAGGTTAAGCAGTTTTTGCCTAGGTTGGTCTGTGAATGGGTGACCACGCATTACATACCGAGTTTCGTCCGTGCCTCGGAAAGCACGTTAAGCCTTTGGTCCCCGCTGTCATTTGAAGATCTTTGACAGTCGTTACAGGTAGTCAGTTGCAAAAAATGTCTGACAACCAGTCCTACCAAGAGGTATCGTATTACCTAGAACTAACTGGGTTGTGGAGGCCAGATAGGCAGTCGCTCCATGCATCTGGATAGACTGGAAGCCGACCCCAACATAGTTGGGAAAAGGCTAGGCAGATGATAAAGTTAGCATTTCCCGGGACGACCAAAATAACAAAGTAATAATCACCACTTTTTAAACCAAAGACAGTCCCCCAATTGGGTCCACCTTGTGGTTTAGAGTGTTTTAGTTAGAGACAAGAAAAGGCAAACTGATTCCCCAGAGCAACATCTGTCTGTTAAGTTAAAAGAACTTGACTGTTAATCTCCTTCCGAAGACTTTCTTAGTTAAAAGATCATTCTCACCATATGCGGATACCGGGACCTCTCAGCATCATATCCGCCCACCACGACGGCTTTGAAGGTGGTCTCGAATGCGTGGCACTGTCTCTGCTGGTCCCACACTCGCTCCACACCATAGGTCTGGCAGGCGTATGGCAGTTGTGTAAGGTGATCGATACATCCTGAAAAGTTTTATGATGTGTATATTTTAGTTAAACAATATTATTTGAATTCAGTATGTACATTATTTATAAACTACGAATAGATTTAAAATAATAATAGAAATATGTAAGTATCAAAATAGGAAAAGAATTACAGGGCGTCAATAATTTCGTCAATAGGAAAAGTGCCCAGAAGACTGTATTTTTAGCATACTTTAGCATTGCCAAGGCTTTGCATTTTTAGCATGCTTTAGCATTGCCGCATTGCCACGTTGGATGGCATTGCTGCCCCCGTAGCATGCCCACCGTAGACAAGGATTTATTCGACGGAAGAATCCACAAAATGACATATTGTGTCGACACAATGACAGATTTCTTTGCATCTGTCATTTTGTCGATTCTTCCGTCAAAGAAATTCTTGTCTACGGTGGTCATGCTACGGGGGCTGGTTATTAGGTCAAGAATAGGGTGACCGGGACGAGTTGTTAATTTACGTTATTTAGGAAGGTTAGTGTTGAATTTCGTGAAACAAAAGAGGTTTATGATAAAAAAAAAACTTTTTAAAAAGAAGCAAACTTCCACCCAGATTTGTCCAGCGATTAAAATTCCAAAATATTCAAAATTAATTTTAGAATGGTGAGAATCTCATTGGTTTACTGGGCGCAAGATTTATCTGCTACGAGTGAGATCACTGTCCATCACTGTTATTCTCACTGGTTTTAACCAGGAACTAACTTGTCGCTTACGGGATATCTTCCATGATTATTCATTATTTTGAGCTCCCGATATTTCGACGCTGTTGCAAGCGCCATGATCGCGGGTTGACTGCAGAATGCGGGTGTAATATGGGATGTAAATAAATTGTTAAGAGCAGACAAATCTATCTACCCTCTTTCTTTTTTAGTTATAAACCGTGAACGCTTAAAAAAGTGTTTGAATATAGTCTATTTCACTGTTTTTGTAAGGTTGCTCCGTTGCTGCCAATAACACTGCAATAATGAAACAATTAAGATCACAACTTACTGTCTCTCGTCTTTTGGCCGCTTTTAAAGTAGATTCCTCCATCACTGTCGACAACTGCATTTCTGAAATAAATAAAACTTTTGACTTAACATCTACCCAGTACTTTCCTAGCTATGACGAGCTCGGCTTTCAGTCTTATTCAGTTGCAGCTCATCATTATCTGCCTGCCTTTTCCCAACAATGTTGGGTGGCTTCCAGTCTAATCGGCTGCTGAATATCAGTATTTTACATAAAGCGATTTCCCTTCTGACATCCACAACGCAGTTAGTACTGGGTAATACGATGGTTGTCAGACTTTTGGGCCACTCACTACCTGTAACAACTGTCACAGATCTACAAATGATAGCCGGGACCAACGGCTTAACGTGCTTTTCGAAGCACGGAGGAAATTCAGTATGCAATGGGTCACCCATCCACAGACCTACCTATGCAAGCGCGGCCATACCGGATCGATCCGAACAGCTGTTATTATTTAGCCACGAGCTGCAGCGGAAGCCCAGTTTTTTACATGGAGCGACTGCCTATCTGATCTCCACAACCTAGTTAGTACTACGTACACAATACCAAGGGGTAAGATTGGTTCAAAGTCAAAGTCAAAGTTTTTATTTGTTAAACATAGGTGTAAAAAATGGAAGTAAATATAAAGAGATCGCTATGTTTTGCCGACAACGGCGTACAAATATTAAAATTATACTATAAATTATTCGTAAAAACTATGATAACTTAATATTATGAGCCGAATTTGTTTTTTAAACATACAGAATTATGAAAATAGGATAAAAAAGGAACATTTTCTATTACAAAAATAAAATTTTCTTAATTACTATCTAATCTACTTAGTTTGCATTCTCGTCTAGGTATTCTTTGATAGAGTAAAATGCTTTTTGTGTTAAATATTTGTTTAGGTACTTTTTGAAATCATTAAGATCACTTTTTTCTCTTATGGGTTTCGGAATTTTGTTGTATATTCTGGGTGCCATGCCCTTAAGACTTTTTGAATAAAGTGCTGTGGTGCCAGAGTTTTGCCAGAGTTTTTTTTGGGTTTCCAACAAACAACATTAAGATTGACATAGACTTTCGAAAGAGAGCCGAGGAGAAAAATGTTGCGGCAATCGCAGTACTGTAAAAGTTCGCCCGTGGACCTTAGCACTAACTATGCGAGCTAGAGGGAGATTACTCTTCGAGCGGTCTTCGCATAGCTGGATTTTGGGCCAAAAATATTTAATGAAAATTTGCTGAGAAGAAGTCCTCGGACGAACTATAACAGAGTTGGGAATACACGCCGACTCACTAAGTATCTAGTAGTGTAGTGAAGTGTGTGTGTAGTGTAGTGTGTAGAGTATACAAGGTTGTAACAGAAAGGGTATAGTCATATGAAAGGATATGCTTTAGACCATCAAACTGAACAACTTCCTCCATGAGTTTATTATCGTAAATGCGAAAAAATTATCAGCTGTCCCATACATTTGGGTCGAGTAGGTATTTAAATTTAGTACGGGACAACTGTTAATTTTTGCGCTTACGGTATTGGACCCATGGAGGAAGTTGTTCAGTTTGGCGGTCTGCAGCATATCCTTTCATATGACTATACCCTTTCTGTTACACCCTGTATAGTAGTTTAGTGTAAAGTACAGAAATCAATTTTGGTCGCTAGAAAAGAAGTGCTTACCTTGTGTCATTAACCAATTCGCAGTCGACGCAACATATAACAGGATCGTTTCTTTTGAATGAACATATCTGGAAATATAAAGGAGTTAAAAATTAGTTGTATGACATCATTCAGATCCAGCATGTCACTTTGCTGCCCTCCCCCAGCGACGCCCTAAGCCGAGGCTCGTAACCCACAGAGGGTGCCCTTACCGCGCAGTCACTGGCTGGAAGCCTTACACTCAAGGCACCCACAGGATAGTCCGGTTAAGCAGAAGCCAGGCTCATAGGTTGAATCGCGTGACGCAATCCGAAAAAAAAAGTCGTTTGACATCATTGACCATCGACGATATAGACTGCCTTGGTTTCAAGTGCGGATAATGGGCGCTGTCCTTGGTTTGATCCTCAGGTAGGCCAATCAGGTGGGTAAGCCAAGGTGTTATTAGGGATTTGTCATTTTAAACTTCTTGGTTACTGTGCAGAGTCTGGAGTTGTGTGGCGCGACTCCTAATACATGGGTTTCAATACGAAATGTGAGCTGATGTCTTCCGACCCCTTTAATAGGGGGTATTTTGGGAGTGGAGCAACGATTTGAGACTCACTATTATCCTTCAGAAGTTATGTCAGCATAACGTCCTGGATTTGGATCTCAGGTGCTGTTATCAGGTTCTTCCAACAGGAGTTGTGGAGTAGCAGCTACGGAGTCCTGTTTAATCCCCGGTTGTCGTCAATAGGCTCACCGTCTATTACATGTGGCTTAACCATAATTGGCGTAATGTGGGTGTACCATTTTTTTTTTTTTGCGTATGGGAAATCATCAAATGACCCCCCCCCCCCACTCTGGGCGGAGCGGAGGGGAGTGTTAGACTTGTACTGCCTAAAACCCATCCATGTTCCTTCTTTGCCCTTTGTGTTCCAGGGCCACGGTATCTCTTTCGAACAGTCCCGCAGCCCAGACACGCATCGGCCCATGCGGACCCCTACTTGATTGCTGACATCTCTTTGAGCGCGTGGAACACGAACGCGCCGTCGACACGGCTTGTCGTTATAAGATGGCCGGACAGTGAGCTAGCCCATAACTCGCCGTCCACAGACTAGCGCCTACGGTGGTCGGAAGCCACCACGTGACCCCCGACGCCCAGGGCGTCTCCCGCGGCGGTTGGGACGTGAGGTTCTTTCCCTCTCACGTCCTGCCACCTCCTTCACTAGCATGACTGCTTCGGTGTACCTACTATAAGCTATGCGTCTGCCTAACCCGTCCGGGATTACGGACGCGATGACAACGTTAATTAATTTTAAGTTTTTTGAACTTCCGAGGTCGCACAGCACTCAACAACCGCTGTGCTGTTACTTGTAATAATAAGTTACGAAAACAACATTTATATCGTTAATTTATTCCGGCGTCGCATTTCATTGTGGGTTTTTCGCATTATTATTAAATAAAAGCGTGTTCTTAAGTTCAAGATCGTTGTGAGTGCCCCACTGTTAAGTGAGTGCATTGACGGTCGAACACTTTTCAACTTTATTACTTAGGGCATTAGAGTGAAAAGTGGTAGACCGACATTTTTTTTTTGCTAGTTTTACTTATTACATGATGCAATTGTAGCCAAAGGTAACTTCTTTCTTTCTTCATCGTGTTTTTAGTGCCTAGTGTTGCCAGGTGTCCCGATTTGCGCGGGACGTCCCGATTTTCAGGGGTCTGGGGACGCGTCCCGATTTGTACCTGACCGGGACGCTAAATGTCCCGATTAATCAAAAAATTAAAAAAAAAATCTTTTTTTAAGATTTTATTTTATAATTTCTACTAGTCTAGCAAGACTGATTACTTGTTATGTAAGATTAAATAGACTTAAAATCCTTTGTTTTTTTTTTGTCTACTGTCCCGATCTGCAACCATAAATCCCGATTTTTTTGACCTCATGTACCGATTTACAACAAATCGGACCTGGCAACACTATTAGTGCCTAACCTGGTGTCAGAGCTTTTGTGCCACCCATGGGCTGACTTGACTTTACAAGCCGTCGAGAAAAATTTATTTAAATTTCATTTACACGAGTGGTATTACATAGGCGGACTTAGAAATATCTCTCAAGCTTGGTTTCCTAACGATATTTTCCTTCACCGAATCAAGTGATTATTAATAGCAGTCTAATTGAAATAAATGCTTTGAGTTTGAGTTTGCAGGAAAGAGATGAAGCTACACGACCTGTATAGCTCTGTCTCTTTCGCACACTGGAATTACTCCTGCTTAAAGACGTCGTAGTAAGCCCCGAGAGGTGCGTGTCTTGGGTTTGAATTCAAGACCTATGAGTTGGCAGTCCGACGGCCACATCACTAAGCTGTCACTGGCAAGGTTGCTAAAACCTTCAAATGTAAAGCTGAAACAAGGACGTGTTTGGTAACGGCAGGACATGTTAACCTTACCTTTTAATAACCTGTTATGTTCATAACAGATGGGTAACTTGATATTAACGTGTTAACCTCTGTGTAAGTAAAAAGTAGGTATAATTATTACATTCAGTCTCGTGGATCACGTCCATTATCAAGACGTGACATGCATCAAACATTAATTTACTGTAGTCGTAGTTCGAGACAGAAGAATAAAGACACACAATATGGAGTAACATCACACCTGTTTCAACCTCCGAAATCGGCAGAAGCACCACACCTTACATTTAGCCATATGTTAAAGTCCCACGTGAAATAATGCATGTCTGACATACTGTTTGCCACTGAGTAATTTCTGATGGAAAATCCTAATTACTATCACCATCATCATCATCTGCCTAGCCTTTTCCCAACTGTATTGGGGTCGGCATTCAGTCTAACCGGATGCAGCTGAATACCAGTATTTTACATGGAGCGACTGCCTATCTGACCTCCACAACCCAGTTAGTTCTGGGTAATACGATACCCCTTGGTAAGACTGGTTGTCAGACTTTTTGGGCCACTGACTGCCTAACGACTGTCAAAGATCTACAAATGACAGCCGGGACCAACGGCTTAACGTGCTTTCCGAGGCACGGAGGAAACTCGGTATGTAATGGGCGGTCACCCATCCACAGACCAACCTAGACAAGCACGGTTTAACCTAAAGATCGACCGAGCGGCTGTTATTATTTAGCCACGAGCTCCTAATTACTATCATCATGTTTTTTAAATTAAAGAAAAAGGATGATGGTAATTTTAAAATCTAGTTTTGTGTTACTCTTTCCAATTTAATTGTGGTAGGCTTCTTCTTTCATAACATAACATCACGTCTGTAATCCCCAAAGGGTTAGGCAGAGGTGTACTAATAGTACACCCACATCTCGCCAGTTATGTTTTAAGATCCCATGTAATAGGGGCGCGCCTAGCCAACAACCGGACACGAATGCAGAATCCGCGGCTGCTACTGATAAATTCTTGATGGAGAACCCCAAAACCACTTTGCCCGAAACGGGAATCGAACCCTTGCTCAGCAGTTGCGCTTGCAACGGACAGCCACTAGACCAACGAGGCAGTCGGATAACAGTAAGCATAAGCATAATCAGCCTATAATGTTCCCACTGCTTGGACACAGGACTCCTCTCTATGAGAGGGAAAGGGCTATAATCCACCACGCGGGCCCAGTGCGGGTTGGTAGATGTCACATGTCTTCGAATTTTTGGTTCTAAAACATGCCGGTTTCCTCACGATGTTTTCCTTCACCGTTTTGAGAGCAGTGGTGATAAAATAAAATACACAAAGTAATGCACCTGCCCGGGGTAGAACTCACGACTTACTGTTTGTAAGTCGGAACCGCCACCACTAGGCCACCGCTGCTCTCCTAACAGTTAGACTTCAATAAAAAAATGTTCCTACCGGCGGGTCCTTCCTCTTCTTCAAATCCAGGATTGATGACAGACATTTGTAGACCTGAACACACTTGCCCACAGCCTCATCCGTCTGGCATATTTCTCCTGAAAAAGTAAACAGTATGAGTGAGTGCGGGTTGGTAGATGACTAGATGTCACATGTCTTCGAATGTTAGGTCCTAGGACATGCCGCTTTCCCCACTATGTTTTCCTTCACCGTTTTGAGAGCAGTGGCGATGAAATAAATTACATAAAGTAATGCGCCTGCCTGGGTTCGAACGCACGACTCACCAGCAGTGGGAACATTATAGCCTGATTATGCTTATGCTTTATGAATGAATGATGACAATCATTTCAGTTATATATAGGGTCTAACTATTGTGTGCGTCAGTAGGGCTGGTTGCCTGTATCGGCTCGCGTCAGGCTGAAGACCAAAAATTGCTACCTATTTGCTACCTTTTATTACCTATAGTCAATTAATTGCTACCTAACTTGGAAACAAAATAAAGGGACTTCAAAATGACCAGCCATTCTGATATCAGGATGGCTGGTCAACTCTCCGTTTGTGTGAACTATTCAAATTCGTGTTATTATTTTTACTTGAATAATTGCTACCTGATTGCTACCCTCACGTCTTACAATTTCCACCTTGTAGCTTTAACGAGTAAAAAGTTGTGATCATTTAATTTTTTTACAGAGAATGTCACATTAAAGGTTCCTTTATCATCTTCCTGTCCTTGTCCCATTCTATTTGGGTCGGCGCAACACGATTTTTTTCTTCCATTCTCCCCTGTCAGATGTCACGGCATCATTGACTCCATTTTCTGTCATATTATTTCTCACACAATCCATCCATCGTTTCCTTGATCTTCCTCTCCATCTCCATCCATCAACATATACAGGGTGTAAATGGACCATTCAAGAAGCCGTCAACCAAGCATTCTGTACACCAAACTAAGTAACTCTTAAAAAAAAATATTGCTGTGAAACGACTTTTTTTTGGGCGTGCAAATCACGTTTTACGGTAGGACTCATGTAACGCACTCAAAACATTGTTCTGGTGGATAGATTGAATAGTACGGGTGTCGTGGAGGTGTTTAAAGTAAAAATCTTACATTAAAAACATGTATTTAAAAAGAAACTTGTGAAAAAGTTGTAACTTTGACCCCCAACATCTCATTAACTAGAAGGTTCTCAGGTATGGTCGAACAAAAAAATGAATGAGAAAAAAATGATGAGAACAAGTGCCTTTCGGCTTTGTTAAGGATCTTGTTATACCCATTACATTCATTACCTTCAAATTGAAAAAAAATATACATTACCAATGCTTGCCAATTTTCATCATTTAACATTTTCTCATGTAGGTAATTTAGTCAATTATTATAAAATTGTGCGATGCGAAATAGGTGGTCGTGAAGAATGAGGTTTGATTCTCTAAATCACATTGGTAACAAGTATGTTCTTTAGTTCGGTGAATAATTGGGGTTAGATAAATAGGACTTCGATACGGCCTGTGCCAAAAGTAGCTAAGCATCGAATCAAAGTTGTCAAAATCAATGTTGTTGATACGCGCTTACCTCTAATCCTTTTCCATTATCTACCTCCAGTTTCACTTTTGCTTGAAAATACTTCAATTACCTATTTATGTGCGGCACTGGAATATCATATTAATTTGTTACACCAACCCACTGTTAGGAAAAAATCTTTCCGTTTATTATTTCAATTAGTCCGTCGCGCTCGGCTGCTTGCAGCATGTCGTGGACGAAATGCAAGGTTAAAGCGTTAAAAGTCATCGTGCGAAACATATCTGTTTTCTTATATATTTTTGTTTTGCACTTTCGTTAAGTCACTCTAGTTTATTCTGTAACTACATTCGCGTTACGGTAGCGAATCATATTTTGTTTCACATATAGCCTGAAACTGACCTGTAAATTGCAAGAAAACGTAAGAATATTTAAATTTCGCGGGCTATCCTGGCGCTTCCACCTTAAGTTGATTTTTTTACGCAACTTCTCACCTATGTGTTCTACTCTTCAATTTCTTAAAAAAAATAGTAGTCCATTCATATGATTTAGGACTTCAAAATGGTTTTGGTCTCATCACAAACAACAATTAAGTAGGTACCTAAATTATTATTTCATTGAAAAAACGAAAATTGAGGTTATAATGAGCCTCGTTAGTCAAATGAAAAACAATCTTCAAGGTGATATAAAATAAGGATTTTGGGTTAATCAAAGATCTGTAAGTGGTACAACAAATTGGTTTAAAACTAATTATCATTGCCACCTGCCTTTTCCCAACTATGCTGGATTCGGCTTCCAGGGGCTGCAGTCTCGACATAGATAGCGACAAAAATCGGTCGTTAAGTCATAACGATGTCAAATTTCTTTAATAGATTTTCAACTTTATTTCAAAACCTTAAGGTTGAAAATCTATCTAGTCGCTATCTATGTCGAGACTGCAGCCCCAGTCTAACAGTATACCAAAAATTCGTTCAGGACATTGACCGCTCCTAAACGCCTTGAACAAGGTGAGGTGGTCTTTCTTGAACTACTTTTCATAAAAGCCCACAAAATGACAATATGGCGACAATAACAATGACGGAAATATGAAAAACTGTTGAGCAGATTTTCATAAACATAGCTAAGAACAATCTCGATTACCTTTTGAACGCCCTTGTCACATATACGTGACAAGCAAGTGCGTGCCCTGTACGCCAAACGATTCAAATATGTGACAAAATGGTAGGTGAAAATGTGGCTTGGCGTGGAGGGCACGTGCGTAAGTTTATGCTGTGGTGACACCTTTCAAACCAAAAAAAACTTAATCAAAATCGGTTCATCCGTGCAGGAGCTATGATGTCACAGATAGACAAAGTTTTAACACTCCTCTTTTTCGACAGGGGTTAAAAATGTACTGGCTTGACATACGAAGGAAATTGTCCAGAGCTCTGACCACCGGTAACTGGAATCCTTTTCCAGAATTGGGCTTTTATACAATGACAAATTAAATTAACTAGCGAAACTGAACAGTAGTGACTCATTTAATGGTTTGACGTCACGGTTAGCGCAGTGGCTGAGCGATCGGTTCGATCCCCGCACGGAACAAATATTTGTATGACCTACAGGTAGTTGTTCCGGGTCTGGCTGTTTGTGTATGTGAGTTTAAATGTTTGTAAACGCACCCACGATACACAAGAAATTGTTAGTGAGGAGCAACATATTTTTTTTAAAAAAAGATGACAAAACCAATACTTTTCTCTAACACTGTTTAAAGCTTTCACGGTTTACAACTAGGTAAACTTATACTGCTGGTACTTTTGGAGCTCAAAATAATAAACAATCACAGAAGATGTCCGTAAGAGACAGTATCAGTTTTCTTTTTTCTATCTTCAAGAAGACACCACAGCCAGTGGTAGTATATTATGAAGGTAAGTACTTATAATCTCGTCCGTGAAGTTTCACTAATCAAGTTTTTTTTTTAAGTAAATTATTTAAATACTATTTATAGGATTATTCAGAAATGCTGCTTAATGTTAACTCATCATTAATGTTTGTTTTATCTTCGATGGATGCACCGTATGAATAGAATAGAATAATTTTATTTATGTAAAAACGTGATACAGTATGGTTATAAATAGAGTTGTGAACTTACATCTTTCACCATAGAATGGCATACAAATATAACGACATCTTATGAAGGATTAAATTGCAGTGGCTGAGCAATTGGCTGCTGCGCTGCGTGTCGCGGGTTCGATCCCCGCACGGAACAAATATTTGTATGATCTACAGGTAGTTGTTCCGGGTCTGGCTGTTTGTGTATGTGAGTTTAAATGTTTGTAAACGCACCCACGATACAGGAGAAATTCCTAGTGTGGGGCAACGTTTTTAAAAAAAAAAAAAAAATGTTGTAAGAGAAGAGGTGTCTGATGAGATGACGAGTAATAGTTAAGAAATGGAAGAAGACATGTTGCGGCGACCCCAAATAAATTGGGGCAAGGGCAACAGAATGATGATCAATGATGATGAATGGTGAATCATTATTAATGATATTTTTTTAATTTTTTTGATTTTTTGTCAATTCCTAATATTAAACAGCCTTTATGGTAAAACCCCTGATCCAATTTGTCTAGCCTTCTCCCAACTATGTTGGGGTTGGCTTCCAGTCTAAACGGATGCAGTTGAATACCAGTATTTTAAATGAAGCAACTGCCTATCTCACCTCCACAACCCAATTAGTACTGGGCAATACGATACCTGGTTGACGTATTTTCGGGCCACTGACTACCTAACGACTGTCAAAGATCTACAAATGACAACCGGGACCTACAGCTTAACGTATTTTTAATCACAGAGGAAACTCGGTATGTAATGGGATAAATAATGTAAATTAATCAAAACAAACCTTCGTCCCTATCGTAGGCACACTGCACAGTCAAAACACCAATAACTAAATATAAAACGCTATCAATAAACATGTTGAACAATATTTATTATTATTTATATAACATTTAAATGTAATTTTTACAAGTTTGTAAGTCGAAAGACGACATGTTACTAACTTCTGAGTAGATATTAAACTGTATAAATGCTTATTTATTCTGAAACTGGTTTTTTTCCTGTTTGTTACGGGTCAATAAGACGTTTAGCTTTTATAACTACTGTCTAGGTTTTATTTTTTTATTGTACATAACATCACGCTTGTTATTCCCCGATAGGTTAGGCACAGGTGTATCTACAGTGATACCTCCACATTTCAGCAGTTGTATGTATTAGGGAGTCTGGCCGCTACCGCATTCAGTAAAAAGCTGTTGTTTTGAAATTACAAACAGACACTTCAATTTTATTTATTTGTATAAAGGGTGTAACAAGACCCTTAACGAAGCCGAAAGTCCCTTGTTCTCCCCGTCATTGCGATCATTTTTTTGTTCTAGACCATACCTGGGAACCTTCTAGTTGCGGAGATATTTGGGGTCAAAGTTCCAACTTTTTCACAAGTTTTTTGTTTAACACCTACCTATTTTGAATGTAAGATTTTTACTTTAAAAACCTCCACGACCCTACTGTTCAATACATCCATCAGCACAATGTTTTCATTTCAGTGCGTTACATTGAGTCCTACCGTAAAACGTGATATTTTACTCCAAAAAGTCGTTTCCCTGCAATTTTTTTTGCGTAAAGTTACTTACTTTGATGTTACATAATGCTTGGTTGACGGCTAGAGAGGCGCCACGGCGCCCTCACCTACCGCATGACGCAGGTCCTCACCGGACACGGTTGTTTCGGGAGGTTCCTGCACCGAATCGGGCGGGAGGAAACGCCCGGGTGTTTCCACTGCGAGGATCGTCCGGAGGACACGGTGGAGGACACCGTGGAGGTCTGCCCCACTTGGGCAGAGCACCGCCGTGTCCTCGTAGCGGCGATTGGCGGCGGCGATCTCTAGCGTCCGGCCTTGGTTCAAGCCATGGTCCGGAGCGAGAGAGAATGGGAAGCCGTCACCTCCTTCTGCGAAGCAGTCATGCTAGTGAAGGAGGTGGCGGGACGTAAGAGGGAAAGAACCTCACGTGTTCCACGTGCGGTCATTTGATGATTTCCCATCCGGAAAAAAAAAAAAAAAATGCTTGGTTGACGGCTTCGTGAAGGGTTATTTACACCCTGTAGATTCATCTCTCTCTTTCTTTTACACAATGATGACTAGAAACATTTTTGAAGAGATCAGATCGCTATTGTATCAACAAAGTACATATCTACGGAGTGCGGTGTACCTAGGAAACATGGTATTCTTGGTGAACCTGAACAGTCAAATGAAATATTGACAGATACATTCCACTTGACCGGCGACGTGTCGCCTTTATTTATAGCAACTAAAGGTATTTGTCAATTACAATTATGTACCTACCTAAAGATCTTTGAACCCTTCAACAGGAAACGACGAATTCCTGAGCTGATTCACATGAAACCATCGTCAGCGGACAGTTCTACATAAAGGTTCTTTTACAGTAGATAGGTACTTGGAACGAACCGCCGGGAGGGGAAGCCCTGGAAGGACATACACTGACCTGGGTAATATGATACCCCTTGGTAAGACTGGCTGTTAGACTTTCGGGCCACTGACTAGGTACCAGTAACAATTGTCAAAGATCTACAAATGACAGCTGGGACCAACGGCTCATCGTACTTGTCAAGGCATGTAGGAAACTCGGTATGTAATTGATGGCCATCCAAGGACCGACTTAGGTAAGTGCTACTTAACCATAAAGAGCGACCCGTGCTGCTGTTATTATTTAGCTAGGTACGAGCTCCTTCATTGTCAACTACATAAACTTTTAAATAAAAGCATAACCTCCATTTTGGCTTTGCCAGAGTCTGATTTTATTCTTCAGCACTTTTTTGGCAGCATAACATCGAGGTCATTGACGTTGAGACGCATTGTACATGCTTTTTCTTAATTAAGTACCTTTATCTTTCCCAGGGCTTCAACATCTCCCACGCAGCCTCCCGCCTGGCGGTCTACGTTGAAAGTTGCGTGGTATCTTCTCGTCCAACTTACCGCAGTGTCTCAAGACGAAAGTCTATGACCAGTGTGTGTTGCCAGTGATTATATACGGGACCGAAACGTGGTCGCTCACAATGGGCCTCATCAGAAGGCTTAAACTCAAAAGCCAGCATTGCCAAAGGGCAATGGAGAGGGCTATGCTCGGAGTTTCCTTGCGTGATCAAATCAGAAATGAGGAAATCCGTAAGAGAACCAAGGTTACCGACGTAGCCTGAAGAATAGCCAAACTTAAGTGGCAGTGGGCAGGGCATATTGCTCGCAGAACGGATGGCCGATGGGGCCGGAAAGTTCTGGAGTGGCGATCGCGAACTGGAAGACGTCGCGTTGGAAGGCCTCCCATTAGGTGGACCGATGACCTGGTAAAGGTTGTGGGGATCCGCTGGATGCGAGACGCACGGGACCGGTCAATGTGGCGACACTTGGGGAAGGCCTATGTCCAGCAGTGGACGTCTTTCGGCTGAAATGATGATGATGATGATGATGATGAACAGCCTACGTGATAGTCGCAGAATTTTAGACAAAGAAAGTCGATCAGCAAGAACAGATGACGGTAAAATCTAAAATTTATCGAATTGAAATTAGCTAGACCGTCTCAGACACTAACTGCATAGTCCTCATGTGAGTTCACCAAGATTATGTCTTGACCATAAGGCCCTGCGCAGACGAGGGACTTTTGTCCGCTGCGCCGGATAGAACGGAAGGTTCCTGTTCATTGTTGTGTTGTTTTTTCATCTATTGGTTGACGTCAATTTTTTCCCATTCCATTCTCTATTACGCGCCGACCATGAATTGGGATAAGGTTAGGACAATAATGAAGATGATGATGAAGGTTGACGTCCATTGGTTTTTGCAAATATATGCGGACAAATAGTCCCTCGTCTGCGCAGGCCTTAAAAGAGAGTTTGTTTCGACTGTTTCTTCTCAGAGTAGTCTACCTACAAAACACCGGCCCCAATTAGTGAAAAAAAAAATTACATGTAAGTGTTTAAACCTATTTGCAAAAGAAACATCATTTATCATTTAGTTCCAGGAAAACTCGGAGGCAGTGCAACCATTTTTGGAGAGGTTGAACCGGAATAGCTACAATTTATGTGCAGCTAACGAGTTCATTAGGTATAAATATTCTGAAGAAGATTTCCTCAAAAACCACAAAATCAATAATCAGGTAGGTATGCGGAGCATCCTTTATACGAGCTAATTGACGATGTTCTGGCGCGTCATCCATCCATACCTAAGTTGAACTACCTAATACCTTACTAGTAATTTCTTAATACGGTATGTAATAAGAAACATTTTTTCTGACATCGGGAATTAAATGGTAGACTTCTCGTTGACCCCATCAGTGGGGTAGGGTAGTGGGGCCAACGAAACGACGTTTTTGATTTTTCATGTTGACCCAACGGGTCAACGGGAAAAATCAATGAATACACCACGCTCAACGGGGGTTTAAAGTTTGTATGGATATTCATAAATTTCTAAAGGAGGCATGAAAGCATGAGAATAAATAAAAAAAAGTAGAATAGTAGATGTATTCGTTGTAGGAATAATGGAGATATCAAGTATAATACACAAACAAAAAAAAATGGAGAACTTCCTGACAAAAAAAGCAAATCGCGAACCTAAAGCGAACGAAGTCGCGGGTAACAGCTAGCTAGTACCTTATAAATATGAAAGTAAGTCTGTCTGTTTGTTACGTTTTCACACTAAACAGGGACTCAGGTAGACCATGACCGGTAGGGTTACTAAGACGACTTAGGGCAGTATTGTTATAATCGTATTCCAGAGTGGGGAAGGGATGGGACTATACAGGACCTCTAGCTCCCTCTCTTTTTACATAGGATACTTTTTATCGTGGTACAGGTAGTACACACGGCGGTATATGACGCTGTACTGTTCCAGTATAACTTGGCCTCGGTTTGTATAGATTTCATAACAATGAGAGATCCGCATAAACTGTTTTTTTTTGCTTGCCTTCGTGCGTACATCTTTGTGGAATAAGTATTTTCCGACTATCACCCGTGCAAATTATTCATATTTTTATTGACTAATTTATTTAATGACTACTTTGACATTTAATTTTATCTGAAAATATGCTCGCTGATTTGTAATACCTAATCTTTAATGAATAATGATAATTTAATAAGTATCTACATAATTTACATAATGTTATTTTTGATGAATGATGATCTCTTCCTACCAATTTGTACGCCACGATATGCGGCTGAACTTGTTAGAACTTTCTGTATCTCATTGTTATCTTGCATGCAATGTATCTTGATTGTACACCATGCTACAAATAAAATTTTACTGACTTACTAAAGCTGGGCGTACCCACGGTGGGGCAAGGTGAGGCACTTGCCCCACCCTGCTCTCAGACCCGAAGCTAAGCATTTTTAGGCAAAATTAAAATAATGACAAAACTAAATAATCATTGGGTACTTTGATATTTTTCACATTAAAATAAAAACTTGATTAAGGTCAACAATGACAGAAAACCGTCTTGTCGGCCTCTGTATGATGAGTGAGCATAGAAATAGGGTTCTGGAACCACAACAAACGACGAAACGCAACAACGAAAACAACGAAATTTTAGCTAGATTTAGCCAGAACCCTCGCAAGGTATTGTTGAAATAAGGTGTGGTGCAGTCAATAAAACGTATCAGTCAGTAAATAAAAAGCATTTTTAATTTCCTACTACTTAGTTTATTTACTTCTTCCCCATCCCTTAAAAAATGCTGGGTACGCTCATGGCCGAGGGTAAAAGTTAGTACGAAATTAATAATTTTTCCATTGTCAATACAAAATACAAGTAGGGGAAAATGGCACATAAAAACCCCCAACTTAAGTCCGCGACTATAAGATTACATACTTTATCTGTGTAGATATTTACTTCATTAATTCATCATCTGAGTTGGATAGCTTTCCCCAACTATAAAGGGTAAATAGGTATCCCCAACTGTAAATAGCCTTAACATAAACGAAAGGCATTTGTTCTCCCCGTATTTGCGATAATTTTTTTGTTCTAGACCATACCTGGGAACCTTCTAGTTACGGAGATATTGGGGGTCAATGTTCCAGCTTTTTCACATGTTTTTTTTTTAAATACCTACTTGTTTTTAATTGATTTTTACTTTACACACCTCAACGACTGCCGTACCATTCAATCCATCCATCCATCATCAGCACAATGCTTTGAGTGCTTTCCGTCGAGTCATACCGTAAAACGTGATTTTTCACCCCAAAAAAAGAATCGAATCCCAGCAATAATTTCTTTGTAAAGTTACTTAGTTTGTTGTACAAAATGGTTGGTTGACGTATACGTGAAGGGTCTGTTCACACCCTGTATTGGGGTCGCCTTCCAGTCTTACTGACGGTTTAATATCAGTAAGTAGGTATTTTACAATGTTACATGGAGCAACGTCCGTTTACTTAAGCCCGTCACAGACGTAACTATAATATATCGTGATATATATATTATAGTATAACAAGCTGCCACACAGGAGAGCAATACTACAATACAATATATATTTTACCCCCACTCGGTATGCCAAAATATATCGAGATATATGCCAAAATATACCAAGATATATTTGTCGACATATTTTGGTGACGTCATAGAAATATATATTATAGCTACGTGTGTGGTCATTTGAAAATGTATATAGAAAATATGTCGTAATATTGCTATGATTCAAATTAATATATATTATAGCTACGTCTGTGACGGGCTTTATTCAAGTCGATACTTTTAATATTGCTTGCCCCTCAGATCTAGATTGTTATATGTATATTAGACCATAAAAATTAGGTACAGAATTAATAGGAAAAACGCTAGGCTATTATATGTTCTAAATAAATTCTTTATTAGTCATACAGTATTTAATTATGTAAAAACATAATTGACCGAAGTCAAACATTTTTCGAGTTAAGTTAACCTATACAGTGTGTAAACAGACTCTTCACGAAGCGATTAACCAAGTATTCTGTACGTCAAACTAAGTAACTTGACGCAAAAATTATTGCTAGGAAACGACCTTTTTTTTAAATGAAAAATCACGTTTTATTGTAGGACTCCATGGAACGCACTCAAAGCATTATGCTGATGGATGGAATGGATTGAATAGTAAGGGGGTCGTGGAGGTGTTGAAAGTAACAATCATACATTAAAAACATGTTTAAAAAAAAAAATTGTGAAAAATTTGTAACTTTGACCTCCAATATCTCCGTAACTAGAAGGTTTCCAGGTATGGTCTCGAACAAAAAATGATCGCAAAGACGGGGAGAACAATTAGTGCTTTTCGGCTTCGATAAGGGTCCATTTACACATTTTACACCCTTTATGTTTCCTATTTCATTTACTTTGTGTATCCAGTTATGTTTATAATTATGTTCCGATTTTTAGGTCGAACTCAGGAACGACATTAAAATTACTTATTTGCTCACTACCCCTATTCGAAATTTTATTAAGAATATTAATAAGTTTAGAGAACATGTCAGGAAATGATTCACGTGCGCTGTACTTTTGCTCGGCGAACGGGTGTCTCGGTGACGCCGTGGATCCCCGCTTCGCCGGTAATTTCGGGTGTTACTCCTCCTGCGCCTTGACCGAAATCTGCCATTTTCGCTGAGCTGCTCTTCCTGTTGATCCTTGGTTGGGCTGCGGCTCCGACGTGTAGCAATCCGCCACGCACTGGTAACTAGCACTAGGAAGTAGCTAGTACTAGGAATATAATTATGTAAAAACGTAATTGACCGAAGTCAAATATTATTCGAGTAAAATTTTTCTCAAGAAAACAAACACGTTACAGCAAAAAGGACTTCGCTACAGAACTCTGTACTCTTAATTTGATGAGAGTGCAATGTAATGAGTTTTCGTGGGCCCAGTAGTTCCGTCCTACCCCCTTTTTGAGGAAATGTTGTTCATTTTTTTAAAGAGATAACAAAACGCAATGTGTTAGCATTTTAGATTACGAAAGACGAGAAAACAAAACGCTGTTTATCAACCACTGGCACAGTCGCTGATAGACAGCTTTTATTCATAAAATTACGACAATTTCTTTCACACAACTGCGAAAACTTCATAAATTTTATATTTATCTCTTTCTAACAGTTCCGAATAACCTCAAAATAGTACTTGTCAATTTGTCATAAACATTAAAAAAACGACAGCTGTCAAAATACGTAAACATTGAGAACTTGTGATTCTGTGTGATCTTGTACAAAAGTTATAAAATTCTAATTAGAAAATGTCAAAAAATGCACACGTAGTGGATGGTGAAGCTTCCGAATCAGATTCTGAGATAGAAATTGGGAGATCTCCGGTTCGTAGCAATTCGCTTTTAACTTAATTGTTTTCATAACAGAAACTAAGATTTAACTTGTCTTGCTTAATTTTTGGGTAAGAGATAGTACTGACTTCTTCTGCCAACTTTCTTTTCTAATAGTGGCCTTACTAGAACCCTTCTTCTTCATGTGGTCGCCAATTCCACAGATTGTTTTGTGGCATTGCAGAGGTCACTTTGCCTGCTTGCTTTTAGGCACAGTAGCACAGAGAATGATAGGAGAACTAGAATCCCGCACTATCTACCTACTAAAACTGTTTTTTTTTTCAGGACCTTGATATTTCTATAAATACAAAATCTTTTGTGATAGCCGGGGAAGCACCTGAGTCTGATGACGGTAAGTACATAGATTTCTTTTATATTCAGTCCTTGTTAATATTAGGATTTTTAGTCTTTAGGCAAAGGGCAATGGAGAGGGCTATGCTCGGAGTTTCCTTGCGTGATCAAATAAGAAATGAGGACATCCACGAGAGAACCAAGGTTACCAACGTAGCCCGAAGAATAGCCAAACTTAAGTGGCAGTGGGCAGGGCACTTTGCTCGCAGAACAGATGGCCGATGGGGCCGAAAAATTCTGGAGTGGCGACCGCGAACCCTAACATGTTGCGTTGGAAGGCCTCCCACTAGGTGGACCGATGACCTGGTGAATGTTGCAGGGATCTGCTGGATGCGAGTCGCGCGGGACCGGTCAATGTGGCGACATTTGGGGGAGGCCTATGTCCAGCAGTCCGTCTTTCGGCTGAAATGATGATGATGATGATGAGTTGCCTGAAAGAGGTATAAAAGCATCTTCTCCGAAGACAGCACTGGCAGGTGATACACCCACAAAAACTTTTAAGTAACACAGAGTTTTTTTGAGTAGTTTTCTGTCTCACTTATAAACATGCTAAATTAGCTGGCCAGATTTAAATTAACACTCTTTATTCTCATTTTCTTTGACCTGTTAGTAAATGATATATTCACATAAAAGTTTGGCACATTTTGCTAATGCATATAGCCGTTTGATTTTGTTATAACTGCACAAATACTGTTTCAGAAACCAAGCTGACCATTCCGTCACCTCTGACAGAGCCAGATGGACCTCTGCACAGCATACTGAGACCCACGCCAACACCTACACCGGCACAGGCCAACATCTACAACTCACTGCTGCATCAGAAATTGTGTAACTACTAATTATTAGTATTCTTTTTCAGTTGTATCATAATAGCTCCGTAGCTCATGTGTCATGCCAGGTGTGTCCCTCAATATTGCAGTGCATCTGGCACTAGCGTAGATGATTTCTTTGCAATTTTGTGTAAAAAAGTTGCATCAGTGGAGCAACCAGTACGGAGGAGCCTGAATAGCATCCTAAGGATGATAGGAGAGAGAACTGACTCTGATCTGCTCAGTAGGTTCTCTGACCTCCACGTGTTGCAAGACCGGTGAGCCTACTGTGTCGGGGTAGACGAGATCTAGTTTCTTTCTTTTCACTTTTTTATTACTAACATTAGTTTTTAGAAAAATTATTGTTACTAACAACCTGTCCTTGTCTATGGACTTTTTTTTTTTTTTTGCCAGTGAGTGAGGAGCAAGGTGTGTCAGATGTTAGTTATTGCTGGTCATAGATATGTATGTGACAGGACTCGCCCTTATGTTATGCAGTGATTATTGTTACTTGGCAGTTATACTCTGTGCATGATTGCAACAACTTTAGTCAACAAGCTTATAGTCAAACGCGCACTCCTCAGCAACTTCAAATAGAAAATCGCTGACAGACCTGGAGTGCAGACTCATGACGCTTGGTTAGCAAGAGAGGGAGATTTATTTTCTTATTTTGTAAAGGTCATCCTTCATGGCTGGAAAGGAGGTGACTGCTGAGATGACGAGTAATAGAGAAGTATGGAAAAAGAAGACATGCTGCACCAACCTCAAATAAATTGGGATAAGGGTAGAGGAATAATGATTTTGTTATTTTTTCAGGGGAATGCAACGTCTCATTCCGGGCAACCCTAGAGGGGTTGATCAAACATACAACCGAGATATCAGTGGAGAAGCTAACCAGTGCTGACAAGACACTACTCAGTGTGCAAGTTAGTGATGCTATTTATGGTTTAGTAACATCACGCCTGTATACTTCCAACTTCCCGTTGGTGACTTAATCACAGACGCAACTACTGGATCTGGGGTTCTTGGATTTGATTCCCAGGTCAGGGAAAGTTTTTTTTTGTAATCCCATCCCACTCTAGTGCGATTGCCGTCTCATCGGACTTTAAGAGTGAGGGAACAGAAAGCACAGCTGCGTCTGGGCACACAATTGCACACTATAATATTTCCCGTCATGACTGAATACAGCCAAGATGACTATTGTTCTTCGTGTGGGTAGGCAGAGTTGTAAGTCTATATTAGTATACTAAATGTTGCGCTCTTTGTCCAGGAAAGCATGCGCGCTACCAACGCGAACCTAACGCTAGCCAGAGGACGACTCAAACAATTGCATGCTGAATTAGAAAAGGCTAACTGCAGTGCGGCTTTACCTACTGTTAAAATTAAGTAAATTTTTATTTATTATGTTGTTACTATATTAATATATTATGTTTTATTTAAATGATTTTTATTTATTGTGAATGCGATAGCATACAAGGTGTAAACCTCATCAAACTCAGTAAGTCTCCGCAAACATTCTTTCTGAGAGAAGTCTGTTTTTTAGGGTGAAAAGTCACTGTTTACGTCACGCAATCAAAACATAGTGCTGATTCATTTAATAGTACAAAGGTCAGGTATGTAAAGTTATAACATTCAAAACTTATTTAAAAAAAGCCAAATATGTTATTCCTAGTGTAACAGCCCCCTTTGTTACCGTTTAATGACTAGCCATAGCTAAAACGATAGCCCAAAACATTACCTAACCTGGGAATCGAACTGTTATAACCGGGTTCTGGATTAGGTTTTTAAAAAGAAAAATTACTTTTGGCTAGAATAAACTTGTATATTAAACACACGAGTACACGAGTGCAAGATACATGTGCACGGTAGGACGGTTGGAAGACGACTGGTATGCTGGACTGTTAGGAGAGGGAGAGAGGAATGAGAGGATGCTGCGTCAGCAGCAGGAATGCAGCGTAAGCTGCTGAGTAGGCCAGAAGGGATACAGGTGAAGGATGTAACAGCCCCCCGATTAGGAGGAAACTTACAGGTGGAAGGTAAGTTGACGCCGGAAGGAAAGGTAGGTTTTCCAGGTTTTAGGTCATTCGGAGACGAGGAGCAGGAATATCTTCGACATCTGTGGATGTCATTTCTATGGGAGTATCAGGTAAAGGGGTACATCTAGATTTCTTATCTAACTTATAATAACAATACAATTTATAGGAAATAACTAGGATTATAACTAGACTTATAATAATAGTAGTATAGGACTAATAGTTACCGTAAAGGACAATGTGAGGTTTTTCAATTACTCCATTAAGGTTTGTTTTAATTTGATCAGTTACTTTATTATAATTTGAGAAAAGAGAGTCTAAATTATTAATGTTTTTTAAATTAACGTAAGGAACTTTAATATTTTCTTTTAAATATGCAATGGGACTACAACAAGTATCATTAATTAATTCAAAGTGCAATATTATTGGTTTTAATTTTATTTCAATGTTATGTTTAGGTATTAACTTATTATCGTTGCAATAAGCAATACAGTTGTCTGGTATAGTTAGTATACCAGTACCGGAAATAGAAGATTCAGATAGATCTTGATTATTACATTCTATTGTTATTTTAGAATCTTGACTAATCATGTATATCCACTGATTGCTATGTAATTTATGAAAGGTTTCAAAATTACCATTAATGAATTTAGTTTTGCAAAGAGGAGAAACGGAAGTCAGAGCTTTTGAAATAACCTCAGTTTCACATATTGGTACTGCTGACGTGGAGTATACATTGGAAATTTCACAAATATAATATTGCGTATTTATAACTTTACAAGTAGTGAGTGAATTTAATTTACAATAAGATGATTTATCTTTAGTTATGCCCAAATATTTAGTGGATGGTATTATTGTAGAATACAATGTTTTGTTTACAGAATCCGTGTCGGTCACGGAGAAAGAATCTGACCACCCCAATTCGTCCCGTGGGTGTCGTAAAAGGCGACTAAGGGAGCTAAAAGACCCAGTGCAAATAATAAAGCTAGCACTCTGGGTCACCCGCATGGTGACGGGTAAACCACCAGCAATCGCATTCCCAAGGAGGGTTAGTGTCTGGCAGGCGGCCGACTGTAAAATTCAAGCCAAAACCTTTTGCATCATGTGTGAAAATGAAATGATGTGCGATAGGACTAGGGCGTACCCCGCAGGCGACGCGCAGGGGCAGCACCCGGCTCCTGCGGGAAGTGGACAAGGGTTGTTGCACCACACCGGGCGGGTGCGACGTAAGAAGCAAGCTCGGGAAGCGAGATTGAGGTATGCTTGTTGGAATGTTGGGACGATGACTGGTAGAGCCAGAGAGTTAGCGGATGTATTCAAAAGAAGACGAATAAATGTGGCATGTTTACAAGAAACGAAATGGAAGGGTACAAAAGCGAGGGAAATTGGTGAGGGATACAAGTTTTTCTACTGTGGAAGTGACGGGAAAAGGAATGGCGTGGGAATAGTGTTAGATAGTAATTTAAAAGAAACCGTGATGGATGTAAAAAGAGTTAATGATAGATTGATAGTTTTAAAGGTTATGTTCGAAAACGTAATGCTGAACGTAGTTAGTGTGTATGCACCGCAAGTGGGATGTGATGAAAGAGTGAAAGAGAAGTTTTGGGAGGATTTTGACAACATTTTGATGAACATCCCGATGCATGAAGAATTGATAGTTGGAGGTGATTTCAATGGACATGTGGGAAGAATGAGAGGGATTTATGAAAGAGTGCATGGGGGGTGGGGAATCGGGAATCAAAACAATGAGGGGGAGACTCTACTGCAATCCGCTACCGCATTTGATCTGGCAGTAGCCAATACTTGGTTCCAGAAGAACGACGAACACCTTATAACATACAAGAGTGGTAACCACAAAACACAAATAGATTACTTCCTAGTCCGAAGAACCAAATTAAAGTGCATCAAAGACTGTAAAGTCTTACCGGGAGAAGACTTGGTTACACAGCACAGACTCCTAGTTATGGAAATAGTCACAGAAATAAAAATCAATAAAACGAAAGACCGACCTCCCCCTAAAATAAAATGGTATATGTTAGAGAAGGATGACTGTGCGAAAGAATTTAAAGAACGAGTGGTGAATAAAATGTTAGAGATGGGAGACATGAACGAGCGAAGTGTAAATGAATGTTGGAGTGAGATGGCTGGGTGTATTAGGAGTATAGCAAAGCAAGTCTTAGGAGAGACGAAAGGAAAGGGTACGATAGATAGGGATACATGGTGGTGGTCGACAGAAATTCAGAATGTGTTGAAGGAAAAAAAGAGGAAATTCAAGGAATGGCAGAGTGTTGAAGTTGCAAGTGTTAGTTTGAAAGCTGCAAGGAAGAGTGAGTATGATGCTCTCAAGAAAAAAGCCAAGAAAGCTGTGGCCATAGCTAGAGCAAAGGCCCAAGACAAGCTTTATGAGACTTTGGATAGTACAGCAGGCCAAAAACAACTATACCGGCTTGCTAGAGCTAGAGAGAGAAAGGCAAGGGATGTATGTCAGATTAAATGCGTAAAAGATGAAGCTGGAATGGTTCTTTCGGATGATGAGGAAATTAGGTATAGGTGGAAGGGATACTTTGAAAAACTGATGAATGAGGAGAATGACTGGAACGGTGTGCTGGACAATAAACCAGTGAATGAGGGGTTAGTGAGAAAGGTTAGTATGGATGAAGTGAGAATAGCAGTAAATGGAATGAAGAATGGTAAAGCTCTAGGACCTGACGGTATACCGGTTGAAGTTTGGAAGTTATTACGGGTGGATGGATGGACGTGGTTAGCTTTATTTTTCAATAAGTTGTTGCTGGAAGAAGCCATACCTGATGAGTGGTGCAACAGTTCGCTGGTGCCCATCTTTAAAAATAAAGGTGATGTGCTGGAGTGCAATAACTATAGAGGAATAAAGCTGATGGCGCATAGTATGAAAGTTTGGGAGAAAGTTATTGAAAGACGACTGAGAGAAGAGAGTGAAATTTCACGAAATCAATTCGGTTTTATGCCTGGTCGGGGATCGATGGATGCCATTTTTGCCATCCGCCAGCTGTGCGAGAAATACAGAAGTGCGCACAAAAACTTGCACATGGTGTTCATCGACCTCGAAAAGGCATACGACCGGGTACCTCGTGAAGTTTTGTGGTGGGCCCTGAAAGAGAAAGGTATGCCTGGGAAGTATGTGCAGTTGATCCGAGCGATGTACAGTCGATGTAGTACCCAAGTTCGGTCTACAGCGGGCAATACCGGCAACTTTAATGTGGCGGTCGGCTTGCACCAAGGGTCGGCTCTAAGCCCTTACCTCTTCCTGGTGATAATGGACGCACTTACGTCGGACATCCAGGAAGAGGCTCCTTGGTGTATGCTGTTTGCCGATGACATTGTGTTGGTTGCCGAGAGTGGCCTAGAGGTCCAGAACAGATTGGAGGTGTGGTGGCAAAGACTGGAGAATGTTGGCCTGAAAGTCAGTAGGACTAAAACAGAGTACTTGTTCTGTGATTTCGGCGGTCTCTCCAGTCCTGTGCCCATAACATTTGCCGGAACGCCCATACCGATCTGTTCCGATTTTCGGTACCTCGGGTCATTTGTCCAAGGGAATGGCGAAGTAGACCGAGACGTAACGCACCGGATCAACTCAGGATGGATGAAATGGCGACAGGTCACTGGAACAACTTGCGACCCACGGATGCCCCTCAAATTAAAGGGGAAAATATACAAATCCGTGATTAGACCTGTCGTACTGTATGGATCGGAATGCTGGGCTGTGAAGAAGATGGATGAAAAAAGATTGCATGTAGCCGAGATGAGAATGTTGAGGTGGATGTGTGGTGTGACAAGAATGGATAAGGTAAGGAACGAGTATATTAGAGGAAGCTTAAAAGTTGCGCCAGTTACAGAAAAGCTAAAAGGGAATCGACTGTCTTGGTATGGGCATGTGATGAGGAGGGACGAATCGCATGTGACTAAAAGAGTGATGAATATAAACGTGGATGGATGGAGAGGGAGAGGAAGACCAAAGAAACGATGGATGGACTGTGTGAGGAATGATATGCAGGTGAAAGGAGTAAATGATAGCATGACGGTTGATAGAGGAGATTGGAAGAAAAAAACGTGTTGCGCCGACCCCAAGTAACATGGGACAAGGGCAGGAAGATGATGAATGTTTTGTTTACAGATTTAAGGGCGATAGGATAAGGTGTAGTATGATACAAGTCGAATTCTTTAGTATTTACTAAAGGCATTTGTAATACAAATATTATTTTGTTGTTTGCATAATAACTGGATACATCGGATATGTTTTCTAGAATATGGATATTGTCTAAGATTAAGGGTACAGGTAATTGCTTAGAACTAGGAAGAAATCTATAGTTACTTACAAGATCTGAAAACAATTGTTTAGGGGTAATAATAGATGGATATAGTATATTGGACTGAACATAATAGTATAGTATAGTATAGTATACTGAACATAATAGCATTAATTATGTCTTCTAACTTAAATGATAAGGTTAATAAACTACTTTCTAAAATATTCGACAGTCCCGATATTTTAGACCTAATTAATAGTTTATTGGAAACTAGGGTTAAATTGGCCATTTCCTGGTTCAGGGTATCGATAGCATAACTAAGGCTAACTTCATTTGCATTGATTTTGTCAATGACTTCTTTAAGAGACAATAGTGTGGATGTTGTAACCATCATGTTTTCTTTCATGAGGGTTGCTAATTTAGTTTGATCATTCTCTAAGGTTTGAATGGCATTACTGTATTTCTCGGCATCATTTTGGTCCATATTTCCAAACAGTTGTTTAATTACTGAGCCGATTCCACCAAACCAAGCAGATCTTTTATAAGACTTAGATATAAGATGAGAAATAGAATCAAAGTCTCTAACTACGAGTATATCAGAATAACGGGATGACAAAGGTTGGAACAAATAGTGACATTCGCCTTCATAGTATGCATTGCTTTGATTACATAGGAATTTAGAAGTTCTTAGGATATCCCTTATGTTATCTAGATGTGGTTGAATGAAAGAGACATCTATGGGGATGATAATATCTAAAGTATCATCAGTTATTTTTAGAGAGCCAATGGGGTCAAAATATATGCCTGCGTCGTCTGATGCTGGCTGGATATATCCTTGACTGTTTGACGCCAGGGTAGGATAAATGTAACCAATTCTGTAAGGAAAGGAATTGAATTGAATAATATTAAATAAAATACTATGACTCATTACTAGTTGCTAATTTAAATTCGTCAAAGTGGTGTTTGACGTGACGTCTGTTAATTAATAGTGACGCGGTATTGTTGCCATGGATTTTTACAATTTTAAACGGGCCTTTCCATATAGGTGAGAGAGCTTTTCTTAGGCGTAAGTGATTTTTAAGGTAAACAAGATCGCCGACTTTATATTTAATTGGCCTAGTGTGAGTGTCATAGTAACTTTTGGAATTTATCTTTGATTTTTGTATATGTTCTATTGCTTTTGCTCGACAGTACTTGAGTCTATTTTGGAGTATGCGGACATATTCAGGATAAGTAGCGCCTGCAGTTTCCTCGTAAATGGAATCCGGTATATAGGGTTTGTTTCCAAATACAAGCTCATAGGGAGAGAAATGAGTGGTTGAATGAATAGCCGTGTTGTACGCAAGCATAGCTGTGTACACAAAGCGGGGCCAGTTGTTTTGTTGCTCATTTACATAAGACTTTAGGTATTCTTTTAAGGTGGAGTGACTTCTCTCGAGAGCACCTTGAGTTTGAGGGTGATACGGGGTGGACCATAATTGTTTTATTTTTAATAAGTTACATGTTTGTTTAAAAAGCTCAGCCGTGAAGTTGGTGCCTTGATCTGTTAGTATTGTTTTGGGTATTCCGAACAAGGTAATGAAATGAACCAAACATTCGCATGTTTCTTCAGCAGTAGTGTTAGTAATTGGATAAGCGGCTGAGAATTTGGTAAGGTCATCTTGGAGTGTTAATATGTATTTATATTTATCATTACCAGCTTCTGGTAGTGGTCCTACTATATCGAAAGCTACACGTTCAAAGGGGCGTGTGGAAAGAGATGTGATTTGCATAGGTGCACGATTAGTTCTTCTTAGGGCTTTATTAATTTGGCATTGTGGACATTTCTTTACATAGTTTTCAACGTCTACTCGCATGTTTTTCCAGTAGTACCTTTCTTGGATGCGTTTCAACATTCTACCAGAACCTAAGTGACCGGCTATAGGGAGATCATGATTTTCTTTCAAAATTTTAGGGATTTCACTCAGTGATGGGTAGATAATAGTATTCTTATAAATGTGTATAGTTATCTCTGAGTTGTGAAATAAATATAGGATCATGTTATATAGTTTGATATACTGATGAGTATCGAAAGGATTATTAAAATCAGATATAGCTATTTGAGGGTTATTCTGCCCTGTGAGACTGACAACTAACTCATTTCTTACGGATTTAAGACACTTGTATCTTCATATGTGCATGTGTCAAAGTGATTGACCTTGGTGAAAATGAAATAATAAATTTTATTTTCGGATTCATATTTAAGGAAGGAATGTAATGTTCTTTCTAGTAAGGAAAATTCGCTCAAACTAGGAATATTAGATATTATTTCTTGGATATATGGGACGGATTCGTCCATATCTATAGATGTAGGGATGATGATATGTTTTTTATCAGTTTTAGATAGGCATTCGTTATGTTCTATTATGGTTACGTTAGGATTAAAATCCTTAGCGGTAGTTTTAAGAAATTCTGAGTAACTACTATCTGGGGTACTGGAGCTACTAGGGCTCGAGACATCAGGTGGTGATATTGGATTTGGACGATCAGTGGAAGGTGAGGGTAAGTTTTCATTTATTATATCATCTAGATCATCAAGGTTGCCTAACTCTGGCAAGCTTGTAGGCTGAATAAGGGGATCTGTGAGGTCTTCCAAGTGAATTAAATCGTCCGGGGGAACAGCTGGAAGAACATTTGGATTTGATGTTTCATCGTAGTCTGGTGAGTTTAGATTTTCATTGGAAGTATTGGTTATAGGATAGCGGGATAATGCATCGGCGGCATTATTTAGTTTCCCTTTTCTATATATTATTTCATACTCATATTCCTCCAATTTTAATCTCCATCTCTGGAGTTTACTACTGGGGTCAGAGTGGTTGAATAGCCAACGTAAGGGACGATGGTCAGTAATTATTGTGAATTTTCTGCCATAGAGGTAAGGACGGAAAGTTTTACAGCCGAAAAGAATTGCAAGTAATTCTTTTTCAGTTGTACTATAATTGCACTCATTTTTGTTGAGTGTACGGGAAGCATAGGCGATGGGCTTATCCTTGCCTATTTCACCTTGGGAAAGAATAGCGCTGATTGCATAATTTGATGCATCACAGCTGAGAAGAAATGGTTTGGAGAAATCAGGATATGATAATAGCGGAGCTGTAGTTAATTTATTTTTTAGGGTTTCAAAGGATAACTGATGTTCGTTTGACCAAATGAACTCTACGTTCTTTTTCAGCAGATTTGTTAAAGGTTTTGCAATGCTTGAAAAATCAGGGATGAACCTTCGATAATAAGAGACGAAACCAAGGAATGATTTGACGTCCTTAGGAGTTTTTGGTGTAGGGAATTCATGAACTGCTCTTAGTTTTTCAGGATTTGGTTTTACGCCTTTGTCAGTAATGACATGGCCAAGGTATGAAACTTCCTTTCTTAAAAATTCACATTTATCCGGTTGTAGTTTTAATTTGAATTGACGAAGTCTATAAAATACGTTAGTTAGGTTATCTATATGAGAAGGGATATCAAATGAGTAAATCACGATATCATCAAGATAAACGAAGCATTGGATGCCTTGGAGACCAGACAAAGCGGAATTCATTAATCTCTGAAAGGTGGACGGTGCATTCTTTAATCCAAATGGCATGCGAGTGAACTCGTAATGCCCTGTTGGGATTGAAAATGCTGTTTTGGGAGAATCATCAGGAGACATGTTTATTTGATGAAAACCGGAAGCTAGGTCTAATGTGCTAAAATATTTGCACTTGCCTAATTGGTCTAGGATTTCGGCTATGTTTGGAATAGGATAAGAATCGCCAATAGTCACGTCGTTAAGTTTACGGTAATCGATTACAACGCGCCATTTTCTTTGACCAGAAGCATCGAGCTTCTTGGGTACTACCCAAATTGGTGAGGACCAAGGGGACATAGAAGGTTTTATTATACCTTGTCTCAGCATTTTTTTTACTTGAGAGTCTACCTCTTTCTTATGGCATTCAGGAAATCTGTATGTCTTAACATGGATTGGGCTATCGGTCGTAGTTTTAATTTTGTGTTCTATTGCATCACTGCAAGTTAACTGGTCGTCGGGTAGATGGAAATTGTCTGAAAATTGAGAACAAACAGAGTATAATGCCTCAGTTTCTTCTGGATTAAGGTGGGACACGCGAAGCTGCTTTTGGACTTCTTCTGTGCGTTCAAGAGTTTCGGGTTCGGCTACGG
This sequence comes from Noctua janthina, assembly GCA_963576755.1. NCBI lineage: Eukaryota > Metazoa > Arthropoda > Insecta > Lepidoptera > Noctuidae > Noctua > Noctua janthina. Next base: position 8,998,111 of record OY755080.1, on the reverse strand, counting down.
TACCGATAAAGACTGCAGCTTTCAGTTCGAAAGGTTTTAAAAGTAATTTTAGATCAGACTTAATGGTTACATGTTCCTCTGAGGTGTTAACAATGGAAATATTAACACGGTTGTTATTCTTAACTTGAACTAGACAGTTTGCTACTAATAAATTTTGGGAAAGATGTTGGTCAATTATTAAACCTTCTTTTATTTCTGGATTTGCAACAGTAGGTACATTCAATTATGGTTTCACTGCGTGGTGCAATAGTGTAAACGGGTTCGTTGAAATGCATTTTAAGCATAATATCTTTTAAATGCAACACACCTTCATCATAGTTAATTTGGCCACTCATGGAATTGAATAAGTCGTTGCCGACAATACCATCGTAGGGTATGCTTAATTCATTAACTACACTGAATGTATGTGTTAGGTATTTACAGTCAATATGAGATTTGTCGTGTGTATAGATAGTTATAGGGATTTGTCCTAATGTACATAGGGGATTATCGGTAGTTGAATCGATACCTTTGATTTTGAATTTAATCGATTCATCGATAGCAGGCATGTCATCAATGACTGATTTTTTAATTATACTTATAGATGCGCCAGTATCGACGAGGAGAGATAAATCATTAGAGGAAACGGGGGAATTTACTTTTATATAAGGTAAGTATTTATTTGGTATATTGGATGTGAATTCGTATATTTCTTTATTAATATGTTTTTCATTTTCAGGATTCTGGATTAAGTCTACGGTTTGGGGCTGGTTACCCTGTTGTTTGACTTGGATGGAATGACCTCGAGTTTGGGGCTGGTTACCCTGTCCATGTGTCATGAAGGATTTGGAGTCTACGATTTGGGGCTGGTTACCCTGTTGCTTGACTCCAACGGAATGACCACGAGTTTGGGGCTGGTTACCCTGTCCATGGGTCATGAAGGATTTAGAGTCTACGATTTGGGGCTGGTTACCCTGTTGCTTGACTCTAATGGGATGAGCACGAGTTTGGGGCTGGTTACCCTGTCCATGGCTCATTGTTTGTGTTTTTGCGTCGTCTATTATGGAATTTATCTGTCCCGTGCGACGCTTATTCGGGACATTTTTTAGTTTAAACTGTTGTCAACGGTATCGTAACCTTCTACATCGGTTACTGCATTAATACGGGGTTTAAAATTAGATGTGCTTGTCTGCGCACTTGAAGGATAAGATTTGTTTTGATTGTTAAATCTTTTATTATTGTATTCACGGAGTTGGCACTTTTCTAGAATATGCCCTGATTTTTTGCAATATCTGCAGAATGGATCATTTGAAAAGGGTTGTTGAGAGGTTGGTTTTTGGGATTGATTGTTATTAAAGTTACTGAATTTAGACTTAATATTTGGATCATTTTGACGAAGTGGTTTCGCGGCTAAGGTTTGTTTGTAGGAGTATTGTTGCAATTTTTCTTCGGAAATCGCGTAATTTATGGCGTCATTGAGATTTTTGGGGTTCCGACACCTAATGATGTTTGCGATACGAGGGGTAAGACCCATCGTGAACGTGTGGAGAGCTAAGTCCTCCATTGCAGCTACTCTGCCGGCTACTTCACCTTTCTTGTGACCGGATATAGAGATTTCTGTAAGCAATTAAGATAAACAGGTTTCTATTCTAAGTGAGAATTGGTTAACATTCTCCTGGGCACCTTGTCTGCAATCCTGGAGCTCTGCAAGAAGATGAGCGTAATGTTTGCGCTCTCCAAATTGGTTCTGAAGGAACTCTTTAAGGGATGGCCACGAATCGAATTCCTTGATTGAACAAGCAATCTCGGCTTTACCATCTAATTGGCTGATTATGTACTTGAAGACGATGTTAGTTTCATTCGAAGAGGCTAGGGAAATAGCATTATCGCAATTATTTATAAATGCATTTAGTTTTTCTCGACTGCCATCAAAGGGCTTTATGAATTTTAAAATGATACTTAAAGGTATGCTTTCCGCAGACTCTTCTTTCACCGCGGCTCTTGAACCTTGGGACATGGTTGACAACAAGTTTTTTATTTTAAAGAACAGCTAAGTATAATAAGTCTGAACACAAGATAAGGGATTAAATTTAAGTCGACAATGTATTCTTATCGCTTGCGAGCCTGGAACTGCGACGAGCGACGAGACGTAACATCCGGTGATGTGACGTGTGGATTGGAATGTTCAACTTCAAGGTAACTCGTTGAACGATTTTTAATAACTTTTGAACTTTGATCACTATTAGATATGGGAAATTTGTTCACAACTCACAGTAATATTGCGCACATGTTCTTCATGGTTTTGCAGGAGGATCTGGAGCTGGAACTGGAACTGGAGTGACCTTGAACTAGGTCAGTACCGGGTTTACCGGTGTGGTGAGTCGTCTCTGGAACTCAGGAACTTGAGTGACCTTGAATTAGGCCAGTGCCGGGTTTTACCGGCGTGATGAGTCGTCTCTGTATTTGAAGCACTTTCGCGGAGTTTTTAACACTTTTTGGGAGGATTCCGAGGATTTTATAATCTTACCGCTGCCACCAATGTTATAACCGGGTTCCGGATTAGGTTTTTAAAAAGAAAAATTACTTTTGGCTAGAATAAACTTGTATATTAAACACACGAGTACACGAGTGCAAGATACATGTGCACGGTAGGACGGTTGGAAGACGACTGGTATGCTGGACTGTTAGGAGAGGGAGAGAGGAATGAGAGGATGCTGCGTCAGCAGCAGGAATGCAGCGTAAGCTGCTGAGTAGGCCAGAAGGGATACAGGTGAAGGATGTAACAGAACGTCGGACTATTTCCCAGCAATAGCCCTTTATTATCAGGTAGTACAGCCACTTGAAATGAAAGATAAAATTATAAAAAATCTCATTTAATTTCAAAATATAAAAGAAAATGACTGATACATAATTATTACAATAAATTGGTATTTGAGCATTTTAAGTGTCGCATTTTTATCAATGAAGTTGTAAAGTTTTGAGTATGAATGTGGATGGGTATAAGAGTAGAAGAAGACCAAAGAAACGGTGGCTGGACTGTGTATAATATACAGAGTCCATCCACAGTTTCTTTGTTATTTTGGACACCTCCTTTCTTGCCATGCCATGACATGGAAAGAAAGGAGGTGTCTGTTGGGATGACGAGTAATAGAGAAGTATGGAAGAAGAAGACATGCTGCGCCGATCCCAAATAAATTAGAATAAGGGCAAGAGAATGATTACGATTTTTATCAATTAAAATTGTAACATGGTAACATTTTCGTAAAATTATGTAAAAAAAAAAAGTACAAATAAATCAGATCAGAGTAATCTCAAACAGTTTAAAATCAATTGAGTGGGGTGAAATACATTTGTTTTTAATTCTTGTCGTAAATGGCCGTTATGTTTTGACCGCAGTTTTTGCATTACTATAAAAATCAAAGTGTTAACAGTAAAATGACTGAAAGTAGATACGGATCAATTTTTTTTTAAATCTTCTGAATACAAAGATCTACGTCAAACTAACAGGCTAAATGTACAGACGCTAGCACATCAAGCTACTACAAACCTGTCAAATTTCTTTAATATATTTTCAATTTTATCGCTGATGCATTAGGTTCAAGGTTGGTTGGGAATTGACAGTTTCCTATAGCTCGATTTGCTGGCGTCTGTACATACCTTTTAGTAGAAAACTTGTCAACAAAAAAAAAAACATTTAATAATTCTATACTATCAAATCTCCAAAACTTTAATACTAGGGGTCCAAAATTATTCCGTGATTCTGTACGATGTGGCTCCAAGTCCCCACTGCGCCATTTTGTCATCCACCCAGTCCCTGAACAGAGGGACGTTTGTGTAGACGGCTGGGACGTCCTGCTGGCCACAGCCGATGCCCCAGGCGACTAGGCCCGTCAGCTTGTACCTGTTGTTGCCGATGGGACACGCTAGGGGGGCGCCACCGTCGCCCTGAAATAGAGAAAACACCATAAGTGCTGGGTGTCCGTATATTTATGGCCGTTTATCAGGTTTTTCTTTAAAGGCATTCGTAAAGTTGCCAACGTTACAAATAGTTTTCTTAAATTTCCCTGTCGCTCGTGGATTCGAACCCAGAGATTGCAGAAAGTAAAGTACCTCCCATTTTATTCAAGTGCAGTTTTTCCAAAGCGGTGAAGGAATACATCGTGACAAATCCAGTATGTCCTAATAAAAACCGATAAATCAGACTTATGCGACATCTACCAGCCATGGGCCGTGCGGCCATGTATCCATCATAGGATTAGGTTATACTTGGTATGCTACACTATCTCGGACATAATGTGAGTGTGGAGCCCCGGCACAGGATATGCCGCACCTTCTCTCCAGGCCGCCGTGCGCAACTACCTGTACCCTCCAGGACTTAAATGAGGCAAAATTTGAGTCATCGATTCGAGAAGAACATAAAAGATACTATGCTATGCAACTTGTCATACCTGACAGGTATCCTTTCCAGCTTCTCCACCAGCGCAGACGAAGCTGTTGTGCAGCTTGAAGTTGTGTCCGAGCCTGGTCCTCTTGAGCAAGGAGTTGCAGCGGTTGTAAGGCACCATGTCGACTTCCACCTTTTTCAGAATTACGGCATAACGGTTTGATTGACCTGGAATGAAAGATTTAAGATGATGGACGGTTTTTTTGTTCTTTTCCTTATATTGGAACTGAGGTCCATCTCCATGGAAAGCTGTTCTCATACAAAGAAGGTATAGTATGAGGAGTAAGGTGTAAAGTTCCTCATCCACCATAAAAAAGGAGAACCCTCCGACCAGACGGGTTGTGATTGGGCCCCAGCGGTTGTTGGCGGGTTTTTCTATTTATGTGAATCGCGCGTAAAAGTCTGTGTTTTTTAATAGTTGGACAGTTTTACGACCGTGACAGGAATAACGGTTAGTGACTTTTATAGATCTGCTCGATTGGTATACTATGATCTGAATAAGGACATAGCGAGTACAGTTTAGTTAAACCTTGCGATGCTTCAAAACTGGATGAGGCTGGCACAGGACCGTGGAGATTGGCACAAGAAAAGAGAGGCCTATACCCAGCAGTGGGTGAGTTCGGGCTGTGGATGATGAAGATGATGATCAAACGGCCTTGTGAATCCAAACGGTAGTTTGGTATTTCCTAAGACTATAAAATTCTGCTGTATAGGTAGGATATCCAGCTACATACAGTAGCTTTCTTATAGTGAAACCAAGAAATATGTTGTTCCTTCATCTTACCGAAATTGCTTTTCCCCCATCCGTTGGCCACGCAGTTCTTGCTGCTGTCGAAGACCTCCTCTTGTTCCGGCAGGCATATGACATTGATGTGCTGAGAGATTTCCACCGGGCTGTCAAGCAGAAGAAGCGCCATGTCGTTTTTCAAGCTCTTCGGCATGAAATCTGAAAGGAGAATTAAAGAAAATATTAATTATTATCATTCTTCTGCCCTTATTCCAATTTATTTGGGGTCTTCTTCTTTATTGGTCGTCATCTCTAGTCACCCCCTTTCCAGCCATACACAGGTCTTTCAGCCAGTTCAAGCATCATGAGCGTTAAAACTAGCGCGAATAGTCGCGGGATTCCCAAATCATTAAAACAATCGGCACTCGGTGTTGCGTCCCACATTTTTCGCGGGATGCGCTTAAGTTTGAACAAGCCTTTACTAAGGGGTATCGTGCTATCCAAATACTGGATGGTGCAGGCCAGCTAGGCAGCTTCAAGTAAAATACTGGTATTCAATTGCATCCGGTTAGACTGGAAGCCGACTCCAGCTTAGTTGTCGAAAAGGCTTGGCACAAAATATAGGTTCTTGCTGTGCTGCGTAAAGTCTATAATATTCCCACACCTGTGACATGGGCGTCCCGTCTTTAAGAATAAATGGACCATAATCCACCCCACAGGCCCTGTGCGGATTGATACGTGTTAAAGTTCTAGCTAGGACATGCTTTTTCTTTCACTTCAGTGACGAAGCTAAACATAAAATCCTGTATCAAAATTTATTGGTGGCCATTTTAACCTGAGTGCGGCGAGGCCCAAAATTTTGTTTTTTTTTTTTTAAATAAACCTAAATCTGTCTGACTAAACAGTTGTCTTTCATATTAGTAATTAAATATAAAAGCGAGCTATAAAATTGGTCCATCCTGGGATGTCTTCATTGAAAAGAAGCTCGATAATTGCGAAAAAAGAGCGAGCGGAGAGACCTGGCAATTTTGAACTTTCTAACGCACGATAAGTCAAGTCTTTATTGAAGAGCGAGCGTGGAAATTAGAGCTTTCTGGACCACAATATTTTTTTTTACGCTTTACAGATTTACGCTTTTTATGAGCTAGTGATGTGTTCGAATTAGACAATTAAAGCATCCTGAGTTCCTGACTCGGATAGATTAAGGTGTCCTCAAAACAATATTAAATTATTATGGATTAATTCTTAACGGATCCTTTTTTAATAAGATTCGAAGTTGTACAGTCACGAGCACCAATATGTATACACTTTCCTGAATTTGAAAGCAATTTTCACGAGAAATAACGATTGTAACTTGGAGATATATAGGATCTTTTTCATAAAATTATGAGTTCCAAAATACTATGTTTGTAACAACATGAAATGTTAATCAGAACAGTAGGAGAAAAACACTTCGTAAACTTGTTCAGTGTTTACATATTGGTTCTCGTGACTGTACATAACATTTTATGTTTTTTTTTCCACATGTCTGTGGCCAATTTTGCTCGAGGGCAGTCGGGGGCCCCGAATCATTGATATGGCTGATACGGCGGCTGCTCCGCCCCTGACTTACTTTCATGGATGATTGTGGTCTGCACAGTTCTCTCCTCGAACGGATATATCTCTTTCACAGTCTGTGTGTCCCATTCTCCTGCTCTGATCTTCAAGTCACCAGGACCGTACCTGGAAAAAGATGGCAAAACAAGCATTAGTGGAGCCCAGATTTTAAAAACTTACGACGTAAAATAATAACAAAATATGATGGCTTCGGCGTCCTCACGATGACTTATCGCCGTTATAAGAATAGTGCTATAAAATACTAGTATACAGCTGCATCCGGTTAAACTGATGGCTGATACCAAAACAACTAGCTGCGAAAAGGCTAAGCAGATGATGGCTTACTTCGAAGCAATATGAGCGCCTGTCATCACGACCTGAGGATGGATGAGGACCCCGACACCTGCGTACGAAGAGTTGCGGCTGTCCAGCAGAGCAATCACCCAGGGGAACTCGCCGAATTGTGACTCTGCACCCTGATGAAGAACAAGTCAATTGTGAGCATATTCAGCCTGTATCGTTCCCAAAAGTACAAAATAAATTATTGTACAAAAGTAGATGAGGTCGGTGTTTGAGTGTTTCCAAGCCGACTACTCTCAGAGGAAACACTGAAACAAATTAAGAGGTCACATTCTCTTTTAAAATTCAGTAATGATCTTGGTGGACATTATGTGGACCATGCAGGTTAGTACACACGGCCACACACGGTTTGGACTGCTTCGTTGGTTCTGAGCATGAGGTCCTGGATTCGTTTCCTGGTCGGGTTAAGTGTTTTTGAGTTTTTCCATCAGGAATTTTTCAATAGTAGCTACGGTGTGCGGATTTGTACCCGGCTGATGGCAATAGGCTCGCCCCCTATTACATGGGACTTTAACATAACTGGCGAAATGTGGGTGTACTATTAGGTACACCTCTGCCTAACCCTTCGGGGATTACAGGCGTGATGTTATATGTAGATTAAAATCGGAGATTGTCTTTTGAGGAAAGAACGACACGGCTTTGACCTGTGAAGTCAGTGTACAGCTGAGACTGACATTTGTCAGTAACGATGAGCATGACCACTCTAAAGCGCAGGCCATACCGCCAGCTGGCGGGCGGGCGAGCGAGACGAACGAGGCCTTTTTCGTACTTCGTGCGACTCTTTCGATAGTTCGCGGTGTGAACCAAAGTATGAAAAGAGGTGAAACGATGTCTCGTTCGCCTTACTCGTCCGCCCGCCAGCTGATGGTGTGGCCTGCGCTTAAGTTTGCACTACAAGGTGGCGAACTACTTAAAAGTGCATCGATATGACAAATTTGGTACATTTATTTTAGTTGTGTGTTTTCCCGCCTGCACAGATAAGTTGGTGGAAGTATAACGTAGAGCCTAAAGAGCTCAACGGCAGTACTACTCCAACCTGGTCTCTCAAAAAGAACATCAGAGTTATACTCACAGTTCCGCCAGTAATAGTGACTCCCAAGCCATTGGGGTTGCGGTAGCCGCAGCCTTTGACTGGCTCCGGTTTTGGCAGCGGCTTGGGCACCTCCGTGGGATCTGTGGGATCTTTGGGAATGACGCAGCAGACCTCCACACTCTCCTGGCATTTGCGCTCGATTTCATTGTCGTCCTCTCCGAACCTGGTCAGAAAAATATAAGTTAAGGGTGTAAACATCTTCGCAAGAGCTTTGTTTCCCTGCAATAAAATATTTTTGCAGAAAAAAACGAATTCCAGAAAAAAGTGAAAAATAATTTTACTTTCGGTTTTACTGACTTTTTTTTGCCACTGACTTCCGGAAGTAAAGTTATTTTTTACATAGTATTTTTTGGAATTCGTTTTTTTTTTTAAAAAGTTTTTTATTTTACCTTTTTTAGTTGTGATATCCACATGTGACTTATATCGGACAAATCTGAGCCGCTTGCTAAATTTTATTCACTTTGCTTTAGTAGTTGTCGAGGCAGAAGCGCAGGCCACAGAGCCAGATGGCGGGCGGACAAGCGGGCGAACGACCGACGCATCGTTTCACCTCTTTTCATACCTTGGTTCACACCGCGAACTATCGAGCTAACCTACGTCGGCGATACAAAAGTATGAAAAGGGCGTCGTTCGCGTCGCTCGCCCGCCCTCCAGCTGGCGGTGTGGCCTGCGCTTAACTCGAAAACTACTAAAGCAAAGTGAATAAAATTTAGCAAGCGGCTGGGATTTGTGCGATATAAGTCTGCAAAAATGGTGCTCAGCAGCAGAATAAGTTGAAATCTTTTACAGGAATAGATTATTTCTTATATATATATATACTTGAAAGGACCGGACCAGAGTCACGAGTGCTGCTGAGCAGTTCCACCTCTCAAGAAACAAGGAGAAACATTCGGAGTAGATAGTCAACCTTCAGACATTGAAGAGGCGCCTAAACAACAAGGTGATGATGACGATGTCCTTACCTGATGTCCAAGGTCCCGTAACCAGTAACGCTAGCATTGTTAACATCTACGCCCACGTTATTGGAATCGCAGAGATAGTAAGGCACACACTGACACTTCTGTCCCTCCTTGTCAACGAACGTTGATGGCCCTTCTGTTGGCTTTACGGTAATCTGCAAAAGATTTAAAAGTTATTAAAGTGTGGAAGGAGTGGCCAAGGCGTTAATATGACTCATCGAGTTACAGGTCCTTGTCGTACGACAAATTACTAACTAACTCGATGTGCCTTACCAAAAACGCGCACAGTAGATTTATAAGATGATTCATGCAGCTATAGACTTGATTTATAATATTTCAAATTCCCGGATGGGTCCCGCAGAATGGATCCACCGCGCTATGCCCTCCGGAGGCTTCCCATTCATGCAAAATGTTTTTTTTTTTTCATTCCGGTGAAAGCCATAAACTGCCTATGATGTCATGGGTAGGTATGATTGGCAAATCCATATAAGTAAGTCCTAAGTGCCATAAAAGGCACTGCGATTCCTTGAAAAATGTTTTGAAACCTCAAAAGCCCAAAACTACCCTTCGATAACATAACCATGCATTAATCATTTCATGATTGACGTCATTTGATCAAAAGGGGTCCACAAAATGAATCGCCTTGCAAATCTTGCAAACCATGAGGTACCTGCATGAACATATATAGAAGGTGTTTTGAGTTCAATTATAGCCTGGAAGTTTTATGTATTTTCAGAAGGGACCATGAGCGAACACATATTCGCAAGTATCGTGCGTCAAGAATCTTATACCATACTGTTATCCTATCCCATACAATAAAATAGGATAGGATAATAGTATGGTATATGCCTCCCACTATGGACCGATGACCTGGTGAAGGTTGCAAGGATCCGCTGGATGCAAATCGCACGGGAGCGGTCAATGTGGCGAACGCTTGGGGGAGGCCTATGTCCAGCAGTGGGAGTCTTTCGGCTGAAATGATGATGATACAATAAAATGACCCAAATTTGTATATTTGGACTAGATCGAGGTCAAGAGTAAGCCAATTTAGTATAAAAAAAAATTGTATTCACGTTTTCGAAAACGGTTCTAACGATTTCGATGAAAGTTGCAATGTAGGGGTTTACGGAGGCGAAAAATCGATCAATCTAGCTCTCATATCGGGCAAATACGTTTTCTCCATTTTCACCGGAGCGGAGCACGGTCGCCCAGGTTATCTACATGCAGTAGTGTCGGTAATCACAAAAACTTAACTCAGAATTTGGATGATAGTTGCCTAAAACCTCACAACGTATCACCAAGGCGGTGGAAGGGGAATAAAAGTGGCCTAAAACCTCACGTGATTAAAGGAAGGCCCCTTAGCAAGCCAATTTTATACCTAATCAATTGTACTTGAGAAATTCCTCAGAATTTTCAAGTTAATAAAATACGTTAGTAGCTCTAAGAAAATTTGTTTAAGGTCCATCTTGTCCCTATAATATTTCAACATAGAATCATGCAATGGTTTATAACCGTATCATGCAAAATGTATTAACAATTTTAAATGTCTTCCCAATGCATTTTTTCTTCATCACTTTTCGTCATATTGACTCGATAACTCCCTTGATGTTACCACTCTATTCGCTTAGTCGATGTAGAACCCGTTTAAATGGCAACCTGTGATTATTAACTGAGCTTTAGTAGCCGCGCGATGCGGGAGCGGTATGGTGACATTTCGCAACAGTCTATTTCATTCGTTTTCCCGCTGACTGGGTCAACATCTCTATCCCGAAAAGTGCGGTTACCTCAAGCACTGATAAGGTAGGCCTGTGACATCATGTTTTGAACAACCCATAGTTTCCATGCGCTGATATGTATCATTCCTTCTATATTACCCTTATAACTCACGTCTTCAAATCGGTTTTTCGAAGAATTTCTCGTTGGTGGAGTCCCAAAGATATCTATTAGTTCTGAAGTATCGACTGCGGGTATACCTTCCACGTTCACGTTTCTCGTGCCTTGAGCAACCCCCATGGAATTTTTATCTTCATACCCTTGTCTTGAAGAATCTGGTGTACGTGGGGTACCAAAGACCTCTGTCAGAAGCGAAGGTTTGACTGTGGGGACACCAACAACTCTTGTACTTTGAGTAGCCCCAATGGATTTCTTATCTTCAAACCGTTGTCTTGAAGAATGTGGTGCAGGTGGGGTCCCAAATACCTCCGTCAGAAGCGAAGGTTTGATTGTAGGGACACCTTGAACTTTCACATCTCTTGAGCCTTGATTAGACCCCGTTGCACTTGAGTTTTCATGTGCCTGACTCGAAGATTTAGACGTTGTTGGTGGAGTTCCAAAGACTTCAGTCAGGAGTGAAGGTTTAATTGTGGGAAGACCATGGACCTTCACGAGTCTTGTGCTTCGAGGAACCTGATTAATTGGTTATATTTGTTAGTGAGAGAGCAGTGGTGACTCGTTGAAAACGGTAATATAGGCCTGTAACCTAAGCTTAACAATAAACTAAAAAATGACGTCAAAAACTCCTCACCGCTTTCAACTGGTAATGTCCTCATGAGACTAGTGGCTTTGCCAGAGCTACATTTTTAAATCCTAAAGGGAAAGTTTTGAACTACGAGTATAAGTTCTGGGAAATCACAAAGCGCGAAGGTAAAACGGAGGGAAAACCGCTTGGAGTGTACGTAACGGGGCACTGAGAAAAAAAGAGACATTTTTAGCCGAAGAAAGTGTTTTTTTCGCAAATAGTTGGTTTCGTGATTCTATCGTATATAACACCTAAATATAAGGCTAAAAGCATTTTGATGTTTTTTTGTCTCTGACCAGCCGTTTGTCGTAAACATGCAAGGTTTGACTTAGCCGAATTACGGACGACGTATGTGAAATTTAAGTATTTTTTGTATGGATCGGCTGGGAGTTAATAAGGGAAGCAACATTATTTTTGTGATAGGACACATCGTTTTCAAGATGTAAGCAAATTTAGAAAAAAAAGACATAGTTTTTGCACTCGTAGTCGGGTTCGGTAGTGTTACGGCACTGGAATTCTATAGACCCTCCCAAGGTCACTTGATCATGACCTCCAAGGTCACTCGTCCTTGACCTCCAAGGAATCATGAACTCCGGGATCACTTGATCTTGACCTCAAGTTCACTAAACATGAATATATACCTGTTACTGTTCCTGAGAATCGCGGATCTTGACTTGCGGAATTTCGACCTTGACCTAGAGGTCAATGCCCTTGAATTTGAATAGAGATAGAAGTACCCGACTTCTACACAATTTGTATCACATTACTTCTATCTCCATTCAAATTAAATAGCCAGTAAAACCAGACTACTTTGAACATGGAACTGTTTGCTTCAGTGTTGCCAGAACCTTTCCTTTTTAAAGGCAATTCAATAAGACTACATAAACTTGGTGACTCGTTGAAATGTTTTCAAAATGGCCACCTTGCCATCGTTACTCGTAATTGTCTATTGTGCAACGCCATGTGCATTAAATAGATTAGGTGCCTATTCAATGATAAAAATATAGGATGCCATGAGTTCAAATCTCGATTACGATTTTATCGATTCGAAAATAAAGACTATAAAATGTCTCTGGTAAACTAAGGCTATGAACGCGCCTATAAGTTATTGTGTCACCTTGTCAGCCAAAACGACTGAACGATTTGAACTAACGATGTATTTTGAAATACAATCAAAATTGAAGGCATATATAAAAGTTACGCTGAGAATCAGCACTTTTCAACATTAAATTAATATACAAAAAGGCAGTCCCTAGTGTTTTAGCTGGAGAGAAGGTATGGCGGACTCTTCAGCAACACATTTGTATTGATATAGAGTTTTTTTAGGACCCCCACTAGGAATTTCTCCTATATCGTGGGTGCGGTTGGTGCAGTCTGTCAGAAAGATAAAATATATAATCCGGAGCCATGATGAACATAAAGAAGATAGGAAAAGATTGAAAAAGGCAGAAAGCATCGAATGGGTGAGTGAAACAATTTTGAAAAGGTATCAGTGGGGCCAGCTTTTGTTAGGCCAGGTACTCCCTTGCACTCACTTCTTCGATAGATCGCGTAGTTCCAAATCGGTTCGGAGTGTCTGGTCCAAATATGATGTCCAGTGTTTTTTGGTCTACGGGCTTGACCTGATCAAATTTAGATAGTACTATGTAGTTAGGGATATGCTGAACAGCGCCGCATTTTCATGATTCACCAAAAGTCGGATTTTTGTATGTTAGCCTTATAAAAAGCATTTGCGAGAGCAACAATTGTAAAGTCAACAAGTCAACAGATGTATTAGAGGCACACCTACATCAAATTCAGGTTTAGGGATATCTTGAGACATAGCGAGCACTGAACCTGCACTCCAAATGCGTAACACACACACACTAACTTTCAATCACAATGATTTTGAAGTCATTGATTTATATTTTGTCGTAGTTAATGCAATGAATACCTACAAGATGTAATATACCTCTCAAGTGGTGTCTAGGGCCATAAAACTGTTTTTGTTCTATTCGTAAAATAAAATAACGTTCTACAGGAATTCGCACGATCAACTGATCAACATAGGTATGGTAAAACAAAAAAAAGAAGTTACGAACTTCCAAAAGTCACGAGAGGTCTTGCAATTATTCTGTTACACCCTGTAGTTGTATTGTCAAATTGAAAGGGAGTGTGACTGTGTTACGCAATCCGCCGGCCGGTTCTTGCTTTATAAAACTTTTGTAATCCTCATAAAGTAGACAGAACTACTTCACATTTACTATTTTTGTTATTTTCAGCAGTCCGCGCTGAATGCGCCTCGGTTTGTCCAGAGCTTCAGATAGAACTTACCTCTTCAAGAGGTTGTCTAGTAGTTGATGTTGGTGGTTTGCCGAAGATGTCGATCAGGACTGACGGGTCGAGGGTGGTCTGTGCCCCGGCCAGGGCCAGGATCCCGGCTATTATGAGAGCATGCATTTTTCCTGGAAAAAATGGAAAAAGAGTTGTTAAAAACTTAGCAAGGATATTATTTGAGGGTCAGGGCCAGTAGTTGCTCTCTGAGCGTCAGGAAAGGAAAGGAACTGTGTTGATCGGAGTGCTGGGCTGTGAAGAAGACGGATGAAAAAAGATTGCATGTAGCGGAGATGAGAATGTTGAGGTAGATGTGTGGTGTGACAAGAATGGATAAACTAAGGAATGAGTATATTACAGGAAGTTTGAAGTTGCGCCAGTTACAGAAAAGTTGAAAGGGACTGTCTTGGTATGGACATGTGATGAGGAGGGGCGAATCGCTTGTGACTAAAAGAGTAATGAATATACATGTGGATGGATCGAAAGGGAGAGGAAGACCAAAAAAAAGATGGATGGATTGTGTGAGGAATGATATGAAAGAAAAACGAGTAAATTATAGCGTGACGATTGACAGGGAAGAATGGAAGAAAAAAACGTGTTGCGCCGACCCCAAGTAACATGGGACAAGGACAGGAAGATGATGAGGAAAGGAACAGAAGACAGCTCCCTAAATCCTTCACTAGAAGTTAACCTAGGCTGGAAAACTATTCATTTGAGATTGCAGTCTCCCAGACTTCAGAACACAGAGGTGTATTCCCGTTGACCCCACCGCCGCTAGCCACACTGTGGGGTCAGCGGGAATTGATTAAAATCGTTGACCCTACCGTATTTTTGAGTAATAAAATATTACCTACTCAAAAACATTGCATGAGATCGAGTAGGGTTAGTACAGTTGTGCTGGTTATGGGCAGTAACCTCACGAATAGTACTAGGCGAGCACGAATCCAAGAAGGTATTTATTACTAGAAGACCGTACCTATACCCAGAATGATTAAAATGCATACCACCTTGAGGTCATGCCAGCCTGGTACTTTTTGACACGACTTAGAAAACGGAAACAAAGAAGTTCCACTATTTAGAAATGATCATGTAGTTGTTGCCTGGCTTCATCAGGTAAAGAACAAAAAAACGGGTGGTGTTATTTAATTGAAATAAATTATTATCGTATCTAAAGGTCAACAGCCTGATGGTGAAGTAAAAAATTCAATTTCTGAAGTTCTGACGTAATGCAATAAAAAGATATTCGACCAAAAAGCAACATGTTAACAAACCGTGTGTTGTGTGCTTGATGGGATTTCCCTTCGGCAAACATGACAAAGTAAGTTCCCATACAAGTTCCCACAGCTGGAACACAGGCCTCCTTTCTATAAGAAGGAACAGGGTAAAATCAACCACACGGGCCTACTGCGGGCGAGTCCATACAAACCTTCTTCATCTTCATCTCTTATGGTGGAAACACCAGGGAAATCTTTTAATACCATTTAATGACTTTTTTATGCAATAGTTAGTTGTATTGATGATTTTAATGATTATAATTCTGTAAAACATACGTGTTACGGTCGCGAATCTTATTTTGTTCAACGTACAGCATGACACTGACTGGCAAATTGCAAAAAACTGAATGTCGCGGGTTACCCTGGTGCTTCCACCAGGAGTTGCATTTAAAAAATTCCTTACTTAATGCCATAATCACTTTTCTTATAACAAAAACTTTTGGGATTCTAGAGGTGGCTGTTCATGGTTGGGTTGGTCATGGTTTTGGCTGTGTGTTGATTGATAATGAGGAAAAAGAACGGATCGAAGAGAGGCGTTGGGGAAGCTGTTTTTTTCCATATGTTTTTTTAATTAAAAATAAAGAAAACTATTGATTCGTGGTTGATCCGGCTCGCGGCGCACGAGGTAACGAACGGTAAGCTCATTTCACGCGGGGTCTAAGGGAAAACACAAACTGACACGGTGCATTCAGCTCCTTATTTTGAATCATATTCTACCGGAATTTTTCTCCGGATTCTTTTTATTTATTTTCAGTTACTATTCCTTTATTTCAATGTAATATAGCATTCCCTGTACTCAGCACTCCATTTATGTAAATGGTACGTCTAAAAACAAAAATTCTACAATGGATGTTGAAATACTCTAATGAACGACGCGTGAAGTCAGCTGTCCACTTCCTGCCTAGCTACGAAGTTCATCGAACTCGTCGTCGCGCTTACCGTTCGCTACATGCGTTTTGCCACGGTACCGATACATTGCTTAGGAGGAAAGCAAACAAATCAAATTTATTGGATTCCCATAACATTCCTGAAATAATTTCTTGTACCAGGCAGTATGATATACTGAATTCACCCTAACAGTTTGTTGATATAATAAATATTGTGTTTTATTCTGTATAATAGATGTTATAGATATAGACTATAACATCTATTCCATACCGAGTTTCCTCCGTGCCTCGGAAAGCACGTTAAGCCGTTGGTCCCGGCTGTCATTTGTAGATCTTTGACAATCTTTACAGGTAGTCAGCGGCGCAAGTCTGACAACCAGTCTTACTAAGGAATATCGTTTTACCCAGTACTAACTGGCTTCAGGTCGGATAGGCAGTAGCATCATGCCTGCAAACCCCACTCCGACGTAGTTGGGAAAAGGCTAGCCAGCTCCAAAAATCCTACTTCCTAGTTCCTACTAATATTATCTATAAATATGAAAGTTTGTGAGGATATCTGGATGTTTGTTTCTCTTTCACGCAAATCGATTTGGATAAAATTTGGCTCACAGATAGTTTATAATCTAGATTAATACATAGGATACTTTTTATCCAGGTAGTACGACTCTGTGGGACATTACCGAACTCCACGCGGGTGAAGCCGCGAGCGTAAGCTAGTTGATGTCTAAAATAACATGATGTCATTTCTGTAGTCATAAACAATAAAAATTTATGATCTTCGTTAAATTGATTTGATTATTAATTAAGTAGGTATGTACAAGTTCTTATGTCTTTACTGACAGTCATCGTAGACAGCTAAATTAATCTAACCAGAAAATTACTGTCTTGTATTTTTTTTCACCGCCAACAAACAGGCAGTTGAATTACCAACATTTCGTGTGTTATAATCGTAATGTTTTTGTGGGTTAGTGCTAATTTGCCAAATGATGACGATACATAAAAAAACTTTTTTGCAAAAAATAAAACCGACTTCAAAACACAAAAAGGAGAAAAATAACTTTAGCTGCAGAAGCCGGTGACTTTTGTTTGTTTGATTGAGTTTTTTTGCCACCGACTTCTGAAGCTAAAGTTATTTTTCTCCTTTTTTGTGTTTTGTTTTAAAAAGTTTTTTTTTTACATTTTTAGTTGTAATATTCTATACAATATATCGTAATAGGTTTATCCTCAATAAAAATGTAACTTAACATACCTAACTGTCAAAATCTGGGTGTACTGTACACATCTGCGCATCTCCTCAGAGCATACAGGCGTGACGTTATGTTATGATGTCGTGTAAACAATAAACATCCGAGCGATTGCAGTAATCACGACTGATTTGCTGTCTATAATTGAAGACTTCGATTGTATAACTCCGAAGATCAGCATCAGATCTTCACCTAAAAACGGGACTACCGCGAAATAATATTCTTCCAAACCAAAAAAAAATCATCGAAATCGGTTCACAATTAGCGAAGATATCGCTGAACAAACACACAAAAAAATCAGACGAATTGGTATCTTCCTCCTTTTGGAAGTGGGTAATAAATTACGGTATTTATAACTAGATCTATGGGCAACTTATTTGTCCCATTCAATACTCATTCCATCCAATTAACTATAATTAGTTGTTTATTAGCTAATTCTACGATTTAATTTAGTTAGCGAACCTCCACAACGATACTTTAAATCACTATTTTTCAAAGAAGGATATTTTTAAATAACTAAATACATTATGAATTAAAAACTATTAAATAACCTAAAATAAATAAACTAACAACAAACTACAAAAGGGCATCAAAATACTCCTCCTCAACGCTGTCAACCGGTAATGTGCCCAAGAGACTGGCGGCGTTGCCACTTTGTATGGCAACACTTAGCCTCTGGCCAAAGTAAAAGCCAGCCCTTGGGCACATTAATAATCTTTTTTGTGTAAACTTCACAGACGTGATGTGTATAGATAAGTTTAACACAAAACAAAATATAATATTGAATTGATGTTCGTTTTGTTTTTTTTTATCTTTTATTATCCAATAAACATTGTTACAAACTATTTTCAAAAAAACTTAAAACACACCATCGCGGGTTTAACAGCGACATCTATGCCAGATACGGCAACTCGTTGCTACAACACTATTGATCAGTAATTCAGTATACTTACATGTGGGCTAGGTATGATAAACAACGCAACGACTTTAACCTTTCGTATTTTCGAATTGGAGGTACCTAGATTCTAAATAAAAATAATTTAAAAAATTACAGTCTGTAAATTAGTTTTTACAAAGACTGACTCGTCAAGTTATTTTTATCTTCTTAAAACTAGATAAGGCCGGTGTTTCGTACCTGACTACTCCGAGAAGAACGTCGAAACAAACTGAGGTAGACTATTTTAAAGTCTAAACTTAATCTTGGTCAACATGACGACCATGCAGTGTCTGAGATCTTTTGAGTAAAGGACCACGCAAATTTGAGTGGACCTGTCCCGTCAGTGCAAGCATTTGTCAGTTATCGTGTAGCCCGACTCATAACATAACTCAATTGATGTATAACAGCCCGAAAACCACCGTTGGGCTGTAAACACTAGCCGCAACACCAGCGCGCTGTCTGGTCGGAGGCACCTCTCTTTTCTATGGTGAATTAGGGACATCCTGGTCCCCATACTACCTTTAATGACACACCTACATCAGTCGACGCTTATTTGTCTTTTTTTGCCAAACACTCATTATTTTTTAACACTTTTAAACGCCATTTTAATCAGTTTTTCCCCCTAACACGGACTTGCAAGTTTTTTTTACAACAAGCTATTGTTAATTATTGAAAAAAAACTTGATTGCGCTCGACCGCAAGTCAGAACTCATATAGTTAAAAAAAAGTAAATCCAAAATACATAGAAACTGGTTCTTAAAGTCAAACTAATAACGAAACTGGATTCAAATAATGATTTTGTTATTACATAGGTGCTTTATTTTATTGAAGTTCAGAGTTGGTCATCTGATCAACTAGATTCTTATTTATTTATTTTCAATGCCTTTATGTCCTTTGAAATAAATAAGCAGTTTGACTTTGAACCACCTGCGAGAGGGACTAGAGTTCGAAACGCTTTAAAAACGCTTCATAATTCTACAACAGACGCTGCAGTCTCCACATAGATAGCGACAAAAATCGGTCGTTAAGTCATTACGATGACAAATTTCTTTAATAGATTTTCAACCTTATTTCGAAACCTTAAGGTTGAAAATCTATTAAAGAAATTTGACATCGTTATGACTTAACGACCGATTTTTGTCGCTATCTATGTCGAGACTGCAGCCCCTGGATTAGCCGTTTTCACATTAGGCGATAACGACACGATGGAACAGCTGATTTTTTTTACTAACCGACGAAATATTTCTATGTGGAGGGTTCAGAATGATGTACTGAATGCTTTTCGCGTCGCTATCCCTTCCACCCTGTATTTTTGACGTTGCCATCATCGTTCCGACAAGCTGAACTTTTTTTTATATTGGTGGGATGGTAAACCCCCATTTGTCAGCATTTTTCAGCATCATGCTGAGTGGTAACCAGCTTGTCGCAGTCACGACGTGCAAGCTGTTAACTTTCTTCTTTTTTTGTTCCGTCCTGTTGAATTTATAGTTTATTGTTTTATTTTTTGTAATTTTGTATGATGCCTGTCATGGCCCTGCGACAAATAAATATTTTTTCTTTCTTTATAAGTATTCACGTCTTACAGGCTAAGGAACACCTGTAACAATCTATATTTTCATGTCGGAAATACCGCGATGTGTCGTGGAAAAAACACAAACCAGCCATTAGGTTATTTTTTAAAGATACTTCCGTGACTCACTACCATCATCATCTGGCTAGCCTTTTCCCAACTATATTGAGGTCGGCTTCCAGTCTAACCGGATGCATGAATACCAGTATTTTACATGGAGCGATTGCCTATCTGACCTCCACAACCCTTAGTACTGGTAGTACAAGTCTTACCAAGGGGTATCCCCTTGACGGACTTTTTACCTTGACGGTCCTGTAACGACTGCAGTCAAAGATCTACAAATTACAACCGGGACCAACGGCTTAACATATTTTCCGAGGCACGGAGGAAACTCGGCGTATAATGGGTGGTCACCCATCCACGGACCAACCTAGGCAAGCACGGCTTAACCTAAAGATCGCCCCGAGTGGCTGTTATTATTTAGCCACGAGCTCCTTATGAATCCCCATGTTGAGATTGATTGACAAAAATAACAAACATACCGCCTTCCACAGATTTTTTATTCATAACTAGTACCTACCTACATTTTACAAACTACAAAATTAGATCTTAAATAACAATAAAAATATGTGGGTATAAGTATCAAAATAAGAAAAAGAATTGAAGGGCGTCAAAAAAATATAATAGGAGAAGTGCCCAGAAGGCTGGTACCATTGCCACATTTATTTATTTAATACTTCAAGGACAAAGTACAGAGGCGGACTTAATGCCATAGGCATTTTCTACTCAGTCAACCTTTGGGTGATGCAGAGACAAACAGTGGTAGGTGTATCTATCTGCAAAAAAACACACATTGCAAATATTTTTTTTTTTTTTGGATGGCAATGCGGAGCTTTTCCCAAAACAACATAGGCCAAGAAGAAAAAATACGTATTCAACACATTCATTGCCAAGCTAAAACGCTGAACTTACCTAGATGGCCGAAATAAAAAAAATCTTTGAATGTCTTCCCTAGTGACCTAAACAAATACCAGAACCCAATACGCTGATTCCGCTATTTTATGGCTCGTACATAATTGTAAGGCACCATTACGCGACGACGTATGATGTAACAATTAACGTGACGAAAAAACAAAATTACTGAACCGATTTTGATGAAATTTCTATGGGACCAATCGAGAAGTATATCCTTTCACTTAAAATAATTATTTTTCAAATCGGTTTACAAATGACGGAGTTATGAGGTAACAAACATAAAAAAAAAATACAACCGAAATGAGAACCTCCAACTATTCCTTTTCAAAGAAAGTCGGTTAAAAAAGGCCAGCCTGTCACGTGAAGAGTCGACCAACCGCTCGGCGATATCCCGATTAACCTCTGACCGCCACGGTCGGATATAGCCGACAAATGAAAACGTGCCCAACACGCCACCATCGAGGAAAGGTTTTTTTTTTTAATTTGTAACTGCTGTTTAATGATAGTATAATACGAAATAGTGTCAAATCAAATTAAACAAAGATGTTAGGAGTGATATTTTAATACAAAAACATGGGACGAAAGGCATTGATTAATTGGTTATCAATAAGATGTTGGAAGATATTTTGTTGTAAGTATTTGCGCTGAATTTGTGGCTTGGCGTGGGAGGGGACGTAGATGCATTTACGCTCTGGCGTTCAATAGGTTTTTAGTGGGTAGTTGGTCAAGAGCACGAACTTTTACAGAGTGCGTTTACTCAGCGATAAAATACTAGGGAACCTAATGGGTGTAAAAACACCCTTAGCGAAGCCAAAAGGCACTTTTTCTCCCCATCATTGCATTGTTCTGGACCATACATGGAGATATTGGGGGTCAAGGTTCCAACCTTTTCACAAGTTTTTAATCTTATAATTTTACTTTTAATACCTCCATGACGCCCGTACTATTCAATGTTTCCATCAGCTCAAAGGTCTGAGTGCGTTACATTGAGTCCTACCGTAAAACGTGATTTTTCACCCCCAAAAAAAAAGGTGTTTTTCCAGCAATATTTTTTGCGTAGTTACTTAGTTTGATGTACAGAATGCTTGGTTGACGGCTTCGTGAAGGGTCCGCTTACATCTTGTATATTCGTTGTTACTACTGAGTAATTCCTACTGGAGAAACCCAATCTTGTAGCGTATCTATAACATTACTTGTATTAGATCTACGCAACGATGAATCTATCTAGCCTATCCTCTGTGTTTGTGACGGCTTCCAGTCTTACCGGATGCAGCTGAATACCAGTATTTTAACATGGCGCGACCGCACAT
This sequence comes from Noctua janthina, assembly GCA_963576755.1. Lineage (NCBI taxonomy): Eukaryota > Metazoa > Arthropoda > Insecta > Lepidoptera > Noctuidae > Noctua > Noctua janthina. Next base: position 8,975,925 of record OY755080.1, on the reverse strand, counting down.
GTGACCTGCACAACCCATTTAGTATTGAGTAACACGATACCCCTTAGTAAGACAGTCATACTTTCGGGCTTGAGACCACTCTTAACATAAGACTAATATATATAAAATCTTAACTACTGTCAAAGATCTACAAATGAAAGCACTAACAATGGTTTAACATGCTTTCGACTTTTCTGAGGCACGAGAGGGTCGGTTTTGCTTACCGACTTAATTAGAATGTTTGGTTTTTTTTTCGCTTCCATTTGTAATGCAGATTAGATCAATAATATTCATATAATCATCGTGCACAGCAGTACAGCTAGTATTTGACCATGACCCCATGACCGGCGACATGGTTTTATCTAGTTTTTGACCTACACTTTAACAATAAATACCCACATGTTTCAGCTCATAGAGCTACAAACAAGTCTAAACTCCGACTGCAAACATGATTATACATTATCGAAACTAGAAATCTAAACATAGTTGAAAATCGCATCAAAATACGTCAGCCAATTACCGACATCAACAAACACAAAAAAACAAAAAGATCACTCGTACTACCTACCTTCGTATTACAAATCACAGCACTAATAAAACAACTAAATAAAACACTTTGGAGCGTTAAAAACTAAAGGTCATTTGGTTTGAACTTTGAATTATTGTTTTTAATAAATTTATTACTTTTAATGATGACTTGTGCTCATAATGACATCTTAGAGGCGACTGGTACGATGTTCCCACTACGATTGAATAAGAAATAAAAGAAACACACTGAGATTACGTTACGTGGCGAAAAACTTGTTATTCTGCAAGGTTGTGGGAACTTTGAAGGCTTACTGGGTCATTAACGTGTTCCCTGATATGGAAACTATGAAATATGGTTAATTTAACGTGAGGAAAACATCATGCCATGGCTTGAAATTGCTCTGAGAGGAATACAAACCCTATTTAAACGGTTAACATTAGATAGATGGTACCTAGTGTCAAAATCTTAATAGACCAATTCTAAATTTTTTTTTGTACAAAAACCTTTGCCCATCTCAGAGGATGGGGAAGGTTAGATAAAACCTCCATAAACTCTTTTCCCTCTCACATTTCAATATTTATGATAACCTCTGCTAAGTACTAAACTTCAACATTTTTTGGAATAACCCTACTGTGGGTCGAAACGGTCTCTTCTCACACAGACAAAACATGAACACTTGGGATGAACCTCATCGTTTGATGAGTTTCAAGTTCAAGCACGCACGGAATCGCAATTTGCCCATGCTCCATCCTTTTCTGTTGCTCAGAACCGTCGTTTGCTAGAGCGAAAAACAGAGTGTGCTGCCGAGCGCATCGTCGATGCTGCCGCGTGCGATAGTGCTCCCTCTAGAGACGCTTGCTCATGGTCCAATCAAATGGATGATTTTATGAATGATGATAATAAAATCTCTATTTTTAAGCTGTTGGAAGAAAAACAAGCGACTGACCTGACGGTAAGTCACAGCAGCCTATGGACACCTGCAATTGGCACCAGAATCGTCGCAGATGCGCTGCCATTTCAGACACAAAGCTGAAATAACTCATTGTGCCTATTACCGCTTGTTTAATGTTTTTTGTCTGGTCATATCCGACAAGGTTACGCGCATGTAGCAGTGTAAGCTAAGCGTGTCGTCATGATGTAAAATAAATACACAAACTGGTTGTGCGGTTTTCCTCATCCATGATTACCTTGTGTCGAATTTATCTGTGATTTTGTATAGTGTCTCTACTCCTAGTGTCTGCGTTAGTAAAACCCGCATGGAGTGGCTATTCGCCTTGCTATGTTCTGTCTCCTAATTTATGGAAGAAAGTGGGAAAAAAATCTTCCTACCTCCACTGTTATTTTCTGATTAATTTCGTTGCGGGATCCAAGACAGTTGGGTCGTTTCTCCGCACCCTACATTGCGTCAGCTCTTCTCTAGTCGCGACTGTTGATTCTGGTTTTCAGGAGTTGCCGTGGTTGGGAATATGGAGTGTGGTGAGATTGACACCACGTGTTTTATATTTTTGCCATAAGGGTAGGCAGCAATTACAATGAGCAAAGATATCCCATTCTTCCTTTACGGCCTAGACAAATGGTAATAGCTTCCCAAGCGTATTTTATTCCACAATTTGCAATAGGATTGACATAAGATTTTTTTAGCTTTGCTTTTTTGTGATTCGAAACAATGTTGACTCATCCTCATGTTCGTTTTCGCTTACATAATATAACTTCTTCTAGGCCTTTTGGTTCTTCCTGCTTTGTCCACACGCGTACCTTCACGCTTGCAAATACTGGACCTTGTTGAAAGTCATACAGGGTGGAACGGACTGGAAGAGCACCGACGTTCAAACGGGGTCTTTATTTCTGACTCCCACCGCCACCCCCCCCAAAGGAATTTTCCAACGATATTTTTTTTTTAAATCTGCTGTTTAGGCCTTGTAGGTATTTTTAAATTACCGATTAAAAATTTCTATGTGAGGTTAATAAGTGATTAGATGGTAGGTAACCGTTTGTGTGACTGTGTCCCTTTCACCTTGTATGGATGTTCGAATTTTATGTTATTTTTATACATAGGTGTAGTTATGTAAAAAGCTTAAAAAGTAGGTGTGCCTAGTGATGACCGCTATCCAATGTATTAGGTACAATTAAATATCAATGTGACTTTTTCAATGTCGTTTCGTTGGTTCTACGATGGATAAAAAACATAACAAGTGTGGCTTATTGAATTTTGGATAAACCACAAATAACACAATATAAATAACCTAAATAAAAAAATTATAAACCTAGTCTTCCAAATAACATTAGGCTGAAGTTATTGTGCCATTCCTTCTCTTCTTGTCTTGGTTCTGTAGTTGTAACCTCATCAGCTGAGCAACAGAGCACGGGATACTGTGTTTGATTCCCAGTCGCAACCTGCTCATAACGTTCCCACGGCAGGGGCATTCTTACTTAGTTCTCCACCACGCGAGGTCACGGGCGTTCAGAGTCTGTGCGCTCACCTCAGTGATGACCGGCAGCACAGTGGTCACGTGCTGCCGTGCACACTTGCACAGCGAGGCTCAGAGGAGACCTCTGTATAGTCGCCCCAGGGATGTGCCTTAACAGGCGTTGCACAGAGGGGGCTCCGGACAAGTCTTTTGAGAGGTAACGGTGCCTCCTCCCATGTGTGGATAGTGACCACCGGGGTGGTGTTAGTGCGGTAAAAATCCCACACTCTTCGGTCTTATCCCCAAAGATTGGTCGCCTTTTGAAGGTTTCCCCTCGAAACCAAAAAAAAAAGTATCCACCACGTGGCCCAGCGCGGGTTTGTAGGTAAATTGTTATTGAGACTGTCCGTGAAGAATTTCTCAGTAGCAGCCTTGAATCTAAATCTGTGCTCAAATCACTGGGAGCGACAAATAGACTCGCCCTCATTATATATATATGGAAATCAAACATAACTAGTAAAATGTGTGTGCCGGTTGTATGTGTCTGCGTCTGAGTTTACCGAAATTTTTCGTCGACACAATTTAAAAAAGTTGTTCCATACACATCTTGCTGCATCGTTCTCACATAATGTAGGTACCATCTCAACATGAATGATGTAACCAAGGTTTTGTTAAAGTATTCTGATTGAGTGTCCATGGAGTCTCTTGCCCGTTCTTCTCCATAGAGATCTACGTTAGGGAATGGGCAACTACAGTACTTTCACAGTTTTTATGCCTTGTGACTGGGACTGTAGCTACTTTTCATTGTTCTTTGTTTCGACAATTCAAAAGTGCCTGTAACTGGCCTACTTGAAATAAATGCTTTGATTTTGATTTTTGATACATTTTGACCATGTAGGTAATTGCACTTTTGTGGAAACAAAAACTGTTTTTTGTAGGCGAGATGTTATGTTTCTCGCGCTACCTACATAAAATTCACATGCCGGAGATTTACCTAATTTATGGATATTTAATAGGGTTACGTAGGTGGACCAAACAAACGAACGATGGACTGTGTGAAGAATGATATGGTAAGAAAGGAGGTGAGCGATGAGATGACGAGTAATAGAGAGGGATGGAAGAAGAAGACATGCTGCGCCGACCCAAAATGAATTGGGATCAGGGCTGGAGAATGTTGATGATGAATGGGGTCAGGTAGGTATCATTGTTCATCATCTGCCTGGATTCTCCCATCTATGTTGAGGCTGGTTTCCAGTCCAACCGGATGCAGCTGAAAACCAGTATTTAACATGAAGCGACAGCCTTTCTGATCTCCATAATTTAGTTAGTGCTGGATAATACGATACCCCTTGGTAAGACTGGTTGTCAGACTTACGGGCCACTGACTACTGTCAAAGATCTACAAATAGACAGCCGGGTCCAACAGCGTAACGTGCTTTCCAAGGCACGGAGGAAACTCGGTATGTAATGGGTGGTAACCCATCCACGGACCAACCTAGGCAAGCACGGCTTAACCTAAAGATCGACCCGAGTGGCTGTTGTTATTTAGCCACGAGCTCCTCATGAATCCCCCATGTTGAGATTGATTGACAAAAATAACAAACATACCGCCAATCCACAGATTTTTTATTAATTACTAGTAGGTACACACGGCGACACATCAAGCTATACAAAACCAGTATAACCTGACTTCACTTTGTGTGAACTTTCCGTACGACGTGAGATCAGCTTAATTTGGTTTTGCATAGCTTGATTGGCGGCCGTGCGTACCTACCTACCTACATTTTACAAGCTACAAAATTACTGTACACTGTTAATACCTACTTATTGCATGGCTTAGCATTAAATATATAGTCATGTCAGTTATTAAAGTACATAAATAACAATCGTTTCATTATTTTCTGAGAAAGATGAAGATAAGTACAAGTACCTGCATTTGCATAAATCTATTAATATGCAAATGGAATTTGAAGTACTAAGAAGGCATAGCAATTACACAAGGTGTAAAAGAGTAAAATGATCATAGAAGGATCCAACACCACAGTAGATATTATTACCGTGCCAACAAACAAACAGCCGTAACAAAGCGTTTTTAGGGTTCCGTAGCCGTATGGCGAAAAACGGAACCCTTATCGTCGTGTCTGTCTGATGGTGGCACGTGTGTCGGATCATTTAGTTCCCTTCAAAATGGTTGAGTTGAATGGTGCTGATACATGCGTCATGTTCGTACACGGGCGCTGTCAGTTGTGACTGGTCATCTCTTATTTGCCACGGCTTATTTGAATTAATTATTTTATTTTTGAGTTGTTTTTACTATGGACACTTTTAACGTACACATCTTGCTGCATCGTTCTCACATAATGTACCATCTCAAAATGAATGATGTAACCAAGGTTTTGTTAAAGTATTCTGATTTAAAAGAGTGTCCATGGAGTTTCTTGCCCGTTCTTCTCCATAGAGATCTACGTTAGGGAATGGGCAACTACAGTACTTTCACAGTTTTTGTGCCTTGTGACTGGGACTGTAGCTATATTTTACTGTTGTCTTTGTTTCGACAATTCAAAAGTGCCTGTAACTGGCCTACTTGAAATAAATGCTTTGATTTTGATTGATTTTTTGATTTTGTCTGTCCGTCTGTATGTCACAGCCACTTTATGACGATACTACAAGGATTTTAAACTTTCATGGTCACTAACATTATTATAACTAGAAAACGGCATTTTTAATTTATTTTTTATATCGGGAACTCAAAGAAAACAATAAACATGGTAAATATCCCGTCTTCTAGTTATAATAATGATACTATAAGGATTACACAGTTGAAAAGTAGGTAGATGTATTCTGTGAACTGCTTTACGATTTTAATACAGAACATTCTGAAAAAAAATATTATTGTAGAACGTAAAAAACACTTTCAACGAAAATTGGTTTGAATGTGAATTGATGTTTAGTTATTGAGATATGGGACTTTTTCATCAAACTGCAGCAGTAACGTTGTTTTTCATTCATTAACATACTATGAAAAACAAATTTAGTTTTGCTGTTGATTTTAATACAATACAACATGTTTAGTGCTGCGGAACCCTGTGTGCGTGTAAATACGACACGCACTTGGCCCGTTTTTTGTAGGAACATACACCAAATTAAGTGACTGAGCAAAAATGATTGTTGGCAAACGACTTCTTTTTTTTGGTGTGAAATATCACGGTTTACGGTAGCGCTCAATGTAACACTCGTAACATTGTGCTGATGGATGCATTAAATAGTACGGGGGTCAAGGTTATAACATATAAATTAGTATGATTTTTTAAAGTACAAACTTTGTCCTTCAATATCTCCGAACCTACATTGAACCTTAAGGTTTTGAAATAAAGTTGAAAATCTATTAAAGAAATTTGACATCGTTAAGACTGCAGCCCCTGGGGCTGCAGTCTCGACATAGATAGCGACAAAAATCGATCGTTAAGTCGTAACGATGTCAAATATCTTTAATAGATTTTCAACCTTAAGGTTTCGAAATAAGGTTGAAAATCTATTAAAGAAATCGCTATGTATGTCGAGACTGCAGCCCCAGGTATGATCCAGAACAAAAAATATCGCAATGACGGGGAGCACAATTACCTCTCGTCTTCGTTAAGGGTATTTTCTCACCCGTTATGTACTCGTCTCCATACCCTTTTGAGAAATTCAGACGTGATGCTATGTTATTATCAGAGGTCGGAATTAGGTAGAGTTATTTGTGTACTTACACTGATTTCATACAGCGAAAGAATAAAGTGGATATGCCTCAAATCCCAAAATTAATTTTAAAGAGCAGAAAAATCCCGTGATTCATTAAATAAAAAAGTTATTTACTTTTACACAATTTAAACCATCCGACATCGGACATCATGCGCACGCAGCGCGGCAGTTAATGAAAAAATGTCGCGGGTTCGATTCCCCCACGGAACAAATATTTGTATGATCTACAAGTAGTTGTTCCGGGTCTGGGTATTTGTGTATGTGTGAGTTTAAGTCTTTGTAAACGCATCCACGCTACAGGAAAAAATCCTAGTGTGTGGCAACGTAAATAAAAAATTGTATTGTGAATTAATGTAAATACTAATAAAAAATGTATGTTTATTATCTTTGTTTTATTTGTCTTATCTATCTCTGAGGTTTTTATTATTATTTATTTGTAATATTGTTGGCCACACGGGATTGTATTATAAATCCCGGGAAGACCCATATTAATATCAACATTTCGATGCAAGTACATAAATAACTCTACCTAATTCCGACCTCTGGTTATTATGGTACACTAGCTTTTGCCCGCCGCTTTGGTCGCGTTATTTTAGAATTTGACAATCAATTCGGGATGTACTCTGCCTGTAATAACATAACTCAATCATGATTCGAAAGACACGTGGCGCCATTTTTGTTTTCTTCGGGAACAGTACTTTTTTCGGGATGAAAGGTATGTCTCTTTTTGAACACCTGACAACGTATATGCAAAACTTCAGGATGATCGGTTCAGTGGTTTATTCTTGAAAAGGTAACAAACAAACTTACTTTGGCATTTATACCTAATATTAGTTAGGATTAGAAAGTTAGGATATCAGTACTATATCATAATATAGGTACAAGGTGAAACGGACACCAATGCTAAAACGGTTACCACGTATTCAGTACTTCGTTCTGAACCCGATTGATGTACTGTACACATCCTGTACATCAGTACTATACATATATCATAAAAAATGTCAGTGTTATATTTTATCTTATTTATATTTCTACCAGTCTTGCTTGCCAAGGGGTATCCAGTAACAGGGTTTTAGAGGTCAGTCAGGCGATCTCTCCATTAAAATCTTATTTAGGTATCTGCTTCTGATTAGATTATAATTCGACCCCGACATAGTTGAGAAAATATTAAGGATGATGAGCGAGCATGTTTATCGTTTCAAGTAAGAATTATACTGAGTCAACAGAGAGAAATGGGTCATCGGATCTCGCTGGTCTCGTAACCTTACTCTTTCCGATAAGATTACCAGTTTTATTATATTTATTTATGAACAAGGCTAATGGTACTGTAATAAAACTATACGATTACTCATATATAATAAAAGTACTCTGTGGATCACTCACTGCACTCTAATAGCGCATTTAAACACCATCTGTAGTTGTAGGCAAAACTATAAAAAAATCTGGTTTAACCGTAAAGTTCGGTACGGGTCCCTTGAGGGGCGCAACACATGAACCACCGCTGGCTTGGTACCGGCTCCGAAAAAGGCAAACATTGGTGATGTTATGTGTTTATAAAAGTCAATCTACAATCTAGATTTGATGATTAAAAGCAATTATTTCGATTCGATGCAGACTTTGATACATTAGTTACAAATGACCCCGATTTGTAAATCGTGGGGAGAATAAAATCGTCACGCTAGCTTATTTAGGTAATCATGTATTGATCAATTTACACAATGGGACCATCACTAGCCATAACAAGCTCTTAGGGGCCCGATATTTTAACCTGTATTACATTATTACTCCACCAAATTAATAAGACAACCCCATGGTATAATAATATACTTCGCCTGGTATTCTCTTCCCGTGACAGCTGGGTCACGTGATTGGCCCAAGAATACGTCATCTGTTGCGATGTTGTCGATGTGTTGCCACGGTGTGTGATTGAATTACCCAAGCAAAATGCATTTTTTAACTTAACAAAGCAATTATGAACTAATAATTCAATATTTAAATTAATTTAAAACTAAATAGATGAATCACACGAGTTTCTAAATAGTTAAGCTAGTTAGTAATTTACCTAAATGAGAGTCCCTAAATTTACTCAAAAAGGACAATCAATGGTAACACTTATCGTGACGTAGTCTTGGGCCATCGTGGGAAGAGAATACCAGGCAAGTATATTATTATACCATGGACAACCCCAAGCCGTAATATTGACATGTATATATTTTGCGTATAGTTACTTAGTTTGATGTACATAATGCTTGGTTGACGACTTCGTCAAGGGTCCGTTTACACCTTGTGTACCTGAAGGAACTTATGGAAATTACAATACATCAGACGAAAACTTACTCTGGGGGAACTACATATATACTATCATGTACTGAATCCATGGTAAAAGTTTTCTTTATGATGTGCCTTCCATCGTGTACAGTCACCAGCAATGAAATGTACACACGCAGCAACTTTTAAAATTGATTTTCTACGCATTGCTTAACGTATTCATGAACATAGTATTTTAGAAGCCATACTTTTACGAAATAGGTCTTATTTCAAAGTCATCATCATCTGTCTAGCCTTTTCCCAACTATGTTGGGGTCAGCTTCCAGTCTAACCGGAAGCATCTGGAAACCTGTAATTCACGTGGAGCGACTGCCTATCTGACCTTCACAACCCAGTTAGTACTGGGTAATACGATACCCCTTGGTAAGGCTGCGTATCCAGGAGATATGTGCTAGGCCGCGAGCCGAGCGGTGCGAGGATGCGTAGCGACGCTGTGAAACGGGGCGCACAGTCTCAGCTAAGTAAGCGTATGATGTGAATAACCTTCATAATTGTAATTTCACTAGATTACGGTTCATATTAATTAATGTTTAAAAAAATACTGTTCAAGCTCTTACTATTTAAAAGATATTATACCGTTAAGGGCTACTTGGAAGACAAGTTAATAGCATCTGTAATTTTTAGAGAGCAGCGGTGGCCCAGTGGTGGCGGTCCCGACTTACGAGCTGTAAGTCGTGGGTTCGAACCCAGGCAGGCGTATTACTTTGTGTAATTTATTTCATCACCACTGCTCTCAAAACGGTGAAGGAAAACATCGTGAGGAACCCGGCATGTCCTAGAACCTAAAATTCGAAGACATGTGACATCTACCAACCCGCACTGGGCCCGCGTGGTGGATTATAGCCCATTCCCTCTCATAGAGAGAAGGCCTGTGTCCCAGCAGTGGGAACATTGTAGGCTGCTGCTATGCTATTGTGAATACATTTGCACGCCATGTTATGGCAGGATATGCTGAAACAAATTTACAATAACATGATTCGATTTGATTTATTCGTATAGGACGTTCAATAAGCAAAATCTAAATGTGGTCTTGTAAATCCGAGATCCATGAAGCGTCCGTTCTATGTTAAATACAACATGTTTCAAACGAATATGAACCTTATTTGTGTATAATCAATCTGTAAATTCATATAAACGATTATGATCAAGTTAAAGGTTAGTATTTTTGACCCCCGACGCAAAAAGAGGGGTGTTATAAGTTTGACCGCAATGTGTACGTGTGTTTGTCTCTGGCACCGTAGCTCTTAAACGAGTGATCCGATTTGGGTACAATTTTTTTTATTTCAAAGCTAGTTTCTTAGCGATGGTTCTTAGATACGTTTTTATCAAAATCGGTGCTGCGTTTACTAGATATGGGGGATAAAAGTGGTGATGAATAATCGAATATTTTCAAATATACCCAAGTGGGGTATCAAATGAAAGTGTATATTACAATTAGCCATGTTTTATCAAAACCGGCTCAGCCATTTTATTCACTTTCATATGTTTGTTCGCTTTTCTTTGTTGCGATGGGGTTTTTTTTAAAATTTTATATTTAAATTTTTGTTATGTGTTAAAACTGTAAACAAAAACAACCCAATAATTTTTAAAAACATATATTTTTATTAATGTTAAAAAATATTTACACTTCGTAATACATTTGCTAACACAGAACTATCTAATATAATACTCGGTGGAAGGGACACGGACCCCCAAACGGCTACCAAGTATGCAGTACATCTTACTGAACCCGACATACGAAATTCAGCTATTCCATACATTTTGACCGTGTAGGTATTGTATTTTTCTAGGAACGAGGTGTTTTTTTTTTATATTCATCATCATCATCATTATTTCCGCCGAAAGACGTCCACTGCTGGACATAGGCCTCCCCCAAGTGTCCGGTCCCGTGCGTCTCACATTCAGCGGATCCCTGCAACCTTCACCAGGTCATCGGTCCACCTAGTGGGAGGCCTTCCAACGCAACGTCTTCCAGTTCGCGGTCGCCACTCCAGAACTTTCCGGCCCCATCGGCCATCCGTTCTGCGAGCAACATATATATTATCGGTGAAAAATTTCTATCTCCTCGAAGTTCAGAATGAAGTACTGAATACATGGCAGCTATTTTAGCGTCGGTGTTCCTTCCACCATGCATAATTACCGCTAATGCTCCTGCCGTCACCTCTCTGCTAGAAGAGGATGAAGCTGTCCTTACTGCTAAAGTGCGAGGGAGACAAACTACAGACACTGTGAAGGTATAACAAGTCCCCGAAAACCTGCCAAGTATTTATCAACCTTGTTCTAATTGAAATAAAGTTGAATATTGAATGAACTTCCACTAGTCTGAGAAAGGATCAACGTGGACAATATTTATTTTCGACTTTATTTTTAACAGACGCAATGTTGATATTTGTTTGGCAGTGAAAACCGCAACTGGCTTATATATAACTTTAAGAAACGCTTCCATAGACGACATTGCCGCCTGTTGCTGTCTCCATATAGAGTTATATAGCAACCAGTAGCCACTGCGGTCGCCTTTTTCATTGTAAAGCTTGTCTCACTAAGGGGCGGGACAAACAGAAAAGACGTAAGAGGAGGACGCGGCGCAGGCGCAGCGACCCTTCAATAAATTTTCATACAAAATGTATAGAAGCGTCGCGACACAAAATAAACAGGGCGCGGACGAGACACAGAAATGAAAAACGCGTCCTCGTCTTACGACTTTTCCGTTTGTCCCGCCCCTCACACAAATTCGCCTATCCATTCGTAACAGCTCCATCGAAATCGGTCCAGTTGTTTACAAGAATGCAATGATTTACATCATTAGATGTACCCGTACGCGTTGCGCTAAAGTGCTTACAGCGCGTTCGCTGTGTTTTTGAAAAAAAAAAACGTAACCTTTTGAACGCCAGAGCATAAACGCACGCGCGTGTCCTCCACGTCAAGAAACAATTTCACCTACCATTTTGTCACATATTTGTGTCGTTTGGCGTACAGGGCTCGCGCTTGCTTGTCACGTATATGTGACAATGGCGTTCAAACGGTTAATAAAGAAAACTTAACACAAAGTTCAGTTTTGCGCTACAACCTTCAAAGATTTTTTAAATAATACTAGCCATTCTGAAATCCACCGTATTTACTGTAACATAAAATTGATTTATCATATTCGTTAAAATGGAAATAAAATCAGTTGGAAACAGTTTCAGTTTGAAGAGATATAATATTAACTCAAGCCTTTTAGCTATGGGCGTATAGGAAGAAACTAGTGAGCGAGACAATAGGGCCTTATAGTTCTGTTCAAACCTTATGACGGCTCGGAAGTTAGCTGCGAGTGACGGTCTGCGCAGGTTTATCGGTTCAAACTTTACGTAATGCTGCGCAGAACTCAATGTTAGGTATCAGCGGGGCGCAGAGGACGCTTCGTTTTGACTACATAATGCGCAGACAGTCACTCGCAGCTAAATTCCGAGCCGCCATAAAGTTTGAACAGAACTATATTAGATTCACCTTTTTTGTTTAGTACGGTATATTTTTCTTAACATTATTTCCACAGCGGCGCCCATTTGGGTTACGATGACAGTATTCAAATGTCACAGATACATTTGCGGACGCGCTAAGGCCGATCTAACGATATAAAACTTCGCGTGAATGTACAAAGATTAACATAATAATGTATGAGCTAGTTTAATATACATTTTATTTTAGTATGGGGTGTTCAGGCTACGTATGGCGCGGTCGGGATTCGGATCGGTGGCAGATTGTCAAATTAGATAGGTAGGTATTAATAAATTACTCTCATTTGAGTTCCTCTTAGGTAAAACAAAATGATTTTTATGGAAAATTATTTAATTTTAAATATGTGTGTAAAATGTAGGCTCGCGACGCGGCAGTCCTCGCAAGAGATGGCGGGACGAGCTGGACAGAACCAACAATCAGTGGTCGCTATTAGTCCAGGATCTATGTCCTGGATCGAAAGATTTGGAAGTCATGGGGAGACCTTTGTCCAGCAATGGGATAACACAAGCTAACAGTAAAATATAGGTTTTAACTAATATTTTATTTCACACCGACTTTCTACACACATTTTTGGGTCCTGCATCTATATCTGGTCGAGCCCTCAATAATCATCGTATTGAAATGTTAAGAGGAACTTTTAAAAGAGAGTAATTTATTAAAAATGGTTATGTAGTGAATGAATAAAGACTAATAGTTCAACGGTTAAGACATCAATGAATTTGTTTCCCACCCGTTTTACTATTGCACGAGCCCACTTTTAGTACAGTCGACCTTGTAATTGCTTTATCACTTTTGACCACAATTCTCAGTAATTTAAACTTAGTTACAGTCCTTTTACAATTATTTTACCTCTGACATCTGCCTTCAGCTGCATCCAATTAGACTGGAAGCCGACCCCAATATATTATAGTTTGGAAAGGCTGAACAGAAGATGATAACTGTCGTGTTAAAAGGTGGTGAAGCTATTACAAGGCCAACAATACAAACACAGCTCAGTAAGTGGGGTAAACAGGAATACTATAAATGTGAAAACACATACTTCATAAATTCTTTAAAAATAAGGCAGTTAAATATTTAACAGTGCACTAGTTTTGCTCGCGATGTTGCCCGCGTTGTTATTTGTACATCTTCTATTAAAATTGCTTTCCATATGACCGTGTTTCTTCGAAACTATGCAACGAATTTCGAGTCGGTTTCCACCGTCATTTAGACTATTAATATTTATCTTAGATCATCACCACGCGGCTTCCAGTTTAACCGGATGCAGCTGAATACCAGTATTTTACATGGAGCGACTGCCTATCTGACCTCCACAACCCAGTTAGTACTGGGTAATACGATACCCCTTGGTAAGACTGGTTGTCAGACTTTTTGGGCCACTGACTACCTAACGACTGTCAAAGATCTACAAATACACCCGGGACCAACGGCAAATATTAATAACGGCTAATATTTATCTTAGATACAAGGTGTAAACGGACCCTTCACGAAGCCGTCAACCAAGCATTCTGTACATCAAACTTAGTGAGTTTATGCAAAAATTATTGCTGGTAAACGACTTTTTTTTTGGGGTGAAATATCTAGTTTTACGGTAACGGTGAACTCAAAAAGTGGTGGTATTCAAAGTAAAGTTATAATATTGAAAATACGTATTAAAAGAAACGTGTGAAAAAGAACTTTGACCCCCAATATCTCCGTAACTAGAAGGTTCCCAGGTATGGTCCGTAATGAAACAATGATCGCAATGACGGGGAGGACAAGTGCCTGCCGCTTCGTTGAGGGTATTTTTAGACCCAGTATGGCATAGAAATTACGATGATTTGATATGTCGCTACATGAGAAGATAGCATCCGTGCGATGTAAGGACAGGTCACTAGTCACATAAAAGTTCTTGAAGCGAGCGGAGTCTCGAGCAAAACCTAGTTAATAATAATAAGTATTGCATTGATCTGGCAACTTAACAACAACTGTCGGGCGACAGTGGCGCAACATTTGTAAAAAAACGTTACAACAGCGCCTTGCATTGATTATTCCTTAAAATTGCGAAGAGGCCTTTACACTGCAGTGAAATAATTATAAGTTGATGTGGTAGTTACAGACTTATTATTCCGCCACTGCGTAGCGACTGCGGGGCAATCGCGTGTTGAATGCGACGCTATTTATTTCAGTTTGATGAAGAAGACAGTTTTATAGACTTCATTTTCCGCCACTGCATTGCATGCCAACCAGCCGCGAGCGAATGCGACGCACTTTTTATCAGTTGATAAAGTAGACTTCGTTTTCTGCCACTGCGTAACGACGGCGGGGCGACTGCGTTGCAATTGCGGGGCGACTGCGTTGCAATTGCGGGGCGACTGCGTTGCAATTGCGGGGCGACTGCGCATACCAGCAGGTCAACATTTTTTTTCTCAGTTTTCTCGCATTAGCCCGTGTATGTCAGTAATACAACCCCATACAAATGTGTGTATTGCACGGCCAGGGGGTTACAGGTTCTCGTGCAAGAAGTGCAAGAGCGTCGCCTCGTAGTGCTTCGCCGCGTGCATCGCGCGCAGTGAGTGCCTCTCGCCGGGGTATACCTGTGGGGGGTAACGTCGTTATTAATGATTTACACGCACACATCTTAATGCCGCTGAGTCTAGCAGACGGACACAGAATATCACAGAATAGCATGAGGTCCTAGGTTCGATTCTCGGGTAGGGCAATGTGTTATTGGGTTTTTATATCAGGAATTTTTCAAAAGCAGCCCGGTGTCTGGAGTCCTGCCCGGTTGATGGCAATAGGCTCGCCCCCTATTACATGGGACTTAAACATAACTGGCGAAATATGGGAGTACTATTAGGTATACCTCTGCCTAACCCTTCGGGAATTAATGTTATGTAGAAGATGAGTGTTAGTGACATTTTCACACTCAGCCAACGCTTTTATAGATGAAATATTATATTATTTGACATCAATCGACTTATCAGCCCAAGTCTTTTCGACAAGAACAGGTAGGGTTCGAGGGGTCCCACCATCGCCTCCGTATTGTGTATGAATTCTGGGTGATGATTCCAACGGTTACCTAATGTAAATGAAGTTATATCAATAAAATGTATCATACCTGTACTCGGTGTGGTTTCCCAAGCCTGACAAGTTCAGCCGTCAGCGCGGCGGTGTGACAGAAGTGCACGTTCTCATCCGCCAGCCCGTGGATGATTAGCAGTCTGCCTTCCCTGGAAGATTATTATGATGTAGTACAGAACAGTGATTACGGCACATTCAAGGTAAAATTCAATGGTGATAGCAGCCGCGAATTTCAACGATAGTTTTATTTGAGTCGAGTCGGTGTTGAGTTTATAAGGTGTATCACGTCGTACAGACTGTCTTATTGCTGTAGTTTTCAACAAGACAGTACAGGGTTTGCTTCCTACTTGAGGGTCCTTCCCAAAGTGTTATTGGGTTATTACGCATCAGGAATTTCTCAGTAGCAGGCTTGAATCAGATTTTTTGCCCCATTAAAGGCTCGCTATGTAGCGCTCGGTGTAGTGTGTCGTACAGTGTAGCATGTAGTGTAACATACTGGTCGGGGAAGAAGGGCGCGTGCGCGAGCACGGAGGCGCGCGTGTATGCGTGCGGGGCGCGCGCGGGGGCGCCCATGTAGCGCTCGGTGTAGGCGGTGTCGTACAGGCGCCAGCACGTCACGGGCGCGCCCGCGACGCACGCTCGGAACACGGCCGGCCGCGTCGCTAGTGCCAGCAGGGACAGGTAGCCACCTGAAGACAACAGACGACAGCATCAAAATAGTCGTTCAAAACGGTGACCATCATACATAGACCGACCGCTTTAATGAGTCCTCCGCCTTGCCCTATCAAAGGCACATTGAGCGTCCACAAAGTTCTAACCCACACACAGGTTATTTGCTTTAAAATAACCATAATCGATAAGATTTTTGAAATTTAAGATAATGAAATACAAGTTGTGTTTTTGTCATCGAAGTCGTCAAAGTTTTTAGGGACGCTGAATGTTGAAAATAGAGTGAAATTTTTGGTCAGGGGCCATCCTTTAATCACGTGAGGTTTCAGGCCACTTTTATAGCCGCTCCCCAATTTTATTTCAGTTGTTTTGGATTTTTTAAATAAAAAATCGCTTGCTCGGGTTTTTAATTTATTACTTATTGGTAAAAATATTGTACACGTTGCACATAAAATTAATGGTTTTCGTCCCACGAAAAAATACATTCGATTATTACACAACAAAAACATGTTGAAACATGTTGAGCTACTGTAATAATATTAACATCAATGTATACCATGTTTTACGCAAATAAATGATTTACTTACTTACTACTTACTTACTTACATTATTACCCACCCCTTCCCCATCGTGACTAATCGTGATTTTTTTGTGATCCCCCCCACCTTAAACCTCGCGTGATTAAAGGACGACCCCTTACATGTGACATTTATCAAAAAAAAAAAAAACAAAGCATTTATTTCAAGTAGGCCAGTTACAGGCACTTTTGAATTGTCGAAACAAAAGCAACAGTAAAATAAAGCTACAGTCCCAGTCACAAGGCACAAAAACTGTGAAAGTACTGTAGTTGTTATGGTTTTGGGAGTATGAATTGGTCATACACAAGATGGCTAAAACGGTCAAGTAGTAGGTTCTGGGGACGCTGATGTTAAGACATGAAGTCTATTTTTAAATCGACTATGGCAGTCATAAAAATATAATATATTTATCGTCATGTACCTAGTTTATGGCACCCTAGTGATGCTCAAAATGTTATCCATTTCGAATTCAATGTGGTGGCAACTATGCCAAGTTTAATTACTGGTATTGTAATGGGTGTTACTTATTTGGGACACCTGATGCCGAATTTAATCGTAATACCTAAGAGAGAAAAGATGGATGGATTGTGTGAAGACTGATATGAAATAGAAAGGAGTAAATGATGCCGTGACGTCTGACAGGGGAGAATGGAAGAAGAAAACGTGTTGCGCCGACCCCAAGTAGAATGGGGCAAGGGTAGGTTGATGATGATGACCTAAGAGTGCGTCCACACTATATATGGTGTTTGGAAGACGGACCCAGACCATTTTATAAGAATAATGGGGTCATATCCTAGTTTTCACCCATAGAACCTGTGCCTGAAGTGTCTCACACAAGAGCTAGGAGGCGCTGATTTTGAAAATGCTGTCCGGTTTTCAAATAAAAAGCATTAATTTACAGATTTTCACCGTTTTTGTCAATTTAATAGATTTCCGATGGTGTAAATAGATATAGATTTTACTTTAATGCACAAGAATAATGTTACACGGCCAAAAACGAGCTGAAATAATCAAAATATTGTAAAAAAAACAACAAACAATCATAGTGAAATTTAATAAAACTCACCGTAGCTCCATCCGTGTATGGCAACTCTCTCCATGTCTATGCAGCCGGTCTCTTTAGCCAGCCATTGTAATACCTCTACCTGTCGAACGAAAATAATTACCAGATCAATATTCAGCCCCTTGTTCTTACTTTCGTGGGTGTACTATTAGGTAAAAAAGGTCGAAAAAAGTAAAAAAAAATAGATATAACTGCATTATTTTTTTTTATCGAAAAAAAATTAATGATTCGTGTATTCCTTTTACATCATACTAGACCAAAAAGTCAAAAAACACCCAAAGTAGGTATTAAGACAGGCCTATTGTTGCCCGATTCACGTTAATTCAGAACAGTGATCTAATCCAGCGCTGGATTGCAACTGGAATAATCTAAACCTTCACTGGAATGGAATGGATCCATTTCAATCCAGCGCACAGTGTCCAGCGTAGAACAAGCCAGGTAGACAAAAATATATTTTCATGGTTTTGGAACCACATCTATAAATTAGATACTATAATATATTTTTTTAAAGAAAATGCATAGGGATTGTATATAAATATTTTATTTCATGTATACACGATTATAATACAGGAAAAAAACTAATAAGAGCAAAATTGTATTAATCGCTACAAATATCAACGCTAATTATATATAATACAACCTTTAAGGCGAGGTTACCCCGAGCGCCGTATGCATCAATTGCTTACCCCAGCCCCCGCACAGAGAGGCGATACGTAACAAATTACGCGGCGCGAAAACGCGGGCGCTTAGCGCACTGATCAAGAGTTCACGAACTCGGATAGGTACTAAGTTGCGTTACAGGGTAGAGCGATGCAGTAAAACAACTTGAATTGATATGTATAAGTTCACTTTGTTTTATTTTTATAGAAAGTATTGGTTATAGATAGATTAGGAACCTACGTATTCTATGAACGTAAACCTAATTACTAACAATTAAAATAAGTAGATATAATTAAAAATAAGAAGGTTTACTTATTTATTTTTGTGAATAAGGTGAATTTAAAATCTGACTGACACTAAGATCATGAATACGGGTATGATCCAAAACAACACGCCAAGCGCCATTCGGTTTTTTTTAAAAATATGCTTTACTTTTTTTTCGGTTTTGTTGTCATGGGTTTCGTTTTCGTGGTTTTTGGGGTCGCTGATAACTAAAATTAGGCCAAAATGAAAATCCAAGATGGCGGTGACGAAAATTTTCGATTTTTTCTTCATGAGTGTCATTTTCGTGGTTTTTGGGGTCGCTGATAACGAAACTGAGGTCAAAATGAAAATCCAAGCTGGCGCCGACGAAAATTTTCGGTATTTTCGTCATGGGTGTCATTTTCATGGTTTTCGTGGTCGCTGATAACGAAAATTTGGTCAAAATTAAAATTCAAGATGGCGCCAATGAAAATTTTAGCTTTGTCGTCATGGGTGTCATTTTCGTGGTTTTCGGGGTCGCTGATAACGAAAAAGAGTACAAAATGAAAATCCAAGATAGCGCCAAAAAAATTTTTGATTTTTTCGTCATGGGTGTCATTTTCATGGTTTTCGGGGTCGCTAATAACGAAAATTAAGTCAAAAAGAAAATCCAAGATGGCGCCAATTAAAATTTTCAGCTTTGTCGTCATGGGCGTCATTTTCATGCTTTACGGGGTCGCTGATAACGAAAATGAGGTCAAAATGAAAATTCGATAACACCAAAATTTTTTTTTTGTTTTTACGTCTTGGGTATCATTTTCATGGTTTTCGGGGTCACTGATAACGCAAAATAAGTTCTAAATAAACAGAAACAAAAAAAATTTTTTTTTTCATCGACTCCGAAAACCATGAAAATGACACCCATGACGAAAAAACCCGAAAATTTTCGTCGGCGCCATCTTGGATTTTCATTTTGTCCTCATTTTCGTTATCAGCGAAACTAAAAACAACGAAACCGACACCCATGACGAAAACAAACAGAAAATTTTCGTCGGCGCCATGTTGGATTTTCATTTTCACCTCATTTTTGTTATCAGCGACCCCGAAAAGCACGAAAATAACACCCATGACGACAAAACTGAATATTTTTATTGGCGTCATCTTGAATTTTAATTTTGTCCTCTTTTTCGTTACCAGCGACCCCGAAAACCATGGAAATGACACCCATGACGACAAAGCTGAAAATTTTAATTGGCGCCATCTTGAATTTTAATTTTGACCTAATTTTCGTTATCAGCGACCCCGAAAACCATGAAAATGACACCCATGACGACAAAACCAAAAATTTTTTCGGCGCCACCTTGCATTTTCATTTTGACCTCATTTTCGTTATTAACGACCCCGAAAAGCACGAAAATGACGCCCATGACGACAAAACCAAAAATTTTTGTCGGCGCCACCTTGGATTTTCATTTTGTCCTCATTTTCGTTATCAGCGGCCCCGAAAACCATGAAAATGACACCCATGACGACAAAACCAAAAATTTTTGTCAGCGCCATCTTGGATTTTCATTTTGACCTAATTTTCGTTATCAGCGACCCCGAAAACCATGAAAATGACACCCAAGACGACAAAGCTGAAAATTTTAATTGGCGCCATCTTAATTTTAATTTTGACCTAATTTTCGTTATCAGCGACCCCGAAAACCATGAAAATGACACCCATGACGACAAAACCAAAACTTTTTGTCGGCGCCATCTTGGATTTTCATTTTGTCCTCATTTTCGTTATCAGCGGCCCCGAAAACCATGAAAATTACACCCATGACGACAAAACCGAAAATTTTCTTTGGCGCCATCTTGAATTTTAATTTTGACCTAATTTTCGTTATCAGCGACCCAGAAAACCATGAAAATGACACCCATGACGAAAAAACCGAAAAAAAGTAAAGCATAAAATGCAGAGGAAGTAAAATAAAAAAAATTAAAGTGATTTTATCTTTAAAACGTAAATAAGTCAACAAAATAAAAAAAAACTAGTAGGTACACACGCGGCACATAAAGCTGTCATTTGCAGTATAAATTGGGCTCGCTTTGATATTTAGATTTCCTATACAATGAGAGATCGGCATAAACTGGTTTTGTACAGCTTGATCGGTCGTCGTACAAAATACAATATCGACCATTACTCATTCTATCTCGTTCTCCCCTACATACTTTCTTTTTCTGCCCATGTCGAACTCGATAATCTTCGGCTTACCAGGCTCCCTACAAAACATTTTTAGAACTCCTTACAAAAAAAAAAATATTGGCATAAATGTTTTGATTTTAGTAGGCCAGTTACAGGCAGTTTTGAATTGTCGAAAAAAAGATAATAAAATGAAGCTACAGTCCCATTCGAAAGGCATAATAACTGTGAAAGTACTGTAGTTGCCCATTCCAAAGTTACCGAAATTTATAAATAATATTGCGAAATCATAAATAGCGACTTTTGCAACGACACAATAAAGTTTAATTCAGGTCGCGCAGCGCTAATTATCTACAGTTATATTCTCCTAGAAGCTGCCTCTCTTTCTAATGCGTAACTCTTATCTTATACCTTCTGACTACGTTCCCTATTAGGTACCTACTGTACTTTTGTGAACAAATGACATTTCAAATAAACCTAGGCTCGGTGTTTACTAAGTATTATTTTTTACAAACTATTTTTGGCTCAGTTCGTAACAGAACTTAGCGGGGGTGGGGTGGCGGGTTCGAAAAATTGGCACACGTCCGACCTCCAACGCGTTCCGCTCGGGACTGAAGCACGCGATGCGAGTATGAAATCATGAAAACAGCACATTTTGGAAATGGTGGTATAGGTTTTTTTAATATTTCAAATTATGATCGCCGTGTACTGTCACATTTTTTACAACCTCTATAATGGTATAAGTTTTATTGTTAAAAACCTAATATAACTCAAATGAAGTAATATTAAAAAACCATCATTTAGACTTGTCTTTGCAATTTAATTGGATGCAACAACGTGCAAGTAATCGTGTATCGCTGTGCCGAAATATCTAGATCGAAGTGTGAAATATGTAATATATTTTTTTCAGAATTTAAATCCGTGCCATATAGGAATAAAGCACAATACAAAACGACGTTTATCTGGATAACCTCGCCTTAACCTTACAACCACATTTGCATGCTATATTAAGGCAGAATGTACTCGGATCCTTTTATATAATTTAACAACTTATTTTGTATGTACCTACATTCTAAGCAAATAAAGACTTATTCTATTCTATTCTATTCTATTTAGACTAACATATTATACACGGTTATTTTTTGGTCGTTCTGGAACCGAAAGCCATAAACTCAATCATCGATTTCGAAACGATTGGGACTATTTTTTTCAAAAACAAAAAATAAAAAAAAACACGAAAAATTTAATTTAATGTTTTTTTTGTGAAATAATGAGAACTCGAAGTAACGCTTCCTTGCGGTAAATGCATATGTGTGTGTAAAACGTATTCACGATCGGCAACACATGCGAACGGTACCCATTGAAAAATCCATTCATCGATCCGTAAGCCACGCCCCCACCCCAGGCAGTCAGTCTAGCCGTCGCGCGGTTCGTGTTCGGTCACTCACACGCAACTTAATAACATGTTAAAAATGAGTCGGCAATACGCGTACTCCAATGTGGAGTATTGGGCAATGGTGGATTTTTATGGGATGGCGCACAATAACCTGGAAGAGGCTAGACGACTTTATGCTCAGCCGGAACACCTGAACTCACTGCGCGCACGTGGAATCACCGACCCTCAAGTTCCCTTTACCTCCACCATCCTGCAGTGCGTGCGTACCTTAACAGTGAGTTTGGTGAGCAGTGGATAGGTCGTGGTGGCCCTGTGGCTTGGCCCGCAAGGAGCCCTGACTTAACACCACTGGATTTTTATTTGTGGTCCGAAATTAAAAGACTAGTTTATTTCGAGGAGCATACTACTCGAGATGAGTTAAGAAGTGCGATAGTGAAAAGTGACAGATACACATTAGGAAAATTAAAAGACAATGTGATTAAACGTGCCCGTTTGTGTATCGAGCAAAGTGGACTCCATTTTGCTCAGTTGCTTCGATACAGGGAAGTGTAAATTATTTAAAAAGTGTTTACCGTGCCTTCACCGTCTTGAAAACAAAAGATGCCGATGCGTTAGATACCTACATAAACAAAAATAAAATATTTAGTATGAATTTGTGCCCGGTTGATGGCAATAAGCTCGCCCCTTATTACATGGGAATTAAACATAACTGGCGAAAAATGTGGGTGTACCATTAGGTACACCTCTGCCAAACCCTTCGGGGATAACAGGCATGATGTTATGTATACCGTTCTAACCAAAGGATCGGTCGCGCAAATAGGTACCTACGAGATAGATAAATTGGTACACAAATAAAAATACGAAAAGCGAATTTAGACTTTATTTCTTAACCGTAAACGGTGAAAATTAGAAATTTTACCCAAACTAGGTACCTAAGTAAAATACGCAGTTTACTAAAATTATTCTGAGAAACCTATTGTCTCGTGACCGAATTGACTTTTACAAAGATGCACAACCGAATTACACGGTTCACTTTATTAAAATAAGGTCTTAATTCCAACCTAATACCTCCAATGCCAAATAATACATCCAACAAATAATGAACTCTATTCGACAGACGAAACGATTCATTTTTCTGTGCGATTTGTCTGCGTTTGTAACAGCCGCCAGCATTACCGCAAAAAAAATGTTTTAGGCAGTATTATTTTATGAATCAGGTAGGTTCGATTGGTCGACACTCGATTTAAGGCCTAATTCTTAAGCGTACTGTCTAGTTCAATAGGTACGAGTAGTAGTGATTTCGTGATGCGAGAGTGATGAATTAAATGCCAATTAATTTCTCTCGTTAACAAAGGGATGTGATAGTGGTAAAAACCGTGCCGTGCTTCTGATACGAACGAGAAATGATGTAGGTAAATGAACCTACACCAACCTTAATCGGACCTGAAATGAAATACTACTTGCAGTCGGTTAATAAATTCGTCCGACGTCCATTGACCCGCTCAACTGATTCAATGGACGTCAGACGAATTTACGCACAGCTGAGCCGCGCTACGTCATCATCGAGCGGACCGCGTACGTTATAGCGTTTATGAATGAAATAGTGGGAGCCCTACTAAGATTTAACTCGAATGACAGAAAAAATGTGATAAATTTCTAACTTCTATATTAGACGTCATAAAAAAAAAAAGAATATGCCAATAGTAACTATTACTCGACTGGAGTTACTGTGTTTCGGTTCCAGAACGACCTAAAAGTATTCGTGTATACAAAAATTATAAATTTAACGCTAGAGGTATCTTTTTACATTAACACTAGAATAGAAAATAGTCTTCCTGAGTTTGTGGAGGTTCTACTAAACATTCTGCTGATTTATTCAAAATAGCTTGTAGCTCAATTTCTGCTCGAGATTGTGTCACAAAAATTTGCTCCTCGGAAGGATAACACGCTTTTTTTGATTTAACAATGCATTCATATGATGGAAACACTTGATGCCCGACTTTCATAGTCCACTTCCTAGTCTGTTGTATGAGTGAGTTGTTGATTTTGAATCAATATAAAACGCTAATGCCTCGTCACTACATAGCGGTGTATCCCTTTGCACAGCACTTGCTTGTTGAAGGCTAATGCATGCACTTGCAGAAGCTGAATTTTCGCCAATGTCCTTTATAACTCTGGCTACGTTTTTTTGTCCTGTTGACCGTGCAGCTACCTCTGCAGCAGTCATTAACTTACCAACACTCCGCGATTGAATCTGATCGATCTGATCTGATCTGATCTGATTTGATCTTCAACTCTATGTTTCTTAGTTTTAATAGACGAATCTTCTAAGTATTTATTAGGTCTTCCGGGTCGAGAAAGGTCAGCAGATGAGGTAGAAGGTTGCGTTTGAGTCGATCGCATGCAGAATTCTATCTCCTCTCCTTCCAGCCACAACTTATTTTTATTAAGGAAACGCTCCTTTGACTTTCCTGAAGACACCCATTTGGTAGCAATTTTCGAAGAAATGTTGATTAATTTCATCCTAATTTCCCTTTAACATTCTTCAGTGATGTCAGAGAAATCAAACTTAGACGAAATAAATTCAAATAGACGATCATTTCTTTCGTCTTTTTCGTGCTTAAGCCACTCTTAGAAAAACTCTATTTTTCTAATAGAGTAAAGCATTTCTGCAAAAAAAGAAAAGAAAATAGTTGTACTCAAGTGTGCTACATAAAATATATGTCATAATCAAGTATAGCCATGCAGCTAAAACATATCAAAAATTCAGCCTGGATACAAGAGGATACATGGTTTTTCCAAGCCTGATAAGTTCAAAAACAAAAAAAAACATTGTTTTTTTTTGTGTATTCATAGATAGTCTACTTTACGAATATTTATGACACATTTAAAGATTCTAATAAGAAAAAAATATTATACTTTCCTTCAGAAGTAAAATCCATCACTAAAACTTTCCACAAATTAAGAACTTTTAAAATTAAAGTTCGCGAGTACATTCGAAAGAAGCTGGCAGTTTCGTCACAACGGTAATGTTTTCCCCATGGTTTGTGTTTTTATTTTGGTATATTCGTGGAAATGTTTATTTACATTAATTTAAATTTTGATATATATTTATAGTATTTGATATATATTTATAGTATTTGATATATATTTATAGTATTTTATATATCCTTGTAGTTATCTTATTATTATTTAAAATTATTTTCAGATTTACACCTACCACTGCTTGTCTTTGCATCACCCAAAGGTTGACTGGTAGAAAATGCCTATGGCATTAAGTCCGCCTCTGTACTTCTGTGCTTGAAGTGTTAAATAAATAAATAAATAAAACTGCCACCATGAGATGTTTGTGCAAATGTCTTGAAAATGCAACTGAACTATTTCTTTAGTTGCATTTACCTCATTAACTTACTTTGATAAACGATGACCCATCAGTATGTAATGTTAGACGTAAACAATTCTTGGAATCAGGGGTTTAGGGGTGTTGTTTACAGGTAGAAAGTAACTATTTCCAGGAATTTGATAATGACTTTTGTCCACCTGGCTTGTTCTACGCCGGACACAGTGCAGCGCGGACATTCCGGGGCAACTGGAGTAGTGTAAATACACATGTGTGTTCACATTGAAAAGTGAACATGTATTGTTGTTTTTTTTGTGAATACGCGCTTAATTCCTAATAATGACTGGAACAATGTAGACGATACGGATCTAGTTCAGCACTGGGTTGGTTAGAATCGCTGGGTTACTGGACTGGATTAATGTGAAATGGGAACGAAAATGTAACAAATAATTTAAATCAAATTAACTTTACGACTCTAACTTCTAAAATAGTTCCACTCAGTCAGTTTTAAGGTAACATTCATTTATTCCTAAAAAGTGGTAATGCCTTTTATTTGATAAAACCCAGAAGTCAACAATTTTTTATATTGGCATTGTGCTTAATTCCGAATGTTTTTGAATAATATGAGTATTTTTACTAATGATAAATGTTTCTTAATGAATGGAATGTTTTTATTTTGTTTTGCTTTATTTAGTAAATGTACCTATTATGTTAAATAATTTTTCATGCCGTAAGGCAAAATGTATGGGGATGCTCATCAAAATACCGTCATAATTACATGTATACCTACATTATTGGCAAATACAAGATTTATTTTCTATTCTATTCTAATCATTTTAATTTAATTTCCCACCTCGGCATTTTGATAAAGTAAGATGAAGGACCATTATTACTTCTACGGTACTCTGTATCTGATCTAGCATGTATATATTACCTGGTCATCCAGCTCGATCTGTCCCAGCTTGCCCTTGATGGCGGCCTCCCAGGCGCGGCCGCGATGCTTGGACCCGCGCGAGTCCACGGCCACCACGTTGAAGCCGCGCGCCGCCAGCATGTGCATGCGCAGCTGACGGATACCCTGCGGAAGGACTATTTTTTAACAAGGTTTGGGCTACAATGGGGCTTGAAAAGTCCCTTTTAACTCTGAATTTTGTCTTAAAAAATCTTTGCCTAAAGGTCGGAGATCGGAGATCGGTTATTGCTCTCCTGTGTTTTTTAAAGCCACGTCTCTTTCATATTAATCATATAGCCCTTTCCACCTAATCATTTTTTTAATCTACTGCAGATAATCGATAGTCGATTCTAAATACATTATGTGATTGGAATTTTAATTTTTATAATTGTTTATTTAGTAGAATTTGAATTTGAATTTCTTAATTGATTATAATTGTAACTTTTTTTCTCAACTGTATTTTTGTCTCATTTGATCCTTAATGGATTGAAATAAATGATTTAGAAATTGAATTAAATTAATTAAATCGATAATCGACATGTTACGCTGCTGGCATCACAAGTTCCATCTGAAAAAAATTCCTCTATGTTCGATGTGAATAACCTAGTGGACAGGGTGTAAAAAAAATTGTAAAGATACTTATAAACAAATCTTGCAAAGTTATCAGAAAGGTCCAATTTTTACAAGACTTGTGGAAAACATTTAAAAGCATTGAACGTTCAGCGTTTCCCAAACATACCTTATAACTATTGGTGACGGTCTGCACCTCGGGCCCGCCGTACACGTGCAGCACGGTAGGGCTCCGCCCCGGCCGGCCGCAGCGCCACAGCGTGCAGTAGGCCGTAGCGCCGCACGACAGGCGTGTCTCGTAGATCTGGGGCGGAGGGATGTCTGATATGCTGAGTGAACGTTCTGGAAAGAAAATGATAGACTCATATGCCTGTAAAGTAACTGATCTTTAAACCAGCCATGTCTTTTACGATAAGAAGCGAATAACGGTCCTACTTCTGTGGTACAGGCCTTATCTCTGTGTTAAGAGTGGGCCTAAATTCACCACACAGATCCATTGCGTGTTGACGGATGTGTGGATGTCGGATATCTTCGAATGTTTGACTTTAGGACACGTTTGATTCCCTCCCCGTAATCACTGTTTTAATGTTTGTTTTTTTGCAGTAAAATAAATAAAATATTATAGTTAAAAAAAAAAACACGCTTTAAGGGGAAGTTATTTAATTTCTCGTATTCTACTCAGCAAACCCTTTCATTTGATACCCATATCATGGGAATGCATAAAAAAATCTAGTCCGACATAAATACTTGAAATATAAATGCTTTGATTTTGATTTTTTGATTTTGGAGTCCGCCATTTTGAATTGAGAAGGACGTCACTTAGCTAACCATGCATTGACATCTAAACTAAACATGTATGCAAAATTTCAGCTCTATCGAAAACCGGGAAGTGGGTCAAATTAAACTTCTAAGTTTTTTTTTTATAGTTACAGGTGAAGCTAATAAAAGCGTGTTAAAAATCGCAAGAAAACCAGCAGGCCTTAAAAATGAAAATTCTCAGACTTGTGACTTCCACCCTCTCACAGAGAGGAGGCCTGTAGTCCAGCAGTGGGAACATTATAGGGTGATTATTTTCCAGCAAAAACTATGCACTAACTCTTTTGACTGTAAACTGAAGATGGAAAATGAAATTCATTAGAACTCCTAAATATGCAATGTATTCAAAAATTATGTACTTTTATATGATCTTCTAGACATATATCACGTTTCTCCCATGGGTAGGTTAGCTATGAATGTAACATACCTCTAATTAAGGACCCCGTTTCGCTATCCGTGTCGTCCCCGTCACCGGACCGGCTGTCCCAAGAACCATTGAAACTTCGAACCTCCAGAGATTCTGTCAAAGATAATTGAGTTCTTGCTAATAATCTATTCAATATTTTTCTAGTCAGTAGCATAGTAGTATCTATCTTATGCAACTAACGTCGAAAAATTAACTCCACTATTTTCTACCAAATGGTATTTTTTTTTAATAAACGACACAAGTAATTTTTACACTATTGTCTAATATTTCCACAACATCCTAGAGCATTCTACCAAAAAAAAAAAAACTACCATTTTCTACTAAATGGTAGTTTTGTGAAATACAACTAATTAACCTTGCACCTAAATGCAATATCCTAAAATACTGCTAACCTCAACAGGTTAACAAAGCAACTACTATGTCATATTGAAATGGTTAATCGGTGATTGAGTCTCCTGACTGAATTTCAACCATGGCAGCCAGTCTGAGCGCAGACTAGCCATCGGCACGGGAGGATTACAGTGCACAAGTAAGAGCGCAAGAGGTGCACCCTCTCCTCCCTCACCCTCCCAGTCTGGTGGTTACCACTTACCTGAAGGCGGTCTATCGGTGATAGTCCCCTGCACTAATAACCGCGGCGGCGATGTGGTGATCCTGTACACCCTCGTGACGGGTACGCTGCTGATGTTCGATGAAGTTATCACGGCCATTGTGCAGTCCTGGGGACAGAAACGTTAAAATGTTTTGAGTCCAACTGAAAGATGAACTCAAGATCGCGAAGAATCGGCGCCACGTACGTGCGCTCCAGTGGCGTCGCGCGGAGTCCTACTAAGTAAACTGGTTGTGTGTGTAACTTACCTCATCAATATCAACAGCACAAGAGTGTCCTACAGTCGTCAACAGTTGCACCAGGTGAGGCCGGGGCGGCGACAGCGGCGCCACGTACAGGTGGCGCTCCAGTGGCGTCTCGCGGAGCCCTACGAAGTACACGAGCTTGCGGGTTATGTCTACCTGCGGGACAAAATGAGAATTTACTTCAAGGTAGCAGGATAGTACTCTGCGAAGAAGCCACTAGCACCAAAAATCACAATATAAAAACATAACATCACGCCTGTAATCCCCGAAGGGTTGGGTAGAGGTGTGCCTAATAGTACACCGACATTTCGCCAGTTGTGTTTTTTTAAGTCCCATAATGGCAAGCCTATTGCCACCCAACTGGGCAGAAATCCAGACACCGTGGCTACTACTGAGAAATTCCTGATGGAAAAAAAACAATAACACTTTGCCCGACCCGGAAATCTTACCCGGGACCTCATGCTCAGCAGTTGCACTTGCGATCATTACACCAACGAGGCAGTACGCACACAATTATGTTTAGCTTCAAATGTATGTATTTTAATCGTCGAATCCGACTCGGCTGGGCAGCGTTCGGGAAGTTGCGTGGTATCTTCTCGTCCAACTTACCGCAGTGTCTCAAGACGAAAGTCTATGACCAGTGTGTGTTGCCAGTGATTACATACGGGACCGAAACGTCGCTCACAATGGGCCTCATCAGAAGGCTTAAAGTCACCCAAAGGGCTATGCTCGGAGTTTCCTTGCGTGATCAAATCAGAAATGAGGAAATCCGTAAGAGAACCAAGGTTACCGACGTAGCCTGAAGAATAGCCAAACTTAAGTGGCAGTGGGCAGGGCACATTGCTCGCAGAATGGATGGCCGATAGGGCCGGAAAGTTCTGGAGTGGCGACCGCGAACTGGAAGACGTTGCGTTGGAAGGCCTCCCACTAGGTGGACCGATGACCTGGTAAAGGTTGCAGGGATCCGCTGGATGCGAGACGCACGGGACCGGTCAATGTGGCGACACTTGGGGGAGGCCTATGTCCAGCAGTGGACGTCTTTCGGCTGAAATGATGATGATGATGTATGTATTTAGTGATTTGTAATGCAAGTAGGCCTTTACCACGAGTTTTAAACAAAGCAATAGTCGCGCGAGTACTCAATCGTCGTTCAAAAAGACGAAAACGTGTTCGCGTACGCCGAACAAAAGAAACGCGAACGTCGTGTGATCGCGCGACTAAAGGCGCAAACCCACCGCGGTGCACGCTGTGCTGTGGGTTTAAATTTCCACACCCACAACTATGTACAACTTTAGCGTGCGTGGCCCACCGCGGCATAGTCGTGGGTATTCGTGTAGAGAGTATACCGCATGCACAGCGTGCATGGCGTTGACAGCGTTGCGCTATGTGAGCGCCTTATTCGAGCAAGCCACGCATGTACTAATGACGTCATTTGATGCATAGCGTGTCTGTGGTTTGCAATGGACACAACCACATAAATTTTCTTGCAAAGCGAAGCTTAACACACGTGCGTAGGCTATGCGTGCGCCGCGGTTGTTTTGCGCCTTTGCGCTTTGCTTAAAACGATACAATATAACAAATATATTTTTAAGACACACATGAATGGTTTCCATAAGGAGCTCGTGGCTAAATAATAACAGCCGCTCGGATCGATCTTTAGGTTAAGCCGTGCTTGCTTAGGTTGGTCTGCGGATGGGTGACCACCCATTACATACCGAGTTTCCTCCGTGCCTCGGAAAGTCATTTGTAAATCTTTGACAGTCGTTAGGTAGTCAGTGGCCCAAAAAGTCTGACAACCAGTCTTACCAAGGGGTATCGTATTACCCAGTACTAACTGAGTTGTGGAGGTCAGATAGGCAGTCGCTCCATGTAAAATACTGGTATTCAGCTGAATCCGGTTAGACTGTAAGCCGACCCCAACATAGTTGGGAAAAGGCAGGCTGATGATGGTGATGAATGGTTTCCATAAAAGATACCATTTACAAAGATTACTCACCCAAATCTTTCTGGCCATGACTTCCCACTCTCCAGCCGTGATGGGCTCTTTGCTGATCATGTTGGGTCCGACGGCGTTGCTCTCGTCTTCGTTTATCATTTCTATTACGGCTGTGGACAAGAGATGGTAATTATTAATTTTTACAAAACTTCTTACAATAGATTTTAATTTTCCTCCAAAAACACACATCGACAACATTATACCGTATTTTGTTACATTTTTACAATTTCCTACTAAATGGTAGTTTCTTAACAGACACTAATTTGAAACCAATTAACAGCTTACAACTATGATTGGCAACGTTCGACCATAATTAAACAAAATAAATATTTCTACCATTGACTACGAAATGGTAGTTTCTTACATAACACTTTTTTTGAACCTTGACAACAATCTACCACCTTTTAAAATTTCTACCATAAACATGTCTTCACTCACATCGATTCTGCGCGTTGCTCTTCTGTAGGAGCGCACAGGTCACTAGATACAGATGCAGATGGCCGCTCTCCTCGCTGGCCCAGATGAAGCTCATCTCGGTGTCGCTGGACGGCAAGAAGTATAGTATGTCGTGCACGTTGATCCAAGCGTCGGGCGCTGTCTCCGAGACTAGGATTTGTATATCTTGGATTGGCTGTAAGAGAAACATAGATGATTTAGTTGGAAAATACGAATTTTTTGACCGTCTCTTTGGTCTCAAATTTAACTTGACGTTGGGTGTGGGGGCCTCTAGCAATATTGTAGTTAGTCGAGTGGTCGCAAGTGCGACTGCTGAGCATGAGGTCCTGGGTTCGATTCCCGAGTCGGGCGAATTGCTATTGGGTTTTTCCATCAGGAATTTCTCAGTAGCAGCCCCCGAGTTGGATTTGTGCCGGATTGATGGCAATTGATTCGCCCCTTTTTACATGGGACTTAAACGTAACTGGCGAAACGTGGGTGTACTGTTAGGTACACCTGTGCCTAACCCATCGGAGATTACAGGAGTGTATTATGTTATGTAAAAAGTTAATGAGATTTTTATTAATAAAAACAGGCGTGATGAGGGTATACCGTACACCTCTTCCTCTGGGAATGAAGTCAAAAGTATGGTACGAGCCTGATCTTGAAAAGAAAATTCTTTAACCAAGCTCATGAGTGATGTAACCAAGATTTTGTAACTATATATTGTAGCTCGTGGCTAAATAATAACAGCCGCTCGTATCGATCTTTAGGTTAAGCCGTGCTTGCCTAGGTTGGTCTGTGGATGGGTGACCACCCATTACATACCGAGTTCCCTCCGTTCCTCGGAAAGCACGTTAAGCCGTTGGTCCCGGCTGTCATTTGTGGCCAAAAACTCTGACAACCAGTCTTGCCAAGGGGTATTGTAATACCCAGTACTATCTGGGTTGTGGAGATCAGATAAGCAGTCGCTCCATGTAAAATACTGGTATTCAGCTGCATCCGGTTAGTCTTTGTTAATAGTGTCCACGAGGTTTCTTACCCATTCTTCTCCATAGAGATCTACGCTTTGGAATGTGCAACTACAGTACTTTCATAAGTTATTATGCCTTGTGACTGGGACTGTAGCTTCATTTTCATTAGAGAGAACCTGTTTACCTGATCACTCTTCACGCTGTGGTCGACCTTGCCACACATGGCATCGTCAGCTAGCTCGTAGTACGTGGGCGTCGTGAACTGCGCCAGCGGGATCAGCACCAGCTCCAGACGTTGCTGCTTGCGGTCCAGGAGTTGTACCCAGACGCTGGACGCAAAAGGAAAATATTAGTATAAGTTGGTCCTCGTCCAAACTTATACTGTCACTTACGGGATATCTTCCGTGATTGTTCATTATATTGAGCTCCCGATATTTCGGCGCTGTTGCAAGCGCCATGATCGCGGGTTGACTGAAGAAAGTTTGGTCGCAAACTCGACTGCAGAGCATGAGGTACTGGGTTCGATTCCCAGGTCGGGGCAAGTGTTAATGGGTTTTACCATTAGGGAATTTCTCAGTAGCAGCCACGGAGTCAGGATTTGTGCCCGGTTGATGGCAATAGGCTCGCTCCCTATTACACGGGGCTTAAAACATAACTGGCAATATGTGGGTGTAGTCTGCCTTACTCTTCGGGGATTACAGGCGTGATGTTATGATGATGATGATGTCCTCATCATTATGAGCAAGTTATGAACGATATACTGACTACTGTCCATCCGGGGTCCAGCCGACGCGGGCGAGGTACTCGAACCAGGGGAAGCTGTCCTTCAGCGGCTGGCGCAGCTCGTACCACCGGATGTCTGTCACTTCCATGCAGCCGTTTGTTGTGTCGCCAGCTGACATGAAATTAACACAAAAATATTATATTTAGAGCGATTTCAGACTACTCCGACTAGTGAATAGAGTTGTATTGATGATTTTAAATATTATAATTTTGTAACTACATACGTGTTACGATGGCGAATAATATTTTGTTTAAAATACAACCTGACCTGAAAATTAAAAAAAAAAGGTAAGAAAATTTGAATTTTACGGGTTAACCTGGCGCTTCCACCTTAAATGTTAAGGATCTAACGATACATCTGTATGGTAGCTTTTATTAAGGGTTTTACGAATGAATGAAAAATGTATACAACATTATTTCCTTTATTTATTTTTATACATATAATTTACTTTTTTAAATATTTCTATACAAAGTAATATAAAAAAACATTTAAAAAAATATAAAAAATAGTAGCCCACCGGTATCGGGAACAGGGTCCGAAATACCGATGGTCAGGGCTCTTGAGAGAGGAACCTCCTAACGATACGCACCGTGTACAGAAGTACTGCTTTCTGAATCAAGCCCTTGATCCAGCTGCCAAGCGAGAGTCTCCTCAGATGTTGGTCGAGGCTATTGGCTATTAAGCCATTGGCCGACACGACTATCGGCACAATGACTGCTGTACTCACGTCCCACATGTCGACAACCTCGCGAGCCAGATCTAGAGATTTGAATTGTTTATCTTTCTCTGCTTTCACGAGGTTCTCGTCATGCGGAACCGTTATATCAACAATCATTGCGCGACGCTCCAATCGGTCTATCACCATAATGTCAACATTATTTTCAGTATATGTGAAACCTGAATATAGTTTGTTCAGAATAAGTAACTGAATCGATTCCAATAATTTTTAAACCATTTTATATTTTGTCCCAAAAATATTTAAAAAAAGTTACAAGTTGGACACCGAGCGACATTAACTACCTATCGCAAATATTTAGGTACCCACTGCCAAATTATTATTATCAATGAGCTCAAGACGACACTGGAGGCACGTGAGCGGGGGCGCTGCGTGGTGACCACGTTTTAGTGCGGACAACCAGGTAACAGAACAAGCTAATAACTTTGTGATTTTTCATGATACAGTTTTGAAATTTTGTACATAGATTCTTTACAAAAAATACTAGACACGTGTTTCAGGTTTCACATATACTAAAACTAATGTTGTATAATTTTTGCTTCGAATCGGTTTATAATTGTTTGTATTTACACGAAAAAGTGTGTAACACCGTATACAGATTTTGTATGTAGAAAGAGGGTATTTTGCTCTATGACTTACAATGTTCAGCCGCGCCCTCCTGGTAGTAATCCAGCACGGTGGTGGGCGCCGCCTTCTGCAGCCTGAACGTCACCATCTTCAGCGACGACTTGGCGTTGGGGGTGCCGGCGCGAGGGAATCTGACGGAAAAAGGGAAAATATTCATAAAGGGTGTAACAAGACCCTTAACGAAGCCGAAAGGCACTCGTTCTCCCCGTCATTGCGATAATTTTTTTCTTCTATGCCATACCTGGGAACCTTCTAGTAACGGAGATATTAGAGGTCAAAGTTCCAACTTTTTCACAAGTTTTATTAAAAAATACATTTGTTTAACATAAGACTTTTACTGTAAACACCTCCACGAACACCGTACTATTTAATCCATCCATCAGCACAATGTTTTGAGTGCGTTACATTGAGTCCTATCGTAAATCGTGATTTTTCACTCCAAAAAAATTGTCGTTTCCCAGTAATATTTTTTGCGTAAAATTACTTAGTTTGATGTACATAATGCTTGGTGGACGGCTTCGTAAATAAAGGGTGTATTTACGCTTTCACGTATATACAGTTAAACCAGAAATGGTGTGCGCTTCGGTAATCTTCGAGAGCAATCCCAGAGCTTATTATTTTGTATTGACATTTGCATTACCTTTGGGCGACAATGGGTCTAATATGAAGGGTGTAAAAGTACCCTTAACGAAGACTAAAGGCACTTATTCTCTCCGTCATTGGGTCACCTGGGAACCTTTTAGTTACGAAGATATTGGGGGTCAAAGTTCGAACTTTTTCACAAGTTTTTTTTTATCATCCAAGTTTTAATTCAGTAACTTTCCTGCTGCACAGTGTTTTGAGTGCGTTACATTCGAGTCCTACCGTAAAACGTAATTTTTCACTCCAAAAAAATTGTCGTTTCCCAGCAAATTTTTTGCGTAAAGTGACTTAGTTTGATGTACAGAATGCTTGGTTGACGGCTTCGTGAAGGGTCCGTATACACGTTGCAGAGCTATTACTACCATGGAAGTACTGAACTATTAAGTATTATCATGATTACAAAATTATTGATTCTCAAATCTTTACATTACCACGAAAATGTTCAGTGCTTTTGAGTAACAGATAACGCGATAGCTGCAGTACTACAAACCGCTTAGATATTCGTGCTGAATGAAAACCTTATCTTGTTTAAAACCGTCAACTTACCTGAACTCCTCCACATCCCCGCTGCTGCTCTGAGATGAAGGGAAGCTGTAGATCTTCACTTCGCTCTCGTCCACTTCTTCGTAGACTATCCTGAATACGTCATCTGTAATAAATAGCACCAATTATCACTGTCCGCCTCTTTCATTTAGTCGTCGCAAGCGCGACTGCTGAGCACGAG
This sequence comes from Noctua janthina, assembly GCA_963576755.1. NCBI lineage: Eukaryota > Metazoa > Arthropoda > Insecta > Lepidoptera > Noctuidae > Noctua > Noctua janthina. The sequence continues at coordinate 8,939,707 of OY755080.1, read as the reverse complement.
ATTCTGGGTTCGAATTCCGATTTTATTATACCACTTTGTCGGCGTAACTAATATGTCTAAGGGTTCCTTTCCTTGTTGACTACGGAACCCTAAAATGCGCAATACCTACCTCTTAGATCTGTTTCACGCCATCAAGCAAAAACAAAACAAAAAATACTGTTACATCACAAAATAGTATAAAACAAAGTCGCTTCCCGCTGTCTGTCCCTATGTATGCATAGATCTTTAAAACTCCGCAACGGATTTTGATGCGGTTTTCAGTAATAAATAGAGTGATTCAAGAGGTAGCTTTATATATATATATTGCATCCGTGCGAAGCCGGAGCGGGTCGCTAGTCCTCTATAAAACTCGTTGTTAGTATTTCGCCTACCTGAGCAAACGGATACGTAGCTGGGTCATGGTAAATAAACCTCACCTTCAGCCTGTGGCTGCCACCAGAAGCCGGTGTACCTTGAGAACTCCTCCTGTGTCACGTAGCATGGTACGCCCGCCTGGCGAGGGTCGTCTGCTAACCTGAGAAGAAAAAAAGATAGATTATAAGGCAAATTTTTTAAGAATTCAAGCGTGAATTTAAACATTATTTGCATAATAACAAGGTTCATTATTGAATGCCGGCTTTACTTGGCAAAGAGTTATCGCTTTTGAATCTCGCCTAACTAAAGGCGCTCTCTTACCGGATTTAACAGTAATGTAACAATGAGAAAAGCCTTTCTTTCTTTATAAGGCCTTGAGGCCAGCTATATGGACCATCGACCTTCAAACGGCGACTGAAATGGTCTGGATGCAGAGGGCCGAGAACCAAGTATACTCTGTAAGCATGAAACCCGTAGTTTCGGCCGAAGTTACGGGCGTTTCTTACTCCGTATTACTTACGGACATAACATTAGTTAGGAGCCCGAACTAAAAGCGAATGATAACATGATTGGAGAATTGAGTTTTTGAATGTTGGGGTCGGCTTCCAGTCTAACCGGATACAGCTGAATACCAGTATTTTACATGGAGTGACTGACCTCCACAACCCAGTTAGACTGGGTAATACGATACCCCTTGGTAAGACTGGTTGTCAGACTTTTTGGACCAATGACTACCTAACGACTGTCAAAGATGTACAAATGACAGCCGGGACCAACGGCTTAACGTGCTTTCCGAGGCACGGAGGAAACTCGGTATGCAATGGGTGGTCACCCATCCACCGACCAACCTAGACAAGCGCGGCTTAACCTAAAGATCGACCCGAACGGCTGTTATTATTTAGCCGCGAGCTCATGTAAACGAAAAATGACAGCGCGTTGAAATCTCGCGTGACGTCACAAGCCTGTTACTTTTTACCAGCCAGTGACGTCACAAGCCCCCCTCTCTTGAACTTTGATGCGCTGTATCGTCGTCATTTTTTGATTATGTGACAAAAGAAAAAATACGTGTCCGACATTTTTTGGTGATCTAGCTGACGGACAAATTTTTTTTTTTTCGATTTTCTCAAATAGCCTATTGGCTTGGCTCTACTCCCGATGTATTTTAAAAACGAATGAATTTGAAAATACTAGGGAGTGGGGTTCAACTCGAACTTTCAAGCTACTTTCTTATGGAAAGCTACTTTCTTTTTGTTCTCGCGTAATTTTAGGAGAAGCCTACATAGCAGCAATTTCTTAAGGCTGAGTTGATCGCTAGTGTAGTGTATCTCTTTAATTGATATGGAAACACTGTCTCACAGCCACAAGAAGTCGGGTAGCTGTCACTAATGACAACTGTCAGTCACCACGAATGGCGGGAAGTTGGAAGGTGAAGCGTACGCTGGACTGGGGGCTTGGTGGTGTGGTGAGCCTGTGATATAGTTAGTAAATTGTGTTATAAACCTATTAGCTCAGCTACAAGAGGAAGTGGCATTAAGTCCGCCTCTGTACTTTGTGCTTGAAGTGTTAAATAAATACTTCAGATAAGAAAATACATGGTAAAATTATTAAAATATCACTCACCGATCAGGTTCATGTCCTTTACAAGCATACGTCAGACGCGTCGGTCGTCGTAACTGGCCGCCCGCCAGCCAGATGTCGCCCCGAGCGGCGTGGGCCACTAGCTCTGGGGCCCGCGGGCACATCGCCGGGGTCAAGGGCGGCCCGCCGCCTGTGTTGAGGGATCGGGGGACTAGGGGGGGCGACTGGAAGTTAAAGAGAACATAACTATAACCTGGACTTATATTGAGATGGTAAAATCTGACCCTAAAAATTCATTCTCAATGGGTTCAGCAAGATTTTTGACTTACAATATTGACAACAATCTTTCTTCTTTTTTCAGGACAATAATATAAGACAATAACTTAATCATTATTAATACAGGGTGGATAAAAAATCGTGATCAAACGAAACAGGGCGATAGTTGGGGTTACCAGGGTCATTTTTTGGTAATACATTTTTTTTTACAGTAAGGTTCTGACTGATGTTGCAAATAATCTTTCGTGAGACTTAAAAGATATTGAAAAATGTGCAAATACTCATATATCATGGTGCATACTGTCAAAAAAGCACGTTTGTCGTGATGATACATTTCCTGGAAGCAACCTATTTTACTATAATTGAATATTTAGTAAAAATGTTGGTATTTTCTTAAAAAACACTCGAGGACTAACTTTTAAGGACTTCAAGATAGGACTTTGCCACATATAGATATTTTTTACTGCAAATAACCCCAACTATCGCCCTGTTTCGTTTGATCCACAATGTTTTACCCACCCTGTATACAGTAATCGTTACCCGTATAGGGGTTTAAATCGGGTTATTTTTAGGGTCAGGTGAAAAACTCTAGAATAAAGGTTAACCCATATTACAGGGTTAATCAGTCTATAAATAAGTGACAAACAAGTACTCTACTTTTATTACGAAAAAGAAGACTAAGAAGAACAACGAAAGACGAACGAAGTACTCTACTATTCGGTTGAAACTTGCATGTTGTGATATCAAATATTTTCTACAGGTCGAAATGTAACACACCACATACTGCTAGAATGCTGCTAACAATATTATCATGACTCTAATTTTATGCCTCTCTCACCTGACTGAGCGCCTCGTCAGCCACGAACAGCGAGGAGGCGCACGGGAACATGATGCGGCCGGTGCTCTGGTGCAGCTCGTACGAGGCGATGCCCCACGCTGCCACGCGCTGTCTCTCCCACAGGAGCTGTTCCTCGCGGGACCATTTGCCTGCGGTCACGCCTAGGGCGACGTTGGACTCTATTAGAGGCTTCCAGTCTAATCTGTAACAAGGAATGGGGGTTTTTAGACTGTGGTGGCTAACGTCTTGGCCACGGAATATACGCTCAAGCGACGCGCGTTGCGACAACGACTGTGGAGGAATCAAATGAAAGAAGTTATTTAGAGGCATAGTCTAAGTTTAGAGGAAGATAAGAGTCGTTGCTACTTGCAAGAGGGATGATACTCACGCGAAAGAAATAAGTGACGAGCGCGTGTCTCTTGTCGCAAGCATCGGTCGAGGCCGTGAAGTGGGTCTAAGGGACACTTTGATTAAAAATTGTATCGTTAAACTTAGCCTACTATTATAATCTGTGCTCGTTTATTCTATAGTTTATAGATTTTAGTGTTCAAAGATCAAAGAGGATTGTCCCAAGACAAAGGAGGTTGAAAGCCTAGAAATCTGTCAAAATACAGACAAAACAACGACAGCAATATTATACTGCTATTATTAATAACATGGAAAGTACTATTACATCAAATAATAACCTCTCCGAGATCAATAATGTCAAAAGCAATGTAATCCGACAGTCTGATTCAACAGTTGTAATCAATTTGTTTACTAACACTGTCACCACAGAATAGTACAAAAGGTCAGCTTCATATGTATGCTAAGATATTTAAATATAGTTACGATAGACACCACGAACAAAATAATAATTGGTTTGAAAGTGCCAACTGGCCATTGGTTGCTCGTCTAGTTTTAGGCTGCCTGTCCATTGATACGAAACGAGGCTGCCTCGCCGCAGCTCGCAGCCTCGCTCCGCTTAAATGGACAGGTAGCCTTAAGGCCGGACTCCATCGAAGCGGTGATGAGAGGAGAGATGTGTTGTAAACTGCCAATAGAATTGTTTTATTTACACTTCTCGAGAGACGTGTCGAGCAGAAAGGAGACATGTCTCGTAATTGTTGGCAGCCAAGCGCACAACGGAGATGAGAAGAGACGTGAGCGGCGTGCGGTAAGCACAGCTTCGGTGGATACACCCTAGCTCTTACGTATCTCCTCACAGCTCGTCTCCGCTTTGGTAGTATCCGTGGCCTTAGTGTATCGTGCCAAACTTAGCACTTAATTCATTTTGCTTTATTTAAGGCTTCAGCCAGCAATAGAATCACAGTTCTTCTTTGATATTTGTTCTGATAACCAGTCTATAGTATCCCAAACCTTTATCTTCATACAACGAGCGAAAACAAGCGCACGTACTTACACATAGACACGTGCATACGGCGATCATAATCAAACCATCATCATCTGCGTAGCCTTTTCTCAACTATGTTGGGGTCGGCTTCCAGTCTAACTAAATGCAGCTGAATACCAGTATTTTACTAGGAGCGGCTGCCTGCCTGGTTTCTTAAAGCCTGCTACAGGGTAACATGAATCCTCTTGGTGAGATTGGCTGTAGACTTTCGGATGATCAGTTTACTTAAGTGTAAGGTTAGTAGTTGCCAGGGTTGTTACACAGATCCGGGTCGGCACGATTCCAATCAGCCGTACGGCAAAATCGAAAGATACAAGGTGGTAGGAGTATCGAGGCACAAAGGTTTACCACGTGTTCAGTACATCGAACATCATACTCTACTTATTTAAAAGACTTCCTGTGCCCGACAGGGTCCATAATATTTTCTATTTTTTTTATTAGCCACCTGTATGTGGATATGTTACCGGCCAAACCCGATTTCAGGCCAAACTAGTTTGTCCTAGGCCAAACTAGGCACTCTGACTAAATGGGTTAGGTTAGGTTAGAACTGTGACCCACCACGCGCGAGCCGAGGGCGCATAGAAGGCCGATGAGCCCCACAGCAAAGTTGGGCGCATTGAAATTGGTTTGTTTGTGTTCACGTGAACTGGTTTGGCCTAGGACAAACTAGTTTGGCCTGAAATCGGGTTTGGCCGGTAATAGATATAACAATAAACGATTTGAGATTTGAATCCCATTTAGAGATTTTTCATCAGTCAATAAAAAAAAAAACAGGAGTCGCCTTGGTATGGTGTGTGTGTAAACAGGTTGCGAGTGCTCTGTTTTCACTCATATGAAGTAGACCTTCTGCACATGTCTGTGCACTGAGATCTTGCAAAATACTACACTATAGATTTGTTTATGAATTATTAATCAACTGAAATACCTTTGTGATAAAATAATATGATAATGAATAACAGAGAAAGTTAATGTTTTTGTAAACATGCAGATAACTGTTTGACTATTTGGGATTTATTTTTCTTTGTTTGTGTGTCTTATCCATAGTAATATAATATATGTGAAAGTAATCTGTCTGTTGTATGTTGTCACACCCGGGTGCATCGATTAAAATGAATTTTTTCAACATGTAAACCATGTATTTGTTTCAGGTTTAGCATTTGTCCAACTGCTGAATATCTGCTGATAACACCACATATGTCTGACAACCAGTCTTACCAAGAGGTATCATATTACCCAGTACTAACTGGGTCGTGGTCGTGGAGGTCAGATAGGCAGTAGCTTCGTGTTAAATACTGGTTTTCAGCTGCATCCGGTTAGAGTGGAAGCCGACCATAACATAGTTGGGAAAAGGCTAGGCTGCTAGGTCGGCTGACCATGAGGTCCTGAGTTCAATTCCCTGGTCAGCAAAGTGTTTTGTTTTATGTTTTAAGTCCCATGTAATAGGGGGCGAGCCTATTGCCATCAATAAGGCACGAATCCTGACTCTGTGGCTGCTACTGAGAAATTCCTGATGGAAAAACCCAGATAGTCTGGATTTGTGCCCAGTTGATGCTAATAGGCTATGTGAGTTTATGTAGGCAAGCTTCTTTCTTACCCTCTAGGGCAGGGCCTAGGGTTTACAGGTGTGATGTTATGTACTTAATAAAAAAAACGCCAATTCAACGTCTGCCTGGGCAACATGATGCCAGACACTACTCATCATCTGCCTAGCGTTTTCCCAACTTGGTTGGGGTCAGCTTCCATTCTCACCGGTTTTCAGAAACTAAATCTGTTATTATTTAGCAGGTTTAAAGAAATAGATAGAGTATGCTAATTGTACACCAACATGTAAAAAATATTACTGAAGCTCTAAATAATCTCACTACTCTTATAAATGTGAAAGTTTGGATGGAAGTTAGTTACTCAATCACGCCAGAATAGCTGGACAGATCTGCATGACATTTGGCACAGAGATAGATTATAGACTGGAATAGGAGAATATAATTAGGCTTTTTTTTCCTCACACATACGTAACAAAATTTCCACTTGAACGAAGTCGCAGTAACAGCTAGTACTTCAAAATAACAAAACAATGACATTATAAGTAAAAGATACTACTACAAAGTCCACGAAAAAAAAATTCAAAGCAAACAGGTTTTTCATTAAGAATTAGACATAAATAACGCATTTTGTTGAGCTGACCGCTAACCTTCAGCCGTAAGAGGCGTGAGAATGACATTTAATTTTGTATTATGATAAACAACTAGTATTGTATAATGGGCTGGTGTCTGCAACTCAACGTCCAAAGTGTGTATTTTGTGTATGGAATCAACTGATATATAAACAAAACTGAAATTAATTTGCATTTGATTCAACAGAAAGCAGACCCCAAGAGCTAGGCCGATGATGGTGATGATCAGCTGATTAACAAACTTTTATTTCTAGTCTTTAATTATGAGACAAGGTCTAGGCTGTGCATCATGTTACTATGGGACCAAGCCTATATTATATCTTTTTTTATATTAAAGCTGACTGCCACCTTGGTCTTGTGGTCACAAGCACTACTGTTGAGCATGAGCTACTGCGTTTTATTCCCAGGTTGGGCAAAGTGTTATTAGGCTTTTCCATCAGGGATTTCTCAATACCAGCCACGGAGTCTGGATTTGTGCCCGGTTAGTGACAATAGGGTCACCCCCTAATGACATGGGACTTAAACATAACTGCCGAAATGTGAGTGGGTGATTAGGTACACCTCTGCCTAACTTTTTGGGGATTGCAGGCGTGATGTTATGAATACTAAAGCTAGCTTTTGCATGCACCTTCTTGTGCATGAAATATAATAGTATAGTTCTAGTAGTGAATGTTTTTTTTTTAGGAAATAGTGTTTCTATTATTTCTAGAGGTTACCTCTTATAAAAAGACAAACAATTTAACCTCTTCTTAATAATATTACACCCCCAGCCACATTACACCAACTGCCAAATTAGTTGATTCGCAAAAGTGGCTGTACTTTAAGTATTATACTTTATTCTTCAGCAAAATAGGTTTGAATTATGTACATTGTAGTATGAAATAAATTATGTACCTATTGTCTAATAGTAACAAACTGTTACTAAAGTTGCATTTCTGAACGAAAATCTCAGGCAATACGCCTGATTTATATATTTGCTGAAGACAAAATAACTAGAACTTTCTGGTTATTATAAGAATGCAGTAAACAATAATTATTTATTCACGAAAAAGGAAAATATATGTAAATTATTCATTTGAATGAGAATGAAACAAATAAAAGGAAAATATGCATGACTAAATCAACAAAAGTTCTAGAAAATATAATGGAATTTTAATCGGATAAGAATTCTGCATGGCTTGGGATTCTAATAGTAGAAATTGTTCTACTAAATAATTAATTGTGTGCTAAGACAAAGGAATGTAAAAGAGTTTAAATAAAGAACAAAGACAACAAATATCTCACTAATCTTTTTATCCCATGCATCGACTCATACAGCCTCAATATTTTTTTTATCAAGGTAATTGAAACCATGGTCATGAGATGACAAAAATAAAACAAGTATCTTACCTGGAGTTATTTGGCTGCTGTGTTGGTAACACATCAGTATAAAGCAGTGTGATCTCCAATCCATTCTGTGGATTCCTCAGGAAATATATTCTCGTCTTTCCATTAGCCAATTTACGAAAACTTATAGCAATTGGAACCATAGTGGACAGACATGAAAGTTCCTTCCGTAAATCGTGTACCGCCTGCCGAACCTCGGCCCAGGAGTATCGTTTTGAAGGAGGACGTATATATTCCACCGCTGCAGCCCCATCTCCAGCCCCTCTCACCTCCATTATATCAATTTCCATTAAATTCTACGCTACCGAAAATCAATTCTCTTTCCTCGATAAATTCTTATTCATGATGTAACAAAGAACAATAGATGTGTGCACTTAGACACTTAATTCGACTAGTCAAATGAATATTTAAATGGTGATTTCATTATAATATTGAAATTACGTTGATTTGATTTTTGTTTCACTAAAAATAGGGCCAACACACTCGTTTTTGACTTTTAGTTGTCTTGCCAAATGGTCGCTGACCTCTATGTAGCTGCTGACCAATCGCGGTTCTACCAACGATTTGTCTTGTTGTAACTCACTCATTACCATCTCACTTCGTAAAGTATACCCATCAATCTCATCTCACTGGGAGTTTTGATAAATTACAAAAAAAAACTACATTCTTTTTTTCTCGACATGTTTAATTTGTTGGAAAGATACTCTCACTCCATTCACAGAAATATTAAAGTTTCCTTTTTTCTCAAATCGGGAGTGAGAGTGATGCGAGTTCGTAATTGAGAAAAGTTCGGATACGCACTTCTTTTGAAATTAAACGTCTCAAATTAAACGATCATAATTGTTAGATTTACCTTCTGTAATTTGCATTTAATACGAAATTCAAGTTATTATGTTAATAATTAAAGAAAAGATAAAAATGCATAAGATTTCATTGATTAAATGATTTTTTTCCGTAAAATATATCCGAACTAGCCAACTTTGTAAACAGATTCGTTCGGAAACAATCAAGAGGAACAACAAACAATCAAACACACACATGAAAATAAAAACTTTTAATTTATGTAACCTTGTGACTTCAATTTGTTAGAAGAAACATACAATTTAAATTTGCCTACAATTATTTAAAAGCAAAGTTTTCCCGTAAATCAATAATAAAAAGATTAACAGGATATGACAACACTTTTCTCAAATTACTGCAGTTCCGGCAACAATTGCCCGCCGAACTGTCAAACGGAAACATGTCGCTGTAGCGGCCGACGCGATCTGTTTTCTTTACAATATTGCACTGCACGAAAATGGCACAAGTGCTGAATGTGATGCGGACTTGTGGTTTATTTATGTATTTAATATTCTGTGTGAACGCCAATGAAAATAATGCCTCTGAACCACGGATAATATCGTTCAAACTGGACAGCAAAAAGTGTGATAACGTAAATTGTAAATATTTACTAAATATTAAGGGTGGTGCGTTTCTCGGGCATTATCCTTGGAGATTGACCCCAGTGGAAGGTTCAGAGGGTGGTGAATGTGACGTCATTTTCCCTAATTATGAGTTGAGAGAGCTTTCTACTACGCAGTGGTGTACGAAACTAGAAATTGTTTTGCCTGTAATGGACTCGAAAGTATATTTTTGTGTTTATAAATATAATGTGAATAGCAGTCCGTTTGGAGGGAGGTGGGTGCACCAGGGCGCTGAACATTACTTGGATGTGAAAAGCGAAGATTCGTGAGTATAGCTTTGTTTCACTTTGTGAATAATTTTGACTTTCATACTTTCATAGCATTGTTTTCGACGCACAGCTGATTAAACTTTATTGGTGATATTTGGCGTCAATTTTCACATGGTTAAAAGTAACAGTCACCCTTTCATTGTAAATGACTTTCTTTGTAAAAACTTAGTAAACTTAGATCAGTAAGTGCACAAGAATAGCTGCATTTATATGATTTCTTTACGCCAGTTCAGGTCAAACACCTCTAGCTTAGTCCTACATTCTACACAGTTTTAAGTTTCACTGAAAACCTTACAAAACCTTGGCTACATTATCAATATTGGCAATTATTTTAATAGGCTGGAAGAAAGGTTCTGTAAATTGGTAGTTATGCTTTGCTGTACTAATTATTTATTTATCTCTATATTATTGCAAAATAAGTAATTGGTTTCTCATACATTATTCAAGCCACCAATCTGGTAATTGACAGCTTATACATATATGTAGTGACTGGTTCACAAAAATACAAATAATAATAATATTGTTACGAAATTCCTCCTTCAAAAGCCCTGACCGACGTTAGCTTGTACCTTGTTCCCGAGGTAGGTGAATGACTATTTTTTATTTCTAAATGATTTTTTTTAAATATTGTCCTAAAGGAATATTGAAAAAATGTATTGAATATGGTTAAAGATAAGTAAAGGAAATATACTATTTAAATAAATAAAAAATTAAATGCCCATTGGTAAAACTTCTCTACAACAGTATCATTTTTATTATTTACACAAATATTTCATTTAGCTTTTAGAAGATGAGTGATGATCAGTCCACGTCTGTTATAATCCTACGTTAATATTCTGTGTTGAGACTGGCCATTACTCCAAAATCAACGTTGAAAAATTCTAAACTTTAAGTGTATGACCAGATATGTATGAATATGGATGAGGCAAATGGAGTATGTGTGGATCGTAGCAGGTGCGTTCTGTTTCTGCCTACCCCGATGGGAAAAACGCATGAGTTTATGTATGTATGTAAATTGTAAGGGATCAGGGAAGGGAAATAAAGTAAATAAAAAATCCCATTAGTGGGACACAGGCTCTCTGTAAAAGGAAGTGGGCCATAATTCCACTTTGTGGGCCTATTGTGTTAGTGGATGTCACATGTCTTCTTAAATTTTGGTTCTGTGAACTAGACTATACAAACAAAGAGCTAGAGAGAGAGAGATAAACAAGCATGCTAGCTCTTACCAACCTGCACTGAACCCGCATGGTTGATTATAGCCCATTCCCTCTCATAGAGAGGCCTGTGTGCCAGCAGTGGGAACATTAAAAATTCAAAAAATTCAAATTAATTAATTAATTTTTTTGGTTGATTATGTTATGTGCTGTGTTATGCTAGCTCTTTGTGTTTGTATAGTTTACAATGTGGAAGTATCACCAACGCACAAACGGTTACCACATATTCAGTACGTCATTGCGGACCCCTCCACATAAACGTTTTTCATCAGCTGTTCCATACATTTTGTTGTTTTTTTTTGTATTACCCATGAAAAATTTCTATGTGGATGGGACCACAATGATGTGTTGAATATGTGGTAACCGTTTGTGAGACGATGTCGATTCCACCCTGTATACTGGGTCTTATAGCTCTCATATTTAGTCAAGACTTCATGAGTGTATGTGCATTCAAACATTAACTTTATGACCAATATTACTCCAACACATTAGTAAGTGCAGTCATCTCATGCCAAAAGCAGTTATTACTACAGCCATCTTTAATTCTGATACACTACAGTGGCCATCTACATAACTAAGTTAATGCATTTTTAGTACTATGGGAAGAAAGCCAGCTTTTACCTTAAAACATTGTAGCATAAATAATAATTCAACATTAATTTTTATTGGGTTTTTGTTGTTAAACAGTTGCTAATTAAGTAAGCAACTAAAGTACCAGAATTTTAAATGTAGTCACTGCCTCGGTCATCTCCACTACCCAGTTATCTGGTAATCAGCATCATCCAGTAAAAGTTAAAGCTTTGGCTCTGAATTGGCTAGTCAACAACCATGCGGAACCCAGTCGTGATCCCATAGTAAAACCCGGGATTTACCGGGCACCGATATCGGGTTCCGCATGCCCTATCAAAAACGAGCCGATGTAACGTTGATGCTGATCTGATGCTCATAACTGTGAGTTGACGTTCAGATTGGAAGTCGACCCCTGCATAATTTAGCCAAGGCTAAGCAGATGATGATAACTGCATAACAATATTAACAATATATATGAAAGAACTAGCTGTTGCCCACAACTAACTTCGCAAAATTGACCAAGTTTCATACAAACTTTCAACTCTCGTTTTAACCCCTCAGGGGATCCATTTTCAAAAATCCCATCCACACTTACGTCATTTAAGGAACGTTTGTGCAAAATTTCATGCTTCTAGACCTAGCGGTTTCAGCTTTGCGTTAATCGATCAGTCAGTGAATCAGTCAGTCAGTTTCTTACCTTAATATATATATATATATATATATATACAACATCAGTTTTAGTATGTGCGAAACCTGAATATAGTTTGTACTGAATCGATTCCAATAATTTTTAAACCATGTTATATTTTGTCCCAAAAATATTTTTTTAAAGTTACAAGTTGGACACCGAGCGACCTATTGCAGTCATTTTATGTACCTACTGCCAAATTATTATTATCAATGAGCTCAAAACGACGCTGGAGACACGCGCGCGGGCGCGCTGCTCGGTGACCACGTTTTTGTGCGGCAAACCATGTCACAGAACAAGCTTAAACTTTGTGATTTTTCATGGTACAGTTTTGAAATTTCGTATATAGATTCTTTACATAAAAATACTAGACACGTGTTTCAGGTTTCGCATATACTAAAACTAATGTTGTATAGATAGGATTCAAAAGTTTTTATCTGTTGCTAGTGAAAGGGAAACTACCCACTGCCCACAGTGGCCATTGCTACCGCATGACAAGATATCCAGCAGATAATATTATCTTACAATTGCGCAGTGATAACCACATAATTACGTAGTACAGCCCCAACGCATTTTAATCAAAATCAAAGCATTTATTTCAAGTAGGCCAGTTACAGGCACTTTTGAATTGTCGAAACAAAGACAACAGTAAAATATAGCTACAGTCCCAGTCACAAGGCACAAAAACTGTGAAAGTACTGTAGTTGCCCATTCCCTGACGTAGATCTCTATGGAGAAGAACGGGCAAGAAACTCCATGGATACTCTTTTAAATCAGAATACTTTAACAAAACCTTGGTTACATCATTCATTTTGAGATGGTACATTATGTGAGAACGATGCAGCAAGATTTGTACGTTAAAAGTGTAATCAGCACTGTATCGGCGGTGACTCATCGTTGCGAATCGTGACGATAAGACTGCACAACTGGTGAGACGCAGCGCGGTCCTCACCTCACTGCTAAACAAATATTTTCATTGATACTTGATGACATATATCCTTCTCTATTCTTCAACCTTGCACATCTCTGTTGGAATGGCAACCGTGAGCAGGCCTAACTTCGCCGAAAACTTTTTCCAATACCAATTAAATTAAAACGGCATTTTCTTGGAGTTATCTGAAGCTGTACCAACCAATGCAATAAGAATAATTACAATCGGATAATAAAGAAAGAAGATACAAACATTATTGTATAATTTTATTATAATAACGCCTCCCACCACTCCTTCCATTTATTTATCACGGCAGTTGTGAACATGCATTAAAAAAACGAGACGAATTCAGAATTCTCCCCCTTGGTGGAAAAGTCAGAAAACAATTTGAAATATTGCTGGTCACCCACTCGTCATTCGGGCGATCGCGCGCTCTGCGTCAAATGTGTGAACGTTAGAAAGATACTTCTAAGCGATGTTAAACGGCTTCTAGCTTATGTGTACCTATCTTTAACTTAGACCTTGACACCCGAACTGAACACTGCGGAAATCTATGTCGGACGGTAGGCCGAAATAGGCCCGAATTACGTAACGCAGTTTTCTATCAGTCTGATTCTGAAGGAAATTCGCAGTCCATTGCTTAAACTTGACAAATTCGTCTTCTCAACAACGTTGATTACGTAATGGATGTATTAAATTGTCAAAATGAGCACGTGTGGGACCTTTGACTACCAGAAAACCTTAAAAGTAAGGTAATGTCACTGACTGCCGAAACGCAGTGTTACTGTGTTCCGTTTTGATTGAAAATCATAAGGCTTACCCGTCCACCACCCAGGCCAACCAAATGCGGGTTGCTGAAGAAGTGACGAGTATGGGTACCGCTGTAAGGCTGCGTTTCCACCAGAGATGAGCGAGGATGCGTAGCGAGGAATGTGTGTGAAACTAACTAATAATATCGGTTCTTTTTCGCAGCTTGAGATATTCTAGCTATGTGATTGGTTAGTTCCACACAAATCCTTCGCTCATCATTGGTGGAAACGCAGCCTAATTACACAGAAATGTGGCATTTCAGCTTTGTTTCCGCAAATGTCCACAGGCGGCTATTATCGCTTAGCATCTGGTTTATTCCATGGAAGAACATTAAAAAATGGTTTTCTTCTTTCAAAGATGGAGAACATCTTTATCGCAAACGTCCAAGACGAACAGCCCCGGCGACATTGTTATATTTGGCATTGACAACCTACTTCAACACATTAGCATAGTTTTTACGACAGCGATTTACCGGGTGTCTATAGGGTGGGGAACTATGCCACCCTCGACCCCCCATGACCTTTGAACTACGCATAAATGTGGCCTAGATATTGTAGTTCTACTGGCAAAAGTGTTAGCACAAAGTAGATTGGGGATAGGGGAGTTGGGGACAGAAGGTCGGTCACAAACAAACAACATTCGCACATAATAGTCCTGACTATTTTCGGTTTCGGTCACGGGAGCATAATATACAGGGTGTAAGAAACAGCCCTCCACAAACTGATGCAGTGAATTCAGTATTTCATTCCAAGATGATCGGTACAAGAAATTATTTCAGGAATGTCATGGGAATCTAATAAATTTGATTTGTTTTATTTCCTCACCCAATATATCGTTACCGTGGCAAAACGCACGCAGCGAACGGCAAGCGCAACGACGAGTTCGATGAACTCTGTAGCTAGGCAGGAAGTGAACAGCTGATTTCACGCGTCGTTCGATAGAGTATTTCAACATCCATTGTGTGATTTTTTATTTTAGCCGTATTATTTACAGGGAATGTAGTTTTACATTGAAATAAAGGAAAAGTAACAGAAAAAAAAATCGGAGTAAAATTCCAGTAGAATATGATTCAAAATAAGGAGCTGAATGCACCCTGTCAGTTTGTGGAGGGCTGTCCCTTACACCCGTATTAACCGTGACAAGGTAAAGATGCAGGATGTATTACAGTGCACAAGTGTGCTCACAAACACAGATGCACTCTCTCTTCCCTTAATTTAACTATGGGATGGCGGAGAATCAACGGCTTAACGTGCTTTCCGAGACGCTGTGGTATCATACCAATAACTTTAAAACTCTGGGCTGCTAATGAGAAATTTCTGATGGAAAATCTCAATAACACTTCGAATCGTTTGCGACTGCTAGACCAACGAGGCCGTCCGACCGTTTGGTTCCTCAAACATAACCTTTGACGTTTCCATTGCTGGGGCGCAGGTTCCTCTCTGTTCACACTCTCATTTCCCCGAGTGAGAGTGTGAGCGTGCGGGCTGGTGGGTTTCACAAGAAGTCGAATTTTTGGCTCCAGATAATGAGCGTAAATTGCAGGCACTATGTTTGAGTGCGATACGCTTTACATACAAGAGGAGCTCGTGGCTAAGTAATAACAGCCGCTCGGATCGATCTTTAGGCTAAGCCGCGCTTGCCTAGGTTGGTCTGTGGATGGGTGACCACCCATTACATACCGAGTTTCCTCCGTGCCTCGGAAAGCACGTTAAGCAGTTGGTCCCGGGTGTCATTTGTAGATCTTTGACAGCGGTTATAGGTAGTCAGTGGCCCAAAAAGTCTGACAACCAGTCTTACCAAGGAGTATCGTATTACCCAGTACTAACTGGGTTGTGGAGGTCAGATAAGCAGTCGCTCCATGTAAAATACTGGTATTCAGCTGCATCCGGTTAGACTGGAAACCGACCCCAACATAGTTGGGAAAAGGCTAGGCAGATGATGACGCTTTACATACAGCGAGTGCAGGCGCACTCGCGACTGGATTTTTTTCAGAACGCTGCACGTACGGTCAGTCAAATACTGGTACTCAGCTGCATTAGGTTAGACTAGAAGCCGACCCTAACTAGGAAAGAGGCTAGGCAGCTGACGATGGAGTTGAACTTCTGGACTACAGTGAGGTTGTCTTGACAGGCCTTGAATAAGCTCTTTACGTAACTGCGAAGCCTTTGGCTACTAGACCTCTCAATCACTCTTAGTGGAACAGTTTTTACTTTTTCGCCACTAAGTTGAATGGAGACCCGTTAGAAAAACTTTCTTAAGACAGCGCGCGGCAGTAAGACATTATTTAGTAATCTATCAGTCTTGGAACTAGCAAGGATCAAGGTAGGACACCGTAGAAACGTGTTTTGCCGACGGAACAATCGATAAAATGACAGATCAACAAAAGAAATCTGTTATTTTGTCGATTCTTCCGTCGACAAAACTAGTTTCTACGGTGGTTATGCTACGCGAGCTGCAGAGAGAGAAACGTCCTTACAAAACCACTGCGCACCGCCGCGCCGTCGAGATGAGCAGTGAGACTGTAAATTCAATTTTCTGCCTGAACGACTCCTTGTAAGTTCAAAAGTGCCTTCAAATCATTGATTCAATGGTTTGATTCTGTCCTAAAGTGCAAATGTACGAGTAGTATTCAAATTCAAATTCAAATTATTTATTGTAATCCATAATGTACATATACAGGTGGTAAAATACAATTAAGAAGAAACAATTATGGACCCTGTCGGGCACAGCAAAATTAAATTAATTAGGAAGGAGAGAGGAAGAGCACTTTTATCAACTTACCATTTTTTATTTTAATTATATCGTTTATTTATTACGAAATTAATTATTATATTTGATTATATCATTCGTTTTTTTATTCTATATTATAATATTACAGTTATATTTTATGTAATGGGTGCATTTTTATTATTTAAACCTACTACTGTACTGTTTCACAAACGATGGGGCACTTAATATTTAGTCCTGCGTGTCCTGTTATTTGTTAATAACAGGAAATGATGGACGCTACTGAAGGCAGCTAGCTCGTAGTCCGGTTCGGGGCCAATTTAATTTAGATTGCCATCGACACGCTAAGGACATCTCCTTTATGACCCTCCCAGAAGATAACCTCGCTACCACCTTCCAAGCTAGGTCCCCCTCCCTTAACCGCAAGTCGCTCGTTTTTGGGTGGGCTGAGCTGCCCCCTGGCTAGAATTTTTACCTAAGGATGAGTAGGAATAGGTGCTGATGCGCCATTAGTTTCCGATCAACAATATGACCTACTAAATTGATTAATTTTGTTGTTATTTTCATATTTTCGTATAGCCTTGAGGACTAGGAAGACAAGTCAAAAGAATCTGAATTCTTATTGTGAATACATTTGCACGCCGTGTTATGGCAGGATATGCTGTAAGGAAATTTCTTAGTCCTTAACGGTATAATATCTGGCCTGTGGACGGCGAGTTATGGGCTAGCTCGCCGTCTGGCCGTCTTATGACAACAGGCCGTGTCGACGGCGCGTTCGTGTTCCACGCGCGCCTCAAAGAGATGTCAGCAATCAAGTAGGGGTCCGCATGGGCCGATGCCTGCCAGGGCTGCGGGACTGTTCGAAAGAGATACCGTGGCCCTGGAACACAAAGGGCAAAGAAGGAACATGGATGGGTTTTAGTCAGTACAAGTCTGACACTCCCCTCCGCTCCGCCCAGAGTGGGGGGGGGGGGGGTCATTTGATGATTTCCCATCCGGAAAAAAAAAGAAAAAAAACGGTATAATATCTTTTAAATAGCAAGAGTTTTAACAGTATATTTTTAAACATTGTCAGCGGTAAGTCTTGAAGTCTTGAAAACTATTTGGTAAATGATGGAAATTAATAATCGAAATGCAGTATGACATTTTTCTTAAATTATTTGAGTAAAGAAGAACAAGTCACACAGACAGACTCAAATAGTGACCTTGAATTTATAATACAGGGTGTAACAAGACCCTTAACGAAGCCGAAAGGCACTTTACTGTAACACCTTTGACTTTAGTACCATATTCTAGCAAATAAATATTTTGATTTGATTTCATTTGCATAGGCTACGTGCACATATTTTACTTGTATGGTTATGGGATGAGATGGCAGTGACATACTGTATGAACTCGTAGTGGGATGTTGACGTGGGATCCTAAATTTTTACCACAACGTATCCCCCCGCACGCAAAATACGCGCTTTGACGTGGAGTTGCGGACACCAGCCCGTTATACAATACCGCAACGTATCTTACTGATCATCACTGTGTGACTTATCATCATCTGCCTAGCCTTTTCCCAACTATATTGGGGTCGGCTTCCACTCTAACCGGATGCAGCTGAATACCAGTATTTTACATGGAGCGACTGCCTATCTGACCTCCACAACCCAGTTAGTACTGGGTAATACGATACCCCTTGGTAAGACTGGTTGTCAGACTTTTTGGGCCACTGACTGCCTAACGACTATCAAAGATCTACAAATGACAGCCGGGACCAACGGCTTAACGTGCTTTCCGAGGCACGGAGGAAACTCGGTATGTAATGGGCGGTCACCCATCCACAGACCAACCTAGGCAAGCACGGCTTAACCTAAAGATCGAACCGAGCGGCTGTTATTATTTAGCCACGAGCTCCTCTGTGTGACTTATACACCACAAAATTCAGCCGAGACGTCGGTCTAGTGATCGCAGGTGCAACTGTAAGGCGAAACTGTATTCTATTCCTCTTCTAGTACTCTTTTTATTTATAATATCATTGGTTTTTACATTATCAATTTTTTTGTAACGGCTCGGAGTCTGAATTTGTGCCTGGTTGACAGTGGTTGATGGCAATAGACTCGGCCCCTATTACATGAGACTTAGCCATAACTGACGAATGGCTGCACTGGATACACCTCTACCCACCCGTCTTGTTGTGTAAGTTGGTACTTTGGTACCTTTTTTTTAAACTTTTTCACAATCTGAGTTTAATCTCGGAATCTTAACAAATACCGCCACTGGGAAGCCTTTCAAACTATAAAAATAACGGGGAAAAGTTCGACAATAATGGCAGCCAAAGTATGTCCTAAGGGAGATTTCGAAAAACATTTTTCTTGTGATTCGTAATTGTTGTGTT
Organism: Noctua janthina; assembly: GCA_963576755.1. Lineage (NCBI taxonomy): Eukaryota > Metazoa > Arthropoda > Insecta > Lepidoptera > Noctuidae > Noctua > Noctua janthina. Next base: position 8,920,657 of record OY755080.1, on the reverse strand, counting down.
TATTGAAAGGCTTTTGTCCTTACCAACTGTTCTGTTGCCCGCGATTTCCTCCGCACCCTAGGATGAACAGTACCCTTTGTCCTTCTCCAAGTTCCAAGTTACTTGTCTGTCAAATTTCATAAGGTAGTAACTCTGTACTAACATGAGTTTCTTTTTTCAGATTTTGAATTACTTATTATTTGAATTTTATTGATCGATGCAATACTAACGTTAACAATTGTGGACAATTACTTGATCAGATTTCTTTTTTAAACCTTGAGTACATACTAACATACAAACATCATTAGTGTAGTAATGCGACTGATTGGTGACGCGCTCGTTTAAAAACCAGCATTTTCAACACCGCCCCTAGCCACGGCCGCCGTGCCGAGGCGTTTCTGGGATCCTTGCTTTTTTTTTTTAAATAACTTTGCCCCACACTAGGAATTTCTCCTGTATGTCTCCTGTGGTTGTCACGTTACCAGGTAAATTAAAAGTGAAAAGGTGTAATTGACACATTATTGTCACATGCCGTTCGCAATCGTTTAATGGCGGCGACGTCATTAGAGGCAGAGATAGGGTTGGTTGAGGTTCTTGTGAGCTCGATCAATACGGCAATTCGACTTAACTGAATGGTTCAGATGGTTGTAAAACTTTAAAAAACCGTTACGTTCTCAGGGGTAACTAATCTCCTAACTGCCGGTTTGGTCATCATCATCTGCCTAGTCTTTCCTCCACTATGTTGGGGTCGACTTCCAGTCTAACTGGTAGCAGCTAAATACCAGTATTTCACATGGAGCGGCTGCCTATCTGACCTCCACAATCCAGTTGGTACTGGGTAATACGATACCCCGTGGTAACACTGATTGTCGGATTTTCGGGTCACTGACTACTTGTAACGACTGTCAAAGATCTACAACTTTTCTTAGTGATGATGGTATAATACTAACAAGAGAATTTTCAGCTTTGTCTCTGGAAAGGCAGCGCACGTGTGATCCATCTGGCATTACAGAAACTAGATCGGTAAACTTGCGACTGAAAAGGGTTTTCTTGATAGACGTTTGATTATGGTATTGTTGAAAAGGGTTTTCTTGATAGACGTTTGATTATGATATCGTCGGGGATAGTGCAAATCCGCGAATCTACCATACGTAAAGTGCGCGTATCTGCACTACGTGTAGGTTTACAGGGGAAGGTTATAAGTTTATATTATTTTTTATTTCAACGATTTTTAACCTTATTTTTACATGAATAGTAACAATTCATGTGTTCTATGTATTATTAACAGTAGAAATCTATTAAAGTCATTAATTTTGTCGACAATGCATAATTGAAATTGGCTTCATTTGTCAGATACGCGGAATTATCCAAGGCTAGTTCCGCGGTTTTGCACTTTCCCCGACGATATGTCGTTACTATAAAATGCAATGGGAAACTCACCATCCATTTGGAATATTCTGTCTGGAATAGTTTTTGGTGTTAAAGTAAATAAACATTCGCTCACTGTCAGAGTCTTCTCATAAATAAATTCGGAGATTTAGCAGCTGTTTGGTAGGTTGAAAGCCATTATAAATGTACTTGTAGGGGCACTATTTTGTGGGGAATCTTTAAGGATACTATTCTCCTGGTAAAAGGAAGATTTTATCGAATTTTTCTCCCTAGGATGCATATATCGCAAAAGGTTCCAAATCTTACCAATATATTACTGTTATAACATACTAAAAAATTTTATCTATAAATTACTGAACGGGTCCCTAGGATCGCCAAGAGCTGTTACCACTTCTCACTAGCTTGTACCATATCCTGAGCAATTGGCTTCAGTTCAAGTTATATGCAAAAGCTTCAGGATAATCCAGCAGCCTTTACCGATTAAACATGTGAAGGTAGAATTGGTGTGGTATGATGACTGGTTTTTTATGGTGACTCAAAGAAAACGACATTGCCACCTGCTACTGTTTTTATAGGTTTCCAGTTGCTAGGTTGCGGTAAGACACAGATTGGTTGACTATGCTGGTGTGGTTTGTATTGCGGACGCCGTCAAAATATGTTCCCTTAGCATTACGTGTTTCAAAAACCTAATTAATATTCTACGACGTACTCCCATCATCTCTCAGGTATGGTTATGGCAGGTCGCCAATCTCGCCATGTGTATCGACGATAGGGCAGCACGTGTTGCTCGCACGTGCAGGTGACAGACGGCACATATGTGTTTGTTTGTGTATTTCTGGAGTGCAATGCATGCGTCGAACTGTTTGCTTTGATTGTGTAGATCCCGAACTTATAATTTGCCTAACCATTTCCAAAAGGTTCTGGTCGGCTTGCATAGTCTTGGTTGATGATCAATGTTTTGCACTGGCGCACGATTTTCTATGCAATTCGTGTTAAGACAGTGCGCAGCAGAGTCCTCCCGTCTGTTTGACAACAAATTGTGATTGCACTTATCATTCTTCTGCCCTTATACCAATTTATTTTGGGTCAGAGCGGCATTTCTTTTTCTATATTATTATTACTTCAAAAGACCATCTCAGACATTAATCTACATGGTCCTCATATGACTTGAGCAATTTCTGGACTTTAAAAGAAACGGTGTTTCTTCTCAGAGTAGTCAGGTACGAAACACCGGCCCCGTCTAGTTTTAAAACATAACATATTGACACGTAAAAGACTTTTGTAAACCAATTTACAGAAATAAATATGATTTATGATTTATACTTCTCTATTAGCCGTTATTTCATGAGTCAGCAAATACTAACTGCTCTTTTTTGTCATTATGTCAGAGTTTTTCGCCCAAAACCAAACCGGCAATTAGGAGATTACCCCCTGAGAACGTAAAACCATTTTTCAAAGTTTCACAATCATCTGAACCATTCAGTTAAGTCGAATTGCCGTATTGTTTTTCTACTTTCCCGTATGGGATAATCCGATTTAGGTAAATTGGAGGAAACGAAATATGAACACCAAATTGATCTGAATTAATAATACCATCACGTTTGCTATCGGCTTCCCTTGTAATCAAAGACATTAAAAAAACTTAAAGAGCGGACATTGGGAATATTATCACACAAAAATGATCCCGCACATTTTCGATTTTGACACACGAATGCTACCTGACAAGCGAGCGTGTGACAAGACAGACCAATTTCTTACTAACGTACTTACGTAAACCAAAACTTGTTACTACTTGTAAAAAGTTTTGGTTTACGATTGTCTTCGTCTTGTCCTGTCCATCGCTTGTTAATATTTGAATGTCTTTGACTTGTAAGCATACAGCTGTCATCTTTATTTTTTAACCCCCGACGCAAAAGGAGGGTTGTTATAAGTTTGACCGCAATGTGTGTGAGCATGTCTCTGGCACCGTAGCTCTTAAACGAGTGAACCGATTTGGATGCAGTTATTTTTGTTTGAAAGCTTTCAAATAAAAATAACTGCATCCAAATCGGTTCCTTCATCCAGATCGGACTCTTTAGTACTACAGATACATGAAAATTGACCCATTCCTGTGCCAGAATTATTATTTAGGCCTTACCATATTTTTTTTAACCCCCGACGAAAAAAGACAGGTGTTATAAGTTTGACCGCAATGTGTGTGTGTGTGTCTGTCTCTGGCACCGTAGCTCTTAAACGAGTGAACCGATTTGGATGCAGTTTTTTTATTTGATAGCTAGTTTCTTGGCGATGGTTCTTATATACGTTTTATCAAATCGGTGCAGCCATTTACTACATATGGGGGATGAAAGTGGGGATGAATAATCGAATATTTTCAAATATACCCAAGTGGGGTATCAAATGAAAGGACATATTGTGTATATTACAATTAGACATGATTTATCAAAACCGGCTCAGCCATTGCATAGACTTCTTAAATGTTTGTTCGCTTTTCTTTGTTGCAATGGGGGTTTTTTAAATTTAATTTTTTTATGACACATGAATGCTATCTGACTGGGGAGCTCGTGGCTAAATAATAACAGCCGCTCAAGTCGATCTTTAGGTTAAGCCGTGCTTGCCTAGGTTGGTCTGTGGATGGGTGACCGCCCATTACATACCCAGTTTCCTCCGTGCCTCGGAAAGCACGTTAAGCCGTTGGTCCCGGTTGTCATTTGTAGATCTTTGACAGTCGTTAGGCAGTCAGTGGCCCAACATGTCTGACAATTAGTCTTACCAAGGGGTATCGTATTACCCAGTACTAACTGGGTTGTGGAGGTCAGATAGGCAGTCGCTCCATGTAAAATACTGGTATTCAGCTGCATCCGGTTAGACTGGAAGCCGACCCCAACATAGTTGGGAAAAGACTAGGCAGATGATGACATGAATGCTATCTGACAAGCGAGCGTGTGACAAGACAGACCGATATGTTACTAAGTAGTAACAAGTTTTGGATTACGATTCTTTTCGTCTTGTCCCGTCTTTCGCTTGTTAATATTATTGTAGGCTTTGTAGATTCCCAGCTGCTTGTTATCTTTTTATTTTGTTTTACATCTTTTGTGTAGTAGGCAATCGGGCCTACGCTGTCCCCCCATACTTAAGTACAAATGCTGTAACCATGACAATATTTTAATACCAACTGATTTGAAAAGAGTAACCATGGAGTTTCTTGCCGGTTCTTCTCCATAGGAAACGACCAACTCGAACCGAGCACCTTTTTGTCGACGTTTTATAAGTGCCCATCTAGGCGTATGTGAAAAAAAATATTTTGATCTTGATATATTTAAATGTCTTCGACTTGTAATGAAACAGCTGAATAAATCTTTATTTTTCTTCACCAAATCTATACTAATATTATAAAGCTGAAGAGTTTGTTTGTTTGGCTGACCGCGCTAATCTCAGCAACTTCTTGTTCGATATGAAAAATTCTTTTAGTGTTGGATAGCCCATTTATCGAGGAAGGTTATAGGCTATTAAATTTCACGCAGATAAATGTCGCGGACAACAGCTAGTTTGTAATAAAATTATTATTGCATTCGTATCTAGTTCAAGTACAAATATTTTCAATAGGCTGTCCGATCTGGATTTTACGACTGTAGCTGCCGAAGGTCTCCAGTCTGCGTCAATCATCGCAAAAATAAGAGGAATATAAAAGTAGTTCACTTTTTATAGTCTTCAGTTTTTCTAACAGCAACCTCGTAAATATATTCTATCTGTGTTAGCTCTGCATAAGTGCACAGTTATTCATTTTCGGATATGAAATATACCGTCCTGCTCGATACCCTGGAGTATGGGCGCCGGCAAAATTATTTTTAATTAATATTGGGTAGTGCATTTCCAATATTTTTCATTTTACCGTATCATCATCTGCCTAGCCTTTTCCCAACTATATTGGGGTCGGCTTCCAGTCTAACCGGATGCAGCTGAATACCAGTATTTTACATGGAGCGACTGCCTATCTGACCTCCACAACCCAGTCAGTACTGGGTAATACGATACCCCTTGGTAAGACTGGTTGTCAGACTTTTTGGGCTACTTTTCATTTTACCGTATAATGTATGTAAAAATACCCTTAACAAAGGCGAAACGCACTTTGTTCTCCCCGTCATTGCGATCATATTTATGGTGTCGAGTTCTAGACCTTACCCGGGAACCTTCTAGTTACGGAGATATTTTGGGTCAAAGTTCCAACTTTTTCACAGCCTTTTTTTTTAAATCCAAGTTTTTATATTATTATAACTTTACGTTAAATACCTCCATGGCCATGTACTACTTAATCCGTCACATAGGATACTTTTTGTCCCGTTAGTATGATCTCATGAAAAAATTATCGAACTCCACGCGGGCGAAGCCACGGGCATAAAGCTAGTGCAAATCCGCGGAACTAGCCTTGGATAATTCCGCATATCTGACAAATGTAGCCAATTTCAATTACGCATTGTCGTAGCGACTAAATCAATGACTTTAATAGATTTCTACTGTTATATATATTACAATACATAGAACACATGTATTGTTACTATTCTTGTAAAAATGAGATCAAAAATCGTTGAAATAATATATAAACTTATAACCTTCCCCTGTAAACCTACTCGTAGTGCAGATACGCGCACTTTACGTATGGTAGATTCGCGGATTTGCACTATCCCCGACGATAGGATTTACCTTACAGACTTACATATGATATAAAAATTAAATTTAAAAAGATTTTTTTTTTTTTTTTTTAAATTTAAATTTTAAACTCCCAACGCTACAAAGAAAAGGAAACAAAAATTTGAAAATCATAAAATGGCTGAGCCGGTTTTGATACAACATGTCTAATTGTAATATGTGTAACACATCATGTCCTTTAATTTGATACCCCGCTTTGGTGTATTTGAAAATATTCGATTTTTCAAACACACTTTCATTCCCCATAACTAGTAAATGCCTGCACCGATTTTGATAAAACATATCTAAGAATCATCACCAAGAAACTAGCTTTCAAATAAAAAAAACTGCATCCAAATCGGTTCACTCGTTTAAGAGCTACGGTGCCAGAGACAGACACACACACACGTTGCGGTCAAACTTATAACACCCCTCTTTTTGCGTCGGGGGATAAAAATACAAAGTATGTTGGTAAAAAGTACCTTAAAACTACATTACTAACACTTCACTTGTGCACTATGAAAAACGCATGAGCCGCGTTGAACACCTGCTGAGATGACAGATAGCTCATGTCATGGTCAAAAGATGAGTCAGTTAGAAGGTAGTCAGTTAGGGTTGATTGCTCAGGGTGCGTCCCACGCACTTCAAACGCGTCACTCGTGGAGGCTTGAGCAGATTAACTATGTAGACTAATAACAGAAGTATTCTTGGAACATTATATTATTTGTCATCATTTTCTAAGTAAATCTAATACATATTCTGTGGTAAATTAGTCATTAAAACAAGATATTCATTTCGCGGAATTACAGAGTTATTACTACTCGTAGAACTGACAAATTCAATTTATTTTATGAAGTCGCCTGAATCCTACTCATCATCTGCCTAGCCTTTTCCCAACTATATTGTGGTCGGCTTCCAGTCTAACCGGATGCAGCTGAATACCAGTATTTTACATGGAGCGACTGACCTCCACAACCCAGCCCGCCCGCCTGAATTCTACTATCCTACTAAAATTATAAATGGGAAAGTTTGTGAGAATGGATGGATGTTTGTTACACTTTCACGCAAAAACTACTGAAGGGATTTGGATGGAATTTGGCACATAGATAGTTTATAAACTGGATTAACACAGGATACTTCTCATCCTGGAAGAACGATCCCGTGGGCAATTCCCGAGCTACGCACGGGCGAAGCCTCGGGCTAAGCTAGTATTTTTACATAGGAGGACCGGTGAATTATGACCCTCTCCCTCTCATAGAAAGGCCTGTGACCCAGCAACGGGGACGTTGGGATGATTCATGTTTATTAAATGCAATTCTATATTTAAACAAGTGCGTTTTGGACTCGCGCACCGAGGGTTCCGTACAAATTTGTAGGTATTTTGTTATTAAACTACATATGTACGGTTTTTTTTTCTTTACTTGTGCTGTGAGTCATTGCCTCTTGCCAAATTTCAGGATTCTAGGTCAACAGGTCAACCCTATAGGTTTTGATTCCCTTGTGAAATCGCAAACTATGCGACATAAACGGTCATATCTTTTGATCGCGTTGACTTGCAAAGTTTTTTTCACAGCTGAAAGAGACCGTAGACACTATACACTACGACCCTATTACTACCGTATTTGATATAAATTTCAACTTGATACTTCTATGCGTTCCTGAGAAAAACGGTCTTGACAGACAGACGGACAAAAAAGTAATCCTATAAGGATTCCTTTTAAAGTACGGAACCTAATATTCTTTCCACAGTTAATTTAGGCTGAAACTGAACGCATTTGATCTAGCTATTCTCGAGTAATTATTTGTGGTTTATAATAAACAGAAGGAATGTACTTCAAGCTATTTTAATTGTATGAATGCATGAAATACGTTTTCACTTCAGCGGTCAACCGCCCGGCTAATAGTTCTGAAGAATGTTTCAGTCCGTCATGTGAACAACGTCACTTGGAGCGTAAGTGGAATATAATCAGTTTGTAAAAGAAATATATCGTCACTATATAGTATAAAACAAAGTCGCTTCCCGCTGTCTGTCTGTCGCTATGTACGCTTAGATGTTTAAAACTACGCAACGGATTTTGATGCTGTTTTCAGTAATAGATAGAGTGATTCAAGAGGAAGATTTATATATATATATTGCACCCGTGCGAAGCCGGGGCCGGTCGCTAGTTATTTTTATTTTTATATGTTGTGACTGGCCATCTCTTATTTGCCACGGCTTATTTGAATTAATTATTTTATTTTTGAATTGTTTTTACTATGGACACTTTTAACGTAGACATCTTGCTGCATCGTTCTCACATAATGTACCATCTCAAAATGAATTGATGTAACCAAGGTTTTGTTAAAGTATTCTGATTTAAAAGAGTGTCCATGGAGTTTCTTGCCCGTTCTTCTCCATAGAGATCTACGTTAGGGAATGGGCAACTACAGTACTTTCACAGTTTTTGTGCCTTGTGACTGGGACTGTAGATTTTTTTTACTGTTGTCTTTGTTTCGACAATTCAAAAGTGCCTGTAACTGGCCTACTTGAAATAAATGCTTTGATTTTGATTTTGATTTTATAAAAGCAAAACTCTAAACGTGTCCCAATGGAGAAGTTTCCATTTTTTTATTTTTGGTTATGTACAATCATTTAAATAAGAATAAGTAAGCTGAAGTGGCAATGGGCCGGCAATATTTAAATTAGCTGTAAAATGGATGACCGTTGGGGTAGACGTGTACTTGACTGGGACGCCAATTGGCAAGCGTAAGGTGAGACGCCCTCAGGCTCGGTGGAGCGACGATCTTCGCAGGGTGGCTGGTAGCAACTGGTTGAGAGTTGCTGAGAATTGAGTAGAGTGGCGTGCGATTGAGGACCACCTGCCTATGTGCATGTTGGAGGCCTATGTCCAGCAGTGGACTGCTGTAGGCTAATGATGATGATTCAAATAAAAAGAAACTAACATGTGAAAATATCATTAAAATATCTCTAGAATTGAAAAATTTTTGACGTTAAAAACTGCTGATTATCAGCTTAGTTCATTAAATGATAATCTTCTTCCTCTGATAATCTCTCTTTTCATTTTAATCCTCTCGAGTGATTTAAATTAACGGCTAACAGAATTGTTGCGAATGATTCGCCCAGTTTAGCTTTTGCGGCGAATTATTTCATTTTTTTTTTGCTCATCTGTAAGTTAATTCATTGTCTCGACATGGAATACAGCAGTAGTCTTGGTAGATCCACCCTAGCAAAAAATAACTGTAACTGCTAAGTAAGCTTAGGTCTGAGACATCATTTTCTTGACCTTGTCCCAATTTTTTTGGGGTCGGCGACGCATTTTTTCTTCTTCCATACTTCTCTATTACTCGTCATCTCATCAGAAACCTCCTTTCTTGCCATATCATTCTTTACACAATCGTTTCTTTGATATTCCTCTACTCATATACCGATCCACATTCATACTCAAAACTTTCCTCACGACATTTTCCTCATTCCTCCGCATCACATGCCCATACCACGACAACCGATTACCACACAACTTTTCAGGCTTAGGTCTGAGTATTTCGAACTATATTGAGTTTACTCACGTCTCTCTTGAGTCAGCTTCCATGTTAACCAGATGCATATCGATTATCTGTACTTCACATGGAGCGACTGCAATTTGACCTAGTTTTATCCATCTATCTGATATCATTCTTCAGAAATCTTTCATGCGTAAAGTAGAATTTCAGCCTTTTCAGCTAAAGATTTCACTTTAGAAGCCACTCGTTCGAAAAACATTTTGTTTTAAATGAAGTTAGTATGGCATTCCGACACGCGACTGACGAGGACCTACGTCACATGGTAGATGGAGTTTTCAAATAACGCCACTTCAGTAATTTGTCTTGAATGTGTTCCTGCTCAGACAAAAGTTATCTGGTAGATATTCCTATGGATTAGTGTTGATAAGACGCCATTGTTCTACAATTTAATGTATAATTTGTTATATTCCTATGGATTAGTGTTGATAAGACGCCATTGTTCTACAATTTAATGTATAATTTATTATGGGTTACGGGGGGCACACGGCTACAAGCTGTGATCGGTCCATGGATGGGAGAAAAGCGATTACTGTAAACCGGTTTCCCGACGTGTTTTGGAGAGCACGTTGAGCCGTTGGTCCCGGCTGTCAGAGGTAACTGGGTTAATATGGTGACTGGGGTGATGGAGTCAGGTCTCCGATGGCTGCCGACCCTAATATTTGGGATTTTGGGAGAAGGCTAGGCATTAATGACGGAGTGTTCGGAATCAATTTCATAATTTCCTCAGTGTGCCCTTTCCAATCCAATCTACTGATTGGATTGGCAAATCTATATTTATTTTAGTTTTATGTGGGGGTGCAGAATGATGTATTGAACACGTGGTAATCGTTTGCGCGTGCATGTCCCATCCACCCTGTATGCCATGCACCTACTGGCCTAGATTGGTAAGTGTTTGTTTGTTTACTACAATGTCTACGGTATAAATAGCCTGAAGCTGAAGCTATGTCGAACCTACGACACGCGATGCTCTTGACACGCCATTCAGTGAATGAGAGGCTATACAGGGTGGTTAAAAAATCGCGGATCAAACGAAACAGGGCGATAGTTGGGGTTGTTTGCAGTAAAAAATATCTCTGCGGCAGAGCCCTAACTTGATCTCCTTAAAAGTTAGGACTGTTTTAGTGTTTTTTAAGAAAATACCAAAACTTTTAATAAATAGGGAATTAGAGTAAAATGGGTGCCTATTTTAAAACAAATGGTATTTAGTTGCTTCTAGCAAATCTATCATCACTACAAAAAAGCTTTTATGACAGTGGGTACCATGTTTTATGTGTTGGCACTTTTTTGATAATCTTTTAAGTCTCGAAAAATTATTTGTTACTTTAGAACTTTACTGTAAAAAAAATGTACTATCAAAAATTATCCTGATAACCCCAACTGTTTCGTTTGATCCATGATTTTTTACCCACCCTGTATATAACTTCAACTTTGTTGAAGCTGGGGCACACGGCATTTTAGTTACCATTAACCTGCATTTATTTCGGTTCAGCGCGAAACAGCCAGTCTTCTTTTTCTTCTTCGATGCATCTCTAGTAGTCGTCGTAATATGGTTTTTTTTTTATAACCAATGTGTACTTTTTTTTAAACAAAACTGCTACTGTTGTTAAAGGCTTTTCTTGTGATCCACTGCTTGTCAAAGTTCTCCCCTTTCACCTTCCAAACGTCTCTATCTTTACTACTCAGTAAAGGAGTTTCTGGATGACAAATCGATTACAAACTAAAATCATTGGCTCTCATGTAATACAACAAACATTACAAAATAAATATATAATATAATATGGAATAATATGGAATTTAGGAAACCAAATATAAATATGAAAATATGAATACACAAATATTAACATAATTTAATAATTTTTAATATTTTTATACGCATACCCTGCGTAGGGAACTATAGCTGTTTTGACATGGAAAGAAAAATTCTAGTGCGAGCAGGGTTTGAACCTGCGACCTTCCGATTCAGTACACCGGATGTCTTAACCAATTAGACAACCCTGCTCGAACAAGAATTTTTCTTTCCATGTCAAAACAGCTATAATTTAATAATAATTAAATACTTTTAATAATTTCATAATAATGACCTACATTATTGTTATGCAATACATTATTAAAAATAACTAATATACTATACGTATATGAGCAAACCTGACAATGTATTATGTATATATTCATAATTATACAATCAATTAAATTTATAATTTCTAATAATTTATATGATATTATTGAATTGCTGCTTAGCCCTCTTCCTCTCTCCTAATGTTGCTGTGCCCAACAGGGTCCATAATGATCTTTTACCTTGTTACACCATCTATGTAATACTTATGGAATGCAATAAAAAATTGAGTATTGAGTATTGAGTATCTCCTGGCCATATTCGCTCCTCAAACAAGATCAGTTCGTCACAGCAGCTACACAGCGGTCTACCTCGTCGGCGATTTCCTCCTGTGACTGAAAAACTTTGCCCAATTCTTCTGGTGCATACGTGCTATGTGGCTAGCCCACTTACAAAACAAGTATGAAGATATCTGCCAAATAATGTGGTGAAATTGCAAGCTGTGAGAGTCCCAAATCGCTTTTAAGCAGTGGGTAGTTACATAAAATTAAAAGTAATGTCATTTCAATCAAAGAATATTGCCCTGTAGTGGCGTACCTCATCGCCATCGGGTATCGTATTACCTAGGACTAGCTGGGTTGTGGAAGTGAGATAGGCAGGCGTTCCATGTAAAATACTGGTATTCAGCTGCATCCGGTTAGACTGGAAGCCGACCCCAACAGTTGGGAAAAGGCTGGGCAGATGATGAGTGGCGTGCCTCATCATCATCATCATCCACAGCCTGTTTTCATCCACTGCTGGGTATAGGCCTCTCTTTGCTTGTGCTAAGCTCCACGCTCTTGTGCCAGCCTCATGCAGGGTATTCCCGCAATGGCAACAATGTTATCTGCCCAATTTTGGCGTGCCTAGTGGTCAAAAATCCGGCAAGCCCATAAGGCAAGCAGACTGTCCAGAAACCTAACATAATGAAGAGTGGTAGGTTATAAGGGTAAGCCAAGGTTGTATGCTGGTGGGCTGCGGGACTGTTCGAAAGAGATACCGTGGCCCTGGAACACAAAGGGCAAAGAAGGAATATGGATGGGTTTTAGTCAGTACAAGTCTGACACTCCCTTCCGCTCCGCCCAGAGTGGGGGGGTCATTTGAAGATGTCCCATCCGAAAAAAAAAAAAAAGGTTGTATGCTGGTATGAAGGTACCGCCACTACCCCTGACAAAGACCATGTTTACTAATAAACGATCGACTTACCGAGTCTAAAACATTTATTTGGTTATTTGGCAGCTTGCCAAGTGTCTAAACAAAATATCTAGTCAATACCAGTGAGCCAGATTCAAGACTAGACATCCAGGCGCCTGTGAGGCTGTTACCCTCTTATATTTAGGTCGCCTGTGATACTATACATACAGGGTGTAAACAGACCCTTCACATAGCCGTCAACCAAGCATTCTGTACGTCAAACTAAGTAACGTTTACGTAAAAATTATTGCTGGGAATCGACTTTTTTTTTGGGGGTGAAAAATCATGTTTTACGGTAGGACTCGATGGAAAGCACTCAAAGCATTGTGCTGATGGATGGATTGAATAATACGGGGGTCGTGGAGGTGTGTAAAGTAAAAATCTTCCATTAAAAATATGTATTAAAAAAAAACTTGTTAAAAAAGTTGGAACTTTGACCCCCAATATCTCCGTAACTAGAAGGTTCCCAGGTATGGTCTAGAACAAAAAAATGATCGCAAAGACGGGGATAACAAGTGCCTTTCGGCTATGTTAACGGTCTATTTACACCCTTTATAGTTCATTGCCTGTCTGACTCCCAGGGCTGATCTCTGAGTAACTTTTACCTCCAGTTTCTGGAAGCATATTCAATTTATTTGTTTAGCTGATGTTATGTTGGGGTGCGTTGTCAGAATTCCTCCTCGTGTGCCTGATGGCTGCCGGTCCCTCTCGATACGTCTGGAGGGAATAGCAGCTGCTGGGCCGGTGCACCCTGGGCGTGGGCAGTATCCTTCCCCGAGGAATGGGAAGAGATTCTTATTCCTCGGGAAATGTTACTGCCCATGGCTAATATTCTGACATGGGGGGGTCCCTCATGGACCAAGGGGGCGTTGCTCCGTGTGACCCTCTGAAAAGCAGAGGGCACAGCGGAGGAACAAGGGCGGGCTCGGTGTGCACTTACCCTGCCTCCGAGCAGACAGTAAAGGACGTGCGTCCTTCACTGTCTCCGTCGATATCGTAATCCCACCGTCGAAGTGTCGTGGAACACGTCTCGCGGCTTCGATTGGGACCGAGGGTCTTGGCTTAACCGCCCGGACCACGAGGTAGAAAACCTCTATAAAAAGTTACCCCGAATCTCAAGCGGCGGCGCACCGCGAGGAGATGTATGGCTGACGGGTTCCTTTGGAAAATCAGTCTCTAGTGCGAACCACTGCCGGGCCTGGCTATGGCTTATCTGGGTACAGGGGGCACTGCCCAGATGGACTATTTATTTCCCCCATACTCGTGGGAACAGTATGGAAGATTACAAAACCCAAAAAACGGCCGATAACGGCGAAGGAAGGGAGGAGAGGGATGCGGGGTCGGAGTCCGGCGCCGCATCCAGCGAGGTGAGCGCTGGTTCAGTGTGCTCCCAGCGCGGGAGGCCCGGGGCTGCTGCGGGGAACAGGGAGTTCCTACGCAAGCGGTCCAGGCCGGTAGGCGACCGAGAGTCGTCGTCAGATGGGGAGCTGGCTTCGGCTCGCAAGATCCCCACCAGCAAGCGCGGCGGGATCCGCGGCAAGGGGAGAGGCCTCTCTGCCACCGAGAGGTCGGCGCGGCTTGCCGAGGAGGGGCGCCACCCGGGGGTGGCCGCCGGTCACGAGGTGGCCCGTTCGGGCTATTCTGGCGACGAGGCGGGCGCAGATGGCGGCTCTGATGCGGAGCGTAAGGCCGGGCTCGCGAAGGAGGTGGAGGCAGCGCTGAGGGCTGTCTCCTTCAAACAAAAGCCCTCCACCAGGCAAAGGGCTATACCTGCTGCGGTCGCCTCCATTATGGCGGCAGCGGAGGCTAGATTTGCGGGGCCGCCGCCAGACGGCGTGGCCAAACTGAGGGCAGAGGTCGCTCGACTGACAGCCGCCACGGAGCTTCTCAAAGAGGAGAATAGGAAGCTCCGAGCAGACCTGGCCAGTCTGCGCGAGTCCGGCTCTCGCGAGGCGCCCCAAAATGGGGGCCAGAAGCGTCCAAGCCAGCACGTGCCGGTGGAGAACCAGGTCCTGAATCTGGTTCGGCAGGAGCTGGCTGCCTTCCAGGCGCGGTTCTCCGTCCTGGAGGGCATTGTCTTACGCCCCCCCCTGGCGGCAAACAAGGCGCCCCCGGGCCTGAGGGCGGCCTCATATGCGTCTGCTGCGGCCTCCGCACCGGGGCCGTCCAGCCAGCCCCCCGGCAGGGTTATGTCGGCCCCGACGAAACCGGCTCCGGTTAAGAAGGCGGCGGCCCTGAAACAGGGCAAGGCGGCGGCCCAAAAGAAGGGCAAGGTGGCGAATATGCCAGCGCCAGCCGCGAGACAGCCGCTATCGCCGCCCCCCCCGCCCCCTAAGCCTTCCGTGGCCGAGACCGGGTGGCAGGTGGCTGGAGAAAACGCAAGGGAGCGAAGGGCGGCCAAAAAGGCCAGGAGGCAGGAGCAGAAACGCCGGCAAAAGGAGCGGGGCGTCGCGGTTAGGCTCAGCGCCCCGAAGACCGCAGCTGTAGTGATTACACTACAGCCGGACGCGGAAAAGAGGGGCGTGACCTACCGCGACGTGCTCGCTAAGGCGAAAGCGACGGTGGATCTCGGAGAGCTCGGGATCACCGGGGGCCTCCGGCTTAGAGTCACCGCAACAGGGGCTCGAGTGCTGGAGATCCCTGGCGAAACCCGTGGCTCGTCCGCTGACGCTCTGGCTGAAAAGCTTAGAGCGTCCCTAAATGCGGACGAGGCCAGAGTGTCCAGGCCCGTCAAATGCGCAGACCTGCGCATACTGGGTCTGGACGACTCGGTGACCGAGAAGGAGGTGGTGGCCGCCGTCACCAGGACCGGTGGGTGCCCTGCCGAGCAAGTCAAGGCAGGCACCTTACGTCCGGACCTGTCGGGCATGCGAACCATAACGGTAAGCTGCCCTGTGACGGCGGCGAAAGTCATTGTGGAGGGCCGAAGGCTCTTGGTGGGCTGGGTTTCGGCGCAGGTGAAGCTGCTGGAACCCAGACCTCTGAGGTGCTTCCGCTGCCATGTGGGGCACCACGTGTCGGTCCGGTGCACTTCGGAGGTGGACCGCAGCGGCCTGTGCTTCCGCTGCGGCCAGCCTGGTCACATGGCCGCGGCTTGCTCCGCCGCGCCGCGCTGCGCCGCATGTGCGGCAGCTGGCAAGCCGGCCGATCACCGGGCAGGGAGCAAGTCCTGCGGTACTCCCGCCAAGGCCAGGGGCAAGGGAAGGCCCTCCGCCACCACCGCCAAAACCCCCACCGTCGCCACCACCGCAGCTGCCGCCACTGTCGCCGCCGCTGCCGCTACTGCTGCAACTTCCGCAGCGGGGCCCTCGCAGGGGGCCCGGGAGGGGGCTGAAATGGAGTGCCAGTAACGGCCCCATTACGCCTTCTCCAGGCGAACATCAACCACTGCGCCTGCGCTCAGGATCTGTTGCTCCAGAGCGTGGCGCAGTGGTCGATTAACATCGCCGTGGTCGCTGAACCGTACTTTGTCCCGCCCAGGGATGACTGGGTGGAGGACCTTAGCGGCTCAGTGACCATAATTGCGTCGGTCGCCGCCGGTACCCCAACCCTTGAGAGTGTCAGGAAGGGTCAGGGGTGCGTAGCAGCACGGTTCGGGGAGATCGTTGTAGTGGGAGTCTACTTCTCCCCGAGCCGAACTCTCGCCGAGTTCCACAACTCCCTCACGGAGTTGAGTGTCGTCATCAGAAGCCATTCCCTCCCCGTGCTTGTGCTCGGGGACTTCAATGCCAAGAACTTGGCTTGGGGTTCTCGTTACACGGACGTGCGGGGTAGAATGGTGGAGGACTGGGCTCTGGAGACAGGCCTGGTCGTCCTAAATCGGGGTTCTGTCCCCACGTGCGTGCGGATGCGGGGCGAGTCGGTGGTGGACATCTCGTTCGCCAGCCCCGCTCTGTCGCCGCGTGTCGTTGACTGGCGCGTCATGGAGGGGGTGGAGACCTATTCCGACCACCGGTACATCCGGTTCGACGTCTCCACCCAGTCCTCAAGCGTGCCGGTCCTACAGGCCCCGAGTGGTCCGCGATGGGCGCTGAAGCAGCTGGACCGGGAGCTCCTCCTGGAAGCCTCGATCGTGCAGGCCTGGGTGTCATCACCAGTCAGGCCTGCCGACATCAACAACGAGGCGGGTTGGTTCCAGGAGGCCATGTCCGACATTTGCGACGTGGCAATGCCCCGAGTTCGGCCAGGAAGCGCCCGGCGTCAGGTGTACTGGTGGTCGCGAGAGCTGACGTCTCTGCGCAAGGCGTGCGTTGCCACGCGGCGCCTGTACGCCAGGCATCGCAGGCTCCGCATCCGCCCTCCGGATGCGGCAGCCATTGAGGCGGAGCTGTACGAGGGGTACAGAGCGGCGAAGACCGCCCTCCAAGAGGCTGTCCGGCGGGCCAAGAACTTGGCCCGCGAGGAGATGCTGGAGTCTCTGAACGGAGATCCGTGGGGGCGCCCTTACAAGATGGTGCGGGACAAACTCCGCACCCGGGCCCCCCCGTTGACGCAGAGTCTCCGGCCTGAGCTCGTGGAGGACGTGGTGAGCGCTTTGTTCCCTTCGCGAGGGGAGCATCCTCCCCCGCCTATGGCTCCGCCGCCGCGTGCGGTGCCGGAAGCGGACCACACCGATGACGATGACGACGTTCCGGAGGTGACTGGGGTAGACCTGAGAGTGGCGATACGCAGGCTGAAAACCAGAAACACCGCCCCGGGACCCGATGGCTTGCCTGGCAAAGCCTGGGTCCTGGCCTCTGAGGCTCTCGGGCCCCGACTGGAAGGGCTCCTAAGCGCATGCTTGGAGAGAGGCCAGTTTCCGCTTCGTTGGAAGACGGGGAAGCTGGTCCTCATCCGGAAACCAGGGCGCCCTGCGGACTCTCCGTCCGCATACCGGCCCATCGTGCTGCTCGACGAGGTGGGCAAGCTCTTTGAAAGAGTCATTGCCAACCGCCTCGCCGGGCACCTTGCGGGGATGGGGCCGGATCTTGCGGAACACCAGTTTGGTTTCCGCAAGGGGCGCTCGACGGTGGACGCCATCATGCGCGTGAGAGCCCTCACGACGGGGGACGCGGTGTCCCGGGGCGGGGTCGTCTTGGCGGTGTCTCTTGACATCGCCAACGCCTTCAACTCCATGCCCTGGAGCTGCATTAGGGAGGCACTCCGGTATCACCGGGTGCCGACCTACCTTCGTCGTGTGGTCGGGGACTACCTGACGGATAGAGCCGTCATCTACCCTGGTCGAAGCGGAGAATGGAACCGGCGAGAGATGTCGTGCGGTGTTCCACAGGGATCGGTTCTGGGACCGGCCCTGTGGAACATCGGTTACGACTGGGTGCTGCGCGCCGACCTCCCTACCGGCGTCAGCGTAGTTTGCTACGCTGACGACACGCTGGTACTGGCACAAGGGAGGTCGCACGAGGCGGCGGCCGAAAACATGACACGCGGGGTTGCGATAGTCGTGGAGAGGATCCGGCAATTGGGTCTCGAGGTGGCACTGCACAAGTCCGAGGCCATGTGTTTTCATGGGCTTCGGAATGCGCCACCGTCGGGATCCCTACTGACGGCAGGAGGGGTTTCCATCGGCGTCGGGTCGACGTTGAAGTACCTAGGACTCGTTCTCGACAGCCGGTGGAACTTCGTGGAGCACTTCAGACGTTTGGCTCCCAAACTGGAACGGACAGGGGCTGCCTTCAAGCGGCTCTTGCCCAACCTGAGGGGTCCAAACGCCTCCTGCCGGAGGCTATACGCGGGGGTCGTGCGGTCCATGGCCCTTTACGGGGCCCCGGTGTGGGCGCGTTCTTTGAGGTGGCAAGCCGCCCACTACCTGAACGCGCCCCAAAAAGTAATAGCCATAAAGCTAATCCGGGGGTACCGCACGATCTCCGGCGAAGCGGCTAGCCTCCTTGCCGGATTGCCGCCATGGGATCTGGAGGCGATAGTCCTCGCACGCCTGCACGAATGGCGCGCGGAGGCACTACGTCGGGAGGAAACTCCTCTGCCGCGGCAAATTGCTGCTCAGCGGACAGTCCTCCGGCGTGATCTCATGGCGACATGGAGAGAGCGACTGTCACAACCCCGTGCAGGGCACGCCACCATAGTGGCGATAAGTCCCCTCTTTGAGGAGTGGCTAGAGAGGCGCCACGGCGCCCTCACCTACCGCCTGACGCAGGTCCTCACCGGACACGGTTGTTTCGGGAGGTTCCTGCACCGAATCGGGCGGGAGGAAACGCCCGGGTGTTTCCACTGCGAGGATCGTCCGGAGGACACGGTGGAGCACACCGTGGAGGTCTGCCCCGCTTGGGCGGAGCACCGCCGTGTCCTCGTAGCGGCGATTGGCGGCGGCGATCTCTCGCGTCCGGCCTTGGTTCAAGCCATGGTCCGGAGCGAGAGGGAATGGGAAGCCGTCACCTCCTTCTGCGAAGCAGTCATGCTAGTGAAGGAGGTGGCCGGACGTGAGAGGGAAAGAACCTCACGTCCCAGTCGCCGCGGGAGACGCCCTGGGCGTCGGGGGTCACGTGGTGGCTCCCGGCCACCGTAGGCGCGGGCCTGTGGACGGCGAGTTATGGGCCAGCTCGCCGTCCGGCCGTCTTATGACGACAGGCCGTGTCGACGGCGCGTTCGTGTTCCACGCGCGCCTCAAAGAGATGTCAGCAAATAAGTAGGGGTCCGCAAGGGCCGATGCCTGCCAGGGCTGCGGGACTGTTCGAAAGAGATACCGTGGCCCTGGAACACAAAGGGCAAAGAAGGAACATGGATGGGTTTTAGTCAGCTCCGCCCAGAGTGGGGGACGTCATTTGATGATTTCCCATCCGGAAAAAAAAAAAAAAAAAAAAAAAGCTGATGTTATGTTTGGTGTTTTCTGATCTCAAAATGGTGAAGGAATATACTAGGTGGAAGGGACATTGACGCAAAAATTGTTTCCACGTAGAAAACTGCTACCAGTGGCGAAGGTTCCATATAACTCGATTCCCACCGGATTCCCTTTGAAAAATTGCACAGTCAGTATTCTATAAACAAATAATATAATCACGTTAAAGATATGCTACTCCGGCTTTCCTCTTACAAAAATTGACCCTTCGCTACTGGTACCTACACGGTCAAATGTATGAAACAGCTGTTTTTTTAATGACTGATGAATAATTTGTATGTGTCCCTTCCACCCCGTATTAGAGCGAAGCCAAACTGCTCCGTTGCGCTGCGTTCCGTCGCAGCAGCGTTGACGCCTGCGTCATTTTACATACTTAAAACATGTCAAACTTCTCCGTTGCGTTGTCGAACGAAAATCTTGCGCTGCGACGGAGCAGTGTGGCTTCACTCTTATGTTGACGAAACCGGCATGTCCTAGAACCAAAAATTCGAAGACATGTGACATCTACCAACTCATACTGTGTCCACGTGGTGGACAGTCCACTCCTTCTTAAACTGATGAGGCCTGTGAGCCAGCAATAGGACCATTATAGGCTGACTATGTTTATTTTATTGGCTCATGCCAATTTACTCTTCTTATCACACATCCAACTAGAAATTTAACATCAGATCAGGTTTTCAATCGAAATAAAAAGAATCACTTAAATTGGACCAGAAATCACGGAGAACTCGGCGAACATAAATGGAAAAAAAAGATGCTGGTGGAATACATTAATTTATGACCCTTTATGTCGCATGTTTTGCGATTTCGAAAGGGAAACTAAAACCTATAGGAAACCTATTTACAACATTAGTTTTAGTATATGCGAAACCTGAAACACGTGTCTAGTATTTTTATGTAAAGAATCTATGTACAAAATTTCAAAACTGTATCATGAAAAATCACAAAGTTATAAGTTTATTCTGTCACCTGGTTGTCCGCACAAAAACGTGGTCAAAACGCCGCGCCGCCGCGCGCTCGTCTTGAGCTCATTGATAATAATAATTTGACAGTAGGTACCTAAATGATTGCGATAGGTAGTTAAAATATTTTGCGACAAAATATAACATGGTTTAAAAATTATTGGAATCGGTTTAGTTACTTATTCTAAACAAACTATATTCAGGTTTCGCACATACTAAAAATAATGTTGTAAATATCCCGTTCACCTAGAATTATGAAATTTGGCAAGAAGCAATGTATTACAGCACATGTAAAGGGAAAATAAAATAAAAAAGTAAATATGTAGTTTAATAACAAAATACCTATAAGTTTATACGGAGCCCTCGGTGCACGAGTCCAATTCGCACTTGGCTATTTAGAAGTCAGTTAAAAAGTTGGTTTGGACTCTTAATCATTTATGCGCAGTTTTCAGTCCAATACAGTTCCCTTTTATAACATTCATTGAATCGAACCAACTCGCGATTACGGTTACCAACCGTCCGGATTTGTCCGAACATGTCCGGAATTCCAGACTTTTGTTCGGACTTTGTCCGTTTTTTTTGGCTTAGATGGATACGAGTAATAAAACTTATATAAGTAATATCAAATAAATCTTTAATCATCTGTAATAACTTCTCATTCATCTAAAAACAAAATAAAAATCTTTAACAATAAACTTAACGGGATCAAACAATACATCTTCTATTGCAAACAATAATCAACTAGTTCAAACATAAAATATTTTCTTCAAACAAAAATAGTTTTACGTAAAATAATCAATTTAATGTCCGGTTTTAAATGTCCGGACTTTTATTGAAATGTCAGGTTATTTGTCAACTTTTCAAATTTATAAATGGTAAACTCTACTCGCGAGCCCTTTCCTATTTTTACAACGGCCTTGCGAAGGCAAATGAACCTAAAGTCTATTAAAGTCGGTACATGTTTCCATTCGACGTTATTTTTAGTTAAAAAAATATTTTTATGGTTGTGTAAATAATGTTGATTTCAGAAAGACGTGTTATTGAAAATATCATAAAATATTCGAAGACGTTATGTTGCGGATGTAATTTAGATGTTTGGACACAAAGGACCATGGGCAAGTTTCTATTAAACCTAGGTGTATGACCAACAGAACTGAAATATATCTCAAATAGTAGCTTATAATTAGGACTTCACTTCATATGAAGGCAAAAAGTACCTAAGTTGCCGGAGAACTGACACAGAGCCACTTGAAAATGATGATTTTTTCTGTATTTTGGGAATGATTCTATCAGTTTCTCAGCCTAGCTTAGATTAATGTGTGTTTAACCTTAGCACAATGTTTTCATCATGTTCTACTTTATTGGCAGTGGTATTCAAATCTATCGACGAAATACAAGAAATTGCAACATTTTCTATTGACGCTATCTCTGGTCTCCGGCGACTTAGGAATTTGGTGTAATAGTATGAATTGGAGTACTAATTATCAGCTACAATTTGAGATATATTTCAATTCCTTTGGCCTTACGCCCATTTTGCCCAAGACTTTTTTTTGTTATAGATTGGCCTACTCTTGACTCTTTGCGAAATTCGTAAAGATCGCACATTCGGTGGTAACAACACTTGTAAAAACTAGCCTCCTATTCTAATTTAACTGCTTATTACGCTAGACTAGGTCAAGGTCCCAGTGTTACCCCTGACTATACTACTCATTGTATCTACTAATTCACAAATAAGTAAAATTATAATAAGCCACGCAACGATTCCCATAATAGGCAACAAAACACTTATAATATCAACCTGCTCAGCCTATTGCAGTTCACTTATGGACACAGATTTACTAACATGGCTGGTCTCTTAACCCTTTTGAACTGTTTAAATATCATCCCAACCTTAACGGAGGCACTGCTAGGGTTAGAATAACGTCAATGCCACTGACGTCAGTGAATAATATGACGCTTGACGCTTTTTAATATACCAAACTGTAACCTGAGCATATCTTCCTTATATTCCAAGTAATAATTTATTTATTTAATTTGGCTCTTCAATAATGAGTATATAAAGTTGGTCTGTGGATAGGTGACTACCCATTACATATTGAGTTTCCTCCGTGCCTCGGAAAGCACGTTAAGCCGTTGGTCCGGCTGTCATTTGTAGATCTTTGAGAGTCGTTACAGGTAGTCAGCGGCCCGACAGTTTGACATCCAGTCTTATCAATAGGTATCGTTTTACCCAGTACTAACTGAGTAGTGAGGTCAGATAAGCAGTCGCTAACCTAACCTACCACAGTGGGGAAATGGCTAGGCAGATTATGATGATGATGATGATTCCAAGTACTAATACCAACTTCTCTTTTGTCCCCAGACACCAAGACTATACAAAACTCCAAACAGAAGATCAACGAAGAAACTCAGAATGGGCAGACTTATCCCACGACACAGACGTAAACCACCTCGACAAGACCCCCTCACTAACCAGAGAAGAAAGGGAAGACATCGAAGTACTAATCAACGACAAATACGTGCCTTTAACTGAGATACAACATGTGAAAAGAATTGACAGTCTAGAAGACTTGGAAAACACGAAAACGATTCATGACCAAAGACACACTGAGGATTCCGTAAATGGGAATTCTATTGAAAGATTCAAGAGAGATATCTCGAAAGAAACATCCACAGAATATTCCAGAACAGTTCCTGATGGTATTGCTGAAGATTTTGGGACGGGGAGGAAGCCAAGAGATGTATCTATACCTGAGCAAGAGTTCTATAGTGTTAGAGCTGCTACATTTGTGGTTAATATTGACGGATTAAGGATAGAGAACTCGGATAAAGACCCTAAGATTATTGATGAGAGTATTCCGAGCGTGTTGGCTGATTCTAGGGTTACTTTGAGGTAAGTTTTTTTAGTCTAATCAGTCTATAGTATTAAAAATGCTGGGACGGCCTCCTTTTTATGCTAAATACCCTCGAGTTTGGCGGAACTGACCTGATGTGAAGCGATGACGCGGCCTAGGGTGCATGCTTGTCTAGAAGAAACCCATTCATTCGAGCTTGGAAAAGTTCGAGATTATAATGATCAGGGAACAGAGAAGCCGGCAGTGAATTCCACAGACTGGCGGTTCGCAGAACAAATGTGGAAGCATAGCGCTTTGTTCGGGTTCGCGGAACTTCAACCAAATAACGGTGACGCTTCGCCGTATGTCTGCTCGTCCGATGCTAGAATGAGGATGTGGGAATAAGATCGAAATGTTACCGATAAAACCCGATAGCCTGGCAACTTCGTGACGACGATAGGAACGTCCTCTCTGTGATAGAATGTGGATCATTCACCACGCAGGCCCAGTGCCAGTTGATAGATGTCATATGTCTTGGATTTTTTGGTTCTAGGCCATGCTGCTTTCTTCACAATGATGTCCTTCGTCAATTTTATTTACTCTAACTTAAATGTTGCTTCGTTGTTATAGTGGTCGCAAGTAAGCGCTACTACTGGTGCTGACTTGTAATTTGTGTTTGATGTTCTAGATTATTCGGCGAAGGCATAACCTCGAGGACCGTGATAGCCTTCACGCATGAAATTCAACAGTATGGGCAGCCTTGCAAGTTTCTCCTTAAAGGAGAATACATGGTAAGTCTAAATATTTTATTTCACATAAGCCTACATGGGCACTTATAAAACGTCGAGAAAATGTACACAGTTCTGGTTTCTTCGTTTCCTATGCAGAAGAACCGGCAAGAAACTCCATGGTTACTCTTTAAAAATGATTTATTATTTTAACTTGTATTATGTAGGAGCTCGTGGCCAAATAATAACAGCCGCTCGGGTCGATCTTTAGGTTAAGCCGTGCTTGCCTAGGTTGGTCTCTGGATGGGTTTACCCATTACATACCGTTAAGCCGTTGGTCCCGGGTGTCATTTATAGATCTTTGACAGTCGTTAGGCAGTCAGTGGCCCAAAATTCTGACACCAGTTTTACCAAGGGGTATCGTATTACCCAGTACTAACTGGGTTGTGAAGGTCAGATAGGCAGTCGGTCCATGTAAAATATACTGGTATTCAGCTGCATCCGGTTAGACTGGAAGCCGACCCCAACATAGTTGGAAAAAGGCTAGCCAGATTATGATGATTATGTAGTACACATTTAACAAAAAAAAATCTTTGAAGTCTACGAAACGTTATCGAAAAAGGTATCTTTCGTATAGCATATAGGTTCTATGTCATTGCAGCGAATATATGGCTATTTTTTTCATTTGTTACTGGCCTGCAATTTCACTCGTGTCTCCTTTATAAAGGGTGTAAATATACCCTTAACACTTGTTCTCCCCGTCTTTGCGATAATTTTTTTTGACCATACCTTCTAGTTACGGAGATAATGGGGGCCATAGTCCCAACTTTTTCACAAGTTTTAATTCATGTTTTTAATGTAAGATTTTTACTTTACACACCTCCACGACCCCCGTACTCTTCAATCCATCCATCAGCACAATGCTTTAAGTGCTTTCCATCGAGTCCTACCGTAAAACGTGATTTTTCACCCAAAAAAAAAGTCGATTCCCAGCAATAATTTTTGCGTAAAGTTACTTAGTTTGATGTACAGAATGCTTGGGTGACGGATATGTGAAGGGTCTGTTTACACCCTGTATACCCAGATTAAAGTGCCCTATCTTTTCATTCGGGTTGTTTTGGAGCTCTGTGCTAGTTGATGTTGTTGTTGATTCATATTTGACGCAACTAAAAGTATCAAAACTACATAATAATGCACTGTTTTAATATAGAAAAAATGTGGTAAGGCCTAAATAGGAATGGATCAATTTTCATGTATAGTACTCAAAATGGTTCGATCTATTTCCACAACCCCCTCACGCAGGTCAACATGGCTAATAACTTCCCCGGCGACGTTATGCGTAGTTTCCAAAGGTCATGTTGACATTTCTAAATACAACAAAAAGTACTGGTAGACTTGATTAACTGGGAGCTGACCCCATTCGGGAAAGGCTAAATATTTTTACGGTTCCGTAGTCAAATGGCGGAAAAGGAAAACTTATAATTTCATGCTGTCCGTCTGTCCGTCGTTCACATAACTGATATTACTCGAAGAATTATGCATGAAGGCACTATATCTATAAAATTTGGAAAAAAGGTGTATTCTATGATAAACTAAAAAACGATGTAGTGAAATTACGAATAAAAAAATACTTGGGGTGGCACCCTCCATACATGTAACAGAGGAATAAAAAAATCTACCCATAACCGTGCCACTTGGGGGAGGCCTATGTACAGCAGTGGACGACTTTCGGCTGAAATGATGATGATGAACGTTGCCAGATAGCGTGCTTTAGCCGTCATAAGGTAAACTGACGATCTAGTCAGGTCGTGGGAACTCATTGAGCAGCTGGCAGCACATTGTTAAATGTTTAGGGAGCTCTTCTCTTTTCTTCTCTTCTAGGCCTATTTGGCGCAGCCGGTGAGACACACAATATTATCTCCTTTTTTTTTGTTGTTTTGTTTTAACATTTTAATTGTATAAATTTAAGATTTTTATTTTTTTTATATATTTTTTTGTGCTTGTTGTGTGCACTTGTGGCATGGGCAAAATAAATAGGTTTTCTTTCTTTCTTTCTTCTTCTCTTTGCCCAAGAATGGACTGCTCTCGACTTATGCTAATGAACTTTGTAACATTGAAATGTGCTTCCGAAGGAATAATAAATTAAACTTAAAATAACAAGCTCTATCTATCAACATTGAACGCGTATACAAAATTTCGTGTCCGTGCTATAGTCGTGCGAGTTCTCTCGTGAGGAGGCGATCCAGGATCAAGTCAGGCCTGTCATAAAAATATATTGTCACCCGAACCAAAGGTGTGTACAAAATTTCAGCTCAATCGGTTGGGGGGAACTGGTTTGAAATTCAGTTGCAAGATTTGACCAATACGCACATTAAATAAAAGGTTTGCATTCCTAATAATCGAAATTACTATTTCAGTCATACAATAGTTAGAAACTGGATTCCAAACGAGCTCTATTGAACAGCCATTTGTTCAATCAATTAATGTCGTATTTGTCATCCGCTTACCTAGGGAACGCTTCACTTTGCAAAATTACGACAATTATTATTAGCCAGACTACATCCATTTGATGATTAGGTCCCTCAACGAACGTAATTTGGGGCACACCCAAAATGAGTCCTACTGCCAGTTTTAAAAGTCAAAGTAAAATAGATATAACGACGGTCAACGGAATAGAGAAAACCTGTGTCCATTGTCCAACCAACATCCTGCCTCGAATGCAATGCCAATCTATGCACACAATAATTATTCTATTAATATTTGGTACATTAATGCATCATTTTATTAATAGAATAATAAAATTAAAAAAAAAACACTGTTCCATACATTTTGACCGCGTAGGTATCAGGTGTGGGTTTTAGAAAAGAGCGTTTTTTTTTAAATTAATCGAATAATTATTCTATTAATAAAAAATATAATGTTTTTTTTAATATTACTTGTTTTTTTTATATTACTTTGTAAAGAAATATTTAAAAATGTAAATTATATGTATAAAAATAAATAAAGGACATAAATATATAAAACGCTCTTTCCTACATCCCACACCTGATACCTACACGGTCAAAATGTATGGAACAGCTGTTTTTTATTTTTATTTACCGATGAAAAATTTCTACAAGGTGGTTTAGAATGATGTACTGAATACCTGGTAACCCGTTTAGCGTCGGTGTCCCTCCACCCTGTATACATACATTATGATGACAGGAAGGTAGGAATGCGAAGTAAAAAGCAAGGAGATACCGTGACCTTGGAACACAAAGGGCAAAGAAGGAACATGGATGGGTTTTAGTCAGTACAAGTCTGACACTTCCTTCCGCTCCGCCCAGAGTGGGGGGGGGGTAAACACACGGTATTGTGAATATAAACACAGAGCAATAAGAGCTAAAATTTTGACTGTTTTTGGTTGGTGCATTGCCTATGACGTTTTACTCATCCCTGAACGTATGTCACCGTCACCGAGAACTTTGATCTAAGATTTAAGCAGACCATTCATATTAACTTAGCCGATTTTTGGTTTTATTGTAACCGTGTTACGAATTACGAAGTTTCATCATTTAAAATTTTTCATCCCCTTTTAGAAATCGTTTCTTAGTGCTCATCTCGTCATAAAAGAAATTCTTGTGCAAAGTTTCGTGCTTCTAGACAATTTCTAGACCTAGTGCAAAGCGTTTAAGGCTGAATTTCGTATGTGATTGATCGAATTGAAATTGTTAGTGTTGTAGCGGCACTACAAGAAGTATTACAGCGCCATCTATGACACAAATGAAGAACTAACATCTAAATTCTGAATCGCGCTATTATAGTTAACCTCGACTTAAGAGCATTTAGTAAAAATCGACAACAAATGTCGGGCAGTAGGGCAACACGAGTCTGGTCGGAGGATCCTGCCTTTTCTTTGGGAATTGAAGAACTGTACCCTGTTCTTCATAGTCCTATTGTGTCATTAATTGTCTACAGGCAAGAGAAGGCTCCCTACGACCCCGAACTGCGCTTTTCGACATAGTAGCACCGGCGCCGATCACTGAGTCCAAGCTGTACATATGCGCTAAGAACCTCAAGCTGGGCGTCGACGATCCTTTTAAAGATGAAGAGAAATATCTACATCAAGGTATGTATCTCTAGTTAATAACATCACTCCAGTCCCCGTAGCATGACCACCGTAACCAAGGATTTCTTTGACGAAAGAATCGACAAAATGACAGATAGTGCAAAGAAATCTGTCATTGTGTCGACACAATCTGTCATTTTGTCGATTCTTTGTCTACGGTGGTCATGCTACGGGGGCTGTAATCTCCGAAGGAATAGGCAGAGGTGTACCTAATATTATAGTACATCGACATTTCGCCAGTAATGTTTAAGTCCCATGTATTAGGCGGCTTGTTGGCTGGTTGCCTGCTTGACGACGATCTGATGAACCAAGGCTATACTGATTCCATACAGCATACGTTAAGCTTTAGTCACTTAAGCCCGTCACCTTGCAGAAGCAGTCATGCTAGTGAAAGAGGTGGCGGGACGTGAGAGGGAAAGAACCTCACGTCCCAGCCGCCGCGGGAGACGCCCTGGGCGTCGGGGGTCACGTGGTGGCTCCCGGTCACAGTAGGCGCGGGCCTGTGGACGGCGAGTTATGGGCTAGCTCGCCGTCCGGCCGTCTTATGACGACAGGCCGTGTCGACGGCGCGTTCGTGTTCCACGTGCGCCTCAAAGAGATGTCAGCAAATAAGTAGGGGTCCGCATGGGCCGATGCCTGCCAGGGCTGCGGGACTGTTCGAAAGAGATACCGTGGCCCTAGAACACAAAGGGCAAAGATGGAACATGGATGGGTTTTAGTCAGTACAAGTCTGACACTCCCTTCCGCTCCGCCCAGAGTGATTTGATGATTTCCCATCCGAAAAAAAAAAGCTTTAGTTACTTCTTATATTGATTATTACGTGTGTGTATTACTTGGGGCACCCTGACTCCGGACAGGTTAGGTTCGAACCCCCGCCATCCCCTTCGTGTTAAGTTACTTTAAACCCTGCAGAGAGAAATAGGATGCAGCATTTCTTCTTCTATCATACTTCTCTATCACTTGTCATCTCAGTTATCACCATCTTCGTAGCCATATCATCTTCCACACAGCTCATCCAGCGTCTCTTTTATCTTCCCCTAACCCCATCTCCCACAGCCAGTGTCAGTGTTGTTAAGTTAATGTACTTTTTTATGTTTTAGGTACAGAGGAATACAAGATATTTGCGTCACATAACAAAATGCTCCCCTTGTGGGCGACGATGCTGCTCATCAGTACTTGTCTGACCTTCTCCGCGTTGTTCTCCGGGCTGAACCTGGGACTCATGTCGCTGGATAGGACTGAGCTGAAGATTATATCGAATACAGGTAATTGATAGGCTATAAATCGTGCGTCCGATGGGTTGCCAATCTTACAAACTTTTTCACTCTTCTTCTCAGCGTGTCGATGGCAATCTAAATTGTGTCAGCCCAGAACTGAGCTACTAGTTTGGCGCTTTCGGTAGCGTCATCAGTTCCTGAAGTTTCTGACTTTTAGCAGATTTAAAATAAACCATTCTTTTCATTCTAATAAATTCATTCTAAAATACTTGACGCAAACTCAAAGTATTTATTTCAAATAGACCATTACAGTCACTTTTGAATTGTCAAAAACTAGAAGATAAAGCTACAGTCCCCGTCACAAGGCATTATAAACTTGTGAAAGTACTGTACTTGCCCGTGACTGTACAGTAGATTCGTAAACTGAACGGAATTGAACTTTTGCTACTAAAAAAAACCCTTACAGGCACGGAGCTAGAACGCGATTACGCGCGCGCTATCATGCCCGTCAGAGACCACGGGAACTACCTCCTCTGCAGCATTCTCCTAGGCAACGTAGCCGTGAACTCCACCTTCACCATCCTCCTGGATGAACTGACCTCCGGCCTCTATGCTGTCATATTCTCCACTCTGGCTATTGTACTGCTGGGCGAGATCACTCCTCAAGCAATCTGTTCCAGATATGGGCTGATGGTTGGCGCGAAGAGTATTATGATAACTAAGGTACGTTGAACTTACTGGCATAGCTTGTGGAGTAAGCAAGCTGACGCAGTTTCACGCAATGGCGTGTCTAGGGGCCAACAATACGGCAAGCCCATAAGGCAAGCAGACTGTTCAGAGATCCCAACACCACGAAGACCAGAAGGTTATAAGGGCAAATCAAGCTTTTAGGCTTGTATGATAGTACCACCACTAAGTTTGAGTAGGCTGGCCATGTCTGTCGAAGGAACGGCGGTTCATGGAGCATAAGGATCGATGAATACAGATCTGTTAGAAAAAGTATGCGCTTCGACAATCATGAGTTTTTGGATGGTTGCTACTAATTTGCTATTTCATATAATAATGGTTGGAAAAACTCAATGGCGTGACGTTCTGTCTAATTTAGAATCACGCAAATTATTGAAACGCATACTTTTTCTGGTCTGACTGTACTTTGTTTTTTTTTTAATGTTAAAGAATTGGTATTTTCTTGGCAGTAAAAACTATACTGCGTACAGCACCGCCAAGTGTATACTAGTCTTTAAAGCAAAACAAACATAAAATAGAACATAAAAATAAAATAAAACCATTCTGTCAAGTAATTCCAGAAATAGTGT
This sequence comes from Noctua janthina, assembly GCA_963576755.1. NCBI lineage: Eukaryota > Metazoa > Arthropoda > Insecta > Lepidoptera > Noctuidae > Noctua > Noctua janthina. Next base: position 8,889,744 of record OY755080.1, on the reverse strand, counting down.
GCGTATCTGGACCGCGTCTCAACTACTCTCGTGGCAGCATGCCGTAATAAATGTAACATAAAACCAATAGTTATGGTGGTATATTATTTACTGATATTTTCATTCTAAAGCAACAATTCCGATTTGCGTTTGGCCGACCCGCCTGATGTGAAGCGTAATGTTGCAAGGTTCATTGAACGTGATTATTCTTGAATATTCATCCTGTTCTTGGAGTTCCCATGTTTTTCAGAACGCCATATTCCGATCGAGTTTATTGACAATTTGTTATTTTAAGACGTATACCGTCACACTAATCCACTTCCCCCACAGACAGTAATGGCCCTCACAGCGCCCCTAGCGTACCCAGTAAGCAAGCTCCTGGACTACTTCCTAGGCGAGGAGATAGGCAGCGTGTACAACCGAGAGAGGCTCAAGGAGCTAGTGAAGGTGAGGGAGACTCTGTCTCTTTTTGCGTTCCGTACAAAAAACGTGAGAAAACAGGTATGTACCGAGACGACAACATCGGTATTCACACTACATCTAAGCAAATTTAGTGAATGGTAGACCTGATCTAAGTAGTTAACGTTGGTATGGTGTGACTTTTTTTCTTTCGTTTTTGTTGATAGTACGACGAACAATCAAGCTATACAAAACCAGTTTATGCGGATCTCTCATTGTACGGGACATCTATACAAAGCGAGGCCATGTTATACTGGAAATGTATAGCTTCATGTGGCGCCGTGTGTACTATTGTTAAGATTTTTTTTTTTTGTTTATTTGCATCGTGAAAGGTTTAAAAACTTTCTAAACGAAATCGAATTCAGTGTAAAGTGTAGTCTCTGAATTTATACCTACGAATGAAAAAAAAAAAACATCGGATATTTCGTATTTCTGTAATAATACCAGTTTATTACTGTCCCACTGCTGGGGAAAGGCCTCTTTTATACACAGAAGGCACGATCATTGATCAACACGCTGGCTCAAGGCAAATGGCGATTCTAGTCAACAATAAAATCTGACATTATCAGTATTTTGGTCTAAATAAAATCTAATATCCAAAAAGTTTTTATATTTAGTCTAAATCTGTTTAGACTTGAATTTCTAAACGAAAGTAGTTGATTGCTAGATGTTTCGCAATGCAAAAGGGCATTGAGTTTAAGTCACTTATCAAAAATCATAGTTAATATAAAATTACCAATCGGCACAAGAGAAAATCATTGAGCGCCATCTTGTGTCAGTTTCCAGCAAAAACCTTTGTGACAGCTGATGGAAGTACAAACACTTAGCGCCATCTACGCGGAACTAATTTGACACTTTTCTTCCGCAATGGGGATGTCAACTGTGAAACTAATGGCGCTAGCTTAGCTGGTGCCAAATATTGGTTGAAAATCTGGTAATGTCATTTTATATTTCAAAATAGTTTGACCTCATTGGTCAGATTGAGACCTAGCTATGGTCGCGCCATCTACAATAAGCTTTTATCGGTCATCCCCATTGGCCACAATTTCACGATGTATTTAGTCTGCTATTTGTTACTATTTATAATTTCTTGCATATCCACAGTTACCGTAGAAGCGAGTGGCCCTGTGGTCCTACCTTCCTATTAGCAAGTCATTTGCTATCTGCTACCTTATAGCGCTTTGCTCAACCTGGAATTCGTACCGAGACCTCACTACTCCGTAGACATACTACACCAGGGTGTATTCGAAATGAAACTTACAGATTTTGTTCTAACGAAACACTGGGCTTGAATTTTTCAAACTATCTTCTACAATATCACGTGATAATTTAGTTAGATTATTAATTCATTACAAAAATGTGACACTTTAGGTAAATAATTTGTTTGAAAAAGTCTTACACCCGTATCTACAAACAAGTCATAGTAATTACTTTTCTGTAGTTTAGTAATTGCTTGAAGTTAGAACTGTCAAAAGTTAGAATTCTTAGCTTTACTTTCTGTGTCGGTTCTTACTTCGTTCAAATTCTTGTCTATTACATAAAATGGTTGCATAATTAAATAGTTAAACTCAAGTAATTACATATAAGATACAAGTATTAGTGACGCCGAAGCGAACACACAACTCCTGTCACAAACAGCCTTTAAAGCTGTCAGTTTCTATTCTACACTAGTATCTTAGGGGTCGTCCATTAATCACGTGATGTTTTTTAGCAAATTTTTAACCCCCACCTCCCCCATGGTGATTCGTGGTGAAGTTTTAGACTACCCCTCCCTCCTCCCACCCAAAATCACGTGTATTTTTATTGGTACAAAGTATCTTAATAAAAATCAGAATATTATCTTTAAATACAGGTTAACAGGTATAATCTAATTTAATTCTGGAAAAATAAGCACCGTGATAAAAATGTCAAGGTCACGCACCGCTTTTCGGTTTAGAAATCTCGCGTTCAAAGAAAAAATAAATACAAGTGATATCTCACTACACCTGCCCCTCCCCCTAGTGATATTTCGTGATTTTTTCCGAACCCCCCTCCCCCCTTTCCAGCCTCACGTGATTAATGGACGACCCCTTGGTGTGAGTAAACGGTCATACGCTCGGTCTGTATGTAAAGTGTTGACAATGCCGCCTGTATCAGCGGCCGCCGAGGCTTTTCCATCAGAGGCCTGGGGGTCACCATAAAAGCCAAGCAGACAGTTCAGAAACCTTCAAATTATGAAGAGTAGTAGGATAAGAGGGCAAGCCAACACTCGTACGCCACTGATATCTATGCTCTGTGGTTCTAGTGGTCCCTTAGTGGATATTAACCCAACTATAGTAGAATCTACTAATCCAGTAGCACAGTCAGTCAAAGCGATGTCGTTACTTGCCGTTTTTGACCCATACCTGTCTGTTGTCGATTTAAATCAGTACTTAGGCTGTAGAAATTATACGTTAGAGATTTTGGGGACAACGAATGCTATAGCTTGAATCTAAACTTCAAACATATACAAAGTATACACACATGTATAGTTTCCACCTGTAAGTATGGCGTAGATTTTACTTTGCAGGTTCTATTTGTTACCGATGCCAACCTGTGCATGTTACACTATGATAAGTAGCACTCTATTTTAGTGCGAGAGCTGCGCCGGTCGGGCGTTTAGATTTTCATGGACTTCTATGGTAGCGTTCACTGTTCAACGTGAGCCGGTCGTTAATATCGCACGTAAAGTAACGCTGGCGCCTGTCTCGCTCTGAAATAGGCCTTAGGTATAACTCCGAAAGCGAATGCAACCCGTGGCGGCAAAACCGCTCAATAACTTTTAAAGATGGCGTCATTGCCACCTTCGTGTTGTTGTTCATAGAGTTACTTTATATAGAAAACAATTGTGTCGCTGCGGTCGATCACTGCAGTTTGCGGTTGCGGTCGACTTCGGAATTGTACCTTCACTGCCTTATTGCATAACACTCGCAATTTCTATAAATTTTGTTTTGACACTTCAACAATATTTGTATTCATAATCCATCAATCATACTATTCTAACAAAATAAGACACTTCACTACATTCTTCGTCAACATAGAGAATATTGTTGATCTGTCAAATTCAAAAGTTATTGCAAAGACGTTGTTTGCAAGCTTCGCCGCTAGGGAGCGCTGAGTGTCTGACATCTGTCAAAGTTATCATGAATGAAAAACGACCAATCTACGTCAAAACAAAACACAGCGCGATCTCGCGGCTAAGTTTCCAGCAAGGAACTCTAACCGATAAAATACAATAGTAATTAAATAACAGTTAAATAAGTAAGTTAAAAATTTGTAGTAAATAATATGAATAAGAGAAGACTAAATGAGTTGCCTTGAGGTACACCTAAATAACAAGAAGCCGTAAACTGTCTTGAACAGCCCATAATTTGATAAAACTAAATATTATACAGGTTGTAAACGGACCCTTCACGAAGCCGTCAACCAAGCATTCTGTACATTCAACTAAGTAACTCTCACAAAAATTATTGCTGGGAAACGACTTTTTTTTGGGGTGAATAATTAAGCTTTCCGGTAAGACTCCATGCAATGCACTCAAAACATTGTGCTGATGGATGCATTAAATAGTACGGGGTTTGTTGAGGTAAATAAAGTAAAGTTATAACAAAAATGTTGTAACTTTGACCTCTAATATCTCCGGAACTAAGGTATGGTAATGAACAAAAAAATGATCGCAATGACGGGGAAACAAGTGTCTTTCGGCTTCGTTAAGGGGTCTTTCACACCCATTATAAGACAATGCCTTGTACAATTAACACGGCACATGTAAAAGCTTTTAAATCACAAATAAATTTAAAGCATCGCTAAATAAGATAAAACTGACAACTTTTATGATGATTTTCGTGGCACATACTAAATTCTCGGTTCACATTATTCTAGTCTAGTCATCCAGCGAGTTAATCTAGCCCAGGGCCTGCAGTCGACGTGGATAGCGATCACTGTAACGGTACTACAAAAAGTACTACAACAACATAGTACAAAACATAGTACAGCGCCATCTATGACACAAATGCAGAACTAACTTCAGAATTCTGAATCGCGCTATTAAAGTTATCCGCGACTTAAAACGATACAGGAAAACCCGCCACAACTGTCGGGCAGTAGTCCACCAGACATAACACCCGTCTGGTCGGAGGATCCTCTCTTTTCTATGGAGTATTGAGGATAGGTAGGGGTTGAGGGTAGGTTCTTCAAATATACTGGTGGTTCACCGGTGGGGATTCGAACACCTTTCTCCTGCGCGACTGCCGGGGATACTTACCACTATGCTACCAAAGTCTTATTGCACGAAGGCTGAGATGACATTCACTGTCAGGGTTAGCAGTAGAGGGATAGATATGAAGACTTTACACAGGGTGTAAAGTTCTCCAAAAATGTGCTAACCCCCTTTATTGAATTAGCTATTTCTAAATATAACACAGGATAGTTCAACTACTTTATTAGGTATTCTAAATATTTAGATTCTGTGTACGGGTAATTCTACAAGTGACTTCACACCATGTTTCAATTATATTTATTTTGAAAGAGTTTCATTTTACACTTAATTTTTTTTGAGAATTCATAAATGTAATAGAAGAAGGCCTCTTCTATTGTTTTTTGGTAAAAAAGTTCTGTGATTTGCCCGGCCACCGTAGGCGCGGGCCTGTGGACGGCGAGTAATGGGCTAGCTCGCCGTCCGGCCTTCTTATGACGACAGGCCGTGTCGACGGCGCGTTCGTGTTCCACGTGCGCCTCAAAGAGATGTCAGCAACCATGTAAGGGTCCACATGGGCCGATGCCTGCCAGGGCTGCGGGACTGTTCGAAAGAGATACCGCGGCCCTGGAACACAAAGGGCAAAGAAGGAACATGGATGGGTTTTAGTCAGTACAAGTCTGACACTCCCTTCCGCTCCGCCCAAAGCCCATCATTTCCTATCCGAAAAAAAAAGATGGGTTGACCGGATTCTAACTTTTGTATTTTGAATATTGGACACAAGCATTTCTTTTGTGCTAAGGTGAATGTACATTATGGCGTGACCTTTTGGTTTTTGTCGCAAAAAAAAAAAAAAAACAGTAAAATCATGATTTTAAACAATACCACATCGACTATATTTTACATACAACCGAAATAGCACAATTTTCGAATACCCATAGTAGTTCTAAAAGCCGTTTCGAGCTTCCGAACGCGTATGACGCAACCGCGTTGCAGTTCCGTACGGCTTTGTTGTCGGTGAACGTATGGTGACAGTACAATTTTCATGACAATTTCATGGGACACCGGTAAGTTTATTTAATATAAATTTGTTAAATTATTCATTTTAGTACATGGACGACTTACAGCTAATAAAAACAAACAAAAGAGGAAACCATAGTCACCAGAAAAGGATACTCATATTTATGAGTAGTTATCAAGAGATATGGCTATTTCCAGTTATTATAAAACATATATTTTTAGAGAAATTGACGATTTTAATGTTCATGGATCGGTGGATCTAATTGCGTATGTGTGACGTAATAAGGAAAATTCGGTCTGAAATGTTCAGGGGCCATTCTTTTATTTTATTTGGGGTTAATTTCATTGCAGATGTCAATAACTTTAGTAATGAACGCAGATTATGGTGACGTAATTACAGTATGTTTTTATTTAGTTTTAACTCTTAAAATCGAGTCCGAAATGATTATTCTTTGTGTCATGTTATTATTTAGTCATAAAAAATACCTATTTATATCAATGTTATACGTTTAATTGTTATAAATTACCTTCCAATCTAGCTAGAAATTTAATTAAAAATATTTAATTAATTTTTTTTTATTCCCGTAATAAAGTACACGATTTTCTTTACTCATGTCCCTTATTTATTTAAACTTCATGTATAGGCGGACTTAATGCCACAAGGCCCTCCTGGTATACCCGGAGTATAGTAATAAAGCAAAAAGGAGAAACATTAGTTTCTATGTTTTCTTTGGAAAATAAGTGGGGGGAGGGGTTCTTTCAATTTTTTGCGTATCTTTTGAAAATTATGGTTTACGAACTTTATTATTCCCCATCAAGAATTAACAATAATTCAGTTACTGAGAAACTAAATTTAAATAAAATGTTTATGAGCGTACAGGATCTACGCTCATAGCAAAAAATAACAAATATGAGGGTAAGCGATCACAACAAGAACAAATTTAACAAACGATACGAGATGTATCTTTTTTTATCGTTAAAATTCACCTTATGTCACGGTTTTAACAATTTAGAGCTACGGTGGCTAAATAATATAGATTGTAATTCGGTTTTTCCAAACTTTTCAGGAACGCAATAGTTTCAGCACAGGACAACACCGTCACTAGAAGCCCGTCAAAAGGCTTTTATCGAAATTAAGTCGTTATTAATAATAATAATTTTCCCCCACCAGAAAAAGGTGTGAGTTTATTAATTTTTAATATTTATTAATTGTATTAAAAAAAAAAGTAAAATAGATAAATGTAATTACGTCAAATTTGTATTTTTAATTAATAATTATAATTATAATGGCTCTTGTGATACAGGGAATCCTAGTACAAGAGCCAGAGCTACACTGATGTTTGAACAATCACCTGTTAATAAAGATTTTATTATTTTATTATTTAATTCATTCTTCAAGGCACTCGGGAAAGTTCAGCAAGAGCCAAATTTTAACACGGAATTAAGAACAAACTCGAGTTTCAGCAAAATAACGATTATTTATATAAATTATAGGCTACAACGCAAAATAATGTCCTACATACATCTTATAATAACAGTATTGAATATAACAAAAATTTGAAATTTAAAGTACACCCATTGCAACAAAGAAAAGAGAACAAATATTTGAAAGTCAATAAAATGGCTGAGCCGGTTTTGATAAAACATGTCTAATTGTAATATGCACATCATTTGATACCCCACTTGGGTATATTTGAAAATATTCGATTATTCATCACCACTTTCATCCCCCATATCTAGTAAATGGCTGCACCGATTTTGATAAAAAAAAAAAAAAACCATCGCCAAGAAGCTTTGAAATAAAAAAAAACTGCATCCAGATCGGTGCACGCGTTTAAGAGCAACGGTGGCAGAGACAGACACACATACACACACATTGCTGTCAAACTTATAACACCCCTCTTTTTGCGTCATAGGTTAAAAACAGTTTCCGTTCTTAGCAGCTTCCTACTTTTTTTTTAAACCATCCTCATAGTAGAAAATGCCTGAATATGCCGTAAAATGGTACATTTACCTTATTTAAACTCTTGATAGCTCTACTGTGTACACCCTTACAACTATATTATGGTAATATCGAATATTAGAACACAAGTAAGCGAATACACAGATGCTTTTGAAAAAGATTATCAACACTACACACACGACACATTTGATTTTTCTGCTTGTTCTTCGTCATGTTATGGTCCGACAAATCAAACGAAATAAACGTGAAATTGACAAATCCCTTGGTTTAGCTTATTTATGTATCCTGACGGAATAACAAGGGAACTGTTCATGGAGCTCCGAGATGATGAAAAGAAAACCATCTCTTCGAACAACGACTTTACGGGCTTTTTGTCGAATTACAGAATCATTTCGTAGCTACGTGTATGAATGAGGAAGTATATCCAGTGGGGTCGCAGCTTTAGTCAGAAATTGGTTAGCAGAGTTACTGTACTCTTGGCTATCAATGAAAAATACTTGAGAAAATACTATTGAAAACAGAAACACAACAAATATTCGTTTCCAATGACAACTAATAAACAAATCTTAATTGACTTGACACTTGACAAGTTTGGCACTTAGTCAATATTGCAAGGAGGCAAATTCTAATCTCCTTAAATATTTTATAATTTATTTCAATTCTTAAAAACGTTTTGAGCTCTACATATGAGTTTTTATGAAATATAAGTGTTTTGAAGATAAGGTTTATACAGGGTGTAACAGATAAGGTATAGTCATATGAAAGGATATGCTGACGACCATCAAACTGAACAACTTCCTCCATGGGTCTAATATCGTAAATACGAGAAAATTATTAGCATTAAAATGATTAATTTATTGATGGTCTGCAGTCATTTCATCCCATGCTAGCTTTAAGACACCCCTAGTCATTCCATAAGTGACATAAGACTCTTAAAGATTAAATCAATGGGATGGAGTAACCCCTGCAAAACCCTTGCTTGATAAATTCAAGGGTATATGAAAGGATATGTCCTTTCATATGACTGTACCCTTTTTGTTACACCCTGTATAGTCTAAGTTTAAGTTACAAGAAAAACAATCACTCAACTGCCACGTTTAGAGCATTAGGTCCTGAGTGCGATTCTCAGGTCGGGCAAAGTGTTATTGGGTTTTTCCATCAGGAATTTCTTAGAACTCAGTCTACAGTCTCGGTCAGCCACGGAGTCTGGATTTGTGCCTGGTTAATGGCAATAGGCTCGCCCCCTATTTTATGGAACGTAACATAACTGGCGAAATGTGGATGTAATAATAGATACATCTCTACACAACCCTTCGGGGAAAACAGGCGTGATGTTATTGCCATTTTAAAGGAGATTTTGAAAAAATAAAAACCTTCATCTAGCTAGGTTCCCGTTTCACCAATGTGGTCAAGCTATTTTGAAAGATATATTGACGTTAACACATTTTCAACGAATGTAACAAAGATGTTGGAATCTATCTATGCCTGCATTATCGGCTCCATTAGTTTCACAGTTACCTTGACCATTGTTATTCGTTTTTATTCGATTGAGTATCGATTCTTTACCAATGCTAACTTTATCGATATTATTGTAACAAAGGTAAAATAAGTACTTGATCAAACCTCTTGTTTGGTTGTGCCACGGAAATCATCATAAAACGAAGAGTAAATTGCTCTTTTTACACGTTTAGGTTGCAAAAATACCACTATTTTATAATTAGCCTATAATCAAACTGTTGGGAAATAGATCTCTCTCACAGAGAGGAGCCTGGGTCGTGATCTATCACAGGGGCCCCCAATGTGGGGAGATGTCTATGCCTCAAGTCTTAATAAAAATATATGACGGTTTTTCGACAACACGTCAATAGTAACTTGAAACCGGCTTTATATCGTAGCCGTAAACGCGGTTTTTGTAGCACCAGTAATATTTTGCTAATGTGCACAAATGACACAAACCATACCAGCAGCCTGAATGTGTTAAAATCCTTTAAAGTTAATGCATTTACAGTCTTTTCGCAGTTATTAGACAGCTGTAACTCAATATTACCCTCATTGCAACGTGAATAATGGTCAACTTGGTTTGTCAGTGACGCAAAGTAGAGGTATAAATGTAACTGTGAATGGACTATAGATCCTGTGTGTATGACTAACAGATTAAAAAAAAGACGATTTAGTTCTAACCCCCCCTCCCGCCCCTCAGCTAACCACAGACGTCAACGACCTGGACAGAGACGAAGTGAACATCATCAGCGGAGCCCTAGAGCTCCGTAAGAAGACAGTCTCCGACGTGATGACCAAGCTGGAGGACGTGTTCATGCTACCCATCAGTTCTATACTGGATTTCGAGACCATGTCTGAGATCATCAAGTCTGGTGAGTGTTTAGGGCCATCACGGGCCACTTGGGCCGTCATGGGTCACTGTGTGCCATCAGGGGTCAATCAATGTACCTTTGGTAAGTGTGCCAACGAGACTGTTAGAAACCTCATCATTCTGTTTGTGTTTATTCTTCAAGATGTGGTCCTCTATGGTCTTTGCAGCATAATTATGTCAGAAAATTGTGGTCATATTTATGTATGTGGCATAGACCATCATCATCATCCGTCTAGCCTTTTCCAAACTATGTTGGGGTCGGCTTCCAATCTAACCGGATACAGCTGAATACCCGTACTTTAAATGGACCGACTGCCTATCTGTGCTCCACAACCCAGTTAGTACTGGCTAATACGATAGCCCTTGGTAAGACTGGTTGTCAGACTTTTTGGGCCACTGACTGCCTGTAACGACTGTCAAAGATCTACAAATGACACCCGGGACCAACGGCTTAACGTGCTTTCCGAGGCACGGAGGAAATTCGGTATGTAATGGAAGTTAATTTTTGTTGATGAGAAGTCTCATTGGCCAAACGGCGTATAATATGAAATAGTGCTTGTCGTTTTCTGGACGATATCCAAGGGGACGGCTGTTATGGTAAATATAAACCTGCCGTATTTAGAACTGATCCGTTATGAATACTGCAGCTTGACGAAATAATGCGCAGTTTGCTATGTCTGCTATATTTATGGATTACAAGAAAAGTAAAGAGTTATTGGATTCCTTGATAATCGGCTTATAATTTTCCGGCTGGTGAGACACTGGCTTCTTGTCTGTAAGAGGAAGTAAATCATAATCAAAAATCAAAATCAATTTTATTTGTGTAACATAGATAGTGATCACAGTTCTTAAATTAAAGATCATAGGTCGCTATGTTATGCCAAGAGGCGTACTTTATGGTTGCATGCGAAATAAAAAAAAAACATTAATCATGCGAGAGGTAAACACGAATTATTTGGTAGGTATGTCAAGATTAATAGAATGATGATAAATAAATAAAAACAAAAATAAATGTCACAATATGGAGTAATTTCTACAGCTTAAATAAATATTCATAAATTAGTAACGGTTGAACCTCATCAATCAGCACGGAATCGGACTTTTCCATGCTCCTGTACCTTTCTGTGGCTCAAAACCGTAATTTGCTAGAGCGAGGAACAGCGTGCTGCCGATCGCATTGTCGACCGCGTGCGATATCATTCTCGTGGCGGGGTTCGGAATTAAGTACTGAATACGTTTGTGCGTCGATGTTCCTTCCTCCCTGTATGTAAAACTAGCTGTGCCCGCGGCTTCGCTCACGTTACCTCGTATTCTTTTGTCATTAATATATAGCCTAACATTTGAAGAAACCTGTAAGGAATATTTGTGCACAATTTGAACAGGATTTATGCAGTAGTTTTTGCGCCAAGTCGGAACATCGATTTGGATTTTTACGATTTTTTTATATGTATAGATGTCATAATTATTTCTCCATTCAGTAGGTGAATCTGTGCGTCGTCTATTTGTCAGTCATGGATGTGTTTTATTTGTAAACAAGATGAGGTGATGCCTCGTTGATCTAGTGGTGCTGAGCTTTAGGTTCTGGGTTCGATTCCCAGGTCGGGCAAAGTGTTATTGGGTTTTTTCGTCAGGAATTTCTCAGTAGCAGCCTAGGAGTCTGGATTCGCGCCCGGTTGATAGCAATAATGTCGACCTCTATTATATACATGGGACTTAAACATAACTGGTGAAATGTGGGTGTACTATTAGGTACGTCTCTGTCTAACCCTTCGGGGATTACAGGCGTGATGTTATGTAAGATGAGATTATTATAATTTATAAGCCAATCTATGCTTAACAAGCGTTTATAATTACAAAATGTATGAAACAAACTAACTACTTACAAATTACCGTACCATGGAATAACATTGTAACATAATGACTCAAGTAGTTACCATGTCTAGTGATAATTGATGAGAGACGGACAATGAGTCATTTGTCGCTAATCACCTTGCTGGTTTTATGTCTTCATCACGTGTACCCACAGGTGTAGTTGTTAATCGATTTTTAAAGTGAGGAGATTGGCATTGGTTCTTGTAACATTATTCATGATTTATAATAAAAAAGCCATGTACAAAATTGAAGACATTATTTCAAAAACCACCATTGTCAAAAATTTCATGATATGAGTTAGTTACGCCATCTTGTAGAGGAATTCGTAAGCTATTTGATCACAATTCATATTTCTTCAACAAATAGTCAACTATGATTTCGGCAAAAAGCAGTCACGTCAGTGACATAGGGGGTTTATGAAAAAAAAAAACCGAAACTGTCACTAATTCTGTAACTATTTAATTTCATGACAAAGGTGGTTTTTGAAATAATGTCTTCAATTACGAGTTTTCATAAATCTGTACTTACATATTTTCATCCCGGACACAACCCTCTATTTGGGGTAAAATTTTAAAAGCCCATATCGTTTGTTAAGTAAGGACCAATTGAACAGAGTTTTATTGTTCTACAGTTTAGGCTGTCATGTAAGTATTTTATTAAGAAGAAATGTATAGCATACTAGCGAGCCACCCAGAGGAGCTCGTGGCTAGAGTCGGTTTTCAGTCAAGGCGATACAGCTGAATACAATTCTATTACATGCTCATCTGACCTCCACAATCCGAGTACTGGGTAACAAGATTTATTTTATTTATTTATTTAACTTACAACTGTGAGGAGCTCGTGGCTAAATAATAACAGCCGTTCGGGTCGATATTTATCTTAAGCCGCGCTTGCTTAGGTTGCTCCGTGGATAGGTGACCACCCACTACATACCGAGTTTCCTCCGTACCTCGGAAAGCACGTTAAGCCATTGGTCCGGGCTTTCATTTGTAGATCTTTGACATTCGTTACAGGTAGTCAGTGGCCCGAAAATCTGACAACCAATCTTAGCATGGGGTATCGTATTACCTAGTACTAACTGGTTTGTGGAGGTCAGATAGACAGTCGCTCCATGTATTATACTGGTATAACTGCATCCGGTTAGACTGAAAGGTGACCCCGACCCCCGAAACCACTTGTATCGTATTACCCAGTATTAACTGGGTTGTGGTCAGATAAGCTATCGCTCCATGTAAAATACTGATCAGTCTAACCGGATGTAGCTGAATAGCTTTATCCTGTTAGACTGGAAGTCGATCCCAACATACTCGTAGTTGGGAAAAGGCAAATGATTAGCGAGCCACCTATCGCTTCCAAAACTAATCCTATTTTTCAAGCTGGCCATCGTTGAACAAATCACCCAGTATAAAAGTTTCATGACGTTATTTTCTTACTGGCAACTAGCTTATTAAGCCTGTATATCCTCTCCACCAGGCTACTCCCGCATACCGGTCTACGAAGGCGGTCGCGGCAACATAGTGACGGTGCTGTTCATCAAGGACCTGGCCTTCGTGGACCCCGACGACAACACGCCGCTGCGCACGCTCTGCCAGTACTACCAGAACCCCTGCAACTTTGTGTTCGAGGATGTCACGCTGGATGTCATGTTTAAGCAGTTCAAGGAGGGTGAGTTATACTTTAATTATACGCTAAACATACATGAAAACATTGCTCGCAGAACGGATGGTCGATGGGGCCTAAAAGTTCTGGGGTGGCGACCGCAAAGCGAAGACGTTGCGCTGGAAGGCCTCCCGCTAGGTGGACCAATGACCTGGTGAAGGTTGCAGGGATCCGCTGGATGCGAGACGCACGGGACCGGTCAATGTGGCGACACTTGGGGGAGGCCTATGTCCAGCAGTGGACGTCTTTCGTCTGAAATGATGATGATGATATATGACAACTGACCACATACATTATGCCATGTTTGGGTCGTCTCTTTTATGTACATGTATTGAAGAGCCAGGAGCCATGACTTGTCTGATAGACTTCGTATAAAATCATCATTGTGCTGTTTCTATCCCAATTTATTTGTGGTCTGCGGTCTTATTCATCCATACTTCTAAAATAGTAGCCATCTCTGTAGTCACCCCCTTTCTGGTCATATAGTCTTTCACACAGCCCATCCAAGGTTTCTCTGGTCTTCCGCTACCTTACGCACTTACGATTTTTTGGTTACATGATTTACCCACCACTCTCACTTGCTACTTACCTAATTCTTCAAAACTTTACTTACTTAAATCTTCTGTTCCCCAGGACACAAAGGCCACATGGCCTTCGTGCACCGCATCAACAACGAGGGAGAAGGCGACCCGTTCTACGAGACCATGGGGCTGGTCACACTCGAGGACGTTATCGAGGAGATGATACAGGCGGAGATCGTGGATGAGACCGACGTCTTCTGTGAGTAGACCGAGTAGACCGTCTGTTACTTAGTTCTACGAGACCATGGGGCTGGTCACACTAGAGGACGTTATCGAGGAGATGATACAGGCGGAGATCGTGGATGAGACCGACGTCTTCTGTGAGTAGACCGAGTCGACCGTCTGTTACTTAGTTCTACGAGACCAGAAAATAAAAAAAAAGCCGCATGGGTCGATCTTCAAGGTTAAGTCACGCTTGCCAAAGTCGGTCCTTAGATGGGTGACACCAAAAGATCCATGTAGCACTTCAGCCAGTCAGTCATAGCTGCACATTTATAGCTGTTACCTTTCTCAACAGTGGACAACCGCTCCAAGCGCCGTCGTAACCGTCCCACGAACAAGCTGCAAGACTTCGCCGCGTTCGCCGAACGACATGAGAACCAGCGCATACATATATCTCCACAGCTCACCTTGGCTACCTTCCAGTTCTTGAGTACCAGTGAGTATTGCTGCACAACCATACCCGGGAACGGAACGTTCCAGCTCGGGACCATAAAAAAATAAAACGAACAATGAAGATTGATGAGAAGTTTCCGTATATATTTAAAAAAAAAATTAAATATCATTTAAATATGACGAAACAAAAATCTGAAAATGACATTAAAATATCTATAGATATGTAAATGTTATGATACTCTAAAGTTGCGCTTGCAATGCATTTCGTTATTTATTCTTGATGGCGTGGCTCACGACACAAACCCAACAGAAGGTACATAAGTAGGTACTTACTTGGAAAGTTAAACTCCTTTTAAAGCACTAACATAAGACGGATTTGAAGAAAAAAACATCCAATACGGTGAATAGGTTAATTTTTTATTTTAGTTATTTAGTTCGATTTTAAAAGTCTGTCTCTGCCTGTAAATGTGGATTTTCTTATGAAATAACACTGCCCGATACGAAAACCTATTTATCCTGGTGCTTGGGGGTCGTCCCTTAAACATGTGATGTTTTTTTTAGCAACTTTTTAACCCCGCTCTTCCCCATGGTGATACGTGGTGATGTTTTAGACTACCTCTCCCTCTCCCTAGCCTAATCACGTGTATTTTTTTGTAAAAAGTATCTTGAAAAAAATCTGAATATTATCTTTAAATACAGGTTAACAGATATAATGTAATTTAATTCTAGAAAATTAGGCACCGTGACAAAAATATCACGGTCACGCACCGCTTTTCGGTTTAGAAATTGCGCGTTCAAAGAAAAAATAAGTACCAGTCATATCTCACCCCCCCCCCCCCCCCCCCGAGATAGCGTCACGTGATTAATGGACGACCCTTTGCGATAACTAAACAACAAATTAATAATTTTATAATTACACTAGCTTTTGCCCGCGACTTCGTTCGCGTGGAATAGTGACTTCCGGCAGATTTTTGGTTTTACCCACATAGTTCCCGCGCTCGGCCGATACCCAACCAAATGCGTGTAACGAAACCATAGCGCGATCTATTTCGATCCCAACGCCATCTATCGAGCATAGTGACAACTCGGATTATTTATCTATACTCCGTTCGGGCATTTTCTATGTACTAAAAGTTTTATTATATTGATATTATTTTTTTCATACCTTTTTACTATTTATTTACTTTTTTCCCATGAATTAAAACAATAACATGAACCGAACTCATGTAACGATCGACACCATTGCGCGATCACCGCCATCTATCGAGCATAAGGACAACTCGACATATAGTACTAATAGAATTATCTATACTCCGTTAGAGCATTTAATAATTTTTTTTTTTTTTTTTTTTGTAATAAAAACTATCCTATGTCCTTTCTCAAGTTCCAAACTATGTCTGTACCAAATTTCACACAAATTGGTTCAGTAGTTTAGGCGTGAAGAAAAGACAGACAGACAGACAGACAGACAGAAAGACAGACAGAGTTACTTTCGCATTTATAATATTAGTTTGGAAGTTTGGATTTAGTGTGTTCAGTTCAAAGCTCAACTCAAATTCCTCCTTCCCAGGTGTAGACGCGTTCCGTCCGGACACAGTCTCGGAGACAGTTCTCCGGCGCCTGCTCAAGCAGGACGTCATCCACCACATCAAGCTCAAAGGGAAGACCAAGAAGGATATCAGCACTTACGTGTTCCAGCAGGGCAAGCCGGTGAGTCTCTCATCATCTGTTTAGCCTTTAACCAAATGTGTTGGGATCGGCTTCCATTTTGATCGGATGCAACTGATCTCCAAAATCCAGTTACTATTACAATGATTACCTTTCGTAAGGCTTTGACTGTCTACAAATTCCGGTACGCTTGGCGCAGTGGCTGAGCGATTGGCCGCTGCGCTGCGTGTGGCGCGTTCGATCCTCGCACGAAACGATTTCTATTCCCTACAGGAAGTTGTTCCGGGTCTGGCTGTTTGTGTATGTGAGTTTAAATGTTTGTAAACTCACGAGCAAGAGCCTGATTGGAGCAGTTACTCCGCTGCTCCTTGTTTTGCAGTGTGACAGTTACAGACCTACATCATCATTGTGTCGCCTCTCGTCTCAGGTGGACTACTTCGTGCTGATCCTGGAGGGTCGCGTGGAGGTGACGGTGGGTCGCGAGAACCTGGTGTTCGAGGCCGGGCCCTTCACCTACTTCGGCGTGCAGGCGCTCACGCAGAACGTGGGAGTCGGTACGTATACATACATAACATCACGCCAGTAATCCCCCAAGGGTTATGCAGACCAGACACTGACCCTATAGTAGAGTCACATTTCGCCAGCTCACATGTAGTAGCGGGACAACAACTGGACAGATGCAGAGCTGCTGAGAAATCTTTAATGGACAAACTGGACTTGGGAATCCGAAGTCGGGCAAAGTGTTATTGGGTTTTTGCATCAGGAATTTCTCAACACACCACAACCACGGAGTTATGCCCGGTTAATGGCAATGGGCTCGCCTCCTATTACATGGAATGAAACATAACTGGCGAAATACGGGTGTACTTGTTAGGTACACCTCTGCCTAATCCTTCGGGGATTACAATGCGTGATGATATTATGGTGATATTCCACAGCAATGATGAACTGAGAGCTCTTGAATGCGAAATCAGTGTAAACCATTATAATAATAATACGCCATTTGTGTTCCAGCTGAATCCCCAACACCATCAGCTATGGGCTCTCTACAGAACATCAACATGGACTCCATGCTGCGTCACACGTTCGTGCCAGACTACTCAGTGAGAGCCATCACAGAGCTCTTCTATTTAACTGTGAAACGGTAAGAACTGCTTTTTCTCTTGTACTGTAACGAGTAGGGTCCGACTTGTGGTACTAACTGTACCCGGTGGATGGGATACCAGCGCACCAACGCTTACCACGTATTCAGTACATCTTTCTGAAACTTCCCACGTAAAAAGATTTCATCGGCTGTTTATCATTGACACTGCTTATGTTTTTTTTGGAAAAAAAGGAACTCTTTTCAACCGCGTGTCTGTCTGTCTGACACAGCCATTTTACACCGAAACTACTGGACCGCTTGAGTTCAAATTGGATTTTCAGCATGGGGGCCACCTTTGGGATGTAAATTAGAATATGAACAAAAAAAAATGTTTTGCAAACTATATCGTGTTACATATCAAATGAAAAAGGCTCATCGTGAGCGTCACAAATGTAGTTTTGAAGTTATTTAAAAAAAAAAAGGTGAAATTTTACCTTAACTCCGAAACTACAGGGCAGAAAATTTTTAAACAAATACAAAAAGTAGTTATTTGCTTATAGATACAGGAAAACCTATAAGAAAGCTATAAAAACAAACAAAAAAAAAATAATTAAAAAATAAAGCTCGCCTACTACGATGAAAGCCCGCAATCTTTTTTAAAAACCTGTCGCGTATTTCCAGATCTCTACATCTAGCAGCGAAACGCGCTACCCTCATGGAGAAAGGCGCTCTCTCCAAAGGAGCCACTAACGAACAATTTGACACTGAAGTTGATAAGGTAACATTATTATTTATTTATTTTTATTTATTTTTATTTATTTATAACCAACTTATACTTAAAGTTTACACCACACATACAAGTGGTTGAACATAAAAATCAGAATAAAAAATAATAAAAAGTAATAAAATTATTAAGTAAACAATATGGTAGGCGCGAAGAATAAACAAAATATTTTTAGTAGACAGAATAAACACAATGAAATTTTTATTTTTTATTTTCCTTTATTGGCCAACCAACAATTGTTTACACTGATAACATTTAAAGTAAGTATATAATATCCAAGGTTAGTGTAACAATTAATTACAGGTTAGCACCGCATGCCCCATAAACAAATAAGATGTGCCACAAGCACTGAACTATTATTAAACATTAATATTTGGGTACTTATAACAATAAAAATTAACAAAACTCGTATCATCATAAAAACTATATATTTTTTATTAGGGATACAATTTGTTTACCCCGAGGAGATAGTACTGAGAGAGATAGTACATTATTTAATATCTAAGTTGTAATACCTACAGCTCGTAGAGGTATGAAGAACTGGACGTAACATTCCTTATCCTGCATTGAATGAGAGGATCCTCTAACCAGATGGGTCTTTTTTCTTTTTCTTTCTTTTTTTATAAAACGTTGCCCCACACTAGGAATTTCTCCTGTATCGTGGGTGCGTTTACAAACATTTAAACTCACATACACAAACAGCCAGACCCGGAACAAATACCTGTAGGCCATACAAATATTTGTTCCGTGCGGGGATCGAACCCGCGACACGCCGCGCAGCAGCGACCGTGCCGTCTATCTATCTAAATGCCCATCTAGATATCTATCTTCGGCGGAATCCTGATTACTAACGTCGGGTAGCAACCTAGTGAACACACCCGTGTACACTAGGTTGCTGTTGGTTATGTTTGGTTATGTTCTACTCGCGGATAACTCTGCTCGCGCGATGCGGTATGGCGTTGAAAAAGCTCCAGAAAAAGAACCGTTTACGCACTTGTATTAACTATTTCTATTGATTTTTTTATTAATAGTTTGTGCGTAGATGTCTCTTTATACACCCTGTATAATATCCACAACCTGACCTATCCTATCCTATTCCAGCACCTATGCAACTCGAGCAGGTCCAGCAGTAACCTCCCAATATCTCTGATATCTAAGAAGCTGCTAGCTAAATCTGCCAGCGTCGCCTCCACTAGGAACATAGACGATTTAGGATCTACTTCGGCTTGTACTAAGGTTCAATTTTGCACTATTTTCTTAGCAGAGACGTGGTAGGTACCCGTTTATTTTTTAGAGTGCAATCAGAAACTTGAAAATGTCGAAAATAGCTGTTAAATACAGCGTGTAACAAGACTTCACGAAGCCATTAACCAAGCATTCTGTACATCAAACTAAGTAACAATAACTAAGTAAAAATATAGCTGTGAAATGCCTTTTTTTTTTGGGGTGAAAAATCACGTTTTACGGTAGGACTCAATGTAACGCATGTGCTGATGGATGCATTGAATAGTACGAGGGTCGTGGAGGTGTGTAAATTAAAAATCTTACATTAAAAACATGTATTTAAAAAAAAAAAAACTTGTGAAATAGTTGTAACTTTGACCCTCAATATCTCCGTAACTAGAAGGTTCCCAGGTATGGTCTAGAACAAAAAAATGATCGCAAAGACGGGGAGAACAAGTGCCTTTCGGCTTCGTTAAGGGTCTTGTTACACCCTGTATTAGTCACTTTAACTTTTCGTCAACTATGTTGGGATGGGCTTCCTGTATGACTAGTATTTTACATGGCGAGCCTGCTTATTAACAGACCTCGTTGAGTAGTCGCAAGTGCGACTGCTGAGCATGAGGTCCTGGGTTCGTTTCCCAGGTCGGGCAAAGTGTTATTGGGTGTCTCCATCAGGAATTTCTCACGGAGTCTGGATTTGCGCCCGGTAGATGGCAATAGGCTCGCCCCCTATTACATGGGCGAACATAACTGGTAAAATGTGGGTGTACTATTAGATCTGAATAACCCTTCAGGGGATTACAGGCTTTGGGGATTAATATATAGGGTTTAACTATTCATACACGAAATATTTTCAGGGAATCATCTAACGGCTATTATAACAAAGCCATTTTTTTTTATTTGATGATATTTTTTATAAAAAATAAATAATTTTAAATTACTTGACCCACAAAATAAATACTGGCTCCTAAGCATCCATTACGCTAGTTTACTACGTCGTATTTACCTACTGTCATTGTTAGAATATGGGAGCAAAGGTTTTATGCAAAAAGTCTAAAAAAAATTTAGAATTATAATAATTTTGACCTTATATATATTTATAGACATATAAAAATACTTAGTTTGTCATAACGGGATATTTACCATTTTTACTATTTGTTTCGAGTTTCCGATATTCCGGCGATGTTGCTAGCACCTCGATCACGGATATACCATCCCGCTTAAGGCGTTAATGATAGTGTTAGTGCTCATGTCAGTTTTAAAACTTATATTTACTTTATTATACACTAAAATTGATTCACAAGTATTTAATGTGATACTAGCCACACGCCCTTCCTATTTCATACACAAACATTGACGAAATTAATCAAAACATCAAAATATTTGACAGCTATTTGAGACGAGGCCAATTTTTGATTGCACCCTCTTCAACTATTCCTTTCTAACAATTATTTCGCATTCACAGCTATCGCCAAGAGTGAACTTGATAGAATTGATGCAAATATGTCAAAATTACCCATCCTCTGAAAGATTGGACGACAATTCTGAAAAATATTTGGCCAAGCCCACTCAATATTGGTCACATTCTGACACAAACAAATCCAACTCTGGTGTTACAACCAAGTCTTACAACGAGTTGAATAAAACTGGGCCCTCGAAGTCCTACGCCAATGCTTGTGACTCTGCCAAATGTTGGGCCAACTACGAGAAGTACAGTAAAGTGAACTGTGAGAGTTTGCCAAAACATTTGGCCAACGATGTGGACGCCAATGATTGTGCTGAGTGTGTTAAAAATAATTTCTGGTTACAGACTAATGTTTTAAGTAAAAATGTTACTGATAATCAAGTTCGTGGTTAGTGTTTTTTAATTTTTTTGTTACTATTTATACATTGTCTTCATTCTTCTGCCCTTATTATGCTCCTAATTTATTTGGGGTCGGCGCAGCATGTCTCCATCTTCCATACTTCTATATTGATCGTCATCCTCTGAGTAGGGTGATTCATCATCATCACCACACCTCATCACCACACCTCATCACCACACCTCATCACATGTCTCGCGATGATTCTCGCTGTCCACCAGGTGGAGAACTGCCACTATTACCTTCATGCATCAGAAATGTTTTTATATTCGTGGGATTACTTACTGTTTTGAGGCGTCTGATACAATATACCTTATGTACACGACTGTGACACTCACGAACGTTTCCTCGTGGTCACAGGCATCTCCGTTTTGGTCGCCAATCACGGCGGGGTCACCTATTGTTGGGAAAACAAGGATGGCGTAAATCAAACTCGTGATATCGTAGGGAATAATTGCTGATTTATTGGTTACTTACATTACAATTTTGGATATAAAACTAGTAGCTAGGTTCAAATATTTAATTGACCAATGGGGGCACACTGGTTTCCAAAACATTTTGGAAAAAATTGTGCTCTCGATAAATGAGCATTTTTTCCCTGCAATATCACGAGTTTGATTTACGCCATCCTTCTGATCCCAACACATAAAACAGTATTATTAAGTCACTGGAAAATTTTACAGCTTAAACCTGACAGAACTTTTACTGAAAAGAATACTATATGAATTTTATTGTACATTATCTATTCATCTTTACAATTCAACAATCTAAACGTAACATTTTAGAGTCCGAAAACTACAAAAAAAAGAAAATCACAACGTTCCACACGGCGTCCTCCCTCCTCACAGTCCACGACCTCTCCCCTCCAACAGCAGAAGAGTCCCTCCTAGAGATCCACATCCCCAACCGACATATCGATTGCACGCCCAACGAAATCGATTACAAATCGATACCACAAGAGATCGAGTCCAACGACCGGCACCTAGATCATTTAGACAGATACGAGAAGTTTCTAGAGTTTGAGAGAGACTTAGATCGCGAGAGACAGTGGAGAGAAGAGAGACTGCAGCTGGAGAAGAGGAGAGTTGAGACGGAACAGCTGATGTTGGTGCAGCTCTCTCGGATTATTAAGATGTTGGAGAGGAATCAGAATAATTGAGGTTTTTAGTGTGAATTTTCGTTAAAATTATGTAATGGTATTGAATAGGGTGACTGGTAATTAGTGACCGATACTTAAACACGTGATTGTACTCATGATAACATACAACTTTCTCAAAGAAACATTTTTTATATCTATTACTTTTATCCCAATAACACAACAGCGGTATGAAATTCGCGCGCGCTCTCCTTTGACCTATAGGCTGTTAGACGCGTGACGCCGTTCGTTCTGTCTCATTACTACCGTATCGTGCAACAGTGGGTAGGCAGAGCACAGTGGGAGACAGGACGGCGTCACGCGGCTAACAGCTGATAGGTCGCAGGCGCGCGAGTATAAAAATAAATTTACTTTAGGAAAGTTGTTTGTTATCATGAATACAATCACGTGTTTAAGTATCGGTCACTTATTACCAGTCACCCTATATAGTAGTTAGGAATTAAGTAGATGTGAGACTGAGTTTTAAAAATATCAGAGGAGTAATTCGTTTATTTTTAAATGCCGTGTGGCAGTAAATCCGCCTATGTACCACTTTTTTATATGGTGTTCAAATAAATTAATAAAATTATTGTTGATTGATATTGCGACTACATTTTGAAAGTATTTAGTTACAGCACAGTTATTTTGTAGTCGAATGTATGTCTAATATAATGTACTCTAAAAACATGAGTAACAAGGAATCTGATTTGATAAAGTCATCATCATCTGCCTAGCCTTTTCCCAACTATGTTGGGGTCGGCTTCCAGTCTAACCGGATGCAGCTGAATACCAGTATTTTACATGGAGCGACTGCCTATCTGACCTCCACAACCCAGTTAGTACTGGGTAATACGATACCCCTTGGTAAGACTGGTTGTCAGACTTTTTGGGCCACTGACTACCTAACGACTGTCAAAGATCTACAAATGACACCCGGGACCAACGGCTTAACGTGCTTTCCGAGGCACGGAGGAAACTCGGTATGTAATGGGTGGTCACCCATCCACAGACCAACCTAGTCAAGCGCGGCTTAACCAAAAGATCGATCCGGGCGGCTGTTATTACTTAGCCACGAGCTCCTCTATCTGATTTGATAAAGTATTGTTATTAAAATATCTCTAAATCCTGACTTCATTATGTAAAACTATTAAAAAATTGTATGTAACAGTCATGTTGAATGCCCATGTAACACCCACTCCTATCAAGATCGGAGACTCTACCCTCGAAGTTGTAGACGATTATGTCTACCTGGGACAAATGATCCAGTTAGGTAGGTCTAAGTTTGAGAAAGAAGTTAATCGTCGAATCCGACTCGGCTGGGCAGCGTTCGGGAAGTTGCGTGGTATCTTCTCGTTCAACTTACCGCAGTGTCTCAAGACGAAAGTCTATGACCAGTGTGTGTTGCCAGCGATTACATACGGGACCGAAACGTGGTCGCTCACAATGGGCCTCATCAGAAGGCTTAAAGTCACCCAAAGGGCAATGGAGAGGGCTATGCTCGGAGTTTCCTTGCGTGATCAAATCAGAAATGAGGAAATCCGTAAGAGAACCAAGGTTACCGACGTAGCCCGAAGAATAGCCAAACTTAAGTGGCAGTGGGCAGGGCACATTGCTCGCAGAATGGATGGCCGATAGGGCCGGAAAGTTCTGGAGTGGCGACCGCGAACTGGAAGACGTTGCGTTGGAAGGCCTCCCACTAGATGGACCGATGACCTGGTGAAGGTTGCAGGGATCCGCTGGATGCGATACGCACGGGACCGGTCAATGTGGCGACACTTGGGGGAGGCCTATGTCCAGCAGTGGACGTCTTTCGGCTGAAATGATGATGATGTGACAGTTAAAATTATTTATTTTTAAAAAGACTACAGTTAAAATTATGCTTTCTCTTTTTACAGTTATTGCAGTCAGTTGATGAAGATATAAGCATCAGCGGCGAGCACAAGACTCCCTCGAGACAGGTCAGTGTTATAAATTCAATATTTAAATATCTTTTACGAAATTTCTATATTAAAATATTCCCTAGGGTAATCATCTACACGAATATGTAAGTACGGTTTGACTCCCGTCCATTTTAGAAGGCCAAAATTCATTGTGTCTTATATTGTATCGGAATTGTAACTTAATGAGTCATTTAGTAAGTAACGGAGCTTGCTGAACACGATCCTTTAAATTAAAACAAATAATAATTAATAACACAGCTATATTGTTTTGACATGGAAAGAAAAATTCTAGTGCGAACAGGGTTTGAACCTGCGACCTTCCGATTCAGTACACCGGATGTCTTAACAGCTATATTGTAATCATAGTTGTGTTCTCAAAAACGGTGAAAGAAAACATCGTGAGGAAATGTCCTAGAAACAAAAATTCGAAGACATGTAACATGTACCAACCCGCACTGGGCCCCCATTCCCTCTCATAGAGAGGAGGCCGTGTATCCTAGCAGTGGGAACATTATATTCTGATTATGCCATATTGTAATTGTACCTTAGCTTTAACCCATTGTTAGATCTTCAAAAATGATGCAGATGAATATATCTGTGCCACAGGTGTCCCCGAACCCGCAGCCGGTGTCGGCGTGTCCGCACACGCGCTCGTCCTTCACGCGGCCGGCGGGCGACGCGCGCAACGGCGACGTGTACGCGCGCGAGGACGAGCAGGAGAAGCTCTTGAAATAACATCAGCATCTCGCGGTGCCCATGTACAGGTGATGTTCCGGGACCCCGTACTAGTGTGGACATAAAGTACTTTTGCAGGACTCCGATGAGGACACGAAGCATCTTCTTGAAATAACACACACATACGAACCTGACATCACGCGAGCAGAGTTATCCGCGAGTTTAGATTATATACCACATACTTATAGATACAGGAAAGTAGATAAAGAAAATATTTATTATAGAACTAACAGAAAACACGTCGAATACTTACTTGTTTGAAGTTGATTATAAAGAGATGCAGACGGCAACTAAAATGGCGACTATGTCAGCGTAATCCGGCAACATTTAAATATAAGGTCCCATTAAAATAGATGGACACATTTTAACACAGCGTTCAGTACGTCTAACCAAAGATATCCAAGCAAAAAAACACTGATTAAAGTAATTTTATTTTGACCTAAAATCATTAGGTATTCAGCATTTTCAGTGTATTTTAGTTAGCTGATTTTTTTTCTTGTTAGTATCTAATGCGTTTTTTTTTTTCCATTGTCCTTATTTTGGTGGTCTAAATGATTTCTAAAAGTTTGTCGATCTATTTTAATGGGACCATATATAAACGAATAAATGTCGCAGCGTCTACTTCTTATAGTCTTGTACTTACAGAACAGACCTTAACAGTAAAACACACGTAAATCGCGTAAATATACAATTCCGGAAATACCGTATCCAAACCTCTCATTCGTATGTACTACCGAGCTCACAGACGGTCCACCACTTATCAACAATTCAAGGTGTATACGAACCCTTCACGAAGCCGTCAACCTAGCATTCTGTATCAAAGTAACTAACTCTACGCTGGCAAACGACAATTTTTGTTGGGTGAAAAATCACGTTTTACGGTAGGACTTATGTAACGCACTCAAAACATGGTGCTGATTGATGCATTTAATAGTTCTGGGGTCGTGGCGGTATTTAAAGTAAAGCGTTGGAACTTTGACCCTCAATATCTCCGTAACTAGGTTCCTAGGGATGGTCTACAACAAATAAAAAATATCACAATGACTGGGAGAATCCTTTCCCGGGGGAGCCTTTCGGCTTTGCTAAGGGTACTTTTACAGCCTTTATAACTCAGGGCATAAGAGTCAAAAGTATTCGATCCCCGGTGAACTCGATAGTACCTCTATGAAAACGTTTCCGTGGATGCCACATTGCCGCCTGAGTTTCCATGAGTCGTGTCACTGTGGCTCAGCAGTTGACGTTCGCGGTTGCAGACACCTTCAGAATTGTACCTTAGCCTTTCATAAACCGAGTGACAGACAGACAAATGTACAGAGTTACAGACGCCAGCACATCAAGCTACCCGTAACTGTCAAATTTTCCCAATCAACCTTGAACCTAATGCTTAAGCGATAAAGTTGGAAATCTCAACTTAAACGCAATGCTTAAGAGATAAAGTTGAGAATCTCAACCATGAACCTAATGCTGAAGAGATAAAGTTGAAAATCTCAACCTTGAACCAAATGCTTAAGAGATAAAGTTGAAAATCTCAACCTCGAACCTAATGCTTAAGCGATAAAGTTGAAAATCGCAACCTTGAACCAAATGCTTAAGCGATAAAGTTGACAATCTCAACCTTGAACCCAATGCTTAAGAGATAAAGTTGAAAATCTCAACCTCGAACCTAATGCTTAAGAGATAAAGTTGAAAATCTCAACCTCGAACCTAATGTTTAAGCGATAAAGTTTAAAATCTCAACCTTGAACCCAATGCTTAAGAGATAAAGTTGAAAATCTCAACCTCGAACCTAATGCTTAAGAGATAAAGTTGAAAATCTCAACCTCGAACCTAATGCTTAAGCGATAAAGTTGAAAATCGCAACCTTGAACCAAATGCTTAAGCGATAAAGTTGACAATCTCAACCTTGAACCCAATGCTTAAGAGATAAAGTTGAAAATCTCAACCTCGAACCTAATGTTTAAGCGATAAAGTTTAAAATCTCAACCTTGAACCCAATGCTTAAGAGATAAAGTTGAAAATCTCAACCTCGAACCTAATGCTTAAGAGATAAAGTTGAAAATCTCAACCTCGAACCTAATGCTTAAGCGATAAAGTTGAGAATCTCAACCTTGAACCCAATGCTTAAGAGATAAAATTGAAAATCTATTAAAGAAATTTGGCAGGTTGCAGTAGCTTGATGTGCTGGCGTCTGTACTACACGATAAAAAAATTGACTAAAAAAGTATACCTCCACTAGAAATATTATGTAATCTTAAAATCATCTGGCTAACTGACTATCTGATAAAGTCGCTTAGTTATATTTATAGGAGCTAGATGTTTATGATGTTAAATTAGACGAAATTAGTTGCCTTAACTAATATTATAGTCGGTTGGTCAGTTTAGTGAAACTGTTTGTTTTTCCTTATAACGCATGCCGAATACAGGCTGGAAGGGACGCTGACGCTACCACGTATTCAGTACATCATTTGAACCCCACCATAGGTCAAAATGTATGGAACGGATGTTTTTTTTAGATAACCGACGATAAATTACTATGTGGGGGGGGGGGTAGGGGGTGGTTTTAGAATGATGCACTGAGTACGTAGTAACCGTTTTAGCGTCGGAGTCCCTTCCACCTTGTATGGCATAATCGACCTATAATATTGCCACTGTTGGGCCAGGCCAGCCGCACTGGGATCACCGAGTGAGTTACATCCCACTCACTCTCACAGAGTGAGTGAGTGAGTGAGAGGCCTGTGTGTGCATCATGGGAAGATAATACCAGGTTTTTAGTAGGTTATAATGAAAAATAAACAGGTAAAATAAAATATGCAAAAAAATGCACTATCTAGATTAGAACATACACTGTCCAGTATTATTAATAAAAACATAAATATTAACTTAATGTAAAATAAGAAATATATAGATACCTAATGGAAATACCTTATAAACCAAACGTTTTCCTGGTAAATTATATGCTTTTCCCCATTTCTCTATTAATTTTACCTTAGTTATTAAAGCTCTGGTTAAACTAAGGCGAATCCCGCGCGGGAGGCAATACGAAATTCGTTCGGGCTGATTCTGTCATCTAACTTAAACGGAGGTGTTCAAACTTCAACCTGGCGCGAAGAGTCGCGTGATTTCCTATTTAACATATTGAACATAAGTACCTGGGCGACAGAACTCTGCTCGGGTGCAAATAGAAAAAACTAATTTTCCCAGACATGAGAGCCAGCCAGATCGATTTTTCGCCCCCGTATGTCTCTATATTGCAGCTATCATCGAAGTCGTCAGAGCCGTTATCGAGAACATGATTACAAATATATGATTGTATATGAATATTGCTCGTATAATAGTATAGGATTGGCTGCATCCGGTTAGACTGGAAGCCGACCCCAATATAGTTGGGAAAAGGCTAGGCAGATGATGAATAGTATAGGATTGGATGAGGCACCGTCGTGATCCGATTCTCGCGCGGGATTCGCCTCAGTTTAACCAGTCCTTTAACACTCTTCATTGACACTTAAGGGCGATTTCACCAACGAAACTAAACTACAACGCGATTACCACATCTAAACCAGGTTCAAGGACCAGTAATTCATCATCTGCCTAGCCTTTTCCCAACTATGTTGGGGTCGGCTTCCAGTCTAACCGGATGCAGCTGAATACCAGTATTTTGCATGGAGCGACTGCCTATCTGACCTCCACAACCCAGTTAGTACTGGGTAGGACTAGTAATTGCCATGAAATATTGATACTGAGTCACTGACAAGCTCTTTAATACCGTTATGATGTCCTGATAGCTTTCAGTTCCACCGGTGAAATTCGCTGAATCAAAGTTAGTAGCAGTCAATGGTCTAGGTACCGCTAAATTATTCTTATAAAACTTTGTAAACGAATTTATAAGTACAAGAACAAAGTTTTCAGATACTTAATTTAAATTAAACAGTATTATTTATTGCATGTTTATTTTAGTTCCTATTTTTTCTTTTAATTGGCAATTTTTGTAATTATTATTTTAATTCAAAGATCTAAAAAACTAGTAATTAGTATACCGCTATGAATGATTGACAATAGGTAATTAAAAAAACTGTTGTATTTTAATTTAAGATATATTAAAAGGCCTATGAGTACTTAAATAGCAATTATTGAGTAGGACAACAAAACAGATCTTTTCTATAAAAAAAAAATACTGTATTGACTTACACTCCACATATACTCGTTTTCACTAAAACTAACTTAGCGCCATCTAAATGAATACTTTAACTATCGGACCTCTGTTGAACATTCATCAGTGCGCTTTTAATTTTACATTTTATTTAGATAACGCCACAGATATAGATATGCCTAGATAACGCAAGTATCACGATCCATATGGAAACCAAGCGTGCCATTTTAGACTACCTACTATGACATCATAAGCATAAGCACTATTTACTATACAAAATAGTTTTTGTTCTGTCTAGAATTAAGTTCTTGAGTTGTAGCGTTATTTTTTTAATAAATTAGCTTGCTACAGTAGCCACGTTAACCTTTTGACCGCCATAGTTACATATACGTGACAAGCAAGCGTATGCCCTATACGCCAAACGACACAAATATGTGACAAAATGGTAGGTGAAATTGTAGCTTGCCGTGGAGGGCACGCGCGTGCGTTTATACTCTAGCGGTCAAAAGGTTAAGCATAAAATGCTTAAGCCGGGCACGCGAAGTAGGTGCTCTTGCGTCATCTAGGTATATCTGTAGACGACGCCTAGTATAAGTGAAAATAGGTGTTCAATTCTTGGCAAATTTTATAAGGTCTAAAATAATGTCAAACTAGCCATTTTGTAATTGTCTTATTTTGTGTATCTTGTTAACATGTATGACAATAGTAATTTTGAAAGTAAGATTGAAAAGCAATGTTTGTAAACAAAAAAAAAAGGAAAAATCCTTCAAGACATTAATCAGAATACTTTTGTAAATTCTGGATTATGTTAGACTAGCGATCAGCCCCTGCTTTGCATGGATTTTACAACTTCACACAATTTTTACAACTTTAATGAACATCGAGATCTCCTCATCATAATTGTTTATAAAAGTATACCTTTTAAAATAAATTATGTTAAGGTGGAAGCGCCAGGGTAGCCGCGAAATTATAATATTCTTACGTTTTTTGCAATTTGCAGGTCAGTGTCAGGTTGTATGTCAAAAGTCTAAAGCATTTATTTCAATTAGACCATCACAGGCACTTTTGAATGTCAAAAAAACAAGCTACAGTAACAGTCACAAGGCATAATAACTTGAGAAAGTACTGTAGTTGCACATGTTATGTTGATTTTAATATGATTCGCGACTTTTATTACAGTCAGACTGTATGGCTTTACTGAGTTATAATTATTAAAATCATCAATGGAACCCTCTAAGATCATTTAATCACCTAGAATGACTTTTTCATGGAATAGTCATTGAATGGGATAAGAAAAATTGAATTCCGAGGGCTACCTTAGCGCATCCGCCATAATGATGGTGAAAATTGCATCTAAAGCCGTTGCAAAGTTCAGCAGGACATAGCTGTGAAACACACAGACAGACGAAAGGCGTCTTTGTTCACTTAGTGCTTTTATAATTGTTTCAATGTTTCTTGTTTTATTTGAAATAAAATATGCGAATTGCCCTTAACTTACATAATAATAAAATGGTATATAGCTCATAAGTACATTTTAATGAAAAAAACTAAGAAACTTTACATACTCAAATTTATCTACTTTTCTACTTTGTACATGCTTTGGCTAATCTGCGAAATAAGTAATCTCAGGCGATTCGCGATATTTTATAAAAAGTAACTTACTGAATAAAAAATTGACACACCATGTATAAACGTATACAGGGTGGGAACAAAATTGCTTCTCTGTATATGACAAAAAATATAAAATACACGGTGTAAGGATCTTGACACATACTTTACCAAGGACAGTCGGTCTGAACTTGATTCTAGACCCCAACGTTGAAAGTTTCCGTCAGTTATCATGCTAAACTTATACTGTTACTTACGGGATATTTTCAGTGATTGTTCATAATTTTGACCTCTCGGTATTTCGACGCTGTTGCAAGCGCCATGATCGCGCGGCGCCGTAAAGTAACAGTACAAGTTTAGTTTTAAACCGTGAAAGCTTAAAACAGAGTTATCATGCTATTAAAAAAACAACTGTAAACCTGTACGGTCAAAAAGTACAGTAGGTTTTTCCATAACCTTTTGAAAAATGTCATTTGTTGGTGGATCTAGAATCATGTACTTACTTACTTAATTCATGAGTAGTTTGCTCGTCGATGTTCCTTACACTTAGTGTAAAACTTAATATAATAATGTAAATATAATGTGATATAGCAGATCTGACATAGCGTAACCGATAAGAGTATAGATGGCTTTACATGCGACTATGCTACACAATTAGTCGCAAGTCGCAGTTACGATTAGTATTCAGCACAGAGCATGGATATGCCTCGGCGGTCGCTGCTACAGGCGGCATTGTCAACACTTTACATACAGACCAAGCCTGACACCGTTTACTAGCATCTAGATACTAATGACGTACATACAAGGTGTAAACCGACCCTAAGAACCAACCATTTTGTACATCAAACTAAGTAACTCTACGCAAAATTATTGCTGTACATAATGCTTGGTTGACGGCTTCGTGAAGTTTACACCTTGTATACAGTGTCAAATTAAATTAGCTAGCTAAACTTTACAGACTTGCATGTGAGTCGATATCTAATGACGAGAAAACAAAAATGAGGAGATTTTATGAACTTATAATTTCTATTCACGTGTGTAAAGTTTCGTCAGTCAATTTCCGCCGTTGTGGCGAATCCGTGCTATGTGGTATTCAGGCATTTATTATATGTTTCGTTTTGTTTAGTTAAGATTTCGAAGCGGTAGTGTCATCAACATTTATATTCATCACTCTTTTAGTCATATGCGTTTCATCTTTCCTCATTCCATACCCATATACTAATCAAAACCTTTTCAATTTAAACAGTTTCAGAAAAAAAATCATAACCCTTCCGTTTGGCTTCGCCGTAGTCGGGTAAATACAACGAAAACGCCAACATTTTGTCAAAAACTCGCAATCGCTTAGAAATCTTGACCCCGCGTTCTAA
This sequence comes from Noctua janthina, assembly GCA_963576755.1. Lineage (NCBI taxonomy): Eukaryota > Metazoa > Arthropoda > Insecta > Lepidoptera > Noctuidae > Noctua > Noctua janthina. Next base: position 8,857,458 of record OY755080.1, on the reverse strand, counting down.
CCAAAGCGGTAGCGCGAATTCGCAGTCATCGCCTTCATATTTCACTCATTTGTTCGGAAAACCGAATAGTGGCATCTGTCGGCGCGATGTCGCGTTGGGGTCCGAACAAAAAGAACGCTTTGGTTATGACTGGATCTTAGATATTAATGTATTTAAATGTTGAATGTTTTTAATAAAGAATGTACCTAATTTAAGAATAAACAATGTTTGCTTTCAGTTAAAATAAATGCGCTTAGCATAAAATTGTATTTTTTTATTTAAAAAACCTGGGTTTTTTTTCATGACACCGCTCAGTATAGTTATACTGGGTATCAGGACACTAGCGCGAAAGACATTTGCGCGAAGGACACTTGCGCGAATCCACATGCGCGAAAAGACATATGCGCGCATGGACTTTTGGGCGATTAGACTTTTGCGCGAATGGACCTTTGGGCGCATAGACAGTTGCGCGCATAGACACATGCGCGCAGAGACACTTGCGCGAATGGACACTTGCGCGAATGAAAAAAAATGAAAAATACCTACAGGATCAAAATATTATATGGAACGGCTGTTTTTTTTTTTAAATTAGGCACTGGTAAAAATGGCTTTATGGGGAGGTCCAGAATGTACTGAATAAGTGGTAAGCGTTTGTGCGTCGGTGTCCCTTGCATCGAGTATAGAAACCAGTCGTGGCGTCGCCGACTGTCAGCTTTGCCGTCTCGATTTGCGATTGTGGTCGCCACCTTTAAGTACCACCCCGTATTGTATCGATTCGATTATATTGACTGCCATCTTGGTCTCGTGGTTGCAAGCGCGACTGCTGAGCATGAGGTCCTGGGTTCGATTCCCGGGTCGGGCAGTGTTATTGAGTTGTTCCATCAGAAATTTCAAAGTAGCAGCCATGGATTTTGGATTTGTGCTCGGTTGATGGCAATAGGCTCGCGACTAATAGGGGTACTACATGGGACTTAAACACAACTGGCGAAATGTGGGTGTACTATTAGATACACTTCTGCCTAACCCTTCGGGGATTACATGCGTGATGTTATGTTATTAAGTCATAACATAACATCACACATTGGGTAGGATATACGAATTAAAACACTCATAAAACATGAAGAACTTTTTACTATCAGATTTAACGTGGACGTATTCACACAGCGACAAAGTATTATTATTTACAATAATGTATTACACTCCTCTTTAAACGCCTAAGGGCACAACTGACCTTAAAAATAAATACACCATAGACAATTTTTTTTTAAATGTAAAAACGTGGAATTTGAAGATAGTCTTTTCACAGGTATTCAATCTCTGACATGAACCTAGTGTTAATAAGATCAGTGTACTGCAAAATTAGAGGTAAAAATATCAATGAAAGGACAGTATACTGTCATTTACGAAAATTGGCGCGAAAATCTTCAAAAATATGCTGTTTCTTTTTGACAGTCTGACAGGGTACCTAAACGAGACAGAGATGCAAGATTATTTAGATTTATTAGACAAAGTTGAAATGAAAACTTTAAGGTTATCTGTCCGATGATACTTTACAAAATTAGTAGTTATGTTTGAACTGCGTTCAGGTTATTGGATTCGATCCGACCAACGGGTAAGCAGTGGTAAATAGAATATCAAGTATCATACAAAAACAAAACAAAATTTTTAAAGCTGGGAGTTACCAAAAGATTTATTTGCACCAAAATTGCCGCCATGACAGTTTACCTATATCTTCAAATTGTCAGTTTACATTATTGGATGAAAGGGCGCCTAAAATTGGCATTTAAGTTAGGTAACAAGCATGGGCCAAACATATGTCAATCGAGTTAGGATGGTGCTTTATTGGTTCATTATTCATTTCTTGCTTTCATGGGATAAACCTATTAAATGTAACGTGAACGTCGATATTTTTTTGCCACCCTGAGATTGAATGTCACTGCCACGTCGTATTTCGTAAAACTACAAAACGTCTTAGACAAAGTAACATTTTTACTAGCGATAACGACCTTGGAAACGTTAATAAAATATTACACATAGTTAAAAAAAAAACTAAAAAACGCCTTAGAGTGACGTCATTTTATTTATCGTATTCTTCTCAGCAAACCCTTTCATTTGATACTCATATCATAGGAATGCATAAAAAATAACTAGTGCGCCATCTTTGTGAGTCCGCCATATTGGATTTAGAATGACGTCACTTTGCTAATCATGCATTGTCATCCAAACTAAACATGTATGCAAAATTTCAGCACATTCAGTAACCGGGAAGTGGGTCAAATTTAACTTATATAAATTTTTTAAAGCTAATGAAAGCGTGTCTCTGTATCACAGCACGACAACAGGATTGACGTATGCCTTTCGATTTAATGGAAAATAATTTTAAAAGTGATAAAAGCAATGAGAAAATTGACTAATACCCGAAAAACTGCACACTGCAAACGGTTGACATTTTTTTTCGACCCACGCTTGTTATTTTTGCAATAGTGCGAAAATTAAATTACATAATGTTTAATATAATATATACAAAAGTGACACAAAAGTTTCTCAGTCATATTCAATGAATTACTTTTCAAAAACATGATGCCGTCCACATTGTGGGGTGGGCATAAGTTGTGATTCAAAGAGATGGCAGTTTGTGATTTGTTTAACAGAGTATATAAAATCTTTATGTTTGTAAGTTAGGTGCAGTAGGCCGCACAACGTATAGAGTAGTTTCAATAGAATAAGAGTCCAGCTTACACTGGATTTGTTACTACACTAACGTGGGGCCTACTGTATCTACCATGGCTGAAACAGTAACCTATTGACCGCCACGGACGTCTATGGACGTCAAACCATAAAATGCTTACGACGCCTCGGACGGCATGGCACGTCGAAAATAACACTTTTTAAAGCGCTAACGATTTGACGTCCATAGACGTCCATGGCAGTCAATAAGTTTGTTGAGAAAAATAAGTAGGTAAGTATAACGAAAAGTTATAGGTAACAATTCCCTGGGTATTCAAACAGATTGTATAGGATTATTGTAAATATGTAGTCAAATATAATAACATTCAAGTATAGGCATCTATTATAAGTTAATACTATAGGTATTAAACATTAGGATTTTATTGCAGCTTAGTACTGGCGCTGATTTTATGGTACACCAACATAACTAAACATATTTATAGGACATAGGGGGTGTTATTGATTTTAGACACCACTTCATGGAGGTAGTTGCAACGATGTGCTCTTCGGAAGCGACCGCAGCGACAATGCGGTTTGTATCGACTGTTATGTTGCTGCAGTTTGCAGCAGCGGCCACATCCGGCAGTGTACCTTTAGTGTAATCAAACTTGTTTAGTTTCAATTGGCGGTATCTATTAAAAACAGCACCATTCAGCTAAAATGACTAAAAAGTCAGCAAGTTATGGCTTAGCTGCATTTTAGTTATTTAAATTTCAGAGCCAAGAATCCAAGAATTTAAATAGCTGACAAATCAGCCATCTTTACTCATTAATTATACGGCTATAAGTTCTGTATTGGCATTACTAAGTTTTTATGAATATTTCAGATTATTCAAACTTAATTTGAAAATATCTATTTAATAATATAAGATTGATTATAACGCTGTAACAATGGATACAATAGACAGTTTAAATAAACATTTCATTATCATCGAAAAAATAATTCTATTACACAACTTATAAACAAAGGCATTAAAAAATTGGTTTTAAAACAGCGCTGTTCTAAAATCCCAGTTTTAAAACAGCGCTGTACTCAAAACCTAGTTTTAAAACAGCGCTGTTTTAGAACAGCGCTGTTTAACCCGGTAAAACAGTTTAACAAACCGGTTTTAAAATAGTGGGTTTTGTAAAAAGCCCGTAATGAAACATCGCTCTTTTAATAGCCCGGTTCTTAAAAGGTTAATCAAGACAAAAAATTGCTAGCAAACCGTTAAACTCATGATAATATATGGGATTTTGACCATTAAACTGAAACGGTGCCTGAGGTGGCGACACTGTACCACCACCTTCCGTAGTTTCATTAACGTATTTAAGGTTCGGTTAAACCGGTGCGGACTGGCTGCGGCAACAGCCAATCACAATGAGTTTGATAGTCAGTACCTACGATTTTTCAGTTTTGATTATCCTTTCAGAAAACCGGTCATAGCGTGATATTCAATCGTTATGTTCGACAAAGGTAAAACACATATTATTAAACAGTACCCAAACAAAAACAAAAATGCATATTTTTTTGCTGCAACCGCCATCTTGAAATGAAGTGTCATTTTTTACCGGGAAAATTCAGTTTAGTAATTTAAGAAAAAGGTGAACAGCGAGGTACTTAATTTAAGCTTAATAATAATTAATATTAATAAAATATTGAAATATCTTCAAGAGCTTTAAAATAATTAGGTACAAATATGTCATGGTGTGTGTGTGATACAAAATTAAAGATCAATTCCTGTTTGGTAAAGGAGGCACCACACTTAAGGCCTGCGCAGACGAGGGACTTTTGTCCGCCAGACAAAAGCCCCTCAAGCCAAGCCAAGCCAAGCCGTTCATTGGTTGTTGTATTGTTTTTTCATCTATTGGTTGACGTCCATTGGTTGTTGCAAATTGTTCGCGGACAAATTGTCCCTCGTCTACGCAGGCCCTTATTCACGCAGAATCGGCTTAAGACGGTCAAAAAGAGATTTATCTTGCAAAAAAGACATCTTTCGCCTCGTTTCGTAGGACATGATCCGTTTTGAAAAAGCTGGCAAAACAATTGAATATGAACTTGTATCAAAAACTCGCAATTGTAAACGATAGCTATCGCTACCATACCATTCTTTTATTGTCGTTAAATATCATATCTCACGCGTATCATAATACCTGTCCCCGTACCCGACCCGTCCCGACCCGTCCTGTGTCCTGTACCTGTGCACAAGTTCACATTCACTTTTATTGTTTTGCCAAGTTAAAGCAATTTTATTGTTATCCCTTTTATTACAGGACAGAAACTTTCTGATAGGCTAAAACCGTTTTCGCGTCGAGAAAGAGCAAGAAAACTATAATTTTCTTCTCTTTTCAAATATAACTTGTTTTTCTGATTTAAATTCGGTCTGAGTAACACAATCATGTCTAAAGGTTCCAAAGAGGTGTAAATTACCAATTTTCGTTTATTACTTTTGTTACATTGATAATTCAAAATTTCTAATTCGTTCTTAGTTCTTCTAACGACCGCTAGGAGCGCTGCCATTGCAAATTAGCTCAATAGAATTAAGGCGCATCAAACCAAGCGGACCGGACAGCGGATTAGCTGCGGACACCGGACTTTCCGGACGTTCATATGTCTAATTACTAAAAATAGATGAAAATTGGTAATTTTACAATAAATATTTAAAAACGTTGAATCCGACATTTTAACAACCGTCAACACTGATAGCATATTTTAATAAAATTATTTTTTACTATAATATTTACTAGTTTTAAACTATAGTACGCTAAAAATGTATTATTTGTTTTTTTGTGACTTTTTTAATGTATTTATGGCAAACTGACTTCTCAAGATCTTTTATTTATTTTCGTATCCATTGAATTCTATATAAGTCATTTGTTTAAAAAATGCTGTCTTTTCCATTACTTAGAGTACATAAAAAAGTCACAAAATTCTATAAAGACGCTACGACAACTGTTAGCTCACATGATGAGAAATCAGTCAAATCCAATAATTTTAGTACATAATGTATTACTATGTACTAGGATTCATAAGACATTTTACCTAAAATGTAGTCTACGACATAAGTTGCACCATAGACATCGATTTCTAGTTGATATCATTTTTTGAGAATTTTTCTTCATGTCCAATCGATTTTTTTTTATATTTTTCCATTATTTTTTATGATTGTTTTTTTTGTAGAAAAAGATAATTTAGACGTATCTAGTGTTTTTTTTATGTGATCAAAAATGTTGATAATCGACTAAAAATGGATGTCCGATAAACACGCATTGTTTACTAAAACAAAATCTTAAGCATTATAACTGAGCGATTGAAGTTAACGTAAACACTAAAACAACAACAAAAACATACTAAAATATTTTCCATTCTGACTACATTTTTTAATTTAATCATATTTCAAATTCCATAGTGATGTACTAGTGGCTTTAGATTACTCGAATAATCGTTTACATTTAATTATTACTTCAAATCCGGTGTATTATCTAATTTTTTTGTATATAATAAAGCAATTTCTGTTTCTAGACCAGTGTGGTTACATAGTTATGTTACTAATGACTACAAATGTGTAGGATAGTCGACTAATTGAGTATTCAGTAAATTACTATAAATATCGCTGATTCTTAAAATATTTGGTAACAATCATACTATAATATTGGTACGCAATTCCAGTTATTATTACAAATAAACACAAAAAGACTAGATAACATTTTTAACTTAAAAAAGCAGCTAATTTAAAAAATAAATGCAAAGCTTATTAACTAGTTTTACAATAAAATAACCGTGTTTCCTACTAAAATAAATAAAACTTAAATAATAATGTGATATGACAGATAATTGCTTGGAGTTCAAATTGTTTAAAACATTATTCTCTAAGTTTAAAGATAAGATTAAAAACTCCTGTTAAAAAAGTCTTAGCAGAGCTACATGGTTTGGCGTTTGAGTGACATTGACAGTAGAGCATCTGTGTAATTGTCTGTGGAAATTGAAAAAGATGGCGGCGATAGTTCCAATGGGGAAGACCGTTAAAAGCTAATTGTAGATGGCGCATGGCTAGGTCCCAATCTGACCAATGAAGTCAAGCTATTTTGAAATACAAAATGACATAGGTACCAGATTTTCTACCAATGACGACGCTTGGAACAAGCTTTGCTAGCGCTATTAGTTTCACAGTTGCCATCCCCATCAGTGTCACAAAACGCGCCGGATAAATCATGCAGCAATGTTAAGTGAATTAAGGCTGTGCGCATACCAAAGCGATGGCCATGCGAACAAGCCATTGATCGTCCCGTTTATTCTGTTCGGTGAATCTTAACGCGTGATCGCGCTGGCAGAGCGCCATAATATAAATAGTTTTGGTTAGGACGCGCGCGGTATAGTAGACAGACTGACAAAGTCTGTGAAAACGCACACACTTGTATCGAAACTCATAGTAAAGATCAACCGGTTATGTTTATGGTAAAAATCTGTTCGGTTTCTAGTATGCGCACTTTCTATGCGAATGAGTGGTTTTTTGCAAAGAGTGTCGTGTTTTTTTTAAAAGTAATGCGTTCCTGTGAATATGTCCAGTTATAAAATGGATTTTGGTAAACTATTTGGATTGTACTTATCGTAAATAATAATCATTCAATTCCTAGGTTTGTTTATTATTTTTTTTTATAAAGTGCACTTTTTTATTTATTACAGCGTTATTCAGCAAAATTGAAATGTATGCATGCTTCAAAGAATAAATAAAAAAACAAGAAATATTATGATAAAAATGGACAAAAATAATTAATTGTAAAGTGATCGCCCAAAAGGATGTCAAAGCTCATTAAAGATCATTATAAAAATCGATAAAATTGGACCAAAAAAGCCAAAAGAATCTTAGAAATAAATAAGATTGATTTCAAAAAATATTCTCATCGTGGTAAGCACATCCAAAATTCTTTTTTTTTAGTACAGTAAACACACTTGAAAATTATATCCAGGTGTCGTTTTACCTTAGGAGCGGCATTTACCCTGTTGCTTAGTTTTTTTTACAAAAAAAGTAAAACGAAAACAAAAAATAAGTTCGGTACACAACCATGGATATAATTTTTATTTAAAAAAAAGTCAACCATAGTGTAAGGACAGGCTTGGAAATAAAAAAAAAATAGCAAAAAGTTCGTTTTCTAAAATGTTTTTTAAAATTTCGGTTTTTAAATCTAGGTAATCTATTTCCTTTTTTTTTTTAATTTAAATCTAAGGATCAATGCTTTAAAGATGCTACGTAACTCTTATAATAGTAATTTAATAGTTTTGGGATATTTAGAAAATCATACTGATTTTTAAGAGGTTTCGACTCCCTGAAAAGTAATTTGGTATTTTTTTCAAAATAATAGCATTTAAATTATAAATGGTATTTATATTAAAAAAAAAAACATGAATTCAGGAATAAATAACAGAAGTTTAAAATTATTTAAAAGTATCAATATATTAAACCAGGGAAGGGACTCGCTGTCCTCTTATACATAAAAATAAACTACATATTAACACAATAATTTTGTAAAAAAAAATATTTTTAAAACAGTATCCATGGAGTTTCTTGCCGGTTCTACTCCATACGAAACGACCAACCCGAACCGTGTACCATGTTTTTCTCGATGTTTTCTAAGTGCCCATGTCAATCGTAATATTTCATTTCACATAGGTTTTATTTTATAGGTTTTTAAGTTTTAATTTACTGGATATATAATTAAACGAAAATTTTGAAGTTACCTATGCATGTTTTTGCTTTGATTCGTTTTAGGAGCTGTTTGTAAGGCTGTCTCAAAATTAAGACATTTAGGGTCCTCTATTCATGATTCCGACATGAATTCATCGGACTTTATTATCTTATGGTTTATAAAACAAAATTAATTTTGTAAATTAACAGTATTTAGTTGGTGTTTCCGACGAGCCCATAGTGCCTGCTCACGTCGACTTACGTCAAGAGACACACTTGCGAGAATTTGTGTATGTGATGCGTGTCATTTGTTGCCTTCGCATAAGTACCGTTGTTCCGCAAATTGCGACGCGATGACTCGTGGCATCGTCGTGCTCTGAGAAACTAATTTTATTGGCTTTCTCCGCAGTCGTTGTCGCAAGATCGATCGGTTGTGGATAAGAGGTCAGCTACAGATTAAAAAAAAACTCAAATTAAACTAAACGTCAGAAAACAGAGTCGAAATCTTTCCAAAAAATCATTCAAATCTGGAGAGCCCAAGAGAGCGCCCAGACGGGAACAGCGGCTAGAACTGTAGCAGCAGCACGCTCCTGAGCCGCGGGCGCACGACGCGGCTGTAGAAGTGGTCGAGCGCGGCCAGGTAGTGCGCGTAGTGGTGCGCGCGCAGCCACGCCGTCGCCGCGCGCAAGTAGCTCGCGCGCAGCTGGCACGCGCCCGCCTCGCGCGCGCAGCCGCAGCGCCGCGCCAGGGCCCCGCGCCCGGCCAGGCGCTTCGCTACGGTCCTGGGAAGAGAAAGATTCATCTAGAGTAAGGCCCTACCTGACCGGGTTTTCATGTCGCGCCCAAAATGTATGTTGCGCCCTATTTACGTTTATCAGACGTCTATACGCATTGTTTTCCCTCACTTATTAAACAATCTTAAACAGGAAGGTACAAGGATAATCTTTATTTGCGTGCAATATAGTACATTGAGGTTGTAAGTATGTAAATGATGTATCTAAAAACAAAGATTGGCTATATTTTCTAATTTATTGGTAGCGTCATCATCTACTTGACCTCTTCCCAACCGTGTTGAGGCTGGCTTCCAGTCTCTAACTGATACCAGGTTTACACATCTGACAGGCTAAAGGCCCATCATGTACGAGACTCTAAAGACTTCTGAGACATTTTCTCGTGTGAAAATCTAGCTAAGCCGACCGCAACATAGCTTAAAAAGGTTCTTTACACAAATGATTTTGAGAACTGAGAAGAAAGTAGAAAAAGTAGTCGTAGTCATCAAGAAGCACAGTACCGATACCTGGCGGGCGATGCCGCTTGCGCTGCGTCAGTGTGCCGTCATAGGCCCGTGTCAAACATCTGCAGCGACCTGGTTATGACGTCGTCCTTCAGACACGACTCCAGAAACTCCTCGATCGTGATCACGCCGTCCTGGTTCAGGTCCAGCTTCTGGAACACGCGGTCCACCTGGAAGTTGAGGGGTTTCGGTGAAGTATGGTCTAATGAGTAATTGTTAGAGGGTTTATATTTGTTGAAGGGCTTATTTTAGGCTTTGTTAGAGTTCAATATTACGGAGCGCCTTCATCGCGAGTATTCTCCTGTAATGTCTGTTCAGATCCACTTGTTTCTGTACAAAATCGAATCTTGGATTGCCACATTACACGCGAATGCTCCGTGAGGGTCCGCCTTTAGGCACAATTGACCAACTTTCATTAGTTATATCTAATTCTGGGAATGGCGGCCTTTGCACTGCAATGGCCTCAAAACAATGATAATACTTCTCGCGTGGATGTTGAATGTTTTTAGGTACAGGTTGAGACTTTCAAGGTTACTTTTCTTCGCCAGTACGTGGCACCACAGACAGTCGGACTAAGTCTTAAGCTGGTAGTGACACCAGCACCAAGTAACTGAGCTAGTTACCATCATAAAGCATCTGATTTTCCAGTATGAAAAGATGACATTTTCTGCCTTGCGAATCAATTCATATGCAAGGTTGGCAAAAAAGACTTTTGCCCTGAAATCGTAGCTCCAAAAAGACACTTTTAATATATTCAAAGTTGATAATAAGGGTTCCTGCGCCTCACCTGTTCATTAGCCTTGGCATCATCCACCCTGGAAGCCGGCGAGCCTGGCGGCGCCCGTCTACCCAGCAGCTCGTGCACGGCCACCACCACCTCGGCCAGCTCCTGCCGCGTGATAGCGCCGTCACCGTCCACATCGTACAGGCGGAAAGCCCAGCGGAGGCGCTCGTACACCGAGCCGCGGAGTAAGGTGGATAGGGTTACTAACAGCTCCTGGAAATTGAGATAATTTAATGATTAGTACCCCAAGTAATCATTAGCTTTAAAAAAACATAACATAACGTAACGCTTATAATCACCGAAGAGTTAGGCAGAGGTGTACCAAAGAGTACAGTCACGAGCACCAATATGCATATACGTGTCCTATTCTTAAATGTAATTTTCTAGTTAAGTGTTTACATATTGGTGCTCGTGACTGTACACCCACATTTCGCCAGTTATGTTTAAGTCCCTATAGGGATAGGGGGCGAGCCTATTACCATGTACGGGGCACAAATCCAGACTCCTGTTGCTGCTACTGAGAAATTTCTGATGGAAAAACTCAATAACACTTTGCCCGACCCGGAAATCGAACCCAGGACCTTATGCTCGGCAGCCGCGCCTGCGACCACTCGACCAACAAGGCAGTTTTCATTAAAAAAACACTAGTAAATCAAACTAGACTAATAGATTTGTAAATGTGCATGGACTGTTCAAAGGAACCCCTTTGAACAGTCCATGCACATTTACAAATCTATTTTCACCTAATCCGTATGTCCTACCACTCAATCGATTGTCTATGCTCCATACGCCATCTTTGTAAACACCCATAACCTTAATCCACCATAGACTACTAACGCTTTGGCAGCATTCGTCACACAGTCATTTTCTCAGGGGTACGACTACACATCTTATAGGTAATTATTTTCGGGTCGGCACATTCAATTCAGCAGTATTTGTTGAACAATAACACCCGAAACCCGAAACAATTAATAAGTTTTATATAAAAAGCCTTTACTTTTACTAAGATAAATATAAATATCTATCTTCTTAAGATCAATTGAGGACCCCTCTTTGGGTAAAAGCCTCCTCTATTTGTTGCCTCTTCCTTCTGTCTCCTGCTAAAGAAATTAAAAAAAAAAATGGTTATTCAGTGGCCCGAAAGTCTGGCAACCAGTCTTACCAAAGAGTATCGTATTACCCAGTAACTGGTTTATGGACGTCAGATAGACAGTCACTCCGGCGGACCGCACCATAGTTGAGTAAATGGTAGGCTAGAAAATGATGATTTATTTTGCCTTAGTAGTATTGTTATTATTTTAAATTTTAAGGAGGCCATATTGTATGTCGAAATATATTGATGAAATGTAAAGTTATTATTTTAAAATTGTTGATGTAGTTTATGAAATCCAAAGGTTATTTATTTTAGTGTATGTACTGTAATTGTGTAATTTTTGTGTTTAAATTCAGATACAAATTACTTGTTAATGAATAAATAACTATGACTATGATTAGTATAGTGTGAAGCAGTGGCACATAGCATAGCATAACAGTAGCCTATAATGTTCCCACTGTTGGGACACAGGCCTCCTCTCTATGAGAGGGAATGGGCTATAATCCACCACGCAGGCACAGTGCGGGTTGTTAGATGTCACATGTCTTCAAATTGTTGGTTCTACGACATGCCGGTTTCCTCACGATGTTTTCCTTCACCGTTTTGAGAGCAATAGTGATGAAATAAATTACACAAAGTAATGCGCCTGCCTGGGTTCGAACCCACGGCTTACTGCTCGTAAGTCGGGGTCTCCACCACTGGGCCACCGCTGCTCGCCGCTGATTTATATTATATACTGGGCTTCGTGGTGTTGGGGTTTCCAACATAACGGCAAGCCCATTAGGCAAGCAGACTCCAGAAACAATAATATCATGAAGAGTACTAGATTATAAGAGCAAATCAAGCGTATTAAAGTGCCGCCACTAGTGTGTAGCTCTCCTTTAATAAATCTTTATGAATGTGTCTGGTAAGCATGGATGATAAAGACGGATGGGCAGGAAAGCCCCTGTTGGCAATAGTTCGCAAAATTGCCAGTTGAGGAGAAGACTGGCTGACGGCCAAGTGTGAGCGTGCCACGTCGTGGAAGGTACCGATTTGAATAGGATTAGGGGTGGAAGCCGAGCAAGGAGGGTTAGATTTAGAATAAAGATATAACATAATATGTATCGCGCCTGTAACCCCCGAAGGATAAGGCAGAGGTGACCTAATACTAGAGCTGCATTTCGCCAGTTATAAAGGGTGTAAATACCCTTAACATAAACGAAAGGCACTTGTTTTCCCCATCACTGCGATTATTTTTTTGTTCTATACCATACCTGGGAACCATCTAGTTACGAAGATATTGGGGGTCAAAGTTCCAACTTTTTCACAAGGTTTTTTTTAAAATACATGTTTTTAATGCAAGATTTTTACTTTACACACCTCCACGACCCCCGTACTATTCAATGCATTCATCAGCACAATGCTTTGAGTGCTTTCCATCGAGTCCTACCGTAAAACGTGATTTTTCACCCCAAAAAAAAAAGTCGATTCCCAGCAATAATTTTTACGTAAAGTTACTTAGTTTGACGTACAGAATACTTGGTTGGCGGATATGTGAAGGGTCTATTTACACCCGGTATTTAAGTCCCATGTATTAGGGGGCGAGCCTATTGCCGTCAATCGGGCACAAATTCAGGTTCCGTGGCTGCTACTGAGAAGTTCTCAATAAATACATGCAAATTCTCAAAAAAACTTTGCCCGACCGAAACCGAACCTAGGTATATCTATATCTGTGGTTGGCATGGTTTTGTTAAGATATTATCTTAAAAAAATATGAAAATGATACCGTCTGTTTGTTTATAGCGGCATAACTTCCCTTCATATTGCTAGAATTTGTAACAATAAACAAAATTAATTTTATAGTTATTTGTTAGTTTCGCATTCATTTTAGTGGTGTACCTAACTTACCGTTGACAGTTTTAAAGGAATCGACTAAACGAAATGATATTTAGAGCTGTTATGTTTACTTTCGCTAGGCTAGTGACCGGACTAGAAATCATTGATGTCTGAACTAGAGTCAGTTCGGGAATCGACTCCTGGACGAAACACAATATGTAGGGCATTGAGATATCGATAATATCTCAATGACCTACTCCCTACGCCTGTGGAGTTTTACTGGCTAACTTAATTTAAAACGGATTGTTCTCCCCGTCATTGTGATATTTTCTTTGTTCTAGATCATACCTGGGAACCTTCCAGTTACGGAGATATTGGGGGTCAAAGTTCCAACTTTTTCACAAGTTTTTTTTTTTTATAAATACAGGTTTTTAATGTTACTTTAAATACCTCCACGACTATTCAATGCATCCATCAGCACAATGTTTTGAGTGCGTTCCATCGAGTCCTACCGTAAACCGTGATATTTCACCCCAAAAAAAAAAGTAGTTTTCCAGCAACTATTTTTGCGTTACTTAGTTTGATGTACAGAATGCTTGGTTGACGGCTTCGCGAAGGATCCGTTTACACTCTGTACATAATATGAAAACATAAACTCACGCCTTTTTACCACGGAAGTAGGCAGAAAAGACAGAATATATCCTTATAATATTTTTTTAAGTTCAAAACACATTGAAAACTGTCTGATAGTATCTCAGTAGTCTAATTTCACAGAACACGAAGTGAAACACCGAGGCGTCTGTATAATTTCCGAAGGCTTCACGTTGTACCGAAACGGAAATCGACCGCGCGACCTGTTAGCATGTAACCTTTTCACAGTCTGTCGAATATGCCAAAGGGATAAAGGTAGAGGGAGTATTACGGCAGTACGGGCTTACTGTGTAGTTCGTTACTGTAGTTTAAACTCAATTCAAAGCATTTATTTCAATTAGACCATCACAGGCACTTTTGAATTTCAAAACAAAAAAAAGCGTAGCTACAGTCACAAGACATAATAACTTCAGAAAATACTGCAGTTGCACATTCCAAAGCGTAGATCTGTATGGAGAAGAATGGGCAAGAAACTCCATGGTCACTCTTTTAAATCAAAATATTGTTACAAAATCTTGATTACATCATTCATGTTGAGATTATACATATATGTGAGAACGATGTCGAAAGACGTGCACATTAAGAGCGTCCAAAGTAAAAGATTAAAACAACAATTAATAAATAAAGTAATTAAAATAAACCGTGGCAGCTTAGAGATGACCAGTCCCAACTGACAGCGCCTGTTCACGAACAGGACGCATGGATTAGCGCCATTCAACTCAACCATATTGAAGGGAACTAAATGACTCGACACACCCGCCACCATCAGCGAGACATTTGAGTGCGCATGACATTCTCTCAGCCACCAAGGCACATTCAAGTCAATGAAAGATAATAAAATGTAATTTGTAGCCTTACAGTACATAGTACCCACGCATGTTATATGCAACTATATAATACAATTATATTATATTTACGAAAAAGGTAGGTAAGTTCTCCGAAATTATTAAAACAAATCTCTTTCGGGATCTTTCTTTTTCGTGTACCAGGTCAGGCACGAAAAATAAAGTCGGAGTTTTTATGCCATCCGGTTTTACATGCCGTTGAGAAATATCTCTCGGCGTGATGGGTTTGTTCACAATGTTCTCCTTCACCAAAGCTAGTGCGAATCGGAATACATCGCAAAAGGGCGGTATCACAGGGATAAGGCTAGGCAATTGGCATGCTCTCTGTTACACGGTACTTCAACAAAACTGGTGAAATGTGGATGCACTTTAGATTACCTACACCTCTACCTAACCCATTAGAGACTGAATGCTTGATGAGTGTGCGACCCAAAGTGGGACAAACAAGCAATAATTATCTTAAAAACAAACCTTTTATTTCACCATTACACAATAAATCAACTGGCTAAACTATCAAAAAGTACCTCGCTGCAAAAATACTCAAGAGGGGTAATAATTTGAAAACTTTATGTTACAAAAGTAGCAGACCATTAATTTTCGAATTGGTTTTCCTGGTAGAACTTTGGCGGTGGCTGGCATCCAATTTAGCTGCACAATGAATTCCGATAAGTTTTGAATTACAAGTTCTATTTCTGGGAAATGAGATTGATTTGACAGCATGGCAGTGAGTGACAAGTTTAAATTGACATGGCGAACGTTTACATGTACAGAGGAGCTCTCCTCTGTACATGTAACCGTTCGCCATGTCAATGTTAATAGTAAAGGACATCAACGTATTAACTGTTACCAAGAATTCAGCTAATGATGCTTTGAAATTTTTCAAATGTTATTTTTTAACAAAAATACAGCAAAAAGCAGCCATATCTTTTGACCGCTTAGATACTGCAGTTTGGTATGAAACAAGAACAATAAAAAAAATGTTTACGGACGACACGGTCAGAGGCGTGTTTTTTGCGATACCCTGTATATTCTTTAAAGCATGTAAGAAGCATCACATACCCGTGAACTACAAATTCTGAGGGGTTACTGTGACGTCTAAAAGTAGGAGTAATTCCAGTGTGGAAAAGAGACAGAGCTACACAGGTCGTCTAGCGCCATCTCTTTCTCACACTGGAATTACTCCTGCTTTAAGACGATGGTAACCCCCCTGTTCATTAAATAAGTTCGCATTATTGCAAAAATCTTTGTTAGTTAAAAAAAATTAGGCCTTTGCAAATTCTAAGATTTTGAATCAAATATCACTACTTATTATAAAACAAATTCGCTTCCCGCTGTCAGTCCCTATGTATGCTTAGATGTTTAAAACTACGAAACGGATTTTGATGCGGTTTTTTTAATAGATAGAGTGATTGAAGAGGAAGGTTTATATGTATATATTGCACCCGTGCGACGCCGGGGCGGGTCGCTAGTTTTGAATAAAATATTGCTGCGACATAAGGAGACAAATAAGTTCAAACCCGCGATCTCGTAGCACAGAAACCATCTCTCATCAACTACGCCAACCACACCTTCAAAAAGCAGAACAACAATTTTTAATTTACCATCATCATCTGACGTGCCTTTTCCCAACTATGTTGTGGTCGGCTTCCAGTCTAACCGGATGCAGCTGAATCTGACCTCCACGGTCCAGTTAGTACTGGGTAATACGATACTCCTTGGTAAGACTGGTTGTCAGACTTTTGGGCCACTGACTACCTGAAACGACTCTCAAAGATCTACGAATGACAGCCGGGACCAACAGCTTAAAATGCTTTCCGAGGCACGGAGGAAACTCGGTATGTAATGTGGTCACCCATCCACAGACCAACCTAGGCAAGCACGGCTTATAATAAAGATCGACCCGAGCGACTGTTATTATTTAGCCACGAGCTACTTTTAATTTACCAAAGAGCCAAAACAGCCAAATAACTTGCCCAATCTCTCAATCTAAAACAATAAAAGCCATCGATTTGAAATCATAAAATAAAATGTTCTCCATTCCTGGCTTATTTCCAAATACTTTAGAAACTCTTGGAAACTTTTATTGTTCACCTACAGCCGAGCAGACATTTATGGTGTCCATAAATTCTGCTCTGATGTACGAAGCAGGAACCACTTTTTTGAGGTTTCCCATCTTGCCAAATATACTGTCTTCTTTTGTTTAATTTATTCATCTTTTATTGTTTATCTTTTTCAATTACTGAAACAAACCGTTTCGTTTTTCTCCAACGACTATCGGATTGACATGAACTTTTTTGTAGTCTAGATGTCAATTCTATTTTGTACACGACTATTACATCACTCTACAGGTCATAAAATCACGCTTAATCTAGGGTTTGTGATGGTCTTAAAACTCCGTTACCTGGTTTTTATCTTGTATCGTCGCTTGGCCTGGCCTTTTCCTAATATGTTCGGCAGGCTACCCGGATGCAGGTGAATACCAGTATATTACATGGAGCGACTGCCTATCAGACCTCCACAACACTGGTCTGTATAACACAATACCCTTAAATAAGAGTGTTGTTAGAATTTCGGGTTTCTCACCTACCCGTAACGATTGTCAATAAATATTTACGAAAAACCAATCAACCAATGGCAGAACTATAATTATTTGCATGAAATAAAAAAAGAAAACAAATAGTATTTATTTGACTCACACAGTACTAAACAATAAAACAAAATTAAATGAAAAGCAAACTAACTAACTAAATATTTTGATTTAAAATGGTGTCCATGGAGCTTTTTGCTCATTGTTCTTCATAGAGATCTACGCCTTGGAGTGGGCAACTGCCAACTTCAGTACTTTCACAAGTTAATATGCCTTGTTGTGCCAGGAGTGTAGTGTATTCTATGTGTCCTAATAGGATACACTTCTATCCTAATAGTCTAAATTATGAAATTTATCTTATGGGCACTCCCATAGGATAATTTCCGTCATCCATACCAATGAAACCACGGGCAAAAGCTAGTTTGTTTATAAACCTCTTTAAAAAGTTTAATCTACGAAAAAATTTCGTAAAGCTCTTAGTTTTCATACCTTTTTGAAACTTATAATTATTTGTAGGTCTCCAACTGGTCCTGCAGCATAAAATGCTGCATGCATGACAACTTTTAATTTCAACTTCAATTTGTTTTGTGTTTCTCTGTTACTGGCATTGTAAGCATTTTGATCCTTTTTGGGACATTCTGGGCCCTAAT
Source organism: Noctua janthina (assembly GCA_963576755.1). NCBI lineage: Eukaryota > Metazoa > Arthropoda > Insecta > Lepidoptera > Noctuidae > Noctua > Noctua janthina. The sequence continues at coordinate 8,839,368 of OY755080.1, read as the reverse complement.
ATTTGGAAAACTTAACCCCACAGAGCACGGAACCGTCGCACCGGCAGAGACTAAAAACGATCGTTCTAATAAAATTGTGCTGATTGCGTTGAGCAGACAAAATTTGGTCTGACAACCAGTCTTACCAAGGGGAATTGTTTTACCCAGTAACTGAGTTGTGGAGGTCAGATAGGCAGTCGCTCCATGTAAAATATTGGTTGCTGCATCCGGTTAGACTGGAAGCCAACCCCAACATAGTTGGGAAAAGGTTAGGCAGATGATGAGTTTGTATATATCATTTCCGTCGTAGACACCTATCTCACCACTCTGACAAGGAAGCGACTAGCTAATTAGCTATAGACTAATATTACCTTGCTCAAGAAACCTACAAAATATTTTAGATTCCGTGAATTCCCGTGTCAGTAAAGAGGAGCTTATCAATAGTTGACTACAGATTATTTATATCGCAGGCGAGAAGTCAATCAAACGAACAACTAGTGCAACAAACGGTTTTTAACACGCTTTTATTAGTTTCTCCTGTAACTTTGTAAAAAAATCTCAGAAGTTAAATATGACCGACTTCCCGGTTTCCGATTGAGCTGAAATGTTGTACACATTTTTAGTTTGGATGACAATGCATGGTTAGCTAGTGACGTCATTCTAAATCCAATTAGGTGGAATCCCAAAGATGGGGGATTAGTTATTTTTTATGCATTCCCGTGATATGGGTATCATATGAAAGGGTTGGCTGAGAAGTAAATGAGAAATAAAATTACGTCATTCTAAAAAGTGCTTTTTAGTTTTTTTTTTTAACAATTTATTTCACTAGTTGCTAGTTATACTCGTTTCTCGCTTATAGCCTGCAGTATTACAGGTGTCGCAAAGCGAGCGTAAAGTGTTGACAAAGCCGCCTCTAGTAGCGGCCGCCGAGACGTATCCATGCTATGCTCCTCGTGTTTATTAGAGTCCTTGCAATTAGGACTGCGAGGGGCAGCCCGTATATTAGTTAAATGTGGCGTTGAGTTAAATGTGCAGAAAAGGTTGGGAGCGTTTTCAAGTTATGTTGGGTAATGGTTTTCATAGGGTTTAGAATTTTATAAAATATGCTGGCGTAATATGATGAGATGAGGAGTAATAGAGAAGTATGGAAGAAGAAGACATGCTGCGCCGACCCCAAATAAATTTGTATAGGGCAGGAGACATGTGATGATGATGCTGGCGTAATATAAAGAGGGAGAAGTGGTAGCGGAGAGGTTATGGGTTCAACTCGGGAAGGCACAAGACTTTGTGTAATTTTTCATTACCACTGCTCTCAAAAACCGCGAAGGAATACATCGTAAGAAAACCGGCATATCCCAGAACCAAATATTCGAACCACCAACACATACTGTGACACGTTGAGTCCTGTGTCACGCAGGCTGATCATACTAATTCGCGGAAAACAAAATAAATACACTCTTAAAGAAAAAAAAAAATGTTTGCTGGTAAACCATTTAACTAGCACCAACTTACTAGCAGTTAGTAGCTAGCACTAGTAGCTAGTGAGTTACGCCGTAGCAGGACAGCTACAGTTGCGGTGTGCCATGAGCTAACGCCGTAGCAGGACAGCTACACAGCACTTGCGCCGCCCAATTAGCTACGCCGTAGCAGGACAGCTACACTCGCGCCGTAATATGAGCTACGTCGTAGCAGGACAGCTACAGTTGCGGTGTGCCATGAGCTACGCCGTAGCAGGACAGCTACACAGCATTTGCTCCGCCCCATTAGCTACGCCGTAGCAGGACAACTACACTCGCGACGTAAAATGAGCTACGCCGTAGCAGGACAGCTAAAGTAGCGGTGTACCATGAGCTACGCCGTACTAGGACAGCTAAAGTCGTGGTGTACCATGAGCTACGCCGTAGCAGGACCGCTACATTCGCGCCGAACCGTGAGCTACGCCGTATCAGGACAGCTACAGCCGCGGTGTACCATGAGCTACGCCGGAACAGGACCGCTACATTCGCGCCGAACCGTGAGCTACGCCGTATCAGGACAGCTACATAACAGTCGCGGTGTACCATGAGCTACGCCGTAGCAGGACCGCTACATTCGCGCCGAACCGTGAGCTACGCCGTATCAGGACAGCTACAGTCGCGGTGTACCATGACCTACGCCGTAGCAGGACCGCTACATTCGCGCCGAACCGTGAGCTACGCCGTATCAGGACAGCTACAGTCGCGGTGTACCATGAGCTACGCCGTAGCAGGACCGCTACATTCGCGGTGTACCGTGAGCTACGCCGTATCGGGACAGCTACAGTCGCGGTGTACCATGAGCTACGCCGTAGCAGGACCGCTACATTCGCGCCGAACCGTGAGCTACGCCGTATCAGGACAGCTACAGTCGCGGTGTACCATGAGCTACGCCGTAGCAGGACCGCTACATTCGCGGTGTACCGTGAGCTACGCCGTATCAGGACAGCTACATTCGCGCCGAACCGTGAGCTACGCCGTATCAGGACAGCTACAGTCGCGGTGTACCATGAGCAACGCCGTAGCAGGACCGCTACATTCGCGGTGTACCGTGAGCTACGCCGTATCAGGACAGCTACAGTCGCGGTGTACCATGAGCTACGCCGTAGCAGGACCGCTACATTCGCGCCGAACCGTGAGCTACGCCGTATCAGGACAGCTACAGTCGCGGTGTACCATGAGCAACGCCGTAGCAGGACCGCTACATTCGCGGTGTACCGTGAGCTACGCCGTATCAGGACAGCTACAGTCGCGGTGTACCATGAGCTACGCCGTAGCGGGACCGCTACATTCGCGCCGAACCGTGAGCTACGCCGTATCAGGACAGCTACAGTTGCGGTGTACCATGAGCTACGCCGTATCAGGACAGCTACAGTCGCGGTGTACCATGAGCTACGCCGTAGCAGGACAACTACGCTCCGCACCTCGATTTCTATATTTTTTTGATTAAAAACATCTATGTGCGCGCCTAGGCAATAAAAGCGTCTCGTATGCCGTGACGGTAGATAGCATGAGTAATGGCGTGATGCCTCCTCTATGCCACATTAAATCGATCTTTTTCCATTTATTTTGGAACAATTGTTTATCTACATATCCGTTTTCTAAAGTTCCACGCTACTCAATTAGTGGTGTAGTTAGGTCGTTTGCAAATTTGATCATCTATCGATCGATAAACGAAAATACTTTAATGTAATATTATTTTATTCTTTATTTAACTCTATATCTCGTTATATATTTTTTTATTAATTATAAATTCTAAATTAACATGAATGTTTCACATCAGCCGGGCGACCTGTGTCGGCCATTTTTTTTTAAATTCATGGTTATATTCTGAAGTTATAATCGTTACACTTTAGTTCCTAAAGCGTAGGTACAGTTACTTTAACCAAAGTGTATGCCCCCAAGGAAAGCTATAAAATATATAATGTTGATCTTACCGCCGCGTCGGATCATTACTTCTGAAGCTCAAGCTATAAATGTAAAAGAACATAAAACCCTCTAACTTTGTTTCTCTAGATTAGACGGTATTCTCCGATGGGGTAAGCAGGAGTGTACTACACACACCTCACCACATATAACAGAAAAATCTGATACAGAAACGCGATGACATTTTGCCTGACTTGAGAAAGGACGTTAAGCAATCGGTCTTCCGAAGATACCACTACGCTCGAAATCTCCAAAGGATTAGACAGAGGTCTAGCTGAAGTACATCCACATTTGGTAATTGGTAATCGGTTATTGTGGTATGGACATGTGATGCGGAGAAATGAGGAAAGTTTTGAGTGTGAATGTGGAAGGCTATAAGGGTCATCATCATCATTTCAGCCGAAAGACGTCCACTGCTGGACATAGGCCTCCCCCAAGTGTCGCCATTGACCGGTCCCGTGCGTCTCGCATCCAGCAGATCCCTGCAACCTTCACCAGGTCATCGGTCCACCTAGTAGGAGGCCTTCCAACGCAACGTCTTCCTGTTCGCGGTCGCCACTCCAGAACTTTTCGGCCCCATCGGCCATCCGTTCTGCGAGTAATGTGCCCTGCCCACTGCCACCTAAGTTTGGCTATTCTTCGGGCTACGTCGGTAACCTTGGTTCTCTTGCGGATGTCCTCATTTCTGATTTGATCACGCAAGGAAACTCCGAGTATAGCCCTCTCCATTGCCCTTTGGGCGACTTTGAGCCTTCTGATGAGGCCCATTGTGAGCGACGTTTCGGTCCCGTATGTAATCACTGGCAACACACACTGGTCATAGACTTTCATCTTGAGACACTGCGGTAAGTTGGACGAGAAGATACCACGCAACTTCCCGAACGCTGCCCAGCCGAGTCGGATTCGACGATTAATTTCTTTCTCAAAGTTAGACCTACCTAACTGGATCGTTTGTCCCAGGTAGACATAATCGTCTACAACTTCGAGTGTAGAGTCTCCGATCTTGACAGGAGTGGGTGTTACATGGGATTTCAACATGACTTTGGTTTTGTCCATGTTCATTTTAAGACCCACTCTTTCGGAAGCTCTACTGAGGTCATCGAGCATTGTACTGAGGTCCTCCATGGTCTCAGCCATGACCACTATATCGTCGGCAAACCGAAGGAGAGAGATGTACTCGCCATTGACGTTGATGCCTAGCCCTCTCCTATAAGAGTAGAGGGAGACTAAAGAAACGATGGCTATACTGTGTGAAGGATGATATGGCTAGAAAGGAGGTCACTGCTGAGATGACGAGTATGACGACCCCAAAATAAATTGGATAACGGCAGGAGGTGATGACGATCTACATTTCAACAGATGTGTTAAAATCTCATGAAACATAGAGACAGTCTCTGGCCTGCAACTGAGAATTTCGTGATGGAAAAACTCAATAACAATTTTTCCAACCTAGGTATGGCAGTAGAGCTTGTTACCACTACACATCTACATACAGGGTGTAAACAGACCCTGCACATAGCCGTCAACCAAGCATTCTGTACATCAAACTAAGTAACTATTTTTTTTGTTTTTTTTTTTTTTAAACTAAGTAACTTTACGCAAAAATTATTGCTGGGAATCGATTTTTTTTTTGGGGTAAAATATCACTTTTTACGGTAGGACTCGATGGAAAGCACTCAAAGCATTGTGCTGATGGATGGATTGAATAGAACGGGGGTCGTGGAGGTGTGTAAAGTAAAAATCTTACATTAAAAACATGTATTTAAAAAAAAAAAACTTGTGAAAAAGTTGGAACTTTGACCCCCAATATCTCCGTAACTAGAAGGTTCCCAGGTATGGTCTAGAACAAAAAAATTATCCCAAAGACGGGGAGAACAAGTGCTTCTCGGATAGTTTAAGGATCTATTTACACCCTTTAATATGTATATTTGAACTGTCAAAGTGTGTACCTACTATTAGATACACATCTGCCTAACTTTTCGGAGATTACAGTCGTGGTGTTGTTTTATGTTTGTGGTGAGAAACTAAACGACAATTTATAGGCCATACAAATATTGGTTCCGCGCGGAAATCAAACACGCCTTATGTTGACACTTTGGGCTTGGCTCTCAAACACATTACTACCATTTACTCTCCCAGGAGTCGGGTAAAGCTAACGTAACATACTGTTATTATAAAATGCTCTTATAATAACAAAATAGCACCCTGTATACATTGGAGATGAGAACACGCTGTATCTGCGATCACAACAAGGATATTAGAGCGTGTATTGTATTCGAGAATGGCGGGATATAGAAACTGAGGAGTTGAGATAAAGTAAACATTTTATTTTTCCACAGAAGTCTCTGATATTTGTTGTTGTGTTTTTACATCACATTGGAATTTCTTTTTCTCAATACCAACCTGGAGTCTGGATACGAGCTCGGTTGATGGCAATAGGCTCGCCCCCTATTACATGAGACTTGAACATAACTGGCAAAATGCGGGTGAACTATTAGGTACACCTCTGCCTAACCCGATAACCCAGATGTGCTGAAATGTTGCTAAGAATTTCTTCCCATTATGGAAGAGTTGAGAGCAGTGGTGGGCTAGTGGTGGCAGCCTCGACGTGGGTTCGAACCCAGGCAGGCGCATTACTTTGTGTAATTTATTTCATCACCACTGCTCTCAAAACGGTGAAAGAAAACATCGTGAGGAAACCGGCATGTCCTAGAACCAAAAATTCGAAGACATGTGACATCTATCAACCGGCACTGGGCCCGTGTGGTGGATTACAGCCCATTCCCTCTCTTAGATTGGAGGCCTGTGTCCCAGCAGTGGGAACATTATAAGCTGATTATTCTATGCTTATGCTATGGAAGTGTTCCCAGACACGAATCTAGTATTTAAATTCACTTTTCTGACTTACGAAAAGTATTCGTGAACTAGTCTATGAATGTTTTTCTTTTAGTACATTCAATAAAATTATTCACGAAACTCCACAGTTTTCCTGTTCTAACCTCGCTTTTACGTTCAAAGTTGGAGCTACCGATTGCTTTGGCTGTCGTTACATCAACATAACACAAACATACATCCTTGCGTATCTTTTTATATAGATATATATTTCTGCAGTCTTTGAATCTGTCTGAGTTAGAATAAAAATATATAGGGTTGTTTTCGCGTGGTAAAATGTATGAGTGAATTGAATGGTATAGTATATTCTTGTTTATGGTTGGGATTGTGATTGCTGAGCATGAGGTTTGGGGTTCGATTACCAGGTCGGGCAAAGTGTCATTGGATTTTTCATCAGAATTTTCTCAGTAGCAGTCATGGAGTTTGGATTAGTGCCTGGTTGATGGCAATAGGCTTCCCTCCTATTACATGGGACTTAAACATAACTGGCTTAAAGTGGGTTTACTATTAGTTACACCTCTGTCCGTGTAACCCTTCAGGCAGGCGTGATATTAATAACTTTGTAAGAACTAAGTCAGTCTTAGGGTACACATTCAGATAATTATGTATTAACCAATGTTGAGTTGGTTCAATACAAAATGTCTCCAGGCAACTGCTTGTTCATAGCTATTTATCATGTTAGTTTAATATAGAACAAGATAGTACCTATGCAATTTGCCCCATGGCTTGAAATGCATTGGCAAAAATTCTACGTGGGGTACATAGAATTTTTTCCTAAAATGTTTGGAAAAGCTGATTAAAAAAAATTACCGATGAAAAATTTCTATGCGGAATGAATACACTGAATACGTGGTAACCGTTTTAGCGTCGGTGTCCCAAGCACCCTGTATAAAAGGAACGATCTTCGACCGCTTACTTACTACTGTGTTTTGGTGAATTCAACGGTGGTTATTTTATAATTCATAAAAACATTAATTATAGGTATCAGCGCCCACCCTCGTTATTATAGCCAATATTATTGTTCCTAGTTTGTGCAAAAATCTGGATAAATGAGAAACATCTTGCAGCACCACGTTAATGGGATTTTAAACTATGCTAAGCAGCCATCTTGTTTTTCAATAACTTATGTTGCTTTGTAAGTAATCCAAGTCCGTAGAATTACTTCATTAGATTCAAAATCACATTTGAAATACTTCTACGAAGCTCAAGACAAGACTCTTGCATCGTAATTGGTTCGGTAATCAAACTGAATGACATTGAGTGACGTATCTATTGAATGACATATTGAGTGACGTATTAAATGCCATATTGAGTGACGTATTGAATGACATATTGAGTGACGTATTGAATGACATATTGAATGACATATTGAGTGACTTGTTGAATGACATATTGAGTGACGTATTGAATGACATATTGAGTGACGTATTAAATGACATATTGAGTGACGTATTGAATGAATATATATTAGTTATATGATACTCACTCTGAAACTGATGGCGCCGCTGCAGTTCACGTCGAACGCTTTGAACACATAGTGGGCATAGAGAGCAGAGTCTGAAACAAAAGGTTGAGTAGTCAATAAACATTGTTTAATTAACTGATCCAATTATACAAGTACAGTCACGAGCGAAATTCAAACGCAATTTTCTCGTGAAATAACCGGTATGGCTTCCAAAATACTATGTTCGTGAAAACTTAAACGTTAAAAAATGCAGAGAAAATCAATTTTAAAAGTTGCTGCGTGTGACTGTACAAGATGGAAGGCACTTTATAAAAAAAACTTTTACCATGGATTCAGTACATGATTGTATGTAGGTCCCTCAGAGCAAGTTTTCGTTTGATGTTTTGTTGTGACCATAACTTCTTTTAGAACCGTTCACGAAGCCGTCAACCAAGCATTATGTATATCAAACTAAGTAACTCTCCACAAAAAATGTTGCTGGGGCACACGTTTTCATGTTTTTTTTTTTATTTTTAATAAAAAAAAAAAAAAAAACATGATTAAAAATATACTGTTACAACTATTTTAAAGAACATTAACATACCACACAAACCACCCTGGATTTAACAATTATATTTTCCTATATTTTTATATTTTACTCAAACCAATTGTGCTGATGGATGCATTGAATAGTACGGGGTAGTGGAGGTGTTTAAAGACATGTACATTTTTTAATCTTGTGAAAAAAATGGAACTTTGGCCCTCATTATTCCTCCGTAACTTGAAGGTATGGTCCCAGGTATGGTCAACAAAAAAAAATCGCAATGAAGATGAGAAGTGCCTTTCGGCTTCGTTACGGGTACTTTTACAGTCATTATATTTAGAATTAATTCTAACTATGTTTACTGCTGAGGGCTACTTTTGACAATATCCGGTTCGCCATCACCTTCTGTTTCCAGTTCATATTCGATTGTATAGGGTTGCTGTTGGTGAAATTAAAACCCATTGACTTGGTGATATTTCATTGGCAACTTGCTTATTATAATTTTACAACAGTTACAATAATTTATGTATCAGATGGCAACCCTAAGTGCCCTAAGTGTTTCAGACCTCCTGTAGCTGTCTAGTTCCTGAAGACTGCTAGGCTATCGAAGCAGGAACTAGATTTACTTGGGATCAGAGCTGGCTGCGTGGCTACCGAGCTTAGAACCTCTAGCTAGTGAATGACAATTTTTTTTTTTTTGATATAGCATTCTCAGTTCAAGCTTGAAGGTTGTCGTCCGATTAACCAGACTATTCTGTGGATGCCTTGAGTGTAAGGCCTCCAGCCAGGGCAAAACAATTTATTCGAAGACAGTTCTGCTCATAAAGTGGTTTCGGTTTATATGTGTGCGTTATATCGTCGTGTGGTCCTCTGTAGATGTAGTTCAGATAACTCCCGGGGTGTCTCCGGTTCAGATTGTTACACACGAAGATTATAGATGGCGTTACTTGTCTATAAGACTTGCTGTCTTCTATGTTATTGATCCGCTCATCATAGTGCTTTGGATAAGTAATAATAGATGGCGCTGTACGTTTGTTACAATTGACATTTGTTTTGCTGTGGAGTCGGCATGCTAATAAAGTCTTACTGCCTTAGCTATGAAGTTTCAAATGTGTAATATAATATTAGTAATAATTTTATACTTACTGCCATGAGGAAAGAACTTCGCGTAGATGTCTTTGAAAGACTCTTCTTGGACCACTCCTTCCGGACACTCCTGAAACAAAGGAATTTAATACATATTAGGTCTTTGTTCTATTAAAAACATCTTAAACAACAACAGGAAACAGAACATATAGTAATACAGAATTTTTAAAAAACCCATTATGATTATTGTAAATAAATAAATATAACCAATAATGTAGTAATTAAGGTCATGTAGTAGTACTGAGGAGCTCGTGGCTAAATAATAACAGCCGCTCGGATCGATCTTTAGGTTAAGCCGTGCTTGCCTAGGTTGGTCTGTGGATGGGTGACCACCCATTACATACCGAGTTTCCTCCGTGCCTCGGAAAGCACGTTAAGCCGTTGGTCCCGGCCCGGTCTTTAACAGTCGTTAGGTAGTCAGTAGCCCGAAAATCTAACAACCAGCCTTAATAAGGGTTATCGTATTACCCAGCACTAACTGGATTGTGGAGATCAGATAGGTAGTCGCTACATGTAAAATACTGGTATTCAGCTGCATCCGGATAAACTGGAAGCAGACCCCAACATAGTTGGGAAAAGGTTGGCAGAAGATGACGAATCCTTCAACCTTTTGTGAGCAGTGGTGATGAAATAAAGTACACAAAGTCAATCACCCGTCCGGGTTTGAGCCCACGACCACATATGTCAAGGCCATTACCACCGGGCCTGGCTATTCAAGCCAAAGTGTTCCGGGCGAATATTTAAGCATTGCATAATACATCACAATACAAAACCTGTATAAAAGTCTCCTTGTAATGTAAAAACTTCCCTATTGTTACATGGTTATGTTCTATGCTAGCTATTGATTTTATACGTAGGTTGTCTGTTGGGAAACTCGTAACAATGGGAGGGTATTCGTATCCCTAACTTGTGTGGTACAAGTTATGAGCGACTTTCTCGACACAGAATCGGCAGTCTGTCATTTTCAGTGTCATGGAATGTATTTTATGAGTTAGTATTTTAGCAGTTGCCCGCGACTTCGTTCGCGTGGAGATTTTTATGTGTAAGTGTTTAATATTAGATTCTTAAGGTTTGGGTAGGTTGGTTTAGAAGGAAACCTTAAGATCTGTTTAAAGAATTCTTATTCTATTTCCACCAAATGAATATTCATATTCATCTACATTGCCTTTTCTCAACGATGTTAGGGTCGGCTTCCAGTCTGCAAGCAGCTGAATTCATATTCATTATGTTTGTGTTTTGTTTCTCTCCAAACGGTAAAGGAAAACATAGTGAGGAAACCGGCAAATCTTAGAACTAAAAATTCGAAGACATGTGACATCTACCAACCCGCACTGGGCCCGCGTGGTGGATTAAAGCCCATTCTCTCTCATAGAGAGGAGGCCGTGTGCCCAGCAGTGGGAACATTTAGGCTGATTATGCTATTTTGTGTTAAATTGGCTATAATAATTGTACTAACGTTCTGAAGTATTAATCGAATTTCGATGCTGAATGTCACGACTTTCAATCTTCTTTCCAGCTATGTTAGAGTCGGTTTTCAGTCAAGGCGATACAGCTGAATACTTATTATATAACATGCACATCTGACCTCCATAATTCGATTACCGGGTAACAAGATTTTTTTTTTATTATTTATTTATTTATCTTGCAACTATCATTACAGGTAATCTTAAACCTAATTCGATAGTGTGGCTATCACTCCTATTCCTAACACAGGTCCATTAGCTATCTAACAAATTAACAAAGGAGGCAAGGCCCTAACACCTTAATAACTTACTTCTTAAAGTGATACTTATAAATAAGAAACTAAGTTCCAAACTTATAAGTATAATTATGAAAAAAAATTAAAAATCGCTACCGCCCATGCCCCATACCACAAAAACTCGCTCGCATGTCAAAACAGCCCGACGTCGCAACGGAAGCGCTTCTACAGTGTGTCACTTTTTGACCGACTGTGCGGCACAAAGAGGTGTGTGATTTTGACACTGTGTCGGCGAGTTTCATGAATGGTATTTACAAAAAGGTCGCGTTGGCTGGCTGTGTTTGGTATATGGTATGAAAGTATAATAGGCTATTTGGAACGATTCCAGTTTAATAGATTGTTACGTCACGTTTTTACAAAATATCGAGATAAACATCGAGCTTTCTTCACGTTAAGATATGTAGGTTCCAAAATCAAAATCAAAGCATTTATTTCAAGTAGGCCAGTTACAGGCACTTTTGAATTGTCGAAACAAAGGCAACAGTAAAATAAAGCTACAGTCCCAGTCACAAGGCACAAAAACTGTGAAAGTACTGTAGTTGCCCATTCCCTAACGTAGATCTCTATGGAGAAGAACGGGCAAGAAACTCCATGGACACTCTTTTAAATCACTCTTTCAAAATTCCATTGGCGAAGGTCCCATATAACTCGATTCCTAATACGTTTAGGAGTAAATTTCCTAAATTTTATGATGCAGAAAACCGCTTTTTACATCCGTTGCCTAGCTTAGAATAGCAATGCGATCTCTATGAATAGGTAGATAGCCGTTGTCAGAATGAAGTCAAAACGACCTTATCAAGACATTGTACATCTATAATTTCCTAGTTGGTACATAATTATAACTATTTAAAGATTGATTGAAATCATCCTCCTTCATCAGTCTCTTGCCCAATTTATGTGTGGTCGGAGCAGCATGTCTTCTTCTTCCATACTTCTCTATTACTCGTCATCTCAGCAGTAACCTCCTTTCTAGCCATGAAATCATCTAGCTTCCTCTTTCATATTAACAGTAACTACTTACGAAGCAGGTCAGACTGCCCAGGATGCGTCAGCCGGCATTTAACCATCGCCACTGTGTTCAATGCACTGATTTACCCGAATCACAAAATTCCACAATTTAATGAAATAAACACTGTTTTAAGCTTTCACGGCTTACAACTAAATTTATACTGTCGCTTACGGGATATCTTCTTTCTTCTTTTTTCTTCTTCTTTATCGGGAGCTTAAAATTAATGAACAATCACGGAAGATATCCCGTAAGTGACAGTATAAGTTTAGTGAAATAATATCAAAATATGTCGTTCTGTTGTGTGAGACAGTGTCATAAGTTCATAACACTTAGAACGTCGGCTGCGGACACATGAGCGACGTTGAAAGGTACTCGCGCTGATGTGTGCTCGGCTTTACTTGACATGTTGCCCAAAATAGACGGCGAACGTGTCTGTTTGTGTGTTACGATGTGTACGAGACCTGGGGAGGATTTATTTTTATGACCATAGTCTCAATGAGTTAGTTAGACTCTGTGGCTGCTACTGGGAATGGAACTTAGGCTTACGCCCACTAGGCCAACGAAACAGTCTCGCTCCATGTGAAACGCTGATATTCAGCTGCATCCAGTTACTCCTGTAAGGCGATTCCAACAAAAATATTAAACAAATCATGATGAGTCACTACCAGCCTATCAATTTGCCAATGTTCATTCATTGTAAATCAGATTATGAAACCTTACTAATAAGTGTAAATGAGATTAATTTTGTCTACCATTTATTGCTTCACTCATTATTTAAAGTAAAACTTAATTAATGACTGACGGAAGTGAAAAACAATTGTAGTTTCGAACATCACTTTCGATTTACATCCCCCGTCCTTGTCACAGCTGGTCACATTTGTGAGACACCCCCCTCTCTAGTGTGACGTAACTTATTTTGCAATTTTACATAATCATACAAATAGAGTTGAAAATACTTTTAAGTTTTTCGTTAATAGTTCAATATTGAATCTAGAAATATTAGGTTTTGAAATGTGACGTCACGAAATTAAGGACCTCTCCCATACCTTGTCACACAAAATATCATATTTCGTCGACACCCTCCCGCCCTTAACGTGTGACGTAATTTATGGATGGCCCCTAATTGTTGGTTTTCACAAAATCACGAGTTCTGTTCTATTACTTCGAAAAAGATAAAGTATTATTCAAACTAGCTAAAATATGTCGTAAGCAAAATTAGTATTTTAACAAGCTTCTTGTCACTGATGAAATAATTTATATTGGTTTTGAAAAATTTAAGAAATCATTGTATAAACCTATCGGTAGACATGGAAGGGTTATCTTTAACGGTGGTTAAAATAGAAACCAGTAATTTAGTAACATAACATAACATCACGCCTGAAATTTCCTAAATGTTAGACAGAGATGTACATTAGGCCAGCTATGTTTAAATCCCATGTAATAAGAGGGCGAGCCTATTACCATCAACCGGGCACAAATAATTCCTGATGGAAAATCCCAATAACACTTTACCCGACCTGGGATTTGAACCCTGGACAGGTCAGGACCAATGAAGCAGTTCTTCTAAAAAATGACACAATGACATATATCGATCCTGAAAACTCAAAGAAACCAGTGTAGGTGCACACATATCGATAGACATGTAAGTATGACTGAACCTTTCATCATCCGTGTGCATTTCCCAACTATGTATATATACCCTTTTTACAACTATTAAATAATCTAATGTATTAAATAACTTAATGTATTAAATAGTTTATTGTAATTTAATATTGGCATACATAATTTAATTTGACATTGTCTCAAGCTAGCCGATTTTTTATTCCAATTGTATTAAGTAGTTTATTTTTATTTTTTATATCTTGAATGTACTATACTGACTATTATTTTTAACTGTAAAGCATTATTTAATCTTATTTTCAATTTAGTTAACAATTTCAATGTTTGCATGCCTAATTTATGGTAGATTGTACAAGGCTCACCCATTTTTTTGTTACATCCTATCTTAAGTACCTGCAATCTAAGCAAATCAATTTTACTTTACTTTACAATGTTGGGGTCGGCTTCCAATCTAATAAGATGCAGCTGAATACCAGTATTTTACATAGATCGACTGCCTATCTGACCTCCACAACCCAGTTAGTACTGGGTAATATGATACCCCTTGGTAAGACTGGATGTCAGACTTTCGGGCCACTGACTACCTGTAACGACTGTCAATGATCTACAATTGACGGCCGGGACCAACAGCTTAACGTGCCTACCGTCGGAGGCACGAAGGAAACTCGGTATGTGTGGTCACCCATCCATGAACCAACCCAGGCAAGCGCGGCTTAACCTGAAGACCGACCCAAGCGGGTGTTATTATTTAGCTACTAGCTACTCAGACGAATCATGACCGGAGGTAAATTACAGGAAACCGCCAATTAACTCATCAGGTAATAGGTAATTACATAACTTATCTAAATACAAAGTGCACTATTAATACAGTATGGCGTCCATTGACAGCTACTGTCTATTTTTGGCGGGAGAGGTCGTTGACTTGCTACCCCACTGACCTTTTGCTACAAGCAGGAACAATACCCAGCTAGCTATCTCTTTCACTCCTATAGGAACCGTATAGTGTCGTCTCTCTCTCATTCATTAGCACAGTTAACACCGAGTCTCATTTGGGGTGTTTGCACACTAATAATAATAATGTCGGTTCGTGTGTGCGTTGGTAAAAATGCAAATGGCGGGATTTTCAGTTTGCATTGTCGTATAGAAAGGTAGGTTGTTATTTTTTATGAGACTAAGGTTTTATGTCTTAACTACCTGAGATTTTGTTTGTGTGCACGTTTTCAAATCCGTTTGACCATATTCGTGGTGTGATGGTTATGAAATTCATAGTTGTAACGATTGATGATAGAAATATGATATCAAAAGTCAAAGGATGATTTCAGAGATATTTACTTTTGTGTTGTAAATGTAGGTATTAGAATAGAATAATTATTCTTTATTGTACACCAAAATTGCAACAACTGTTTTACAATGTTGCTAACTAGCTAATGCCCGCGGCTTCACTCACTCAACTATCTGTGTGCCAAATTTCATCTAAATAGCAGAGGTCCGGTCTGTAATTTTTTTTTGTGAAAAAGTGACAAACATCCCGACATCTATACATCCATAAACTTTCGCATAATTATAACATTAGTAGGATTTTAAGGCTACAATGGCGGTCTTATCGCTAACAGCGGTATTTGTATCTGTGAGCGGTGTATTCTTCGACGTTGTGGGATAAATAGCGACTGTGAATGTACGTATAAAACGAGACTTTAAAACCTAATGGAAACCTGTCTACAGTAAATATACACATAGTGCATACACACATAAGCTCACACCCTATTTCCATGGGAGTCAGCAAAAACTACAGAATTACTGACTGATCGCATAAATTGTTTTACTGATAGAAAGAAATAATAGTAGATCTTTTATAATATGTAGTTGACGTTCACACGGACAGAACTATCAGAAACAAGTGACTTCATAACAAAGCTTGAAAAATCCAAAAAAATAAAAAAAATAATATACACAGACAAAGTCACTAACAATAAGCTAGTTTTTAGTCCGAGAAAAACTATTCTTATACCAAGCAAAGTCCTACAAGAAGCTAGTGTACCAAAGAGCATAGAGCGCTGTCAAAAGCGCGCGACGTCTTGTCAGAAACAGTCTGTGTCTGCCTTTATGCCTCTCAGGTGAAAGAAAACTACGTTGTAGTCTATGCTTGATATGGAAGCATGATAGTAATAGGTTTTTAAAGGCTTCTTTTAGTTATTGTGAACTATTCCACTTCTGGGCAAAGGCCTCGTCCCATTCCGTCCACTTTTGTTGATGTTATGCCTTTAAAGGCTTATAAATGTGTTTATTACGGCATTGTTTGCGTAGTGGCAGCCGTTGGTCCGGGTGGCATTTGTAGATATTTGACAGTCGTTAGGTAGTTAGTGGCCCAAAAAGTTTGACAACCAGTCTTACCAAGCAAGGGATATCGTACTACTCAGTACTAACTGGCTTGTTGAGGTCAGATACGCAGTCGCTCCATGTAAAAAACCGGTATTCAGCTGCATCCGGTTAGACTGGAAGCCGACTCCAACATAGTTGGGAAAAGGCTAGGCAGATGATGATGGTTGGCGTAGTGGCTGAGCGACTGGCTGCTGCGCTACGTGTTGCTGGTTCGACCCCTGCACGGAATAAATATTTGTATGGCTTATAAGTAGTTGTTCCGGGTCTGGCTGTTTGTGTATGTGAGTTTATATGTAAAAAATAAGGTAGGAACTTACTTTGTAAGATGATAAGCATAAAATTGGATGGGACATAGATACTTTGAAATTAGTTATCTAAATTACACGCGTTGGCGGCTAAATGGATTTTGATGAGCGCACAGGGAGACCATTACCTAGGTAGGATACTTTTTAGCCTGGGAGGAAGTATGTTGTCTTCAGTAAGTAAGTAGTCATAGGTACCATCAGATCGGAGAAAGTGTTATTGTGTTTTTCGGATTTTTCATTAAGCACCTTCTCTGTTATGCTCTAACGTAATGTGAAATGTAACATGAATTAGCCGTCCAGACTTATGCAATGCAATATGACATGTAACGATACAACAGGCGAATTTGTTTCAGCGTGTGTTACATTACATGTTACGTTGCACCAATGTGTACCCGGCATTAGAGTGTAGATTTGTGCCAGGATTGTGTAAGGTACGCTCATTTCCTATTAGGATTTTATGGTTCTTAACAAAACTGGGGGTCTAAAATGGCCGCTTTAGCAGAATCTAAATAGGATAATAATATGAATTACTACACTAAGTGACATGCACACACGTCTGTGACCATTTTTAGTTTTTTTTTGTGATTTCTATTTAGGCCCACTGGTAAGCGGTGGATGTTCCAACCATTTCTGTACCTATACCCCTTACGAAAATAAAGGCAGAGTGTTACATTGAATATTCAGGGGTTAAAACAAAGTTTCTCTGTTTATTTTACATTACAAATTCCAGTTTGATATTTTAATTGCCTCATTCCGCATTCGTTATCGCGGTCAGCATGCCGCGACACCGCCTCGTTGTGTCGTAATCCCTGTGGTGTTGTGGTGAGCTACTTTCCGGAATCCGGCCGAAGTGGTCAGCTCAATCGTTCTTCACTAAGTTTAGCGGCTTCGCGAACGACGTTCGTTTTATTTATTTCTGTGGTTTTGCAATTGCACTTTGGTAGTTTTAATCCTTATAGACGTTAATTTTAACACGAAAATGCTGCGCACGTTCTACGTTCAAAATGACAGTTCCAGACACCGGAGGCTGACAGGTCATCATCTGCGATCTGACCTAGCCATTTCCCAAGTATTTTGGGTTGAACTTCCAGGCTGATGCAGATAAATACCATTTTTATATGAAGCGACTGCCTTTCTGACCTTCACAACTCAGTTAGTACTGGGTAATACTATACCCCTTGGTAAGATTGGTTGTCAGATTTTCGGATCCCAGACAACCTGTAACGACTGTCAAAGATCTACAAATGACAGACGAGACCAACGGCTTAACTCACGGAGGCAACTCGGTATGTAATGAATTATACCCATCCGTTCACCCATCTACGTATCAACCTTGACAAGCGCTGTTTAATCCAGAACATCATACCATCCGTGTACTAATGTAATGTACAGGTACGTGTAACTATGTGCACTTAAGTATCCGTCGGTATCCGGTGCCGCTGATAATGTTACCATGTCTATGTTAAGGATTCTTTTAGTTACTTTTGGACATAGTACGAATTAAAGTTGACTATTGAATAATTTGTTAACCTCATCCCGCTATTGCTAGTCGCGGTCTGCCTCGACACCGCTTTGCTGTGTCGTAACCCTGCTATGTGGTGAGATACCCGGTATCCAGCAGACGTGTTCAGCTCTTCAGTTTAGCGGATGTTGGTTGTGATCCGTTCAAACCATCATCATTCTTCTTTATCCTAATTTATTTGGTGTCGGTGAATCATGTCTTCTTTTTCCATACTTCTCTATTACTCATCATCAGAGACCCTCCCGACGCAGCTTCGGACACCAGACGCAAACGGATAATGTACTGTAATGTAAGTATCTACATAGGGAGCCGCAATATTTGTAAAGTACATTTCACTTTACGAATTCCAGTTGATCACTGTTGTTAATCATTGTAAATCTAACCATTGCTATCGCGGTCTGCCTCTACACCGCTTTGCTGTCGTAACCCTGCTATGTGGTGACATACTTCCGGAATCCGAGCGACGTGGTCACTGTGGTCAGCTCATGAAATACCATTTGTGTTTCCCGCAGCAGCTTCGCGTGCAATGTCATTTATTTTGAATCTATGGTTTTGCAGTGTACTTTGGTGTTTTATAGCTCGATAACTTTCACACAGTATTTTTTTTTAATTGGTTTAAATAACTCGAGTTATTATTGGTTAAGTCTTAGTTTTGAGGACCTAAAAACCTACCGCGATCGACGTGGCCCCTTAATAGGCCTTAAAACTCATTTCATATTCATCATTCCAATAAGAAGTTGAAGAAAATAAGATAAACGAGGAAAGTCTTATTAAAATGCATAGGAGCTATTTTCGAATGGGTAGTATTTAAACGAGCGAACATAAATTCAAATTAAAGGTGTCAAAAATATTGAAAATGGGCTACTGAAATACTAAGTGAGCGACAAACAGTGGGCTAATACTAATGTTTAAAACAGCGACTTGAAAATAGAAATTTGAGTTACTAGTTGTTCAGTACGATTATGTGATAATTCAAGGACTCCTGTAAAAAACTTAAAACAAGGTTATTAATTACTAGATTGTAGATAAGGCGTAGTCGACGAACCCCCGCTGAGCGGGGCTCCTATTTCTGTTTACAGAGTTTAAAGTAACCTAACACGAAGGGGATGGCGGGGTCTTAGTTCGCTCACTTCGCTCGCTCACTAGACCCCGCCATCCCCTTCGAACCTAACCTGTCCGAGTCGGGGTGCCACAAGTCTCTCTCAGCATTCGCTCGCTCTTGCTTCCTTAATTCTCCTTGCCGCAATGACCAGATAAATAGTTACTTACTTTGGTACAATAGTCGCCCATTTAGTATATTGGTCGCCAATTAAATTTTTATTCGCCCGATTAATAATTTCCCTTTTCGAATTAAGCCCGGCTATTCTTTAAGCTAGGATAACAGGCAAGTAATATCTTTGGAGACCAGCCTAGCTGGGTACTTGATATTCACACGGTGCTAGCAAACAAACCGACAGCATTGTGGTGACTGGTGACAGATTAGGTGGAGTACAATAATCAGGTTGGGTTAGACGAGGCTGGTACATAAGCCAGGATCGTAAAGCAGTGGTAGGTGGAGTGGCTGCTAGTAGCTAACCAGCTTATAGTAAAAACACATTTTTAAAACAAAATACGGAAAAAAATGACGTCACATCTATATCCTTAGTAAACCTTAATTGATACTCATAGCATGGGGGTGCATAAAAATAACTAGTCCAACATCTTTGGGAGTTCGCCATATTGGATTTATAATGACGTCACTTAGCTAACCATGCATTGGCATATAAACTAAACGTGTATGCTAAATTTCAGCTCAATCGGTTAGGGAAAACTGTTTTAAAATTCAGCTGCAAGATTTGAACAACAGCAAACATGAGATTTGACTGCACATATACTGATAAAAACAGCAAGCTTTCAGAAAAAGTTAGAAAATAACATAGGGCTAAGAACTCCCCTACGCTTTGTTAACGTGGTCATAATTATTATAATTTTCAGAGTATCATTAGGTTTTATTCGTTTGCGTGCGATTATTTCGAGAAACGGCGACCTGAAGTTCAAATACATAAGATTCAGTTATGATGTTAAGGCACCGCTCCATAGCAGGTGCTAAGCTACGCACGCGTACTTAGCTACGCTTTTTATAAACATGTAGGTGGAATCGTCCATGCAGACCCACGGCCAGCGCACGAAACAAATGAACCGCTATAGCTTGCAGAGGACGGTCGAGTTTACCCTAGCCAAAATTATGTTATCCCCGAAGCAACATTGTTCAGTCCGTTTAAAGGATAATACTTTTGGCTAAGATCGCGTGTCGCGGAAGCCCCTGGTCAAGCTGCTGTGCGTGGCTTGCTAATATAGACTTTAAATACTGTGTACACGATTTAATATCGTTCAAAGATTGTAAAATCCGTTCCGATCCGATGCGATGCGAGCCGTTTGGTGGAAATCATCCTTTAAAATACGCAAAAAGGGTAGTCTTTATGAGTAAAGAATTGTCATCTATGCAGCTATGAGATTCGTAATCAATTGGGGCAAATTTGTATTATTATTTTATAGCTAGCCCACATTCTCCCACGGCTGGGCAAAGGCTTCGCTCCAATCCTTCCAAAAGTCACGCTTCTGTGCTAATTCTTTCCAATTCTCAAGGAAGACATCCAGTTCCATCGCCATCCCCTTCGTGGTCTGCCGCGACCACGTGTCACTGTTTCCTGTCACCAATCCTGAATTTTACGAATAAATCAAAAGTCATGACTACTTTCGTGAGGTTCTAAATCAGGAGACTCAATGAATGCTTACCTACGTATCCCTAGATTTATACAAACTGTAAGCCCGACTTTAGAAACTAACTTCAAACCTAACTCGGATTTAAACTTACACAATGAATGCGGCGCCACCGGTCTAATCCTCCACAACGACCAAACTTTGACAAGTACCTACCACCATTGTATGGTATGTAGGTACTCGTAACTACTGGTAACCTCGACTGACTCATTGGTCTAGTATTCGCAAGCACTCCTACTGAGCATGAGGTCCTGGGTTCGTTTTCGGCTTGGGCAAAGTGTAACTGCTTTTTCGGTTAGGAATTCAGTTCTCAGTAGCTGCCTGGAGTTTGGAAGGTGGCCGTATGGTATCCCGTGTCTCGAATAGCACGTCAAGCTGTTGGTCCTGTGCCTGATCTCTCTCCGCGAGTGTCGGTTGGCCGTCCCATCGACTATGGGAGTGAGAGAAGAAAGGCGACACAGGTGCACCTGTGTGTGCGCACACACATATCGTTGTCGATGACCTGTCTCCGTTGGCCGTCTTGACCAAAAATCAGTTGACAAAACTATTTCCTTATAATAATCACGATGGAGCCAAAATAACCTCGATGTGGAGCCCTGACATAGCGACACGGCAGACCTCGCAGGTGATGGCGGGACGAGCTGACAGAACCAACGACCAGTGGTCTACATTAGCTCTAGATCGAAAGATTTTGAAGTCATGGGGCCTTCGTCCAGCAGTGGGATGACACAGGCTAACCGTAGCAGTATAAAATATAACATCATCATGCTTTTATTTCCCTGAAGGGTTAGGCAGAGGTGTGCCTAATAGTACATCCACATTTCGTCAGTTATGTTTAAGTCCCATGTTAGGGGACGAGCCTATTGCCATCAACCGGGCATTAATCCAGACTAACAAGCAGTTGCCTATAATATTGTCTTGTAACATTGTAGCACCATTTCCAGTACTCTGTACCAAGCTAAGCTACACATACAATATCTTAGCTTGCACTGTAGCACAACAAGTTTCTAAGTTTCCGTGTCCCGCCACAGTATTTGCGTTAAAACACGCAAAATTGCGTGCCAATCGCGATGTGTATTGGCTTCGTTTTATTGTGTTGTGAACTAGTTTGTGCCCTGGCTCTGTCTGCGTTGGAACGAGGGAGACTGAGTCAGCGGTTTTTCGAATATTGGCAACACATTTGTAATGTTAACATTATAAAAGTGTCGCCCGTCGAGTATTGTTTTTTTTTAACGTGAATAAAATTATAATATCAATAGGAAATGGCGCGGCATCTACAGTGACACCAAATAGACAGATTTATGAAGCTGTTCTTATACATTATACGTATCTATGATCCTAGTGTAACATCATAAAAAGTTTAAAATTTGTTTTAATTTAATCCTTGTATGTTTTTAAATCTCAGTCTCATTGCAATAGACGTCTTTAGAAACAAAAAAAAAGCGAGCAGTGGTCTCATTTATGGTCTTATAATAAGTCTAAAATCTTTTATTTATTTTATTTATCATCCCCTTTTGTAATGTCCCCATCACCACAAGAGTAAAAAAAATAACAGTAGGATAACGACTCCAAAAACAGACAAACAAATTCCATATTTTAAAATATTACTAGCTACAGTAGCTACCAAACCATAGACAAAATAAATGGCGCGGTGATTTCTTTATGGCCCACTAAATATTCTTGTATTTAATTCAAGAGGATTCGTGGTTGCCTTCGAGGTAGTTTTTATTACTTTGATAGGAAAACTGAGGTCGGAATAATATTCTCTCACCTAGTTTAGAAAACATTTAAGAGGTTTCATATTTCTTTATGGAAATTTTATACGAAATTTGACACGCAACAAAAAAAAACTTGATGAAAAATTTCCACAGCCTGTCATTTTTTTGTCTCACTAGACAGAGGTCCTCCTCATTCAAAGAAAGATCATAATCTGCCTGCCTTTTCCCAACTGTGTTGGGGTCGGCTTCCAGTCTAACCGGATGCAGCTGAATAGCAGTATTTTACATGAAACGACTGCCTATTTGAACTCCACAATCCAGTTAGTACTGGGTAATCCCAATAAGAATGGTTATCAGACTTTCAGGCTACTGACTACCTGTAACGACTGTCAAAGATCTACAAATGACAGCCGTACCTTAATGTGCTTTCCGAGGCACGAAGGAAACTCGGTATGTAATGGGTGGTCACCCATCCACGGACCAACCTAGGCAAGCGCGGCATAACCTGAAATTCGACCCGAGTGGCTGTTATTATTTAGCCATGAGCTCCTCCAAAGAAAGAACGAGCATTATTCAATACGTTTGCTCTTTCCGTTGACTATTTTAGACGTTGAAACCCAGTCAGACAGCCAACCTATGCTAGGCTGCATACCAGTCAGACATTTAAAACTAATACCGATTGTCGATGGTTTTCATGCTACATTTTTTTGAGTTGAGTTTGTCAACCTACTTTCTTCTACATTATTTTTGATTCGAACAAATCATGAAGCGGTGACGACCACAAACTGCTAACGTTTCATTCTTTTTTAGGAGTATTCGAGAACCGAATACCGTAGACACAATAATAAGAATATAGTATGATAATTTTAAGTGACAAGGTGGCGCTGCTTGTCAAGCGAAAATACATCGATATGTCAAACTTGGTAGGTACATTTATTTTAGTTTTTTGATTTCCCGTCTACACAGAAAAGTGTACCTACATATTTTATACCTTGACGTAAACACAGGGTTCCCGGCTAATTAACTACAAATTACCTTCAAACTTCACCCAAAAGGTCATTTTCCCTGTAAAATATTTCACGAAAGAACTGCATATCGTGCTTAACTTCAATTTAATACTCACAAAGTAGTTCTGATATTATTTCTACCAAGTTTACAACTACGGCTTGATCGTAAAGTATTTTGTATGGCTCATTAATTTTAAGGTTACCTACTTGGAAAATGTGAAACTGGAAAGCTGTTATAAATTACGATAGCAGAACTTTTAGCTGCACTTCAAAAAAGTACTACAGCGCCATCTATGACACAAATGAAGAACTAACAACAAAATTCTAAATCGCGCTAAGTTATTCTCGACTTAAGACCATAAATATAAAAACCCGATAACAAATTGTAGTAGTGTAGCTTAAAAAAAAATCTGCTGTTTCCTACAAAAGTGCAATACCTACACGGTCAAAATGTATGGAACAGCAGATTTTTTTTTAATGACCGATACATAGATTCTATGTGGGGGGAGCTCAGAATGAAATACTGAATACGTGGTAACCGTTTTCGCGTCGGTGTCCCTTCCACCCAGTATGTTTTATGTTAAAACAAGAAACATCACGCGGGTGATGTCGAGATACTAGTCCAATAATAAGTAGAAAAAAACCACTCACCGTTTTAAATCCTCTGTACATGACTCGGATCTCCTGCTTTGAGAATTTCGTTTGCCGACAGAGTTCTTCCAGAGCCACAGGAATAGGTTTCGGCGTCCTACTAGGTTCCAACTCGTAAGCATGCTCCTCAACCGGAGACTCAGGCGGAGTCGCCATCTTTGATTTTACTCCTTCTCAAACAAGAGTTATAATTTTCTAGAAATCATTTTCGCTATTTTCCAATGCTGATTGCCAGGTTTTATTTCACTTCACTTGATATTTTTTAGCTGTGGTTCAATTGACAGATCATTTTGGCGGGAATTTATGACCGTTGATAGATTAAAAAGATAGATTTGGATGGTTAGAGGGCAGGATTCCGGTTCTGAAACAAAGAAAAAGTAAATATTAGAACAAATTCTGAAGATTTAAATAATGATAGGTTTAAATTCGTGATTTAGAGGCGTAAAACTTGGAATGTGTTACCATACTACCAAAAAGAAAATAAAAAAATAATGATAGGTCTATTTTTTAAATATTTATATCTATATTTTTACCTGAGAAAAGGCACACTGAAACGATTCGGAGGCCAAGGTCTCTACGAAGTCCAGACAAAAAAGTAAAAAGTAATGTGAACATAAAATTTTAATGTAAGCGGCGGTGGTAAATATCGCTATTTCGAAGGCTTTTTTTTTTAAATTAGCCTGCTGTCCCACTGCTGGTCAAAGGCCTCCCCTATTCCTTTTGAACTCTTTCGGGGACTTCTCTGGCATTGGCTACAGTTTGTGTATTTACACAAAATAACATTCTTGACTGATTGCAGACAGGTAGGTTATTTTTTTGTAAATTATTTCATTACCCCAACTATCAAATTGATAAAGTTAGGTAACTGAAAAAATACTAAGACGTCTGACATCCGCCGTCCCGAGTGGTGGATGGAAAGCACAGTTTGGTTTCCATACGTGACCGTTTCCTCTGTGCCAAATAGACGAACTTTATTTCATTTCATCCCACAGAGAGGAGGTCTGTGTCCTAGCAGTGGGAACATTATAGGTAAGCTAATAATGATCATAATCATCTATCTGCCTGCCTTGTTCCATCTAGGATGTTGGGGTCGCCTTCCAGTCTAACCGGATGCAGCTGAATACCAGTACTATTTATATCTAACCTCCAACCCCCTGTTAGAACTGGGTGATACAATACCCCTTGGTAAGATTGGTTATCACTGACTACCTGTTACGAAGAAGTAAGCTAATAAGGTTATGCTAAGAAAATGTAAAGCAACATCTATAATAACCTTTTGAGCAAAGTATGTACTGCTAAAACCCACGTTAAGTGCACGACAAAATCCATATTTCAGCGACCACATCAGAATTAGTCACATTCGCGATATAATTCACCGTTTGGCTAGCAAATTCTCGCGGCGTGACATGGATGCAGGTGCATATGTCAGCTGCCAAGCGTTAGTTAAAATAGCCCTAGATTTGTTACAACCGTTGGAATGTACGGAGAGGGACTTTTTCAGTTAGTGTTTGTAAAAAGACATCTCTCTGTACATTTCATGAAGACTTCTATAAAACCGGGGCTGCGGGACTGTTCGAAAGAGATACCGCGGTCCTGGAACACGAAGGGCAAAGAAGGAACATGGATAGGTTTTAGTCAGTACAAGTCTGATACCACATGAGTAGATAAACGGTCTACTCATGTGCTGACACTGACTTCCGCTCCGCCCAGAGCGGGAGGGGTCATTTGATGATTTCCCATCCTTAAAAAAAAAGACTGCTCGAAAGTCTTTTGACAAAATGTCTATTGCTGCTTTCATTTGTAGATCTTTGAAGTCGTTACAGGTAGTCAGTGGCCCGAAACTCTGAAAACCAGTGCTACCCAGGGGTATCGTATTACCCAGAACTAACTAGGTTGTGGAGGTCTGCTAAGCAGTCGCTTCATGTAAAATACTGGTAATCAGCTGTAATCTGGTTAGACTGGAAGCCGACCCCAACATAGATGGGAAAAAGACTAGGCAGATGATGATGAATCAGAGCTTTTAAAAAACTGTAAATGTAGAAGTTCTGTCAAACGCGCTCCTGGTCACGTCTTAGGGTTTCAGCTAATAAGTGGTGGAACAAGTCATCAGTAATACATTGGTCTGTTAAGTTCAAAGACTGATAGGATACTGGTCTAGTGGTAATATTCAGGACAGCTGCTAAAAATTTGATCAATTTTTGGGTCAAGCTTTATCTTATTGAATTTTCCAGAGTAATTTGCCAGTAGCATCTCTGGGTTCTACATTTGTGCCTGATCGATAGTATTCAGTTGTGAAAAGTCTATTGTTGCAAGTTATTTGGTCCACTGCTATAGTTAGTACTGCGGCTCTAATTTAGTTCTAAGACGTACCTAGTGGAACAAGGTT
Source organism: Noctua janthina (assembly GCA_963576755.1). Classification (NCBI taxonomy): domain Eukaryota; kingdom Metazoa; phylum Arthropoda; class Insecta; order Lepidoptera; family Noctuidae; genus Noctua; species Noctua janthina. Next base: position 8,812,807 of record OY755080.1, on the reverse strand, counting down.
AGACAGGTTGTCTAGCCTTTTAAAAATATGATGCCTTTTACATACAATTTTTTCAGCTTTACTTACGACACAAAAACCAATTTTTGTACTTCAACAAAGATCCCCAAAAAGTCCTCTTTTCATACTTTCCTTATTTTAAACTAAAATTAAACAAACTGCGCAACATAATCACCAGTAGGTATGATTCATCCACAATTATTAATAATACATTAAATCCATGCAAATGAATCATCATTAATGAATTAATCACCTACCTCGTATCCTGCCGACCTCAACACGCGACAACCGTGAAAGTATCATACAAATAGCCATTAGACATGAAACACTACTACTGAAAGCAATAATATTTAATTGAACCGTTATATTTCCCGCCAAACCTGGCAGTGTGCCAAGCCGGAAAAAATGCGTTCGTTTTTTGTTACTAGCAATGTTTTTGAACTTTTTAATCGGTTTGTTTGGTGTTCAAAATAAGAATGGGCCTTGACTGGGGTCGTTGCGAAGCCTCGTTTTTATGGAACTATTTTAGAGCTGGTTGAATTCAGTAGAGGTATTTGTTGTTTCGGCACGAACTGGGTTTACTATGATAATAATAACCGTTACAAAGCACGTACTGCTGTTTACGTAGATATGTTACCGTCTCTATTTTGCACTTCAGTATGAGAGTAGAACGACAGTGACAGGAATATATCACCCAGTTTCTGATTTGAGTATTTGAATAGCGAACTTGTAAAGTCTACACGGTGATTCTTTTAATGAAGGCTATCGTTTTTGAGCTCACAAGATGGCGCCACTGGCGAGTGAGGTCCTCCATTAATTCTAGTTCATACTTAACTTTATTTTATTACGTACAACAACATAGTGTTAACTTCAGAGACATATTTACAATATTGACTCTTAAATTAGAAAAAAATAAACATTTAAAAATCGTTCTTTCTCCTCTACTTAAAATCTTCAAGTCATAAATGATCAGAAAAGGCTCAATCTTGAATACAATTGTGAATATTAGTCAAAACTCTATGATATCTGACATTTCTGAAGACCTTACTCTACACGAACGCCTCTAGCGGCGAATTCATACGCCATTTAATATGACCATTGGCACTCGAAATCCAAAATCTCAAACTTATGAACTGAAAATTAAACATCCTAATCTTTAATAATTACTTAAGAGGGAACAGAGGCTACTCAGTTTTCGAGGAGAAAAAAGAGAAAATTGAATCGTCGATCTCCTCAATTTTTTTGTGATATAATCGGTCTGAGCTGCGGCTGTCCTTATCACAATCTACGGGGGCAGGCTTGACACCGCGCAACGGCAATAGTTTCTTCAAATACCTATTTTTCTATTTGCTCGCAGGCCCTAATCGACAATAAGCCAAAGCACATACTAAGTATTGCTTACCTCTTCTTCGATAACCAAAAAAAATTTTTAACCTCTCTTTTTGTATCACTGTCAAATATAAAGTGGTCTCAATTTTAATTACAACAAGGTTGCTACCTTGGTGGCTGTCAGCGGTAAAAACTGTGGAAGAACGATAGCAGACAGGAAGACGCTGCTACCATGCCTTTTACACCCGCGGGTAAAGGGGGACGGGTACGCCTTAACGCCGGACAGAGTAGCTAGATCCGGAATTAAGGTCAGCTTAATCTATTTAGTAGGTACAGACGCCACCACATCAGGCTACCCGAAACTGTCAAATTTACCCAATCAACCTTGAACCTAATGCTTTAGCGATAGAGTGGAAAATCTATTAAAGAAATTTGACAGACTGTAGTAGCTTGATGTGGCGTCTGTACGTCTCAGTTCCGGAATCAGATTTGCAATAGCCTTCGAGCTGGCCTCAGATGTTAACTTCTCAACATAATGTTATTGGGGCTACTAGATATTGTTCGCAATTTTGTCCTTGTAGATTTTAGTTAGGGGATAGTCATGTCACTCCAAACTAGACCCATGGAACGCTAAGTCTCATTTCGCTTTTAAACATATCAAAATATCTATACAAATAAATAAAATTGAAGTGTCAATTTGTAATATCAAAATAACAGCTTTTTACTGAATGCATATGCTGGAAATATTCTATACGGCACTTAAAAAAAAACACATTTTTTCCATTTCTGTCTGTTTGTTCCGGCTAATTTCCGAAACGCCTGGACCGATTTTGACGGGAGTTTTACTGGCAGATAGCCGATTTTGTAACGGGGAGAACAAGTGCCTTTCGGCTTCGTTTAGGGTACTTTTACACCAATTATACGGTTCTAACAACAAATCGTCCGCGTAGAGCGTGACGTCATTAAGTCGAAAAAACTTGTTTGTTAGATAATGATAGTTTAAGTTTTTGAAAATATAAATCGTCATAACTTCGGCTAACACGGTTACCACAGTTTTAGCCTTGGTGGCGCTTCCTAATCAACCTTGAACCTTTCTTGCCACAGAGTATAGAAAGAATGTCACTTAGGTCCCGGTCCCAAAAATATTTTCGACTTACCTACATGCAAGCAGTAGATTATAATTAACTAAATAATTTATATTTTTGTCATTATATACCAATGTATTGTGTTTTAAGATTATGTTATTACCAGTCTAAACTACCTGTCTTTTATAAGCTTTGAAAATGGAATTGCTAGCCTAATAAAGTGTCATAATTTTACTGTGTTAATGCAGCTTAGGGTAAGTGCATTTTTTTATTGTTCATGGTAAATAAAGATATTTGAAAATGACAAAAATTAACTTTGGTGCCGGGCTCTAGGGGTTTGTCTTAAAAAGCTAGAACACATCTTTACAACTGACTGTTACAACTGAGATTCAAAATCTTGCAATAAGATTTTCCGCCCCCCTCCGCCGCTAAGTCTGACTATCCCTCCAAAGTTACGTGGAACTTCGGGTCGGGAACGGAAGAGCCGACCATGAATCGACCTAAATGGAAACTATCTTCTAGCTATATTAGTTCTGGTAACTTTAGGTATGCCTAGCTTCTAACACAGAATAGTACAGAAGGTAGACTCCATACCACTATACAATAGTTCTCCTAACTCAACAGACTGATTCGTTGCTGTTTTTTTCTTCCTAGCTTCTTCTTCTTAGCGTGTCGATGGCAAAAAATCCCAAGGTTATGTTTAGCCCAAAACTCAGCCTCGCCAACCCACCACTGATGCAGTAAGCCGATCATCCATTGCGCAGGTAATGCGGTGGAAGATGGAAGGCGGGCCATTGTCTGTGGGGAGACGCCGCACACGCACTTGAAGTCTGAGCCGTCCATGAACCCCCATCTGCAGAGATTGTCTTTGGTCCGGCTGACTTGGGTTCGAAGTCTGTTTAAGGATTTCTTTCCCCAGCTAAAAGCAGTCAGCATGCGCGCACGACAACGATCGGACGCGTTACTGTTTTAACCGGTCGGTGACTCACGCGGAGGACAATGACCTCAACGGTGAAATGTGTTAATTGCAATATTGTTATTAACGAACTTTTAGCGTTTTTACGAAATGTGCTGGGCGTTATGGATGAGCAAAGCATACATCAACTTTGTACTACGTCTTTTACGGCTGACGACATCGTGAAAGCTAAATCTTTGATATTCGATTCGCTTCCAAATGCGAAGAAGATGCCACTCAGAAGAAAAGACGGGAAGAAGAAGATGTCACGAGATCTTGATGACATCATCAGACTTATGACTAGCACGGACGAAGAGTTCATACCAATATTCGTGGCAAAGGAACTGCATAAACTTCCCCCAGTAACCTTTGATCATGTGGATGTGACGCGGCTCCTGAAAGATATTTTGAGACTACAAAATCATCTCAGTGCACTGGAGGAGAAGTTTGTGACCACAGAAAGGTTTGACGTACTTAGCCAAGAAATTGAGAATATGAAGCACGCATCTACGCGAGATAATTGTTCATCAAGCAATTATGTGAATAAAAGACGAGGAGCATGTTTTCAAAATAGCCCCCCTGATAGTGGACCCTTGGGTCTTAATTATGTGCCTATATGTAGGACACAAACAGCTGATGAGGTGAGCGACCGCACGAAATCGGCAAGTCATTCCCCGATCACAAGAACTAGCGAGGAACGTCCTATCTCTTTCTCGCAGAAACTAAAAGAAGCGACAGATATACGCGGACAAGAGGAGGCGCAGGCGGCGAAGCGGGTTTCGAACAGTGCGAGCGAGAATGGTGTTGCGCCGGCTCAAGGACAACGCGGATGTATGGCAATGAGCGAGAGACAACATGACAGGCGCGTGGAGGACGAGGCGGCTACCGCGGTTTCAAACCAGCGAGGCGACGTACTGGCCGCGTTAGAAGAATCCCCACCCAACGTCAACAGTTCACCAGTAACCACAGCAGCGATACATCATGCTACGTTTGACTCGAACGTGCCAACATGTCCGCAATCTATTGCGAAGGGTATGACAACGCTGGAGTCCGAGTTAATTAGTGAGCAAACGGGAAGGGAGAAAAATACAGAGTGGACATTAGTGCATCGAAAAGTGTCAAAACAATATAAACTAGTTGGTCAAAGAGGTCGCGCAGTTACTTCCCCAGAGGGCAAGTTTAAGGCAGCGGATGTAAAAATACCGCTGTTTATATCAAATGTTAGTGTCGAAACTAGTGAGCACGATATTATAAATTATATTAAAGAAAAAACTAATGAAGTTGTGTCGCTAAAAATGATAAATATGAAAACGTCTAGAAAATACAACGCCTTTAAGTTATTTGTTTCTAAGAATAAGTTAGAATTATTTTTGAATAACGAGTTGTGGCCAGACGGCATAACATTTAGGCGTTTTGTGCGGTTTATGTACCGTAACGTAAGTGACAGGAACAAGTTATAGCTTGATAAAACTTTTCTTTATGAACCTAAATGAGATCAAACATTGTAAGATCATTACTTTTAACTGTAAGTCTGTTAAACGATCGATGGAAAGTGTTAGAAGGTTATGTAATATGAGTGATATTGTATGCCTCCAAGAAACTTGGCTTCTACCCCACGATATTCCTATTTTAAGTACCATATCAGATGAATTTGAATATACGGGTAAGTCTGCCGTTGACACAACTGCCGGATTACTGATTGGAAGGCCGTATGGGGGAGTAGCCATTCTGTGGAGGAAAGGTGTTTTTGATACAGTCACTGTGTTAGAATGTAACAGCTGTCGCTTGGCGGCCGTCAAAGCTAGCATTGGCGGGCGCTCGATTATTGTAGTATGTGTGTATATGCCGACTAATTCGCCCGATAACTTGCCTATGTTTACGGAAGTGTTAGGTGAGATCAGTGCAGTGGTTGCGGGCGGTGGGGTCGAGAGTTTGTTTATACTGGGTGATTTTAATGCACATCCAAACGAGTTATTTTTTAGGGAACTCACTAGTTTCTGTGCAGATCAATCGTTTGTTTGTGCTGATGTTGAAAAACTAGGAAAAAATTCTAGTAGCTATACTTTTATTAGTGAGGCACATGGATGCAGGAGGTGGCTTGATCACTGTATAGTCTCTCTGTCAGCTTGGGCTGCAGTGAATATCGTTGTTATAAAAGAGGACGTGTATACGTCAGATCATCTACCACTTTGCATTGAGTGCGACTTAAATATAGTAAGACCCAAGGTGGTAACAATTCCTACTCCTTGCAATAAAGTAATTTGGGGGGAACGAAATGGTACGCAAGTTGACAGATACCGTGAGCTTTGTAACAGTAAGCTGCGTGACATTGATTTCCCTCCTGATTTTCAAGAGTGTAGCCATAGTTTTTGTAATTCAAGCGAGCACAAAGCTATTTTAGATGACTTATACAGTAAAATATCATATGCATTATGTGATGCCGCCGAGCAAACATATGAAAGGGTAGGGACTGTGGGTAGGTGTAGGAACCACAGGACAATATGCGGGTGGAATTACCATGTAAGAGATGCACACCGGGAGGCCAGGCTTAAATACGAAATGTGGGTTTTACACAATCGGCCAACCTCTGGAGTTGTTTTTGAAGAAATGCGAGTGGCCCGTAACATCTTCAAGGCTCGGCTAAAATGGTGCCAAAAAAACCAGGAGCAAATAAAGATGGATACGATTGCAAAAGCAAGAGCAACAAATAATTTTGCTAAGTTTTGGAAGTCCACGAGTAGGCTTGATATTAAGCCTGGCCTGTCTGTGAATGTCGGTGGGAGGAGCGATCCGGGGGAGATTGCAAATATGTTCAAGGAACATTTTACAGTGCAGTCTCCTCTGGGTCCCTCAGTTGGTGTGATCAATGCTGGGCCTGAAATGACCGGAGTGAATTCTTTAATGTTCTTTTCGGCCAGACAAGTTGCAACAGTCATTGAAAATATGAGCAGAGGCAAATCTCCCGGCCATGACGGGCTCAGTATTGAGCATTTCAAGTTTGCTGGGGTTCATCTGCCAAGGGTTTGGTCGCTATTTTACACCATGTGCCTAAGTCACTCTTACTTGCCCGCAGCGCTAATGAAAACACTGGTGGTCCCCATAATTAAGAATAGGACGGGCGACATTTCAGATAAGTCGAACTATCGACCTATATCTCTCGCAACCACAATGGCAAAAGTACTGGACGGTATGATTGATTCTAGTTTGAAGGAATGTCTATCCGTGCATGACTCACAGTTCGGGTTTCAACATGGACTGTCAACGGAAAGCGCCATAGTAAGTCTCAAGCATACGGTCCAGTATTACACTGATCGAAGGACGCCGGTATACGCCTGTTTTCTGGATCTCTCCAGAGCTTTCGATCTGGTAAATTATGATGTACTCTGGAGAGAGCTTGAAGATAGGGGCGTATCGGTAGGTGTCCTCAGGATCCTACAGTATTGGTATGGGAACCAAGAAAATGTTGTTAGGTGGTCCAATGCACTCTCTGGGACTTATAGGTTAGAATGCGGTGTGAGGCAGGGTGGTCTGACCTCCCCTAGGCTATTTAGCACATATATAAACGGCCTAATCGTGGATCTCAGCAATATGCGAGTCGGATGTAGCGTCCATGGTGTAAAAATAAATAGTGTCAGTTACGCTGATGACATGGCGTTGCTGGCACCGACGGCAGGTGCTGTAAACAAAATGCTGCGGGTCTGTCAGGCGTATGCTGCCTCGCACGGACTTATTTATAACGTCAAGAAGTGCGAATACATTGTCTTTAAGGCCGGCGGTGAATGCCCAGATACTATACCTGACATTACCCTAAACGGCTTGAACGTCAAAAGAGTGACAACATTCAAATATCTAGGGCATCTTCTCGCCGACGACCTTAAGGACAATGTTGACATTGAAAGAGAGCGTAGGGCACTGGCGGTCCGAGGTAACATGTTGGCCCGAAGATTCGCTCGGTGTGGCAGTCAAGTAAAAGTAACACTGTTTAAGGCATATTGCCAGAGCTTTTACACGGGGAATCTTTGGGTCAACTATACCAAAAGAACGCTGGATGGCCTACGCGTTCAGTATAATAATATTTTTAGGATGCTGTTGGGACTGCCTCGATGGTGCAGCGCTTCTGCGATGTTTACGCAAAACCGAACTGACGGCTTCCATGCCGTCATTCGCAAGAAAACCGCGTCGCTGTTGTCAAGGTTGCGGGCGAGTGGCAACAGCATTCTTAAAACTGTGGCGGAGAGTATCGACTCTCCAATTATTAAAGGTTTTGTGAGAAGGACAATCACTCAACATTAATTTGGGGTTGTCCTTTTCACAATATTATTATACACGAATACTTTTAGGTCGTTCTGGAACCGAAACACAGTAACTCCAGTCGAGTAATAGTTACTATTGGCATATTCTTTTTTTTTTTATGACGTCTAATATAGAAGTTAGAAATTTATCACATTTTTTCTGTCATTCGAGTTAAATCTTAGTAGGGCTCCCACTATTTCATTCATAAACGCAATAACGTATGCGGTCCGCTCGATGATGAAGTAGCGTAGCACAGCTGTGATTGTGCGAGTCAGTTGAGCGGGTCAATGGACGTCGGACGAATTTATTAACCGACTGCAAGTAGGTATTTCATTTCAGGTCCGATTTAGGTTGGTGTAAGTTCATTTACCTACATCATTTCTCGTTCGTATCAGAAGCACGGCACGGTGTTTACCACTATCACATCTCTTCGTTAACGAGAGAAATTAATTGGCATTTAATTCACCACTCTCGCATCACGAAATCACTACTACTCGTACCTATTCAACTAGACTCCGATACGACGACAGTACGCTTGGGAATTAGGCCTTAAATCGAGTGTCGACCAATCAACCTACCTACCTGATTCATAAAATAATACTGCCTAAAACATTTTTTTTGCGGTAATGCTGGCGGCTGTTACAAACGCAGACAATTCGCACAGAAAAATGAATCGTTTCGTCTGTCGAATAGAGTTCATTATTAGTTGGATGTATTTTAGGTATTGGAGGTATTAGGTTGGAATTAAGACCTTATTTTAATAAAGTGAACCGTGTAATTCGGTTGTGCATCTTTGTAACAGTCAGGTTGAACACGAGACAATAGGTTTCTCAGAATAATTTTAGTAAACTGCGTATTTTACTTAGGTATCTAGTTTGGGTAAAATTTCTAATTTTCACCGTTTACGGTTAAGAAATAAAGTCTAAATTCGCTTTTCGTATTTTTATTTGTGCACCAATTTATCTATCGCGTAGGTACCTATTTGCGCGACCGATCCTTTGGTTAGAATGGTATACATAACATCATGCCTGTTATCCCCGAAGGGTTTGGCAGAGGTGTACCTAATGGTACACCCACATTTTTCGCCAGTTATGTTTAATTCCCATGTAATAAGGGGCGAGCTTATTGCCATCAACCGGGCACAAATTCATATTAAATATTTTATTTTTGTTTATGTAGGTATCTAACGCAGAGCTCTAGCTTTGTATTGAAGGTTTGCTAATCATGAGTTTGCTATAGGTTGCAGTGGTCAGTACCTACCAACCACGTTGTTGCTACAGTAGATACCTACCCACGACAATAATAAATCGTTTGATTCCGCATTCATGACCATTGTGTTGTTTGTTGTGTTTGATCTAAATTGCGTTTATGTTTACGTACTTAACAGTTAAATAACTCTAATTTTTCCTTCATACTTTTTACGGGCTTAGGACCGTCGCGTCAGTAATACATTTTACGTCTAAGTCGGTACCTACCTACTAACTTTGTAAGTACTCTTTTATTATCAAGAAAAGGTATTGCAGGCGCAGGCGTATTTAAAAAATTGGAGCTATCTACAAACATAATCAACTTATAACTAACTAAGGCCAAACACTTTTTAAATAATTTACACTTCCCTGTATCGAAGCAACTGCTCAAAATGGAGTCCACTTTGCTCGATACACAAACGGGCACGTTTAATCACGTTGTCTTTTAATTTTCCTAATGTGTATCTGTCACTTTTCACTATCGCACTTCTTAACTCATCTCGAGTAGTATGCTCCTCGAAATAAACTAGTCTTTTAATTTCGGACCACAAATAAAAATCCAGTGGTGTTAAGTCAGGGCTCCTTGCGGGCCAAGCCACAGGGCCACCACGACCTATCCACTGCTCACCAAACTCACTGTTAAGGTACGCACGCACTGCAGGATGGTGGAGGTAAAGGGAACTTGAGGGTCGGTGATTCCACGTGCGCGCAGTGAGTTCAGGTGTTCCGGCTGAGCATAAAGTCGTCTAGCCTCTTCCAGGTTATTGTGCGCCATCCCATAAAAATCCACCATTGCCCAATACTCCACATTGGAGTACGCGTATTGCCGACTCATTTTTAACATGTTATTAGGTTGCGCATGAGTGACCGAACACGAACCGCGCGACGGCTAGACTCCTAGACTGTGTAAGCGTCGGGTGGGGGCGTGGCTTACGGATCGATGAATGAATTTTTCAATGGGTACCGTTCGCATGTGTTGCCGATCGTGAATACGTTTTACACACACATATGCATTTACCGCAAGGAAGCGTTACTTCGAGTTCTCATTATTTCACAAAAAAAACATTAAATTAAATTTATCGTGATTTTTTTTATTTTTACATTTTGAAAAAAATAGTCCCAATCGTTTCGAAATCGATGATTGAGTTTATGGCTTTCGGTTCCAGAACGACCAAAAAATAACCGTGTATATCCTATTCTGTGTCTCTATTTTAGTTTTAGTACTAACACTAGTAATAAGTTATTTTATTGTTTTACTAACACGTTGGATCATTGTTGTCCGAAAAATAAAGAATATTATTATATTATTATTAAAACACTAAGAAGTGGTGCAGGGCTGGTTTTGTGGGACTGCCTTGATATGCAATTGAGACATTATTCACCACGCGGGCCCAGTGTGAGTTGGCGAGTGTTTTCCTTTACCGTTTTGGGAGGTAGTAACCTTCGCGATTTACTAGTTGTACGGCTCTTCAAAGTAAGCAAGCCAACGTTCCGAGAGATACCAAAGATGGCTTGATCCTGAGATACTGCAAGCAAACAGTGATAGGTAACATCTAGGCTTCCATAATCGTCGACCACATCATCGCTAACTATCAGATGAGAAAGTGGTCCGCGATCAAACCTTTTAAATTACATTAATTAAACATCATGCCACTCTGTCCTTCACCATTCTTAATTAATGTTCCCCCATAGTTACATAACATTGCAATCTACGTCTCTGTACAGTCACGACCACTAAATTGCTTACAAATAGCAACATTTACGTGATTTTCTTCTACTGTATTGGTTTTAATTTTATTATAAACTTAAAGCATTTTGGAATCCACACTATTATGAAATAGGTTTTATCTTCAGTTGATAAATGATATTTATTTGTGTAAGTTGGTTAAAAAAATAGTTTTACACGTACATAATAAATTATGTTTTTTATACTAGATGATGTCGGTATTTTCTATCTGACTACTATGAGAAGAAACACCGAAAAAAAATCCGTCACCGTTTCTTCTGAAGTTCAGACTTAATCTTGGTCAAGCCATATAAGAACTTTGAAAGATAAAAACATAAAGATTTGATTCGCTTTTGAACTTGAGTAATTGTATACATATTAGTGCTCATGCCTGTACCTACATTAATGATTCCGCCATCTTTGATGTGAGGTCCCACGTTGGGCGCCAAGTAATAAATCATTTTCTTCGCTAATCACTTGTCGGTAAGGTAAGGCGACGTGCCACGGTTTTAAATGATCGTGTAATCTGTTTTAGGGTGAGAATACACATTTGGTTTACTTTTTAGGGTTCCGTATCCGAAGGGTAACCAACGGGACACTATTACTAAGCCTCCGCTGTCCGTCAGTCCGTTTAACAGCGGGCTGTATCTCATGATATAGAAGTTGAAATTTTCACAGAATATGTATTTCTATTGCCGCTATAACAAAAAATATTGCTGGAAACGACTTTTTTTAGGGTGAAAAATCACGTTTTACGGTAAAACTCAATATAACGCACTCAAAACATTGTGCTGATGGATGCATTGAATAGTTAACGGGTCGTGGCGGTATAACGTTAAAAACTAGTATTAAAAAAAACTCGTGAAAATATCGGAACTTTGACCTCCAATATCTCCGCAACTAGAAGGTATCCAAGGTTCAGATAAAAAAAAATTACGCAACGACGTGCGGGGAGAACAAATGCCTTTCGGCTTTGTTAAGGGTATTTAAATTACACCAATTAAATATTGCCACACACTAGGTATGTCACCTGTATCGTGGGTGCGCTTACAAATATTTAAACTCACATACACAAAGAAAAAACCCGGAACCTTTATATTTGTTCCGAGCTGGAACCGAACCCACGACACGCAGCGCAGCAGCCAAGCGCTCAGCCATTGCGCCAACCGTGGTGTCAAAATTCTCTGATACTTCGATTCGAGATAATATTTTTTTTTCTTTGCTTTCGCCGTATAAATTACACCAATGTATTACATACGGCCTTCGGAGCCGCTTCACTGTATCACTCCCCACAACCCTGAAACTAGAGTCGCTGAAGGCTAATTCTCCCTAACCAGCGCTTACAACGGAACAGCTCTATAAATCCAACAAAATAATATGTTACCAACATTAACATAATCTAGAAACCTCGGTGGATAAACATCGTGCTGTGAATTCCGAGCCTTAATGGCGGCAAAGCGCGGGAACCGCCATTTTGTTGCTAATAACCTCTCTTGTTTTTAGGGTTCCATAACCAAAGGGTGCCAACGTGTCCTTATTACTAAGGCTCCGCTGACTATCCGTCTTTCTGTCCGCCTGTCCCTCTGTTTGTCTGTCTGTCCGTCTGTCACAGGGCTATATTTTTTGGACCGTAATAAGTAGATACTCAAAATGTTAACATAGTGTATATTACTATAGTCGGTATAAGAACAAATGAAATTAAATCTTCTTACATGAAACGTTTTTTCCTTTTTTTTTAGCTTTGTCCTAATAAATTACTTTTAAATAAACATTGTACGGTCGCACGGAACCCTTGGTGTACGAGTCCGAATCGCACTTAACCGGTTTATAGCATAAATAAATGTGTCATGCGGTTATCTTTTCCTGTGGCCCCTTCCAAATGGGTTGTGTGTATGAAAATGTTTCATATTAACTGTTTCTGAAAGAGTCAATCCACTAAAACGGACCCAAAAGGGTCCGTTTTAGTGGATTGAATAGAGAAACTAAGAGGGGCTATGGAAAAGATACCTTAATTAGACAAAATTGCGGTCAAAAATCTAGCCTTTTCTCAACTACCCATGTCAGGGTCGGTTTTCAGTCTATCTGGATGTCAAAGTCAAAAGCATTTATTTCAATTAGACCATCACAGGCACTTTTGAATGTCAAAAAAAACAAAAAGAAGCGAAGCTACAGTCACAGTCACATGGCATTATAACTTGAGAAAGTACTGTAGTTGGCCATTACAAAGCGTAGATCTCTATGGAGAAGAATGTTAAGAAACATAGCAAGTAAACCGTATTTTTTAAGGAGCGTTTGCTTTTCTGACCACCATTTTTTTCCTTATCCTATACTGTCCCACTGCTGGGCAAAGGCCTCCCACATAACCTTCCACTTTTCTCTCCGTGCAGATTTCTCCGGTCAATCTCTCACAAACGCCTCTAAGTCGGCATGCCAGCGTTTTCTAGATCTCCTTCGGCGACGACCACAATTATTGCCAAGTAATTATTGGGTAACACGAAGTAATTTCAGGCTTTTAACTACCATTAGACTGCCGAAGATCTACGAACGAGAGCTGGAACAATCAGCTTAACGAGCTTTCTGAGGCTCGCAGGGTCTCGGTAAGTTAAGGATGGTCTGGTCACCCATCTACGGATCAACCACGGCAATCGTTGCTCAACCTCGAAGTTTGCATCAGTATTTTTTTGAAACCAGAAATCCCAAGTGTGGAGCAAACCTCACACTTTCGATTTCTGGGCGCGTTTACAAAAATTATAACTCACAAACACAAACAGCCAGTCTCAGAACAGTTACCTGTAGGCCATAAAAATAGTTGTTGCCGGCGGGAATCAAACCCGCGACACGCAGCGCAGCAACCAATCGCTCAGCCACTGCACCCAACCAACGTGCCGTGCCGCATATTTATGTTGTGTTGGTACAAATGTGTAAAGATCATAGCACGTGGCTTTCTACACACAAAAATGACATTTGTGGGTGTTCCCGTAGTAGACGCTACTGAGTTTTATTTTTTACATCAGCCTCCGAGTGTAGGAATCGCAAGGATAAAAAAAACTAATATTTAGAAGTAGCAACACATGGCTGTATCCACACTATATGCTGTTACATAAACCGTATCAACGATATTGTTTCGAACGCAGTAATACCTACATCGTAAACGTACCTTTTTATTAATAAAAAAAGTATAAGGTAAGTAGGTATCTTTATGGCTGAACACAGCACAAATAAGTGCATTACAAGTTTACATGTTGAGTGAATTTGGAGTTCACTATGTCCTAACAATTACTTATCTCATTCAAAATGAGATCACTGTAAGTGTAATTTAACAGTAATACAAAATCATATTTAAAGTAACCGAAAAAGGACCATCCTTGTACCACAGATAATATAATACTCACAAGAGTATTATTTTATCTGTTTAAGTACAAACTTAAACTACAAATTAAGTCAAAATTCTAATAAAACTGTTACCGAATCAAATGACAAAATAAAAGTACCTATAGACCGAACGCGAGTCCTCCGGCTTGCCTCATCAAAGGCACATTAAGCATCCACAAAGACCTAATAATATCCCCCCAAGTTATTGCTTTAAAATAACCAGAATCCACGTAGGTATTACAATACTAATTGAACTAATACGTGATCAACCTTTAGAATATTCCATTTAAATTGATACCTTCGCGAGGACTCATTAAAGCGGTCGGTCTATAAGCGTGTGATTTATCAACAACTCATCATCAGACGTAATGATTATTCGTGTATTTATTCTTCAAAATCAATCCATCCGAGGCTTTCATCGAAATCAAAGGAACGACAACTAGCCCTCTCACCATGAACCAAGAGCTACTCAAAATTTTGCTCGAATCTGCAAGATTTTACACCAAGTCGTTTAGGAACTTGACTTCAAAAGATCTCTTGAAAAATCGTTTCTTCGTGGACCCTTGAACCTTCGTACAATAGGCTACATTAGGACCACTTCAGAGCATATAAAATGGTACTGTAACCCAACGCCTAAGGTGGGAAAGTCAAGAGTTTAAAAACCGTCATAAGTAGGTACCTGTCTATATCTAGCCGGTTGCATAAAAGGATGCAGCTGAATACCAGTAGATACCTATTTAATAGCTGGAGCTATTGCCAATCTGTCCTTCACCACCCCCTTGATAAAGCGATACCACTTTGCAAGACTGGTTGTCAGACTTTCGGGTTTTTGTTTACGCTTAGCGAATGTTAAAGATCTTTAAATGGCAACCGGCACCAACTGCGAAGCTAGTGTGCTTTAAGATCGACTCAAGGAGGGGTATCGATATGTAACGGATAGACCCCGGTAAGCGTTGCTTAACCTAGAATATCTAGTAGTTATTTAACGATGAGCACCTCAAAAGTTTGAAATGTGCATAAGGAAAATTAAAAAAAAAATATAAAACCAAAATCTCAATCCATTCCAAAAAGGTTCCCTTATCTGTCAAACATTTCAAATCACATTTGACATCTGTGACAAAAGCGCGCCAAATAAAATCCCAAGTGACAGCTCCAATAATAAAAAAAAATAATAACACAACTGGCAACACACAATAAAGTCCATACACGATGTTTCGTGTACACTCGTGTAGGTATCCGATCATAAAAAGATACCCTTTTTTTATTAAACCCCGGACACATGAGTTTGGCTCGTAACTGCCGTGTCGGACCTTAAAGCTGTTGATTTTATATTCATGCTACGTTTTCTGTAATAGCAGTCAGGTTTGAAGGCAGAAAAAGGTCAGGAAAACGAGCATTTTTGAGGTTTACGGGGGTTAGGTACACGTTTTTACTATTGTATCATGATTTGAGCCGTTTTTGGAGAAAGGTCGGCTTTTAGTCTGACTAGTTGTGGATTAATTTTTCAGAGGTTTTACCAAATAAGAAAAAAGATATCAATAATAACTTTTATCCACCAGCCAACCTTTTCTTAACGATGTTGGGTTCGGCTTCAGTCACATAAGTCTAGCATTTCTCTTCTGCAACAGGATTTCTGAAAAAAATCGAATATGCAAAAGAGAAACAATCCGAGAAGACATTCCTCTAACACTCCAGCTAACTGAGCTATCTTATTACTACTGAGTGTGGAGCTGAGTTGCACTTGCTCCACTTTCTATCCTGGCCGTTGAGGCCCAAACACATGCAGCCAAATAGACTTCTGCGCTGTCGCCGACGAAGCCGTGGAAGTGGGCAGAAATGAAGAAGAAGACACCTACACATGAACTAGATAAATGTCGTTGCATAGCTCATTATAATTATGTTTACGAAATAGGAATCAATTACAGGGTAACAGCCAATAAGAATTTACCTAGATTACGTCATAGCGAGATTGGCAGACGACACTGTTGCCACCACTGCTAAAACCTAGTTGAGGCTGGCATAGTTGGTGGAGACCGTCCGCATTACACGAGCTCATGTGAGTCGAGTTATCGGACATCACTAAGGGGGAGGAGGTGGAAACAACCGCTGAGGGGTCGCGAACGTCATGCAACGCAGTACTCGGGACCACTCCATGAAAAAACCGGGATGTTGGCAAAGTCGGCAGAGTTTTAGTAGGTGCGAGGCCCACATAACCGCCCCATGGACGGTGTGGTATTCAGCAGGCATATTCTCCGCCGGAAAAAAAGCTGATGAAGATTCGCACAAACTAGTAGAGGAGGTCTTACCCAGCAGTTGGTAGAAGATATAGCGTTATATAAAATTTATACGTAAGTCTTATCGTAGTCGCGGGCCTGTGGTCGGCGAGTTATGGGCTAGCTCGCCGTCCGGCCGTCTTATGACGACAGGCCGTGTCGACGGTGCGTTCGTGTTCTACGCCCGCCTCAAAGAGATGTCAGCAACCACGTAGGGGTCCGCATGGGCCGATGCCTGCCAGGGCTGCGGGACTGTTCGAAAGAGATACCGTGGCCCTGGAACACAAAGGGCAAAGAAGGAACATGGATGGGTTTTAGTCAGTACAAGTCTGACACTCCCTTCCGCTCCGCCCAGAGTGGAGGGGGGGGGGGGGTCATTTGATGAAAAAAAAAACTCTTATCGTAGTACGATCCCGTGGAATAAATCCAGACTTCCACGCGGGTGAAACCGTGGGAAAAAGCTAGCTTAAAATCTTTAAATGCTATTACATTTTCAGGTTACCAAAAACACGTCCATTCCCTACTCTTTTATTCGTATAAGACCATAAAAATATTTAGTATAAATATTCGAATTTTATTAGTTCGCGTATAAAATACAAATTTTCTTACATGAGCCCATATATCAAGATAAGGATCTTTCCAAATATTTAAGAAAAATTGGCTTTAAAAAGGTTGCTCGGACGCGCGATTTTACTGTGTAAGTGCTTGGACACGAGCAATCGACACACACAAACGAACGACAGAAGTTGTTTAGGGCATGCTACGAGTTACTTCGACGCGACGGTACTCAGGCGACGAAAATAAGCGTGAATCGCTTACCACAAGTCGCCGTCACGAGTCGCATCGCCTAATGGCCGGTGACCCTTGCAACAGTGAATGAGTAAATCAAGTGTACCCGTGAGAAGCGGCTGCGATCGGTGGGTGCAGTTTGACAAGTCTCTGTCGCCGCTGATGACTGCCATGGGATGAAAACGCGTGTGATGCTGTCGCATCGCATCAAGAGGTCGTGAACGGGACCTTAAAGAGGTTCCTAAAACGCGTGATAAGTAAATTATCTGAAGAAACCGGTTTTAAAATATTTCGTGCCAAAATTAGCACAGAATAACACTTCTGGAATCAATCTAGTGTCTGCCTTTCTGTAACTGTCGATTTGCTCGAAAACTGTTTGACTTTCCGTTGCACAATTCTTAGCACAATTACCTATACATTGGAATGGCTTAGTCATAAAAGTAGAAAATAGATTTTGTGATTTATTACAATGGGTAAGCATTTAGCCGTTGAATGAAAATAAGTTATTTGAAGAATTTAAAAGAAATATTTTCATTAGAGGTCAAATGAAAGCGCTTTAATAATTTACACAGCAAAATCAAATCAAAATTAAAAGTGATTTATATAAATTAGGCTGATATAATCAGTTGAGGTACAAAGTTTACAAGAGCTGTCTCTTGTAAACTTTGTACCTCCCACTTTGTCCCCCATAACGTCCTCCTTCGTCACTTCCCAGTGTTTTAGCTGGGAAGAAGTGGCGGAATTAACTCCCCAGCAGCAAGTAATATTTTCCCACTGCTGGACAAAGGCCTCTTCTTATACATAAGAGATAAAGACATGAACACTCAAGCTCATGGTCGATTGGCGTTGCAACATACCAAAATGCGAAAGTAATTAGTTATGTATGTAGGGGTGTCTGTCATCTTTTCACGCCTAAACAGCTGAACGTATTCAGATGGTAATTGCACACGGGTAGACCAGGATCCGGATCAGAGCACGGGATACTTCTTAACCGGGTAGTAAGTTCCCTTGATATAATTTCCGACCTACATATGGACGGAGCTGTGGACAAACTCTCGATGTAAGTTACCGAAATCTAAACAAAGAAGCCTCAAATACATTACAAACATTGCAAGTTAAGGTTCGATCTCAAAATATCGCCAAATGCAGGATATTTCCGGCACCATCTCAGTCAGTATCAATTTTAGATGTGCCTAATCTACTAACACAGCTACATTGTAGATCAATAGTGCAGACCACGGCTAAAATAGGACACATGAATTGTTAAAGCCTGCTCCAGGTTTAGGCCCAAGATGCAATACATGTTCCTCTAAATGCCAGGAACTTGTTTCTGCAGTAATATTTTAACAGCACATGTTTTCGACACAATATTGGAAAGTGCTTTCTAGTGTAAGATAAGTTTCAGATACTTGTGTCTTGTGGACTACGCCCTAAGGGTAAGGCAGAGAAACATCTTAAAACGGAGAAGAATTTAGGCTCAAATTCTTTAGACGCTAAACAAGTGACTCTTTCTAAGGGTTTCGTTTCGGGTTTCTTTTTTTGAAAAAACTTTTAACAATCCTGTTGAGATAACTCTCAACAGGATTGTTAAAAGTTTTTTCTAACAGCTTAGCTTAGCTTTCGGTAGCAGCTTCTGTTAATCCTAAAGCATTTTTCACGTTTCTATCAACACTATTACTGCTATAATCTATGTATATCACTTTATTATGACAACGAAGAGAAAGAATCGGTACATAACATGGCAATCAATAATCCGTTAGATTCAAACTTAAAACCGGTTATTGCACCGATTTATTTTATGGCAGGTATAGCATACGTGCGAAGCATTCCCACACAAATACCCACCAGGAATAGACATATCTCTTCTGTTTCTACGATGGTTATGTTAAGCGTGCTGCAAAGGATTTCTCTTGCCGTTGTTGATGATGATGTGGTAAAAATTATCGGGATGTGAACTTTTGAGCAACATAAGTACTTAGTGAAGAATTTAGGAGCATCAATGCTTGTACTATTCAGGAACGGAATCAGAATAAGCAAGCTAAATTGGCCGACCATGTTCGCCGGTTATCGGTTCTACGGCCGACAAACATCGACATGTTCTTGAGTGGAGACTGTGAATTGACAACCGTAAGGAGGTACACCCTCAGGTTCGGTGGAGCGACGAGCTTCACAGACTGGCTGGTAGCAGCTGGATAAGAGTTGGAGAGGCTCATGTCAAAATGTGAAATGCTTGCACCTCCTTTGTATGAGAACGTATCTGTGCGATCAGCGTGGTACAATATTTATGCTAACTGCAAACTTCCAGTCTGTAACTGAACTTCTGAACAACGCAAGTGCCGGCTCAGTCTAAAAATTCGCGAATAAGATAGTCGTTACTTTATAAATAAACTTACAACTACTTCTGTTTGTGTAGCTAGGGTTCGCACGCGTTGTATTTGATAGGATATAGTCTTTTTGAGAACCTTTTTAACGAGAACCTCTAGATTCCGTTCGAGTCTAGAATGTTCCTCTGTAGAACTGTGTAGAAGGTACGAGAAAGTTGTGGAACCGGTAATGTTTCAATTTATCCCATACATACTCAGCTCTTCACACTATTTATTTGTTGCAATTTTGTAACCGTTTTGTTAACACGTTGTTAAAGTACACTATTAAGCGCAGGCCACACCGCCGCCGGATAGCGGGCGGGCGAGCGACGCGAACGACGCCCTTTTCATACGTATCATTCGATAGTTAGCGGTGTGAACCAAAGTATGAAAAGAGGTGAAACGACTTGACATTTTATTTAATTCAATAATACAATTTTAATGTGACTATCTGTTTAATGATTGCATGATTATGTTCAATAATGAATTTAAATAAAATAATGTGTTTTTTTTTTAAATTTGTACTGTCCCACTGCTGGGCAAAGGCCTCCCCCAATTATATGTTAATAATATGTTACTTGATTTTATATTTGCACGCCGAAATTAAAGGCTTCTGTACCTAATTTATGCAGATAAATGATTTTGATTTTGACGCGTCGTTCGCGTCGCCCACCAGCTGGCGGTGGGTGTGACCTGCGGTTTATGACTGTTGACTGCACAGTTATTATTTCTACCATATAATAAAAACACGTGTTTTCTTTATGTTCTTGCCACGCGCGACATGTAGATCTCAATCCTATAATAAAGAACATTATTGTAACACAATACAATGCTTTTTCTACCTCGTTGGTTTGGTGGTAGTAAAAGCAGCTGCTGTGCGTGAGGTCCTAGGTTCGATTCCCAGGTCGGGCAAAATGATTATGTATTTTACCAGTAGGAACTTCTCAGTAGCAGGCTGGATTTAGATCTTGTGCCCGGTTACTAACTGGCAAGCGGGTTGTGGAGGTCAGATAGGCAGTCGCTTCATTCAAATTACTGGTATTCAGCTGCCTCCGGTTAGACTTCAAAATAAAAAAAAAAACAAATATTTTATTTTATCTATTATAAATATTATTGTATAAAGCATATAGTGTTCCCACTGCTGCGACACACAAAAAAAAAAAATTTTTTGTTTTTTGTATAATTTTTATTTAAATGTAATTCTTCAATAAAAAAACAACAAGGCACCGGGTGATGACGGAATTACGGCCGAACTCCTGAAGGCATGTGGAAAACCGGTACTTAAGGTCCTTCAGAAGCTGTTTGATTCCGTCATACTCGAGGGGAAAACGCCGCAGGCATGGTGCAGGGGTGTGGTGGTACTCTTCTTCAAAAAGGGCGACAATGCCCGGCTGAAGAACTATAGGCCCATCTCACTTCTAAGCCATGTCTACAAGTTGTTTTCAAGAGTCATCACGAATCGTCTCGCGCGCAAGTGACATTAGAAGCTTGCTTTGTCACGACCGCCAGAATATACAAAATTCGATTAACATTTCGGTCTAGCCGTTTCGGAGAGCCGGAACAAACTGACAGACAGACAAAAAATGAAATGGTTTTTGTTTATAGTACCGTTTAAACTGTTATTTTGTAATTACAAACAGACACTTCAATTTTATATATTTGTTTTTATATATTGAACCTAATTATCTAGTAAGAACTTTGATTATAAAACAGAAAGAAAGAAATAACACGTTCTTGGGAGAGGACCAGGTAGATGATGACCGCAGTTTTTCTCCACAGTCGCCAGCAGGGATGTTATGGAGGCTCCGTAACCGTAACCGAAACTATCGGATATCCGAAGTAAAAATATATCCGTAACCGTAACCGTATACGTTTCACAAGTTTCGGATACTTTTGTATAAGGGCGGAGTTTAAATAAAACGACATGTTTCGACAGGTTTTTGTTTCACCGTTCGCGCGCCACGTGAATCTTGCAGTTTGTTTGTTATTTCTAGTCATAACATAACCTCTTTCATAACAAGTTCGTTTTTTATTTAAGAGTTGACTTGTGTTAAGTATTAAATTGATTTCTGTAGACAAAATGCGATCAAAGTCGAGTTTAATTTTGACATTTATTGCCAGATTGAAGTAAATTTTTACTTTAATCTAATATCCGTAACCGTATCCGATATAATTTTATTCCTATATCCATATTCGTATCCAGATCCAAAATATCCATAACATCTCTGGTCGTCAGCCCTACAGCCACTCCACAAATATTCTATCGCCCAGCGCAATAAATAAGTCAGGAATACATTCTACATTTATTTCTGAGTGTATACCGAATCTTTATTTTTGATGTCGGCAAGGTCGAGGTTGTTAGGATCGCGGTAGAAACAACATTGGATGTTTGAGATACGTTGTTATCAATGGCAAGTTACTGAGGTACTGTAGTTTAGTGAATAAATATGGCGAAGTTCATCTTTTATGTGTTTAAAATGCATTCATGGGCTGCCCGATAATACTGATTGAATGTTTTTTTTAATACTAAATAGGCTTTCGTTTGATCACAACTCGCCTGATGTGAAGCGATGTCGCGGCCTAGGGAACTTTGAAGAGATCTAAATTATAATGATCAGGGAACAGACAAGCCGGCAGTGAATTCCACAGACTGGCGGTTCGCAGAACAAATGTGGAAGCATAGCACTTTGTTCGGGTTCGTACTTCAACCATGTAACGGTGACGCAGCGCCATATCTCTACTCGTCCGATGATAGACTGGGGATGCGGTAACTAATAAGAATATAGATGATAAAGAGTAATTTATCAGTAATTATAAAATTGTAATTTATCAGTAATTACTTTGTAATTTACAAACCTAATTAGCATTTAAAAAAATAGTGTCCTACATTACCATACGCCGAGTGGTCAGCCGCATCGCCATACCCTCGCAATGTTTGTATTTAACCACGGCACGCTATCAGTGGCAATTATCTAAATAGAATATGATCACTAGTTGCACTTACTAATAACCGTACGGTAGACTGTTTGTGTTTTTAAATACTGTAGCTTTTTAATATTGTGTAGCTATCACAATATGTTTATGGTACGGGTTGTGAAGGTCAGACAGGACTGCCTATCTGACCTTCACAAAAGTGGTTATTAACATAGGCAGTGGTTATTCTGCTGTTATAGGCCGGAGTACCTTTCGACATTTTAATAAATAAATGACGTCAAAGATAATTGATGATTAGGTACTAACATAAGTAATCGGATGGACCTTTGAGTAAAAGTGCTTCATCTCATCTCAATGAATTTATAAGTGTAGATTTCAAGGTTTTCCTTTCATTTAATTTATCATGTTTGTTAGAGAGATTTGATCCTTATGATTGACCCTATCAATTGATGCCATAAAAATACGGGATGTTATTTTTTGGAATTTAGCCGGTTCGATTCCCGAGTGTGGTAATCGAATTTTCGAAAATCTTTGAATACAGATTTATTTCTTTTAAAAAATAAGGGAATGTTTCCTTTGAGTACAATTTTCTATCTCCAGTATTTAGAGTACTTTCCCTCCAGGTGGTGTTGAAAAATTTCAGCCTGTATATTTATTTATTTATTTAACACTTCAAGCACAAAAGTACAGAGGCGGACTTAATGCCATAGGCATTTTCTACCAGTCAACCTTTGGGTAATGCAGAGACAAGCAGTGGTAGGTGTATATATGCAAATAATTCTAATTAATACTAAGATTAGCTACAAGGATATATAAAATACTATAAATATATATCAAAATTTAGATTAATGTAAATAGACATTTACACGAATATACTAAAATAAAAACACAAACCATGGGGAAAACATTACCGTTGTGACGAAACTGCCAGCTTCTTCCGAATGTACGAACTTTAATTTTAAAAGATAAGTGTTTGGTTACCATCCTGATTTCCTGGGGAAGCGCATTCCACAGAGAAATAGACTGGACAAAGAATGATCGGTGAATGGAGTCAGTGCGGTGAGAGGGACATTGAAGCATACGGTAGCATATTGTAGTAGTTTTATGTTCAGTAATTGCGCTAACATCATTAGAATAGTGCCAGTGTTTTATTCTAATAAAAAAACTTTTATTTTTAATTTGGCAATGAAAAAAAATGCACGTCTTATTACACCCGGTATTATTTTTCAAGTCACAAGTGTTGCCAATTATCTGATATCTGTCAGTTACGAGTGCTATTCAAATATGATGATAAACAGACCTCACCACTTCAGATGTGTAAAATTAAAATCCATGTTTTTGCACATGGTAACATTGCGCTAAATCAGTACTGATCCTTTCTTTGTGCCTTCGATAATCAAGAATAACACCGGCTATGTGCAAGTTGGATCCGTGCACTAAGGGTATCAAAACCCTGTAAGTGCCTTTTACTATTTTTTAATTGTTTTGGCATGATAAAAATAAATATGTCGGTTCCGGTCATTGGTAAGGACATAAAATGAATCGCAAGTACACCAGTGGTGACATCACGCGACCTACTTACAAATCTACCTACACCACAGCGTGCTTCTACAGAGCCATGATGTTTACAGCTCGAGGCGAGGGCTACATTCAATATCTGATCGCAGCAGAGTTGAGACGTCTCGGAACTGTACCCGAATCGTTGTGCCCCGTGTGATTATGTTAAATAGCTCATGAACTTCCGAGACCTGATCCGTGATGGACAAACCATCAACATACAAGTTTGTACTGAACACTCAGTGCGGGAGTCAGACTCGCACTAATCCGGTTTTTATCCCTTGTAGGTACGGTATGCTAAAAAGTACTAAAAAAACTGCAGGAGTAATGCAAGATTAAAACAGGATGCCTTTCGCGCACTCCAAAAACAAGAATGTTTACATATAAAATAAACAAACAAAAGTTATATATAGAACATCAAAGATATTGTAATCGTAAAATATATAAAGAAGTAAGCATTAAAAGATAACGTTCGCTTTTATAAAGATAAAGACGTATATTTTGATAGCTACATCCGAGATGCTTGTAAAAAATATATTGTCTTGTAATTCTGTTAGTATTGGGCACATTACTACCAATTTTCGAATTAACTGTATTGTGGAGGTCACATAGGCAGTCGGTCCATGTATAAACTGGTATTCTGCTGCATCCGGTTAGACTGAAAGCACAGTCCAAGACTGTTGGAAAAAAGCAGTCAGATGAAGTCTTACCTAATAATATAACTACATTTGTGACTGTTCCTAAATTATTAATTTTCATTTTTCCTAAATCTTAAGGTCAGTTTCCCCCGTACTTCTAACTAACCTTATTATGTTTTGCGATAGCCAAAGGTTAATGTTTTCGTAACAAAGGGCCCCTTATTTCAGCTTATAGAGGTCAGCAATAAGCTGTTACATCAGCACACTTCTAACCGAAGCATAGGTTTGTTGCTTGGTGGTAATCGTACGTATGTTCTTTGTAAAACGTGCTGAGGAGTTCGTTCCGCCAGTTGTTCCCAGCCAAACCACTATGAAATAGCGAAGGACGGCCGTTTTGGGTGACTCTTGGAAACCAAAATCAAAATCATCAAATTCAAAGCATTTATTTCAAGTAGGCCAGTTACAGGCACTTTTGAATTGTCGAAACAAAGACAACAGTGAAATATAGCTACAGTCCCAGTCACAAGGCACAAAAACTGAAAATACTGTAGTTGCCCATTCCCTAACGTAGATCTCTAACGTTCAATAAGTCTTGATTATCAACCTAATTTAAATAATAAAACGCCTGTAATCCCCGAAAGGTTAGGCAGAGGTGTACCTAACAGTATACCCACATTTCGGCAGTTATGTTCAAGTCCCATGTAATAGGGGGCGAGCCTATTGCCATCAACGGGGCACAAATCCAGACTCCGTGGCTGCTATTGAGAAATTTTTGATGGAAAACCCAATAACACTTTGCTCTGTCTGGGAATCGGACTCAGAACCTCTTGCTCAGCTGTCGCGCTTGCGACAAGTAGACCAGGAGTCAGTCAGTAATCCTAATCCAATCAATAAATGTCAAAAGTCTTAATTTGAATAAATGACTTTTAATTTTGAACTATTCCTGAACGAGCTCCTTTACAATGAAACGTTACTACATACTGGTTGGTGCTAAAATTGTGATATAACTCTACCAACGTGAGTTTGAAAGGTCTTAAGTCTAAATAACCAATATGCATTAGATATACCTATCTGTTTCTCAGCAAGAGTACCCAAACAACTCTTAATAATATAGAAAGCATATAGACAGAACAGATAAACAATTTCGAGGAAAACCAATCCGAAAAGTGCATTTTCATTCTAGTTAAGTAAATAAATATATCTTTTGGATAGAAATCCTGGGACTGACAGATTGACAATGCACAGCTTTCGCCACTGAAAATAACATAACTCAAATTACGTCTGTTACTCCCAAAGGCTGACAACTTGCTGTAGTCAGTGGCCCAAAAGTCTGACAACCAGTCTTACCAAGGGGTATCGTATTACCCGGTAATAACTGGGTTGTGGAGATCCGATAGGCAGTCGCTCCATGTAAAATACTGGTATTCAGCTGTATCCGATTAGACTGGAAGCCGACTCCAACATATTTGGAAAAGGCTAGGCAGATGATGATTTCCAAAGAGGTGGAGAAAGTGTACCTATTGTTAATACATCCACATTTCGCCAGCCATTTATATTTGACTTATTTCTTGAAGAAGGAATAAGTCAGCATAGCGCAAAACACAAATGAGCTAGTAATAGCACTGAGTGGAGAGGAAGGACAACGGCTCACGTGGCTGAAGAGATGTGACATCCGCAGTCTCAGCGACAGATTCGTATAGAGAGATAAGAGAGATAAGAGCTACGCCACACAAATGGAAGCTCTCTCATAAATAAAAAAACCAATAGTCGTTTCAGCGTATGGCTTAATTGCCAAGATCCTCGACCAAGGACCTGAGGAGGCTCTCGTTAGGCATCTGAATCAAGGGTTTGATTCCGAAAGCGGTACTCCTAGACACGGTGCGTAATGTTAGGAGGTTCCTCTCTCTGGAGCCCTGACCGCTTATAGCTTGGACCCTGTTCCCGATACCGGTGGGCTAGTTTTTTTATATTTTTAAATGTTTTATATATAAAAATGTAATTAGTATGTTAGAAAAATGAATACACGAAGTAAAACCAAATACACTTGAAGTTGGTCAACGCAGTGACGTATTGTTCTAGGACATATTTATTACCATGGTACAGAAAAGAAAACAAAATGTTTAAGTCTCATGAAATAGGGCGAATCTATTGCCATCAACTGGGCACAACAGTTTTGGCTGATAGGTTCCGAGTTCTGACACAGGCCACTAATTGATTCCCTAGATGACGTAGATTTGGCCAAATAATCATTAAAAAAATAGGGTGTATGAAAGTAGACGAGGTGAAAGGAGTATTTAAGGACATTATCCTAGCAGATGGCGCTCTGTGGCCTTTGTGTACTCACTTGAGGAAAAGGCGTGAGTTTACGTATGTATGAGTACAAAGTAGAGCTTTTTGTAAAAAAAAGTTCTTCCGTTGCAGGCCTGCCGCCATTCTGCCGCAAAGCAGCGAGTTGTAGTCATGTGTGATATGTGCCGCTTTGTCTCTGGTAGTAAAGGACCTGCGAAGACTCCGGTATTGACTGGTATTGTTCTTGTTCAAAGGAGACGGAAACGACCCACCATCCGATGGGCTGAATGCTTATGGATATTTGTCTGTCTGTTACCATTTCACATCTAAGTAGCAGAAAGAATTTCAATGAAACTTGGAAAACAGGCAGCTCATGACCTGCGTTAAGATAGTTTTATCACGGTAGAAGGTAGTAGGTACGTTCTCGTAGGACAATTTCCGACTCCAACGCATATGAAGCCCAGGGCAAAACTCAGCAATGAAGAAATCTGTAATGATAGAATTTGAAGGGAGATTCTACTAAATGAATAAATAAACAACTTTATTATACTCGAAAACTACGCCACATGTTACACACAAATGTCAAACATCGTGCTGGCAAAACTATTAGACCTCTTTAGATGAAAATTAAATTAACATGAGAACTCTTTGGTTGCCTGGCAACCCGCCAAAAAGTCGCGCAATCATATTCAGTTTAGATAATCAAATATTTAGACAAGCATACTATGAGAAATTTAAACGATTCGCATGTTTTTATGGTTCCTTAGCCGAATGGCAAAAAACGGAACCCTTATAGATTCGTCATATCTGTCTGTCCGTCAGTTTGTCACAGCCACTTTATTCCGATACTGTTAGGACTACACAATTGAAACTTGGTAGGATGTATTCTGTTATTTTTTGGTCTGAAGACTGCAGTATTTTCGCAATAACTACAAATTCAAATACTGTGGTCATTGTTAAGACAGATAAATAAAACACAAAAAAGTTAACTTGTAGTTAGTTAAAATCACTTGTAGTTAATGGGCCATTAATTTATAATAACTTAATGAAACTAAACTTACAGCAAAAAAGAAAAGAAACTTGTAGTCAGTTATTATTAACTTTTCTTTGGATAACACTACTGTTCCATTACACAAAAGTGCCACTACCTATATCATTTAATTGTCCATAAATTAAAAAGATAAAAGCATAGTAAAGAGGTAGATGTTGAATTGTTTATGCTCGATGATTGCTTCTGCATTGATGCAGCAAGATTATCATGATGCAATCAGTAATAAATAATATCTGAAGATACACAGAATGGTATGTAATAACTCAGTCTGGTTGCAAGCACGCACTACCTAAACGGCTGAGTCACAATAGTACACACTAGTTAAAGGATCTATGCACATGCTGGCATTTTTACTATCTTTTGACGCGCGTGTAACGCTATTAAAACGCGCTTAATAGCAGAGTGTGCTGCCGAGCGAGAGCGTTAGCACTTCTGCCCTGTGTCTCGCTCTAGCAAATGACGGTTTTGAACGACGGACAAGGATAGGAGCATGGAAAGTAAAATGTGATTTCCTGCTAATAGATGAGGCAAAACTTAAACTTAACAAATGTTACTCTTTCAAGTGTAGTTCAGATCACGCAACGTAAAAAAACGTAGGTGTAGGTACGCATTGTTGCGGCCATATTTAACACCACAAGAACTATGCATCACACCAGACGAATAGAGGGGATCTGGCGTTTCGCTCCGCTCCCGCCTTAGCCTTCTAACCTAACCTATCCTCCTAGACGGATTGCTCTGAAGCGGGGTGTAAACCATAATTATGGTATCAATATATATTTTAAACGATAGACTCAATTATTTTCGATTAAATCAACAATATATCCAATAACGGTATACGAAATAAGTTTTAGAGTATATAATTGTTATATGTAAAGAAATTATTTCAACAGTTGGTATATCTCACGTTTATTACAACTTGTGAACGTTATTAAAATGAAAATATACCAAATAACTTTATATGATGAGACGCACCCCTTTGCTTGTGCCAAGCTCCACGTTCTTGTGCCAGCCTCATTCAAATGATAATAGTGCCAAAACATAAATATTTTATCGTCTGAACCCAAATTAAAATCCAATATTAAGCAATTAGTGAAGGAAATTAATGCTCATAAAGTCATAACATCGTACCAAATGGATTAGACAAAGATAGCCCAGTCATAACCCAGTGATGGAGACGTAAACATTCGCATCAAATTATACACAGATGTATAGACAATGTTGCAAGACGGATTAAACGATTTGGTTCACAGACGCCTGAGTTCACACTGATCACCACTAAATACGAACGGGAGATAGTTGGAATTGAACTGCCTTTTAATTTTAGCGGAGAGGAGTGTAGATAAAAATCTTTTTTACAAACGAAAATAATCGAATTCCAAAAAAAAAACCGGTAGTAAAGTAACCTTGTTCCGTTTTCCACTTTTTAGTGTTGTTTTTGGAAGTCGTTTTTTTTTGTTAAAAAGCCTTTTATTTGTGGTATGATGGTATCTCACTCAAGTTCTTGCCGAGTATTCATTTTCCATTGTTACTAATAGTTATTAGCAAGTCATCCACATGGACATAAAATAAAGAAAAAGATAACTTGTTAAATGTATTAAAGAAGAAGATAACTCATAAAATACCCAAGCAATGTGAATAAAATTATATGGAACCACAGCACCAACCAAATGAAAAAAGAATCACGTAAATTAGACCCGTAACCACGGAGTTATGAGTTAACAAACATTTAAAAAAAATACAGCCGAGTTGTGAAAAAGCAGGAGGTCCTTTTTAGAAGTCGGTTAAAAACTAGAAATACAAAGCTAGGAAGATATTAATAGATCAAATATACAGAAAATTCATGCGTCAGGTGTCCCGTGGCAACGAGGTATAAAAACGCTCTAATGGTAAGAGTTTTGCGATATAAACTACGGAGAAATTCAATGAAAGGAGTGAGACCGGCTCCGGTTGCGTGCGCAAGTCTCGCACTGAAACTCTTGCTCTCGCGCCGGTATGTAAGCGTCGAGGATGATGTTGAGGATGTGTGTGATTACCCAGAATGTGGATGGCTATAAGAGTAGAGGAATACCAAAGAACCGATGGATGTGGACTGTGTGAAGGATGATATGGCTAGAAAGAAGGTGACGGCTGAGATGACGAGTAATAGAGAAGTATGGAAGAAAAATACATACTGCAACCCCAAATGAATTGGGATAAGGGTAGAAGACTGATGATCGCATTACCCAGTAACTGGTAGCCAGGTTGTGGAAGCCAGGTGAGCAGTCACTCCATGTAAAATACTGGTATTCGTATTACGATTAGACTGAAAGTCGACCCAAACCTAGTTGGGCTTGACAAATTATGACGATGACAAAAGGGGCACGAAAATACAGATTCTGTGTCTCTACGGAGGACAAATGTTATTTTTTACTCAATATTTTTGATTTTACGATTTTTTGCCTTTGGTCCCGGCTGTCCGTTGTAGATCTTTGACAGTCGTTACAGGTAATCAGTGGCCTGAAAGTCTGACAACCAGTCTTACCAAGGGGTTTCTTATTACCCAGTACTAACTGGGTTGTGGAGGTCAGATAGGCAATCGCTCCATGTAAAATACAGGTATTCAGCTGCATCCGGTTAGACTGGAAGCCGACCCCAACATAGTTGAGAAAAGGCTAGGCAGATGATGATGATGATATTTTTGATTAATAAATAAAGTCCAAGTCTAGTCTCTCTTGATTAGTAACCAGTCTAAGTCGAGCCAGTAACATAGCATAAGCATAGCATAATCAGCCTATTAATGTTCCCACTGCTGGAACGCAGGCCTCCTCTCTATGAGAGGGAATGGGCTATAATCCACCACACGGGCCCAGTGCGGGTTGGTACATGTCACATGTCTTCGAATTTTAGGTTCTAGGACATGCCAGTTTCCTCACGATGTTTTCCTTCACCGTTTTGAGAGCAGTGGTGATGAAATAAATTACACAAAGTAATGCGCCTGCCTGAGTTCGAACTTAACACTTACTGCTCGTAAGTCGGGGTCTCCACCACTGGGCCACCGCTGCTCTCGAGCCAGTAACATCCAGCTGTAATATGCAGTAAATACGGGAGTGCCAATATTTCCGAGTACTGTGAGCTATTAAATATTATAGTTTATTTTGGCAAACCCGTTTACATCGGCGTCACACTTTGTTTTGTTGTGAAAATGTAAACAGAGATACCTAGTAGTTATGTTTCATTTGGTGGGTGGTCAGCTGTGAAATTATTTTAATAATTTATTGAGTTGCAATGGAGAGGGACTGACACAAACTGCCTACACTCAGCATTGGGTGGTCAGAGGTTGAAGAAGAAGAAGAATGGAGAGGGCTGTGCTTGGAGTTTCTCTGCGCTATCGAATCGGAAATGCAGGACAATCGAAGTCAAAATATTTACAAAAAGAACCGGAACCTCTATGTTACTCTTTAAAAAAAAAAACTTTACAATGCTATTACGAGTATGTCACAGTGTTAGTACTTAAGGATGGGAGGGCAGCGTATCGAACTACCGACATAGGCCGAAGAATTGCCAAACTTAAGTGGCAGTACACATTGTTCGCAGAATGGATAGTCAATGGGCCAAAAGGTTCTAGATTGGAGACCACGTACTAGAAGACGCAACGGTGTGAAGTCTCTCACAGAGTGGGCGAATGAGCTCGTGAAAGCCTCGAATCTGTTGGAAACGACAAGCAGAGTACCAGGCGATGTGGCTACGCCTGGGGAAGGCTATGTCCAGTAGGGGACGTCCTTCAGCTGATATGACGATGATGATACTAATGGCAGCATTCGGGTCACGTGAAGAGCCGGCCAACTGCTTAGCGATATTCTGACATCTACTTATCTTGCCCTCGTCTCCAAGCCCTAGAAAACTTAGCATGTCAAAGGTTTTATAGAAAGAAAGAAAAACATTTATGTTAGTCTGTGAATGAACACCTGGCAAAATGCAGTTCTATTTCCACGGTCATATTATAACACCGTGAGAAACAGTAGCAAGTGGCATTTGCAGGCAAACTATTAATTATTTACAGTCGCTGTCAGTTGATAATGGTTTGTAGGGTAGTTGTGAAAAAATACGAAAACATCGAACCTTAGTTATAGAAGTAGGTAGGTACTTATAAAAGTAACAAGCCAAGTTTTTGAATCCTGTTTTTTGTCTGTAATGGTCTTAACTCAGAACGTCTGAATTGTATAGCAGCATAAATCTAGCCTTTTCCCAACAATGTTGGGATCGGTTAACAGTCTAACCAGATGCAGCTGAATATAGTATCTTACATGAAGCAACCAACAACTCTAGCCGATATTGGTTTCCCTTTCACTGTTGTTGTGGTTGACTGTCAGGCTTCTCCGGGATAGACCGCATAACGAAGTCCGATTTAGCATAAGGTTCAGTTTTCTTTTATTGCTTTTAAAATAATTTTAAAAGTTACAAAATGTCCTTTTCCTACGTTCACATAGGTGTTATCATTTCTGTTATATTGTGGCTTTATTTGCACCAAAGCATAATCAGCCTAAAATGTTCCCACAGCAGGGACAGACCTGTGGGCCGTAATCCACCACGCGAATCCATTGCGGGTTGGTGGATGACATATCTCTTCATTTTTTTAATCTAGGCCGGTTTCCACACGATGTTTTCCCTCGTCGTTTTGAGAGCCAAACCTTCGATATTTTTCTTTGCTCCGTGTTCGTTAAATAATGAGCAAAGCAACGATTCCTCGAGTGGTTTCTTCGTAAAGTATAGACTCAAGGCAGAGATTCTCTCCAAGGTGAGATGGTCATGCATTTTTAACACAACCTAGCTTTGTAACGGTATACTTATTCAGGTAAGTCCCTGGTGTGCAAGTAAATCAGAATGGATCGCTTTTAAACTAGTTATAAAGCAGCAGACGAATCTTGGGATCGATTTTTCGCGTTCTTTGTGTTATCAGGAAAGAATGGACAATGTTTTGTCCAAATGGACGGCAAATAAGCTGGTGGCCTACGCGATGGAAAGTGGTGACCGCCACCTTTACAATACCAGAATAGATGCGTTGAAACAATGCTAAAATGCCTGTGATTACACCGGCATCGGCACCCATAAAGTCGACACAGTAGTTGACAGCAGAAATAGGTATACCCAAGTAGGTTTTGGCGGCCCGTGACCGTCAGTTTCATTTCCAATAAGCTGATGGCACCAAGCAATGACATCACACCCTCGTTGATCTAGTGGTCGCAAGCGCGACTGCTGCGCACGAGGTCCTGGGTTCAATTTCCAGGTCGGGCAGTATTATTGGGTTTTTCCATCAGGAATTTCTAAGTAGCAGCCACGGAGTCTGGATATGTGCCCGATTGTTGACAATAGAGTCGCCCCCTATTACATGGGACTTAAATATAACTGGCGAAATGTGGGTGTACCTACTCTTAGGTATACCGCTGCCTAATATTTCGGGGATTACAGGCGTCATGTTATGTTATCGCAGATGCATCGACATTCCACAGACGAAGCGCCGAGGCCTGTACCCTGTAATAATACCGGAAACCTAAGGCAGCGTTTCCACCAGAGATAAGCGAGGATGCGTAGCGAGGGATGTGTGTGGAACTAACCAATAATATTGCTCCTTTTTCTCAGCTTGAAGTATTCTAGCTACCTATGTGATTGGTTAGTTTCACACAATATCTCAAATCATTCAATCAAGCAGTAACGCTGGCTGCAGAAATTGGTCATCCCCATCATCCTATCCGTTTACCTAGCCTTTCCCAACTAAGACGAGGCCGATTTTTGTCTAACCGGAGGCAGCTGGATATAAGTATTTAATAGAATGCCTGTATGGCCAACAGTATCGGTGTGCAACAGAGTATAATATAATCACTTGTTCTCCCCGTCATTGCGACCTTTTTTTTCTTCTACACCATACCTGGTAACCTTCTAGTTACGGAGATATTGGGGCTCAAAGTTCCAACTTTTTTTTAAATACAAGTTTTTAATATTTTAAATAGCTTCACGACCCCCGTACTATTCAATGCATCCAATACATTGAGTTCTACCTTAAAACGTGATTTTACCCCAAAAAAAGACGTTTCCCAGTAATAATTTCTGAGTAGAGTTACTTAGTTTGATGTACAGAATGCTTGGTTAACGGCTTCGTGAATGGTTCGTTTACACCCTGTATGATCTACTCACTTTCCCGGAGCCGGAACCCGTCCTGCCTTCAAGGGCTGCTTAAATATGACATGAAGCTAAACGCTACTCAATTACCCTCAAACTTCACAACAGCACCCAAGGGACATTTCAGGCCTCTACAAGTAATTATGAAGAGATGACGATGGTTGATTGAAAAAGGCTTTGTTTTATTGAGAATTTATATAGAATTCAAGGTTTTTGGAGCTCCCAGAACTTAGTATGAAAACATGGTGTAACATCCTAAGAACAATACCAACAAACAAAATTTTTGAAGGTACTAAATAATAAAAATATACCAACGCTTTCTCGAAACATAGATTTCTTGTTCTTGGGGCCAGTTAATAGCTGTCATCATCATCATTCTCTCTATTTGGGGTCGGCGCAGCATGTCTTCTTTTTCAATACTTCTCTATTAACCCGTAATCGTCATCTCAGCAGTCACCTCCTTTTTAGATCCATCGTTTCTTTAGTTTTCCGCTACTTTTATAGCCATCATCATTCATGCTGAAACCTTCCCCCACGACTCATTGGCCAGTTATAACTTTGCTATTCCCTCTGCAGAACAAAAGTTCAGTTTCTATCTAACATTCTAATAAACAACATTACTCACAAAAGTTGGGAGACGCCACAATGTCTAGCAAAACACGCTGAGACCGTCGCCGGTCCCGACTGACACAGGAATACATTCACAGGCGTTACGGGAACAATCTTTTACAATTATTTGATCGGTGGTACTGTAAATCGAGAGCTGAAATAGCCATGAATGGACAGTAGTCAGAAAATGGTCTGAATGTTTAACTAGAAAGGCATTCTTTCAGCATAAACGATGGTATACCAGATGATGGAAAATCAAAAAAGTATTGCATTGACATAAGATATCGTAAACCTTACGTATGTCAATCCGATTGTCATTACTTCTTCTTTTCGTGTACCTATTTGGTTTGACTATAATATAGTTTAGAGCCCAGTAGGTGGGTAC
The DNA here is from genome assembly GCA_963576755.1 of Noctua janthina. Classification (NCBI taxonomy): domain Eukaryota; kingdom Metazoa; phylum Arthropoda; class Insecta; order Lepidoptera; family Noctuidae; genus Noctua; species Noctua janthina. Next base: position 8,777,762 of record OY755080.1, on the reverse strand, counting down.
GTTAATTGCGGCGTCAGTGGTGATTTATCATTTGGCCGGACCCTCTTCTTACCTATTGAGAAAGCTGGTTTTTCTTAGCTATTCTTTACTTCATTTAGATAAGTATCGATTTATTTATTTTTATTTTGACTTTCATTTTTAGCGCCATTATCTCAGTATTCTCTAGCTTTGTCTATGGTCAAGATCCAGGGGTGCAAACATTAAAAATATATTTTTTATTCCTCCGTGGTGATCTTTGGTTGCTACGTAAATATTAACCTTTAGGTTCTATTGTCAAGGTCTATTCAATGTGTAGGTACATTTTCCAGTCATTATGAGTATTAAGAAAAAATATGAATAAATTAAAGATAACAAGGATTTCTAGTTGAAGATTAATAGCAGGTATTAGCCAAACAAATGCAACAGATAAATACAAGTGTTATAAAAAAAATAAAAAACATGATATGAAAAAAGAAACAGAAAATGTGAAAGGGCACTTATTTAGTCAGCCTTAGGATTATTTTTTTCATTTATAAATATCAGTATGATTTGGTTAATAAAAAGACGAATAAAAATACTTACATAAACATTGACAGGCAAACACACGCATAATATCACAAGTTTATTAAAATAAAATAGAAACACTAACAGACAACCGTTAAAAAAGAAAATCGGGAAAATATAACAGTCGTCGTCCCTTTTATGTCTCTCTCACACGCGTCTGAATTCAGTACATCGAATAAAATAACATTACTAACAAAAATCACCAGATTCACATATTTATTCCTCAAATTTTATTCATGGTAAATATATTTACTCTTGTATTTTTTTACCGCGGTAATATTTTCTGCGTTTTTCGGTAAAAATAGCGACGTTTGCCGCGTTGCTAACGTGTGTCTCGGCCCGGGAACGGGCGGGTACTGGCGATTGGGGTTGCCCTATTTCTAAATTATTATACCCGAGGTATTGACAAGGTGTTTCACAATGATTAGGATTATTATCCATTTGCTTTGTTTTCCTTTTGCTGTTTTTAGTATGGAATCTGACCGTATATTAGTAGGAATTTCTTTACTATTTGGATAATATTTTTAAAAGTTCAGTTGGTATCTATTTAAATGGGTATTTATAGTCTTTTATTTCGTTTAGTAAACAATATAACAGCAATAGTATATATTTTCTATTGTTTTGAAAGTAAAAACACAATACCTATTTATAGTTAACGTTTTTACGAGAAGTTGGATTAGATTTATCAAGGTATCACAAATTGAAAGTTCACTTAATCAATCAATCATTCATGTATTTTGTTAAACATAGGTTTAAAAAAAATACAAAAACAGAACGAAGAAAGAAAATGAAAAAAAAAAGAAGAAAGTAAATGAAGAAGAAAGTAAATGATTTTGATAGGACAACTATTAGGAACATTTATTATTTGTAATTAACTCCCGAAATTCTAAGAAAAATACGTACTATTTCTTTCAATGGTAATTTTAAAAAACACTTGTATCAAAGGTTAAGTTAAAGTAATTATTTGAGTTTAAGTAGGTAATTACTTAATTAACCATTTTAATGCAATTTGAACGAAGAACCGTCAAAGAAAGCAAAGCTAAGAATTCTAACTTTTGGCAGTCTAATTTCAAGCAATTACTCAACCATCCTATCTTAAGTAATTACTTTTACCCAAGTTATCATTTTAACTTGTTTATAGATACGGGTGTAAGTATTCTTCCACCAAAATCCTATGTAATGTCTGTACGTGAGCCCAAACTGGATACAAAATAAAACACTCCCTGTTTCAAGGGCAAAATCTTGAAGATGACAACACAGGGGCAACTCCGCGCCGCCATTAACGTTATCGATGTCCCACAGATAATAGCTCAGTTCGGGGATGGGATACGTTTCGTTGTTGCTTCGAAGAAGCCGTGTTTTAAAAGAAAACATTTGCGGGGTATTTCAAATTATTTAGATCTCTTGCATCCTAAGTCTCATGTCATGGGTCAAATATCAGCCAAACAGCAGGCTGTTGCCGGAGTTTCTTTCAATAACGGTTACCACAGAGCTCGGAGGTGTTTCGACGGTCGCTTTTACAGGTGGCACAGTCAACATTTTTATACCTACCTGCTGTTCCACACATTTTGACCGTGTAGGTATAGCACTTCTGTAGGAAACTGTTGTTCATTTTTCTAATGAAAAATTTCTATCGTTCGAAATGGTGTACAGAATACGTGGTAACCGTTTGTGCGTGGATGACCCTTCCATTCTGTATTAAGATTACTAACGTCTCTTAGACGCTGACAGGCATTGATTCCGTATCATGTGAGCTTTATTAGGCTGTTTACTGAGAATTTAGATTCTCTGCATATCGATTGTCAGAAATATTTGTAGAGGTTTTAAAACAAACTCTTTTCAAATTTATGAAAAAATAGAATTTATTATAAATAATAATCATAAGGAATGTAGCACACGATCCCATTCAATTTAATCACGATTGTCCGTCCTGGGAAAAAAAGGAATCATGTAATACCAACCTAAGAAAAAATATGGCGCCCAGCATGGGACAAATTTTTATTTAAAAATAATTAATTTATAAAAAGCAAGTAATAATGTTTATTTACATTTACTAAGCATATATTTCAATATGTGTATGTAGGTACGTAATATTAACGATTGGAAAAATTTTGATGCACATTTTTAAATTAAAAAATATTGCCTGTTTTTGAAAATGTATGCACGCTGTAATGAGACATCGACTGCTAAATTGTTACCATGAATTTCAATAATAAATTTCGACTCTGTGGAATCCAGAATCCTGTAATGTATTCGTGGTAATATTTTGCGCGTCTTCTTACACCGTTTTTAGAAGGTTATCCACAAGCAAATAAAAGCCGTTTATTACATTAATACTTATATTTGACAAGGTGGTAGGTAATAAAAATAGTAACATTAATATTAAATTATTAAAAATACCCTAACGACAGCCCCTTCGGCTAAGTCGTGTAGATACAGTTATCTATAGGAATAAATTTACATTAAGTATATTACAATTCGCTATTCCTAGCGACGACAATCCAGTACGTTGTGACTACAATATTTTTGTCGACTGAATATTGGCCAAATTCCCAAACGCCACTCAAACTTAAGGTAACATTCTGAAGGTGACTGCCAACCGCAAGCCCTATCTCGACGACAGACCGCAGCGACACTGGTTTCTATGTAACTCTTGGAAAATGCTTCCATAGATGATGACATTGCTGCCCGCTGCTGCCGTCGAGCGGTGACCGCAGACCGTATACAATTAGTAAAATGCGATTTGCATTGTGTTGCCGTTATCATATAGTTACTTAGAAACCAGTTAACCAGGCTTGCGGTTTGCGTTGCGGTCGTCTTTGGAATTCATTCAGTAATTTTTTTTTAAGTTAAGTTTCGTTTGAGAACTGGATATGAGCGTCATTCCAGCGTTTACTCCGTAAAGTCGCCGAAATTAAGTTTAATTCGGTTAAAACTATTTACTTAGTCGACAAAAAACGAAGGGGTTTGAATATTTTGGCCTGCGTAGTCATCCGCCATTTATTTTTTTATTAAAAATTGCAGCCACTCATATTACCTATATTATTCAATAGCTGGCATCAATATAAAATCTTCTAAAGAGTCACGTTTTCCAGATATAAGCTATCTAAGTTAGAATTTATTCACTGTTGGCACCTTTAGTACAACTTTCATAGCTTATTAAGTTATTACGTATACTAAAACATTTAAACCCCTGTCTTGTGTAACCCCGGTTTCTGAAAGCCTGATTAATCCCTCATTAATAAATTATTCTGTTACTATGGTTGGTAGAATGAAAACCAATTAAATGGAAAGGGGAGGATGGCACTACTTTCCCATCTGGCTCTTTATAGGGTCAGAGGCATAGAGGCTAATGGGAGCAAGTCAATTTGACAACCAAACCATCATTTTGTATTATGATTTTTACTCATGACTTTCAGAAACCGAGAAATTAATTTATAAAATAGAATACAAGTTATTTATTCGATTCAGATTATTGTACTTTGTAGGTAGATTTAATTAAGTTTTTTTTTATTCATGCACAAATCAATGTTATTATTTTTGTAGGATGCCGTATGATCTGTCGTCAAAACTCATGTCAATTATTCGTCATCTCATCAACACTAACAACGATCTTTTGCGGCTCGCATGACGTTTACAGTGGACCACTTTTGGTAAACATTTGTAAAACTAGTTTGAGAAACGAATTGAAAAACAAAATGGCGGCGTTAGATCCGATTTAGGCCTATGAAGTTGGCTAACCTGCATTTAGAAAGATTCCCTGTAGAACGTATTTTTTTACATACACCTCAGGTTGGCCAACCTAATAGGTCTGTAAACTAATTTTGAAGAGACTATACATGAGATTTGATAGCAGAATAACTGATTAGGCTTTTTGAAACTAGGTAAGTCTATTATTTTAATCAATAAAACATGTTAAAATTTATATTATATTTTTAACAAAAAAAAACGAAAATAAGATCTCATTATTTATATAACAACTTCGAGAGGCTTTTGCCCAATAGTGGGCATGGCTATTGCCCGGTTTCTGGGTTTAGAAAATGTGTTTATTTTCTTTATCATCTAACACAACAACTATACAATTGAATATGCAAAGATTTGCATATTCAAATGTACAGACGCCAGCACATCGAGCTACCCGAAACTGTCAAATTTTCCCAATTAACCTTTAACCTAATGCTTTAGCGACAAAGTTGAAAATCAATTAAATAAATTTGACAGATTGTAGTAGCTTGATGTGCTAATGTACAGACATTATGAATATTTTTTTAGTTATTGCATATTGTAATTAAAACTTGCAGGAAGTGCATTATTTAGGCATCTTTCCTTTAATTTTAACAGTAGCTACGTAGGATACAATAGGTCTCTTAGCATCATTAAATGTTGATACCATCGCGTCTTTGAAGTTTCACAAGGTAATTTAACTAGATCTTGTAGGGGAGAATGGCACTAAAGAGAGGACTTAGGCCTTGGAGGGGAGATTGGCACAAAAGAGAGGACTTAGGCCTTGGAGGGGAGATTGGCACAAAAGAGCTCCTCCCTTTTACTTAAGAGATTTATCTGAGGTGGTCAGAAACCGGGCATTATTCGACTAAAAGATCGGTCAAACCATTACGGACAAATTACGGAACCAGCTCCGGACATGGACACTGACAGATACTTCAATATTTGTATGGAGGTGTCCGTGTCCGAAGCAGCGTCCGCAATGTTTCCGTATTGGATTCACTGATATTTAAAACTTATTACCGATAGACCATCGGCTTTTGACCAGTCGTGTAAGGATTTTCAAGCCGATTTATCGACTAAATCGGTTAGAACAACATTCGGGAATTGACTTAAACAATAAAACCGCATCAAAATCTATCCATCCGTTTACACATATATTACACAGATACAAATCCCAGCCAAGTGTGTGTGGGTTCGATTCTCGGGAGATTCACATAATGCAGGGTAGTCAATGCGACTCCTTTAAGTCTCTGTAAGAAGACATGATGAACCAGTAGGTTCATAGCAGGTCACTATTGAACAAGATTTTTTTCAATACACTTCCTCGAAAACTGGCTCTTATCGTTATACGATAAGGTTCAACATTTAATGTATTTCACACGCGTGGATTTTTTTCATTTATCACGTGTGCGGAAATAAAAATTTCCACAGATAACTATAATTATATTAAGTCCAAATTGGTTCAATGCCTATAGTCGCCGGTGATTGTTTTTTTTTTTTGAAATCTCGGCAAAGAGATGTGCATCTTTACGGCGTAAATATTTTTTTGAATATTTAAATTGTGTTTGTAAATAGAATATCATAAATAAACATGATTATTAAAAAAATAATACTTTTATGATCAAATTAACATTCATTTGTGTTCTAAATTCAAAAATGTTTGAATTCTCTATTTTTTCATATAAGGCTGTTTAGCGGCTTCATACCTTTGCTTTTCCTTCAACCTGGCGAAAGCTTAGCGGGAAAAAAAAGGAAATTAAATCATAGTTTCCTAACAATTTATGACAAACACTTTTCTTTGTATTATTTTATTTCTTCGAAAGTGTATTGAAAAGCGTCGTTTGATAAACGTGGGTATTTGTTACTGCAGTTCTCGGTTCCATAACAACCTCGCCTGCGGCTCAGTTGTGAATTCCGCATCGAATGCAATACCAAAGTTTCCGTACTTATATCAAAATGTACTATCTCTTACAGAGTAATTTTATGTAGGGACAGTAAGGGAATGTAATATAATATAATAATTAAATACATATTTACAGTGAAAATGAAAAATCGGGAACAATTCAAATTAAATACGTTCACGAAAATGGGTAAAATAAAACTACCTAGAGAAACATTAAAATATGATTAAGAAAATCATATTTTAAAGTTACAGAACATAATGAAGCATAATGTAATCAGTGTTGTTTGAATATCGATAGTAATAATGTCTGAGAAGATTCGCTAACTAATAATTTAATTTCAGTCTGTATTAGAAAAAAAATATTGGAGATAATCACAGATATAGATATATCAATAGCTAACGCAAGAGCACCTACTTCGTGTGCAGTTAAGCATTTTATGCTTAACGTGGCTACTGCCGCAGCAAGCTAATTTGTTTTAAACCACGTTACAACTCAAGAACTTAATTACATTAGACATTTAAAGAACCCGTAGTCTATTCTCTAGTAGTCGTAGTGTATTTTGTAAAGTAACTAAATAAATAGTGCTTATGACGTCATAGTAGGTAATCAAAAAATGGCACGCTTGGTTTTCGAATCATGATACTTGCGTTATCTAGGCATATCTATATCTGTAGAGAAAATACATACATAATAAGTGTAAAATATGCTTCAAATACATAACCATTCACCTTGTATATTAAAAATCACTAATTTTTATTCCCGAATGCAACCAACCCACACACAAAATTTAAGAACAATAATTTACAATAGCAACACTCACTTCACATCACTCAGTTTATGTATAGTTCGTATATTACAAATATATGTAACGTTACATATGTATATGTACGCACTAGGATCATACCATGTTGCGGCCGTTGTCGCCCGCTATTCTGTCCACGACCTGAAAGATAAATGGACATAAATAAATCTAATCATAAATCTGTTCCTCATGCAAAAATTATTCTCACTTTGCAAAGGCTAAATATTGATACCCCGCATTTTCCCACTACTAGGTAGGCTTTTTGTAAAGTAAGCAACGACTTATTGTCGGGCCTACACTGTCCCCCCCATACTTAAGTTCTAACGCTGTCACATAAAAATATTGAGTAACCATGGAGTTTCTTGCCGGTTCTTCTCCATAGGAAACGACCAACCCGAACCGTGCACCTTTTTGTCGACGTTTTATAAGTGCCCATTTAGATAAAATATATTTTTATTTTTTTCGTTTAATACATGTACATGAAAAAAAAGTCTGACAACCAGTCTTACGAAGGGGTATCGTATTACCTAGTACTAACTGGGTTGTGGAGGTCAGATAGGCAGTCGCTCCATGTAAAATACTGGTATTCAGCTGCATCCGGTTAGACTGGAAGCCGACCCTAACATAGTTGGGAAAAGGCTAGGCAGATGATGACAGGCACATGAAACTCTCTGGCATTGCACATGTCTCTAGCTTTACTGATATGGTTGTTAGAGTAAGTACAAACTCACCCCTCTTATGATTGGTAGACTAAGCAGGGATCCTAGTACTGGCACCATTCTTAGGAAGTTCACAGCTGCTGGCAGGAACCCTCTGTGAATATAAAATATACAGTATAGTCTATATTGAGATGAATGCAATTTCCGGAATATTAGGAGCGCACTTGCGAATCATGTTTAACATTTTGAAAGCCAGAGCATAAAAGCACACGCGTGCCCTCCACGGCAAGCCACAATTTCACCTACCATTCTGTCACATATTTGTGTCGTTTGGCGTATTGGGCACGCCCATGCTTGTCACTTATATGTGACAATGGCGTTCAAAAGGTTAAATACACAATTTATTGAGCTAGGTCAAACTAAATGATTGAAATCGATTGATCAAATGGAGCAACAGTTTTAAATGCTGTCTTGCAAACTTGTTTTACATTATTATGCTTTGGCCTGTGGCTTCGTCACCAAGGAGGTCGAAAATTATCCCCCAAAGGAACGCATTACTGTGTATCTGTCCGAACTCATGATCTACCTGTGAGCTAGATTTCATCGAAACTAGTTCAGCTGGTAATTCGTGAAACCAGGCAACAGACAGACAGTACTTTATAGAAAAAAAAAAAACAAAAAACCTAATTTATATAACTTTTAAGCCATTTCAGAAACCGCCTTATGCCAGCAAAACGCTCAACCCCTCCACATTTATAAATTATCCAACTGACCGGAACAACAGCAAGAACCCGTAGATCTCAGCGATCATGCCTATCATGGGCCAGCCCAGCAGCACGATGGAGATGCCTCCGAAGAAGGCCACCGATGCCTTGATCTTATGCCGCTGGAAGAAGAAGAAAAACGTCCGCTGGAGACCGATGACGCACGCTAGGCCGCTGATGAACAGGATCTGGAGAGTAGAATTCATTTTAAAAACGTAAGTACAGCAGATTTAAATTTCGTTGTTGTTCCTCTAAATGTTGCTTGCACGACAATCTGAAAGATTGGATGGATGTTTGTTACTCAATCACGCCAGAACGGCTGAACGGATCTGGAGTAAATTTGACACAGAGATAGATTATAGTCTGGAATAGCACATAGGAAGCTTTTTTTTTCTCACACACGACAATCTGAAAGATTGGATGGATGTTTGTTACTCAATCACGCCAGAACGGCTGAACGGATCTGGAGTAAATTTGACACAGAGATAGATTGTAGTCTGGAATAGCACATATGATGCTTTTTTTTCTCACACACATCAAAATTTCCACGCGAACGAAGTTGTGGGCAACAACTAGTATTTAATATTTTGTAAATTAAAAGTTACGGACAGCTGTAAAACTTTTTTCATTGATAATAAACTACTTACTTTTCCCTGTCTTTACATATTAGAGCTTTCCATTTTTGTTAAAAGTAATAGTAACTTATTCCCTGCTGTAAGGGACACAACAAACCGAAATACAACAATCAGGTCTCAGTATAAATATAAGTTATGTACCAGTGCTCACAATACATCTTTATTCAAAAAAAGTGTTTTAGGTATGGCGCCTATAATCTAAAATAAGGTTCCAAATAGCATCAAGGAGCAGCCTTTGACAATTTTTAAAAAATAGCTTTCTACTTTATTAATTAAAAAATGTTATTATTCTGTATCAGATTTCCTAACAGATAAAATATAGCTGTATTATTATTGTTCCTTTAATTTTGATTTTTTGTTGAAAGCTTTTAAATTGAAGTTGTATAATTGTTAATAAGTATAAATTTTTGCATACCAAATGGTAGAATGTACCAGGAACAAATAACTACTATTGTAACAACTCATGTATGTACCTACATTCAATGCAAATAAATTATTTATATTTCTATTTCTATTGCTACAATACTTCGTCACGTCCACGGCGCCGTCGGTGGCAACGCAGAGGCAAATATGTCTGCATGGTTTTATTGACATAATGAAAAGGAAAAACACATTTTACTTTGTGTAATTTATTTTATCACTACTGCATTCATTGTGGACCCTTAGTTGATTACGGCCCACTCACTGAGAGGCGGTCTGAGACCCAACAGTGGGAAAGGTTATAAGCTGATTAAGCACTATGGAGTTCACTGACGGCCTTCCACTTGTCAACCTTATGCCCTAAGTAATAAGGGTGAAAACTTGGCGGTTATGGAACTCGGTAGTACCTATAAACATTATCATCACGTCTGTTTTTTCCAGAAGGGTTAGGCAGATGTGTAGGTATACTTCCTTTCTACATTCCGCCTTCTATGTTTTAGTCCCACAAAGTAGCCGATAAGGCTATTAGGCACAACTCAAGACTTGCTATGACTGAGAAATTCCTTATAAAAAAATCAATAACTCTGCCTGGCCTGGGAATAGAACCCAAGACCCCATGGTTAACCTAGTTCTTGTGACCACTAAACCAACGAGGGAGTCATTCATTGTTTTAAAACATAGTTTTTTTTTTTCTCAAACTCTAACGATTTTTTTATATTAGAATATTAAGGTCACAGCACACATATCAACTCGGAAAGTGTTCGGCATCGTATCGCCTTTCGCCTCGACGTCAAACAGGCGTCGGTGCGGCGTCGCCTATCAGTCACCGAGTCGACGGTCGACTCGGCGACTGATAGGCGATGCCGCGCTTACGGTTAGGCGACGCCGCGCTTACGGCTCGCCGACGCCGCGCTTACGACTCGCCGACGCCGCGCTCACGGCTTGTAAATGAAAGTCAGTTACCCTGTGAATGACAGCACGTGTGGCAACAGTAGTGTGCCTAAGGGTGGACGAAGAGACGTAAGCTCGGGTATGGAGAGACGTAAGCGCGGGGACGACGAGCCGTAAGCGAGTAGACCACGCACCGTACCGCGGTTCGTGAGCTTGTCCCGAGGCGAGGCGATTACGTTACGATTCCGATTAGTGTGCGTTGCAGTAGGGAGTTTCATACAAAGAATACTTAACGACTCGAGTTGATACGGTGCCGATCCCTTTCCGAGTTAAGGTCTCAGCACACATATGGGATCGGAAAGGGATCGTAACCGTAACGCCTTTCGCCTCGCTGTCAACCAGGCGTCAACCTACCGTATGCACGTAACGAAAGCGTATCAGCAGCGCCTGTACGTCAACTCGGCTACGGCTAGGCGACACCGCGCTTACGCCTCGCCGCCATCGTTATTTTGTGTTTGAATCGAACTTAAAATTTTAAATAAAACATACGCGCAACACGAATGAAATACTCCTTGCGAATGGCGGCGTCTTTAGCAGGCAAGTCGCGGGAGGGGAAAGGGGAAAGGGTGGACGAAGAGATGTGAGCTCGGGTACGGAGAGACGTAAGCGCGGGGACGGAGAAACGTAAGCGCGGGGACGATGAGCCGTAAGCGCGGGAATTCAAGTTCGGAGCCTGTTCCGAGGCGAGGCGGTTACGTTATTATTCCGATTAGTGTGCGTTGCAGTAGGGAGTTTAATACAAACCATTCTGAACGGCTCGAGGCGATACGGTGACGATCCCTTTCCGATCCCATATGTGTGCTGAGACCCTTAATATGTGCGGTGTCACCTTTACAGGCACAAAAGGATGAAGCTACAGTCCCAGTCACAAGGCATAATAACTTGTGAAAGTTCTGTAGTTGCCCATTCCCAAGCATACTCTGTTGAGAAATATAATTCTCTACTAAATGAATACTCACGTTTCCAATGGCCAGTAGCCCCTTATCAAATAACAGCAGCACTCCTAGAAATAGGAATGTCATCCCGAACCCGGCGAGGCCTACGCCTATTTCTGAAAATAACAAACAAACACTTTAGAAGATATTCTGGCAAAGAAGTCATGTCTCAAGTGGAGTAGGAGACAGTTCACTAGCTTTTAGGGTTCCGTACCCGAAGGGAAACCAACGGGAGCCTATTACTAAGCCTCCGCTGTCCGTCCGTCCGGGTGTCTATCAGCGGGCTGTATCTCATGATCCGTAATAGGTAGACAGTTGAAATTTTATACAGAATGTGTATTTCTATATCAACAAATTAAAACTTAATGATAGTACGGAACCCTTCATACGAGAGTCTCGAACTTGGTTATTATGTTTAAAATTACAGCAAGTATATCTGTGGAAATGTAATATACTATTATTCAGTTGCATCTGGTTAGGCTGGACCCCTACATCATTGGGAGAAGGATATGCAGATGATGACTCCTTGGAAAACTTGCTGGCTTATATTCCTATTAGGGTATGAGCTATTCTTGTACTGATAAGTGAAAATAGTTGCTAAAACTTGCATTATATAAATTATTTATTTCTATGATGGAGTACACCTTTTTTGTTATTGGTGAAGAATAAAGGGTGTAAATAGATAGTTCCGGAGATATTGGGGGTCAAAGTTTTTTTTTTTAAATACATGTTTTTAATGTAAGATTTTTAACGCACGCGATCGGTCAATGTGGCGACACTTGGGGGAGGCCATGTCCAGCAGTGGACGTCTTTCGGCTGAAATGACACACATACGAGCTATTCCACATTCCTGGCTCAAAAACCAACTTAGGTCATTACGCCGCTGTGCCAAGGCTTTGTAGGCAATACAACTCAATGTCTAAGACCACCGATTTTGACATCTGTGAATCTCTTGCAAATTATAAAAAATGCCTCAAAAAATTATGTATTTGTTAATTACTATTTTAATTATCCCAATTTTATTGCCAAATATGTTTTTGATTTTTTATTTTTTTTATTGCTGCTATGACTTTGTTAATTTATTTTTAAATTTTATTTTTCCAACAGTATTTCCAAATGTGTTTAATTTTTTTTTAATTGCTATTATGACTTTGTTAATTATTTTATTTTTTTAATTTAATATTAGTACTAATTAATGTGTTGTGTTTTAATTTGATTTGAATGTTTAAATGCTACTATAACTTTGTTATCTTAGTTATACATCTTATTATGCATGCTGTGGTCTCCTGTAAGTGAAGGAGTACACCTACGTAATACTTTTGTCGTCGATTATTTATTTCGTGTGTTTGTGTATATCCTTTGTTGGAGATCCTAAATAAATAAATAATAATAAATGATGATGATGAATGTAAGATTTTTACTTACACACCTCCACGACCGCCGTACTATTCAATACATCCATCAGCACAATGCTTTGAGTGCTTTCCAGCGAGTCCTACCGTAAAACATGATTTTTCACCCAAAAAAGAAAAGTCGTTTCCCAGCAATAATTTGTGCGTAAAGTGACTTAGTTTGATGTACAGAATGCTTGGGTGACGGCTATGTGAAGGGTCTATTTACACCCTGTATTATATTATTTATTTCTGTGATGGATACACCTTTTTTGTTTTTGGTGAAGAATATGTTGTGTGCTTCTTAGGCCCGGATTCCACCAAAGCAGGGTCGAACGGAATGAAGAGGAGCTGTGCAAGATTCAACCAATCATAGGAGAGACAAAATAACGATGTAATTGTCAACTAAAGTGGTTGGTCGGTTTCGGCGCATCTCTTCTCTGCTCCGCATGTCTCTGCTTTGGTGGAGTCCGGGGCTAACCTATGCTAAGTTAATGTGTTTTCTGTCTTCCTATTTTTTTATGCCAATTGGTCAAAAAAATTACTGGCAGCAGTTCCATGTTTTTATTTCAACATAATCATCATCTGCCTAGCCTTTTCTATGTTGGGGTTGGCTTCCAGTCTAACCGGATGCAACTGAATACGCGTATTTTACATGGAGCTACTGCCTATCTGACCTCCACAACCCAGTTAGTACTGGGTCATACAATACCCCTTGGTAAGACTGTTTGTCAGACTTTTTGGGCCACTGACTACTGTAACAACTGTCAAAGATCTACAGATGACAGCCGGGACCAACGGCTTAACGAGCTTTCTGAGGCACGGAGGAAACTTGCTGTGTAATGGGCGGTCTCCCATCATTTATTATTTGGCCACAAGCTCCTTTTATTCCAACATCAATGTTGCTTAATTAAAAATAGGTACCTAAAATGTTACTACTGCTGATAATTTCCTAGATTGAGAAGATAAAATATGCATCATTCTTAAATCATCAATAACGTAAGGATTATAAATTTATCAATAGATGATAGCATCAACCTTAATAAGTATAAGGAAAAATGGGGAAAAATATGTTAAGTTTATGTATCTTTGTATTAACACTGTGCTGTGACCTGATTTTTCTTAAAAGTCAATTATTTAAAAGAAGGACCATGGAGTGTCTTGCCGCTCCTTCTCCATAAGACACCACCAACGTTATGTGTAACTAGCCGTTGCCCGTGACCTCCATCTACGTCAAATTATTACTTCCCTTTTGAATTGGATTTTGTTAGGAATTTTAATTTTTTGGGTTTTAATTTTTTTGAATGTAACCCTAATACTTTTTCTAAAATAAAAGTAGCCTAAGTTACTCCTTATAACATCAGCTATCTGCCAGTGAAAGTCTCATCAAAATCGGTCTAGCCATTTTGGATATTAGCCGGAACAAACAGACAGACAGATATAAAAATAAATGATTTTTTGAAGTACCATAGATATTTTCAAAATATTAGCATTCAGTAAAAAGCTGCAGCAAAGCACTTCAATTTTATTTATTTTTATTGTTTAGATAAAATATTTTCATTTTTGTGTGTAGTATGTATGTAAGTTTCATAAGTTTAGCAGAGATATCCCTGGTGCTGAATATTGTAAACAGGCAAAATTCATGAAATTCATCATTTGAAATTTCAACAGGTTTTCCCCTGTTATGGGATTTGCATAACATGTAATTATGTAGTTATTATATGTATTTCGTTTAGCAAATTAGCCATGAATACTAAATTTATCTCTGTCTTCTCATCAACATATTTAAATGTTTGTATCAAATGATAGATAGTATTTGAGAGGCCAAAAAACCAGAATTCATTTTTAAACTGATATACAGGAATAAACCACTGCCTGGACACTGAGTAAGCGATTATGTCAGAGGAGTCTTTGCCACATAATTAGGTACAGTGCTTAGAAGTCCTTCCTTTCTCTCTAAAATATTATGTAGGCTTTGAAAACTGAGTCATTTTGAGAGCAGATTTTCACGATATTTTATAATTTGCCATTGTAATTTCAATCGGTATTCACAGAGAACATTCTACAGATGTAGATAACAATTACGAATATGTTTTCAGAACATAATTGATGGAAATAAATACATTTTTTGTAGCTTATTCATCGTAAAAGTGGCAAAACTAGGAACTATGACATAAAACATGTAAATACTTACTCTGAGTATCTGTGATCTCGATCATTTTGTGCTTCTTAGCTATATACTATTATTTTAAACTATCTTATCGCGACTGTTTCTGTTAAAACATATATTTTTCTACAATTTATAACCTCGTCTCCACGTCATTTTATCAATTTGTTTATGTCATTGTCATTCTGACAGTTGACATTGACAATGATATCGGCAACCCGGTTGCCAGTTTAAAAAAAAAGTGGATGTTTTTATATACAATCATGTATAGCAAAATAAGTTTTAGCAAATTCCAAAGAAATTTTATTGAAACAGCCTACATGCTTTATTTTTATTCAGTTTTCATATCAATTCTAGTTACTGCAATATTATATCCACACTTGGTTGAAAATAATACAAGTCACACACACATTATTTCTTTAAACTCTAAGGTATAGATGGTGGGTTTCAAAAAATGCCTGTTTATCTGAACATGCATTTTCAGAGTGTTTCGTCATTGCCTATTTGGTCCGTTTTGTAGCAAGCACTAATGCTGAGCGTGGTCGGGTCTGGGTTAGATACTCGGGTCGGATTAAGTAAAATTGTGTTTTTGTTTTAGGAATTTCGGTGGCAGCCAGTCAAGATTTGTGGCCAACTAATGGCAAAAGACTAACCCCTTATTACATGTGACTTGAATATACTTAACAGACGAAATGTGGGTGGCACACCTCTCATTCCTCTGCCTAACCTATCGGGAAAAACAAGCGCGATGTTACTATAATTTATTATTTCCGTGTGTGGCTCGGCTATTAATTGGTTATAATCCTTTATTTATCACCAATAAACCAGTTTAAGCGATGGCAGTGACTGGAATTTTATGGCTTTTTATTAATTTAAATAAATTAACGACGGTTAAAGTTGATACTAAGTTTTAGCACTTTTGAAAAGGCAATAGGTACTGCTACATACCTAGATACTTCTTACAGCCATAATCAGAACGAACGTTCCCACCGCTGGGCTTGCGGAACCCGGTTTCGCATGCCCTAGCCGTAATCCAATTCACGGGATCAGTTCGGGTTGGTGGATGTCCCTTGTCTTCGAATGTGCGGCTGAAAGACTTGCCAGTTCCCTTACGATGTTTTCCCTCGCCGTTTTGAGAGCATTTATGATAACACGGAATAGAACACCTGTTTTTGGCATAAATACAGCTGTTTTTTAGCTAGCTACATGTCATTCTCGTCGACAAACACCGAGTCGTCGTAATGTAGATTTAACATCGGCAAATAATCGTGACATGGTACCTATGTGAGTGTTTGTTAATTATTATTATGCGTCACAAAATCATTGGCTAACGTGCGTGTAAGTATGTAGGTCTGAACATGGGCGAAGCAAAACGAGCATTAATTAAGGATCGTAACAGGTGACGTTCTGTTCCTAATTACTGCCTACCACCATGGTAAAGAGCCTCAGTTTGTGTATGTTGGTCTCGGCTGACATTTATAGATCTTTGACAGTCGTTGCAGGTACTCAGTGGTCTGAAAATCTGACAGCCAGTGACACCATAGGGTATCCTATTACCCAGTACTACCTGGGCTTTGTGGAGGTCATACAGGCAGTCGCTCTATGTAAAATATTAGTATTCAGCTGCATTCGGTTAGACTGGAAGCCGACCCCAACATAGAAAAAAGCTATGCAGAGTGTTATGATGACAAAAAAGGTGGATATCTAGTTAATTTATTTTAAACAGGTTTTCTATTTGCAATGATTATCGTTCAATGACCTTTAGAATTTCCGGATTTTTTTTTTACGCATAATGCCATTTAGTGTAAATTCTAAGAATTAATAGAACGTCAATTATCCTGTTTATTTAATGATACGAGCTTTCACAGATAGCGATAGAACTAGGTCGGTAGATACTTATTTATCTACACTTCACGGGCACCTAAACCAAAGGGCTATTCCAACATCATCCGCCTTCGTCAAACAGAGTGGAAGGCACGCGAACACGTGGTAACCGTTTGTGCGTCGATGTCGGGATTCCACCCTGTATTTTGGGACAGTAGGTAGGTACAGCATATCTTTTTTTCTACACGAGTTTGTAAACGATGCTAAAGATTGTCGGATCGGTATGATTCAAGACAGTCAAGTGACCAAATCAAATAACAGCAACGTAGAAATACGTTTGAGAAAAAGCCACTCTGCTTAGATCGAACTGTCTGAATCGGGGGAGTCAACGGAGGATCTACCGTTGCATATCTATGTCGAACGAAGTTTTCCCGATCGGTACCAGTCGAATGAAAGCCGAATATACATAGTGGAAGGGACATCAACGCACAAACGGTAACCAGGTATTTAGTACATCGTAGATATTGCTCTTTTGTACGAAACAGTATTATTATATTTTTTAAATTCGTCGATGTCCTTCCAGCCTGAATGTAGGTAGTATTTACTTTAGGTTAGCTTTCTTTTTCAACAAATGCTGGCGAATTCAAAGTGCCATCCCGAAGACGATGTGTAGCAACCCAAACTGTCAACAAACACAGAATTGGACAAAAAAAGTGAGTAAGTAGTTACTTACCTACCTACATACGAATGTTATCGATCCATTAGTTAGTGTAAAACGGCGTTACATACTTATTCTAGTACTGAATTAGCTTCGCGTAAGGCTTTAGTTCCGCATAAAACTGGTCGAAGACCAGACGTTTGGGGGCGTCATTCAATAATAAAATGTATTGTAATTTATTTATCGTGATAATCTGTTTGGCCGGGTTTTCTGATGTTTTGAGTGAAGCCTATGACGATGAGTTGACAGAAGGTACGTGATGTTTTTTTTTTGCTGTTAGTATAATTATGTATGTATATTTAGAGACTGTGAAACTGAGAGGTGGTAAGCTACCAACCTAAGCTAGAAACTGTCAAATTTTCCCAATCAACCTTGAACCTAATGCTTTAGCAAGCAAGTTAAAAATCTATTCAAGAAATTTGACATTTGAAATTTGTCTGTTCCTAGCTACCGATAGATTGCGGGCCTGCTGCGGACACTGGACATTATTTATCTATTCCTGTGTTCGGAGTCATGTCTGCAGTTGGTTCGAAAGCATTTGGCTGAATCGTAATAAAAAACTTTTATTGTTCACTAGTGACCCGCCCCGGTTTCGCACGAGTGCAATATATATATATATATATATATATATATATATATATATATATATATATAAACCTTCCTCTTGAATCTCTCTTATCTATTACTGAAAACCGCATCAAAATCCGTTGCGTTACGTAGTTTTAGAGATGTAAGCATACATAGGGACAGACAGACAGCGGAAAGCAACTTTGTTTTATACTATGTGTAGTGATGTAGTGATAGTGGAGAGATGGAAGAGTATAGGTTATAAATCGTTTCTCATAGAACTATGGTACTACAGATATAGATGGCTATATCTGTGGTATGACTACTTTAGGCGTGCAGTTCAAGGGAGCGCCACTGTCCGGCCGTCTTAAGATGACAGGCCGTGTCGACAGCGCGTTCGTGTTCCACGCGCGCCTCATAGAGATGTCAGCAACCAAGTAGGGGTCCTCATGGGCCGATGCCTGCCAGGGCTGCGGGACTGTACGAAAGAGATACCGTGGCCCTGGAACACAAAGGGCAAAGAAGGAACATGGATGGGTTTTAGTCAGTACAAGTCTGACTCTCCCTTCCGCTCCGCCCAGAGTGGGAGTGGGGGTCATTTGATGATTTCCCATCCGAAAAAAAAAGGTAGCGCCACTTGTGAAAAAATATGCATCGATATGTCAAAGTCGGTACATTTTTTTTATTTTTATTTTTTTTTGTCGGTTCATTTTTTAGTAGGTTTAAGATTACCTGTAATGATAGTTGTAAGTTAAATAAATAAATAAATAATAATAAATAATTTATTTTAGTTCTGTAGTTTCTCGCCTGCTCTAATAAGGGGTCATCCCTTAATCACGTGAGTTTTGAGCAGGGAGAAGTGGGTCAGAAATAAACACGATGGTGGAGGGGATATTGTGTTAATCACGTCTATTTTTACGTGGATTTTTTAAAAATAAGTTTATGTGTGACGTTTTTTTTTTACCAATAATGACTAAAAATCCGAGTAAGCGAATTTTTGTCTTAAAGATTCGAAAAAGAAATATTTTATTAAAACAGATTCTAAAACTATCCGACCATTCCAATAATAAAAAAAATACACGTAATGCTGGGAGGGTCGAGGGATAGCCTAGCTGGGGGGCTATAACAGTGGCCTAAAAATCGTCACGTGATTAAAGGATGGCCCCTAAGTTGTCTGAAGTATTTATTTCTTTCGGTTGCTTATGTCATTGCCATATTTTTTTTTACTTTTCGATCGTCGTTATCGCTAATAGAATGTCACGTGACAGCCTAAAATGTTTCCTATGAAATTATAACACGGCTTAAAATCGTACGACTGTACTTCCTACGTGCAATTGCCATGTTTTCCAAATCATGTACATGGCAATTTACAAAAAACAATGAAAATAATACCAAAGTATGTTTCTATTTATTTAATTATTTGTATGTGTGACGTTACTAGCTATAATGGCTTTGTTTTTGTTACATACAGAAGCAAATATGAGCAGGTATACACGTTGGAAGGGAGATCGACGCGCAAACTGTTCACATGACTTCGGTAGACAAATGATACTAGACTTATTTTAGTCGGTTATTAAAAGAAACTGCTATTCCATACAACAGTGCAACATCTACACGATGAAAATGTATGGAAAGGCTGATTATTGCAGGTTGCACGTCCATGTCCCTTACACGGTGTATATGCCTATCAGACCCAAGGATCCTACCTTAGGTTCTCCAGACTTTCTATCATTATAGCTAAACCTTATCTCAGGGCGGACTTCGCCAAGACTCTGACATATACCTATGTCAAATATCTGATTGAGGAGCTCAGCAGCATGCATGTTGGATGGCACGTTGATGTTGATGACATAAAATAATTATTTGATTAATACCGATGATATGGCGCTGCTGGAGCCCCTCAATTGTTGGTCTCAGACAGCTGGTAGCAGCAAGGGTGTGTGAGATTTAAGCTGTGGAACATTTTTGTTACTAGCAACCTTGCCTTGTCTATAGACTTTTTTGTCTGAAAAATTATTATTTTTTATTTAATCGATCTGTCTCTGAATTTCCAGGCTCAGAGTGCCTGTCGGATGAGGGCATGGTAGGAATCTGCGTAGACATACACAGATGCATGCAGTATGTGCAGTATTTGAAGAAACGCAGAAAGCTTCCACAGGTAAGCACTTTTTGAATCATCATAACATCAGGCCTGTAATACCTGAAGGGTTAGGCAGAGGACCTTTAGTGTACCCACATTTCACCCGTAAGCCAGTTACGATTATGTTTTAAGTCTTGTTTGGCTATGGCCCTGTGTGACTCCTCCCCGCCCTCCCAAGTCTTTGGCTGGGACCTCGCACCACAAAGAAATTAAATAATAGAACGAAAAGTATTTTTGTCATTAATTATTAGCAAACTCAGATTTTTTTTCCGCGCTTTGCTTTCGCAGGTTGATGCGAAGGAAAGGTATGAAGCCACTAAACAGCCTAAAATATGAAAAATAGAAAAATTCAAATATTTTTGCCTTTAGAAAACATAAATGTTAATTTGTTTTTCAAATAAATATTTTTTAAATAATCATGTTTATTCATGCATGGTATTCTATTTATAAATATTCAAAAAATATTTACGCCGTCGCGTCGGGCCGTAACGCATACCTATTATGAGCCTGTTTGCTGAGATTTACAAAAACAATCACCACTGACTACAAAATTGAATCAATTTGGACTTGGTTTTTCTCTGTAAATTTTATTTCCACACTAGTTGAGATAAATGAAATAAATCCACGTGTGTGAAATACATTGTATGTTGAACCTAAACGTAGAGCGATAAGAGCCAGTTTTCGAGGAAGTGTATTGAAAATTCAGGTACCGTGCTGCTGGATGAGGTTCAACCTTCACACCCCTCTCCCTCTCACACAGAGGGGCTGTGTCCCAGCAGTGGGAACGTGAAAGGAGGATTGTGTGTATCTTCGACTGATTATTATCTTATTCTTTTTCAGATATGTTCTTACAAGGGCTCCATCCCGATCGTGTGCTGTACAGATTGTGAACTAATCAATGATACACGGTAAGTTTATTTATTATTATTTATTTATTTACCACCAAAGTATAGGCCACGTTACAGATCAAGTCCAATACGATGCTACAACATAAAATAAAACAATATAAACAGTAAAATTACATTAAAAAAACAAATATTAAAAATTATAATATAAATAAATTAAATTATTAAATTATGCTATAGTTAAAACATCAATACTTAAACATGACCAAGCTCATAGTTGAACCCCTTTCAATTATCATTAGTGCCCTTTGAACAAATGTCGGCAGGTTTTGCCCAAATATATCTTCCGATACCGTTATAATATTAATAATATGTGCGGCTCTCGACATAGGGGTAAACTAAGTTATCATATTCCGTGAACTATCTGTGTATTTTGTCAATGAACCGGTTATTAGTTATTTCTGTATTTGTGCCCAGTTGATGGCAATAGGCTCGCGTCCTATTACATGGGACTTAAACATAACATTTTGTCTTTTCTACACACTGTCTCTAGATTTGATTTAATTAGATTTCTCATGAAATAAGCAGTACCTTTTTGCTCTTCTATCTTAATGTAATGTCTTGTTTAGTATTTTGTGTGTACATAAATAAATAGATCACTGGCGAAATCTATCTTTCGGGAATTACTGGCTCGTGGAAGTAATTACCATTGGAATTAAATAAATCGAAATGTGATACGTCAAGCTTTTGAACATTCTCATCCGTCATCATTCTCCTGCCGTTATCCTAATTTATTGCATTTCGTTTCTTTGGTCTTCTTGCTACTCTTATATATCTTCCATCCACATTCATACTCAAAACTTTCTTCATTCCACTAACCTCACATTTTTCCAGCATTCCTACTCATTTCTTATTTTGTCCATTCGTGTAACACCACACATCTCCCTTAGTATCTTCATCTCAGCCACAAGCAAATGCCTTACCTACATTCATCTTTTTTATGGCTCAACATTCTTATCCACACAAGACAGCAGGTCTTAGGTATCATTATTTTATAAATCTTGCGGGAGTCGCAGATTGTTCCCGTAACCAGCCACTATTTAATCCATCCAGTGTTAAAGCTTTTGAACCTTTTTTTTAAACTAAAATATTGTTGGATGTCGGATGGCCGATGGGGCCGGAAAGTTCTGGAGTGGCGACCGCGAAATGGAAGACGTTGCGTTGGAAGGCCTCCCACTAGGTGGACCGATGACCTGGTAAAGGTTGCAGTGATCCGCTAAATGCGAGACGCACCGCGGGACCGGTCAATGGCGACACTTGGGGGAGGCCTATGTCCAGCAGTGGACGTCTTTCGGCTGAAATGATGATGATGATGGTGAAAATATTGTTTCTGTTTCAGAAACATCCTTGTTGACCGATTTGGACTTCATTACTTCAAGACGGGGAGAAAGGCTCACGACAGTAAGTACACACGGCGACACATCGTGCTGTACATATCCAGTATAACCTGACCTCGCTTTGTATGAGCTTCCCGTACAATTAGAGATCAGCGTATACTGATTTTGCAACGCTCGATTGGTCGTCTTTCGAAGGTACCTAATCTTAACGAAGCCGAAAGGCACTTGTTCTCCCCGTCTTTGCGATCATTTTTTTGTTCTAGACCATACCTGGGAACCTTCTTGTTATGGAGATATTGGGGATCAAAGTTCCAACTTTTTCACAAGTTTTTTTTTAAATAGGTACATGTTTTTAATGTAAGATTTTTACTTTAAACACCTCCACGACACCCGTACTATTCAATCTATCCATCAGCACAATTCTTTGAGTGCGTTCCATCGAGTCTTACCGTAAACTGTGATTTTACACCCCAAAAAAAAAGTCGTTTCCCAGCAATAATTTTTGCTTAAAAAGTTACTTAGTTTGATGTACAGAATGCTTGGTTGACGGTTTCGTGAAGAGTCTGTTTACACCCAATATTTGAAATAAAACATTGAAACAAACCAATCCTGGCAGAAGTATATGTGATCGCGGTGTAGGTATTGATATCAGCAGAAGGGGAACGCACCAGCTCCATCGCCCATTCATCTTGACGTAATAGGTACTTGAATCGCTGTTTACGAGACTTACTGTTGAGTAAGTAAGTACTGGTCAACTTTTTGTCGGCAATAACATAGAGCACTCATAAAAATACGAGTGCTCCAAGTATTTCTTATTTTGTGTGCTTACACTTTGACCTGTTCGTAAGTGGGTTTCTTAGAAGCCCAATAGCGTATTTTTTTATGTATGACTAAGTAAATATTTAATTATTGTTTGACATTCCTGCCTCGTTTGTTGGTCGTGATGCGACTGCTAGCTGAGCGTGAGGTCTTGGGTTCGATTCCCAGGTCAGGCAGTGTTATCGTGTTTTTCCATCACTAATTTCTCAGCAGCTGCAACTGTGCCTGGATTTGTGCCAGATTGATGGCAATAGCCTTACGAATAACTGTCGAAATATGGGAGTACCTAGGTAGTAGGTGTAAGGTACAGCTCTGCTTAACCCTTAGGGGATTACAGGCGGGAAGTTATGTTATGTTAATAATGTAGTTAAAGTTGATACTTCTCGACCAAAAAATAACATAAACTAATCTAGGTAATTAGCGGTCTTATAGTCAAAAAAATGATGCAACGGTACTTTTATCATAGGCCGAACGAATTCCTGAATTGCTAAAGATCAGTATTTCTCTTTTCCAGAATGCCTAGAATACGTAACAAACGAACCGTATCCCTGTAACCTGTTCGGAGGAGTACAGAGATACTTGGAAGACGAGAAACATTGTTACGGGTACACCCTGACGGCCATCTTAGCTGTAGCGGGGGGACTGGACGCGGTGAAGGGGCAATATCCTCACATGGTAAGCATTAGTCTAGTTAACATTGAGGTGCATGGATGAAATGCCTGAGACTAGGAATGTTGATGGATGGAGAGGAAGGCCAAAGAAAAGATGGATGGATTGTGTGAGAATTGATAATAAGAGAGAAAGGAGAAAATGGTGCCGTGACGTCTGACAGGGGAGAATGGAAGAAGAAATTGTGTAGCGCCAAGAGGAATGGGACAGCGGCAGGAATATGATGAAGAGGTGCATGGAGAGGATGACGGAGATGAGCACTAATCTCTTGACCACGAGCTACTCGCACAAACGATACGTATTGCGATACCAACTTCGCAGAAGACAAATTAACGAAAACAACACCACCTTACGCGATGGACCGGCAACATCTTACATTCTAATTCTTCGTAATCAGTACTTTTACGTTTTTTTTTTGTATTTTCTATCTACTAATACATAGTTTCATAAATCTGATTTGTATTAATTTTATTTTATGTAAATATGTTTTGTAATGTATTACCACAGCATGTCAGTTCATACGAAAGTAGCTAGTCCACCAGCACATACCTAGTAGACCGTCAACGTGAACAAAATGGCCCTATCCAGTAGGTACAAAACTAAGTTGGTGGAACTTTACTAGCACTAATCTAAATTTGTCACTAAGGTGTGTTATGTTTAAGTGTCTTATCTACTTGTTACAGGCGTTGCTAGGATTTGGAGACGACGCAAAAACAGCTGACTGGTTGTGTGGAGGCACTCTCATCAGCCATAGGTACATCCTCACTGCTGCTCACTGCAAGTCTACTCATCACTTGTAAGTGCTTTACTTACTTTAACAATACTTTTTTCCCAGCATATACTGTCCCACTCCAGGGTAAAGATCTCCTTCCACGTCTCCGCGCGTCCTACTTTCAGTTCGTCCCACTATGTCCTTCGTGGCCTGCCGCGACCCGCCTCACCGTCTTAGGGCACCATTTATGCGTCATTTTGGCCCACAGTTTCGTCATGCGGCAGACATGTCCTGCCCAGTCTAATTTCAGTAGGTTAATAACTAACAAACAAAAAAAATAAAACAACACGACCAACCAACAACAACTGTTAACAATTTTATATTCATGGTGCATTTCCTAGTTGTCGCAAGATCTGCTCCTAGCTGGAAATGAAGAAAGCACTATCCGTGTGATATGATACTGTTGCCTAATACACTCAAATACCTACTAGTTTTCACTAACTTGGTGACACCTAAATGAATCCGTGTAAACACACAGTTACATTTTCATTGGTCGACTCAGCGTGAAGTTGAAAATCTCATAGAACAATAATATTTGGGCGCTCATTAAGGAAAGCTCGTGAGGCTCGGTTACTGAAAACGTCCATTGATCCCAGTCATAACAAAATCAATCTCCGAAAGATTGGGCACAGGTGTAGGAACCTACCACACACACCACACCACACCGCACAAACACCCATCACACCACCACACCACCATCCATAGGTGGGTACACCTCTGCTTGTTAGCACACAGCTTGCAAATAGGGTCGCCCCCAATAACATATGACTTATAATATAAAATGTCTGGCGAAATGTGGTTTTTGACCATAGGTACCTTCTGCTTCACCCTTCGGAGATTACAGGCGTTATGTAATGTTGACTTTATTCTCCACAGAGGTCCAGTAAAACACATAGCTCTAGGCATACTCAGACGCTCGGACCCTCCCGAAACATGGGAGCTGTACAACGTGAAGGATATCATCGTTCATCCCGAGTACAAACCTCCTTCCAAGTACCATGACATCGCACTGCTAGTCACTGACAGATGGTAAGTACACCCTATGTCTCATCCATCGCCACTGCTCAAAAAAAATTTAAGGAAAACATCGTGCAGATACCGGCAAAAACTTTGGAGACATGTAACATCTACCAATCTGCAACAGGCCGCTCCCATCAGTCAAGGGGAAGTCGTCGAGGTAGGCCGATTGTGCTACTGAAATTAATCATATTAGCAAATATATTATCTCCTATCTACTTCTCTCTGACAGGAAAGCTCGATTTCCACCAAAGCGGAGACGAGCGAATTGGACAGAAGACGTGCGGGAATCGACCAATCACAATACTTGTAGTCTACAACGCTCTTCTGTCTTCTTTCTTTCTTTTTCGTGTGGTGAGTGCGTACCCTGGTGTCAGTTTTTATGCCGCCCGTGGGTCTCTTACTTGGCTTTACATGCCGTCGAGAAATATTTCTCAGGCATGCTGGTGTGGTTTCCTCACGTTTTCCTTCACCGAAGCAAGTGATAATTATGCAATACGCACATGAATCTGAAAAATAGGTGCGTGTCTTGGGTTCGAACTCGAGATCTATGACTTAACTTGGTAGTCTGACTGTCACACCTCACACCACTATATTACTGCTGATTCGACGTCTCTTTTGTGATTTGTAGAATCTTGCATTTCTCCGCTTTGATGGGAACTAGGCCTTCAAAAATTAACTACCATTTCAGGGTAAAATTCACCTACTTAATATTGCCCGCTTGCTTGGACACCGGTGACACTGACGGAAGCGTAGCGTTCGCGACTGGATGGGGATCCCTTGGACATCGCAAGAGCTTGGCTGATACATTGCAAACTGTGAGTTTTACATAGCAGATCTTTAATAACTACTGCTTACCTAATTAGGAACAGTGGTGGCCTAGAAAGTAAGGTCCCGAACATACAGCTCTTTCTTCGCGCCGCCGCTGGCAAGACAGTAATTTGAAATTGTGTTGGCCTTAAACTTGGGCACTACAACGAAAATTTCGGTGGCAGCGCGGAGAGGACTTTGACTGCTTGTTTAGGGGCACAAAGGGCAGAATAGGAGGGAGAATACTTTGTGCAATTTCGTTCATCACCAATTCCTCAAAATCGTAAAAGAAAACTTTATGAAAACATCGTGAAGAAACCAGCATTATCTTACAAGCAAAAAATCGAATAAAGCCAACCCAGTCGACCCGCGTGATCGAGCGAGTCCACAATGAGAACAATATCAACATACCTTATTTAATATTTTCCCCTCAACCTTTCAGGTAGCTCTCAGTGCCTACAGCGAGTCAGAATGCACAGCTTTCTACCCACCACACAGACTGCTCCTGCACGGGTACAACCACACCACACAAATGTGTTATGGAGATAAGGACCAGATTAACGATACTTGTGAGGTAAGAACATAACATCACGTCTGAATTTCTTGATGGAGTGGCCTCCAACAATCAGCCTACGTACTTGTACAACCTATCACTCAAACTTAGCAATGATACACTTCTACTAGCTTGTCATGGGTTGGCTGCGTCAGTGAAGATTTGGAATCATATTTTGGGGTAACTGTAGTGAGAGGGAGGATATTTTTAAGGCCCAGAAACGGTATATTAGATCTATGTCAAACCTTAAAAGCACAGACAGCTGTGAACCTGTGTTTCGGTCTCTCACGATACTGACTTTTCCATGTTTGTACATATTGGAGGTGGCAATTTTTGTAAAAACCTATTGTGAAAGTTTTTAAATCTAAGGTAACTGCACTACTTTTTGGCAAATGTTATTACTCAGTGAAATACTTTCTAAATGATTCGAATTTATCCAGATTATGATTGTTATAATTAATTGCAAATTTGACCATGTTGCCATGTGCTTAAGTACCTGAGTATAATATTATTAATTGACCTCACTTTAATTT
Source organism: Noctua janthina (assembly GCA_963576755.1). Classification (NCBI taxonomy): domain Eukaryota; kingdom Metazoa; phylum Arthropoda; class Insecta; order Lepidoptera; family Noctuidae; genus Noctua; species Noctua janthina. The sequence goes on along the minus strand of OY755080.1, from coordinate 8,750,201 downwards.
CTGTTTTGTTGACATTATTTTGATTGTATTAATATTTAAATTTATGTAATAATTTGTACGCCGTAAGGTAGACTGCGTGGCGACCACGCTTTTGTGCGGACAACCAGGTAACAGAATAAGCTTATAACTTTGTGATTTTTCATGATACAGTTTTGAAATTTTGCACATTTCTTTACATAAAAATACTCGACACGTGTTTCAGGTTTCGCATATACTAAAACTAATGCCGGGGTCGGTGTCTATGTCTATCCTAGTGCCGGTTTTCATCCAAATCCAAAAGTAAAAGAAAGAGTTAGTTTCACATTTTAAATTAATATTTATTGACATATTTACTACAACACTAGCCGCTGTCTTCTAACAGAATCACAAACACTCTAACAATAACATCTTCAATTAATCAGCAAACAAATCAATACAGGGTTGGTCTCCACGAGCGCGTTGAGGATCCTCAGCATCTCCTACAGTGAAAGACAATAAGATATTTATGCTTAAAATGGGTGTAAAAATACCCTTAAAGAAGCCGAAATATACTTGTTCCCGTTATTGATTTTTTTTTTTTTGGTCTGGAGCGTACCCAGCAATATAAAAGCTACGAGATATTGGACGACAAAGTTCCAACTTTTCCACACAAGTTTTTAATGTTATAACTTTACTTTAAATACCTTTATGACCCCTACACTATTCAATGCATCCATCAGTAAAATGTTTTGATTGCGTTACATTGAGTTCGACCTTAAAACGTGATTTTTCATCCCAAAAAAAAGTCGAATCCCAGCGATAATTTTTGCGTAGAGTAATTAATATGTACAGAATGCTTGGTTAGCCGCTTCGTGAAGGGTCCGTTTACACCTTGTATTATATTGATGAGGAAAAAAAGAGTAAATTACTAATAGCGTGACGGTTGGCAGAGGAGAATGTAAGAAAACGAGCCAACCTGTTTAATGATTTCACACGAGTGCAGAACAGTGGGCAGCATAGTACTCCTACTGTTCGAACGCACAGAACAGAACAGTACTGTCTTGAAAGTAACCAAGGCAGAACAGTTAATAACTCGCCGGTCTATTTTTTCGGGGCAGTTTGCTCTCCCCACCACCATTCTCGCTCGTCTGTCTTGTGGCTGGACTGGTGTGAACGCGTGCACGCTTCCTGACTTGTTTTAAGTTTTTCTTTCCTATTTATTTCATTCTTTACAATTTCAATTAGCGCATCCAGAGCTATTTGTGATACATTTTTGAGTAAATGGCGTAAATATTGCCGTTGTCGTCGTCGACGCTCCATCGCTATCACTCGCGGACTGTCCTGTATTTAAACGCCACTGTCCTTCCAAACTGTTCTTCCTCACTGTTCTCCCCTCTCGAGGGTACGTTACTGTCAAGACAGTACTGTTCTCTGCGTTCAAACAGTAGCAGTACTGAGCTGCCCACTGTTCTGCTTCACGGTGTTGCCCTCGTGTGCAACCAGCATAACTAACATGGGACAAGTGCAGGAAGATGATGATTACAGGGATAAGATGATGATATTTTTAAAGGACCTTACCTAAAAACCCCATAACCATTTCTTATTCCACCCCAGGGTGACAGCGGTGGTCCACTGCAGGTGCATTCGGAGCTATCGTCGTGCGTGCACACAGTAATAGGTGTGACGTCACACGGCAAATCCTGCGGCTTTGGCGGAGGCTTCGGCGTCTACAACAGGGTCTCCTACTACGTGCCTTGGATTGAGAACATTGTGTGGCCTTGAGGAGAAAAAATCTTGAAAAACTGGAGATGTGAGAAATAAAATTGTGACGTGCCTTTAGAGGTTTAATATCTCCCCTTTCAATCTTAATTACTTAACCAGATAACCAGCCAACAACTATTAAAAATACAAGGAGCTCGTGGCTAAATAATAACAGCCGCTCGGATCGATCTTTAGGTTAAGCCGTGCTTGCCTAGGTTGGTCTGTGGATGGGTGACCACCCATTACATACCGAGTTTCCTCCGTGCCTCGGAAAGCACGTTAAGCCGTTGGTCCCGGCTGTCATTTGTAGATCTTTGACAGTCGTTAGATGGTCAGTGGCCCAAAAAGTCTGACAACCAGTCTTACCAAGGGATATCGTATAACCCAGTACTAATTGGGTTGTGGAGGTCAGATAGGCAGTCGCTCCATGTAAAATACTGGTATTCAGCTGCATCCGGTTAGACTGGAAGCCGACCCCAATATAGTTGGGAAAAGGCTAGGCAGATGATGAACTATTAAAAATACAACTCGCAAGATTCCTCTCTGTGTGTATGTTCGTCCATCCAAGAACCGACCGCGGCAGAAGAAGCTTAACCTTCATCCGAACTTAGAAGCAGTCATCATTTTTACCCCTCTTAAACCGGAAAAGTCAATTGTGGCTCATCCACTCAAAAACTGACCTTGGTAAGCGGAGCTTAACATTTCGATTTTAGAGGCTGGTTAACTACTCCCGAAAGTCTGTCTTGTCTTGGAGCGTGAGAGCATCAACATTTCTCATCCAAAAACTGCCTCCTCAGACCAGTCTGTCACCTACTCTAACTTCTACCTCCCGTCTGACCTACTTGCATCTCCTCAAGGTATAGCCTGCATCCAGGTGCATAAAGCAGCAATTCCTGCGGCTTCGGTGAGTAGAACAGGCGTGAGTAGACTTTTCGGGGAGTTGAAGATAAATAAAGATGTTGAAATGTCGTTTTCACCCGACGTGGCTGCCTTGTTGATCGAGAGGTCGCAGGCACGACTGCTGAGCATGCAGTCCTGGGTTCGGTTCCCGGGTCGGGCAGTGTTATTGGATTTTGCCATCAGGAATTTCTCATTATCAGCCACAGAGTTTGGATTTGTGCCCGGTTGATGGCAAAAGGCTCGCTTCCTATTACATGGGACTTAAAACATGACTGGCGAAATGTGGGTGTACTACTAGGGTACACCAATGCCAAAGATAAGGCTTATAATTTTCGCAGTCTTTGTAGGTTATGTACGTCTTACTAATACTTTGGCGATTCTGATGAATGAGGTGTCAATTGATTTGTTAATTGTCCGGCTGACATAGGCTACATTTTATGTAAAAAAAAGTAAATTAACAAATGTTACAAACAAATCTTATTGAGAGGGTTGCCAAGTGAAGGAGAGGAAAATTCTGAGTTCATAGATAAATACAACATTTAAAAAAATCCTGGTCAGATAGGCAGTCGTTTCATGTAAAAATTCTGGTATTTAGCTGCATCTGATTGGACTGACCTTTTTTTTTTTTTTTTTTTTTTGGATGGGAAATCATCAAATGACCCCCCCCACTCTGGGCGGAGCGGAAGGGAGTGTCAGACAACAGTCCCGCAGCTCTGGCAGGCATCGGCCCATGCGGACCCCTACTCGGTTGCTGACATCTCTTTGAGGCGCGCGTGGAACACAAACGCGCCGTCGACACGGCCTGTCGTCATAAGACGGCCGGACGGCGAGCTAGCCCATAACTCGCCGTCCACAGGCCCGCGCCTAAGGTGGCCGGGAGCCACCACGTGACCCCCGACGCCCAGGGCGTCTCCCGCGGCGGCTGGGACGTGAGGTTCTTTCCCTCTCACGTCCCGCCACCTCCTTCACTAGCATGACTGCTTCACAGAAGGTGGTGACGGCTTCCCATTCCCTCTCGCTCCGGACCATGGCTTGAACCAGGGCCGGACGCGAGAGATCGCCGCCGCCAATCGCCGCTACAAGGACACGGCGGTGCTCCGCCCAAGCGGGGCAGACCTCTACGGTGTGCTCCACCGTGTCCTCCGGACGATCCTCGCAGTGGAAACACCCGGGCGTTTCCTCCCGCCCGATTCGGTGCAAGAACCTCAGGCGGTAGGTGAGGGCGCCGTGGCGCCTCTCTAGCCACTCCTCAAAGAGGGGACTTATCGCCACTATGGTAGCGTGCCCTGCACGGGGTTGCAACAGTCGCTCTCTCCATGTCGCCATGATATCACGCCGGAGGTCTGTCCGCTGAGCGGCAATTTGCCGCGGCAGCGGAGTTTCCCCCCGACGTAGTGCCTCCGCGCGCCATTCATGCAGGCGCGCGAGGACTATCGCCTCCAGATCCCATGGCGGCAATCCGGCAAGGAGGCTAGCCGCCTCGCCGGAGATCGTGCGGTACCCCCGGATTAGCCTTATGGCTATCACCTTTTGGGGCGTGTTCAGGTAGTGGGCGGCTTGCCGCCTTAAAGAACGCGCCCACACCGGGGCCCCATAAAGGGCCATGGACCGCACGACCCCCGCGTATAGCCTCCGGCAGGAGGCGTTTGGACCCCTCAGGTTGGGCAAGAGCCGCTTGAAGGCAGCCCCTGTCCGTTCCAGTTTGGGAGCCAAACGTCGGAAGTGCTCCACGAAGTTCCACCGGCTGTCGAGGACGAGTCCTAGGTACTTCAACGTCGACCCGACGCCGATGGAAACCCCTCCTGCCGTCAGTAGGGATCCCGACGGTGGCGCATTCCGAGGCCCATGAAAACACATGGCCTCGGACTTGTGCAATGCCACCTCGAGACCCAATTGCCGGATCCTATCCACGACTATCGCAACCCCGCGTGTCATGTTTTCGGCCGCCGCCTCGTGCGACCTCCCTTGTGCCAGTACCAGCGTGTCGTCAGCGTAGCAAACTACGCTGACGCCGGTAGGGAGGTCGGCGCCGGATGGTTGGACTGACCTCACAATAGTTGAAAAGGTGAACCAGAAAATAAAGAAACTGGTTTTTTTTATTCGTCCAGTATTTGTTAAATTAATCACCGCCATTCTGGATGTTAAGTTTCACTATTACACTGATCACCGCTGTACGGGTGTTTCAGTTTCACTATTCCGCTGATAACCGCTATACGGAATATTTCAGATTCACTATTCCACTGATCACCGCTATACGGGATGTTTCAGTTTCACTATTCCACTGATCACCGCTATATGGGATGTTTAGGTTTCACTATTCCACTGATCACCGCTATACGGGATGTTTCAGTTTCACTATTCCACTGATCAAAGCTATACGGAATGTTGCAGTTTCACTATCATACTGATGATTGCTATACGGGATGTTTCAGTTTCACTATTCTATTGATCACCGCTATACGGGATGTTTGAGTTTCACTATTCCACTGATCACCGCTATACGGGATGTTCAGTTTCACTATTCCACTGATCACCGCTATACGGCATGTTTCAGTTTCATAGTTACACCGATCACCGCTCTACGGAATGTTTTAGTTTCATAGTTACACCGATCACCGCGCTACGGTATGTTTCAGTTTCATAGTTACACCGATCACCGCTCTACTGGATGTTTCAGTTTCATAGTTACACCGATCACCGCTCTACGGGATGTTTCAGTTTCATAGTTACACCGATCACCGCTCTACGGGATGTTATAGTTTTATAGTTACACCGATCACCGCTCTACGGGATGTTATAGTTTTATAGTTACACCGATCACCGCTCTGCGGAATGTTTCAGTTTCATAGTTACACCGATCACCGCTCTGCGGAATGTTTCAGTTTCATAGTTACACCGATCACCGCTCTACGAAATGTTTCAGTTTTATAGTTACACCGATCACCGCTCTACGGAATGTTTCAGTTTTATAGTTACACCGATCACCGCTCTACAGGATGTTTCAGTTTTATAGTTACACCAATCACCGCTCTATGGAATGTTTTAGTTTCATAGTTACACCGATCACCGCTCTACGGAATGTTTCAGTTTTATAGTTACACCGATCACCGCTCTACGGAATGTTTTAGTTTCATAGTTACACCGATCACCGCTCTACGGGATGTTTCAGTTTCATAGTTACACCGATCACCGCTCTACGGGATGTTTCAGTTTCATAGTTACACCGATCACCGCTCTACGGAATGTTTTAGTTTCATAGTTACACCGATCACCGCTCTACGGGATGTTTCAGTTTCATAGTTACACCGATCACCGCTCTACGGAATGTTTTAGTTTCATAGTTACACCAATCACCGCTCTACGGAATGTTTTAGTTTTATAGTTACACTGATCACTGCCATACGGGTTCAATAAACCAAAACATCTATGGATCTACAAGGCCTACAATGTTTTCAAATACAAATATTAACTTCAAAAATTAAATAAAAGGAAAACACAATAGAATATAGAATAAACATTTATTAAAACTAATGGATTGAAACAAAATAGTTGCAAATTGTGACCAGAAGTTAAGAAGTGTAGATCATTATCTGCCAGTCATAGCCTTCCAGTCTAACCAGATGCAGCAGAACACCAGTATTTTACATGAATATCTGATCTCCACAACCCAGTTATAGGGTATTAAGATTTATTTTATTTATGTCAGCTTGCTGTGTCCCACTATTGGGCAAAGGCCTCCCCCATGGGTTTCCAATCCTGTTTACAATTGGCCCTCTCTCGCCAGCGTTTCTTGGGCTTGCCTCTGTTACGACGGCCGTCTTCACGCACCCACTGTGTGACTATCTTCGAAACTTGTTTCGATTAAGTAGGAATTTTTGACAAAAGTCGCAATAAATCAGTTAGACATGATCTTGAAAACTTATAACTGCCAAATTGATTGTTTTCTTTACACGAGAACATGAGAATAATGATCGATTTGGTGGGAATTGTTGTCAAAAGTTGCAAAGCAGAGCATAAGCAGAGGTGTACCTAATAGTACACTCACATTTCACCAGTTTTAAATACATGATCTTGAAAAGTTATGATTGTCAAATTGATTATTTTCATAACATGAGAATACGGAGATTAAAACAAGTAACACAAGTACGAACTTACGTTTTGTTCTTCCATCAGATCTTGATATTGTGGCGGCAAATACACACGCCACCCATCCAACCCATCATAACATACCTGACGACTCGCAAAATCAGAGTCGCGTAACCACAGTTATCGGCGATATTAAGATGCATAAACATAGGACACCATACACAACACCCGTCGACTGACTGAACGAAGAGGGAGCGTCCTTCCCACATCCTTCCCTAGCATTTGTTTTTATTCGCAGGAACAGCTCCATGTTGCCGCGTCTTTGGTTGTAAGTCACAACATTTTACGAAAATATCTTACAGGAAACGCGACGTTCATATTACTATTAAATTCGTCAAAAATCCTGAACACCTTTACACTTAGCTGTTTTGACATGGAAAGAAAAATTCAAGTGCCTTTACACTTACTTAATAGTTTTTTCGACACTATTCTTATAAATATTTTTCAACTTTTTACAACACGCACGCCATTTTTTTTGCTATTCTTCAAAAGTTCAAATTCTCATTTCCCACCCAAACGTTCAATTGGTTAATTGAACGTTTCTGGCACGTTTAATATCAAAACTTAATAGTTAGGTTGAATAGGTTCTTATTTGCGCCTTATCCTGAAGAAGTCATTAAATGTAGTATATCAAGAAATATCTTAATACATAATAATTTTATAGACTCTTTTTCTGCCTCACTATTTCCCATAATCGGTAGGTAGTTCCTGAGATAAATGCGTCAAAACATACAAATTACTCAACTCTACACTATTGTAGTAGGAGCGTGTAAACCTTTAGCGCAATCTTATAATGCATGAAACTAAATAAAGCCTGATGTTCTGTCCACCCGACCGTACCTATAGATATTCTGCTTAAACTTTTAACTCATCCATCCTCCAGCAAACATCGGCTATAGAGAAGTGCTATCCGTGTAAAGCCGGGGCGGGTCGTTAGTTATCATTAAATTTATTCATCAATCCCTCAAGTTCATGAAATAGTTTGAGCGTCAATTGTGGCACCAAGAACTGACGGGTAAGACGTGTAGCATCGCCATGGGATCTGGAGAAGATTGTCTTCGCGCGCCTCCACGAATGGCGCGCGGAGGCACTACGTCAGGGGGAAACTCCGGACAAATTGCCGCTCAGCGGACAGACCTCCGGCGTGATCTCATGGCGACATGGAGAGAGCGACTATCGCCAGCCCGTGCAGGGCACGCCACCATAGTGGCGATAAGTCCCCTCTTTGAGGAGTGGCTAGAGAGGCACCACGGCGCCCTCGCCTACCGCCTGACGGAGGTGCTCACCGGACACGGTTGTTTCGGGAGGTTCCTGCACCGAATCGGGCGGGAGGAAACGCCCGGGTGTTTCCACTGCGAGAATCGTCCGGAGGACACGGTGGAGCACACAGTGGAGGTCTGCCCTGCTTGGGCGGAGCACCACCGTGTCCTCGTAGCGGCGATTGGCGGCGGCGATCTCTCGCGTCCGGCCCTGGTTCAAGCCATGGTCCGGAGCAAAAGGGAATGGGAAGCCGTCACCTCCTTCTGCTAAGCGTAGGCACGGGCCTGTGGACGGCGAGTTATGGGCCAGCTCGCCGTCCGGCCGTCGTATGACGACAGGCCGTGTCGACGGCGCGTTCGTGTTACATGCGCGCCTCAAAGAGATGTCAGCAACGATGTAGGGGTCTGCAAGGGCCGATGCCTGTCAGGGCTGTGGGACTGTTCGAAAGAGATACTGTGGCTCTGGAACACTGGGGGGGGGGGGTAGGGGGGACATTTGATGAAATCCCATCCGAAAAAAAAACACGTGTAGCATAGCCTTCTTCCGTTCCTAGAAGCTGATTAACTCCTCCCTAAAGTCTGTCCAGCATTGGGGTGGGGTATGGAAGAGAAGTGGCAAAAAAAATTCACCCACCCACGAACTGCGTAGTCAGCTAGTCTCCTTGCTTCTCTATTGTCTGCCCTATCTCCATTTCTTCAGGTTGTAGCGACACTAAAAAAAGTATCACAGCAACATAGAACAAAAAGTACTACAGCGCCATCTACGATACAAATGAAGAACTAACATCGAAATTCTGAAGTCATCAGTCTAGCCCACTAGACACAACACCCGTGTGGTCGGAGGATCCTCCCTTTTCTATAGGAGATGAACAATTTTATATCCTAGTGCATAACCCTCCTCCAGATGCACAAGTAGCTACCGTCGTGCGTGCACACAGTGATAGGCGTAACGTCACACGGCAAGTCCTGCGACTTCGGCGGAGGTTTCGGCGTCTACGAGAGGGTCTCCTAGCCTTGGATTGAGAACACCGTGTGGCCTTGAGGAGAGAAGGACACATGACACTTTAGCTCGGTGCACACTCGAAACCAGCGCTTGTGTATGGAATCCTCACAAGGTTACCTAAACAGTCATGCTGGAAAAAGTGCAAACAAAATCTCGGATACCTCCCCAAACATGTTTGGATATTATCCATAATATATGTGTGTACCCCACTAAGTTGCTTTTAGGACGTTTGACTTTGAATTTTAATTCCCTTAAAGTGTGGCGTGCTGTTGACCAAATAACAACAGGGTATAAAATTATACATGGTTATACCGACGCCTCGGATTTACATGCGGAGCTGTGGCAAATCTTTGTTCCAAATAATTGTAATCGCTCTGGAAAACATAATTTATTAAATGTCCCATTTTGTTGCACTGTAGCTCGACCCACCTCGCCTAGACCGCGTATGATTGGGATGCTCAACGCGCTCGTGGAGACCAATCCTGGACTGGACTTGTTTGCTGATGAATTGAAGATGATAAAGTTAGAATGTGTGTGGTTCTGTGAGAAGACAGAGTAAAATTTTTTATTAATTTAGTATTAATGGCTTATACTGTACTAAATGTAATGAATGAATGAGCTAGGCCTCTAGCTTATGGAATTGCCTAACAGTTGAAAGATTAAAGATGTGCATTGTTTGATCAGTATTATTTATCCCTTAATGAAAATAGGGTTATTTTCATTTATCCAACTATCAAATGCTTCGGTGTGTTGGCTCTACAGCCTCATCAACTAGCCTTTTCCCAACTATGTTGGGGTCGGCTTCCATTCTAAGACGTAGCTGAATACTAGTATTTTAGATGGAGCGCCTGTCTTTCTGGCCTCAATCATTCTAAAACTATTAAAAAAACTTGTTTGCAGTAACAGTAGCGCTATCTATACCAACGGCGTGCCTTCATGGTTGGATTCGCCATTGTGGTAGCTCGTGTACGCGCCTCTGATCCGTAACAGAATGAAATATGGCTTGTAATAGTGCCTAGTTATTTAGTTGCCTAGTCAACGGTAACAATAACTAAAAACACAACAAAAAGTTGCCACGTTCGAGAAAAGTCGTCATCATTATTTTATTTTATTAATTTATGGTCATTTATAGAGAACCCTGTATAACTGGGACATATGTATGCCAACGGATTAATGCCAGATATTTCTAATTAAACAACAAAAGAAAACTGCAATACAATACAAAATTACATAAGGTTAAATTTAGATAACAATTTTGAAAAATTTAAAACAAAAAAGTTTGAATAATTTATAAAAAATAGTAAATTATTTTATTTTAATTTTAAATTTGATTGTGAACATTTTACATTTTATTTGACATGGATAAGTATTGTAATAATTTAATTTTTATAGGTTATTTTGATGTTAAATTTTGATAGTATTGTGTGGTGTGATTTGTTTTTGATTATTTTAATTACTAACATTATTTTTAAGTGTACCTACTAACAAAATTATGGATCGTAGTGTCTGAAGTAAATGAATTGAATAATAGAATAAAAGATAGTAGATGAATCATCATCATTATTACCGCTGTCTGTGTCTATAGCAGTTCTCTGTTGGGCAAAGTCTTCTATAATCGCACGCCAGTTTATTCGATCTTCAGTTACCTCTACTAGCCATGCTATAAAGATCGGCACACGATCTAGTCCTATTTAGCGTTAGCCCATTACTAAGTTTCCTTTCAAAAACACGTCTAACATTTATCGGATAAACGGCTAATATTGCCGACCCATGCCACTTTATCATAGTTATTCCGTATGCTATGTTGACGGTACCATAACTAATTTACGAACAAGTAGACGGAAACATTGCTAATGTAAATCCTTGCCGACCGTTGTGGTAAATGGACGCATGTACCAGAAAATGGACTTAAAGCCAGCTGTTTTATTGTTATTCTGTCTTCGGTTCTTTTATGTTTTATCTGATTTTCCGATTGTGGATGAAGGTAAGCAGTTTATAACTAGTATTGTTTCAACTATAGTGCTTTCATAACGATACTGACTACTGGTACGGACAAGTCGGTGAACAAAACGTAGATAAACAAAAGTGATTTGGTCATATTATCAAATCAGTGATATTGAACGTCATAATTACATGTCAGTCTGTCCCCCTAAGCTAGGGTTGCCATCACCTATATTGACAAAACCGGGGAAAAACATCAAACCCCCGGACATTTGGGTGAAATTGAGATTGTTCCCGGGCACCCCAGAAAATTTAACAGGATAGATAAAAATACCTTTAAGTAGTCAGTAGTGAGTGATCATGCGTGAATCCAAACAAAAATGGGCGCGGTGGAGGCGTTCGGTCGACCCTATTTTGCAGCACCAGACTTGGCTTCGATAATGGTGTTTTTACGGATAATGTGTTAAGTAAGATTTGTTGTAATTGATTGACAGCTCGCGTCGTTTGCTTCAGGTCTCCGATAAGTTACTGTATTTTGACTGTTCCTGCAAAATTATGCATTAAAAATCGAATTATGTAGTTCGGAAAGTTTAAGTGAACCAAGGAAGTTAAAGCGAGCTCGCGAGCTCGAAAATTTGTGCATTTCGATCGATTAAAATTGGATTCAGACGGTGGTGTTAAGAAACTATAACACAAAGTGCTACATTAAATATTTTGCGCCCCCTAATCGGGACGCCCAAATTCACCTAATGCCTGGTACACACGGTCTTAGCAGGCTTGGATTCCACTGTCACACAAAGGGTGACCAGGTTTTCGCCGGACTCTTTCTAAAAACCCGGCCGGACAACCTCCAAACTAGCACAAATCCGGGGAAACAATGACGGATGGCAACCCTACCCTAAACATCCACCCTATAGCGATAATTGCTTTCGAATATCTTATTAGCTATAATCACGTGAACGTTGGTCATATGTCCGTATACGCTACTGCAAACACCGGATCGCTAATTTCTCAAACTTATTTAACTTTTTTGTGAATGTGTAGGATGCTTATTATTAGCTGTTTTGACTTGGAAAGAAAAATTCTAGTGCGAGCAGGGTTTGAACCTGCGACCTTCCGATTCAGTACACCGGACGTCTTCACCAATTAGACCATCGCACTCTGTTCACAACTCTCGAAATTTTCGTTCCATTAATAACGTCTTACGGTGACGTTAGCGCCATCTATTTAAGAAAGTATCGAACTAACTTAATTGTCAAAAAAGCTATAGTTCCCTACGCAGGGTTTGCGTATAAAAATTTTAAAAATTAGTTTGGTATGGCGACTTCTATACAGCATTGATTTGGCTGTAATGTCAACGTGTTGGTTTAAGTTAGTTCGATACTTTCTTAAATAGATGGCGCGTGACAGAGTAATTCCAGTGTGGGAAAGAGATGACGCTAGACGACCTGTATAGCTCTGTCTCTTTCCCACACTGGAATAACTCCTGCATTAAGACGTTATGGTAACCCCCCTGCTCCAGCTCTTACAGAGAGAACGCAGTTGTCCCAGCAGTAAAACATTATAGGAAGATAAAAATACAATGTTTCTATTAGTTTTAATGTACTTATACTTGTAACTGTTAAACGATTTTCTGATAATTCAAAATAGTTTTTGTTAAATCTTTAGGTACCTACGTAAATAACTTTTTACGTTAGGTAAAATACATAAATAATACATGACATCACTTCTGTGATCCCCGACGGGTTAGGCGGAGGGACCTGCAGTGCTGGTAGTACCGCAAGTCCCTCCAGGACTCCCAGGAGTCCAGTTACGTATGATATTCCCATGTAATAGAGAACGAGCCTACTACCAGCAACCGGGCTGAAAACCGGACTTCGTGGCTGCTACTGAGAAAATCCTGATCAAACCTAAAAAAACTTTGCCCGTGTCAATAACACTGTCGCTATTCAGCATCGATACAGAAATGTGTCAGCCCTCTACTCGTCGTTGCCGGATGTCGCCAGAAACTGTCGCGAATTTGTATCGGTACAGTAATAATAGAATAGAATAGAAAATGTTTATTTCAGACCGGAGTCCATAGGGTTAGTAACAATTTTACTTAACTTCTAGTGTTAGTAGGTTACAGAAACATAAATACAATTAAAATTCAGCGTGGAGCCGCATCCACCTCCACAGCATCGGGGAATCCCATCGATCTGCACATACACTGAGAATACTGTATAATGCTGGTGGCAAAATTATAACAGCCGCTCGGATCAATCTTAAGGGTGCTTGCCCAGGTTGGTCTGTGGATGAGTGACCACCCATTACATATAGAGTTTCCTCCGTGCCTCGGATAGCACGTTAAGCCGTTGGTCCCGGCTGTCATTAATAGATCTTTGACAGTCGACGTTACAGGTAGTCAGGCATAATAAAGAATATTCTATCGTGGCCTACCGTGCACGTCCTACATTTAGTGGAATAACATGTTGCTCATATATTCCAGGTTCAGCGTGCGTGATGGAAGACGGCACCGAAGGCATCTGCCTGAAACAATCTGATTGCCCTTATGTCAATGAAGATAAAAATAAATCACCTTACACGGTGGGTAAAAAGATGTCTTTTTTTACGTCAAAGCGATACAAACATCAAACGGTCGCGGTACGGTGGCTGTGTACCTTCGCCCACGTAGCCACGATTCCACTATCAGGTTGCTGTCGGACTCCAGTCGCTGTACAAACGCGATCCAGCATAGATCAAGAACTTCCTGTTCTTTCCCCCGAAACCGTCGGAAGTAGTAGTAGTGCGTTTGCATCGATACGCTAGCGATGGATCTCGAAACGTATAAGTATAGCCCAAACGGAAAAGTACCGGTACCGAGTAGTAGGTGACGTTGACGTGCGTGGGCGCGGCCTAGCAGCGTCTAAACATAGGTGACGTTGACGTGCGTAGGCGCGGCCTAGCAACGTTTAAACATAGGTGACGTTGACGTGCGTGGGCGCGGCCTAGCAGCGTCCAAATAGACACAAGAAATTCCCCTTTTAACCCCCGACGAAAAAAGAGGGGGTGTTATAAGTTTGACCGCAATGTGTGTGTGTGTCTGTCTCTAGCACCGTAGCTCTTAAATGAGTGAACCGATTTGGAAGCAGTTTTTTTTATTTGAAAGCTAGTTTCTTGGCGATGGTTCTTAGATACGTTTTATCAAAATCGGTGCAGCCATTTACTAGATATGGGGGATGAAAGTGGCTGTTAAAAATCGAATATTTTCAAATATACCCAAGTGGGGTATCAAATGAAAGGGCATGATGTACATATTACTATTAGACATGTTTTATCAAAACCGGCTCAGCCATTTTATTGACTTATCAAATATTTGTTCGCTTTTCTTTGTTGCGATGGGGGTTTTTTAAATTTTATATTTAATCATAATACATATGAATTCAAGAAAGAGTAACGGCAGTGTCGCCCGAAGGGAGACTGCCAGCAGTGCCAGACGATTTTTTTTAAAGGGCAACATCATCATCATCTGCCTAGCCTTTTCCCAACTACGTTGGGGTCGGCTTCCAGTCTAACCAGATGCAGCTGAATACCAGTATTTTACATGGAGCTACTGCCCATCTGACCTCCACAACCCAGTTAGCACGGGGTAATACGATATCCCTTGGTAAGACTAGTTGTCAGAATTTTTGGGCCACTGACTACCTATAACGACTGTCAAAGATCTACAAATGACACCCGGGACCAACGGCTTAACGTGCTTTCCGAGGCACGGAGGAAACTCGGTATGTAATGGGTGGTCACCCATCCACAGACCAACCTAGGCAAGCGCGGCTTAACCTAAAGATCGATCCGGGCGGCTGTTATTACTTAGCCACGAGCTCCTCACTCGCTTATTTGTTTTAAAGGGCTTTTGTAATAATTCCAATAATGATTTGTTGTTATTTTTATTTCAGTATTGCCAATATAGTGTATGGAATCCTATAGTATGTTGTCTTGATTGCCAATTCATTAAAAGTAGGTGAGTCTTTCCGTCAACATCATCACGAAGACACTACAAACTGCCTTGTCTCGTTACAGTTAGTGTTGTCCAAAACAATTAATTTAATTTGATACCCATCGGTGGACCGATGACCTGGTGAAGGTTGCAGGAATCCGCTGGATGCGAGTCGCACAGTACCGGTCAATGTGGCGACACTTGGGGGAGGCCTATGTCCAGCAGTGGACGTCTTCCGGCTGAAATGATGATGTCAAATATATAAATATGTTTTAATTAACCACGCGCGATGGTAAATTCCCGTGCCGTGGGGGAATCCCTAGTCATAGAGTATTTGAACTGACATTGATTGTTCCGTTCCGAAATAGGGATTCGCACAACATAAAATTAAAATTCTATTTTTTTAGCTGTAAGTTAAAACTGAAAACTAACGTATTTTCCATACAAATGCTATAGAAAAGTCACGCACGTTCCATGGGAAAGTTGATAAATCACTTATTAATGAGGCTGTGCTGGGTCTTAAAAAATTTCAGAACGTCGTCTGAGCTTATGTATATTTTTTTCAATCCCGCAAACGTGCGGGGTCCCACATGAGTAATCCCGCATTTCAGATCCCGCAAAAAGGTGCTGGATGTCGCGTCTGCGGGATTGGATTCCGTAATCAAAACTAAACCATATTGTGTTGTGCATTTGGTTGATTTTGAACTATAAGCCCAATTAACATAATTATATTTACGTGTTTCAGATTTTTTGCTAGTCTAAGTATGAAAATGTCACTGTAAGCACATTATTTTTACAATTTTTTTTTTTTTTTGTTTTCATTATGGGCTACAAGCTAACAAGACTTACTTATGTTTCAGTGATTTTTCATTTGAAGTAAAACTCAGTGAGTCTGGGAAAACTAAGCAACAACGTAAGTATGTATGACGGACCAGCACATCAAGCTACTAAAATTTGTCAAACTTTAATAGATTTTAAATTTTTTCGTTTCGATATTAGGTTCAAGGTTGATTGGGAAAGAACAATGGTCACTCGGCTAACATGCTTGGACTAGAAAAACCTAACTAAACGTAACTTGATAGAACATATATCATTTCATTCGCCTATATAAATAGGGTATAATAGGGTCAGGGTGTAAACAGACCCTTCACATAGCCGTCAACAAAGCATTCTGTACATCAAACTAAGTAACTTTACGCAAAAATTATTGCTGGGAAACGACCTTGTTTTTGGGGTGAAAAATCACGTTTTACGGTAGGACACTATGGAAAGCACTCAAAACATTGAGCTGATGGATGGATTGAATAGTACGGGGCTCGTGGAGGTGTGTAAAGTAAAAATCTTACATTAAAAACATGTATTTAAAAAAAACTTGTGAAAAAGGTGGAACTTTGACCCCCAATATCACTGTAACAAGAAGGTTCCCAGGTATGGTCTAGAACAAAAAAAATATCGCAAAGACGGGGAGAACAAGTGCCTTTCGGCTATGTTAAGGGTCTATTTACACCCTTTATAACTTAGTACGACCTTTAAAATATATTTTTAAAAGGGTCGGAGAATCAAGTAAGGTCAGGTTGGGAGTATGCTAGTCATTTCACCCTTATTTTATCCCTGACTTCTACATCACAGTCACTGTCAAAGAGACAGTGATGTTTATTCTCGTTAGTACAAGGTTGCTTTTGTGTTGCTGAACGACGGAACGAGGACAACCAGTAACTAAACATACGACTCTTTAGAATGATTTTTGTTTGACTATTACAGTAATGAAAAACAAAATAACAAAAATAGGTGACATTAGTCACCTATTTTTGTTATTTGGTTTTCCTCGAAAATCGAGTTAAAATAAGCTCCGAATTAATATTCGGAGCTTATTTTAACTCGATTTTCGAGCCACACTTGCCAAGGTCGGTCCGTGGGTAGGTGACCGTCCATTAAAGTACGTTAAGCCTTTGGTCCCGGCTGTTAGTTGTAGATCTTTGACAGTCATTACAGGTAATCAGTGGCCCGAAAGTCTGACAACCAGTCTTACCAAGGGGTATATTATCCAGTACTAACTGGGGTGTGGACGTCAGATAGGTAGTCGCTCATGTATAAGTACAATCTCCGGCTAGACTGGTAGCTAAAATAATTGGGAAAAATATAAACAGATGATAATAGTCGTTCTAGAACGTTCTCATGGCTGGGGCACAGTCACACAGGCCTCTCTATGAAAAGGAGTGAGCCTTGAATGCCTTCTTCTTTCAGGATGCCTCCAACTTCTTAATCTCCAGAATTTTCCCTGCAACAAATACGAAGAATTCAAAGATTTCGATGATAGCGTCCAGTGTTTTGACACTCCATATGAGACCCAAACCTTTGCAGTACGGGCATTAGATGATAAGAGGAATGATAACCATCATTTGGTAAGTTAAACACCATACAGGACAGGTGTGAGGTGGTATAAACCACCTCACACCTGTCCTGTATTCCCTGAACAGATAGACACAGAACCCCATACTTCCCCTACCTTGCTACTAAACTATCAAGCGAGTATCTGTCAGACCTCCTCGTCGTTCACTCGAAATTCTTTCAGTCGACTCTGAGCCCGAGTAGGGAGATCATACAACTTCAGTCCGCTTATATAAATAGGGTGACTGGTGACCGATACTTAAACATGTCATGTACTAATGATAACAAACAACTTTCCTAAAGAAACATTTGTTTTTAACGGCTAACAGCTGATAGGTCACAGGCGCGCGGCTGCTAATTTCATACGGTTGTTGTGTTATTGTGAAAATATTGTGTCTATAAAAAAATGTTTCTTTGGTAAATTTGTCACCACCCAAGTAGCAAAATCATGTCATATAAATGGTATAATAACGTTTTTTATTTAACTTCCAGCCATATTAAAATGGTTTTATAATAGTTTTTTATACGTAAATATAACGGGGGTTTGGGCGCAGATTATACAACATTTTAATCGTGTAGGAGTCGTTTTGCAGTCGCGTCAGCAACAATAACGTTGAGTAAAAATAACGTAGACATTGTAAGTTTAACTAGTAAGGATTATAATAGTTTGTAGTAATACTCTTATGTAACTATATCATCGTATTGACGTTTTTTTATGCTGGTGGTCGGTCTGTGGTACAAGCTAGACAATTTGTGTGACAATCTATTGTGTTGTTATAAAACTTAAAAAAAAAGTACAAGTCAAATGTTTTAATATTATTTATTAATTTAATGTAAAGAAAGCTTATTGTGGTGAAAGATGACGAGCGGTGCCTTTTAGTTGGGAATTTAAAATTTTCGATGATATGTATGATTATCTTCGTTAATATTATAATGGGCCTCCATAATATTGGTGTTTCAATATTATTTATAAAAATAAAATACATAATTGTCATCAATAATTTCCGCCATATTGCCAATAGACATTGGGCGACTGCATTTAGACATCTATATAACTATTGGTCTTATACATGTTTTTTGTATCATCTATGGCGTCCACCATGACGGTTGCAATTAGGGTTCTTAAGTTATATTAGAATAACGTTTCAACCTAAAAGTTACTTAAAGGTGGTATATACGACCTATTATGACGATTCTATAATAGTTAACTATAAAATCGTTATATAACTGTTTGTTATTTAAGTGTTGAATAAAAGGTTCTAAATTTACAAAACATGGCGACTCATCACTATTTTCTGACTGAAACGTTTACTCGACTTAACGTTATGTGACCGTCATATAAATTATTGAGATGACGTTTACAGGACACATTAATAAGACTTAAATTATTATAACCAATGCGTCGAACTGAATACTACTTTACAACTGTTTAGTTGCTGCAAAATTGTTATAAAGCCCTTACATGTCTGTTAGTTGTATAGTTCTAATATTATATAACTTTTTTGCTAGTTGGGCAGTCACCCAATATACTTATAGCTCTCTCGACAAATCGCCAAATCGCCAAATCGACAAATGGGTGTGTTTTTGGCAGTGGTTGAATGCACAATCTGTCTGACCTCTTCCTTTTTCTTTTGCCAAAACACATGCAAACAGAGAGATTTCTGTGCTGCGTAGAAGTGGTAATATTTCATTACTTCCAAACCCTTATAACCTGACGTCATACCAAAAAGTTTCTTAGCAGTCTGTTGGTTGCGCTACTTCTGTTCTCCAGCTAAACACTAGAAACTGGTAACCGGCACGGTTCTCATCATCTAATCGGAACATCTACCTTAATGCAAAATGGCCGCTTCTGTTACCAGGCTCTCATAGGTTACGGAGATAACCCAGACCATGCCAACTGGAAGTGCAGCGGATCTGTCATCAGCGACAAGTACATCCTCGCTGCTGCTCACTGTACATCAAGCTCTGCACTGTAAGTATGTGCCATTGTTTATATCATTACCGTGGTTCTTGGTGGAAACCGGCAAGGCCTAAAACCAAAAAATCCAACCGGTGACATCCACCAAATGGGATCTGGGACATTTGCGCGAAAGACATATGCGCGAAGGACACTTCCGCGAACCCACTTGCGCGAAAAGACATATGCGCACATGGACTTTTGGGCGATTAGACTTTTGCGCGAATGAACTTTTGCGCCCATAGACACTTACGCGCATAGACACATGCGCCCAGAGACACTTGCGCGAATGGACACTTGCGCGAATGAACTTTTGCGCAAAAGGACACTTTCGCGACTAGATTTACTCGCGACTGGCTACGGTTAGTCTGTAGAGTAAACATAACATCATATTATTTCTTATTTTCAATGAGATAGAGCGAGAGAAGTGGCAACACTGCCCGAGAGATATGTCAAATTAGTTTTTCGTATCTACCATGAATAGTGTTGCCAGATATAGTTATTGTTTAATCGATTTACAATATCGATTTTGAACAAAATAATTTTACTCTCTGTTCTAGCTTTTGGGTTTCATTAATGTCGATTTTTAAGGTCATTCAGTTGTTTTAAATGTATATTATGACAAATGGATATTGATGTATAGAACACTCTTGTTACTTTGTACAAAAAAGATTATTCAATCGATTCCGATTTAGAAGAACCTCAGTGTTATGTTTACTCTAAACTTCTACAGCTAACCTAACCTAACCATTCGCGTATAAGTCCTTTCGCGCATGTGTCTTTGTGCGTAAATGTCCGTTCGCGCATAAGTCCATTCGCTCAAGTGTCTATGCGCGCAACTGTCTATGCGCCCAAAGGTCTAATCGCGCAAAAGTCTAATCGCTCAAAAGTCCATGCGCGCATATGTCTTTTCGCGCATGTGGATTCGCGCAAGTGTCCTTCTCGCAAATGTCTTTCGCGCTAGTGTCCTGATACCACCAAATGTGGAGATTACAGATTATTCTTTCTCACAAAGAGTCCGCCCGCATATCTTATATTATTATTTCTTATTTACGAACAAATAAGAAATGTTACATTATTTTACCAGTTTAATAACAAATTTTGTCCGAAATTAAATTTAGTTAACTAAAAAACTACTGACCGCTGTCCGCTACCGAACATGGGCATCTTCCAAACTCCGCTACAATACCCTGTCACCTGTCTTCTGCAACGAGTCCACCGCACTGTAAATCTCGTCGATCCATCCAGCTTTCTCACTACGTTTGCCGATATTCTGCTTCTATCATATAATGCTTCTTCTATAATAATGCTATGTTATAATGAATCCTTCTTCAACAGAGGAGTCATCAAGTTTGCTGCATTGGGCGTACCAAACCAGGTAGACCAATACAAATATTGGCAGGTATACGACGTGGTCAAGATAATTGTCCATCCGGATTACAGGCCTCCTTCCAAGTACGATGACATCGCATTACTGGAAACAGGGTCTAAGTATGTATTACTGTAATACTTATCATCGTCCTCTTTCATCCGACATCCAGAACTAGACACACTCCTCCCCCAAGTATCGCCACATCAACTGGGTTTGTACTTCTTACAGCAAACGAATTCATGTGACCTTCATGAGAAGAACAATATGGAAAATTCAAAGACCTATGACAGACGCTACCTAAAAGTTTAACATTAAATTACAAAGTCGACTTGAAAGCGATTGCCTCTTGTCGTGGCTCTCAGGTCATCGGTCGAACTTTTGACCTTGCCAGCGTGGGTAAGCTCAAAAGTGCCTTCCGGTGCCCAGTCGTCTCTACACCATCTTTGAGTCCAAAGGCTGATATTAATCTGGGGGTACATTGGTCTCATCTGAGACCATCATCATCATCGTCCTGCCCTTATCCCAATTTATTTGGGGTCGGCGCATCATGTCTTCTTCTTCCATACTTCTCTGTTACTCGTCATCTCATCAGACACCTCCTTTCTTTCTTTTCTGAGACCAATGCCATTTAAATCTGGCAATTCTTCGGCACAGCGGCGACAGTTATAGAATGATTTATGATAGTATTTTTTTCAGGATAATGTACAATCATGAAGTGATACCGGCCTGCCTTCATAGGGGAATGGACCCGGGACCATTCGCCACGGCATCGGGATGGCGTGCGGTGGAAAAATCAAATCTGAATCCTCTGGCGGAAATTTTACGAGGTGTAGGTGTCATAACTGCTTAGCCCTTTTTCAACTATGTAATGGTCGGCTTCCAGTCTGATCACATGCAGAAGAATATCAGTATTTGATTAGATCTAAACCTCTTTAACCAAATTAATATTATTTTTCTTCCAGGCGGTTCTCAAGAGATTCTCCGACGTAAAATGTATGGAAGCTTGCTCAAAATATAGACATCTTCTAAATGGTTACAACAGGAACAAACAAGTCTGCTATGGGGATGGCGAGCAGATCGATGACTTATGTGAGGTAAGGCTGACGAGGAAACAATTCAATTAACGCTGGCACCTACATCAAGAAGGCATAAGCGGTTTCACACTCGAGATTTCGTTATTTAATTATTTGCAAGGCACCTTGGCTTGGACTTCCAATTCAATATAATGTACTCCCGACCGTTTTCACGTATCTTTGCGGGGCGTGGCCGTGGGTCCCGCGTCAAATGATCCCGCCTAGTTCATACATTAGGCATAGTAAGGCAAAGATTCGTAGAACAACTCTCAATTTTGTATCAAATATTTCACTCACCAAAAACCAAAAATTCAAAGGAATTTACCAACTGATGTGCCCGCGTAATGGTTAACGGCTCACTCTTACTCCCACACAGACAAGTCCAATGACCGAGCAAAGGAAACATCCCTGATTATCCGACTTCTGACACATGAAGCTCATAATAATATCCCACTTCTGATTTTATCAATCTATTTCTCTCCCCGCAGGATGACAGCGGCGGTTCCCTCCAAGTAAAAAACAACAAAAAAAAAGCCAAGTGTTTATACACCATAATTGGCGTCACATCGTATGGCAGAGCTTGCGGCCACTTCGGTAGTTCTGGCCTGTACACTAGGGTTGACTATTATGTCCCGTGGATTGAAAGTATTACGGGGATGTTAAGTTGAACAGGTCAGATTGTTGGAGAAGAAATAAAAGAGATATTGAAACAGAAAATGTTGTTGG
The DNA here is from genome assembly GCA_963576755.1 of Noctua janthina. NCBI lineage: Eukaryota > Metazoa > Arthropoda > Insecta > Lepidoptera > Noctuidae > Noctua > Noctua janthina. The sequence goes on along the minus strand of OY755080.1, from coordinate 8,727,741 downwards.
TTGCCAAACTGTTGTTTGAAAAATTAAAGAATTAGTGAATTTTTAGATATTTTATTTTATGTATTCAACATTTTATGGGCCTACACGCTAGTGTCAGTAGTAATTCACCTTGGCATTCAGTGCTTGCCGAGGTCGTTACGTGGATACCTGACCACACATTACATATCGAGACTCCTGCGTGCCTCGGAAAGTGCCGATCTATCATTTGTAGATCTTTGACAGCCGTTTGAGACGTTGAAGTTAGTTAGTGGACCGAAATTCATTTTCGGTTCCGGTTCTGGTGCTCGAAACGTAAACATCGTTGTAGTGCAGTCCTCAAACTTATTGCGATTAAAAATCATTTACGAACTGTTGGACACGGCGAATAGTGAGACAAATCAAAAGATGGGAAGATGACCTCAAGAAAATAGCTGGTCATGTATGGACCCGTTTAGCAAGAGACAGGAATACGTGGAAATCTTCAGAGGAGGCCCTTGTCGACAGACAAGCTGTTCCACACAAACATCCAGTTACCGATCATTCAAATGAAAGTTAGAATGGATTAAATTAATTTAGTTTTTTAGTATGTAGGCATTTATTATTGTAAGAAAAGAAACAGCAATAAAAGCTATTTTATTTATTTATAGAGGACCGAAATTCATACTGGTATTCAGTTGCATTCGGTAAGAATGGAAGCCGACCTCAACATAGTTGGGAAATGGCTAGGCAGATGATGAACAGCAAATACTAATTTCAACGTATTATGAAAACCCCGCTTGACAGTAGGCCATGGCTACATGTTTCCAAAATTGAATCCTTATCCTAATATTAAATCGAATTTATCGAATATTTCAGTTAAAATTTAAAACTCATAAGTTTAGGTTTTTAAATTAGACACATAAGTTGAGCGTGGATTGTTTCTTTCGTTTTTTTTCTGTTTTTTGTTGTCCCACGCTGGGAATTTCTCCTGTATTGTGAGAGCGTTTGCAAACATTTAAACTATATCTGTACAGTACTTGCTATTTTATGCATGAAACTATGGTGTACACTTTCTTGGATAGCTTGAACATCGTAATGTAACACAACCTATTGTAATTTAGTTAAGTTTCTCTTTAAGTGAACTGTAATTTGTTCTTTGAGAAAATAAATGTCTTTAAACCGAATGTTACAAACGAATACTGTTTGATTTAATCTTTGCAATAAAATTTTAATAAGTAATCAATGTAAACAAATGTTGGTAAACCTAATTTTGCTGTAAGTGCGTTCTTCTTGGCGGTTTGGTCCCAAAGATTTGGTGCTTTCAGTAGCGTCCATCAGCATGTACAAACAACAGGACACGCCAGATACGATATTAAGTGCCCCCAACGTTTGTGGAACAACACCATATTTACACAGTTACACTCCAGGGCATGTCACCTGAACAGGCTTCTTGCTTCGGCCAATGTACACCACCAAAACTGTAACTGGGTTATACTATATTCCTTGGTAAGACTTGTTGTCAAGCTTTCGGGCCACTGACTACCTGTACCGACTGTTAAAGATCTTCAAATGACAGCCGGGACCAGTGGCGGATTTACAAGTTTTCAAGGTATAGGCTGTACAGTTTTTGCTGTCCTTGCCTCTAAAATTGTCATGTCCTACATTATTTTTACAATCCAACAATTTCGTTGAAATTGCACGTAAAATAATTTTTGGGTATATAACCGATTACTGGTTGGGGGGCGGCGAACTAGCTGTTTTACTCTAGAATATGGAAGATTGCTACTCGGAATGTGCAATGACAAGTGAGACGGGAACGTCATCGGCAAAATTTGTTGCAGACTTCTATCTGTAAAACATCAGAAAACCGTCATGCCAAAATCTTTTTGATTTCCATGAGGTAGCAAAAAAAAAAAAATTTGGTCCCCAAATTTGCCGCCCCAAAAATCTGCCGTCCTGGGCTCAAGCCTACTCAGCCTGCTAGTAAATCCGCCACTGGCCGGGACCAAAGGCTTAACGTCCGAAGCACGGAGGGAACTCGGTATTTAATGAATGGGTACCCGTCCACGGATCGATCTTGCTTGCGGGCGTTATTATTTAGCCACGAAACCCTCCCACTGGACCTCTATGTGAATTGAAATTGAAACGATCCATACAACCTACTTTAAGTATATCAAAATAGTATCCCACGACAGCAACAATTCGTTAAAACGTTGACGAAAACTCTTATCTTGTCGAGTTCACTGTTTCTAATTCGCAGAGTAAGTACATAGGCGTTCGTATCGCTACATGGACGTGTGTGCCTAAACATGGATTTCAAACCAACAACTGTTATATTGTTTTTATTTCTTCGGTGCCATAATGTTTTATCAAGGCAGGAGGAGGGTATGTATCTAGCTATTTCCATTACTTGCCTAACCGTTTCCAAAGTGTCTGGGTTCGGCTTCCAATCGAACTGGATGCAACGGAATGCCTTTATTTTACATGGAGCGACAATTCACAAACCAGTTTGTGAGTATCAGGATATATACCTCTAGGTAAGAGAGGTTCTAGAGGTAACAGACTTTCAGGCTACACGTTAGGTGGAAACTAACTCTTTCCTATTTTTAAAAACGTTATTGCAACGGCTGATGGTAAGTGGTCACCGCTATCTATGGACATAGGAAACAAAGCTTAAATGTCAGATGTGGAGTAACAATAGCACTCATGCCCCCAATAAGTATGGTGGTAGTACTTGCTTGTTTCATTGCCGCTGCTCTTCTCTATGAAGGAAAACATTGTGAGGAAACCCGTCTAATCCTAGAACTAAAAAGCAAAGACAGCTGATATCCACCTACCCTCCACGTAGTGCATTACGACCCTCTTACAGTGAGGAGGCCTGTGACCCCACCCTGAGAATTTTAGACTTATGGTCTATTATATGGTATATTTTATTTATAAAATGGCAAGTTCCGATAGGCAGTACTTCATGTATAATACTGGTATTCAGCTGAATCCGACTAGACAGGGCTTGATAAGAGGAATTTAGACGATTTGTGAATTGAGAATTTCTTACAAATGCTTGCACTGATTGGTCACTGGTCAGGTCTACTAAAATCGGTGTAGTGAAGAAAGATCTTCAAAATACCATCTTAGACACTTACTGCATGGACCTCATGGTACTTGACTAAGATCTGGACTTTAAAGGAGGCTGTGACCTCTGAGTTTGTTTGGCTGTTTCTTCTCAGGGTAGTCAGGGTCGAAATACAGGCCTTACCTAGTTAAAAAATACATTTTGAACAGTAAAAGTGTTTGGAAAAACGAATTTACAAATTAAACATTATTTATTTGTCATTTATAAGTAGTTATTTGGGTTACAGAACTTGTCTAACGTTGTTTTTTTAAATATCGAATTCCAGGAATCCTAAGTTTTTTTTTAGTAGAGTGAGTCTAATTCCCTAATCAAATAGGTACTCACCTCCGAAACAATATTACAATTAAAACTATTAAATAAACTAACAACTAACTATAAAGGGGTATCAAAAAAACTCAACGCTGTCAGTTAGTAATGTGCCCAAGAGACTGGCGGCGTTGCCACTTTGTATGGCAACACTTAGCCCCTGGCCAAGGTAAAAGACAGCTCTTGGGTCACGGGAAGCGTCAACTAGGCGTTAAATCGAAACTGGTAATAGTTGGGAAAAGGCTAGGCGAAATTGCTCGATGATGACGATCCCTGATTGGAGGTTCGGTGAAACCGATAGATGTGCCAACTGAAGTATCTGTCAAAGACATCACACAGAAAGATCGGTTTGACCGCACCGTTACGGTTCTTGATTAAAATTTGTTTTCGATTGTTTGTGAATGTGTGAACATTTGTAGATTCTCAGCTTTGTAGATTCTCAGCTGCTTGTTAACTTTCTATTCTGTTTTACATCTTTTGTGTAGTAAGCAACGACTTATTGTCGGGCCTACGCTGTCCCCCCATACTTAAGTACAAATGCTGTAAACATGATAATATTGTAATACCAAATGATTTGAAAAGAGTACCTAACCATGTAGTTTTTTGCCGGTTCTTCTCCATAGGAAACGACCAACCCCAACCGTGCACCTTTTTGTCGACGTTTTATAAGTGCCCATCTAGGCCTATGTGAAATAAAATATTTTGATTTTGGTAAAACATTTTATCACTTCCAACGGTGTCAATAATTTATAGTAAAAACGTGTTTCTATTAGTATTTTCATGTTGTTATGCTTGTAACTGTTACAAGCCTATTTAAGTAACATCGTGACTGTGGCAAAAGCAGATTAGAGTCCTTGTGAAACGCTAATATATACAGTGTTTACTGTATAGGTTTGTCTGTGTGATTGTAAATTGAGCACTTTTTAGGTTTAGACACTATTTCGTGCCCCATTAAGCATTTTGACGTATGATATGATATCATACGTCAAAATGCTTACCAGAAAAACCTGTCAAAACTAACTGTGATATTCAACAGTTTCTTGTTTGCTTGTTTTCTTCAGTTATTGTTCAATAGTTTTTTTTTTTAACTGGGACTTTAGAGTTTTATTAGAGGAGCTCGTGGCTAAGTACTAACAGCCGCCCGGATCGATCTTTAGGTTAAGCCGCGCTTGTCTAGGTTGGTCTGTGGATGGGTGACCACCCATTACATACCGAGTTTCCTCCGTGCCTCGGAAAGCACGTTAAGCCGTTGGTCCCAGGTGTCATTTGTAGATCTTTGACAGTCGTTATAGGTAGTCAGTGGCCCAAAAAGTCTGACAACCAATCTTACCAAGGGGTATCGTATTACCCAGTACTAACTGGGTTGTGGAGGTCAGATAGGCAGTCGCTCCATGTAAAATACTGGTATTCAGCTGCATCCGATTAGACTGGAAGCCGACCCCAACATAGTTGGGAAAAGGCTAGGCAGATGATGATGACTTTAGAGTTTTATTTTTGGCCTTAATGTCTCACAAAAATTGGTGTTATAGGACCTAAAGGTGAAGTAGAAACCGACGACCTACACATGTTTAAGGAGATGACAGTTTCCTAAATCGATACTAAATTTTAAAGAGGTAAAATTTGTAAGTTTATGGTAATCTTTGGAACTACTGCCCCCGTAGCATGACCACCGTAGACAAGGATATCTTTGACGGAAGAATCGACAAAATGACAGATTGTGTCGACACAATGACAGATTTATTTGCACTATCTGTCATTTTGTCGATTCTTCCGTCAAAGAAATCCTTGTCTACGGTGGTCATGCTACGGGGCTGATCTAATTCCAAAATTGCTTTTACTAATGAGAAGGTTCATTAACCCTTAGTGTCATAGGCTACATTTGAAATGTTCTCGTGAGGTTACTACCGACCATAACGCGTGGAAAAAAGCTAGTTATCAATAAAACATACTAATTTGAGAACTAACCATGAGAGTATGAGAGGTTCCGTAACTCCGTTGGATTTCCCAGTTTAGCCTTTTATGGTTAGCCTGGCAGGTGGCCAAACAGAAAACCAGTACATCATCATTATCATCATCATTTCAGCCGAAAGACGTCGACTGCTGGACATAGGCCTCGGGAGCAAGTATCGCCACATTGATCGGTCCCGTGCGACTCGCATTCAGCGGATCCCTGCAACCGTCACCAGGTCATCGGTCCGCCTAGTGGGAGGCCGAACATACAGCGTCTTCCGGTTCGCGGTCGCCCCTCCAGAACATTTCGGCCCCGTCAGCCATCAGTTCTGCGAGCAATGTGCCCTGCCCACTGCCACTTAAGTTTAGCTATTCTTCCAAAACCAGTACAATAGTAATAATTTAGTCTTTATCTTCCAGGATCTGTATGTTTACTGAAGGACAGTTCCAAAGGCGTCTGTCAAAGACTGTCAGAATGTAACCACGCCTGGACGAATATCAAAAGTTTTAAGTTTCCAAAGGTACGTAATTCTTTTCACATTTCTGAGGTTTGATGCTGAAGGAACCAGGTTTCTAAATTGTCATAGAAGGTAGAGGAACAGGGTGTAGAGTCCTCATCCTCTGTTATAAAGGGAGGATTCTTCAACCAGACGGTTTTGTGTCTGGTAGGCTACTGCCCGACGTTTGTTGTAATATCCTTGGCTGTCCAATTATGGCACGATTGCACTTGGTCTTTAAGCCCAAATTTTATTGCCCGTGGAATTTGAACCAACGACCAATAGTGTAAATGGACGGGGGGAGTACACCCGTCTTCGGACAGTCTTGTTCGGTTTCATGGTTCGACTTTATTCAAACTACTCCTTGTGTATTAAATGCACCGGGACCGAGTAACGTCTTGAGCACCCGAATACGAGCTAACGACCAAGTGTAATTGCACCATAACATTGACAGCGTGAAGCAGGATTTTAATTTGTATGTAGCTAGATAGATGTCGCTACATGACGGGCAGGCTCATAACGTAAATAGTTCAGGGTACACACACAGGTCAGGTCGGTACAGGTCGTATTACTTAACTACATATTTTAAAACATCTCCACTCGTAGTGGCGATGCTCCAAAACACAGATAACTGACGTTGCTAAGCTAAAGTACACGGCAGACCTCGTAGAAGATGGCGCGCTGGACAAAGCCCTCTTTAACACTGGATCAAAAAACTGGAAGTCATGTCCCATCAGTGGGATAATGTCGGGTAGCAGTAACAGTAATTCGTAGTATTATATGCATACTACATGAACATTTACCAATATTGTTCGAGAAGTTTCGAGAGAGAACAGGATTTCGTTAGCTTAGGTATTTGCTAATATTTTTTCAATTTCAGTTTTGTTCATTTGGTCTATTCAAGCCAATTGTTTGCTGTCCTGACTGTCGCGCTGTTCAAGACAGGTGAGCCAGTTCAGGGTCCTCTCAAAAACTTACAAACGGAATATAACGGTTGGACTATTTTTAGGCTCAGCTAGGAATTAACATTGAGTTCAGATAAATAAAGGGTGTACAAGACCGTTAACGAAGCCGAAAGCACTTTTCTGTCCGTCATTACGGTCATTTTTTTGTTCTAGACCATACCTGGGAGCCTTCTAGTTACGAAGATATTGGGGGTCAAAGTTTCAACTTTTTCACAAGTTTTTTTTAATATATGTTTTTAATGTGAGATTTTTTCTTTAAACACAATGTTTTGAGTGCGTTACATTGAGTCCTACCGTAAAACGTGATTTTTCACCCCAAAAAAAAAGTCGTATCCCCGCAAAAATCTTTGCGTAAATTTACTTAGTTTGATGTACATAATGCTTGGTTGACGGCTTCGTGAAGGGTCCGTTTACACCCTGTATATCTTTGACATTCAGCCTTTCGAACAATGTGTCCAATTTGATTGTCCATGCATGCTAATTTTTCATGCCCAATTTCATGAAGAAAAATAACTCTGCAACAAAATAAAATTAATGTAAACCATAAAGGCGCTATTCCACACTACTGCGTAAGCTGTGCATGGAGAGATTAACGTTAGCTGCACGTTTAATTTCATTTACATGCGTAGCGTGGTCACAGGTCCTAGTGGACGATTGCGACTACATTTTTATTCGAAGTGGAGCTAAGTACACGTGCGTAGCTAGACGAGTATCCGCGGGTAGCACTCACAATGGAACTGTCCTTGGTTCACTTTACCGTTACTGTACGAGTCCGCTTGGAGCCACGGTTTTTTTTATGAAAGGCTAAGTACTGTTCATTCACGACCTAGGATAAAAAGTAGGTATCCTATGTCCTTCTTCAGGTCCCTTACTGTTACTGTTTTTGCA